>OY968834.1:2480031-3900232 GCA_963695495.1 Hololepta plana | reverse complement strand
TGTTATTATTCATTTAGAGATTAACGATTATGAGTAATTAATTTAGGTCATAGGTGAACAATCAAATTTGAAATGTAACATCAGATGTTTAATAATAATAAATATTGTGTATGTATATTTCAAAATGTTGTCGATATAGTTTTGCAACATTTTGTGCAAATCACTAAGAGAAGAAACAATTTTCGCAAAACATTCACCAGAATACGAAATAGCACTTATCGCAATTTGCACATAACGACAAAATCGCTATAGTTATAATAATTACTTATCGCGCAAACAATTTAACAACAATTAAGCCAATCAGAAATTCATTTTTTATGACGGATCGATGGCGATCGACCCTTTCTTTGTTCGTTAATGCCAAAACAGCCATATAAAACTAGTCGGACTAGTAACGTACGTCTAACTAATTTTCGTCATTCTACAAAACCTGTCCTAAATTAATTTCAGGAAGATTATCTTAATGTGCACCGTTTTTTAAGTCGAAAACAAAAGCAAAATAATAATGGAAATGATCGATTAATATTTCGTATCAGAAAAGGCAATTGTTTATCCACCTGCGGACAATTTAATCCATATAATGTCGTAGGTATTAATGCAGTTGCAAAAAATTGATCGATCCTGTGAATGTCGCTTCGTAGATAACAAACAGCAAAACCTGACTCAAATCAACCGAAATTAGAGCATTTTTACAGCAGAAGGAAAACGTGCGTCACCTTGAGGATATTACGTTTAATTTCTTCTAGTAAATCATTTTTCTTGTTCTTCAACCTTCACCTTCGCTCTCTAAAGGCAGAAGACTCGAGGAGCCATTAACATTGAACGATGCTCGTCGATGATTTGTATTTATGTTAATGAGATACGTAAAATGTGTCATCGACGTTAACTCTTTCAATATTAGCCTAGGTCAATCGAGTAAAATAGTAGCGGTTTTAAAGACATGTAATAACGATCTATTAAAATTAAATTCGCCGTTTCCTCTGTGACCTACTGCAGCCTCCTCGTCGCAAATAACCAAACTCTTTGTTGTCGTGGTTGTTGGTTGTTACCGTACGTTTTATTACATTTCGGATGCGAGCGTACGGTTGAAAAAATGTACCGAAATCAAACATGGGGGGAAAACTTCTGATGAAGATCACGCCACTCAAATACCAAATCAACGACGCCCAACGTCCGCTGAAAGAAATGGCGTGATACACATGCGTCGCACGGATGTCTTTCTTCGTCCGCGAAAACTTGAAAAATGGGTATACGTGTATCTGCATTCGTGATTCGCACACCGCGCAATTCTTGGACTTTGTACGCCGGCAAATCCGATGCAAATCTGAGCGTTTCTATCCGGTCTATCTCCTACGCTATTGTTAAATAGCAACAGTGTTTAGTGCATGTCGTTCGAGCTAATTGATTTTGAATTAAAAAAATAACTAATAACGATTACGTGTGTCTCAGACTTTTTTTAATTCCTATTTAAGCTTCGACGATAGCTTGCGAACGGTCAGTTGTGTGCCCGCTTTCGTTCAATAGTACCATCTGATGAATAATATTTGAAGAGGAATATTTTTTAAGTTTTCTTTTCGCTTAAATTAAGTTCGTTCACTTTATTTGCAAAGGTGAGTTATTAGATAACTGTGTATTTCCTACTAATACCGCTTTCTTTGCTCCTTACTTTATTATTACACATTTAAAAGTGCAATTATTATCTTTATGCTTTCATATTTTATTATAAACGCAATTTTTCATTTCAACCAACTAGAAAATGATTACCGACAACAACACAATTGTTGTTTCAATTATAATGAAAAGGATGGCCAAATTTAACTTCGCCTGCTTTAACACGTAATTGTAACAATAAGAGTAATCAACAATTTGCGAATTATACATGGAGGAAATTTCCAGTAGTCGCAATTTCTAAAGGATATCTATTACCATCATTATGCTGCAATTATTTAATTAATGATTTTGGAAATAATAAAAACAATTATAATGTGAAAGTGTAAGAAGTAAATAGGGAAACGAAATTTCTTTTCTCCTCTGTAAGACCCCGAAGCTTTTTCAAAGAGGAAGTTAATTTTACTTTTAATAGCAGAAGTTTTGTAATTCCTTTGATTTTTATGGATAAGGTGACAAGAAGAATCGCATATTCATTTACTACACATTTATAAAACAACAATCCAATCGTAGGTGTTCCCAAAAGTGAAGATTATTTTTCCGTCCAACAAATGATTAACAATAGCAATTAATATAATTATTTATAATATATACATTACAGATTCATTCTAGGAATTTTATATACTTATGCATATAAAACTTTTGCTACGAAATTAATTTATTACTCCTTGACAAAAAGGGTAATTAAATTTGTAATTGATTTTTATGCGAATCCTCCAATTTGCATACGTAATTAAATTGATATCAATTATTAATGTGACAGGTTTATTGTTATGAAAGAAACCGATGTAAACATGCAAACAAAGAGTCTCTTTTACCACCGATTGGCAGCAATCGTTATTGTTAGCATTAAAAGTGAAGGATAATCGTTCATTATGTAAGCGTCGTCGATGTTCTAATAATCGTTTCTATTATTTCTCGCAATCGTTTCAGTCCGCATTCGGCATCTGATCAAACGTTGCAATTTGAATAATTCGCAACTTGACACTGATCAATTTCACTCGCAATCTTAGATGAAAGTGTCGGGTTTCCTTCCGTCCAATTACGATGTAATATGGAATTTTACTTATGTGCAATCGCGTGTAAAGTATGAAATGCATTATTTGTTTTTGATTTTTTTCGTTTTTGCAGAATGGCACCAAATATTTCTTTACCTACCGGCGTGCTTCACGACACCGACGGCGAGATCAATTACCAAGATGTGCCGGCAAAACAAGTGACGCCGGAAAACCGGAAAATACAACTCGTGTGGCGCAACATCATCCTGTTTGGCTACCTTCATTTGGCTGCAGTTTTCGGGGCCTATCTCTTTCTGACGGCCGCCAAATGGCCAACAGTGATGTTTGGTACGTACGAAATATCGCACTAATTAACGTCATGTAGATATATTGTAGTACGAATTGTACTTTGAATTATCCACGTAAAAGTGAAAAGCCAGTTCTTCTTGCTGGGAATCTGGCAATAAACGATAGTGAAAGTCAGGGCCATTTAGAGCTGTAGTAATTGTCATTTGATACGTAGATTAAAGTGGAGTCTTTTCGCTTTACTTGCTTTTTTCCATTCTTTTTAATTATCTTTAATTATTATTATTTTTATTTCCATGCCCGTAGCGCTCTGTTTATACATAATGAGCGGACTTGGGATTACGGCGGGAGCGCATAGACTGTGGTCGCACAGGTCGTACAAGGCAAAGTGGCAGTTGAGATTATTACTGGCCGTATTCAACACAATCGCTTTCGAAGTAAGATTACGTCTTGTCTCGAATACTTTATCGTTTTACTCAATTCCGTTCTCGCTCCACTGTCAGGATGCCGTAATCGATTGGGCCAGAGATCATCGCGTGCATCACAAGTACAGCGAAACCGACGCGGATCCGCACAACGCGAAACGCGGCTTCTTCTTCTCGCACGTCGGCTGGCTGTTGTGCAGGAAGCATCCGGAAGTCAAGAACAAGGGCAAAGGAATCGACTTGTCGGACCTGGAAGCGGACCCGATCGTTTACTATCAGAAGAAATTTTATTTGCTCCTGATGCCGCTGATCGCGTTCGTCATTCCTACCGCGATCCCGATGTACGCTTGGAACGAGTCGTTTCAAGTGGCGTTCTTCGTCAATTTGTTCCGCTACGCGTGGACGTTGAATTGCACGTGGCTCGTCAATTCCGCCGCTCACCTGTTCGGCCACAAACCGTACGACAAATTCATCAATCCGTCGGAGAACGTCAGCGTCTCGATGTTGGCTTTGGGCGAAGGTTGGCACAATTACCATCACACGTTCCCGTGGGACTACAAGACGTCCGAACTAGGAAAGTACAGCACGAACATCACCTGCATATTCATCGATTTCATGGCGAGGATCGGTTGGGCGTACGATCTGAAAACTGTGCCGGTCGATATGATCAAGAAACGTGTCGAAAGGACGGGCGATGGCACGCACGAGATTTGGGGCTGGGGCGATAGGGATCAGACCGACGAGGAGAAACGCAATGCCATCGTTATCAACGCTAAAGCGAAAGAACAATAATCGATTGAATTGTTGTTAATTCGATTTGTTGTTGTTTGTTAGTACTATTGTTAAAAAGCAAAATGCCAATGTAAGCGTGCGAAGCGTACGTTTTATGTTTGTCCAATGCAGGGTGATCTATATGTATTTTTCTATGGGTAATATATAGATACGTGTTGACTGAAATTTAATTTATGTTATTTTAATAAATGAAAAATCCTCTCGTAGCGTAAGATGCGAAAGAAACGGCTGAAGATGTCGTGAATTTCGATTAAGAAAGATGATGAAAAGCGAGGCAGTTGGTCGAAAGGAAAGCGTGTCAACTTCTAAACAACTAACGGATAATAATTTCGCAACTTACGCATCGATATTTGTAATTAATATTATTATAGTGTTTAGTTTGTGTACTCAGAAATGTAAAACACAATTCGATATCCAGTGTTTTATCGATTAGTTCATAATGTTAGGTTTATTGTTCTTGAATTATTTAGATATTTATGATATACTCACACATTTGTATAAGGTATTATATGTAAAGGCAATAAGAAAAATAAATGCTAATAAGTATATTTTTGAATAATAACAATAGGAGCGGCATTATTTCTCGATAATCCACATTAATTCTTAATCCCTGCAAATGTAATTCACGATAATCAAAAGATTAAACATTATCGAATTAAAGTCGAAGATTAAGGATAAAGGACTAAATAAAACTTTTCTGCGACACGCAATTTTATTTCATTATCGCATCTTCTACAATGTACATGGCGTTTGCATCATTGCACACGGCTTCTTCTCGCACTGTTCCAAACAATCTTTCAGCGGTATTTTATCGTTGACGGATTTGTAAACGGCCTCTTTCACATCGTCGCTGCTGATCGTTCGTAGGTCGTGCGCCAAGTCGAGTGCCGCACAGACTTTAATGAATTTGGTCGTCCAACCGGTGCCGTAATCGCCGTATTCGCCTGTTAGGTAATCGAACGGTGCCAGATAATGGTACTGGGTCCAATAGCTCTTGTTCACGAAGAACACCATGTTCGTGTCGCACGGGTACTTTTCGCCCGGTCCGATGCCCCACACTTTCGTGCCGCTGTGTATGAAGAATGTCGCGTGCAACGTGACGGCGTAACGTAACCAACCGGTCACCAGGAAGGACGTTAGAATGCTCTCGCCCCAATATTCGCACGGGGCATTGATCGGCAACAAGACGCACACCAAGAAATACAACAATGGATAATACCTGAACAGTATTAAAATGTTAATAGTGCAGTATCGTCATAATGAATGCTATGGAATAATTAAATGTGCATGGAGAAGAATAAATTATTGTTAGTTGACCCATTGGCCTTTTGCGCCTTTTGTTCTTTTTGTTTTCGATGGCAAATTGTGCAAATAATGTTTGCGTTTTTTTTTTATTATTTGCGTTCACTCACTTCTTTTGGAACATGACGACGCCGTCGTTCTCCAGATCCGAAACGTCGATCTCTTTCTCCAATTCCTTGTCGGCGTCCGCAGAAAACTTCGTCAAGCTCAGGATGTGCGATTGCAAAAATCCTTTGCTCGGATTGTACGGATCCAATTCGGTGTTGAAGTATTTATGATGTAATCGATGTTTGACGACCCAATTGTAAATGGTGTCCTAGTTGAAGAACAAAAAAGAATTTGATTAGCAAGTCTTATGGCAAAGTTAGTATACTACAAGTACTAACCCATCCAGCTAGAGTATGACAAAGCATTAAAAAGATTCTTAGCGATTTGTTCGCTTTATAACTGTGATGCGCCCATAATTTGTGTGCTCCGGCTGTTACGCCCAACACACCGAGGATCATCAACGTTACGGCTAAGGACAATTGATTATTAATTGTATTTCGATCCTTACGTTAGAAAACTTTTGTTATACTCACTGAAGAATATTGTTAGGAACGAGGCCTCGAATATAAAGTAGTAAATTCCTAATAAGCCTAATACGTGAACGTGCAGAAACAGCAACACAATCATCCAATTGGTGTCTCTCTTGATTTTATTCGGTTTTGTCCCCGAATTGTCTGCCATTGTGTCCCTTTGCACGTTATTTCTCTAGAACGGACGACGCCTGAATAAGAACTGATTTTGAATGGTAACGTCATTTAGCTATAATACTATAATATCTTTACATATTAATTGAGGAAATGATTTTTAATAATTCTGTTTGTTATGTTATTGTGACGGTACATGATATGGTCATTTTGTTGTTTTATTTTTCGCACAATATATTTAGCTTAAATTTTATTGCTCACGGTTTCATATACACATTATATTTATGCTTATTGAAGTAATAATCTATTTACTCCATAATTTACTAAAGAAATGCACTCAAATATATAAAGGAATAATAATGAAAAGAAAGACAATTCATTAATGCAGGTCCACAAATAACATTGATTGTACATTCGCATTGTTAATAATATAAAGAGACTTGCTACCAACAAAATCGAGAAAATGGATTTGATGGAATGTTTAGAAGTATGAACCATCTTCAAAGTTTACAATTTAGATTGTGCAAAATATCCTTAGTTTGTTTGTAATAGAAATACTTACGTAATTGAATCCTGAATACAATTTATAAACTACAAAAGTGATATCAAATAAGATTTTGAAATTTCAAATACTGATTTTAACTCTGTTGGCTCTGCCATCTGTTCTTGAATTGCTGCGAATTTGAAAAGAAGTAATCTATATAACTCGAGTTCCTCGATGTCCTTGAGAAGGAAATCGAATCATGAGCAAAAGGATCCAAGCAATGAGAATTATGCAAATTCGCAAATAAGTAAGTTTTACAAAAACTGAAGTGTTTTTAAATTGGACAACTGTGCAATTACATAACTACCGCAAAATGATCAAGTAAGTAAATAATACTAATGCTTTTTTGATAAACTAGCAATGAATGGACTGACATTTAAGAAATTTATGGTTCAAATCATAAAATACAAGTGACTTCAAATAAGTTAGTTACTGCATGAATATCCTATACAAATTTTGCTCTTTAGGTTTACTATCAAAGCTGGTCTAGCTGGTGGTGCTGTATATTATTTAGCAGAACAAGGCGTGTGGAAAGAAAGTGCAGAATCCACCAAATTATATAACAAAATAAATAAAAATCTAGAGCCATATGTAGATGATCTTAAGAAACAATTACCAATTGAAGTGAGTATAATGCAAGACTTGTAAAACTTTATAATAATTCATACATGATGTAGGTTCCACCTCTTCCAGAAACTGAGAAAGTCTCGTATCTGGTTAAACAATATTGGAATGATGCAGTCATCTCATCATTTAAATATCTTGCAAAATTGCCAGAGCATGCAAGTCAATTAACACAGCATGGTTTTAATGCCATGATGAAAAATGAAGAAATGAAAAAATTTATAGATTCATTCTCTTCGATAGAAAAGAAATGATTTTATGTAACATTTGATTACTCTTAATTTGGAGATTATTTATTTTTAGAGTACTTATATCATGATTTCAAATTTCAAGTATGGCACGTGTAGCAAAATCAATTGTTTTATTTTGTATATTTCAAGTAGCATTTTTAGTAGATTACCTCTTAAAAATGTGTACGTGTTTGCAACAGTTAACTAACATTTATGATAAGTAAATAGCTTTAATTTTATTGTCCTCACCATAAAATCTTGATAAATAAATTGGAAAAAATTATTTATTTGTTGTCAGCATTTGTAAAATCTCATAAGGTGTATGTGTGATCACATTGGCAACATGAAGAAAATATTTTGTCTAACACTTTTATTATTTGCAACTGGTAAATATTATTTTCATGTTTTCTTGTCTTAATTATGTTTCGATTCCCAATAAGAGTAATTACATCTTGATAAATAATTTGAAAAATATTTGTTGCCCACATTTGTTAAATCTCATAAGATTGTGATTCAAATTTGAATTCGAAATATGAGAAAATAAAACAATTCGTCTAATTCTTATTATGTGTAACAGGTAAATGCTATTTGTGAAGGTGTTAAATTTTATTTCCGTTAGGTACCTTTGCTACAGAATCGACGGTAGTAAAAATTTCCGGTGGAAAAGTCGAAGGATACATCGGTACCACGAAAAATGGCCGAGAATTTGTCGCTTTCGAAGGCGTCCCTTATGCCGAACCTCCTGTTGGTAATCTAAGATTTGAAGTAAGGGAACAATCATTTTCGCTTTCGAATAAAGTTAAATTTTCGATTGCATTTTCGATAGCCACCAAAACCGAAAAGATCATGGTCGGGCACGTGGAAAGCCAACACTGTACACACGTGTTTACAATACGCACACGGACATGCTGGTTCAGCTTCTATTAAAGGAAACGAGGATTGTTTATACTTGAACATTTATAAACCGAACAATAACTTGACCGATTTAGATGTTATAGTCTTCATACATGGAGGAGCTTTCATGTTCAATAACGGCGGAGGGTTTAGACCCATTTACTTATTGGACAGGAACGTGGTTCTGATAACGCTTAACTACAGATTAGGACCGTTAGGTATTATCTCCAAGTATCGAATAAGTTCAATCGTGTAACCGAATTTTCTTAAGGCTTCTTATCGTTGAATGATTATCTACTGCCGGGAAATAACGGCATGAAAGATCAAACTCTGGCACTGAAATGGATAAAGTCGAATATTCGTCATTTTGGCGGCAATCCAAAGTCGATTACGATAACCGGAATGTCCGCCGGCGGCGCGAGCGTTCATTTGCACACTTTGTCACCGTCGTCGCGAGGTTGGTTTCTTTTAATTTAAGGCAATCGTAATGTCGATTGTGAAACGTTTTAGGTTTGTTCCATAAGGCATTCGCTCAAAGTGGCGTCGCCCTCAATCCGTGGGTACTGGTAGAAAATGCGCGCGATAAAGCTTTGGAACTTGGTAGCTTATTAGGATGCCCCACGACGTCTTCGTTAGAATTAATTATGTGTTTGAAAAGCAGACCCGGTCATCAGATAGTGGAGAACGTTAAACATTTTCAAGTAAAGTTTGCGATCCTTACGTAGGAAATATTTATAATTGAATCGGAATCGATGTTTTATAGAAATGGTTGTATAATCCGTTCACGCCGTTCGGTCCGGTAATTGAAAAGCATAATGCGCATCCATTTTTAACGGAACATCCGTTAACGCTGATGAAGAAAAAGCAAGTCGCGGACGTGCCTATAATTTTCTCTTTTGTGGAATGCGAAGGACTCTATCCGGCAGCTGGTATTAAAACGATTTATTATTACGTTTCAAAATAAAATTGCCTTTTGTAGATTTTGCACTTGACCCAAAATTTTTGGAAGACATCGATACTAAATGGAACGATATTATACCGGCTGTGCTCCATTACAATGACGCTGTATCTGCAAACGATATGAATTTTGTGAATACAGAAGTTAGAGAAGCTTATTTCGGCAATAAACAAGTCAATATGGACACTTATGACGATCTTGTGCAAGTAATAATCGTCTTTTAACGTATAATTTGAGCAAATAACCGGAAAGATCCATTACTTTTAGATGGTATCAGACAGGTTATTCATCAAAGATATTTCGGACGTTGCGCTACTACACTCCAAGGCTATTAATTCGCCCGTATTCAGTTATAAATTGAGTTATTTGGGAGCGAATGGTTTAAGTAAGTTGCGCGCACCCGAAGTTCAATTCAATTGTAATTTCTACTACTACGCGTTAGTTTACTGATTTATTGGATGCAAGTTATGTTTTAGGTACGAGTCATGCGGACGATACTTTTTACGTTCTACCTTCTGTGGACTTTATGAGGACCAATGAGGAGGATACGAAGATGTCCGAAATATTTTTGGATGCATGGACGTCTTTAGCGAAAAGCGGGTTAGATCGCTATATAATCAGTGTTCCACTTTTTTAATGATTAATCTAATTCGTTTCAGAGTACCATCCATTAACAACGTTGATTGGCAATCAATCACGGTTGATGATAACAATTTAAATTATTTACACATGAAATCACCCGAAAACATTGAAATGGAGAGCGTGGACAATCTAGGAATGGCAGATTTGTGGAATAGTTTACCCATTAATGAGAATGAACATTTAGTTGATTAACGTCTGTAACAATTTCTCTAGCTATTTGAATAAAGTCGTTTAAATTTATAATGCTCAATATCTATTTAATTCAAACTGGAATTGTTATATTTAGGTAATACAATAGCCGTGTGAAGTTGTTTACAGTAATGATAAGATAATGTTATCAAATTGAAGACTTCATTAACGTCATTACCATTTCATTTTCAATATTACGGGAAAAATGTTCGTTTATGTGGTTGCGGTATTATTATTTATCACTTTCAGTAAAAGAAAAACAGCATATGCCGAATAAAATTTAATCATTTGATTATTTTAGAGGATGGTTACTCGTCTTCGGTAACAGTTACTCTTAACGATGGGAAAATAGAAGGACATATATTGAAGACGATCAATGGGAGAGAAATACTTGCTTTCGAGGGTGTGCCTTATGCGGAACCGCCAATTGCCGATTTAAGATTCGCGGTAGGTCCAACGAATTACTTAAATTGCAATCCAACATATTGCATTTTTAATTTATCGAAGCCTCCAGAGCCGAAGAAATCGTGGTCGGATACGTGGAAAGCTAATACTTTGTATACCTGTCTTCAATATCATCACGGAATTGCTGGTGCGGTATCCATAAAAGGAACCGAGGATTGCTTATATTTGAACATATACAAACCAAACGAAGACTTGAACGATCTTGATGTCATCGTTTACATACACGGCGGTGCTTTCATGTTTAACAGCGGCGGACTGTACAAGCCGATTTATTTAATGGACAAGGACGTCATTTTAGTAACAATTAATTACAGATTAGGACCCCTTGGTATAAACGTAATTCCATTTGATCCGTTGAAATTCTATTGTTTATATTCGTGATTACAGGATTCTTATCGTTCGAAGACGAATTTTTACCGGGCAACAACGGCTTGAAAGATCAAACTCTAGCATTGAAATGGGTAAAATCGAATGTTCATCATTTCGGCGGTAATCCCGATTCCATTACAATTGCTGGAATGTCTGCCGGCGGTGCGAGCGTTCATTTACACACTTTATCGCCTTTATCTAAAGGTAACATTCATGTGTTACGTGAGTGTAATTAGCTAATCGTCATTTTTCAGGTTTATTCCATAAAGTGTACGCACAAAGTGGCGTTGCATTAAATCCTTGGGTACTCACCGAAAATGCCAAAGAAAAGGCAGCAAAATTAAGCAGTTTAATTGGGTGTACCCACAAGACAACAGTAGATAAATTAAAATGCTTGAGGACTAGAAATAGCGTTCAGATCGTTGAGGCTGTTAAACACTTTATGGTGTTTCTATATAATCCATTTACCCCTTTTGGCCCCGTGATCGAAAGGAATGGCAAAGATCCGTTTTTACCGGAACATCCATTAGTTTTAATGCAAAAGAAACAAGTAGTGGATGTACCAGTTTTATTTACGTTTGTTTCTTGCGAAGGATTATATCCAGGAGCCGGTAATTTGAGTACGTTTGAATATTATTTGTAAATTAATCATTTGGTTTTGTAGATTTCGTGAGCGATATTAAACATTTACGAACAATTGATGAGAAATGGAATGATCTGATTCCGTATATACTCCATTATAATGATACTGTCTCGAAAGCAGATCTTCAGGAAGTTAACCGAAAAGTCAGAGAATTTTACTTTCAAGATAATAGAGTCGAAATGGAAACTTATGATACTCTTATTCGAGTAACTTTATATTTAATTAATTTTTATAACGTAATATATATTATTTTAAATTCTAGATGCTTTCGGATAGGCTGTTCTTTAAGGACATTCGCGATGCTATACTCATACAATCCAACAGCATAATTTCGTCAGTTTATAGTTATAAGTTTAATCATGTCGGTGTCCACGGTTTGGCCGGCCAAAGAGCACCCGGCGTTAAATTTAATTGTTAATACATCCAAATGACGAATCGAAGATTAATTTAAAGCTTATCAATTTTTAGGCACAAGTCACGGTGACGATTTATTTGCCGTTATTCCGCCCATCGATTTTATGCGTACAACACAATTGGATGCTGATATCTCTGATATATTAATAAATGTTTGGACGTCCTTCGCAAAACGCGGGTATATAATGCTGGAGAATGATGGTCTCATGACGCTTTATAAATCTAAATTCTTATAGCTACCCCTTAGTGGAAGATATTCCGTGGAATCCTGTCAGCAAAGAAAGTGGCGTTTTAGAATATTTAGATATAAATTCACCGAGCAATATTAAAATGAAGAAAGACGAACATTTTGGGAACGTAGACTTTTGGAACTCTTTACCGGGAAGGGAAAATGGGCGATTATTGAGGCAAAAAGATGAATTGTAATTAAATCTTTTACATGTGAAGATGGATCGAAATTATTCCTATGTATGTATTATATTAAATATATTGTATACTAGATGATAACCTTTAGAATATGATTCTTATCAGTTGTTTACCCCAAAGTTCTTTAAATACACATCGTAATATTACCTTATTATTCATCTGTGAGCATCTCGAAAACATGATAATTCATATAATATTTCTAATTATATTTTTTGGTATATGAATATTTCAAATATGTTGGAGTTATTTTTTGTAATTATTTTTATTTTAGCATCTACCAATGCTTCAGGACCAAGGGTAACGTTGAAAGATGGTATAGCTGAAGGGCATTACTTAAAAACGCTACGTGGACGTGAATTCGAAGCGTTCGAAGGCGTGCCATATGCAAAACCGCCGGTCGGCGAACTAAGATTCCAGGTAAACTAATCGTACCTTTGTAATTTGTGAATTGGATTATTTCACATCAATTAGGAACCACAACCGAACGAACCCTGGGAAAATGTGTGGAAAGCCAACGTACTACCTCATTGCATCCAATACTTGCATATGCCCGTTAATAGCGAATACCCGGTGATAGGTAGAGCAAAAATTAGCGTCAAATTTTAAACGATTTTCTAAATATTATCTGTGATTGTATTTAGGACACGAGGATTGCTTATACTTAAACATATACAAACCAAAGGGTAATATTAAAAATTTGGACGTAATAGTTTATATCCATGGCGGTGCGTTTATGTTTAACGCCGGTAGCGTACATCGTCCGCATTACATAATGAACAAGGATCTTGTTTTGGTGATGGTCCATTATCGCTTAGGCCCATTAGGTAGTCGCCTAAAAGAAGAAATGTAAACTTTATCGATTTAATCAATTGAAATTGTAGGTTTTCTTTCGCTAGAGGACGATGTATTGCCCGGAAATAACGGCATGAAAGATCAGGCTTTGGCGTTGCGTTGGGTAAAAAATAATATTGAAAGTTTCGGCGGCAACTCCAATTCGATCACGATAGTTGGAATGTCTGCGGGCGGTGCTAGCGTCAATTTACACACTTTATCGCCTCTGTCCAGAGGTTTATAAGCTACGTTCTCCATAAAACGATTAATGTTCGAAATTAAAATTATTTGATAGGTTTATTCCATAAGGCCTTTGCGCAAAGCGGCACGTCGTTGAATATTTGGGCCTTGGCCGAGAATTCGCGTGAAAAAGCTCACAAACTTGGCGATCTGCTGGGATGTTCGTCTACGGATTCGCAGAGATTAATTAATTGCTTAAAAACGCGGCCGGCCTATCAAATTGTTAAAGCCGTGTCACACTTTCAGGTATGCCAAATTGCTATTGAAACATTATGTGTGCAGCTATTGTGATGTTTACAAATTTAGAAAATCTTATACAATCCATATGCTCCGTTTGGACCCGTCATCGATAAATGGAGCGAGAAACCATTTTTACCGGAACATCCTTTAATTTTAATCAAGAACAATGAAATAGCAGATGTACCGATGATATTTTCCTTTTCTGATTGCGAGGGATTATATCCAGCTATAGGTAATAAATGGAGGAGGATAATAAATGTTTCTGTTTGTCATTGATTTTTAGATTTTGCACGCAAACAATATTTGGAACAAATACATGCAAATTGGAACGACGTTCTACCATCAATATTGGATTATAATTATACAGTGGCACTTGATGAAATGGACGAAGTTAGCCAGGTGATTCGCGAGGAATATTTGCAGGATAAGCCTCTCACAACTGAAAATTATTACGATTTTGTAAAGGTGCGAGGTTTTAATGAAAAGAAAAATCAAAATTTTATTATATTGTCGGCTTTTAGATACTAACCGACAGGCTATTTACGAACGATATCGCCCATACAGTCAACTTATATTCACACCACATAAAGTCGCCCATTTACGTTTATAAATTCAGTTATGTTGGCGATTCGGGTTTGGCTACGGTATTTGCACCAGATTTAAAGTTTACCTGTACGATTATGAACGAAACGAGGAAAACGAATTTGAAGTAAACGTTTTTGCAGGCGCTTCACATGGTGACGATACTCTGTTAGTTCTGCCAATGACGAACGATGCAATTCGTACCGAAACCGACTTAGAAATGTCCGATATTTTAGTGGACATGTTGGCATCATTCATTAAGAACGGGTTCGGCCGAAATTAAATTGGATTATTAATAAATTAAGTAAATAACGTACATCTATTTACAGATATCCTGTTTTAAAGAATGTCGATTGGAAGCCGGTAATTGAAAACGATGCGAACAAATTGAATTATTTGCATATAAGAGCGACTAACGATATGAAAATGGATGAGGACGTAGACATTGGAAATGCGGCATTTTGGAACAGTTTACCGCTACAAGAGAATGAGAATTTGTTTAGTAATGCAAAAGATGAATTGTAATTGTGAATTGATTAGATTTTTTATGTTCTTTAATGTACAATTAATCAGTTAATTGATTGAATTGCTACTTTTTCAGTGCGTTTAATTTTAGGTGAAATATGCTGAATTTAGCATTAGAATAATAAGCAAATGGGGCGATATTTACTGATTTCCATCAATTATGAAAAGGATCAACATTATTTAGATGTTTTTAAAATTGAATATTTAGCGTATGGTATTAGGATATCTATTTTAATATTAAATATTTACATGTGTTTTCTTCTTTTACATTAAATTTCGTGGGTATATATTCTTGTTCTCGTTTAAATTTTTTCCGTTTAATTTGCACCCTCAATTCAATAAGACAAAAAATATATAATAACAAAAAAAACTAGATAAACTATTACACAAATATAATCGTGTTGCAAAAACTGCAATTCCTTTAACATTATTTCCTTAAAGAAGACTAAATGTTAATTAATAATAGCAATAATAATAATTACACACAATTGCATGAAAAGTTTTGCCTTTAAGACACAATAATCAATTTAAACATTATATTATAATTAAATTATTTCATTTTTTAAAAACAAAAATTAAATAAGTCGTTATCTAATTAAAAGTTTCTCTTTTTAATATTTGCAAGCGCCGACCCAACAATAACTCAAAATTCCATCTATTCCGTATAAACTACAGTAATAAATTGTTTCGTTAAAGTTTTAATAATAATACTATGCATTATAGGAATGAAAAAAATTCAATAACATATTAATAACAGAGTCGATGGACGTTTAATTCATTTAGGTCTTGATTCTTTTATATTTGGCCATATACCTCAGCATAATTGTCTGCTTTAATGATACATCAAATGAAATTTCTATAAATATTCATTCATGTAAATGCATTTGAACACATGAGAAGAAGACGTTTATTAAAGTCTTCATCATCCTGCATGTTATTTTGTTATTTCTCACGTTAGTAATTACTACAACTACCAGCATAAAGTGTAATCAAAATAATTTAATGTAAGTAATCGAATGAGATCCTCTCGTATATGGCCTAACGTTGCTTTTTCATTTATAAATCTCTCTTTTGCCACGTACATTATTCGTATACAAAATATACATTTATTGAATAATCAATTATAATTATTAAACTAAATAATAGTTAACAGTGCTTACTTATGAAATATGTTCTGATAATCAACTAAAGAAAACAATTAGCTTACATCGATCAATGGTCCCATTTCAATTGCATCCTATAAACGAACTCAAAGAAGAAATCTTCCTTTGGTACGCGTTAGATGATAAATTAACGAAACTAATCTATTTCCTTTTAAAAACGGTATTTTAACATCACATTTTGTACATTATAAATTATTAATGTTTCATTCTAATTCGTTTTTAATTTATAATTCTAGAATAGATATTTGTAATAAACAGTCACATGTTTCAGCATTCAGTTTGGATTTTACTTAGTAAAATATAATTCAAACAGTCGATTTTGCATTAAGGCACATTTACCATTTTTAGTTATTTAGAAATTGATTTAAAGAATCGAGTAGTATAATTCGTTTTAGTTTTTCTTATTTCATTTCCCGTTTTGATTTCCCTATGTTTAACTTTAAGTGGCACGCGATCTAATTTATAGTTCGATTATAACTTTTTCTTTGCTTGTAATTTATCTAGATTAATATAATTTAAGTAAGTACAATATATACTTAATTCATACCCATACATGTATATATAAATAGTGATTCAACTTAGAAAATCTCGTACATTTTGAGCTTTATATTATTCGTAAAAAACAAATAGTAATATTATAATGGATAGTATACAAATTCGCAACGGTTAATAGAATATAATATTAATTAATTAACTTTGGTTTACGATGGAATGTTACATTGATTCGTTTTAAATTATTTCATTCATAACAATTCTTTTATAAATTATATTATAAAACTATTCAATTTTCTTTCTATTTATTTATTCATTTATAAATACATTGTTGTTAATTTTAGTTATTAGGAAGACAACGTAATCCGACAGAAAATATAAAGGAAATATCGTCTGATTTCATTAATTTAATTCATGTTTATCGTTTACTAAAATAAATCTTAGAAACTAATTAAAATTATGAATGCGATTCTGCGGCTTTGCGCTACGCTTCTGCCATTTTCATTTAAATATTGTACAAGTACAATTTAACGATGAATTAATTACAATAATATAATAAGTGATAAATTTCAATCAATTATTTAATTTAATCATGATTTTGTACTGAAATTCTTACACATCTAAATTTAGTATACATATAAAAAATATATGTAGCATATCCCTTATTTTGTATGCGTTTCAATTTACGTTAATTTGATTTCTTACTTTATTTGTCTTTGGACAAGTTGAGGATGGGTTTTGGCAACGATAGCTTGCAATTTAGCGAGTTGACTTAATAAATTATTATTACTATCTTCTAACGTTTCGATTTTTTTGCGGTAATCGCTATTCTCCGATACTAATATCTCGACTTTGCGCTCCAATTGGTCCATGTACTCTTTCTTCTTCCTTCTGCTCTCTTGCGCTGATATCTGAATGAAAAACAAAACAGAAACCACCGTTCAGTGACATTTCAGGTATCTTCGGAGCGGCATTACCTTATTTTTAATTTTCCTCCTGATCTTCTTCAACGATTTCTCTTCGGCCTTCGTTAGCGGAAGGCGCGTAGGTACCGGATATCCTTCGGCGATGAGGGTGCGTTTCTCTTCTTCGGTTAGAATTAACGTACCCGTGGAACCTTTCTGTGATTTAAACGCCATATTTAAAGATCATTCTCTCGGTTGACTTTTCGATTACGTACCGGTTGACTACTGATTAGAGGTGTATGAATCGGCTGACGCGTCGTCGTATGATGATGATGATTGATCATGAGACGAGCGTTGATTTTCTTAACGTTCGGCGATGCGGGTTGCGACACCGTCTGATTATCTTCGCTCTCTTCGCTGCTACTACACGAGGGCGGTGTCGGTGGCAATTGGAAATTGTTCGCGACCGGTTCCAGTTTGAAATTGTATTTCGGAATTTGCGTCCTCTGACTGTTGAATATGTTGTTTGTGGCCGTTAGCATCAGGTTGCCGTTCTTCATTATACCTTTTGGATTGATCTGTGGAAGAACAAATGATGAAATGTCTCGGGTTATTAAAAGAGTTTGAAAAACTCACGAAATCTTCCACGAAGAATTTGTCTACGGAATTATCGCTGTGACTCATGAACGTATGCTGCGGCGACGATGGACACGATGAATGCTGACTCTCGGTCTCGCTTTGCGGTTCGTCCTTAATAATAATCTCCGATTTCAGGTTGGCGCAAGCATCGGTCATCGTAATCGTCGGCAAACATTCTTCGTCCATTTCTATAAATTCTAAATGCCGAAAGAAAATATTTGTATTCGATACCACTCACAATTAGGTAAATAATAGATAAAATAAGAACGTGAATACATTGTATAGAGTGTACAGCATTCAAATTTACGTGTTTAAAAATTCAAGAGAAATTTGGTGAAATAAATGTATACATATAAAATTGAAACAAGAAGAGTTTGTTTGATCGGAAAGAAGGTTTATGAGAAACAGAAGGGTTTATTTCATTTTTAGCCCCCTTCTGTTGCACGCCCTTTCTTCTACATACCGTCCATTTTATTATTCGATATTGGAGAATCTGGTAATGAATCACCATCGGAACTTAAGCTGTACGAATGTTCTGTTTTTATCGGTCTTGTCCCCAACACTGCATCTGTCATTAATTTATCATGTATTATAATACCTGGCAAATCCTTTTCCAATAGCCATTCGACGGTCAAATCGCCACTCGAATTTAATTTTAACACCTCCTGCATAGCCTGAAACGAAACAGGGAAAAACAATTAGAAAAGAAAACGCTATTAAGCACGCTTGGTTCTTTGGTGGATGCGCGGGGGAACAAAATTAATACGATCGGATTCTATGCGTCCCACGTGGATTTCATTAGGAGCGAGTTAATCTCTTTCATTATTTCCGTTTTCCTTTTTCTTGCCTTTCACATATATACAATGAATACTTTCATGTTGCTTATGAGGAAGCATAATAATAATACAATATCCTGTTGCACAACTGTTGAGAGTACTTATTAGAAGAGAGACGGAAAACAACTTGACGTGAATCGCATTAGAGGAGATATAAATGTGCGAGAGGAAGACAAAGACAGTGCGTTACTTTTCTTATTGTGCTTTCTGAGCATTAAGCGAAACGGGGTTCATGCGTGTATTCATGTCGCTTTTATTTATAGATATTAAATACGAAGAGAAACACACGATCATAAAGCAAATTCCGTGACAAATACGATAAAAATCAAAAAGAGCATTCCGTACGTGAACGTATGAAATTGTCTAAATTAAGGATAATAACAATAGTCAAGATTACAAATTTCAAAGATTAACAACAAACTTAACTTTTATTATATTTACCATACGAGCCTCTTTTGTGCAATATAAAGAGTTCCAATAACGGTAATCTTTGTGGATCATCGAAATTTCAAACTTTTTGCAAAACTTTTCTAAAAGTACGAGAAACTAAATCCAATTACATTTTATCGTTTAATTTTTTGATGATTAATTTTACGTGATTGTTACAGTTGCACGTTTGCGGAGATGAAAAACGTATTAAATTTTTGTTACGGTAATCGTATGTAGGTTTATCTCGTAAAAAATTTAAAATAAATTGCAAACGGCAATAAAATAAACGCACATGCCATTATTATTATTAACGCCATGCCAGTGAGTAATGAATAAGACCGAACCATAACAATTTGCAATTGCATTAAACAACAAAAATATAAAACAGAAACAAAACTCAAACATTCGTTTATTATAGTTTCTCGAAGTTTTCCTTATTATTTATTATTATTCCGCATACGTATATTCGATATGAGAATAATGCCGTCGAAATGTTCGAAAAATCAATTAAACATAAAAAAGCGTATGTATGCCGAGAGAACAATGGTGTAATGGTAGTAAAGTAGCGTGTGGTATGTGCCACCGCATGTGGGAGTAAAAAAGCCTCTTAAGAGATATTGCAATTTAGTTCGCTTATAACGATATTATCGCATAAAAAATATACTCGTATATAAACAGGGAAGTGCTAACGTACATCTTGATAGTAGTTAACTTTAGGCACTCGTTTCAAAGTTCAAAGCATGTCAAATTTTGAGCTTCTGAAGCAATTTTAGCCATTATCCATATGTGTATTCTTTTAACTCGTAAACCTAACCCGAAAACGAGTTATACAACTGCAAGTCTCTTTAATTTAAATTCGCACGTTCTTCGTTGACCTTTTTTGGGTTTCAAATTTTAACTTGAAAAATTTAATTAGTTCAACGTGAAGATTCTGTTTTATAAAACACTTCAATAAACGTTTATTCAAACTCGCATAACCCGCATGGAATGACACAATTTTTCTCTCTCTGGAACTTTCACTTTGAATCAATTACACTAAATACCTATTTTAAAGCATAATGTATAATTGATTCTGTTGCTATTTTTTTGTATTAAAATGAAACGTAAATCCTGTCGCAACTTTTTTTGGAAATTAATTACATAAAAGAATGATGAATAATTTTTAATGGCATTTTTTTTTTGGAAATAATTAACTCCGATATTGTGAAAGATAATTTCATACTTTTTTTCACATTGAAATAAATAGCAAACCGCGACCGGAACCGTGTAAAAATTTAATTGAATATTAACCAAAAAATATATATAAAAATAAAGAATCCTATGCTTGTTCCATATTAAAAAATGTTGAATGTACGGCATACGATTATAATATGGCAATGGACATGCCAAGGTGAAGGTTTGGAAATCACACTACCGTGGCGATTGTACTTATAGAAGAGTACGTTGACTTTAAGCCCACCTAAGTTGGTTAAACTGTGTTAGAAAAATGTGGATAGCTGAAAGCCACAATTCCCATTTTTTATTTAGGCATTTCTTGAAAAGCGTTCTGTTCTCTCCATGCAGATGTAAGAAAATGCAAATTTATACTAAATTTCGTACGTTCATTTATAGAAAATCGAATAACATCGATTTTTACGATGCAATAAAAACGATTGTTAACAATAAATAGTATTATTTTTAATGGCTTATTGTACGAAATAAACGAATTATTAAATTATACGAGATAAGATTTCTTTTTTCCAATTAAACCGATTCGATCCACCGTATTTTTATAGAGATTAAACACACGCACGTAAACAAAAGGACGTTATTCCATTTAGGTTCGCATAATTTGAATACGGCCCACACATTCTTTCCCATTCGATTTGTAGCTTGTTCCTTCGGTAAAATTGCAAATTTTTAATTGTTACTCATTATAATACGTAAACTATTTTTGGATCGATTCACACATAATTATTAATAGAGGAAAATTAGAAACTGATCTCGATTTAAATATTAATTACATCATTAGAATTGGAAAGTTAACGAACGCGCATACAAATTATTTGGGAATTCATTTGAAATTCAAAGACAATGGTGCAGTATTTTTCTTTTCTCGTGTGTGCGTATATAAATCTCTAAGGATACAACCTCAGAAAGTCTTGGTGAAGGTTATTCACGCTCATTTCTTTCCATTTTTCTTTTCTCTACATTTTATATGGTTTCCTTGAATTTATAAATAGCAAATTTCCACAAAATGACGTAATTGCTCAGATATGAGAGATCCTCATTTTCGTGTTTCCATTACTGAAACTCACACACAGACACACCAAATTCTTGTTTGTCGATCATTATTAACCAGTCAGTCTCCTTTTGAAACTGCCCACTTAATTCCGTATGGCGTTCCATAATTTATCGAAACGAATCATAGAAAACGATCGACGATAATTAATTTTTATCTTTCGAGATTAATTAAGTTGAATGTTCCTTTGATTAAGCAAATTTTTTCAATCTTCTTCTTTCACTCATTACCTTCACCAATTATATACTCGCCAAAGACTTTCGCCAATACTTTCCAATAGGAAGGTTTAGACATGCACGTACGTAAAACATGTAAGAAAAAACAATTCCATTGAACTTGGGTTATTTGATTGTACCCAAGATTTCTTGTTTGAAATGAAAGTTGATTATATAAAATGTTGAGCGTTTATTTTTTTTAAATCTTCAAAAAGGTTAAATCGTTTATATTTTAATAATGCCGCTTGTACGAAAACGCTGTCAGTATTAAAATTAATGTCTATTCATTTATTTATTATTAATCGACCTAAAAAATGATGGAGAAGTAATAAAAGTCTTCTTCCCTGGCAAATGTACACGACAACAGTTCAAGTATGTATACAAAATGTATTACACATTATTATTCTTAATAAATAATACATGCATTAACTATATTGCAAATAAAATGACGACTTTTCCTTTCTTCTTCTTTAATAGATTGCATTCCAAGGCATTGCGAAGACTGCCTTCACTGGCATTCGCTTAAATATTATGCATCCTTCTCTATTCTCCGTTCCGAAACGTGTTTTCATTTTAACCGTTAGGCAATAATAGTAATAAAGCTGAATGTCTCCGTTGCTCAATTCCAAGATTTTAATGTATTATCACGAATCGAACGTGAAGACATGCAATCAATTAAAATATTTTACCATCTTTTCCTCGTTTACACGGCCATGTGTAATTAACTATTTCACTTATAAATCGATACGTTTATATGACGATGTATAGGGAAAACGAAATAAATGGGAAAATCAGCTCGCACTCTTTCACCGCCAAAAAAAAGGAAGAAGAAGAACCTGTTTAAATTAAACGAAAATGGCGGAAGAATTAACAACGAGAACACCGACCGAAAAAAAAAACGGTTATATAAAATATTTAAGTTCTTGCCGCGGCATCTTTTAGTGTCAATAACCTTAAGCATCGCGCAATGGCTGGCCGAGCAAGAAATGATGATTAGCCATGGTCGTCGTCGGCGACGTCTTCGCCGTCATCGTTCTCCTCCGAGACTTGCGAATCTAATGCATATTCCCATTCTTTTCGACTGGTACATTACAATAATAACTTTCGAAATGTGTTTCTTATGTATTTCTAATGTAGCAGTATTAGCATAGTAATGATGCTGAGCAGGAGAAAATGAGTATGAGATGAAGCATGAAGAAGGCGAGGGGGAGGAATAGAAACCAGAAACATGCTCCAATTAATTTTAATACGTATCATAAAAGCCGTTTTCGTTACAATAAAATCAAGATCCTTTTTCCTTTACTGCGATTCTTGGTATTTAACAAAGCGAAACGTTCTGTCTCTCTTTTTGGCAATACAACGTTCTTAAACAGAATTTGTCCGGTTGATTGATCTTAATTAAGGTAAACGCTCTTGATACATGGAAGGAATCTTAGAAAGAAAATGAGCGAGAGGCACCGAAAAAAATTAAACATTTCTTGTTCTTCTAAACACGTTTGCCAACTTATTTTGCATTGAAAGCTTTTACAAGATTAGAGAAGGGCCGTTTAAAAATTCTGGGATGTGGTTGAACAAAGTTAAATGTATATTTTAAATTTGGTTTGTCAAAGGCTTTGCCTAAAACGCCCAGTAGCTATATTTACTCAGGTAGCGGAAAATTGGTTACGTTACTTCCTACTTGAGCAAGAATCACATATACACAAGCTATTATCGTGTCGTTTTTTTGTATGCAAGTACGGGTCCCCGGAAGTAATACATACTAACGACGAATGCCGCTTAAATGACGAATTGTAATAGTCTAGACGAAAATATTATCGTTTTCGTTTCTATTCGAACAATTACTATCTATTAAGTAAATAGAATTTCCGGTCTTGACGACCAAAAGAATATTTCTACTAGCATTATGCATAAAAATTCGATTGTCTTTCCGTTATTCATTTACCACTCGTGTGGGCGTATTGCAAATAATGGCATAATCCTTGCTTACTATCGAAATACCTACGGATTATTGCAAATATTAAATTTATTCGCTTGGACGAAAGCAAATTTAATACGACGTAAATCAACTTTTATGGTAAAAATTAAGCTTGGCAATATTGGCGTCAAATACTGAGCGAAGCGCCTTTTAATGATAATGTAGGTGTAGAGAAGAAGATTCTTGTTGTTGATCAAATGCAAAAGGAAAATCTGTGTAATTCGTAAGGGTTGCTGTGTATAATATTGACGTCATTCGTTGGCGTTTACTTTCATGCCATCAACACCAACACATCAATACTCCAAAGACGCCCACGTTATCATTACCATTATCATCGCCGTCGCCGTCGTCACCGCTATCACCATCAACTTTTCGCCAACACGCTCGCCGATTTTCGAAAACAATTAAATTTACATTTTAATCTAAAACTGCCGCATTTATTAAATAAGACATATCTCAAAATAAATGATAAATTTCAATTTGTTGCCCATTAATTATGTACGTATAAGTACAAAATGGACTTCCTTTTTCGAATGTTAGATTATTATTGATATATTGAAACGGAAATGCATATTGACTTTTGCTTATTTAATTTACACATGAATAGTAACAATATTAAAAAGAAATTTCCTTCCGCTCATTTTACCTTTCGCTCTACGCAAACCAAGCCGTCGACTCTTCACTTGGCGCGGTAAAGTTGCTTTCTTACATCGAAAAATTCCAAAATTCGCAATCATTAGCGACATTTTTTTTGTTCGTGAATCGATTTTCGAAACCTAATCATCATCATGATCATCGTCGTCGTCGTTATTATTTCTTCTTTCCGACGAATAATAAGTGAGCGGAAATTAAGTTGAACGACCCAGAAGAAGCTCGACTAGCAGTAGTTGGATGTATTTATTTATTTTTGATGATGATCACTAATTGTATTTTAAAACAACAAAATTAGTAATGGTTCGCTAATTGATATATTCGTACGTCGTGACTAAATGCTGTTAATTAATTTGATTTATTTATTTTCGTTTATTCAAATCGCAGACGCAATTTCTTTTTACATAGATTTCTATTTAGTTCAAAATGTATGTTTTGATTTCCGTACGATTATTTTCTTGTGCGAATCAATCGCGTAGGCAATAAATCTATTGCAAAGTTCAACGTAACGCGCAAACTTGTAGCCAGCAAATTTTTTTCGAAACGAAAACGAACAAATATAAATAATTAGAATATTATTATTATTGCGACATTTAATTTACATATGAGGTTAGATACCTTGAAGGCAACTTAAAAAAAGTATAATTGGCTTGTATAACGTATAGTTTATAAGAATAATAATAACGAATTTTTGTAAAATGCAAGCGATAAGTTTGTCTTGTTTTAACGAATTACATTGGCTTCTAAAGTAAATCCTTTTTTGAGCAAATAAAAGGCGAAGGAATCAAATGGAGAGCATTAGTAATTCTTCAGCGATATTAAACGGAATTTACATAAGCCATACGTTACATGTTGAGAACATGAAAATGTAATGTTACTTATTATTACTGTAATGGTATAGAACGTAAATAGGGCAACAACCTGTTGAATTATCAAACGTGAATTGAAAATGCTTTCCCACATACGTAATTGTTGATAATGTTAATAAACGGAATACGATAGATGAATTAAACGAAGAAAAAAAAAGAAAGAGAACCAGTACCTTCATTTAATTTTATGCGTTAAACCAATTATATAAAAATTATTTTTAATTAAGAGAGAGAGAGAGAGAAAAGGATGAAACTTTGTTCTTGGACCGCGTAATAAACGTAGATTGTGTAAGGAGAAAATTAGAAAATAATTTTTAATCATCTCTGGTCAATTACACCGAGCAATTTAAATTTTGAAATTATAATTCGTATTTTTGCAAACAGTTTGTGATATAACTAACTTATACTGCCATGTCCTTGATCTTTATTAACAAGGTGTAAACGATGTAAAGAGTTTAAAAGAAAAAATCGCCCCGTTATATTGATTATTACTTTCCGTCCATCAAAATCCATACATATCACGTAAAATATGTATACTTAGAATGAAACAGGCGGAACTAGAGAAAAGCGACTGCAATAGGATATGGATATTTATATACTTAGAGACACACATACGAAGAGCAAGAATTGGCGTTACGTCACCAACAAGAATGTGTTTAAACGATCGCGTATAAGGATATGATTCACCTATGAATGCAAATTTCTGAAAAGTAACATTTTCGCTTGAGCATGTGCACACACATTTTACTTACTAGCACTTTGATCGGAATGGAGATGGATCCCGTTATGTTTTAAACAAATTTTTAATTTAAATGGCACCGCATATGAGACTTTTGCTATAACAAAATCGCACAGTATATGGTCGTATTTATGAATGAATTATTTTTGTCTCGCTGCTGTGCCTCTTTCTTTGTTCTCAATTATTGCGATTTAATCAACTTCTTATGCAATTTTCCCTTCTCCGGTTTATTTATGCAATTATCTGATTATCCAATCTAGGATGTAGAATGATTGAAAATAAATTAAAAAACAAACGTTTCGATCGAGAAAGCAAACACAAATATCGAAATACCACGATCGAGTGCAATCAAATTAATGACCTATTGTTGTTCAGTGGTATCTATCATGGAATCGCTCGGAATGAATCTCCCATTATATCATCTCGAATTGAATTATTTACTGTACAAATTGCTAATTTTTATCTTCAAAAAATGACATCGATTTTATTCGTTACATTTTACGCGAAGTGAAAATGAGCATTTGCAGCGATTCGATGAAAACCAGTTATAATTTTCATCGTTTTGTGTATGCAGTTAAAGTGTTTGTTTAGTCATTAAGGATAGATTACCTGTCCGCTCGTTTGACTGTCAGCAATGGAATTTACATGCCATCGTCTTTCAAGGACATTCTTTTATATTAATAATTCAATAATATCTTTGAAAGTCAGATACATTGTTAAACGAAAGATGGTTTCCTTTATTCCACTTGTTTACTTTTGATTCGTATTTACTGTGGAGTAAAATTCCCAACGTTATTTTAAGAATTAATAGGAAATTAAGTAATAGCAGAACTTTGTAATTGCATTAATTTTTTTTAAAACATCCACTAAGCTACAAGAACTAAATCATTTCCTGCGACACACATTGAATTATATAATGGATTAACGTAAATTAAAAAAAAATATATATAAAAAAAAGTCTAATGAATGGATTCACATTAAACGGAATCCGGTTTAATTTTTGGTCGGATATCAAAAATTGTAATAACATAATTTTGTTAAAGGCAAAGAGGAGAAAATGAGAATGTCATCAAGGTTATCTTCTTTTCGTTAATTTAGAAAAAAGTTTTTTCTGATAATTAAAAATTGAATTGTATAATTTATTTTAGTAGAATCATCATAATTCAAATTTTAATATAGAGTCGATTGTAAGTCTCAAGGATACAACCTCCTTGCGTTTTATTTTTCATATGTACACGATAATAGTCTATGAACGAATCACTTCATCATTTCTTCCAATATATACATTAAGGCAAATGCATTCGTTTAAAAATCAAACATTTCAACTTGTCGTGATTGTTAATTATCGTACTATAATCTAGTCAAATAAGAGAGAGAATCGAAGCGAAAAAGAAGCGAATATTCGTTATTCGAGGTTAAGGATTATGTAACAATTTTATCTTCTTGGAAATTGTTATTAATATTATTATCGTTGAGCCTTTTGCGTTTCGACTAATAGAAAAATTATGCAAAATTCATTAGTACCAAGAAAACTAAATGGTTGATCTTCATGCATTGGGGATTTTATCTTGTTGTTTCCGAATCAAATGGACATGACGGATGGCATTTAAAACAAACAAATTAATGGAAATTTTTGAATAAATTTCGAGACAAATACGAAAATAATTTCTTTCCTTAACCTTTTCAGGTAAAATTATGTCCTTAAATACGTTTACCTGTTGAAAATCAATAAATGCATTGAGGGTTTATGGGTTTATGCAATTTTTGTTTGTGCAGAATAATTTTGCTGCGGTTATAATCAATAGCAGGATTAATTTGTCGTTATTAATTCTTAAGGCATTAACTGAGTATAATCTCTGTGGACTTTTCGTGATCTACGTACGCTACATCAATAGAAACGCAATAATCTTGCATGATATCTATAGCTTACTTTAAAAAGTTATATAATCATTATCAGAAAATAAATACAAGCGACAAGTTGAATTCGGAATCGATATGATCGTTTATCTATGTGTATTATTTAACCTTCACTTTATTATTTTTTGTAAAATAAAAAATATATGAGCATTCTTTTGCATAAAGCATACAAATAATTTAGCGCAACATTGTTTATACAAAAAAAAAACAATTTATTATTATGCCTTTTTTGCATTTTTCTTTGCGATTACTTGAAAATTATTTCTGCTAGCTCGTTGAAAATCTACAAAATGATTTATTATTCATGAGCCGTTTGGCGTTATGTGACATGGAATATTCATCGTATTATCCACCGATTTTATTCGGTACGATTCTCCTCTTCTTTCCATTATGATTATTATTCGAAAATTAAAATAATAATTATTTGGTTACAGAAAATTATTTTGCATAATGCATTTCGGTTTAAACGCTCTATCGTTAAACATTACTGGTTCAAACAAAAACGATATTAATTATAATGAAACGAATAATAATAATAATAATGCATGTGTACATGCAATATTTACAGCAGTTAAAAATAATTCGATACAGTTTTTTGTATTCCATATTTTCAAGTGAAAATGGTTACAATGTTAATTGTTCTCTGTAACAAATTTCGTCTTGCAGTAAATACGTTTAGGATAATTGTGGATAATATTTTATACCGAGTGACGATAATTTTAATGGAATTATGTAATCTTTTATACTAATAAATTTCCTCAGCACGTGCTCATTTAATTAATTAATCGAATAATGTTTATTACAGCATTTCCAAAACGGAAATGCCAATTTTTAAGTTTTTCTATTTTATGAAACATAATATTAATAATAGCAGTAATAATAATGACGGGTGTTGGACATTATTTTTACTTACGTAACTCTTATATGTTGCATATGTAATTACTGTTTATCGTACCTACGTAATTATTTCCAATTGTAAGCGATAGTAATGATATGATGTGGATGAGTTTATTTTTCGTTCTTTTACACAATAATAAATTACACAAAAATATAGACCTAAGTAAATCCTTAAAACTTTGGAAAATTGTTTAGTCTTTAAACTAAATACAAAAAAGTATCCAACTTAATTAATCTCTCTCTATTTGTAACTAATCAGCCAGATGAAATTATTACACTAAAGTGCTTGTTCTTTACTAATGAGAAAAAATTAATTAATTAAGCACCACGTAAATTCTTTGAAATTTCGTACGGGTAAAGGTGAGAAAAAACCGTGACACGAATAACTTTTGCGGATACATTGTATTCTCTTCTTAATTTGACGCTAAAGCTATACGCTTATTCGCTAAATGGGATATTATCTAAACCTTAATTGTTATTAGACGTCAATATTATTTAAAGAAAACATAATAAAATCTATTAATTAATTAAATTGTGGTGAGATTTGACCTTGTTATATTCTGTTAAAATGCATCCTCTTCAAACAGAATGAATAATACGCTGTTTACAAGGATAATAATGTATAAAATAGCGAGGTTAACAATAAATGAATAATGTAGAAGTAGTATTACCAGCAAAGGAAAATATTATTATTATAATCTAATAGAAATGTCTTGTAGAGTTTCACCAAGCATTAGCATCACATGTGAGAGGAGAATTAAAAAAAAAAAGCTGTTCCCAATTTAAATGACTTCATCGTCTGCTCTTTGCATTTATTGGATGAGATTAACTATTTAATGCTCTTTATTTATTTTTCTTTCTCATATTTTGCTTTAAACGTTGACGACCATACGCCGGTTAACTCACTAAAAGCTAGTATGTATTATCGTACAATTAACGCGACATAAGGGACAACAATTGCTCGTTTAATAAAATAAAATCACTGCAAATTCTAATTGTACTATTTGGCATTAGCATTAATATTAATTAGTTTTCGGTAAAGTGAAAGTCTCTTTCTCATTCAAGCTTTTCTAATAGAGTTGCACCATTCTTATTCCACTGATTTTGTTCTTGTAGTTAATATTGGTTTGTTATTGTTGTTTTGCTTTTGTTAAAGGAAAGCAATAATTAATTCTGACGACAGCAAAAATATCCCATATTGATAATACACTGATATTGTAAATAATTAGCATAAATTTTATGGGAAATGCACGCGACACGTTCCGTATTTGAAAAATAACAATTTTAAAACGAAATCAGAATAAATTTGCCAATAATATGGGGGCGACCATTATTTTGGATGGAAAATTTAATTACTTCTCCAACAAATAGCAACAATTAAATTGGGCATAATTAAAATGATATTATTATATAGCTCTATTAAGTGTTTGCAATTAATTTTTGCATAACATGAATTTCAGATTACAATCTTAAACATACACGTCTATAAAGAGAAAGCTGTTAGAAAGAAATATTTTTCGTCTGAGCTATTAATAATAGTCTAGAAGGAAAAGAACATGGAGAATAAAAAGCCAAGGACGAATAGAATGAAAGTACACTACATCAATTCGAATCAGGATGAGAGAAGCATCTTCTCTATTAACATGGTATTAAACATCTCTATTTCTTTGATATTAAAGAAGAGTTTATTTCTTTTAATGTCAGAATTTGAATTGCAAAATTATTAGACTAGCCCTCGCGGCGAGAGATAATAGGAGGAGGAATTTTGATCAGGCGCAGCAAAACGAAAAAGCGACTTAAAAGAAAGCATGTTAAATTTCAATTCCATTATAATCGAACATTAATTTCAATTAAGAGGAATATTGATTAACGAGTAAATTGGACAAGATCAAATGAGTATATAATCAACAGTTTAATTGACTAACGCTCATTTTCTAAATAATTGCTATCTTTCAATAAACTTCGCTATCCATTAAGGGTTATTGTTCTTGTATTTTCTGTTACTGAATCAACAAGAATTCATTGGCTAACAATTTGTGTGTTGAATAAGAATTTTTGTTGCGCGCTGCAAATTTCGATATATTGCTTGCAAAATAAAAATATACATTTGAAATCGCATGTGAAGTGTGCGATTTCGCATTTCTAAACTATTCCCTTTCTTTCAATATCACAATCTGCAAAAGCTATTATTATAATATTTTTTTGCTTATTGCTTTCTTTTTATTTTTAAAGTTCAGCAATATTTATTCATTAGAAATTTCGCGTAATAAATAAGCAGAATAATTGTAAATTGTTGTGTATGTAAGCAGAAACAATTTTTATTTTAGACCTAATACCCAATCGCAACGTTATTTAGAACAACGAACGGAATTTATAACAATAAAAAGTATATTTCTAAACGGAATAATTTTCATAAATAAATTTCTAATTTATTAAACATTATTGCCATCCATTTTATATGAAATAAGATCCAAATATCATCTACTTCACTACTTTGCTTATTATTATTACACGAAAATTACTAAAATCCTTCTATTAAATTTACACGTGCAAAAAGGAAATTTGGTCTCTAGTATAAGTATTTATTACCGCACCCTATAAAATGTTAAACTGAAAACATTTTCGTTTCGTAACCAATATTTTGGGCGACTTCAATATTCAGGCGAATGAGAGAAAAAGAATTGAACAAGCAAGATATTCTGGTTCTTAATAAGAATGTTACGACACATTCAAGACAGAAAAAAATTATATTAAGAGTTGTGTGTGTGTATTTGATATGAAAAACTGTTTTGAACCCGTGCGAACGCACACGCATTCGTGAAAAAGAAATTAATATTTGAGCTTTTTAATGAAGTCGAAAACTACTAAAAAGGACAGTGACTTTCTGGTCTCTATTTTTTTCGTCGCGTTTACGTTGGCCAACCAAACTATTTGAATATCGATTTCTTTTTTAAATATTTTTTTAAAGGTGCGCCATTAGTACTATTTTACATACACGCTTATTAATGCAAGATATATTATAAACGATAATGTCACCATTTTTCATATTCGGCGTTATTTAAATACCAAACGGAATAAACAGCAAAAAAAAATATATTTTTCCGAGTAAAGCATAAAAAATTTACATGGGTAACGTAAGAATAGCGATGGCTTTAATACAGTTTTTTTGATAACCGATTTAATTGAAAAAATAATTCATTTAGATTCCCTCCTTCGCTAAAAGAGAGTGTCTGCAACGATATTATAACGGCGAAAGACTCGTCCATTCACCGGTGTATTATTTCTTCACTTATCTCGCTTCTCATTCTTTTCTTCTTTCTCTTTTGAAAGATTTCTGACCTCATTCTCCTAATAGAAATGCTTCTTTTTTATTATTATTAAGTGTTATTATTTCAGCCGGCATTCGACGAGTACATGTTAACCTTTCTCCGGATCTTGAGCAGAAACCTTCGCAGGAATTGCCCCGCATTCCATTACACGTTAAGTAAATTGCAATCGGCAACAAGAACAGCCAACATTTTTTATTGTACCATTTTGAGGAGGTGGACCTTAAGAAAGTACGGCCACTCGCTCACACGAATCTCCTCTGCCTCCTCTCGAACAGACAAGTGTGTATCACCGCGACATTTTGGCCTGCCTTCCCGTTTGTCTCTCTCTTTTTTTGCACATCGACTTTCATCTCGTACAAGAGACATTCAGGTTAATTAAAGTTATCGCATTTCGTACGATTCGGCAACCGTTTAATTGGAAATAATAATACGAGGAAAAAAATGGTATAATTATACATTTAATTTGTCGGATAATTAAATTTAGCCCGTACGCCATAACTTTCCTTTTATCTTATTTCTTTCTCTGCGTTTTCGCTTATGAAATTTAGTTGAGCATTACATATTTCTAAATGGCATTTTGGAAAGTTGATATATCAAGTAATAATAAAATATGTGGGTGAGCAGGCGAAAGAAAAGAAATAGTGAAATCAATCAGAGGGTTGTCTTTGTGTGGCACTACCTTGTTCTAATTCAACAACAATGTAAAAATGAAAATTATATTACAATCGTGTAACATAAGTAGTGCTAAAAGTATCTTATTCTTTTTTGCTAAACAATGTATCAAATTGTTTAGATTTCACGTTTAATATTGCTGCAATAAGTTGGTAGACTTACTTTAGTCTTATTTGTAACATATTAATTTCGTTCTGAAAGAGATCGCGAAAAATTATATCGAATGGGGAATTAAATGATTTCTATCTAATCCATAATACACTTGGGTAATAATTAGTCATTAGCTATTTTAAAGGTTTATGAATAGAAAAGATTCGCGCCACCAACTCTCGAGTTATTTCCATTTACTGTTCTAGATTACGTAATCCCAGAACATAAACTTAAACAATTTTAATTGGTGCGAGGATTATTGTCGATGGAAATAAATTTGAAAGTTCGAACGATCAATTTGAACGCGATACGAAATAATTTATTCCAGTGACAATTGGTTATTTATACAAATAGATTAGTCGCTTAAAACAAATGAGTCAATCGTTGTTTCAAGATTGAGGATACTTAATAGTGAAAGAGATGGCAAAATGAAAGAGGTTGTTGTACCGTGAATCACGATCAAAACTTGTATATTGTAATATCACATGCTTGAGAGAGAGAGAGAGAGAGAGAATGTAATCCGTTAATGAAACTACCAGATGGGAATCAGACCTTTCACGCGGATTCTTCTTCGAGTTGGATGCGAAGACCATGATTATTAAATGTTGGGGAATTAAGAATAACGAAAAAGATTCATGAAGCGACGAACAGATTTTTAGCAAACGAGATTTGTAGCTTAATTCGTTTAAACGAATCGATTGCGAAATTGCGGTTAACAATAATTAAACCGTTCATGTAACTGTTCTGCAAATACACGTACTACGTTATTATTTTGAACGATTGCAAAAACGTAAAACTGAAGCAAATTAAAGCTTCTTTTGTAAGTTTTAATGAGCGATCGCTAATTGGCAATCGAGCATTCGATCTTTAAGGTTTTCGATATTGCAATCATCGATTTAAAATGTTGTTTTCGGTATTTCTTGTTTATTCGCCTTTGACCTCGTGGCACGTTAATAATTTGAAAATTTTCCAATGAGGCTCACTGGACAAGTGTTGCAATCATTTGGTGCGATAATAAGCTTTTTGGAAAATACTTAAAACTCGACCCCAGTCGATTGGACGAATGGAATGTTTGCACGTCTTCTCTTTCGATATGTGAAGATCATATTAATAATAAAATTAAAATGTGTGTATATATATGTATAGTACGTATTACGAGAAGAAAAGGTGGGGAAATCGAATGGTCAATGGACAGACTACGGCCACGGCCAAGGCCGCGGGTCGTCCGTGTCTGTACGGTCACACAACAGGTTATATAACTGAAATACCAGCAGATACTTTTTTCTTTCCTTCCTTACGCTCTTACCGCTCAGTTTCCATTAAATTCCATCGGTCTCTCTATCAATCGATATTGCTGCTTTTTTCCAAGTGAAAATAGGAAAATTACAAAGGCTGAGGAGCAACAATAATATTCCGTACGAATAATATCGTTTGTAGCATTTTGTTTTTAATTGTTCAAATAGAATCTCGTGTGCAGCCATGTGCATAATTAATTAGTACTAATTTAAGAACGTAACAGACAGAATGTAGAATAAATAATATAAAAGAATTCATTATTTTTAACAATTTTTAATAAGCGCTGTGAGCAAGTACGGATCGTAAAAAAATGTTCGAATTGCATACAACTTGTGGAGCGAATGTTTATGCATTTAAGAGAATCAAATTAGAGTTGATGATTACAATAAATATTTTATGTGTGTAATAACAATAAAATGACATTATTCAAGAAAAAAAACTTATGTTGGGCAAATAATATGTTTGAGTAATTATTTGTTGAAAAATATAATAAGAGACTTATTTTTGAATAACATATTTGCATACACGTATAGACCAATTTATTTATTTACCTTTTGTATTCAATTTTATGCACGATATTTGGATTCATCATAAAAATAATTAAATTAACACGCCTGAAATAAATTAAAATTAATTTTATTTGGAGAGTCCTCATTAAACCAATAATAAGATGCATTATTACGTTTTCATCATTTCTTTTCTCGCGCCTTTCAAACCGATTCAACGCACATTTACAGCGTTATTTTTTTAATGCAGTCAAAGCAAAAATATTTAAAAGAAATTTATCACAATTCAAATATTTATTATTATTATTATGTGAAGCAGAAAGAAAGAAAAACCTGAAAATTACGTATAAACACAATCAAGTACAATTATATCTCATTATGTCAATAGAAAATCGCATTTTGCATTCCATCTCACTCGCTTTACCCTATTAGCTTTCTTTCTTTTGTTGCAACGATATTATGAAATGTAAATGGTTTAATATGTGTGTACAATAACATCGCACTGGATATAATTATAATCAAATAAATTTATTTTATTCGTTTTTTTCTTCTTTTAATACTTGATGAATGTTATTTTAATTTGAAAGAAGTTACGTTGAGGTCACCGTCAATCAGGATTTTATATGTATTAAGTTTAAAAATAAACTGTGAATTAATGTAGAAATTACAAAGTGAAAACTGTTATAATACTCGTAGTAGAAGCAAAAAAAGCGAAAGTTTTATGAAACGTTTGTACACAGAGATCAAAACTTATCTCATTTCAACTGCTTTTGCACCATACATGGTTGTCTGCCTAAATGTCATATAACATCAAGCACATTTTCTTTCTGATATATCAGATAAAGGCATTAATACCTGTGTTTTATTGGGAAATATTTTTTAAAGCAGATTTCCACCATTTTCTCTTATCTTAAATCAAATAAAAAGTCAATTCAACGAATAGGTACCGTTTAAAATTCCGAAAAGTTTCGTTTTAAGCAATTGCGATTTATTTTCCATATTCAGACTGTTTCAATCAACAATATTTACTTATTACATCAGTTTTAAACGAAACAAATAATTAATATTGCAAACGTATATGGTTCGCGAAATTTCACCAACAAAAAAAAATAGGCAAATGCACATAAATAAAAAAATATTTTACGGTCCTACATGTTTTCCATTGTCTAAGCTTATCACCGTGCCCATATATGACTTTTCTATAACAATAATTAAAAAAGTAATACTGCTTTTGCTCTGCAGTAATAATATTGTTCGATTGTGTCGAATCGAACAAAACAAAAGATAATTTATTTTTTAGCTAAACTGACGCTTCACGTGGAAATTGAAATTTTCACACGAATTCAACGCCAATCTCTACACGTTATTATCATTCAGACAATTTTCGTGTACAATAATAGAATACAAATGACAAATGCAATGTGTTTGAATTGAATAGATTGTACAATAAATTAAATTAATTTATGGATATTTGCCTTCTGTCTCTTTTCGTGAAATTTCCCTTGCATAATCTTGAGAGAGGAATAAATTGTTTTGATTAATCAATGAAAATAATAAGTACAATGATAAAATACATTTGAACGTAGTACAAATGGATAATTATAACTTTCTACAGTCAAGGTTAAAAAAAGTGATAATAATCAATTAAAATAAAAAATGGTTCAACGTTATTTTTATTTCGCCGTTAAGAGCGTATACCTTATCAAGAAAGCGAAAATTTCGAAAAAAATATGTCTATGGTTATTAAATATTATCAAAAAGACCTAAAATGAGGTCAAACGGTTAATAAAAGGACGTTTGATCCTGGAACATTTCTAAATTTTCGAATAATAAAGAAAATACGGTTTAGCTTTCAATTAACCACGAAAATCTTCGACGTCTCCGAATTCTTTCCGGTATCTCCTACTGTTATTTTCGGTCACAGGAAATTGTACCATGTCATTATCAATTTACATTATCGCTTCCTCATTATAAAATAGTTTCTTTTTTCCTCTCGCCATTCATTACATCCAGTTATTTATAATAAGTTTTGTTCCAGTTTGTGTTATAAATATAATTTACAATCATTAATAAATTTAAAAAGCGATAATAATGTTCAGGGAGAAATTTTATGAAATTGACAAAAAGAGAATTAAATGATTTGATTTGCTTCGAGTTATTTTTTGTTATTTCTCTCTTTATAGAATGCAAAATGGAAAGTGCCTTTCAATGGTGGCAACTTGTAAAGTCATTTTTTCCTTGTATTAATCAAAATCGAAAATTATGTAAATAAACCACTTTCATTTCATACTTTGATAATTAATGAAATTTAAGTGCCAAGGAAAATAATTAATTAAAGCAAGTGAAAATAATTTTTGAAATATTTCTCGCGCGCTATTACATAAGGGTTATTTGTCAGAAGATCGATAATTGGGTGTGTTAATGCTTAAGTACTTTTGACTTTTTGATAAAGTGTTCACGTACTTAATGGTAATTGCTAATTTGCATGTGAAGTATAAAAATGTATCGATTGACGAATATCAAAGTCACTTTATAGAGGTAATCGCCGCGCAAAGCTACAATAACCCTAGTCGATACGACGAGCAACAAGTATTTTATCCTTTAATCGTCCGTTACTTTAATAAATGAATGCAGGAGCACGAAGTTTATATATTACTTAAAGTTCAATTAATTAATTGATTATTATTTATTATTGATTGTGAAAACTTTTCCTAACCGGTTTATATTAATGTCGAGTAAAATGGCAAACAGACATTTTTATAATTAGCAAATTGGACTTGATACAAAATGAAGAGATTTACGAACAAAAATTCATACGATTTCAGCGTGTATTTTATTTCGTTTAATTTCATTAAAATAATTCATATGGCTGTGGTATGAAACGCGATGAGGAAACGCCTTTATTTAAGGTTCATGTGAATTTACCAAATAAACCGTTCATTTAGCCTACTTAAAGAGCTTATTATGTTTGCGGATCTTCAAAAAAATCCTCTCCAAGGAAGTTTTTTTGTTTAACGAAATTTATCAAACGGATTTTTATTATGCAACAATAATAGTTCGTATTTAATCATAATGTGAATAACTTTTGTCAATTTTACGATTATAAAGTTATACTAATTCCTCTCATTGTTTATTTAGGATAAGTTTTCTATTATTTCGGTCTAATGATTAATTTTAATCAATCTATTCACTGCCAGTTCACATTTATTACTATTTAATAATAATTTTTTGGCATTCGTGAAAACGAAAAGATAAGATAACGGGTTTTATATAAAACTATACCACAACCGGTTGGCATATAAACATACACAAACCAGCAATTTATTAACCATTTAATGAATTGCGTCCCATTATAAATGATTCATTTATATTTAAAGCCGCCTCGTTCTTGACTATTATTAAAAAGGGATAGATTGAAATGAACATTAAACGCTAATAAGTAATTTATATTGACTGTTAATTGAACGTTCGCAAGAATATGGCATCAATAAAAAATGCGCTACACATGTTGTAAGTAATTTTTTACATAAAACCAATCGATACCATTCTTGCTCGCTTAAAACGCGAGGACCCGTATCGCGTTATCGAAATGAAATGCCATATGATGTTACAATTCCGTAATAATAAAAGGGAAAAGAGTTGTTAATTAATTCGACCCAATAAATCGATGAGCAACTTACCGGATCCATATCGGATTCCCAAAATTCTTCACCCTCCATATCGTACAGAGCCTTATCCATAGCGAACGTTTCCATCGTAAAGAGAATTCAATGAAGAAAACCGAATAATAAAACAATGTACCGGTGGAATGCCGTCTTTTCCTTTTACAGTAGAAAGTATAACTAATTACAGTCTAATTACAAATACAAATTGTTCTTGTGTAAAATTTAGTCCATCGAAAAATATCTCTGTAATTTCTTTTTTTTTTTTTAAATCAAATATCTGTTTTTAAATCGGCTTCTTTTCGTGGAAAACACACAAAAATCGTTCAATCAAATTTAGGCACTTGCATAAGAGTAATCATTATTAATGTAATACAATTTCGAGTCACTTTATGACGCTGATCTACTTCTTCTCGCACACGCCCCTTTAAATCCTCTTGATGTTGCTGATGGGACGTTCAGTAGACACTTGTTGCATTTAATCCAACAATTCAAATCGATTCCGGATGCGATGTTTATTCTGCGAGTTCGATAGACGATTTCTTTCTCCGGCAGCACGTGATTGTCCACAAACCGAACGATTTCTCTTTGATTTGATTAAATCGATTCTAATTTATCAATTACATACGATATAACGTGAGTTGCGTTTATTTTTTCTTCAATGGTTCAAAATGCTTGCATCGATCGGTACGCGATAATCAAGTACGACCACTTCGAGCACTTCTGCTGAATTGGACGTGTGTGTAAACTAGTTTCAGTGTTGCTGCTTGGGGAATTGGGAGGCACCGATGTTATTTGTAAGATTGAAAAACGCATGCGTTCAAATGCAATTTCTTTATATAAAATATACACGCAAAGAGATCTATACAAGCAAGTACACACACATAAGCAGCTGTAAGAGAGTAGTAATATTTTCTTATCAGCCGAGAAATTAATTAGAGATATATAATAAAAATTGCTACTTTACAAAGTACAAAAAGTTACCAAGCGCAAAAATATGCGATTCCTATCGAAATTAATACCAAAAGATTCAATATCCTTGGTCGATTTTGCAATGAAAAGATGCAAAGCATCTCAAACTTCACGATAAACTGAATGCAAAGTCAATTATGAGCAGAAACTTGTGGAAAATTAACAAATAGGGACACTTCAAATAAACGCGTATTCCATACTGTGCGCTCCTCTCATAAATCTTATCGAATCCTTTTATCTAGGAAATTAAGTAATTCAAGTACTACCAAAAATAAAAATTAAACAGGTATTTTGAAATTTAATTTGATAACGTGTAAAAGCGTCAAAAAGATAAATTTTCTCTGTAAATTCAAGTCCTATCATTGTCAATAATAATAAGTAAGTAAGTGACGCTGTAGACAGGACAAGGTTTAAATTATAATCGAATTTAATGATTTTAATAAGATTCCTATTATAAAAGCTGCTGATTAATAATTTTGACCCAAATAATAATAACTGATTAATAATAATCCAATTCAGGGGCAACTTCTATTCACAGGCTGATCAATAACAACACGTCAAGAATGTGACTTACTTCGTGTAGTTGGTAAGTTGCAGTTAGTTATTGTTACTGTTTTTAGTTTATGTGATCTGTATTTTATCAAACGATTCCACAGGGATTTATTCACTTTTATTTGCTCATGTTGTTTATTAAAGTTTTACTCCTAGGTAATTGTTAAAAATGAAGAAAACGTTGTTGTAAGCAAGGATTATAATTAACAATTATACCTTTCTTTTTGCTACGGGAAAAGCGAAAAACAAAAAGGAATGTTAATAAGAAATTCATTTTTAATTAAGTCAATATTTAAATTGTTTTCGTTTCTTGAAAAGAAAACGCGTTACAGAATTTAATCAGAAAATTTAATTTTTTGAAGAACTTTTTTGATTAAACCTACTCTAATGACCTTTAACAGCGTTTATATAATATTTTTTGTTGTCGTTACGCGATAGTAGACCTTTTTAATACGAAGTTGTCACTAATTTTACATGCATCAAATTTATAAATAATTAACGATCATTCATATCGAAATTTCTAAATTGTAGGCGACCTTTGATATTCGAAATATTGTAAGACATGCAGTTTCAGTAATCCGGTATCCGTGAATAAAAATATATAATTTTTCGCATTTTAATCAATGAATTAATCCAATGAACACGTGCCCGGACGTCAAGCTAAGCATTATTTTATCGATTCATATTTTATACGATGTATTGATTGACATATTATTTTATCGTTAATGAATTGCAATAAAATGTATGTAAAAACGAATTGAGAGAACGAAATAGTCGTTCATTAATACGAAAGCGGCGCTTATCGAAATTACATACACGAATATCAGTAAATTATTATTATATAAACTATTTTTAATTCAATTTGATGTGTTTTAAAAATTGGGACCCACTTATCTGTGCTAATACGAAATGTGGCGATAAACTTGGGAAAATTCAAACGTTTTAGTGAGACTAACGTTTAATACCAATCATGATAAAAACGTTAAAACAGATCCACAGAAGCAAGACTGTCGCAGCCTTTAAGTAATTCGATAGGATAAAAATTTAGTAATTCAAAGAAGCATTATGACCGAACTTCGGGTCCTTTTCAATTTGCCAATATTTTCCTACAAAACCGTTCTGCATGGAATGATTTATCATTGATGCCTGCTTATTAATAGTTTTCAATGATGCATTTCCTCACTTTTTTAAATTCCGTGTTAATTATAAGAGTTCTTGGTGCAACCTTCCGTTAGACTTTTCTTTATCGTTCTTCAATTTAGTTTCAATGCAGCTTTTCTCTTTGCTTTTATTCAAATAAATAATTTGTATGTAATAAAATAATCAGGTTAAAAAATATCTAACATTAATAAAAATTATAATAATGGAATGCTTTGAATATAAAAGACGATTAGGAGTTTGTAATCTCCTCATAATTATGTTTATTCATTTCAAGCGCACATTAAAATCACAAAATATAAATAAATATACCGATATTGACTACAAACGAAATTTGTAGCGTCATTATAATCTACTTAAACATGGGAATTACAATTATCGTAAAATGTTAATTAGGCATCAATACGATTTACATTTAATTATTGTTACTCGACTGCTTGTTTGTATTAAGCAGTATGCACGTGATTAAATACATTTTAATGATTTTCTTCTAATATCGAATATAACCGCATTATTAAAACTGGAAAATAGAGATTACTATGGATTTGGATGAATCAATCTTATCATTTACCTTCGATTATTGATACTTATTGAATTGGTGATTTCTTAAGAACAAAAGAGATGTTTAAATTGCAAATTGAAAACAGATGAGTCAGGTAGAAAAGGGTCTTCGGGCTAAAAGGCGCTTGCACGGATTTTATTCCGGGTCAGATGTAGTTGGCGCCATCTAAAAAATGCTAGTGATTTTATGTCGACGTTGTACCAAGAAATCTCCACAGAATTACGACGAAAAAGAAAAACGACAAAGAGCCATCTTTCATCCTCGGCAGCATACATCTTAATCGTTAAACGTATTGCTGTCGAACATCTTTTCAGTGACCTTGTCCTTATCAGTAATCACGTATTTAATCTGTGACACAGCCCAATAAAACGTTTGAATCCTTCATCCATACAATTTACATTATTATTTTTTTCAATTCCGGGAGGAGGTAACAGTTTTGTAGCGGAAAGCAGTACGATAATTAATTGTAGTCGAAGCAGCTCTTGTTAACAGCAGTTTCGAACTGTAGTCCTTAATTGGAGTTTGCTAGTTGGTTAGTTTTCTTGCCTTTTTATTAATTTTTCGATAGTTTAAAAGGATAATTTGCTATTAATCGATTTTATTTAGTATTTTAAATAAAAAAATAAACATTGTGTATTATTATTTGTTATTACTACATATTGTGTATCTAATCATCTGGGAATGAACTCATTAACATCTGTTTTACCAGTTTCTAAAGCTAATTGTCAAGAGGTAGGTAAGTCTTTAATTATACTAAAAATTTGGATGTTTATTTGAACTTTTTACGTTTTATTCATCATAATTCGTTACTGAATAATTGCGTGGATGTGGCTGAAGAGTCGTGAGAAATAATTTAGGGCACTCAAGTTTTCGAGGAAATCGATTATTACCGAAATAAACTGAAGGTTTTCTAAATTCAAAGATATTTGCCAAAAGTCTCAATAATTCAACGAATGAGAAATTATAATTAAGTCCTTGAATCATTTATTCAATTGATTTTAATTTGCGTTGTGTGTACAGTTTTCAAGTAACTGTTTCATGTATATTGCAATTTAGATTATAGGAAATTAATGAACAATAATTGTTTGCTATTAGTAATTATAAACACGATTCAGGTGTTGATATTACAATTGCAACACGTTATAACATAATCGAAAATGTTTCATTAATCGATTTTTCTAAAGCGAATGAAATTAATTTTTATGCGAATAATAAAACAACGTTCGTACACGATTCTTTAATAATCTTATTTTTATTCCATTTTTCTTCGCCTTTAAGACGATTACATCGTTTGTTAATCAATTTAGTTGAGCTTGTTGTTTGTTACGATGTGACGAAATATTAATACCGTATTAAGTGAGATAACGAGACTCCATGTGTATGTAGTATATTAATAAAAGTACGATGTTTATGACGATGACCTCCCATGGAGGTTTTGATATCAAAAAGTTTACGCAAGATCTTACTTGAGTGGAGAGCAACGAAGCAAATTACGTAAATTATATCTGAATTTGTGCGTCAGTAAATGTTAAATTAAAAATTAAATCGTATTTTTCTTGAATATCGCATCCAGATAAATACATTTTGTAATTTTCGATTCAAATGATGCAGGGAATGATTTATCAGTTTTGCTCGTTAATAATTTTATTCTTGTGCTTTTCTGAAGCTAAAGCTCATTTTGTTAGATACCTCCACACATGGACTTTATTATTGCTAAAAGTTTTGCTTGTAACTGATGGAACGAGCGTTTCACTACCCAAAAAAAAAATCGTTTGCAGTTCATTCAATCGAATGTTTTGCACACAATTCTAGCTTCCTTTAAAAAGAATTAAACCGTATGCAAATGCTTTTTATTTTAAAATATATTATTAATGCATGAAGTTTTTCTTATAGAAATTACAATATAATATTGATCGATAGGAAATAAAATCTATGAACTACTTTGGAATCGATTAGTTGCTATACTATTACTGACGTTTACATTGTTATTAATTTATTTCATTTAATATTGTCAACTTCTACAAGATAATAATGTATATTTTCCGCTTTATTCTCTCGTGTTACGTACTCGTAACTGCATTACAATCGATTCGTTCGCGATTTTCGGTTACGGCATTATATTTTTGCAAGTACGCAATTACGCCCATTATCTAACCGCGCTCGTATCGTTTAAGGACGTAGATTAACGCGATAACAAATTATTAGTATCAAATTAAATTGTAATCCGATTGCAATTCGATCGATTAATTTGATTTCACCGTAGCAATGTTCAAATTGCAGGGCAGTGGCCATTTGAAACGTGCACAACCGGACCAATTGATCGAGGTGTTCAAGAGGTACGCGTCCGTCGAGAAGAATGGCGAGAGGTTCATGACTTCGGAAGACTTCATACGTCGCTATTTGGGCTTATTCGAAGGCAGCAATTACAATGCGGCGTCCGTACGTTTGTTGGCATCGATTGTCGACACGAATAAGGATGGACTCATATCGTACACCGAGTTCCAAGCGTTCGAAGGGACTCTATGCTATCCGGACGCGCTCTACAAGACCGCGTTCCATCTATTCGACACCAAAGGAAATGGCTTGGTTAGTTTTTGTAAGTGCACCGTCGAACTAACGAGTTCGAATGAAGGAAAATGTACGCGGGATCTGTTTCTGTTTTAGCCGATTTCGTTGAGGTGATCGCTCAAACTGAATTACAGCAAAAGATCCGTTTCCAAATGGACTCGCCGTTCTTTCATTTATACTTCGGCGGTAAAAAGAATCGAACGATCTCCTACAGCGAATTCTCGCAATTCTTGCACGATTTCCATGAAGAGTGCGCAATAGAAGGTTTTAGACGGGCTGATAAAGAGGGCACAGGTTTTATTTCAGTTTTGGATTTTCAGGATATCATGATGAGTATTAAGAGTCATCTACTCACTAAAGAAGTACAACAGCATTTGATTGAGGTATGTTATTGCAATAGGGATCATTAATCGTTCTTTCTCTTTGCCATTACATTAATTTGAATATGAGGACGCATTAGCGAAACTAACCACTTAACTGCGGACGGTTAAATTGAAATAGGTAAAAGTTTGTATGTATGTAATAATAAGTATTAATTTCATTAAGAACAAGAAAAAAGTAGACCTTGTCAATTTTTGTACGTTGTGCGACGAATGTTATGTTTCTTTCTTTGTGTGCCAATCAATGAACGTACGACGTAACGAATCGTTTCTTTTGCACTTTATAGGCGGCTAGTAAGCAAAGCGAGAGGAAAGTCAGTTTTCCGTATTTCATCGCCTTCAATGCCCTATTGAATAACATGGAACTGATCAAGAGGATCTATTTGAACGTGACGCACGGCTCGAGAAATCAGGAAGTTAGCAAAGACGAGTTCATGTATTCGGCACAGGCGATGTCGCAAGTTACACCGTTAGAGGTCGACATTCTGTTTCAACTGTGCGATGCCATTCATCAAACGGGGTTAGTTTAAACAATCTTTCGTTTATCATCGTTCTTTTATGATGCATTGTAACAGCAGATTTATCAATTCAACAATTGTCTCTTTTAATGCTGCACGGGATTAGCGGCTTTCCCAATTTCGAATCGAACGGTTTTTGGGATGGGTGGGTCAATTTGAATGTTAACACTTTATAAATCGGCCGAATGAATTGCTATGAAATGCTTAAAACATCCATATTTTGTGTTTGTTTTAGGAGAATCGTCTATAACGATTTCAACGCTATCGCACCACAACAATATTTCAAGCACATTACAAATAGATTGGCCGAAATCAAAGCCGTATCGGTAAGTGATGAACGGAACGAATTTAATGATTTCACCAACGACAAACATTTGATTCATTAATTGATCTTCTTTAGAGCCCGGAAGATCGGGGTGTGTTCATTCAACTGCTCGAGAGTGTCTATAGATTCTCTTTGGGTTCAATCGCTGGCGGTAAGTATACCAAAAATCATTTTATATTTCGCAAATCACCGGTGGTTCTTTTGCGCTTTTCAATCAGGTGTCGGTTCTGCGGCCGTGTATCCGATCGATCTCGTGAAAACGCGAATGCAAAACCAAAGGACGGGCTCGTTCATTGGCGAAGTGATGTACAGAAACAGTTTCGATTGCTTCAAGAAAGTGATTAGGCACGAGGGTTTCTTCGGACTGTACAGAGGTTTGGTGCCTCAAATACTGGGCGTGGCGCCCGAGAAAGCGATCAAACTCACCGTAAGCCCCGACTTAAGTAATCCTCCGAAGATTCTCAATGCAAATCGCCTTTTTTGTTTTAGGTCAACGACTTTGTCAGGGACAAGTTTTACGATAAAAAAGGCAATATACCGTTATACGCCGAGATATTAGCCGGCGGCGCCGTAAGTATTTGTGCTTTGCCATAAATGCGAGGAGAGTTTCTAAGAAGACGTTTTTTTTTTCTTTTTCCCTGCCCCCTATTTTGGCTAACACGCATAATTTAGGCGGGTGGTAGTCAAGTAATATTTACTAACCCGTTGGAAATAGTCAAGATACGTCTGCAAGTAGCTGGTGAAATAGCTGGAGGAAGTAAAGTGCGTGCTTGGCCGGTTGTTAAAGACTTGGGTTTATTCGGACTGTATAAAGGAGCGAAGGCTTGCCTGTTAAGAGACATACCATTTAGCGCTATCTACTTTCCCACGTACGCTCACACCAAAGCGTATTTCGCTAACGAGGAAGGATACAATAATCCAATAACTTTATTGTTTGCCGGTGCTCTAGCTGGCGTGCCGGCAGCCGCTCTCGTCACGCCCGCGGACGTGATTAAGACACGGTTACAGGTTGTGGCTAGACAAGGGCAGACGACCTACAAAGGTCTGTTCGATGCCGCCTCGAAGATTTACAAGGAGGAAGGCGCGAGGGCCTTCTGGAAAGGGACACTACGTTAGTATTTGCGAGAAGAAGAAGAAGAAGAAAAAAAAACGATCAAAAGTTTGCGAGAAATAATTTTCCTTCTACTTGCAGCTCGTGTCTTTCGTTCGTCGCCGCAATTCGGCGTCACGCTGTTTACGTATGAACTACTACAGAGGGCGTTATACGTAGATTTCGGCGGAACGTGAGTATTTTAATCAGTGGAATTGAATTATTTCAAGTATTTTTGTTGGAAATTTTACTTTTCTCCGTCACTCTTTGGTGTAATTACCCGTAAGGCACCGATTGACAAATGTTAATATTGTTTCAGTCGTCCTACCGGTTCCGAAGCATTAGTACCTAAAGCTGGTATGCAGGACGAAGTGAAATCGGTGAATCCCGACCATATCGGCGGCTTTTCTGTTGCGTTACCCGTGTTCTCCGGTATTGAAACGAAATTCGGCCTGTGCTTGCCTAAATTTGCCGTACCTTCTTAGACACCATAATTTAGAACGGAAGATAGGATCAATGATAGGGAAAAGGGCGTTGTGAATGAGAGATGATAGTTAATTGAAAGTGATGTAAATGAATTATACATACAAATATATTTTGAATTCTATTAACTTAACATTTTACAAATTTAAAATAATTCTAATTCTGTGATTTACAAGATATTTATAATATATATTATATACACATAATAATTGTTATTACAATACGGCTAAGCTCCTAAACAATCATGTCTTATATGTTTTTCAAATAGGTATTTGCAATGATGATGCCAGTTTTTAATTTAATACACAAGTTAATGAAATGCAATTGTGAACGTTTTTAAGTAACCACTATTTTTGTTGCGTTTCTGTACTCGAACGCACCACATTAATTTCGCATACTCAAATTAATAAAATATATGTATAAAAAATATAGCTTTTGCTCTATAGATAGAAAAAGTCATGTTATCAATAAATTACTTGTTTTTAACAATCATTTTTTGTTAATATTTCATTCAACATCCTTATAAACGATTATGATTGTAATAAAAAGAGAAGAAAGCAGAAGCTCTCGACAATTACTGATAACAATCCTTAAAAACATATCAAATAAGAGAATATTAAAAAGATGCCAGTAATCGAAGGACTTTTCCTTTTAGAAAATCAAATGGTTGTGAATTGTAAAGCAATGTTTAAAGAAAATGAAGTTTATTATATTTTTTTGTTTTAAAATTTGTAAAGTTGTTATTTGTGTTATTAAAAAAATTGTAGAAAATATTAAATAAAATCGTTAAAAATTTTAGAGAACGTCTTTCTCTCTTTATTAACCCTTGCAAAAAAGAATCTAATGCTTCCGGGAATAAGTTTCATTCAAAGATGGCAGGATACGTTTAATTAGTTTTAGACCTAACATTAATTTGTAAATAGGACGAGCTTTTATTAATAAAAAAAATCCGTTTTCAATAAAAGCGCTTCCCGTTGTCAATATATTATTAATATTCGAATTCCTTCCTTAAATTCATTTTGCACGTACTTGAAACTAGTTTCCAATACTTTGATAAACTTTTTACAAACGGTGGCTGAATGTTGTTAACTAACTGCAAGTGGATGCTAAACATGAAAAATGATAAAATGAAATCTTGAAAGGCCAAAACAAATTTTTCTATTCCGAAGGCGTAAATCGGGGACTCCGTAAATGTTATAACGTCTGGGCATGGAATTTATTTGATTGAATAAAGGAATCGCATGTGCATTAAACTAGAGAAACGTGTTTCATGTTTGGATCTTTTTTTTTAGAAATATTAATAAATATTTTACGTACGCATGGTTGAATTAGATTTTCAATCCTATCGATTTTGCTATTCAATTACGGGAATATTGTGTGTGTAATGCATAAAGGAATTGTTATTAATAAAATTGTAAGATAGATGGATAAAACTTTATTTACAAATATCAAGTGGATGAATTAGATAAAATTATGCACGCATATTGCTATTGGCAGTAAATAAATATATTAATTATACGAAAATAATAATAATGCTTTCGTGCATTCTAATTTCAATATTGAAAAAAGTATATCAAACGCATTTCATGCCCCATATGCTACAAATGTTTAGCACTATAATTTTCATTTTCTAGAACGAATAATTTCCTTTTGTTCCTTTGCTCGTAATTAAAGCAATCAGTTAAACCTGGATAACTGCATTTTTGCAATCGTACAAAGTAATGCAGTTTAGTTGGAACCCTTGTTACATGTTTACGTACAAATTTGCAGTTACAAATTGCTGTGCCAGTAAGAATGATAATATGAATTTAATTTATTTAATTTCGTTGCTCTCAATGATACATCTCTCGCATTCATTAAGGAATACCAAAGTTTTAAGTAACACTTCTGAAGGATGGAATCCGTTGATGCTGTACAATTGTTCATTGTTACTAATCGACTTGAGTCGTTTACATAAAATTTACGAATTTCGCGATTGTTTGAAAGAGCGAATTGTTGACAGTTTAATTGAACTCGCTGATAAAGATCTAATTCGTGTTAGTGACGGTATAAATATTTTAAAATCGAATACCAATGGGGATAGTAACGAGCTAAAGGCTTTGCATGAAAGGTAACTATCAATTTGTAGTTTGTTTAAAAGCAGGATATGTACTCCTTTTCGTTTCTATTTGCAAGAATAAAAATTACATTGTTGTTCTTTTATGATGGACAATACGTCTCCTTTTTCGGACGAGGCAAAATTCGATTATTTCTAAAATGAAATGTAGCCAATTGATATTGCAAAACTTTGTCCACTTCGAATTTCTTTCAGTTTATCGAATTTTGTTGTTCTGCTTCCATTTCATAGCAAACTTATTTCTTATAAACCGATTGTATTACATACGGAGTTGGAAACGATGCGATTCCATGTTTATCACGTTATTATGATACAGCTCCTTATATAGAACGGATGGGAAATGAAAGGACGTACAGAAAAGGAAAAAGGAATCGAATGAAATAATTGAAAATTTATTACAAGCAATAAAATTGGGAAAAATATAAAAGTAAATGGGCACGTAATAATAATAATTAGCTTTTACTTTTATTACTGTACTATTATGATTTTGATTGAAGCTACTAATCCTTTATTGTTATTATGAGACGAATTTGTTATGATGAAGTGGACTTTGTTTCCTTGCAGAAAATTCGTTCGTGATGTCGTTGATAATGGGCCGCCTAGAGTATTAGAAAAAATCGTGAGCCTGCTTAAAAGTCGCGTTTTAACGATAGACCTGGGGAACGTTGTCGTAGAAGGTAAAAGATTTTCAGTTTTTTGTCGGTTGAAATTAAATTGAAATTGATAAATTCGCACAGGACGTGGAAGACATGGACACAAAATGTCGTCAATGATAGTTTTTGCATTGGTCGCGACCGGATTGATTTTGGCACCGATGGGATTCAAGTTTCTCGTCGTACTTGGCACGAAAGCTTTGCTGTTGGCGATGCTAGCAATGATCTTAACGTCTATACAAGGTCTCAAGAAAATTGCAACCAGTAAAATTAATTATGGATTGTACGATGAGACCCACATCGCTAATCCGTGTATGTAATTTATGATACGGCGAATTTTGCGAGATTTCGCATCTGGCTAGCATTATTCGCTAAGCTTTGAAGAGTATTAACGTAAAATTTAGGATTAAGCAAAAAAGAAATGAGAAAAAGGCCATTAATTTACGTTTTAAATTAATTTCAGGCACTTCGCACGGAAATTGGCACGCAAAGCTTGGAAATGATCAGTCGGCAGGTTATAATAGTTATTTAAATCCAAGGGATTCGATTGGTATTAAGAGAATAGAGAACGATTATGGGACATAAATTAAATACTCGCATAATTGCGCACCGTTAAATGTAAATTGATAAAATTTGCATTTCTTTTTAACGCAAAGAGTAACAGCAATTACCGCGTAGAGAATTTATCTGCATACATTAAAAGAGTTAAAAAACAATTGGGGTGCGCTACGTTTGTCCCAGCTATTCTTTTTTTCTCTGCACGGAACCCGTCATTTCAAAAGGTAGACTTTAATGAAATTTCTTTGCCGAAATAAATTTTGTGCACCAAACATTGGGAGAATAGAAGGTGTTGTGTATTTTAAATTGTTTTACTTCATTTAAAAATAAAGGTTGCAAAAACGTCGTTGAATGTGTTATGTTATTGTAGCATTTTTACGGTCCTTTCAAGTTCATTCTATTATCGTAGTTGATTTTTTTTGTCATATTACATTTTCAATTTAATTGAATTAAAATGTTGGTGCGAACGTCAAAGGAATAGAATATCCGGTGATTATAGGATAAATAATAAGAAAGTTTGCTCCTTTATGAATGTGAAATTAATTCATACTCCGTTGATGAATAAATTTCCATTATATTATCGTTACATGAAAAGAAATCCTTTTCCTTCTAAAATACCACCATCGCCAACATCGTGAAACTTTATTTCCTTTTTAATTTTCTTCCATCTTCAACCGCAACGCAAACAATAATAATTCAATACGTCATCGCCCACGATGGACCAGAAAATGTTTCTTTTTATTTGCTCTTGTTAAAGGCAAATTTCGTACGAAATGGTGTGTGTTCAAGTTACACGTGATCGTAATTAAATCCAAAACACGTACAACGTAACCAAACACACGGTGTGACGTTGATAATGCAATTACCAGACCCGAAAAGGAACGCTGAAAAAGAAATTTTTTATGTACTATACAATTTTTTTTGCTAATTTTTATTGGAATTCCACTAAGACGAACGTTGGACTTTTTTATATATTTTTTATTCTAAAGCTACGTGTTGAATTGATGGGATATTTTCTAAAGCGCAAAAAGTAGAAGCAGAGAAAATAAGTAACTGAACGTCAAGTAAAATGCCGCTCAATTAAGGAATAACAAGATTAAATAGACTAGAATTTTTTACAAAATTAATGAAGGGGACAGAGTAACATTCTAATCATCCCAATCTTGTTATCGTTAATTAATTGAGACGAGCGATTAATATCGTCGTTGACAGAAAAAGTGTTTCGCAAATGAGAGTGTAAACAATGGAAGTTTATGACGCTAAAAGAAATTTATTAGTAACATTTTCCACTGCACCTTTAGTTCTTAGGGCATGTGTATGTTTAAAATCCAATAATTGCTGTAGAGATAAGTAAGTTCATTTAGATTATTATATTGGCTTCTTTTCCCCCGAATACATAATTTAAATATACATTATACGCAGCTGTGAAAGATTCACTACGTTATTTCCTCTTTTTGAGAGAACAAGAATTTTGCATTATATTTTATTTTTCCGAAGAATTTGATCGTAATTATAAAAAAGCTTGTTTGGATACCATATTCTTATGGGCAAGATAATTAATGTATTTCACTTGAAAATATGTGGCGTGTCAGTAACGATTATTTACAGTCTACTGACTGCAAATTAGAAATATGTCTTTGGAATTTGTGCATAATTTAATTATATTAATTTAGAATGTAAAAGTACACTTCAACAATCATTTAAATCGATAAATCTATAATTTATGAAGAAAATCTGTAAATTTATCGGAAGGGTGACAAAGTTCGTAGAAGCATGTTCTTAATAAAAATGATTTATTTTAAATTTATTGCACGATTAATTACCCTGGTGCACTAACTTAACAGTTGCAAAAGCCCGAACTTACATAAACTAATTATATCATAATAGGATAAAGTTGAAACTATTGCCTGTTCTTCCGATACCTTTTACGAGAAATGTATGTATATCGTATCATATTATTAACAGTTATAGGATTTTGAAAATTTATTGTTCTGAGAATAATTGTCAAGTATTTATGTGAAAGAAAAGAGGCCATATATCTTGTTCCCTCATCGCACATCTTGTGACAGATATTTGCAAGGCGAAAGGTGAAAAAGGCAGAAAGTGTTTTATTGCCTTTATTTCGAATTCGCACGTTTTAGACTCGAGATGTAGGAGTCGAATGAATTATGTGACGCCGAAAACAAAGAAAAAGTTTTCAAGTTCAAAATACATTTATTTGCGTTATTGTTATCGAAAAGGACAATCTAACAATACTAGACTAGAGGGCGAACCACCTTTACACAAATTAACTAAATTTGATTGAATCATTTAGTTTGGTTAGACGTTCGCTGAAAGTTTAATAAATATTTGAAGGTGATTCTAGTTTCGAAGAATGATCGTAGAGTCAATGGATCCGTTGCTTTCCATTAGAACGGTGTTTTATATACCAAAGGGATCGTGTAATTTTCAATTTGTTTAAAGGAAACCGAAGAATTGGCGAATCCTTCGGTTTCTTTTTTCGTCTCGTATCACGTTATTGCTCTCCTACGAGTCGAGAGCTGAAAATCGAGACCTACGCTATTATTGCTCAATGTGCATTATTTGTTGGTGAATGAAATTTTAATCGAAAAACTTTAAAACAAAGTACGAATACCTTTAAGCCGCACAATTGTAACATTGACCCAGTGACCTAATTTGATGGCGAAAGAAATTTCCTCCGTTTTCCATCTCCCAAAGGATCAAAAATTAACAAGTGGCATCTGTATTCCATCAGTTTGTACTGATGAGCCCGAAAAATATTTAACAATCTGTTTAATTATGATTAGAGGAATGAAACGAGGCAAAGCGAAAAAAAAAAAGTGAAATTGACTTTGATTAATTTCGTTATTGTTGCGATTATTTAGCGAAACGTTAAATTGGAATTTAATAAAACGAGAGCGTTAAGTATTATCGTTTAATGTCAATGTTTTCGAAAATGTTTTCAACATTATTCAACCGTACGTTCGACGCTATAATGAAAGCTTTTAAAATCCATAATTGTTGTTAGGCCGTAATAGAATAAGAGAGGAAGCCTTTTGTTTGCTACTAAAGTGCGTCGTTTGCTGTTTAAACAGCTCTCATTACATTGCTCCGAACGAAATTCGTCTTCACCTAGAAGAAAGTACGTGCCCCCCACACACACGCACAAAAATGTTAAGTCTTAATGTTACCCGAAATTTAGCATATTACAGTCTCTAGATAATGATGTGTAAATATGATAAAGTTGGATTATAATTAAGTTTTATATAATAGTTTTTTTGTTGCTGTAAGTTTGCTTTTGTTGTTGAGAAATTAATACGCAAAAGAAGATATGGGAATAGTTAATTAGTGGTATTATCACGGAGCCCATTTGGCAATAGTTGCAATTAATGTTCTTCAGTGCAGGTCGCATAATATGTCTTGTCGAAAGGCTATTTCACATTGGCACATTAGGCGATTAAATGTACGCTGTCTGCAGTGATAATAATATTAATTAAAAGAAGTTTTAAATGCCAAGAAGTGCCTCAAAAATTTGCGAAAATTGCCAGGAAACAATATAAAAAATTTAATGCAATAATTTTCAATAAAATTATCCAATTCTTCTTCGTCTTCATTACTACGATTAAAATTTTTCTCCCGGGCGTTAATTGTGAACGAAAAGCAGAAACTTTTTTTAAAGGTTTATTTAATTTTTCTTGTGTGGCAAAGTTCTAATTTCAAACTTTTGTTCTTCAGTTTATTGTTCTTGTTACTTCTTCACATTGATAATTATGAATGATGACGAGATCATGCGCCTTTATCTGAAGAACGCATCCGGCGGTATTTAAACGCAGACGCCAGCGTCTAAGTTCACTACGCGTCGCGACACTGGACCACAGTCTCTCACTAAACGATACCCGTTTTGAAACAAGAATTTTGCGCACAATAGAAAAATATTACCATTCATTCGAATCGAATAAACGCACCCGCAATTAATCAACATCATGTTCTATTGGACGTTTGCCATATTCTCCTGTTCGATGATGGTGCTGGTCAAGAGTCAAGCTCATTCGTTAAGTAAGGTAAGTGCGAATATTAGCAAAATGCGCTCGCTTTTCTTGAACCAAAGCGAATTAAGTAGATTATTGAACGTTAATTAAACAATATAATTTTGGAAGTAAATAAAACGCTTCAATCGTTTGGATTAGATAAGAGATAATTGTGAAAGCTTTTCTATGTCTTAAACCAAATTGTTGCGCACAAAATAGAAAAAAAAAAGGGAAAGAATAAATTTAATTAGAGTGATTTAGGACTGTTGTATTACATGTGGAGGCGAGTAAATTTTTAATGATTTAATTTGCCTACGACGTCTAAGCGAAAACTGAAATAATGTATGTGTCTATCTCTTAGGTGCTTTGTAAATATTTAAATAATTAATTTATATGGCACATTATATTTTCGTGTGGAGCTACGTCTTTTAAACACGTTTGAGGAACCGCGACGAAATGAAATTACATCAGATGACACTTATTGCTTTATTCGTAGCGTGCAAAATCATTTTAGAGGGAAGTGTATATATGTAAGGGAGATCATTAATATTCAAGTGATCTTTTAAGGAAGTAATTTGGTTTATGTTAATCAATTTTAAAAGTTTTCGCAGCATTTATTTTTTTTACATACGAAAATACCGTCTGTGCAATAATGGGAAAATCTTGAATGCTGGCACTTGGTTGAACAATTTTTACGAGACAACTTTGTTAAAAAAAGTTTCAGCGGCACCTGTTTCTCACTACTTTATTTCCATTCAGCAACGCTTGTTGCATATTATAACGTGCATATACTTAATAAAGTCATTTCCTTATTTAGTTGAATTATTTTGTCAAATTTTTTAAAAGATTTTGAACAGCAGGAAATTACGGAAAAAAAGCAAATATTAATTTGCTAAAAACTAATCATTATTAATTTTTATAAATTATCTTCTCCGATACAGCACATTTAGTAAATTTAAGTCAACTTTACATTAGATATTCGTATTTGTTCGTGAATATTGGGCCAATAACTGCCTATAAAATTAATTGTCATATCATCTAATTATTGTAGAGATGCTAATTATCAACCAACGTGCTTGTCGGTTGTTTTATTGGCACATATGTGATTTTAACATGTTTTACTTGCAATCAAATATAATGCGGATCCGTTATATATTTGTCCAGAAGCGTTAATTGCAACCATCAGTTAATCAAATCTTGTTGAAAGCGAGTTTATTTTGTTTTTGATGAAATGATTGATACCTTCATATTAAAGGACGGACATGATTTAATCTAATTTGATATGATCAGAAATTATGGGAAAATGGCTTCCTTTTTGATAACGGATTAATAAATGATAGCAAACAACTGCGAAACAATTTGCTACGCGTCTCTCAGATAAGGAATTTAATCTTACTGGATGATACATCATCATCATTCAATCTCTTTGATGTTAAAAGTACGTAGATTACTTCTTAAACAATTTCAGAAATAAACTTCCACCGTTAATATGATGATCCATAATTCAGATCTTAATACAATTGAATACCAACTTTGTAACGTGCGTTATGTATTATTTAATTACACGTATGTGTATGCTTAATAATTAAATTTTCAATCTAATTGTTATGTTTTGTAATTAGTGTAAAATTGCAGGGGATTACAAACCGATGTTACAACGTTAATAACGAGACTCGATTGTGTTAATTTACCATTTTTTCCTATAAAAAGAAACTGCCCGATATATTTGCAATTTGTATTGGATTTGTAATACAGAAACTCGAGATGAAATACATTAATTGTGAAGTTAATTTAAAACTAACAATCGTTTCACCTTACAATAATAACAATTAGTTCCGAATTCTATTCGCTGTGTGAGACAAATTCAATTAACTTCCGGTCACGATTCGAATAATAGTTTCGAAGTCAGTCTTAATTCCCGTAAAAACTTAAATCCTAAATGCACCATTTCTTGCGTAATAAGAGTTTTCAATGAAAAATATTCTGTAGCATTAATTAACGAGTGGGTTTTGCTTCTTTTTAAATTACCCATTGTGAGGTTTAAAATAGATAATTAATCCTTTTTAACTCGCGGACTGTCCTTATTGTCTTAATGATGGTATTATTCTTATTATTAAACTCTCTCATTATTTTTATCCAATAATCTTATTACAACGAATTAATTAATCTTTAGGAACCGTCGAGGATTAAATATTCTCTACCCATATAATGCGTAATTAAGGAAATCGTAATCCAAATTACACTTAAAGCAGCATTATTGCGGTTGGTTACAGTGTGATTTGTGGTTTGGGTCTTCCAGTTTTAGGTTTATTTGTCTACAAGATAGACACGCGGTTTTCGGGGAAGCACAAATTTCGAAACACGGGGGATTATTATTATTAAACCTGTCAACTAGTTAATATTAATATTTTGCATTTATTATTATAATACTACCGTAAACAAGCAAAAACCTCTAAATCCGACATCGTCTTATGCATATTTGATTTAAACTATCATACTAAGCCCTTCGATGGTTTTCTCATTTGTTTCCTCATAGTGTTTACATTTCGTTATTTCACGTACGTATTTGTAACAACCTCGAAGAGTTCATCCGCCATCAATAAAACGAGGGTCAATTTATACGTATACTCCTACGTAGCAATCATTTAATATTTCTTTAACAGTTTACCGAAAGAAACGTGTATCAATTATTTGCGAAACGATTCCCTTTGTTAATTCATAAATAATGTAGGAAAATGTGAAATTAATGTATCGATGCCACGTTTGTTTTCATTTCATTAACGAGCACATTTTAATTTAGCAGCATGCTAATGAAACGAACAACCTTTACTCTTCCTTTCTGCTTCAGTTGAATGAATCCATTAAGTTAAATTTAAAATGAAAAGGTGATGGATGCAAAATGTACGCGTGCCACCTGCTACATGTTATTGTGTAGGAAGTCTTTTTTCATTTCTTTATATTGTACCGTTATGTAATAAAATGATGGAGAGTGGATTCGCTTGCAGTTTCGCGAAAAACAAAATGATTCCCTTTATTTGCTTTTTCTCTACGTCTAACGATTAGGAAAACGTGGCTTATTTTATCCATATATCAAGGGAAAAAGAGAGAATAAGCTGCTGTATGACAAGGGTTTTTGTTTTAAAATGGGTACATTATTCGATCTACGTAGGGAGGAAAGTTTATTTTTATAAACTAAATCCCACCATCAAAATGTGTCACGTATAATTTTATCTGAAGCATAAATAAAACTCCTCTTTCACGTCTTGGACGTCGACTGAAACATTTATACACGTTAATTAATTAAGAAAATTGCGCTTTTTTTCGTTGAAAATATAATGAACATCCGACAGTTAGTGTTACACATCAGATGTAACACTTATTTACTTCTCCGTCTTCTTCGTTCATTTTGGACACTTTTCTACGAAGATGTCATTGTAATTTGATGAATGTCGGTGTCGAAACTTCTTCAATGACCGGAAACATCGTTAGGAACAGAAGGAAATTAATGGAAATCGGTTCAATATTGGCTCGACGATTATTATGCATAATACAAAGATAAATCGACACAAGAGGGAAGAAAGTGAAGTTACCGAGGATGATAGTCGTTTGATGTGTGTACTTTGCTAACTATGATGATAGTCTGTATAGGATACATATTAAGCGTTTAATAATGATGATTAAGTTCGCGAAGGTAGAAAGTTATAAATCTATTGACAAACTTTATACAGGGCGCTCTCGCCCAATTCGTATACCTAGTTATCGAATTGTCTAAAGAACACTAAAGAGGAAATCAAGGATTTCAATTTTGCTCATCGTCGTGTAATATCAGTGTGAATTGTTTAAGATCAATGCAGAAGCATTCGAATTACGGATGATTATTCTAATAAACCAGTTACAATTTGAAATTGCACCGTATACTTTATTGATATTCTAATGAACATACAATCGCAAAAGTATCAGCAACTACAACCCGATATTAAACCACCATCATGAACATGTAAACACGAATTAATGACTTCGAGCCGAACTTCTGGTGGAAACTTTAATAATGCCTCTGCTATCATTTTTGTAGCTTTGATTATTGTATTTCGGTACTTGTACTACGTGTTTTTTTTTAACTTAAATTCTCTCATATCTCCTCCTTATTATTATCCTTAAATTATTATCATTAACAAGAAAAGTGAGTAACGAAATCCTCTGGCTCTGATTCAATATGGAAGTAAATTAGCAATTTATCGTTATTTATGTTATTAAGAGATAAATCGTGTTGTATGTCAACTCCATTATAATATATTAATGGCAAAACGTTCGTGTTAATATACCGCATTCATAAGCAATAAATGGAAGTTTAATTGAGAAATGTTGTATCCAAAATAACGTTACTTTATACTCTCATCATAATTTGAAGAGACGTAATTAACGAAAGCGAATCTTAAAGAATTTCGTTTCCTTTCTAATTATCTGTGCGAAATGAATTGTTCTTATTTTGCTTGTAGATACATTCGAAACACGTTAATGAATTTGTGAGCCGTAACGAGCTACAGCAGCATCAGCATTCGATCTCTGGCATCGCCCTCGCAGCCAGATCGAAACGGACCGTCGCCGATCATGCCATAACAGGTTAAATTAATTAATTAATCGCAATCAATGCAGTAACTTGTCAATTTAATAATGTAGTTTGCAGCAACCAAAACGCCTCTTCGGTGTATTTCTTGTTTAAATTCAATTTACTTTTCTAGAATGTATCTATATGACATCGGACGAGGGTCACTTTTATCATAAGGCCTCATTAGTGGATGGTTCTGCTTGTGGAATTTACATATTTGCCGAATTAGACGAACTGATAGAAGTGAATTTCAATTATTTCGACGTGCCATGCGAGAATGGCGGCCTAGTATCAGTAAGTATTAATGATAAATGCGAGTGAATGAGTTGCGTGTGGGCGAGAGTAACAGAAAAATCTATCGAATTGAACGCTATTTGTTTACTTTATTTGTTTGATTTTCAAACCTAGTTCATCGATGGATGGGAATTAAATGGTGAATTCTTTCCAAGTCCGTCCGATCATCCGAAACCAATTGAAGAGCGTTTCGGCGAGTTTTGCGGACAAAGAAATTTAAAACATTTGTTTACTAGCTCGCAAAACGTCGCCCTGATCCAATATAGGATGCCATCGATTGGAACAGGTTTCAGTTTCACAGTGAGATTTATTAAAAATCCTACACGTAAGTCGGGAAATTGATGTCAATGATTGATGTTTTATAACGTTTCGTATATAACAAGACCGGGAAACATTAATTGATTGAAAACCTTTTGTAGTATAATTGATTTTTTAGAAAACCACTTCCTGAAAATTTATTATTGAAATTACGAGTGAAGAGGAAACCAATTTGTTCGAACATTTTGTGTGTCTATCGATTAAACTATCCATACTTATGTATATGATTCCTAATGAATAACAGGTAAAGAGGCGGAGAATATGGGAAAACTTAAATACTTCCTGAACTTTATATTGTAACATTGTACTTCCTTAATAACATATATTGTTATTTAAATATTCATTTAATTACGAAAAAAGGAATACCATTGAGAGCGGTTAAAATAACACAGGCTTAAGTTTTATTGTGCATTATAAAATTTCTGCATTATCATATTTAATATTCGTTCGACCGTCTTTTATTTTTAATTTCAAAAATTATTTTAGCATTGAATATTTTTCGCGATTTATGTAGGTGTATTTACAACAATTTTAAGAATTTCATATACACCAACGCATAAATTGAAATTGGTTTCATTATAAAGAATTGATTATTATTTCGCTTATTATTAGGTCTTTCTAATTTTTAATTAAATTTCCATTATTTTTTTGTCTGCCTACAGCATGCAACACTTTATTACCGAACCTTGAGGACATTTTTACGTTGAGGAACTACGGGAAGAAGGGCAATTGCAGTATTAGTACATTATTTCCGGCATCTGTTCGAGTATTAGCTTTGGATATTGGAATTTCACCGAGCCATGGAAGAAGTTTTCAACTGGAAACTGGAACGCTGTATAAGGTATGATTCATACACATTTATTTTTAATAAATTGATTTTGGATAAAATAATTAGAAGGTTACCATTTGTATGATCACATAATGTTATGTGGTGCGTCTTCGTCCGTAAAAGAAAATTTATTTCATATATATTTGATGCAGGGTGTTAAGAAAAAAGTGCCACAAACTTTAAGAAGGTAACATGGTCCAAGATAAGCAGCAAAGTTTTAAAGAACATGGGTCCGGAAATAGACATTTTCGGAGATAGGAAACATTAACTTATTTTTTAAAATTATGTACAAAAAATTTAAACTTTGAACAAAAAACAAAGGAAAAATAACTCAAATAAGATGTTCAAAGTGCTTTTATTCCACATTACGGAAGTCACATCGTTGCCGCTAGGATCTTCGAACTCTTTCGAATATCTTCAGCAATCAACCATTGGCATAAATTTGGTGGCATCTTTGATCTATTCGTTGTTTCAGTTCCTCGAGCTTTGCAAATGCACCATAAACTAAGCTTTTCAAATATTCCACAGAACGAAATCTAGTGGGTCCAAATTTTGCGATTTTGCAAATTATGATGTAGTTTCGTTCCTTTCCTTTTAGAAAAATCTGTGTAAATGTTCTCTAAAAGGACGAACTGAAGGATTCTATCATTTCCCATTAGTACGACCTTACGTTAAATACGTAAAATTGTGATTAAGCAATATCTAACTAAAGACTCCATGTATGAGAAAACATCTGTCAATTACAGAATGCAAGTTTTGTGAATGAAACAAAAGGAGATAAACGAAGATAGACTGCAAAGAGGAAGAAACCTTCGTATTTTCGAAACCGAAACCATGTTCATTGACACATTTTCCATTATTTTGGGCCATACTATCACCCCTTAAAGTATGTGACACTCTTTTTAACACCCTGTATAGTATTGTTATTGTTTTTATGGGCTGAGATGGTTTATGAAAATGTTCCATTTGAATTTCAAATTTTATTATAAACCGCTGTCGGATTTCTTCCTATGCATAACATGAAGAAATGCACATAATATATATGAAGTGGAATAATCTACATATTATTCTTATCTTTCATTTGGTGTTGTCTTAGCCTTTTCTTACAGCAACCGATTATTTCTGTTTGTAACAGTGCAATAAACGCGGATTGAGTGATTATCTGCAAATCGGCGGTTCTTCTGGTTTAGATAACACCAATTTAATATTGGCCGATGCCGTCTGCGGCATGAATTCGAAACCAGGTTGGTATTTTAATCGATTAAATCGCCTTTAATTCCATAAACTGTTCACACTCGCATTTGACTGAACGTGTTTCTTTATATGAGAGTCTTACATTCATTATTGAATAATGACCCCGTGTATGATGTGATCGCAATTGAACTTTGCTTTTACAAATCGATTAATCATGTCGGCGGAAAGTTGTTAAGTTTGTAATAAAGTAAAGTGTAAAGTTATAATATTGTAATTAAAAGGACAACGTGGAAGCTAAAATGGATGTCGGCGTTAACAATAACAAGGCATAAATAATATATATTTACTATTAATTCACGGGTACGCCATCGTCATTATCAATACATTCACCGAATAAATTATTTATCATAATTATAGTGTAAGGCAAAACTATGTTATGTGACAATAAAATGTAAAGGCTAAACAAAATCACATTAGCATTATTATTTGAAAATATGGCAATGAATGTAATAATAAAAATTGCCGAAACATTTTATCTACATTGAACAATCGCGAATGAGTACGATTGCATGTTAAAGTTTCATTCTGTTTTTATTGGTGTAAATTGAAATTGGTGTTTTGCGTTTGAAGGTAACAAAAGGAAATATTTTGCCTTGTTTTGCCTCGTTTTACAATCTCAGACACGTTTTCCTTCAAAATATAATCAAAACAACAGTATAAAAGCTTAATGCAGCCACTCACTTCTAGTTATTATAAAATATCCCGGCGCATCCACCAAAAACCGTTTAGTATACAGAAATAAATCTGCGAGTGTTCTGGTTTCGTTATTCAGCAATTAACCCTTAACGAACGAACAAGCTTCGATGTCAGTACCGGTAACGTATCCGATTTGCGTATTTTGCAATTAGAACAGAACGAAGGGAAGAGAAAAAAGGGAAGAGAAAAAACAAAATGAGGTAGAAGAGAAGTAGCGAAAAAAAAACTTATTAAGGATGGTATATTCATGTTCCAAAGTGAATTGCATGTTAACAAATTAAACACCTGTTTACCGGACTGGCGTTTAAAAATTACCGCTAGGGAAAAAGTTATACACATTTTTACTTCATTTTATTTTTAAAGCCGTTTCCTTTACTCGCACCCATTCGTGCCGTATAATTCTTTCGGTCTAGCGGTACTAGTGGCAGCGGTTCCATTACTATCAGGTATCATAATGTGTGATGCATAACTAACTAACATGCACGCAATATTCTTTACACACAGTCTACTTTATCGCCATGTAATTGCTTAACACAACCAGATTTCCTCATATCGCTTCTTTCAATTTATTCATTTTTATAAAATTAAATGTGTTAATTAATCATTTTCTGGAATTTATTCGACTTTTTTGGACAATTGTTGACGACAATATACAAATTAATTTACAATTTCGGCCTTTATTTTCGGGCCTTCTTCAAGCAAAAATTTAAAGAAAACATTTTTAGAAATAACTAATAATTTTTGAGTATTATTGTTGATTATTGAAATACAAAAGTTTTAAGTTTTCTATCTGTAATTATTGGTACATCTAAAAGAATAACATTTTAAAATTATTTTATATAAAAACAATATACGTTGGTTATGAATCTTTTTTAAAATACCTATCAGTCAAACATTTAAACAAACTTTTTATTTTATTACATATTTGCTTTTTCCGTAATTTTTATAACATCATCTATTTTTATTTTTTATTACTTAATTTTTAGAACGATCATTTTAATTTGCCACAATTTACTCCAACAACATCATCTTCTATACAAAGTAAAATTTGTCTTGTCCTGCTGGCTGACGGAACAAAGATGATATTAAAGAATGATAAATCTGTACGAATGTAGTAAGAACGATTAAGCGACACTGAAATCTTTTGAATCTGTTTTAAAATTTATACAGTTAGAATGGAGATTAATGTGGATACATCAAACATCAACATCAAAATGGTAGTCAACAATTATCCAAAAAAGTCGAATAAATTCCAAAATTAGTTAATCACATTGGACGATTTTTTTTTCAAAGTGTTAATTAATATTTTCATAGTTGCTTAACAATAAATTACCATATTTAATTTATGTCTATTACTTAATATTATAGTATCATATCTTTATCGAGCGATTCCACTTATCAATGATGGATTCGTAAATTATTAAATTAATTCCATGCTTTGGACTTTATCGTGCAGTTAATTTACGAAGGCGTTAAATTCCGATGTCATTTTGCTCGTCGGAATAGACGGCGTCCGTAACAATTAAATTGTTCTTGATCACGTCACTTTTTGAATTACTCGCTTTAAGTTACTTATTTCGCGTTGCCTCCTTCGCAGTCGAATTGAATTAATAGCAAATAGCATTTTCTAGTAAACTCACTGCCACTGTAACAAACGAAATTTAAAGATCGCTTAATTTCATTTTCGAACTTTTCCATCATGCTCTCTTATCCTATTTTCGACTTGTATTCTTCCAGAAAGAGATCAATACGAGTTCCATTTGGAAGTAGTTATCTTGTTCCTGAATTCATCAAGATAATATTTGAATTTATATTAAACAGACATTTATAAATTGTTAAATTATGGAGCATAATATTAGATTAAAAGTGCATACGTAACGTCTGCAATTTAATATTTAAAAATTGGATGATGAAATAGTTGAACATTTCCTGTTACAGCTAAAAATCCAGAATTGATTTCCTGCGGAACGACGACCGTTCGTCTGGTATCAACTGGTACGTACGATAATTCGGCCACCGTGGAAATAAGACGACTGACAGAAGACGATGCCGAATTGTACATGAGCGTATTTTGCCCGTAGGAGAATCTATTGTAGACGAGAGTTTAAGTAATTTTCATTAATTAATCCACCGTTTTTTTCGTCTTTATTTTTTTCATTTCATTTATTATCACTCTTATTTTCTAAGTTGAAAACAATGTTTCGTCTACGACTACATACGAAAGCAAGAAATTGAAAATTGGTACTGTTAGTAATAAAAGCTGTGAATTTTTAAAGATTTAGTAGTATTGATGAACAATACTGAATGGCAGAAACAGTTAATTGCACGGCTGCTTTAACGAATCAAAATTAGAAAGGAGATTTTTTTAATGATATTTATCTGTACATAGTCCCATTGAAAAGTTTTAAAAATTCGATTAAACCGTTGGTTAGATTTACTAATTTTAGAATGTAGTTATTGCAGTATTTATTGAAACTTTATTATAGATGGAAGGAATCATCAATAAATGCGACTCATAAAGATTAACACCGAACAGTCGTAGATGGAATATCGATGACAAAACAATAGATAAAATTTTGAATAATAATAAATGTATATTCATTTAATAATAAGGTTATTATTTGCATTATTGCAATTATCAGTATTACTATTGTCGTAATTATTACACGTACATTACTAACGAAAATAATAAAAGAAAATGATGATAATATGCATATAATAAAATATCAAAAAATTATATCTCTATTAACCAAATTAATGAGATACATATGTTTAACAAAGAAAAAAATTATTAAAATGAATGGTAACTTAAAAAATGAAAATTATGTCGAGAATGTAATTTAAATGAGTCAATAAATACTTGTGTAAACTTAATGCAGTTTTACTCTAATTATTATTCTAATATCGTTGTAATTAATAAAACATAATTAGATTATCATATAAACAACATGCATTATTAACGGTAACGATTTCGTATCGAAGTTTTCGGAAGTACTAATTAGAATTCCGAACCATTTTCATTTCTACACTTTCATCTCATGAATATGTGCTACCTGCATCAAAGTTTTGCAATTGAATCGCAAAAGTTTCTCTATTAGAAAGTATATGAGAAGTAAGAAGTTGAGGTGATAAGCTGTAGTAATAGTTTCATCTGATACGATGATTTCCCTATATGCTCCAACGAATTAGATAACGTCTGATGCGAATACGAAATATTCTTTTGTAGACACTTTGACATTTATTCACTGCTTTGTTTATGGTAAAACGTATCTTGACGGATTTCGAAAAGGACTATAAAAGTGATTCATATGGATGACGCTTAAAGAGATCTTCGCTTTGCGATCTAACGTTACCATTTACGAGATGGCGCCCGATGGAAAATCGAGATAAAATCCTGTTTGATGCTGTGAAGGATAATGCTGAAAGCTGAAAGTTCAGCTTCCTTTATATTGCGCCATCTTCATCGTCGTAGAAATGTCGCTTATCGCATAGTTAATTATTTCTAGTATTTTTCCTAAATGTACAGCGGCTCTTTAACTTTCCATTTTTAAAATGTCACAAAACCTGTTTTTCTATTTTATGCCTTTTAATGACGAATAAAAACATTTTTATGGCTGATCAAATTGCAATAACGAGCTAATAGTACAATTTATATTCGAAGTGACGATCGGTTTGATTTTAAAATCGAAATTTTACGTATGTCGCGTACATTTCCAGTGCCTCCTTTTCCCCTCTCACTCGATCCTTATCTTGACCATTTAAATAATTAGCTTTATTATTATTGCTGCTTTCTCCTTCTGTCATTTTTATTTTCTGTTTGCGATCGTATAAACGAAATGTTATTTATCACGAGGTAATTGTTTACAAAAGAAACGAACGAACGAAAGAAAAGGAACGGCAAGTGGAAATGTGGAACGAGAAGAACCTTCAAAGTTTCCACTGTCTACTTAAATGAATTGTACGCCGGAGAAAATGAGTCCTTCGTCTTTATTTTAATAAGATTGTATAGCACGTGTGTCCTTGAACTCTACACGGTTACATTCGATCCGTTTACCAAATAAAAGAGCGAAATAAAGAAAGTAAGAGAAGAAGAAAGAAAACAAAATATGGAATAGAATGAAATAATAAGAAACGGCAATATTATATGAGGGGTGATAAAAGAAATGCACCTGTTGTGAATCCAAAATAATATTCTTCACTTCTCTTGGCGAAAAACGAAACAGAAAAAAAGGAAAAAGTGGCCAAGAACAATTTTCGCAGTGCACATTTGCTTCGTCGTCCTGCTCATCTTCTTTATATTCTTTTCCCACCTTTTCGTCCTCTTTTCTTTTCAGGCATTATAATTTATTAGAGGATAATACGTTATCATCATTTCCCTTTTACTTAATGTCTTTCGGTACCATTTGTTCTTTATATATTTATCTTTTTCCCTCTCACTCTCCCTTTACTTAACTGGAAGTTACTTAACTATGGTATTATGTATGTAACGTGTGTGTGTGTGTGTGTGTGAGTACGGGTTTGGATTTTAATTTAATACCCTTGTAAATTATTCATGTCGTTTAACGGCGTGAAATGAAAAAAGGAATTTCTTTTTTCTAAATAAAAATTTGTTATAATATTATCTCTAGAGCTTATGTATTCCCTCGTCATCTTTTTCTTCGCTTCACGCACTTTTTTTTTGGTTGCTTATACTGCTGCACCCTCCAAGTCATTTCCTTTTTATATTTTCCCCTTTTACTCATTTATTTATATTGTTTTAATGTGTACTATGGAGAATAAAAAAACTGAGTACAGTTGCGTGATTCTTTTCTCACTCTACTCTAACTCTCGCACTCACTCTTTTGTTAGACTCCCTTTAAGTTTACTTTTGTTGTCAAGTATGTTAAAGACAAAGAAAAAGAAGATCATTATATTATCTTTATTTCCGCAATTAGCCTTACGCTCTTAATTAATGCCATAACGTATATAACGACGATAATATGAGGCAAAGTCAAATGAGAAGCTGGAAAAACAAGTTTTTTTTTATCAGTTTATGAACTTTAAGTACCATCAAAAGGGAATGAAGTAAAAACAAAATAGGAACAACAGCCAAGGGCCAAACGATTAATAATGATACTTTTATTAGGTTTATTCATTTTTTATTGTAATCTCTTAATTACCTATTGTAAATACGAGGAACGCTGAAAAATCACCAGGAGTAAATTTATTGTCATTGCGCCATGCACTGTACATTTAAAAACTAGGAATATTTATTACAAACATCTCTCACAATGCAAAATATCATTTTCATTTCATTTCATAGTTGCGTTTCAATTTAGGAAGAAACTGAATGTTGTATTATAATATTTTCGCCTCTAAACATCCTTGTGCTTGGATTGATAAAACGCAACTATTTATTCAAGTTTCGTCTTCGTTTGGGAAAAAAACAGTAATGTGCCACGAATGCTGAAATGAGATTAGTAACAACAAAAAGATCTATTTATGTATTTTTTTTCTTGAAAGGGTTACTAAGCCGGTAAGAATAAATAAAACTATCTTACCTTAAGATTAAATGAATTTTATTGAAATGAACTGCGAACACCAACTGATTCAAGTTCACTGAAGTAAAAGAAAGAACAACATGAGCCCATGCAAGCCTTAATACCTAACAAAGCAGCGTTAGTAAGGAGTCGCGATTTATTCAGGAAACAATAACACTGGTGGTTTTATTATTTGCACAGACTCACCAATATCTTGAAAATATTCATATAAAGTCCTTCAACCTTTTCACGCGAACATTTAAATATGGCTGAGGCTAAAGGGGAAATTGTACTCACAGATTTCTTGGACTCTAAGGGCATCGAAACTGTCCTGCAATCTCTCTCTCTCGCTGCTTGCGACTTCTATCTGCACCAACAAGAAAAAAAAGAATCACGCCATTTCGCCATGGAAATGGACTTGCATAACTTCAGGTTTTGAATAATCTTTCTAAGAACGGTTTGCTGTAAAATTTCGAACGTGTGCATCACCAGTGGAATAAAAAATTGGCACTCAAAATTATAATTCACACTAATAGAAACACACTTGGCGCGTCGTGTCTGGTACTCGAGATTTTTTTCAGTGTTACTTTTTCTTTTCTAAAATTGTTCGTCTCCTCGAGTCTCACATTCACGAAGAAGGTACAATCGGTGCATAAAAAAGAATAAAAAAAGGTCCAACACAAGAAGACGAGTTGTGTGCGTGGAAGCGATTGTCAGAGTTCCAAAGTGCGTTCATTGCAATTTGTGCAAAAATGCAAAAGTGCTGTTTAACGTTTATTTCCATAATTAATCACAAAAATGCGCATTTTTGGCATATCACCTAGTTTAATATTTACAAATTAATTTTTATTAGCAACATCCCAGTCTTTATTGAAAAGCTCTTGTATTTTCAGACTCGTTGCTCGTAATTTAGAGATGTTGATAATTTTTGTACTGCAAAATACTTGCTAGGTTTCGTAGCAAATTAACGATCATTATTGATTGGCAATTATTATAGAGAATTGACTGGCGAAGGTCTACTGGAAGCACGTAGACTTAGAATAAAGGCGTTGACGGAATGGACAGACAGATAGACGGATAGAAAATAAGAAAATAGAGAAGACAAAAAGAAGGCGAAAGAACTAGAGAAAAGGGGCGGCGTGCGGCATAATAAAATTAGGTTTTCCTTTAGCAGTTTTACTGGTGGGTCGGTTGTAGCGGTTTCAGCGGTCGTGGCAAAATAAGAGAGCGAAACGTTTTGGTGTAATTGAAAGAGGACCGTTTATAACCGAGCACTTGATGGTTAAGAAGATTTTTCTTTAGAGAAGGACGTGCATCGTTTCGTTTCGATCTCTCTCACAGAGATTTTCCTTTACTTTACCCTGTATTTTTTTCCCCTTTTCTTTTCTTCCTGCTTTCCTCTGTTCGTTTTTCCACTACGCTTTTTTGACTGATTTTTTTATGCGCACGTGCACGGCAAGGGCTACTTTTAAAGTAAGATTTACTTTGAACTCACACATAAATGAATAATTAAATGGCACGTTTACAATCGTTGCTTCACGTTTATTCACTACTTCCTCTTCATATTTTTTCCCTCTACGTCTTTGTAGGAATCGGTAGCGGAGTCGACCGGAAAAGTATGTCTGATCTCGGATATCAAATTGCCAGTTATTTGGCCATTTCTACTCTCTTAATCATTCATATAAAATGTTCTATTTGTTTACAAAGAGACGCAAAGAGCGACGTCGTCGTTTCGATGATGCCGATAAACGTGAAAGCAGTTTTTCTCTCTCCATTTTCTTTGCTCCTCTTTTTCACTCTTCTTCCAGCTAGTTGCATTATTCGAACGTTAGCGAACCTGTTGCTCTTTGAGTGCGGCACATGTCACATTGATTCGATTTAAGATTTATCGACTGAAATCATTTATTCTTTGTTTGATGATGTTTAAAATGGGTTCCCTTTTTTATTTTATTTTTTTATTGCACGCTCCTCGGTTACCGGATTTCCTCGTTTTACATTTCGTTCGAAACGAAACGGTTTATTCTGGCTTCACACGGCACAAAAACGTATTGACGAGATTAAAGATTACGTCGGACGATTAAAAACAAAAACAAAAATCTTTTGGTGTGTTTAATTAATAGACTTCTCGGGCAATCACATAAATTCTCTCTCAAAGCGGCCGGAGTCGTTGCCGTGTTGTTGTGCGTGTTGGAATAAAGTTTTACTTGAAACACGTAAGGGTTAAAGGATTTCCTTTCAAAGTAATATTAAAGTTAATTTTGAATCCTATATACGTTGTACTATATTACCGTTAGACATTGAGCGTAGATTGACACCATGAATTTCGCAAGTCACCAAAAAGTGAAGGTGTTTGGTTGGAAAGTTTGCCAAACTCCAAACTACGAAAGACGATATTCAAATTCGCGACGGCTTTAATGTTTACTTACAAAGAACGTTCGTGATGCATTCTTAATTAGTATCAGCAAGTATTTATCGAGTGCGTTCTAAGAATACTCGCAAAATTAACTTAAAACAAGTTATTTTTGCTTTGTTTTTCTAATTGACATAATTAACGTAGCTGAAGGTGGTTAAAGAAAATTTGTTGAAGCAATCGCACTTTTTTTTCTTATACGATGGCTTGAATTTAGAACACTCTTTAATAATCGGTAAGTCCTTCTATTTTCCAGCATCTTTCTGGTTTTGATTTGAGCATGCCTCGTATACATCTTAATAATGACAAAGTTGGTTGTTTTATAATTTTCCTTCGCAAGTAGTTTCGTGCGGGCGAAGAAAAATCGTGAAAAGTGCGGTTCTAAGTGTACACAAAAGAAAAATAAATATTGAGTTTTCATTTTAGCTACTCGTTAAATTTCCACCGACTACCGCGGTAAAGGGGGGAAATATAATTATGGTTATAAAAACAATACCGAATATAAACTAAAATCACTTACAATTAAACAAGAAAAGATGTTTGCTAAAACGGAGGGGTTGAAAGTGGGAAAGAATAAAGAGAAATCCTCTCAGACTTATTTTTTACCTTTTGTTGTTGTATTTGTTTAAGAATAAAGTAAAAGTAAATAAACTGTCTAACGTAGGAAATGAAAACAATGAAATAATACCTTTCCGTTCCTCTTCCTTCGCCGGCTTTTCCACTTCTTCCTCCTCTGGTTCCTTTCTTTCTAATGTTAAGGATTAAAATGTTTTCAATTTCTTTTATTGAAATATTTAAAGGTAAGGTACTAAAGAAATAAAGAAAAAAGAACGGGTTCTTATTCTAGGGCTGATGAGGTAACTCTCGAGATTTTTCTTCTCTTCCTTTTGTATTATTTCTACACTTTTCATCATTTTAAATCGAGGCGAGAAGAAAATCAGGGCAACATTTTTGCGAAGAATTTCCTACGTTCAACTCTTAAATATTACATAAAAATGTGTTAAATAAAATATCAATTTTATTGCGAGATGATAATAAAATTTTGTAAATTAATTCGGAAATACGACCCAAAGGACTGAACTTGATGCATCAAATGCTTTTTGAAATTTCGTCCTTCTCCTTCAATTGCTAAAAAAAAACGTGATTAGCTTTGACTATTTAAAAGTAGATTTTGTTTCTTTTTACAGCGATTTTTTTATCCTTGTTTCTATTAATATATTTCAAATTCAGACTTTTTGTTGCAAAACTATAAAATCCGCATGATTGATTATTGTAATACATACGAGGGGATACCCAAAAGAAACGAGAATTATTTTCCGTACGCAAATTGATTGATGGTAACTACCTTTCCCCGTTAGATATCTTTGCTTCTTTACACTTTCCCTATCAGTTTACCAAGTGGCGTTCATGCAAAATTAATTTAGGGAACACAGTGACTGATTTCTTAATCGCCTCTTTTACGTTCATCGGCGATTTTACGATTGGAAATTTTAAGGAGTAACGCACAAGCAGCGTTGCAAATCAAATAGTTATTGGCGTAAAACAGGATGCTAACTCCCAACGACTTCTTATTCTCGAGAATGAAGGAAAAACTAAAAAGAAATCGTTTACAGAACGTAGAAGAGGCCAAGAAGAAAATCTCTGGAACAGCATTAGTTCAGAAGAGTATACAAATTTTTGGAACTGTGGAAAAACGGTTGGGACAAATGCAGATTTTTTAGTAGGAAGTAGTTTGAAGGTGATTAATGTTCTTGTAAATTCATGCACTATTGCATGTGGTGCGAAGGAAGTTATCGTTCGTTCGCTATTTGTATGTATCTCCCCGTTCTTTCTTCCTGTTCCTCCGAGGAAACCTCGGTTACAAGTCTTGGTGGGGTTGTTGCCCCTCACCCTCTTCCGGGTTGTGAATTTTGGAGCGCAAAAGGACACTTTCTCTTTTCCTGGTAATCCGTCTCCAAAATTCTCACCCGGTTGAAGAATGGAACAGATGTGGTTACAATACTGTTTTAATTGCCGTTCTAAACGACATAACGTTCTTGGACCTTTTCCTAAATATTGTCAACAGATTTAAAATACAAAAAATAGAAAGCGTACAAAATTGTCTTAGCCTACGTTCGGCACGAACATGCACCGCCTCCTTGAAGGGCTCTAGCCCTTCAATTAAGAAATAATTTGGTCTTTGTGTTTTTCTTAGTCTTTTTTGTCACTGTCTTCACTGATTGGCAACCTGCACAAATTTGCCACAGCACGTTTTGTGGTTGTACCTTTTGTCTTTATGGTCACAGTCCTCACAATATCGTCTTTTCCAGGATGTACTTGAATTACTCGGCCCAGTGGCCATCGTTGAACGGGGACGTTCTCTTCTTTTATTATTATTATGTCTCCGACTTTTATTGTGTTTTTTCCATCCTTCCATTTGGTTCGCTGCTGCATATGATTTAAATAATCCTTGTGCCATCTCTCCCAAATGTGCTGCGTCTGGGCTGCAACTCTTTCCCATCTGGATAGCCTGTTCTCTGGTATGTGCGTTACATCCTTCTCGATGATGGTGGTCAGAGGACATCCAATTAAGAAATGTGCAGGAGTTAGCGCGGAAATGTCACTGGGATTGTCGCTTATTGGGGATATTGGGCGGGAATTTAATATTGCCTCGATTTGAATCGCCAATGTTTGAAGCTCTTCGAATGTATATAGCGAGGTACTCGTCACCCTTTTTAAATGGAATTTCAGCGACTTTACTGCCGCCTCCCACAAACCGCCAAAATGTGGAGATCGTGCCGGAATAAAGTGCCAAGTGATTCCTTCTTCACACAACTCGCTTACTATCTCGTCTCTTGTTTTTTCTTTCGCAAAGAATTCTTTTATTTCTTTCAAATAACGATTGGCGCCCACAAAATTAGTCGCATTATCTGAATATATATTGTTAACCAAACCGCGTCGCCCGATAAACCGCTTCAACGCATTAAGAAACGCTTGAGTCGATAAATCACTGACGATCTCTACGTGTACAGCTTTTGTTGCTAGACACACGAATATGGCAATATAGGCCTTAGTCGTTGCTCTACTTCGCGGGCCACCTGTTTTCAGTGTAAATGGACCGCAGTAGTCCACACCACTGTTCACGAAAGCTCTATTTTGCTGTACTCGAAATTTAGGCAAGTCACCAAGTTTACACTGCAAAAATTTTGGTTTGTGCCTGAAACAGATGATGCATCCGCGAACGATCTGCTTGATGGTACTTCTTGCATTTAGAGGCCAATATTTATTTCTTAGTTCATATAGGGTTGCCTGCGGACCGGCATGAAACATTCTATTGTGGCAGTCTTTAATTATTAATTTCGTTAATGGGTGTCCGGCTGGCAGAATAGCTTGATGTTTCTGTTCGTAAGACAGATTGGCTTTACGTAAACGCCCTCCCACCCGGAGCACCCCTTCTCCATCCAAAAATAGATCTAAATCTAACACTTTTGATGTCTTCTCTAGCGGCTTTTTCTTTTTTATGCTCTCAATTTCTTTTTGAAACGCGCTCTTTTGTACATGCTTTATAAGTGTTTGTAAACTGTTTGAATACTCAGATGTTGCTATCGACCCACAGCGCTTTGAGTTTCTCGAATTATCCATGAAACGTATGATCCACGCCGTTACTCTAATGAGTTTATTTAAATTGGAATACTTCTCGAATATATTCCATTGCTCCGAGTTAGTGGCTAGGTTTACCACCACCTTTTGTTCTGGTATTGTGCCTTCAATGCGGATTGTGTCTTGCGGCCATTCGCACTCCTTTTTTTTAAGAAATGATGGACCATCCCACCAAAGTTCATTATCGATAATTTCCGCGGGCTTTGAGCCGCGGGACAACAAATCCGCTGGATTTATTTCTGTTCTAACGTGTCTCCAACTCTCGGGTTTCGATAATTCCTGAATTTGTCCGATCCTATTTGCAACAAATGTAGTGTAATTTTTCGAAACAGATCTGATCCAGTGGATGGTGATGGTAGAGTCTGACCAGTAGTGGATCGAATCAAATTGGAGAGCTATGTATTTTAAGGTCTTGTTCATTAGTTTCGCCAATAATAAGGCCGCGCACAACTCGAGCCTCGGAATTGATATTGTTTTTAGCGGCGCTACCCTGGATTTCGCACACAATAGTTTACATCGGTACATTTCTTTGTCAATCTTTGACCGTAAATAAATACAAGCGCCGTATGCTTTCTCGCTTGCGTCACAAAAACCGTGTATTTGCAATTCATCAGCTCTTTGCGAAATTACACGTGTACATCTTGGAATTTTGAGTTGCACCAGATCTTTTAATTGCGACTGATAGGTTAACCACGATGAGTACAGATTTTCTGGGATCGACTCGTCCCAATCCACTTGTAATAGCCATAGTTTTTGAATAATGATCTTCGCGGTTACCACGACTGGCCCTATCAATCCTAGCGGGTCGAATATTTGTGAAATGTAGGATATTATGCCTCGCTTCGTTACTCTTTGATCCGCTTTAATTTCGGGTACTGAATATTGTAGACAATCGCGTATATTGTCCCATTGTATGCCGAGCGTTTTTAGAGTGGCATGTTCGCCGAAATTCTTTAAGTTTTGTTTGCTTTTATCACACATGTGTTCGGTTATTCCTTGACAATTGCTCGCCCATTTGTGCAACTCAAAACCTCCGAGTTTCAATAAACTCGTCACTTGCTGACGAATGTGATTAATTTCCTCTGTGGAATTCGCTCCACTTAACATGTCGTCTACATAAAAATCATTGAAAACGACCTTCGCTCCAATTGAAAATTTATGGCCTTCCTCTATGGCCAATTGCTGCATGCATTTAACAGCAATGTACGTCGCACATGTTGTACCGTATGTAACGGTTTGGAGTTCGTACTCCTCCAGCTCTTTGGTGTTGTCGAATCGCCACACAATTCGATGTAAACTTTTTTCTTGTTCGTCTAGCCGCACTTGACGAAACATTTTCGAAACATCTGCACATATGACGTATTTGTACGTCCTGAATCTGAGTAAAATGTCGACTAAATCCTGTTGGAGTTTGGGTCCTGGTGGCAAAAACTCATTTAACGATCTTCCATTATTTGATTTGCACGACCCATCGAAGACTACCCTGAGTTTTGTCGTCAAGCTTTGTTCGTTTATGACGCCGTGATGTGGAAGATAAAATGTCGTTTTGTCAAGCGGTTCACTCTTATTTACGCGTTTCATATGGCCCAAGCTAATATATTCTCGAATGAAAGCTTCATATTGTCTTTTCAAATCAACGTTTTTGCACAGCTGCTTTTCGAGGTTCTTGAAGCGCTTTACTGCTATTGCTCTCGAGTCCCCCAACATCGGCTTGCTTTTGAACGGTAACTTTACCACAAAACGCCCAGTCTCGTCTCGAAAATAATTTTTCGCAAAAAACGATTCACAATATTGCTCTTCTTTATTTAAATAAGGTGAGGTATCACAACCTTCCACCTCCCAAAATTTGGTGAGCAAATTTTCCAAATTTATATCGTTTTTCAATGCCACGTTGCATTGAGTTTTTTCATTTGCTTTAGCTTCTCTGTAACTTCCCGCAACAATCCATCCCAATTGGCTCTTTTGTAGCGTGTACCCCGATGAATCCTTCACCTGTCCGATACACAATAACTCATAGAAAATTTCTGCTCCAATTAAAATGTCGACTGTGGAGGGCCTGTGGAATGTCGGGTCCGCTAATTTGATTGACTTCGGAATCTTAAAATTCTCTCTCTCAATAGCCTCGCTCGGAATCTTCTGTGTGAGCATTGGCATCACCAGAAATGATAACTCATGATTGAAATTGTTATGTAGAGAGCGAAATGATGTTTTTATATACTTTTGGACTATGTTCTCGTGGTTACCTACTCCCGTGATCGATACTTGAATTGGCAGCTTCGCCAGATTTAATTTGTCCGCCAATTTTTCTGAAATAAAGTTCGATTGGGCTCCCGTGTCTAGTAGGGCCTTCGCTTTTGTCCATTTATTATCTTTCCCTTTGATTTCCACCACCGCGGTGCTTAGAATTGTTACCGCTTTATTGCAACTGTGCAAGCACGTGAGATTTGTTTCCGATTCGCTTTTGCGTTGCAAATTTTCGTCCGCTTGCATTTTCTCCTTTTCGAAATGCAGCAACGTACTATGTGGCTTTCTACATTTCTTGCAATTGTTGTTTGAAAAACATTTGTTTGCGGAATGTCCTTCCTTCAGACATTTAAAACATAACTTATTTTCTTTTACGCAATTTATTCTCTCGCTCATTGTCATATTCATGAATGTTCTGCATCGGCTTACTTGATGTCCGTCATCACATACGAGGCATTTAATTTCTTTTTGTACTTGAGCGTACGTTTGCCTTTTAATTGTTTTGCCGGTGTTAATATTGCCGCTGTCCATATTTGATGTGCGGATTGACTCCAGAATGTTGCTCCTTTTTGTCAGGAATTCAACAAATTCTTTTAAGCTCGGTAACATTCTGTTAATTGTGCTCTCTTGCCACTCTTCGCGCAGCGACTTCTCCATTTTCGTTAAGAGCAATTGAATAATTAACGTATCGTCCGCGTTGGGCTCATAACCTAACGCTGCAAGCGCTCTCACGGTTTTTGTTATTTCGTCTAGATTTTCTCTTAACGTAGACTTATTTATTCCCGGCAATTTTATGAAAGATTTCACGTGACTCTCAATGATGAATCGCGGTTTATCGAAACGATTTTCGAGCAATTCCCACGCGGTATCATAAGTGTCTTCGGTGATCGGAATCGAATCAATTGTTTTGCCTGCTTCCCCAATTAAACAAGATTTTAGGTAGTGGAATTTATTTATTTTCGCAATTTGAGTTTTATTGTGTATAAGCGACTTAAATAAATCCCTGAACGGAAGCCAATCTGTGTACGACCCCGAAAACGTTGGTAAGTTTATGGCCGGCAATGACAATGGTTGGTCAACTGCACTATTATTTGTGTTCTTTTCTCTCGCGGTTGCATCATTTGCCTCATTATTTAATTTTGTTTTAATTGTGCAAATACTATTATAGTATTTACCCTCAAACTCCGCGAATTCATCTTCTTCGATCTCAATCTCGGTTATTGCCTCTATTTCGCACTGCAATTTCTCGAATTCCGTCAATAGTGGCTCTACATTGACAAGATATTCACTTAACATTAATTTCTCCGATGTTTCTTGAATATTCTTTGAAATGCGCGTCAATTTAGATTTGATTTGTTTCTTCTTTGCTTTCAACTCTTTCAAAGCATGTTCTTGTGACATTTTGACGACTTTTTGGCGATTCAATTGAAGCAGATATCAAGGATGTAGGAAATAAATGAGAAGGACTCACCGTTGTTATTATCGAACTTCGGCTTCTCTTTCGCTCGTGGACTCGGCTGCTTCCTGATGATGCTGCTTTCTTTCACGCCTCGGCTTCTCGGGAGGTTTCTCTAGCTTTCGCGACGCGACACAACACGCGATACTCTATCTTATATACTCTTTTAAAATTTATTAATGTTTTAAATTAATAAATCCGGCTCTCGAAGGACCATGTAAATTCATGCACTATTGCATGTGGTGCGAAGGAAGTTATCGTTCGTTCGCTATTTGTAGGTATCTCCCCGTTCTTTCTTCCTGTTCCTCCGAGGAAACCTCGGTTACAAGTCTTGGTGGGGTTGTTGCCCCTCACCCTCTTCCGGGTTGTGAATTTTGGAGCGCAAAAGGACACTTTCTCTTTTCCTGGTAATCCGTCTCCAAAATTCTCACCCGGTTGAAGAATGGAACAGATGTGGTTACAATACTGTTTTAATTGCCGTTCTAAACGACATAACGTTCTTGGACCTTTTCCTAAATATTGTCAACAGATTTAAAATACAAAAAATAGAAAGCGTACAAAATTGTCTTAGCCTACGTTCGGCACGAACAGTTCTAAAGATGTTTCCTTGAGTTTTAAAACGTTCAATAAACAATTCTCGTTTCTTTTAGGTACTCCCTCGTATATCCACGTACGTAAATGTTGTGCAAGGGTTGAAATCGGGTCACGGGTTCATCTATCGACCCATCACCATCCAACAGGTCAGAAAATGCATGCATTTGCAATTTTTTTGCACCCTTCACTTTTTCATGCATATTTTTTTTCTGGTCACTTAGTTTTTGGCAAAATATTTAGAGTTTATTATTGAATCTGGCTTATTCGTATTCAAAAATACAATCAAAATAGTTCTCTTGTTCATTTTGTTTCACGTTCAATTTTCCATTTAACAGTTTTAAAACCAAACGTGGTATTTATAAAGTTTTAATTAAAAAGTAATTTTAACGTAATAAAATTATAACGTACGTTTATGAATCGCACAAACGTACATAATTTGTTTTAATTAATTAATGAGGCTTATTAATTTTGCATGTAAATGTACTTATAACAGAAAGGGGCTGCCAGCAATTATAAATATTATTAACAATTTAATACACGAAAGAATTGAACAAATTGAACATATGAATTTGCTTCTAATTAACATAAATCATAACGGTAACATGATTTATGCAATTTAATTATATTGCATATTGTTGTCGTTGAAAATGCACACAAAACGCACGTACTCTTGTTAAAGTGGCCGAAAATTACCAAGTCAAAAGGGAAAATAATGAACGATTCGGCATTATAATGAAATTAATCGTCGCAACGTTTTCAAATTCAATTCAAGAACTCGCTAATGCGGCCATTTCGCATAATAATATCTTAATAAATTGTACGTCACTTAAACCTTATTATTCTTCGCGAGACAATAACCGTGTAAGACCGTGAAATATGGGGCGGGTATTAGTTAGTTATAGGCGTCGGGGGAGAAAAAATAATTAACAGTTTTCTGTGAAGGAAGTACGTTATTTATCACGTCGGTGTGTACAATGTGCTCCGCGTAGGCCGGTCGATAAAGGCCAGGTGAGTCGCGGAAAGCGGTTTTAAGGGTCGAATTGCGGCGGCACGATGATGGTAGTAGTCGTAGTAGTAGTGGCGGCGGCGGCGGCGACGGCCGCCGTTCTTACTCGAAGCAGTAGTTATTTGTTTGCACGGCGTCGTAGTAAGTAAAGAGGTAATGTAACGGGCGAGAGAGTACGGCGAGTATCAGGTGATGGGAGAGGAGCGAAATGGGATAAGGGATGCGTTAGAGCGAGATGGAAAATAGTTCGGATCGTTTTACCACCGTCGACTAGCGTTTCGAACGAACGGTTGCCGCTTATATAAGGGCACATTATAATCGTTTGTCCCGCTCGCTCGCCCGCCCGCCGTTTCTTTCTCCGACCTGCCCGTTTGCCTCGTCTTCGTCCCAAGCTCGATATCGTTCTAATAGCGGACCGGACGGCAGCCGGAGATACGTGTCAGGAACTCGACCGACTTTACAGGATGTTGATTGTTTTAATCGCATTATCTCGACGCGAAAGGATGTCCCATTGTATCGTCGTCTGTTTGCTCAATATACATTTCCTATCATTATTAAACGTGCAATAAATTATTGGCCAATAAATATTTAGGCGAAGAAGGATTAGCTAAACGTTCGCCAACAATCTGATCTCTTTTGTCCGGTTTAATGACACTCGTTTTACGTGTTAAACACCCTTTATCTGCGTAGTATATGTGCGAGGATGATTGCTACGACGATTTTAATTATTGTCATTGTTATCATTGTCATCGTGGTTGAAAGGTGATATTAAATACGGTTATTAGTAGTTCAAACGTGCAAAGCTCATTGTGCAAACAATAGCGTATGGTGACACGACGACACGCAAACCTAACGGCAAAAAAAGGACGAAAAAACGGACGAAAAGCTGGCATTTCGATGTGTCATCTCGCACTGTAATCCTGATCGCTTTTATTTTTATTAAAAAAAAAACGGCAGAGATTAGCAATAATAATTTGCATTAACACGTACAAATCTAATGAATTTCGGCTGAAAGATTTGTGCGAAGAATATAAGAAAAAAAAAGTAATTGTAATTGACAAAAAGCTAATAAAAATAATGATAACTGCCCACCATCTTTTCTTTAATTCCTACTTCAGTTTCCATCGCGTATTGTCAGACGCTTGCCTCTAAGGACAGGTCATGCTGAATCGTTTGTGCAAAATCCCATGTAAACAAATCCTTTGAGAGATGTAAGCAAAAAAGCCTTATTACCGAAACAAAAAATACAAGCATTAAAACAAGCCCTCCGTCTCTCTCTTTGTCTCTCTCTTTTGTTGTTGATAACGGGTAGGTAATTCGCAACTTGCACGTTTACTTTACTCCTTTACTTAATCTCTTTTCAAATTGTGCAACCGTTTAGTTTCTTAATTCTTTCATTTCATGTCAAAGAGGGCCAGTCTATTATTAATTAACTATAGCCCAAGAACAAATTTAAAATTGCCGAAAAGGCTTCAATTTCGTTGATAATGATTATTTTAATTCATTTCGGTTTCGTGAAATAATCCCAGCAGATTGTGAAGATGATGTTTAAATACGACGTCGCGATTTGTACGGAATTTATTTCGTTGCTCATTTCGTGCAAGACACCTTAATGTGTCGCGTGTACGTGCATTTTTCGTCGAGTGTTAGTTATTCTCTAACAGTGAAGTCTCCGTGCGCCCTCATCCATCCTTCCATCGTATCCATCCATCTATCCGTTCTTCTTTATTCCTTTCATTTATATACATACCTATCGTGCCGATTCAGTACTCCGTGAACGGAATATTTTCAGGCCGAACGCGACAGTCCAGATATTCACCTGGGCACATCTCTCTCGCCCCTCGCACTCTGCAGGCCTACCAACAAACTGCACGACAGAAAATCAATATTAGTTCCTTTACCTGGCCATTCTACAATTTTTATATCAAGAAGACGGTTTCTCTTATTATCATTATCATTTTTATCGAATTATCGTACTTGGTTCTTTTTATTATTATTTTTTAAAGACACTATTACTGTTTAGTGTTTTTTTGCGAAGAATTGTTAATAATTTAGGTGACGAATTTTTCAGTGTTTTGCATTAATTTCTTTTTTTGGGTAATGATGAAATGTGAATATGAGGATACCATCTCTTCATCTATATGTAAATTAAATTTAAAATAAAGTTACAATATGCAGATCATTTGTATTAAATTTATTTCAGCTAGTAGTATATTCCTATATAAATGGATATAAAAAAAAAGTTCCGGTGTTAAAATTTGAATTTGTTTAAGGTAATTTCGAAATAGAATAAAGCTAATCTAAATTAACTTTTTTGTTTTCGTTCATTTGCAAAAGAAGAAAAAAATAATAATAAACTTTCATTGCTACTCTTGAGGAAAAATAAATAAATAAAATTCCATTTTGGAGAAACCGAGCACGGAATCTTATTCAAAATCAACGTCAATTAAGAGGCGTTAAGAAATTAATGTTAATTTGTTTAGCGGTTGAATTGGAATTTCAGAGGAAAAAAAGGGAGACGAGACCGAGCGAATTTGCAAAAAAAAAAGGGAGAAATATATATTTCCTTCTCTCAGCAGCCAGTCGTTTCGTGTGATCTTTTACATTTCGCGATGATAAAATATAATTTTTTCTTCTTCTTCCTACGCTAAAGATACCGCGCGTTATGCATACTGATGCCTAGAAATTATCGTGCCCTCCAGCTGTGTGGAATACATTTTCAACGTTAGAAATCTTTAACAACTTTTTAAATTCACCATAAAACTCTCAAGCGAAAAGAAAGAATGGAGAAGAAAGTGAAACAAAAAAGAAGAAATATTCTTTATGTACATCTTTATAGTCGTTTTGTCAGATGTAATTATTTCATTTTGCTACGTTCGTGGTACTCGAAAATACGTTTAAATGTATTCAGCGATATTGAATGAGTTAATATTTTATTAAATAAAATTAAAAAAACAATTTGCGATTTAGATTGATTAAAGTTAATGCTGATAGTGATTTTTACCATTGTGAATTGTAGCTCATACTAATCATTTGACACTGGCGCATATATAAAATATTTATTCGTTTCGATTCGCAATTAGGTTGCGTGACTGAAAATTTTGACCTTTTTTTATCTACGATGGTGGTGCTTTATTTGACTTACCGCGTGTTTGTTGTAGGTTTACACGAAATTAAATTGTACTAGGCCCTAGAATATATGTATGTGTATTTTATATATATTTTACTGTTTTTAATCAATTGATTATAGAGAGAAACTACAAGAAGTAATTAGTTTTAGACGATTTCATGTTTTATTTTATTTTTACCACTGCAGTTAGCATGACGTGTTTTGCACAGTGGATATCAGACAAAGGAATCGTAAATGTTCTAAATAATAGGTAATACCTTGTAAAATTGCGGAGAAATGAATGAGGGAAAATGGAAAATTGATCTAACGATTGTGTAATTTTCAAAGTATTACTTTTGTATTGGCAATAAACAGTTGCGGTTTTTATTTTGTTAAAAAAAGGAATGCCATAAAATATTGAACAAACCTTTTAAAACATTTCAAAATTTTGCGGAAATTTAATTATTTACACAAAACTATATACTAGAACGTAATACTATTACGTTAATAGTGTTATGTAGTCACATCTATGCAGAAACATTTAAATCAGAACATTTCATCGACGCACAACAACATACAGTTTTCTTTAATTAACTATCAGGAATTGACTGGAATACTGGAAAAATGTCATATTCTTGGATAAAAGTAAATTCTTGGTCTTTTGAAGGGAGAAACAAGAAATAGTACACCGTGAACTTAGGAAACCTTATCTTCCCAAAGACATGTTAGCAACAGTAAAACAAAATGTATACATTCTAAAAGAAAAAAAAATCGCAATAAACATTTCACTCATTATACCAAGAAAACGATACAAAATAATGCTTTGAATGCACGTCTTGGATCACCAAAAATTAAATAATAGTGCGTCCCAGAGTACAAATATATATCCAATTGGCTGCTTGGAAAAAGAAATTCTTAAGGAAAAACTAAACCCTTAAGAAACGAAAAAGCTATTCGAAACAGGTATCCCCAACGAATAAGATAAAATTTCACTCGGCATTACGAGAAAGCTGGTCAAATCACATCCAAGGAGAAGCTGTAAAGTACAAACGAAATTCTACTCTGTAATAATTTTATTATTATCTGTACCCTTTTGTATTTTTTAATTGCAAATTCCAATCCATACGGAGCTGATTGTCTCGTAGATTTCTACGCATTTTTGGCGATTTCGTGTTTGATTGTTTCGTGTTTTATCGAATTACCATTTGTCTTTTTCAATATTTCTTATGATTGTATTACATTGTAGTGGACATAAATTTGTGGGTGTAAACGAATATTTCTTACCTTCCAAAATTACGACTAAAATTATTTACTTACGAAATTGAACGTTTCCACGTGTAAGAAACGGACAGTTCAATTCAATAAGAATAAAGATGGCAAATCTAAAATTAATCAACCTAATGGATTAATAATTGATCGTATCGAACGAAATAAACATAGGCATAGGGGAAAAAAGAGAGACAGGAAGAAGTGTGAATTAGGCACATTCATTGGGACACGAACGTGTCGATGAATTTGAATAATTACAAAAGTTGGAAATGACATTTTGTCACCTGCGAAATTTCTGTGTCGAATTGCACGAGTTTCGGGTCTCGTTTACTAGCTGCACACACACACACACGCGCGTGTATCTCGTTATCGATCTTCCGGTTTATTAGTATTCATTGCGTTCATTAAAGTTGCCCCAGACCTAACTATCTCTCCGCACGATTCACTCTCTCTCTCTCTCTGTACATCCAATAACTTTCATCAACACTTTGTACGAAGAGAACCATACAAATTATTATATTATCATTACTATCGTCACCTTATTATTCATCGTTATTTATTTCAAACGGTATTCGGATTCTATGTTTTTGCACGTAAAAAATGCTAAGGAACCACCATCGTAGTCGCCATCATCATCATCATCGTTAACGCTTAAAGTATTAAATATAATAATAAAAAAATAAGTGAGAGAGGATAGAAGGGAAAAAAGTTTCTCCATCATTACATAAGCATATAGTTGGTGGTTTTTCGGTCTTCGAGCGTATATTATACCTCGCAAAAAGTTTAACCGCACTTAAGCGTCGGTTGTTGTACGCGTGGTAAAGCAACCGAAAGCATCAGCATCATCATCACCGGCAGGTAGACCTGTCGACCGGATTTTCTTCGATTTCCATATTTTATAAACTCGACCGCTCAAATATTTTCGCGGGACGTTCGAACGGCAACCGTCAGTTTATCTCGTAAGCGAACCGAGATGTGTGCATAACGAACTCTTGCGGTTTAGCGCTATGGCATTTACCGTTCGTGTTCTTGTTATCTCACCACCGTATCGAGTTGATGAATTATGAATGTTGACATGGAGTCGGACGTATATCATTGTTAAACTACAATGATCGCTCTTACTCGAAGCCAAATAATTAATCACGTGCAGAAAGAGCGGATTAATAAGCAAGTGATTTCAAAAGAAAATATTCAGCGGGTAAGTTACAGAGGGTTTTATTCAAATGTTTGCTGGTAACAATTGTTAATGCAAATAACTTACGAAATAGATGACGAAAAGAAACCCGCTGCAAATCAGTATATATCGAATGAAGCGATTACTATAAATCACGTTGTAAACTTTATTCCCCGTACGATTCTTTTTCTTCCTCATTTTCCCCTTCATGTTCGCCAATGTGGACAGGAGTCTAATAAAATGACCGGTATAACACATGCGAAAATTTAATGCCGTTACAAATGCGGCCGTCGTTGAACGGAACGGGCGCAACTGGTGGCGGCAGCAGAAGCGGCGGTAACTTCGTTCGCTGGCAATCGAAATGCAAGGTGCGATTAAGCGAAGAGAAAATAAAAGGAAATCTTCTGCTCTTTCACTCACTTTGTCTGTTCGTTCGCTTTACGTGTTTTAAATTGCGGATATTTCCACTTCTGTTCACGTTTGAATTCTATGCTTTTTTATGTTTCGTTTCCCTGTCTCATTCTTCTTTTTGGTTTCTCACACTTTTAGCTTTTGGTAACGAGGGTGCGAGCAAGACAGTGAAGAAGTCTATCACGCCATTCTTTCATTATCAGTTCGAAAGTATGGAACAAACTTCTCGCTTAAATGTGAACGCGTTTCCATTTTTATTTTGTTATTCTTTAAGGTTACTGCTGATTAATATCAATTGCACACGCCTATATTACTATTATTATCGTTTTTATATAAGAAGCACAAGGTTGTTTTAATAATAAAAATAAGAAACATCATCATCCGCACGTTTCGCCATTTCAATTTCGCTAATTCCATTTTCAATAGTTAATAATAGAAAAGTTTTCAATTTCTGCATTCGTTGTTGATTACGTAATCTAAATGCTTTGTAAATTTGTAATTGAAAATATTTTATTACTATGCATAGTCCACTGTTAACTCAGCATAATTTTTTACAGAGGCCTTTTAGTGCATTTAAAACTAAAGAACAGTTCTTTCTTTGTCTGCAAACCAGATTTTTATGATTTCCTTTTTGAACAAAATTTGCACCTGTTGAAACTCTTTTCAACTACAGAATTAGAGTAAATCAACCCATTTGTATGTGGATGTTCCAACAATTGCAACGCTAAATTTCGAAATTTTACCGCATCCGCGTTAAGACATTCGTGCGTCGATTTTGCAGAATTTTGTTCAGTCCAAAATCAATACGAACAATGCGATGGATGCGTTAATATGAAATCTTCAAGCTGTTGGCTATGCGGTTTAGCCAAATTTGAGGGTTGGTCAGTCATGGACTACCCTCACATTACATGGCAAATTTTACTCCTTTGGAAGAACTAACCAAATTTTGTAGTGTGGGATACGAGGAGCAATGTTTCCCGAAGGGCACCGAGTATTACTTCTTGGTTATTTGCCCTTCAATAAAGGTCGATAATGTTCGCTCGACGTCCTATTTTATCAATTTTCTCAATAGCTTATATTGAACGGCTTTTGGCAAAATTTGTGCAGTTTTGCTGATGTATCACAAGGGGCCAAAGAGGAAATGTTCGATTCATTTCAAAGCTAACGATTAACGGTCCTAATTTTGTATGTGTCGCTGATTCTACCAGAAAATTACGTTTTATGGCATTAACGTTAAATTAATTAGAAATGTTGTTGGTGAATCAATTCCCATTTCCTTTTCAGATAAGTTTTTACCGCTCCCTAAACCCCTCTCCTCCTTTCTGAAAAACCTTTAATTTAAATAAACTACTTGAATTTCGTATTTATGTACGTAGTACGTACGTGTACGTAAGTATATAAGCGTTATTATGACAGTCTGACATGTTAATTAATATCTTAAGCTTTAAGGTCCTGTATATTATAACCTTATAATATTATATGTAACTATATTCCGTATATATTCCATTTCTGTCTGATATTGTAAATTTAATGAAATAGCCTGGAGGTAATTAAACTTTTAGCTCGATATATATATGCATAATACATAGAAGTATCGACATTAAGATAGACGAATTGAACTCTGAAACATTCGTGTGTGTGCGAGTTTAAAGCACATCTTACTAATGGTAGTGTTGGTGTGGATGGTTGTGGTACTACTGGTACATTTCAAAGTTAACGTACGTAATAAGTAAATAAACTTTAATGCTGGAACATGTTAACCGTTGAGAGAATGAGACAGGGCGGAGGACTTCATATCGCAAGGTAATTTTACACCGTAATTGAATACTGAAAACATTCGAAACCCTTAACTTACTTGTTTTAACAGTCTCTTGTGTGGAAATGAAGAAAAGGCGGAGAAGAAGAAGAAGGAGAACGGAGACGTGTATATGGTGAAAATGTGGATTTTCTTTATGCGAAAGAAAGAAAAATTGTTTTCCTCTTCTCCTAACATATTCTTTTGCCTCGTCATTTCCATTTCCTCCGCCCCTTCGCCTCTTTGGCTTTCTTCTCTTGATTGAATCCAGAAAATGCAGTGCGTTTTGTCAGTATGGTACCACCATCCCATATATGTATAGGCATATAGATTCCTTTTTGTACTTGTCTCTCTACTTTCTTATCGTCCTCTGGGATCCACACAACGATTGGATTTGTTTACAAGACCACTTGTTTTTCTTATACGGTTTCGATAAAAGTTATCTTATGCATATATACGAGGGCGGATCAAATATAAACGAATGAAAAGAAAATATCAGGAAACACGAGATTTTTTCCTATTTTTGCATTTATCCTTTCTTGTATTAGCACTTTATTTTATAGGAAAGCGCCAACCAAAAACTTTTGTAAAACTTCATTGCATTAAATTTTGAGCTATAACTGCAATCTGCACAAACGTTCAGCTCATTCAAAATTCCCATTTATATTTGATCCGTCCGTGTATATTTGGATTTTTGTGTCTTGTATATGTATACGTAAAAGGAAATTGATATATGTGCTCGTTTATATTACATAGGCTCGGATTTAAATGGGAAAAAATGTAGTTTCTTCATCTAAGGCATTTGTTACGTTCACGATTGTATTTATATATGTAGTAACGGAAAACCGATTTCATTTTCCATATTCTGTCTCTCTTTCACCGCGCACCCGCTACTTTACTCTCTCATATTGGTCTCGAATTGATTGATTTCGATTTCTTTGTGTCACTCGACGAAAAAGAAGGAGAGAATCGCCAGAACTAAGACACCAACCGACGAATGAATAGCAATAATAAAAAGGAGAACTGATTAATTAACCATCGATTCGCTCGAATCTTTACGGCAATAACTAAATTGTTAATGTTAATTGTTATAATAAATACGGCATTTCAAGAAGAAAAGAAAGGGAAAAAAAAGGAAAACCAATGTGGCGCGAATAAGCTTATAAAAATGTATATATACAGTTTAATAGTATAAAAGTAAGTTGTACTTATCTTTTTCTTTATTATTATTTTCTTCTGCTTCATCTTTCATTCTTCTTCTTGTTTCGCTTCTTGTACGTCTTAACATTGTGATAAGAGAAATGTTCACGCCAAGAAAGAATTTTCCTTTAAGTGAACGAAGACGGGGAAAAAACGACGAAGAAAGACACGAAAGTACTTTTAACATCTTTTCAATCTTCTTAAAGTTGAAAAACGAATCAAACTTACTTCACGAAATACAATTTAAGATAACGAAAAAGAAAATCATATAATAGTCTTTACATTATCATCGATTTTATGTGTTTGTATTTTAATTCGTTGCCTATCCACGTTTTCTCTTGCCGCTCGTTTAAACTGGTATAAAACGGATTCTCCATTTAATTCGAAGGATCGATGAAAAAAGTGCAAATTGACAAGATTATTAAGTAAGGAAAGTGATTTTCGGGAGAAAAGGAAGATGAAATAAATGGCATTCGCTTGTAGTCACCGTGTGCGGTGGTAATCGTGATGAATTTTTCACTTAAATTATTATTAGAAACGGGCACGCTGCGTAAGCGATGATGATGATGGTGGTCGTTGGGTCCATACGAACGTGATGTAACGTCGTCCTTTATCCATGTACAGTCGGTATTTAAAGATTTGTCACTGACAGGGCACCTTAATACTGCGCGTATTTCATTCGCCGAATCACGTGGACCGGTCTTAGATAATGGCTTTTATCCGTAAATGATGAAATATGTTTCTGGTCGGCAACGTTTTATCGCTATTTATTTATTGTTATTAATAGATATTACCGTTAATAACACATTTGACTCGCGGTAATAGCTGCGATCAAAAGAAAAGGACGAGCAAACTTTGTTATTAATACAATGTGGATGTTGCTATCGGGAATTTGCAGGAGTAAAGAAAAACTGGCCGCATCGTCGTCCTTGGTAAATCAAAATTCTTCTCTTTTGCTAGACGAATTGAATAAAATACGGATTTGAAATAAACGTTTCAAATTTATGCTACGGATGCGTCCGTTTTTTTTTGTACAAGATAATTATGAATGACACGTACACGAAATGTATGTTAAGCGATTTAAACGTTTTTCTATGCATAAAAGTTTTTAATTCAATATTCAATAAAACCATAAAAAAATTCGTCAGTCTGCCTCCATCATTAATTTACCCATTCTCTTGGTTTATTTTTCAGTCCAATCAGTTTTACTTCGCTGGAAAAATTAGATAAATAAAGTTGGCCGAACAGTTTGCAAAAATCGAAATTAATAAGATAAAACTGATCAACCAAACGGCAATGGGATTCCTTTTGTTTCGGTTTCATTTGCGTGGTAACAAATATTGTATTCATACCCAAGTTCCTTGTTCTTTTTTTTTGTTTAGACAGATTTTTATTCTACAGGTGGGTAATTTGCAAGTGTTCTTTTTTGCTTTCACGTCGCCCCGTGCAATTTATCGTAGGATACTGCCCACGTAGTAATGATAATGAAATTTTCCTTTTTTTTCTGTTTTCACCGACATCGTCGAAGTTCTTCCTCGTGTGCGTAGGATCCGACAACATTCCAGGTCTATTATTATCATTATGACGCGTTCGTTTGTGACGCTTGCTCTTTTATCCTGTTTGTTTTTGGGATACCTACACACAATCTCCCATATTATTGGGAGAATAGTTGTAAATTACGGAACGTGTCACACGATGGTTGTTGTTCTATGTATAATATTGTCGGTTGCACGTCGATCGCACACACACACACACACACATAAAATTAAGTGGAACACAATACCGTTGCATTGGGGATTATTGCGTTATTAGATTTTCCCGTAAAGCTGTATTGTCTCGGCGGAATTCGGCAGGAAACGAGTTTGAATTACAATTGCATCCATCTACCCGCCACGTATCGAGCGAATTCGGACGCGGGTTAGTTCACATCGTTTTCATGAAACTGTAAAACAGAAATGAAAACGAAAGTTGTGAAATAAATGGATGCACAATGTTAAAAAGAGCAGAATGCAAACGAAAGTGACATTTGAACCTCATGCAATAGATATTCCGCCCATTTAATTCGAATACAGTGTCGCTCAAAAGTATAAGTTCGCCTAGTTATAAGCTATTATTCTTATTTACAGTGGTTAAAGCAGTTTTTGTTTCTAAAATATATGTCGAAAAGCAACGGAATTTATCAGAAAATTAATATGCCAAACAGCTGATTGCAATAATATGGATTTTATTGATAATTAATTGAAAAACATTGTTCCAAAATTATTTATAAGTTCACATTGCGAATTTGAAATGTCCTCTTAATTTTCCTAATGCCTTTGAGACCTTTACAGTTCCACTATTTAGAGAATTAAAAAACAATTGAGCGATTGTGACACATCGATTTAAGGAGGTTCATTTATGAAAATTGCAATTTCGAAGTATTTATACAAAATCGAGTAACAGAAGTGCACCGAATTATAGTTTTGACGAGTTATAGAGGTTTCGTCTGTATTTAAGCAAAATTTCGCGATTTTTTTTTAAATTCTTTGGTTATTTTATATGATGTAACACGTAAAAGTGCTATCAGCGACATAAAATAACGAGTTTCTTTCGCATAAAGTGGTAGACTTCAGCAATAGGCGAATTGCTTCGCTGATTGTAATAAGCAATGAATATTATAAGCAATGTTGCAAAGAATGCTGAAACCTATGCCACAAAAGGCGAATTGGTCAACAGTTTTCATTGAACTTGCGAAATATACGACAACTTTGTTTGCCTTGTATGTTTTTCGAGTTTGTAAATAGGGAGGCTATACTTTTTAAACAGCGATTTTAAATAAATTGTACAAGGTACCTGACGCAAATAAGACCAACATTCAAAAACTCGGAGGTGAACGATAATATAGAAATGTACAATCAAGATAATACTTGTTTTTGGTTGACCTGTGAAACTTGTATATGGTTTGTACAGCTCTGCGGATGCCCAGAGTCTCCTTATGGGATAATTAAAATTTTGCCCAAAATAATTTAAAAATTTCGATTTTCGATTTCAACTCGGCTAATTTCCTTACAACTTAAATCAATTCTCAAACATGTCCACATTCTATTATTAGTCAAAATTCAATATTAATTGCCGTCGATTAAATGCACGGCGATCTTTCAAATTTAACATGCATTTAATAAGGCCCATTTCAGATAAAGGTCGAACCATTTCATTCGGACACGGTAATTTTTTGTTTTATAGCCAGAATGGATACTGAAGGATACAAAAAGAACGTGTACCATGGTCATCCACAAATCTACGATTAGCATAAAAAGGAATAATAACTGGATGTTCACAAAGAAAAGTGTCCCCCCTTTACAACATAGGATTATCTACGTGCAGATTGTTATGGTGCAACTTTCAGTTAATTACTTGAAAAAGAGTTGCTTTATATTGGCAGTTTTCTTATGTCCAAGGCAAATTTGTGCAATTTTCCAACTGATTCGTATGATTTTCATAGATGGGCCCTATTAAAATCACGTTTACAAAATAAAGCCCATTGTAGAGATTTTTTAAGAATTTTTTTTCTTTTACTTCTGAACCTGTGACTTTCTTACTACGTACACATTCAATAGCCGAAGTTTGTCCACATTTTAATTATCTCAATTTATTGTTATAATTATGAAAAATAATGGAGGGCCTTACTGGATCAGTTACGTTAATTATATTTTCTTCGAAAGTGTTTGGTCCGAAATTATCAGTAGGACGTGATGTTTAAGAAAACAATTTATTTTAAGCAGAATTTAGTTTATTTGTTAGTTTTCAGGTTTATGTCACGTACATTTTTATTCCTTATTTATTAAGCTATCTGTTAGCTTATTGCATCGTTGCACAGTTTAGCGTAGGCACCGCAGTTAGTAAGTTAGCTAGAAAGATCAGAAGACAACGGTTTTGCCTTTAAAAATATAGATTGAACGTCAACGTAACGGCATTAGTTAAAACAGAAAAATAACGTGTCAAAGTTTGTTTTAGAAGCGCGGCAATATATAACAGTAAAAGATATTCGTTAAGTTATTTTCGTTAATTATATATTTTATTATACGTAAAAAAGACGTCAGTTTTATTTACAAGAACCAGCACAACATAGAAAAAAGGTCCTTCGAACATTTAACAGAAACTTCGTACGTAATTTAAAAATTTTTCATTAAAAATCTTGATTAAGCTAACAATTGCACAGTTGTTTCTTAAGGTATCAAGTGGTTTGATTGCTTTATCTAAAAAATACAGTTTTAGAACACCTGAGCCTGGGACAGACTGTATTTAAGCTTCACCCACATCTTTATCCTTAGTTTCGTTTTAATAATAGTAGTATCATTAATATAAGTAACTTAATAGTGATAATGGCAATCTTGCAAATTAAATCCCGCGCTCTTAATTCCTTCAAACTATAATTAATGCAATAAATTTGCTTAAAATATGCACAAACACGCATCTGTCGCGTTATTCAATTACAAAATTATCCATCCGTTAAATATGTGCGTTCGTTTGTCTAACAAACAGATTATTTGAAATAAACGTTATCTATTCGTATACACCTACGAAATTATTATCGTCAAATTTGGCAAAATGGTTTTCCAGACGAAAATAATACAATAATGAATACGTCCTATGGCCATTTATTTGCGGCCACTTTACCGTGCGTACACGTGTTATCATTGTATTGTTTGCCAACTGATAAATGATTAATAAACAGATTCGTTGGAATGGTATCAAATGAACATGATACCTTTTAATATTCATAAGATTCTCATGAGCAAGTGCGAAGAAGGGTAGCCTTAAATGTAATGCTATAGTAAAGGCAAGCTTATTGGTGCATCAAATCGTACTTTGAATAACAAAATCTTATGTCATCTTCGCTGCTTACAATTTTTGTGCACTTTCCTTAAAAACCTTGCTTATTAATTGATTGACTCTTACAGACAGTAAAAAATACTCCACGTTATTGTCAAACCGGCAAAATTGCGAAAGCTTTAAATGGAGGCAGTGATGAAACTTTAGATTAATAATTTCTAGGTAATGTCGGAATGTAATCAGCATTTTTTTTTGTCGCCGTTCACTAATTTAGCTTGACTCTACTATACCATCATCAGCTCCACAATACACGTGAGTGGTAAGGTAACTAATTTAGTGCTTGGGCCGATTGTGGACGCACTCATAAATAAATAAAGGGCGTCTTTCCACGTGTGTGTGTGTGTGTTTGTGTATAATATACATGAATTCATATCTGTTATGTATGAAGACAATCTCCAGAGTGCAACAACTAAGATGATTGCTCAACTAAAATGCATGCGAGTACGATGTCTAGAGGCCTCATTAAACACATTGTACAATGTTAAAGACTATGCACGTGACACAATATTGCTCGGGGTTCGTAATAATCGACGGTATGTAAGTGTGTGTATACGTACACGTATTCGGTTAAAAGGGGAAAAGTCTTTAACTAGTCTTGGGAGAATGGGAATTCCTGAAAACGTCTTCGTACAACGGATAACGATAACGTTAGATATCCACCGTATTTCATCGAGGGGATGATACAGAGCGATGCGATTAAGTTATTAAAAGAAGATTTTATATTGATGCAATCATTGAATGGTGAACAACTTACGTCGAGGCAAATCATCGTTAAAAAAAATCAATTTGTTTCATTTCTCTATGCACATGTCGATTTAATGAAATGTAATAAGATGGTTAGTCGGTAATTTTCTGAAGCAAACGCTTCAATTGCTCATAATAATTTAATGCGGCATCTTATTATGTTATTATATCGTTGGTACACTCGAACGTTCCTTTTCTCCATTTCGACGATGCATTATGACGTTTGTTTGTTGTTCTTGACGCTTAAGCGTTTTTGCAATTAATCGCAATATTAATTTCAGGTATGGAATGTCCTATAAAATATTAGAGTGTAATTGTACTTTGACGCGTTGTACAAGTACGTATCAACTACGTATGATAATCGGTCGTGAGTTAAATGAAATAATATCGTATCATCAATATAAGAGCAGATGGGACCAATTGGTTCTTCCTGCTTTTTAACAGTCTATGACCCTACTAAAAGTGACTTGCTGCTGCTGCTGTTTTTTTCCCTTCCTTTTCTCGCCTGTTGTTCCAAACGATACAAAGCCGATTTCGCTTTGCATTTTCTCATTTTTCCTCCTTTCCCGTTTAATGAAATGTAAATACCATAAATAATGCGATTGAAGAGGGACTCTTTGGCCAATTAGATCCGATTAAATTTCTTTATCGGCGTTCGTTATGCATGTATTTAATTAAATTGTTTTGCCAATTTCTTCTGAGGGCAACGGAACTGTTAACAGATGAACGAACGTATTAACTTCTTTAAAAGATCCACGTATAATGTTGCACACAAAAGGAAAATGTTCCACGCGACACATTAGAGCGCGAAATCAACGGAAACCGATGGAAATCGGGGCGACCCTGAGGTGGAGGCGCCGTACTCTCTGCAGATTTTTTTCTATAATTACTATAATAACAACAACGTAGTAATCGCGAGTTATACAGGTGAATTTCGCATTTCGAGCTTTCGGTTCCCTCTTCGGCATAAGCTTACGTATACGTATATTTCTATATACGCGTGTGTGCGATGAGATAAAAGAGCGTGCGCGCCGATTCCTCGTCCAACAATCCGCCATGCCGAAAGCCCGCCACAGTCCGGTGCGATCCTTCGATGTGTACTAATGCCGTTTAATCCTTATTTTTTCGATCGGTTTTTTCTGTACAATTCATCACAAAATATTATTACATTTAATACATGCCCGTTCGATCACAATTAACAATTAATTGAAGCGTATTTCGTCGAAGTTCTATTTTCGGGGGCGAAAAGGGATAAATGTAAGACGTCGATTAATTGCGAAATAATCCATTGCCAATTGACGAATATAAGAGTCAGGTGTGATTGTTGTTGTTAACTAACAAACAAAAGTAGGGAGATTCGCTGATATAGTTGAAAAAAGGAAACAAACTTAAAATTGCGTGGCGCTATATCGCAAATGTTGACGGTCAATTAATTAATTAATAATCCACCGATGAATAATAATAACAATGATGTTGATAAACATGATGTTGTTGTGCTTGATGCGTAGTAATATCGAGTAATAACGATCATTAGTAGTACTTGCTTGGTGATTATAAAGTCAACTGGTTCGTTTATTTCAATTAAAATTATCTAATTTTGCGTTCATTAATTTCTATATAAATATTAATAAAAAAGTTAAGAATCATGAGAAGGATGAGTGTCGTTAAGGTGATCGTATCGTTGGTGGCATTGTATTGTGGCACTGTCGGTGGATATTCGTGGCCCAGCGAGGAGACGACGACGCGACCGCAAAATCCCAAAGACTATCATTTCGACCCGCTGGTGGTGGAGACGACCAGCGGCCTCGTACGCGGCTACTCGAAGATGGCATTAGGACGCGAGGTACACGTATTCACCGGGATCCCGTTCGCCAAGCCGCCGATCGAACAGTTACGCTTCCGTCGACCGGTACCGATCGATTCGTGGCACGGCATATTGGACGCGACGAAATTGCCAAACTCCTGCTACCAGGAGCGCTACGAATACTTTCCCGGCTTCGAAGGCGAGGAGATGTGGAACCCGAACACGAACATTTCGGAGGATTGTCTCTACCTGAACATCTGGGTGCCGCAACATCTGCGTATACGCCATCACGTCGACAAGCCGCAACGGGAACGGCCCAAAGTGCCCGTATTGATTTGGATCTACGGCGGCGGTTACATGAGCGGCACGTCGACGCTGGACATTTACGATGCGGACATAGTCGCCGCGACCAACGACGTAATCGTCGCCTCGATGCAGTACCGCGTCGGCTCGTTCGGGTTCCTCTATTTGAACAAGTACTTCGGGCACGGCAGCGAAGAAGCGCCGGGCAACATGGGCCTGTGGGATCAGGCGTTGGCGATACGATGGATCAAGGATAATGCGGCCGCCTTCGGCGGCGATCCCGATCTGTTGACGTTGTTCGGCGAGTCGGCGGGCGGCGGTTCCGTTAGCATCCATCTGCTCAGTCCGGTGACGAAAGGTTTGGCCAAACGCGGCATCCTGCAGTCGGGCACGATGAACGCGCCGTGGAGTTACATGAGCGGCAAACGTGCCCAACAGATTGGCGAGGTCCTAGTGCAAGACTGTGAGTGTAACGTATCGTTGCTGGCGACGAAACCGCACGAGGTGATGGATTGCATGAGGGCAGTAGACGCGAAAACCATTTCGCTGCAGCAATGGAACTCGTATTCGGGCATCTTGGGTTTCCCATCGACGCCAACGATCGACGGCGTGTTCCTAACGAAACATCCGATGGATATGTTGCGTGAGGGCGATTACGAGGATATGGAAATCCTTTTGGGCAGCAACCACGACGAAGGTAACGTAAATAATTAAGCGGGAAATGGGGCGAAAGAAAACAAACAGAGCGACTGTTCGCTATTTCCGCGTATTACGCCGTCTCCGTTTGTATTATTTGCTATCGTGCATTATGAATGCTTCCCCTTTAATTTTCGTGCGTAATAATTTTGACGTGGCTTTGTCATTTGGAAAGGCATAAAAAATGGAAGTCGCGTGACTAGGCAATTAGGCAATAAAAGCATGGATTTATTGGCACTTGGGTATTAATAACCTTGGAGAACACTACCGCGTTCTTTCCCTTCATTCTCCACTCATTATGATTATTTACATAATATTAATTTGAAGAGAGTTGAAATAACATTTGCATAACAAATAAAATTGCGTTCATAATAATATACCCAAGAATTAGATTAAAATCCCATTCGATGCACTTTTAGAACGTGCAAATCGTTGTGTTACAGCCTTTCAAAATAATCTGAATAAAAGAAAAGTGTTTGGACTCACTTTCACGAACCTGTATTTTTACTTAAAACGGGTTTGCAACCTTTTTTGGCCCAACCTCTCTCAAAAGAGTAACTATTTTAATGCAATTTTTCATCTGCTCACCTACAGAACACACTGTCTTCATATAAATCTCTATCCTTTCCCTTTTTTCGAATTAGTCCTGTATTGATTTAAGTTGAAAAACCTTTTAATAAGCGTCACTTTGGTAGCTGTTAATGATGAGCAACATTGAAAAGAAAAACGAACCAAACTTGAGACAGGCCATTGAAATTGATTCGATTGATTTTCCGTCGTGATTTTTTTCTTCTTCTGTTGATATTCCATTTAGGCGAAGATAATCAATTAATTAATTAACTTTTACGAAAAGTTTATCAATTATTTAGCTGCCGTATTATATTTTCCTCGTTCTTTCCGCGTCGATGCGATAAATTTTCAGACCGAACTAAAAGCTAAATGTATTTGAGTCTTGTACTTGGATCGTTGTCTTCGAATTAAAGGTGAAATTGAGCATTTCTCCCGTGCGAAGTTCGAGAATGGCGGAAACGTGCAAAGCTTCATAAAGATTTTATAAGAGAAAATTATGCTTTTACACAATTGCAATTCTTATATTTAGTTCTGTTTGTAATCGATTCATTCATTCTAATTATACAACCGTCTATTGCGCATTATTACGGTCACGCTGTATATGTTTAATTCTTATTTAACGTTTTACACCGAAAATTGCATTTATTAGAATGCGAAAATCACAGGAGCCGTTGTTGTTCCGTTTGCATTTTCTTCGCGTCCCTCTTTTTCCAATTGCTTTTTATCATTTCATTTTCTTCGCCGTTTCCGCTTCCATCGCGTAAACTTTTCCTTCCATTGCAACAACATGCATATTTTAAATTCGCGTCTACGAGACTGTTATCCCACTTTTACTAGGCGGTACCCAATTTAAATATTTATGTATGGGATTCTATTGAATTATCAAAGCAATCTACCATATCTCAAATTTATATATCTCTCTACACACGTGTTCAGCACTAGTACTTGATGACGACTCGTTCGTTTTATAATTTATATCGTTGTCATCGACATCTAAATTATTATCGAAGACAATGTATTAGAAGAGCACGGCGGCATCAAGAAACCTGCAAAGGCGTACAAAGAAGAGATTTTATTCGGAATTAGATCAACATTTCATGAAATCAATATTTGTCTTTTCAATCAGTGGCCGGCGACAAAATAGTATTGGGAATTACGGCGACAGAATACAGAGAGGGATGACGAATGGGAAGAAGTAGAAAGGGAGGAAAAAGGAGACAGATATCAAATATATGAGGACATCAAATGCAATTTGGGATATTGTGTGGGACTTTTAGTCCTCTTCCTCTAATATATATCTCATTTATTTCTTTTCTCTTCCGTTATCATCATTATCGAAGACGACGTTCCTTATTTCCTCTTTTAGTTTTTCCTTTTTATTATTCCTCGACATACCTGTATTAATCGTTGTATTTACAATTAATTACATCGCGTACACGTTTATTAATCGTTTATGTACCTAAATAACGGTAGATTTCAGTCGGTTTCGTGCGAAGACGATAAGGGACCAACCAACAATAACAACAACACGAGCTACACGCTCCTCTGAGCTAAAAGGATATTACCGTATCACAAACGTATTTCATATCAAGCAAATAATAATAGCATAATTAATATAATTATATTGTAATTATGATGTTCACGGTTTGAAGCAAACAGAGCCGCAACACCGGCCGTTTATAAAATTATAATTAAATATTTCTTTGCGGTTGATTTAGTTTCGGTTCGTTATTGTACTTGACGGCCTTTTGTTCTTTTAAGACAATCGACTAGTTTTATAATGATCAAACGGTTAGCGTTTCGTTAATTGGAAAATTTCCGTACAAAAGTTGATACATAATTAGAAAAGTAAAAATCGAAATTCACGAACGCTGCAAATAATTGTAATTGCAAATAAGTGTATACGTGAGCGTGAGTGTTAAGTAAAGCAATAACGGCCAGCATTTAACAATAAAGAAGATTGAAATAAGTCATTATTACATTAAGCGCATTTAAGAGCCATCCGGTGCAGTTACCATCTCTAAGAATAATTAATATTAATCTAAATTTTTGTAAAAAGGTCGCCGATTTTCATTATGAACACAATGACCTTCGTGTGCATTAAATTAATTAATAACAATCATCATCAACTTGCTTTTAATTCGAATCATTTTGCCGAAATTTAATTTATAAATGAGTTGGATGATATTGTATAATAGATTTTGCAATTGTTAAGTTTTCTTTACATTTTTCAAAAATGCATTAAACGTCGATATAGCTTGTAAACGTACGTAGTTTATTAGAATTAGTTTCATGCATGTCCATTTCCGATGTAATTGAATTTAGTTTCGTTTCCTCGTTCTCTGCAATTGTTGATAACAGTTGATGATGATGGCCAAATTACATTTGGCGAATTTCAAAGGATAAGGGTTTTATTATTATTATTAAACCGTATTTATCGCACACCCATTGCAACTCTCTATCAGATAACTTTTACAGTTGAGTGTGTGTATGCGGAGAATTAAGTTTTCGGTAAGTTTGTAACGTTTATCATAAACGTATGTATTACATATGTAAAGTACGCGTTAACATACATTTTAACAGGGCTCACCGAGAGAGTGAGGGAGGAGGAGTGAGAATGGGCTCGTACCACATTCTCCCATGTCTTATGATGTAATTTGCCGCACCATATACCGACGAGATATTGCAATATAACTTACGTATTACGTACATAAATGTGTGATATGATGCATGCAAATAATATACGTCTGTACATTTATTCTGCAAAGTCTACGTAAAATATTACAAATCACAAGTTTACCAAATAAATAAACAAGTACCCCTTAAAAAGGCAACGTCTATGAGCGCAGCAAAGTTTCAACAGCAATTAATGAAAATTTTCCCCGTTAAAGTTGCCCTACACGCTCAGTTTACCTGCACAGTTAAGAGCGTGAAATAATTGGTTACCTACACTTTTCGTTAGTTTTTCATTTAGTTGCGACCGCTTCCTCGTAGAGGAAGATAATAGATTTTTATTAACTATTTGCAAAAATTGAAAATTGCTGAGAAAAATGTCATTATTAGCAAGACTGTAAAATCACATCTACACCGGATATCTGGCATGCCTCACTGTGCTAACTGTACATTTAACTAAAGTAAGTCGCAGTACATCGTTGCAAAAAGAGTCTCGCAGCACAAACCTGGGAACTGCGTTAAAATCGGCCATAACTCTGCAGTTACCGCAACTAATCGTACAGTGATGGTAAACTGCACAGTTAAACTGAGCGTGTGGGATCCCCTTGGAATGGCAGAATTATTTCGATTGAGACTGAGAAATTAATGGCTGAAAACAACGTTTAGCCTTTTTTGTTCAGTTTTCGTTTAACCGTGGCTCAAAAATTATTGGGAAGATCGTCGAAAAAGAACAAGAAAAAAATTGAATAAATTTATTTATCCTGTTATCTTTACGTTTATTATAAACTTATTTTATTCGTTCTTGTTATTTTATTTTGGGTTCTTTCCTATATACTTCGTTCACAGTGTGCGATGTTAAAATTTCCGTAACGTACGAATACAATTCTATTTCTGAAAGTTCGAAAGGTAGCTAAACAACAACGTGCCACTCTGTAACTCTATAAACTCGCTCTCCTTGCTCTTTTTCTTTTTTGTTTCGGTTCTTGCTCTTTCTCTCCACTTTCATGCCATTCCTCTTATTTGACATCTTATTTGACAACATACATTTGCGCATATACACATATGAAGATATTTCTTTAATATATACGTGCAGGGAATGCTTTCAGGCAAATTTAAATTTATTTTGAAGCAAATAGGAGGCGGAGGAGGTGATAAGGAGGAGAAAAGAAAATTAACGTACAAACGAAAAAGCGGGAGGGATCGGCGAGTGAGCATTTCTCATGCCATTAATTTAAACCAATTGTTGCGCACGTTTTACATCAACGTAATAATAATAATTATGATTGCTGATTAGTTAATAACGGAGATCCGGGAAGTTATTAACACGTCCCAAGTGTTAGCATACTCCTTTAATGGTTTATTGCTTTTTTGCGAAAAGCATAAAGCAAGAAAATTATCGTTAATTTGCTACACACGTTCACAATCCTCGCGAAATCAAGGCTAAAGTAACGACGATGTTGTGCATGTTAAACGAGTGAATATAATTATCGGAGTCGAAACGACAAAGGCAATCTTCGAATCATAAAATTAATTTTGTTAATGCTGTGACAACAAATTCGGCATCCTAAAATCGGATGGATAACATGCGCGTTTGGATTGTTTATATTAATTTCAAATACGAAATAATTCGATATTAAGATGTTTGGTAACTTCAATTATGTCATCATCAACATACTTGTCGAGAACGACGTCGTACATGGGGGGAAATTCATACGCGATTAAGCTGCAAACTTTAAGGGAACTATCGCGGCAAAGCCGTTAGTAACGCGCTTAATTGCAAATAAATCCCCTTGTTATAATAAACACAAATCGATATACAGGGTTCCAAATTTAATTGCAGAATTGCACTTAAAATTGCAAAATATTTATCTTGCTGATAAAGGTAGTTAAGAGTGTTTGGTTTTCCATAGTGCGGCAGATGCCCGTCTAAATTTGTATCGGATTGCATTTTTCATTAATAAGAATTAAGGTTCGTCGACGAATATTGAACAGAAATTAAAATTGGAAACTGCAAGCCTGGCGCATCCACCATATTCGTGTAGCCTCGCAACGTCTACACGACGAATTCAATGTCAATTATTTGATTAGCACGCTCGACCTAATTCGCAATCGAAATATTAGGATTTTATTTATAGAATTAGTATCTGTCTGTCCAAATGTAATAAATAAAGATCAATAAAATCGGGGGGCCGCAGAATAAAGGGCGAACGTTAAGCCACGTCTATTGCGAATTGTTTCAATAATGAGCGGCGAAGAGTTGCAGCTAATCGAATAATTCAGCCTTGTATTGATTTTATTGTTAAATGATTTCCTTAATATCAGACTATAAGCTCGCATAGATGTTTTAGTCCATTAATACGTTTTCGTGCATTCTGAACGGATTATAATATGGATTCGTTTACGAAAGAATCGATTCTACACGTTATCGTTAATCCTTTTTCAGAATTTAACAATTACGATTAAAAAATACAAACCTTTTTATGGCCGCAAAGAAAAATGGCGGAAACGAAAATGCTTATAAATTAACAAGGTAGATAGGTACATAAATTTACAATAACGCCTAACAACAATGTAAATGGTTGGCGGCTTAAAAGCCGGTAAATGTAAATTCTTCACGGTGTGTATAAGTATTTAATGCATTTAATTGCTGTTTAATGCACTTTGAATATAATAAATCTTTTAATCTTCTCCTCATCGTCTGTTTTTTTTTCGACGGCTTTCGAAGTTTCTTCAATTAGATTAAAATGTCGGTTCTTTTATCAATATTGTAGATTGCTATTAAATAAAAACAAGTTTTGCTAAGAAAGATATTCCGGAACGTCCCATTTTATTTTGCTATATATACACGAAGCAATTTAATTAATTTCCAGTTCCATTTTCTTCTGCTTCCCGCAGAAAGAAAAAATTAAGGAACAGAAATAAGCAACCGGAAGTATGCGGATGAGAGGGAAGAAAACTTGGTTTCCTTTTTGTAGAAAGTAAATCTTTAGGAATATGATGGAACTTATACAAACATATTTTTTTTGCCATATATGTGTTATACACTATTTGAAACAGGAAAAGGAGCAAAAGCTAAAACCCGTATATGTACGTATTTAAGGCATATAAGTTGCTGCTCGTATAAAAACGAAACCGTATCTCTCAAGAGCGATTTAAGGTGGATGGAGGGAATATAAAGTTATTTAATATAACGTGGTAGGCGCCGCGCGGGGGCCCCCGCAATTTCCGCTTCTTTTCGAAAAGTATCGCAACATTAATTGAAGAAGTTAAGGATTTGAACGTCCGCGCAAGAATAATAATAGCAGCAAAAAAGAAATTGAGTGGGAAAGAGAAATATGATTTTTTTTAATAAAGCTGATAAGGATAATAAAGGAAATTGTTATTTCGAATGAATAATAAACTCTGATGGAATTGAAAATCATTCTCTTGTTGCCAATTCACGTAAATTTATGTCGTCATTGATTTGTCCTTAAGTTAAAGATGATTAAACAATTTATTAATAAAGTAGCAAGAGCTAGTTATTCGATAATTAGTGTATGTACGTGTTTATTTTAATAAAATGAAAATTCACGAGTCTTTATCGATGACGAAGACTATTATTGTTTTATTCCACTTGCTTCTTTTAACTATCTATGTATGGAATAGACTTAATACGATTTAAATGACATAAAGTAATGTTACGAAATCGCGCAAAAAAGGGGAAACGATGAAAAGGGTTTCTTTTAAAGGAATAGAAATAAAAAGTTTGTTGTGGCGCCAGGAACGATCGAATAATACTACAACCACTTAATTCTACTATTAGGGTTATTTATGTGCCATATAATTTGAATAAGTTTACATCAAAGGTACGTAATTTTCCCTCTTGTTTCTCTCTCCCTTTCCTTCGTCCTTCTCCCTCATTCCCTTTAAATCGCCCTTTCTTTCGTTTTTCAGTCGTTCGCTTCCCTTCAATCGTCGCAGTTTGCTTCATTTTCCCCTCTTTTTTGCATTCTTCAACTGCAACTTCTCATTGATGTAACGAGTGTTTCGTTTTAAGCGTATCGATTCGCTATGTCTATGTGTGTCTCGCTCTCTCTTATTTTTTCTTGTTGCGATTTCTGTTTTATTGCTTCGAAGTCGTCGATTCCTTCAATACTCGACGTTCCTCTTCAAAGGAATCAAAATCTTTACATTGAAGAAGTAGTGAAAATAAAATGCTGAATATTAAATTTAAATGTCAACTTTTCTTTGCAATGTGTTTCAATAACAATCAACGTTCATTAATGGCAAACAAATTGGGCTTGCCCGGAATGCTAATCGTTGAAAAAAAAAAGGAAATAAAAATTGTTATTTTGATATTAAAAAGTAAGCCATAAAACATTTTCGTGTTATTTTTTTTGCAATTTAATGGTGTATAGTAGTTATTTTTATTATGAATTTAGAATTGTTACGTTCGTTTGTGATTTATGCATATTTGTTTTACCATTTGACTCGCGTTTCTGTCGAAATGAAAAGAACTAATTTAAATCTAAACAAATAGAAAATTAAGGGTAAACGAAGTCCATTTGTTCCCGCATAATAAATCATTATATCAAATAAAGGGCGAATGATTTTTTAATGCATGTTGCTTCAATATTTCAGAAATTTTTCTTTTTTTGTCTCTGTATTGTTTTCGGGTCGATGCCAAATGTTATTTCTCTCCGATACATAAATTTGTGTCGTCAAAAAATTATTATTACATTTCCAGTTCTAAAATCGGGAGTGCGTGCAGTCGTTTTCGAAGTTGACGGCAAACCGGAGGAAAGTTGTTTGCTTGATCGATAACGATTAAGTCCATGAAACTCCCATATTTAGATATAAATAATAAAAGAAATACGTATGCATAACGGAGGAGGTACGGGAAAAATAAAGGAACAAGTAGACGAAAATATTTTATTAAAATTATGTGAAGGAGTAACAATACCTTCCTTGGACGAATAAAAAATCAGTCCAGGAAGAAGAAAATGCTTATGTAGAACAATGGTCCTGATGGAAAAAAGAAATTTCGGCTCTCGTCTCTTCCTTTCTTCCTTCCCATACAGGAGTGGATTGTTCCTTTTATCTAACCTTTTTCGTCTTTCTACTTGATTCTCTTTCATTTTCCTATTGTTGTTCGCGTTGTTCTATTCACTTTTCCTACGCTATAATATATAACGTTTAAGAAAAAACTATTATTTGACTAAAATTACTTTCTCTATAAGCTTTATTGTTGCCGCCATAATAGCTTAATAAATTATTCAATTTTAAATTACTTAACATTAAAAAGAAAAAGTGTTCATATATAAAAAAAAAATGATATGAAGTTAGAACATTTCGAGCTTGAATATGTTTATTGTGTGCCTTGTAATAATTAAGTAATACGCATCGCGTTGTATGTGACTTTTGGGGTCCGGCATGTGCAATAAATTAAAATTTTAATTCCGTATTTACATACTAATCGCGAACACGATGATACAAATTAAGTGCTGCATGTTTAATCAACTGTACTAAATTACTTGTTAATTTTAATGTGCACATTTAATGATAACACAACGACGAGAGCAACAACAGCTTGTGCTCAGAATTATATTACTATTATTGTCATAGAAGAGCGACAGCAACCGATGATCCACTATATGGGTATCATTTGACTATGCAAGTAGTCTCACTATACGGTGCGTTATTAGATATTTAATTTTGAATAAAACGATTTTCCAGACCGGTCGCACCGCGTTCGCATAGTTTTTATGGCTCGTATAAACTAGAAATTCTGCTATGAAATTATAATCGTAAAATAGACGTTTTAATACTGTTGGCAAAAAAAAGAATCGAAAATTCGCGTCGACGTAAAACTATACAAATTTACAGCATTCCGTCGTACAACAAATTTACGAGGGGAAACTTCTACACAATCAATTCGCTTAATTTACTCGAGCACTTCTTTTCGTTTGATATCAAATCGCTGCTTAAAACGCCGAAAAATAATCGTGAACACCGTATGTCGTTTAATTAAACATTCGGTAAAATTAGATGAATAACAATTTTCTATGCGTTTCCTTTTACATATCAATTTAAAGTTCATAGCCCGTCCTTTCGCTCACACTCTCCATAAATTTTCCCTTTAAATTCTGCTCATGCCAACTGTTAAATAGTACGTAATGTGTAAGATTACTTACAAGGATGACGCACATTAGTAAATTAGTTTGGCCTCAAAGCTAATTTAGCTTTTACGTTAAATCTGCTTTAGTTTATTATTGGTAGAAAGAGGGAGAGATTCTAACTTATTATAGTATGCGAAACGTATTAAATTTTCTCTCCATCATTCCCATATAAATTATGATGGTGTACAAGGTTTATAGATAACGGCTTCTAACACTGTTGCAAATTGCCAAGACACACAGTATATACCTACATTTAAACGTATATTTACATATATCTTATTTGTAATTACAATTTAAATAACGTCTATCCGACATTCAATAGCGCTCATGCAATAAGGTTCGTTATCGCTTTGCATTAACATATTAACGATTGTTGCGTTTAGTCGAGTTTTATCGCAATTTCGCTCTGGATTTAATTCAATGCGATTCAATAAAGTTTTTAATCAAGACAAAGATGAGTAAATAAGAAAGTGAAGTTAGCAAATGCGAGGCTATTGAATATAAAATAGACGTTGCAACGATTCGCTTCCGCCTTGAGAGGTAAAAGTAAAAAAGGAATTTCTTGGCGTTTCGCTGGTTCGCTGGAAGATCTCGCTGGTACCAATGCGTACATTATCATCATTATTGGAACGGCGAGTTATCGAATTCTCTCGCTTCTTTGAATTAAAAGAATTCCCAAAAGCTTATGCTAATTTTGATGCAATAATAATGCATTCAATCAAAGATGTGGATATCGTGCATGCATTCACATATCAAATGGACAATATTCGTTTGAAAGAAAAACCAAAAAGGCAAAATATGCTAATAATTCGCTAGCTGTTTGGTCGCAATTTCGCTACGTATAGTTTGTTCGTAAACTGAAATGAAAACGACCGTTTTATTAAACATTACGAGGTTGCGTAAATTCCTTTCAGTTTTCATTTCTATGCGGTTTGTTGTAGCTAGCGGAAATAGTGGTGGGATGGCAAATGAAATAAAAAGAAAGCAGAAGCACATACACAAACAGAACGAAACCGCTTACGGCCCGCCAACAGCATTTGATTTACGAGGCCGAAAGTCTGGCACGGAAAAAGGGAATTAGTGAGAAACACTCAAAGTGCATGTCCTGAATAATTCCGAAATGGTCCATGAAAATTATCGGTTTCTTATTTGTTATTTATAACGGTAATTTTCTATACTGAATAATTAATAATAATAACGATTACCTTTATGGCATTTTTCTCCATTTCGTTTGTTCTCTTTGTTTTATTATTACCATTTACGTTCGTTAGTTCGTGTGCCTTCCCTTCATATACGTATTTCAAATGGAAATGAAAAATAATCGAACGAATCCCAATGATAGCGCCGACGGAAACGATAATTTTCCATTCTTATCTTAATTAGAAACAAATAAATTCGCCTCTTCAAATCGCGATCGTGAAAATCATATTAAATTAATTCCCACGTAGAAGAAGCAGGGAAGGAATATAATCGAATTCGACGAGCCAGAGACCTCTTCACGATGATAAGCTTTTGAACGTTGTTGTGCTTGCTGTGTCTCTCTATTAATAGAAACTGTGGAATCGATTACATTCTATAAATTTTGGATTGCGTGTTCTGCAAATCTATCCACATAAATTTCAAACTGCCCTTGAACTGCAACAGAATTCTCATTCTGGTACGAAAAAATTTAAATTCGCAAGCAGATAGCTGGGATAGAAAAAAAGAGAGCGGAATAAGCGAAAAAAAAAAATTTAATGAAACGAAAATGGGAAGAAAATCATTTATTTAAATGTATGGATAATTTCGCTTTGCCTAATTAAATAATGACGTCGTCGCATAAATCGAATCGATGATAATCATCATTATCGATATGGAGATATTCGTGATGGAAAAATCTCATACAAATTTAATTAAATGCCATTTAATATCTACGAATTTAATATCGATTACTTTTGTAGAGTACCCTTTAATTTCGATTATTAATGTCCCTTAACTAAAGGCTAAATTATAAAGCCTCGAATATCGCCTCACATCTTTTTTCCATTTTCCATTTCCATTCTTTTATTCTGTTTGCGTCTGTCTTTCTCATTTTAATCGGACCGGCTTTTTTTTTTCGTGTTACGACCTCGATTTAAATATTAAAAAATCTTATCGATCCAAAACCTGGCATTTTACTCGGGCATTGTTCTTCTGCATAGCCGAAGAAAAAGGAAATTATTATTTTAATATTACGATGATGGAACAATAAAAAAAGCTGGGGAGAAGAATAAGTGAAAGACGAGGCAAAAAAGAAATTCTTATTGTTGGGAAAAGGAGAAGAATGCACAGTTTAATATTATCATTATTACATTGAACCTCTTTCTTGTTCTATTTGTTTCTTATTAACCTGATTGGAAAACTACAGGATGGTTTCATGAGCACTAGGACATGTCGATTATTAATTGAAGTTTGCGAGCGAGCTTTGGAACAATTGGAAAAGTTGAACACGAGCCAATTTTTCTATTTGCACCAAGTTTTTTCTCCATTCAGATTCCAGATTAAATTCCGTCAAATTGGCACTATATTTCGAATCACTCTTGTATTATATTCAAATCAATATGTGGAGTGGTTTACGATTGATTTTACCCGTTTTCTATGCTCGAAATATAATATAAGCATATGTAGGTGAATCGATTGCAAATACGTCGTTAATAAAATTCTTGATTAGACGATGAAAAGTATCGTCCTTTTCGAGTTTTAAGTGTGCCTAAATTTTAGTTATGTTAATATAAACGAGATTTTTATTTAAAGTCGATCGTGTTGATTGAATTTATAATCGTCAGTAACACAAAAGGCTTCCTCGATTTAAAATGCAAAACAAGTGCTTATCATTGAACGACTGTAAAGGAATCCTTTACGTTCTTTATCGAAATTTTCGTTGTGCAATTATAATTAATTAATTTTGGAGAATTATTAATTAACAATAGCGGTATAATGCTATAGCATATTGATGAAAGAATCAATAACAAATAATTATGAATATTTGATTAGTTTTATCGTATCATAAAATATCGATTTCTGTCCTATGCCACTTGCGTAAACGTGGGCACCTTGTATCGATGTAAATTTTTGATGAATTCCCTTAATTTATAGTAGTTAAATTGACCCTTAACCCTGATAGATGAAATATAATGTCGTTTTGGGCTTCGATTAATTCGAGGAGAAATACCTGCACTCAGACCGACTTTAGTTTAAAATAAGTTCTCGATCGATTTCTTGCTTTATAGATTAATGAAGACCAAAATTACGTGAAAAACTAGCGCGATTCAAATTGTTTTTTCTTCTCAAATAAAGCTTGAACTTCCCGTTTCATAATGATAATAATATTATTGTTATTATTAATAATTAGGGTTTGTATACGTGTACATTACACGCAAAATCAGCTGTTTATAATGACGTCGAATGCTACTAGTTATATAATAATGTTAATAGTAGTTGTAGTGGTAGAGTTTGTTGCCTGGTTTATAATGTTACGTAAAATGCGCCCACGCTTTTATATCGAGCATGTAAATAGCAAGAGAGTTCTATTACATTATGCCTGAACCAACAAACCCTGATACACACGTAAAACATTTCGAAATTCGGCGATGAAACTGTGTTTAACTATTATTATACAATTGAGAAAAAAATCCAAATTGTAAAAATTTATGGGATTTTGCTGTTATTTTTTTGACAAATAACTTTCAATAACTGTTTGGTTTCTGTTCGAAACGATAGCTATAGTATTTGGGAAACGTACAAACAGAATCAGAGGAATAATTAAAATAGTTATAAATTATTAAATTGTAATTAATGTGGAATCTAATAAATTTTGGACACTAAAATTTTTTACTGGTTTAATCATTATTTCAACTTTTACCATCATGTGACTTACAAATTGCGAGACCCAATGGCCAATCAATCATCAAATTAATGCATTCGGTTTTAGTTTCGACTTTTTTTTTGCAGTTTAAAATTCGAGTATCAAATCCATTTTACACGAGACATGGCATTATGGCAACCGTTTGTACATTGTTAATTTGCAAACTTTAGTCGAAACGATTCGTCTTTATATTCTACCTTCGTACTTTACAAAATAATAATATCTGTACATTTCTCTCGGTGTATTTAAATCTCTAAAGTTATAAAGACGGGCTTCTACCGAAAATAAGGAGGAAAAACTTTGAACGGCAAACGTAATACTTGTTAACTGAAACGGTCGATAAGGCGTAATTGCGCCGACTTAACATTGTAATGCTTTAGGTATGGAACACGGAAAAAATTAGAAAGAGACAAAGAATATTAATAGTATATAAATAATGAACACTTAAGGTTTGTTTAAAGCCAATCAATTGAAGAAATTCTGTATAAATTATGATTTTCGGATTTTCAAACCTGTGGTCTTAAACAAAAGGTTTTTTGGTCACTTTGTAGCATTATTTTGTTTTCTATTTCTTTGAAATGTTTTTAAACTTTGCTAAAGAAAATCGAATGAAGAAATTCTGTCTTGATTATAAGTTTGGATTTTCAAGTCTTAAATTAAAGGATTTTTTGGCAGTTTGTAGCATTATTTCGCTTTCTATTTCTTTAAAATAGTTTTTAAAATTCATTGTAGCAAATCGATTGTAGAAATTTTATCTTGATAATAATTTTTCGTTTTTGAGGATCTATGGTCTTGAAGGAAGTCCTTTTCTCAATTTATAGCATTATTTTGTTTTCTATGCCTTTAAAATAATTTTTAAGCTTCAAGACTTGTGGTCTTAAACAAATGGATTTTTGGTCAGCTTCTAGCATTATTTTGCTTTCTATTCGTTTAAAATATTTTTTTAAGCTTTGTCAAAGAAAATCGAATGAGGAAATTCTGTCTTGATTATAATTTTTGATTTTCAAAACCTATGGTCATAAACAAAAGGCGTTTTGGTCAGTTTGTAGCAATATTTTCCTTTCTATTTGTTGAAAATATTTTTTAAGCTGTTAAAAAAAATCGTTTCAGACATTTTGTTGCGAGGTGTTCCTCGTCATTTTGTTTCCCATGATTCTGATTTATATTAATTAATTAAAATCCATTTGACTCCTCTTTGTATTTGTCATTTGTATTTTTTCCGATCATTATTTTGCATTATTCAGTTGCGGTGTTTTAGTTAGTTAGCGATAGTAGTAATGAAATATACGTCGTACATATAGCAGGTACGTTTACGGTGTAACGTTACGTTATCGTTTACTGGGAAAGTAAATTTATGAACATGTAATTAAATAAATACAACATAGACATAAAACAAGTCGTAAAAATGAGAAACAGCTTTTCCACTCGTCTCCTTGTCCTTCCACCCGCTTCGCAATTCATTTTCTCATTCTCTCTCTCTGTCGCTCTTTCCTTTTTGAATTATAGTAAAAGATAAATCGAGCTTTAATGTGGATCATTAAATGTAAATAATCCCAGCAATTTTCCTAAATAATTTTTTAACGAGACGAGGGCCAAAAATTTTCACCGCTTCTAAGATTTTGATAATCTTGGGTTAAATTACAATATCTATCTTAGCTTCTTTATGTATATATGTACATATATGTAAACACGAATCCCTGCCTCGGTAATCAACTAGAGAGGATATTTATTTCCTTTTGTATGGATCCTTAAAACTTTCAAAAGGTAGACGATAGCACGTATGTCCCGATATAAAGGTCGAATTTATACAATTTATTATTCCAATTGATGTCCATCGTGCATATTAAATGCTCGTCATATTTAGGATCATTTAATATAGATGCATGCAAAAGCCTTTATGGTCGCTGCCGTTTTATCAGACAGATCGATGGAAATGAGGCGAATTATTTAGCGCATTCTTATAAATGAATGAGCGCAGAAATAATAACTCGCTCTCGTTCTTGTCCGTGCGTTCATTTATCTCGTCGGTTTCATTTTACAAATTAACGAAACCAACGACGCATAATAATCTCGATGTGCGGACGAAACGTACTTCGTGTGGGTGTAAAAATGAATGCGGGGGATGGTTTTAAAATGTTCACTATCTATATAGGGCATCTTATCAGCCCATATAACTTGTATGAATGAATATTATATGACGTGTAAGCAGCAATGGTACAGGGTCTAAAAATAAATTCAATTCACTTAAGTCGATGAGTAAAATGGGAACATTCCTTATTTGAGATATATCAACGACTATGACATGCGTTATTAATATCACGAATCTACTGCTCGTTTATATTGCGTTAGTTTGCATTTCATTTTCAAATTGTTATTGTTACTGTTGCGATGAATTGCATTATAGACCAAATAGACCGTTGATTGTTAGTCGGTTGCTGCTTTGCAAATGAACATGCTTATTCAGATATCAGTTTTATGTGAATGTGAATGCGGAAAGGGGCTTAATAAATTAATTTGCGCTTAGGAAAGGAAACCGGAAATCGTTACCGAGGTGGCAAAGTGGAGAAAAAGATTTGATTAGCGCATCGAAAGCCATTTACAAATTTATTTGTTATTATTAACAAATGAGAGAACATTACATGAAAATACACTTAACAAATTAATTTGAAATAGTAACGATCTCCCATACGTACACACACGAAAAATACAACTTTTGCTATTAGAGTTACCTAAAATAAAGCCAACAAATCGATACCGCCATCCACATTACACTGTGTCTTCATATTTCCATACAAATAGAAATTAAAGCGGGTATATTCGAAATTGAATGAATTCTATCAGAATCGCAGAAGAGATTGTTAATGAGTATATCAGTGCATAATTAAGTGGCGTCGACGAATTTTTACTAATTGTCATTTAACACTAAAAACCGTTCAATTTGCGGTCGGCCCTTTGAGCTAATTTGATCCTTAGCCATTTACAGTTTGGCTGCGAGACAACGAGGTAAAAACGAATCGAGGGAGAAGACGGAGATGCTTCAATATAAATATATTTGCATAGCAATTAGGCAATTTCTCAGTTCAGTGAACGTTCATTACACTTATACACACACACACACGTAGAGAAGTTATTTGCTTGCTTCATTGCTATACGATTTTATCGCACAAAGCACACATGTGTGTGCAAATGCGAATCTCGCCATCATTAAATCGAGCATGTCTAATCTAAGGTACGTAGGAGACGGTGAATAGTGTAGAGCGTTTGAAGTGAACGGTAAAACAAATTCTTCCCAAGACGTTGTTCTCGTTTTTATCGATCGATTCAATTAAATCGTCTGTCTCGAAACTTCATGCAAACGAAGAAAAGAAATTGATAATTAGTGGAACAAATTGGTTCAGTTTCGAAATATTATAGCAAAAGTTTCTTTAACATTAAACATTATTATAGCATTTGGTTAACAAGAACGTTACAACGTACGTGTATATGCGAGCGGTGGCAATTTACCAATTTAAATTTAATTGTTGTATTAATTAAGGCGAGAACGATGATGATGATTATAATTAAGCTTCTTGCGAAGTGATATAGATTTACAAAAGGAGAGCGCCGACTGCTGTTTAAAGCAAATTGAAATAAATACGACTACTTACCTAATGGTCTAAAGAAGAAGATCAACGAAACTTGGATGTAATTTAAACGGATGAGAGCGAAATGAAAAAGAAGCAAACTTAATTGACCTTTATAATAACTTATAATTGCTATTAGACGCCGTGAAAGAGAAAAACAACAACTAAAATGTGACCTTTCTATATATGGTGGCATTTTTACATTTACCTTTACTGTTTCGCTTAATAGATTTCTCTTTTATAATTCTATAAGAAATTGATGATATACTTTGCTCGGAGCGAAAAGGCACTACTAACGAAATGAGGAAGATAAACTAAACGAAACTTTTGTCGCGATGCTTTTCAGCTCGTAAAAGGAGAAAATCATCAAGAAAATTTAATTTAATTATTTTCCATGAAAACTTTTAACGAGAACACTTTCTTTTTACACGTAAGGCTCCGCTCCGTCTCCAACTCATTCACTTCACCTTCTGTTTAGTTATTCATCGGTGACAAGTAATTAATCATTAATGCCTCATACCTCATTACGTTTATTATTAATTCATTCTTTCGTTCCCTCTATCTTTCGCACTTCTTCTTTGGTATACTCTGATTTTTAATCTACCTGTAATAAACTGTACGTTTTGGGGGCAAATTTCATCGTTGTTCTGCAAAGAATTAAATGGACGGTAAGAAGAAAAGGAAGGAGGAAGAGTAGTAAGCATCTATAAAGATTATTTTTATACCCAAAAGTGTGTGATAAATAAAATCTCTATTACCATAATTACAAAGGAGGGTTATGTTAATTTACAAACAACGACGAACTAATCTCTCCTTTCATTTGGTGAGAGGATTAACAAGAAGAAAAAAGCGATTGTTGAAGTAATTGCAATTAAATATGAAATGCAATTGTCTGACAAGTAAATCTTGCAATTTTAATCGGTGCCAACGAGGAAATTCCGTGCACGTCTTAGATTAAAACAAACTAATAATATGTTATCTACTAAATAGATATGACGGGATGGAATTAGAACGAACGCTTATTATTATCGCCATCATAATACTATATTTTACATAGATTTCCTTAATTTTAATGCGAAACATAACGTTTTCGCAATTTAAACGTGCAATAATAAAACTATTAAGAAAAGTTTGCGACGATTTTACAAAACTACACGACACTTATTATTATCATTATCATCATCACCGTTGTTACACAGTTGGAAAATGACATTTTAGTAGTTTCGCTACATACATTTTAAAATTACAAACGGTTTGCTTGTAGGAGATAGAGACCGAATGTAAACGGTGAGATGGAGGAAAATCTAACAACAATCGTACAATAGGATTGTGACCTTTTCTCGTCGACTTCCTTCTATTTAGTAAATAATTTAATGATAGGATCGTAGGGAAAACGTGAGAAGAATACGAAATGGTAAAGGGAAACTATTACAAAAAATAATTATAGGAAACAATTAAATCAATAGCTAATGAACAAATTGAATTGAATTCGTAGGCTGAATACTTTCACAAAGTTATATTTAGTATTTGTTTATTTACATTTAATACGCTCCTACACAAAATTTCCAATCTCGCGAATAAAATTAATTTAAAAAAAGTCAACATAATATATTAATTCGAGTTCAAAGTATAATGTGAACTGGTTAAATATCGAAGCTTAATTCAAATTAAAACTGCCAACATTTTCGATTTATTTATTATTTAATTTATATTCGATATTTTCAAATAAAACATGATGATTGTTTAAATAAAATTATCGTTGTTGTTGTGGCGACTTTTTCATTTGCTCTTACAAAAACAATTCTTTTTAATTAATTGATCTTCTTTTTTTAAGTATTAATTAATTCCCAAAAATTAATGACTTCACATAACAAGCACAAAATTTTAAAATCAATGTTCACTCAAATAAAAAAAGAAAACAAAGCACGAATTGAAAATAAAGAGGGAGAGTCACAAAAAGTTATTATTTTCTAATAGAAGGAGAAGGAAAAATCTTGGCGAAAATAATATTTCATCTGTGATTTCCGTCAAGGGGCGTTATTTATTATATAATTTTTTTTCTTGTTGTTGTTGCTCCTCGTCAGTTCTTCTTTCCGTAACAACTACAGGTCGGTATTGGCACATTTAGAAAATATTTTTATTGGTTGCTATTTTTATTTATTCCCTTTCCTTAAACTAAAGATTTTCTTATACTGCCTTAAGAAATGGAGGAAAATATAGAAATTATAGTAAAATTTATCCAAACGAATTTTCATTTCTTCATTTCACTCTTGCATAAATTAATCCGGTATTCGGCGGAAGAAGATTGGTGAGTAAATGGAAGGAGAAAAAGGAAAAACGACGAAATATTGAGAGTGAGAGATATAAATGTATGAGTGAGTGAAGTATGGCATAAAAGTATAACACTTACATAGTTGAGAAACAATAAAGAAGCCGCAATATTTTCGTACATAAAAGTGTTTTATGAGTTAGCTCCCTGAGTGGAAAGTTTTAAAGATTGGTTTGCCGAACTACCACCTGTAATTTACGAAACAAAAAGAAAATTGCCGGGAACCAACCGAGTTTTCATATATCGATAAATAATGTATCTCTCTAGTTCCCTCGCAGGATAGAAGAATCTATTGCCGATTTTTATGTGCTCGAAAGAGAGGGAAATTGTTCGCGGAAAAGGGAACCTTATGTGCATATACATATGAATAACTTATATTTTCATTTCCACATTTATTTTTTGCGCACGCACTCTAAACGATTTCAAATTTATTACATTCCGACTCGTACAAATTGCAAGACATATACAGCGCGTCGCAATCCACAATTCCCTATTTGTCCATTTAATTTTCCGCGAATTTTCATTCTTTTACACTGCGATTATCAGTTTCGCAAAGATAATTTATCGCTGCGCTAATCAGGGCGTAAAAAATAGAAGAGAAGTGAGAGAGGAAAAAGTTGAGAAATTTTTATGAAGATATATCGACGTGCTAATGAAAATATTTCACGACCACCTGATGTTATTTTATTAGTGAGCTAAATTTAATCAATGACGAAAAGAAAGCAATAAAATGGACAGAAAGAGTGCGGAAAATAGAAGAGAAGAAAAAGGAAAGCAAGAGGGAGACAGAAAAGAAAAGGACTAAGGGCTGGAATGGGGGTCCCTTTTCTTCTCCTCCCTTCAAAGATAAATTTGAAAACATTTGTCACGTACTTCGCTTCGTACCAAATTCTTTTACGGTTTTCTCTTATTCCGTCCCTCTTTATTTGTTTCGTTTCTTTTTTACTTTCTCCTGTCAATTGCGTCTTCTCCTGCTGCCGTTGCTCGTTCCTTTCAAAAGATATCTATCAGAAAATGGTCTGAAAATATAGTGGGATACCAAGTGGTAGGTCGTTTTGGTAATGTATTATCGAGCAAACTGTCTACTATTCGTTTTGAATAAGACGCACTTATAAACTTAAATAACACGGATTGAGCGAGACCTATATTGGCTACGAGAGAACTCATTTTCTAAATACGTCTAGACGTGTCTTTTATTATCATCACACACAATTTATAAGTCACGTCGCACGGTAGTAACCCCCCAATTCGACAATGGATTCGATTTGTGTGTGCGTTTGTGCCCTTCTAAAAGATGAGAATGGGGGGGTTGAGAAGAACGGATTTTCGGTTTTGTTTAGAGCATAATAGCGAATTTAACAACGCGAGTGTGTCTTTTGTCCGAAGAAAATGGGCCATTCATACGAAGACCAATTAACATTACAAACTAATACGAAATATATGTGATGATTGTATCAATAAATCGTCTACAGCTGATGATCTTGCTTGTTCGCCCTTTACTGCGATGATGGCAGAAGGATCAGATTATATGCTGAATGTGATGAAAGGCTGACGCTGGATGTAGCGGCATGAATAATGACAGCTTCCTTCTTAGAATAAACCACTCATAAATCTTAATCCAATAACTTCGCACAGCAGCATTAATGTGTGCTGTAAATAAAACGCGGGGTACGTAAAAAGGGAAGGAAAACGACTTCCAGTCTCCCTATACAAATCTAAAACTGTAATAAGTCAACAGATTTACATAACTGTCACAGCCGAAAATCTCTGCATTCGTGCTCGGAACAAAAATCCTAACGTTATGTGGTGGACGTCACTTTGATCCACACACATCGTAGGAAACTAACCACAGAAGAGATCCGAGCTGAATAATGCAGAGACCCGCTTCCTTGCTTTAACTTTTTCTTAGGCGTTATCTCCTTAACTCTCGAAACAGTATATTAACCTCGTATAGTTGCTGCGTTTGTCGCATTTTCTTGTGGTGCTTCGCGACTCATATTCCACGCTTTATGTATAATTCTTCAACAAAGGCAAGGGAAAAGAATAAAAGAAAAACGACTGTCGCCCCATCAACACCGAAAATCCTATTCTGCCTTTTTAGTTTCGGTATTGCGAGATGAAGAATACTCGAAAAGATTTGTGTTGACTTAACTTTTTGGGTTTAATTCTGTTTTAAACAAGGCTTAACGAAGATGTTACACTATCGGTGTTTCGGAATTGTTAGTTAGAAAACCAGAACGAATTTTGTTCGAATTATTTGTCCTTCATAGATTCTCAGTTAGTTTGATTGATTATGATGGTTATTTCAATGTGTACGTTGGGCAGAACAGAATACAGGGAGGAATCGGATAGGAAATCAATTAGCATGAATAAACCAATATGAAATATTGAAGGAATCGATAATGGAAACAAAAAGGGACGTGCGATAGTGGGATGCCGCAAGAGCTCATTTATAAATATTTATTACAACAATTTTGATGTAATGCATTTTACTTAGCAATTTATCATTTGTCGATAAAGAGGGATGGAAATGTAAGAGAAACATGTGGGGGACGGGAGGAAGAATTTAAATATATAGGTGAGTGTCGAAAGTGTCAAAGCTGTCGCCGTGAAAAATATATTCTTGAAACACCTTAAAAAAAAATACGCAAACACACACATAGACACAATAAATACACATGCACACTTTCTTCGCGTTCGACTCGCGCCCCCACACTCTCGCCCGCACTCGAACGAACGACAGCTTTAAGGGCCCATAATTCATTCTCTTATATGCAGAATGTATATATAAAATGATACTTTCGAAAAACCTTTTTATAAAACACGAAACGTTTTATCTTTCCTCTTTAGTCTACGTGCCCGCTTCATTTCATTTCTTATTTTCGACGAGTTATCGCTTTTGATTGATTGACTTGTATTTAATGTGCCAATTTCTTATTTGCACATACAACTTTAAACGAATCAATACGTCGGCTAATAATATACACAAACATTCGAATTAGTCAAATGTATAACTTTATTATACGAAATCCCTTCAGAGAATATGATGTCCACATTGAAACGCCTAATTGGTAAACCAATTTAATTAAGTAACTGGAAATAATGTTAAATGTCAAGCAGTCCTCTTGTCTTTTCAAGGATGTCGTTTAAAAGGCAATATTTTTTAAGTATAAGTTTCAATTGCGAATTTATGTACGTCTATTGGCAAAATAGTAACGCAAAAATTTGTGTATTGCAAAACCGCATGAAAGCAAGTCGTAAACAGATTAAGTGGAGTTTTATTATGGCATTTTATACACGTATTTACATAAACGCTTTTACATGTTTTGCGAGTAGCAAAGATTGCTAAAAAAAGTAGATATTATTCATATTTGTTTGGCACTAATTGCAAAATTGGACGAACAATCAACATTATTTTCTTTCCAAACGTTTTCAAACTTGAATGAACATGAAAGTTAAAAATGATAAGTGGGTACTGAATATAAAGGAATCGCGGCCACTTACTACCAGTTGCTTTCACTCCATCCATCCGTCCGTAATAATAAGATTCCCTCGTTTCGAGTTAAATTAATCAGAAGAAACGCGAAAGAAGAAAGAATATAAAAAAGAAATGGGAAATTTTCATTTTCAAGCGTTCGAGGAAGATATTAATTAGGGTAATTAAATTTTATTTTGTTGTTAATTAAAAAGAAGCAAAGTACACAACGCTCGGATGCATTCGGATCGGACGGTGTGGCTGATTAACATTTTCTCTTGAAAAATAATTTAATATTGTTTGCTACGTGCAATAAGTCTCAAGAAAATGTTACAAGTGATCGTAAACCGTTTTAATAAGTTTCCTTGGCTTTCCTATTGCTGGTGTAGAACTTCTTAAATAAGTGAATACTGTGGCCATTTATGGTGGATGCGCCGGGTGTAACTATAAAGTAACTCTCTCTATTTGTCCCCATTTACCTCAAACATTTGATCATCAGATAAACGTTTAGGTGAAAGACTTAAAGACTCGGCAGCCACTATATTTTACAATTACGCGCACATTTCTTTCACTAGTTTCGTTCTTTTTATTAGAGATTCGCTTCTCCCTTTTTCTACCTTTTCCCCCCATTTTATTCTCTCTGATTTACTCGCTTTTACGTACAGATGACAGATTAGGCAGACGTTAATAATAATAATGATACAGGGACTGAAAGACGGAAAAAATAAGCAGAAGAACGAGGGAAAATAATATAAAAAGGTATAAGAGTTTTATTATATACGGAGACGCAATTTAAAATGTGAGAAGAATCATGGGTATATACATATAGGAACAGAAAGGAAAAGAAAGGATGAGAGTGCTTCTAATGAAACTTCAGCGGCCAATTAAACAATGTGCTTAGAATGTGCTTGCTACGTGGAATTTGCGCTAGAAAACTCGTCATTTTATCTCGTTCTTGATTTTCCTTTATTTTCCCTTTTTCTTTTCCTTCATTTGGAACCCGAGCGACTAAATACACTTATAATTACATCATCAAATAATACATTAAGCATGGGGTTTTCATTCGTTACAGTTTCTTGCTATAACCTTCTGCTACAATTCAAAATTTTAAATTTTTCTCTCACTGATTGTTTCTATTTCCTATGAAATAAATATTGAATCATGGATTTTTTCTTAAAACGTTTTAAAGAAATAAGAAATGTTGGAAGTATGATAAATAATTAATGTGTGGGATTTTATTAGTAGTTTATTGGCCCTTTGTATAGTAACAATAAAATACCAAGAGTCAAAGGAAAATCTTATATTTTATCATGGCCTCAGATGCTTAAATTTGCCGAGCAGAAAATTAGATACTGTTTGTCTATCATCATCCTCGGGAGCTTTATTTCCTTGTTCCAGCTGAAATACACACAGAAAGATGGGGCGAGAGAGAACGAGAAAAAAATATAATGTTCCATTAAATTCGTAAATTGGATATTGCTATAGAAATGAAAATCGTTTAAGGAAAGAGAGAGAGAAAATTGTGTTCGCCCTAATTTCAACATCTACGTTCTTCCTTTTGCAATAAAGCTTCTGATTCCCCCCTTTTTTTTCTGCTCACTATATGCATCAAATGTGAACAAAAAAATCATTTTAATGGCACGAACTGTAAGCCATTAAAGACTAATTAAAATCCCTTTTTTAATCTTTTCGATTCGACGTAACGAACGAGTTTAAAATCGTCGTGACGAAGAAGGAAAAAGCAAAGAACCGAATGGCACGAGGACATATAAAGCATGATAATGATAATAATCATTCGGTCGCGGGTAAATTGTAATGAAGTACGATGAAATTTAATGCCGTTCCGAATGAGAGCGATAGAGAATACGTGCGGTTAACTTTTATTATACGGTTATCATCAATAGAAATGGGGTATACGATACGATTTCTAGTGTGTGGATAATGTGTGCGTTTGTGTTAAAAGTGAAGCGATGTGATTTTCAGATCGCGATTTTTACCAAAACAATGGTCTATGCGTAATAACACGGCGAATCGAGCGAACGAATGCGAAAAAATAAGGGAATACAATAAGAATTCGAGAGGAAAAAAATATGGAAATGTGTAGCGTAGGTTTAATCAATCGGTTTCCCTCCGAACGACGGCGGCTGCTGCTGCTGCTCTTACCGAACGCATTTCTGAAATGTGAAAAAGAGTTCGATCTTGCTTATTTTCCATTCTGATATTTCGCTTTCCTTTCAACAATTTCCATTTTATTCTCTTCCGATGCCACTCTTTTCCTTCGCTACGATTTTATGTGTTTTATAAACGAAGTGCCAGCAATTTTAGCTTCTAGCATATATCGATGCTTAGAATTTGCTCACGATCCAACTGCATCATTTTTTTGTATCACTGTAAATTTGTATAAATTCGTCATTTATTAGCGGATTATTAACGAAATTACCTGTGACGGATTAATTAAGATTTCGTGTTAATTTACTTTTGGTGTGTTAAAAGATTAATCCACGAAATTGATAAGGATTGATACAGAAAAAGCAACTGAAAAAAATTATTGTGAAACTTTAATGCCAACCCAACGTTATCCTATTTTAATCTTACATAGTTTAAGTGCTATGTGAAATATTAATTAGAGCGCAATTAAAACTTTAAAGATTTAAAACAATTAGTTTACTTTATTAGAAGTTTTTCCCAGAAAAAAAGAATTAATATCTTAGCTGCGTCATTATTATCATTTTTGCCAACCACAAGATAAAATTATAATTAGACATTTCGCGTCTAATTTAAAATTACATTTTTCATTTCTATTCCATTCAAAAACCAAAGGAAACCGAATCGAACTGTAGAAGGCATACTGGGATTGGCGATTAAGCAGAACTATCTAGTTTCTTGTTTCTTTTCCTTTTCTACGTCTGGCAGAGGTTTTCTAACGAATTTTATTGGCTTTTAATCGTTAACGAATAAAAGAAATCTGTTGACTTTGAATTAATTTCAAAGTTCGTGACAATGAACGAAAAAGATAAAAAGAACGAGAGCCGAAAGGCAAAAAGCGAGAAAAGAAAGGCAGTTTAGCAACGTTTAGTATGCGATTCGATTTCGCCTCGTTTCTTTTTCTCTGTCGAACTTTCGGGCTGCTCTAATACCGAACTTAACGAGTCGCAAAGTAAAAAAAAAACACGAGAAAATAAAGGAATGAGGAAACGTAAAAGTAGAAGTTAACAAGTCAGACCAAAACCGAAACCCGCCATCTAATTAGGAGCAAATTGTTGCTTTATATACTATTAATTATTTTGCTAAAATCAGCCAATTTGTATTATTAAACCGTAGTAACGTAAAATCAAGTCGGTTATATCAAGTGGTAATGTTTATGAGGAAATCTTTTTTTTTTACTTTTAATTCCATTCACTTCGATTAGAAAAACAAGGTACTTTATTTTCGGCAAATAATTTGCATTTTATCGGCAAATAATTTACAACGTTGCGTACTTAAAATAAATTGCTTAAAATCTTTTTTGATTTCAACAGTTAGCAATCCAAATTGTAAATGAGTTACGTTTAAATTTCTCACTAACTAAAATTAAAGTTGTCGTCATAACTTACTGCCTCCACAAAAAAAAGCGTCATCAACATCAGCAGCCATCATCATCAACGCGAGACCATACAACCGCGAAGTAAGAGAGAGTAAATTAGATTTCCATAATTTAGGTGCCACTCGCAACGCTTTATGTGTGGCGCTGTGAAAAAAGAGAAATAAATAAAAAGAATAAGACGACCGCGAAAAAGAAAGATGGACGGACTGAAAAAAAAACGAAATTCTCACTTCATTCATTGAAAAAGTTTTATTTTTCGAGGCACGTCCTGTCCGGCACATAAAACCTAATTGGGGTAATGCAAAGAGCGTCTCTCGAAATCGGAAGCTCGGCCTTGTTGCAATTAACTTTACGGAACGGGGGAAATAAAGATGGCGAAAGAATGGTAGGAAGAGAGACGGTTTATAGATGCGAAATAATAATAATTTTATAATAAGAGAAAGAAAGAAATAGACAGAAAGAGCGAGATCGGGGAGGAACAAGCGAAGAGTTTGCTCGTTTTAAGTCGCCTCTCTTGTACGATGGCTGTTAGCAGTGGTGATATTACAAGGAAGAAAGAAGAAAAAGTAAACCGAATGAACTGGCTGGGACGAACCGAACGTCCGTTTGAATTTCAAATACAAATAAAATTTAATTTCGTCTCTTCTATTCCGTTCTATTAATTAAAAAACGACGTTTGTGGGTTTTCTGAGGGGAGCGAAATTCCAGGGGGTAGACGGCGAGGGGAAAAACGGGGAAACCTTTTACTTTGTCTTTTCCGTCACAATCAAAATTCAACTTCCATTGTACGTAACAACTCCTATTGTTCGCTAACAAACGTAATATTTTATTAAATTTCTTTCTCAAACATAAATAAATCCAAAATTTAGTCGTTCACTTACTTAGACTACGTACACTTACTTATACGTTTATAGGTACAACGACTCTCGTATATTTTAACAGAATTATACACTTTATTGTTTGGCCAGTTTTAAACTCTATGTACACATCACACGTGTACAAAACACACACACACACACACATGTTACTTGTTAGTCTGCAAGAACTTAATCCTTCCATATTTAATTAGACCATTTTATATAAGAGCACGTTTGAAATTATGCGAAAGTAAAGTGTATATAATCATTAGAAACACATCCCTGAACGAACGAAGGCAAAAACAATCATCAATATTGCAAGTTTCTTTATAGAAAAAAAATTAAATAAAGTGTCATCTTTAGTTTGCGTCGCATTTCACATAATTCGAGCGCAAATGTGACATTAATGGGCAGTTATTCGGTTAAAATGGAATTATCCTTATTTTGCCACTACGTTCCCCTCTGTAATTCCCTTCCTCTCCTTTTCTTTCGTTGGAGTTACAGGTACCCAATCCGTCTTGCGAATCCTTAAAGTTCTGGTGGGGCAAATAACGTAAGACAAATTGACTGTAATGTGGCCCCGTTTTTGCATTTCTCGTTCCACACAAATTGCACGCATCAATTATTTTCGCCCAATGTTTGCCCACGTTTTCGCGTGTATGTGAAAAATTTATAAAACAAAATCGTATCGTGGCGTTTCACGTGAGGGGAAACGTTTGCCAAATTGGAAATCGATAAATAATAAACTGACATTGATACGCGCGTGCATCTCAAGATTGAAACTTATAAATGAGCCACGGGGCCCCGTACATTTTTCAATTCTCGAACGCGATATCGAACGCTCAATTTCCGCCACGAGGATACAATTTTTATCTGCAACTTTTTCCTTTTCTCTCGCATTCATTGCTACTTTTTCTTTCTTGCTTTCCTCTAAATCTCCAACCGATCGTTTCCTCTCTTCACCAACCAAATCTATAATTAACAAGCTTTGGGTGACGATGATTATCCACAATTTTTCCTCAAAATCGTTTCTAGTAATGAATTCGTTTCTCACTGAAATGGTCATGGAAATTATATTTTATGGCAATACTTTTGTTGCAGTTTTCTGATCAAAAAGAGAATTTTGCATGTTGGACAACCAACAACAATATACAGGGTGTTTTAAAAAAGTTTCACAAACTTTATGGGATGATAATATGGCCCCAGATAAGCAGAAATGTCGGGAAATGGACGGTTTCGGAGATACGAAACATTTTGCAACTTTTATATTATTTACAATTACGTACAAACAATGCAAACTATGAACCAAAAACAAATGAAAAATGACTGAAATAAGAAGTTCAAAGTGCCCACTTCACGGTAGCCATGACGTCTTTGGCGCAAGAACCTTTGAACTCTTTGGATAATAAATGGGAATCAAGTATTGGCTTCAATTCAGTAGCATCGTTGATCTATTCGTTGTTTCAATTCTTGGAGCTCATTTATAAGGGTAACATAAACTAAACTTTTCAATTATCCCCAAAGAAAGAAATTCAGAGAATCTAAATCTGGCGATTTTGCAAATGATGATGCAAATTCACTTGATCCCAAGCATCGATCTTTAAAAATTATCTGCAAATGTTTCCTATGAAGAGGACCTGAAGAAAAATGACGTATGGGATAAGCTTGTCCGGCATTTCCCTTTAGCATGGTCATAAGTGAGATGCATGTCGCCTAATTCAGAATTAAAGGTAAAAAGGCATGGCGAAATTAGTTAAAATTCTCACAAACGACACAAACTCTACATATGACCATACATCTGTTAATTACAACACGAAAGTGCAAGTTTTGTGGATGGAAATGGTGAAAACTGAAGATATGCTACATAAACTAATAATCGTCAGTATCTTCGAAACGGGCCATTTCTGGCCTCATGTTCATAAAGACTTTTCTATTAATCTTGGGCAACCCCTTAACATTCGGGACACTTATTTTGAACACCCTGTGTAATGAGAAAAGGAACGAATAATTATTTTTTATATTTCCAACCGACTAACCTAATTTTCGTCGATGGAACTTTTTCCTTTCCCTTATTTTATTTTTTCAAAATGTAAAACCTTTTCGAGTACCTCTTCGATGGATCGTAGAGTAGCACGCGATCGACCGGCCGCAGTTGCTTTAACTGAAAAGGATTTGCGGACATGCAATTGTCAGGTCGTAAAACTTTGCAATATCGATGTTTGCAATTAAATGAAAAAATACATAAATAAAAATTGACTGGGAAATATTTTGACACGCGAACGTGTTGTCTATCGCCTTTCATTTTGCCGCATAACTAATTGCTTCCCATCGATTCGTCTTCGACGCGGTCCATTGAAACCCAACGGGGTAAAGAAGGAGGCGTTCAATTAATTATCGTGCCGTGATTTCGCAATCGTAAAATTCTTTTCGAACGTCAATTTAGATCGGTTCGTCTCACGTAAAGTGCATTTGCTCGCATTTATTTGGTCGCATTGAGAGCGGTTTCTAAAGAATAATTTATCAATTAGGAAAGCGCTAAAGTTCAGTTTATTTAATTAAATTTTGAATTACAACTGTTCTAAATTATATATGAAGAAAACGGTGGTTTTGTACGCAACAAAAGGTCAGGAAGGAGAATTAAATTCTTTAACGGAATTTTTGCTCTAGCTGCCGTGTAATTGTAAACTCTATCAAGTTATAGAACAGCAGCTGCTGCTTCTAATCCGGGTTAGTTAGCTAATAAAAGTACGTAAATTTTGCGAATGTTGTTAGCCTTATCTTTAAATTTAATTTTTACAGTTTGAACGTGAATGTACTAACTACTACTACTTTATCTTAAGCATTTTAAATGTATATTACGTACGTTTCTTCTATAGAAAAATAACATTATTTCGTTCTCTTCTGGCGAATTGTGTAATATTTATTACGAGAGACAGAAAAACTTACCAGCACCGTATAACGAAGTTTCTTTTTCTAATTACCTCGATGCTTAATGTTCTTCTTGCCCGCAACAACCCCCAACTGCATGATACGGTGGGAATACGTATGGAAGAAATAAATGTCGCTGTTTAAAGTTGAAGCGGAACTATTTCTTTTTGAGACTGAGTTTCCACTTTTTAGGTTTATTGTTTTAAAATAAAAATAATACAAATTGCGGAGAAGTTTATAGACAAAGACAAGCAAACAAACAAAAGTAACAGCAATATAAAATGCATCCTCTTGTTGTAAATCAATGTTGGATGAAATATGAAGAAAATGGGATAATTGCATCGTTTCAGAATAAACTAACAATAACAATGAATAATTGGTGGTGGTGATGGTATAATTGTAACGTGAGTTATTGAACGATAAAGAGAAAAGATAATAATTATTTGTTATAAATTCAAATTTAATTGTTACATTCTCTTTCTTCGCTTTCGTCCTTTACACCATTTGCGAACTTAAATAACAAACGTTACGAGCCGAATACATTTGATATACGAGGTAGAATCAAATTAAAGTAAAAGAGGTTCAAAACTGGCAAAAACTATAATCGTTTCACGAAGAAAAATTCATTGAATCAATTTCTTCAAATAATTTCGTAATGTTTAATTTTTTGAAGAGAATAAATTAGAAACTCTGAAATATATCCTTGAATTGCTGCCGTACTTCATGTCACATAGTTAATATTCTTTGCACTAAACACACATTTTTCCGCAAGAAATATATTTGCGAGTAATGTTATGTCTTAAAGTATGTTGTTATTACGATTATTACAACGTGACATTTACAAAGGGTCGACGTCTATCTAACATCAGCCAAATAGATGAGAATGGAACCGGAATATATTTGTATCTGAGGTAGCTTCTTATTATTATTTTATTTTGCGCCACCGAACGTGAACACATTTATAACTGTTAAATTGGAAAAACAATAATAAGCTTTGCCCTTCGGCTTCTATAGAAATGAGTAGAGAAAATTGTATTAATATAGACATAAAAACGTGTATCTATACGATATAATAATAAGAAGATATGTTCTCATATAGACCATCGGAATAAAAGAAATGAGTGCCGGAGAAGAAGAAAACTATAAATATCGGATAAACTTGTAGAAACGATATAGAGAAACTTTCGTTTACGTACGGTTCTCATAGGTCAACAGCAAGTGGAGTTCGATAAAATCTGCTAGGGAAAGAAACTGACGTACTAAAATAATAAACTCTATTTCAGACAAACATAAAAACCGTTTTATTCTGGTGGGGTGAAAGTTTTTTAGGGCTTCATCGTGTCTTTCTACACCCTTTAGGTTATTATTATCATGGTTTCTTTATCTTCCTTTTGTTCGTTTACACTTTTATAAATCTATTATGGCATCACCAAAATGCTATATAGAACATGTAGGTAAGGTAGACAAATCCAATTTGCAAATAAATCATTCCATTCGCAGATAGTACCAACATAAATTAATGAGTCTACTTAGTTTATGTTCTTCCATCTAATTTTTCTGCTACTATACTTCCATCGCGTGCTTGAGCACATTAAATCTTTTTCCAACTCGACTTTTCGGAGATCAGTTTTAACTGATTTCAATCGATTCGAATCGTCGTAGCTTGCAAATTAACTACAAACGAGAATTTTTCATTTTAAATATCAACTCCCATCATAAAGTAAGTGATTGGAATGAATGCACAAAGTCTAACAAGTAATGGAATCGTAAGTTAAGTAACCTTAGCTAATATGCTCATGAGAAATGTTTCCCTCTTGGTTCAAACATAATTTCAATACGCTTGTTGTGTGAAGGTATCATAAAATGATGCGGCCCATTTGTTTTAAAGGCTCTCTAACATTTTAAAATATCACTATCGATTCTAATAATAATAATATACCGACCTAATATAAGTTTTTAATTTAAGTTTAAAATTAGACGACATAAATCATCGCCGGTCGCATTTTTTTTTAATCTCCTGCCGTATTTCTTGCAATTTTCCTCTTTGCTCTTCATAATTTTTATGTCGGTTTTGTTTCTTTTCTTTTACAGGAACATATTTCATTCTCTACGACTTTATAGATTATTTCGAGAAGGATGGACCGAGTTATTTGCAACGTGAAAAATATCACGACATAATTAATACGATCTTCAAGAATATGAGTCGCCTGGAGAGGGACGCCATTGTATTTCAGGTAACAAAGATCTTTTAATGAAAAGAATGGAGGCAGAAAAAGAGTGAATTTTGAATAATGCATCTAGTTTATTACGCTACTACCAACAACTCTTTCTATTTTACTCTTTTTAATTTATAAAACTCATATAGTGTGATTCAGTGGTAGTTAATACGAGGGTAGTTTGATAAATAACTTGTTTTGATATATATTTAATGGCAGAAAACAATTTCGGTTTTAACGACTATGCAATTTTTCAACCTGATCCTTTCGAAGTCCAAAGCACTTGTGCCAGCGTTCCTCAAGCTTTCTGATTCTTATGCAGAAGTTTCAATTGAGCCCTCCATCACCATTTACTTTGACCAAATCTCTTTCGGCCAGTGATGTTTGGAGTTTCGTGAGCAGATTCTTACTGCGATGGAGCTAATTCAGTGGCTTAAGCCTCTGTTGTAGAATTTTTCGCTGAGTGTAACGGCTGAATCGCAGAATTGAACAACATTTCTAATTCAAATTTTATCCACTTTGTTTATCATTCGAAACAGTTAAATTTAGATGAACTTTTAAGCAACTTACTATTGACAGAATTAATTGTAAAATTAAATTTGCCAGTTAAAAATTTATAATCTTATCACTACATCGAAATATTTCCTTATCCCGGACTATAACTCTACGAAACAAGTTATATATCAAACCGCCCTCGTATAAAAGTATAATCAATAGTCCTGTGAGCTGATAAATTGAATAGTTTTAGTAAAAAATAGTGGAGTTTAAAATTACTCATGGATCACAATAACGAACCACATGCCAAACATATTCCTTTAAAATCTACCATCATTTTGGCACTCTGTATATTTCATATGCAGTACTAGTAAACATGGACGTTTGAATGTATTTTGCTAATGAGCTCATAATAAATTCACCATAACTTTTTCTGTCTTCTGTCTGACGAACGTTTCCTCCTTTTTCTCCAATTTCCTTTTTGTTAATTTACTTTATTCCTGTTTTTGTTCGTGCAAGAACAAATACAATTCATCATCATCATTTCGCATTTTAGTTTGCTACTTTCCGTTTCGTTTTGCTTTATTTTTTGGCAGCACTTAACACAAATAACAAGAAATTGGTTCGTTCAATTAAATCGTTTAATTATTCAAAGCGACTCTTATTCTCGTTTCGCTTTTGTCCATAATTAAGAGTAAAATACCTGAACTGTTGAAATCAATTTACGCTTAATTAGATCAAATTTACACTTTTTAATTAATCGATACGTTCTTGCAGTACACCGACTGGGAGCACATCAACGACGGCTATTTGAATCAGAAAATGATCGGTGACGTTGTCGGCGATTATTTCTTCATATGCCCGACGAATCATTTCGCACAGGTAGCTGCCGAGCGTGGCATGAAGGTGTTCTACTATTTTTTCACGCACGTAAGTATCAAATCAACGCATTTATGTACGAATCGTTCGTTAAAATTTCGCCTATTCCCGAGATAACAATTAAATTCAATTTGGCCGACGATCATTTTTACGCCCTAACGGGCCGCCAGTAACTTATCACATTTTAAATGCTCGTTATTTTAATGCGTCGTTCCTTTGGGATAAATAACATTAAAAATAATTATGCAAGAGAACAAGTGGCAGAGAAGAAGAAGATGAAGGAGTACGAAGAAAAGTCGAAATTACGGTGGATTTTTTTTGGTTTCTTGGTGTTTAAGCAAAGTAGGAGAAACAAGCGTTTCCTTCCTTTGCCCTACCTCTTCTTCTTCATATTCATTTTTTACTTTTTCGCTGTCATTAAACGCGAAATATCAGAATATGAAGATGAAAAGTGGAATAATAATAATAAGCGGAAATATGTCCATAGCGACAACAAGTCTCTCTCGTTTACAACGTACCTTATATAGTAATAATAATTTGTCCTTCGCTCGTTTTCCTCGCAAAACGTAATCTCTGGATTCCCTTTTACTATCCTTCCACTTCTTCCGTTATTTAACGCTGCAAATAATCGTTAAAGTGCCGAAATATAATGTGCAAATAGCCGGGACGTATCGTACATTATAAAAAAAGGAAGCGGAGATTGTTAAAAAGGCAAGGACCAACGATTTGAAGGAAGAGACGATGCGAAATTAGCGTGGCCGTAGCTATAATTTTTCTAGAAAAGTTCCGTGAAAGAAAGAGAAAACATTTTATATAAAAAGGACCTAAAGCGTTCCCTTCGTACCTGCGGATCCGTTTTAATTTTTCCTTTTAACGGGCGTCTCGTAAACAGCGGCGAAATATAAAATTTACTGCGAAAACATCGTTAACATTAAAATTCACCTTCCACAACGTCACAGTTTAATACGCCAATTGTTCTTAATAAAATAAAAATTAAATTGAGCTCCTTTTTATGGACCATTTAACCGACTAAATTTACCATTCGCCATGTTTTCGCCGGGACACGGTTTATTACGATTTTAATTAAATTAATTCGTTCCTATTCCTGCACCTATAATAAACCATACGACTTCGTCTTCCTCCATCCTCTTCTATCGCTTCGAATTTTCTAGCCATCCACATTTTCGTTTTATGTCAAATGAAGGGAATGTCAGAGGGCGAACGAGAAATAGAAAACGCACACACACACACACACACACACACAAGGGGATGGAGATAGGGGATGGTAGAAAGAATCGGGACCTAAAACAGTCGATCAAGAATAAAATGCTAAATAAACGTTTCGGAATCCCCGAAGGAGGCTTCTATCGTCTATCGGACATCCGGTCGACTTTAAACGACCCTGCCATCGATTCCGGACCTCCATCTCCGCACACGCACCGCTCGTTATCGGACACCCACAATGGGAAATAAACCAGGTGTGATATATTGAGACATCCTACGAAATCCCCACATGTAATTGACTCTTTTCGCAAGCGATAATGCTCACTATTTAACGTGCAACTTCTTTTAATCACGATTATTCATTATTCTTGTACGAGTTTGAGCGTTCGTTAAATTGCAAAAGGAACACGAACTTTGAAGGTTCTTCCTCTCGTTGAGCTCGACCTTTTCATTATCGAGCGCGCGTGTTTTGTGTATTTCTAATAATCGCATTTTAACAATTTACAAAACAATTTTAACAAACGAGAAAGAGCGAGAGGGGGGACGATGGGGAAGAACGAACGAAATAAATAATTGAATTAATCAAACTAATTAAAATTACCTAGACTTCGGTGTATTTGTCTAGTTAATTGAAATTGCGGGGATTTCAGTTTCTAGTTTTGCCCTCTGGAAACTATCTTTATTACGTCGTCTCTCTCTCTCCCGGCAAATTCAATGGGTGCACGTACGTAAATACGAAAACGATGATACGTATTCCGAAAGCATAATTATCTTTCAAAGTCAATGAGTTTCACTCACAAATATACATGCATTGATTATGGATAGTAAACAGTAATAGCAAAATCACGTCAATACTTTTCAAACTATAAAAATTGAACGAAGGAGTGCGAGGAGGAAGACAAGTCACAAAGTCTCGAAAACGAGAAGCTGAAACTCAAGTTAATTAAACGTACGATCATGTGGAGGTAGTTTATAATATTAATGCTTCCCTTTTTTGCAGTGGACGATTAATTATTTTTTTGCTGTATTTTACGCAAGGGAAAAAAGCGCACCAAACATTGTTTGCTTTTAATGCATTTGAAACGTTTAATAAACTGAAGCTTTGTTACGTTACATGGTAGAATATAAAAAGGACGCGTCATAAAATGCTTTATGTGTGCCTTTTGTCAATAACTATGTTAAATTGATGTCGTTTGCTTTGAGCAGAAAGGAAGAAAAACGTAGCGAAAAAAGTGGGCGAATAGATGAAGAGACGGCATTAACTTTTATTTCTTTATAGTTCCATTCTAAATTACAAAATCGTTTACATTGTGCTAGTAATTATTTCGAAGGAAACGAGTGTATTCTTTTTCCAATGCCGTCCACCGATACGCTAAAGCAAATGACGAAAGTTAACAGTAAATAACACTGCAAATGTTGTGCTAATGTACAAATATGAATTCCTTCCGAAATTGTCAGTGTTGTCTAATGCTTTCGGGAGTTGAACGGGTCGACCTCAGCCGAGGTTCGGCAATTATAATTCATAGAAAGTTTCGTTCGTTTAGGATTGACAAGCAGGTCCGATGTTTGCGCTATTGTCATGAAGGGTTTAATTACTTCCAGTTACAATAATAATCATAAACTACTTATCCACCATTAACTTTATTCCTAGTTTCATAATGACTGTCAGAAAGTTATGTTTGAGCAAACTGCATCAATAGCTTTCGATTAATGTCGGATTTTAAAAAGTCAACATTTATACAGAGAGAAAAAATTGTAGTCAGGGAATGGCGAATATTGCAATTATTCATTGTCGATAGCATGAGTTTCAGCTAGAATTAATAATGTACCGGAATCTCGTTCGGCAGCTGCAATGACACATGATGAACGAAATTCGGTAATTATGAGTAAACGTATCTATTTATTTCTGGACGAGAACACGATGGGAAATTTGTTGGAACAGTCAGAATGTTATTGACAATATAACGTTTTTTCCGCTGATAGTAAACATGCCTCCTCATAAAGTCTCATTTATGGCTTTTCTGCGTTGCAAGTGTATCGTCGATTTTCAATCTGTTTTCTGCTTATAGCTACGATGTTCACAGTGCAATCCCTAAACACTGACTTAATCAAAAGGATTTGCTTCCGTTGAAAACGATTTATTTAAATGCGCATAATAGAATTCCACGGACATCTATGTATGTATGCAATTGTAAGTGAATGCGAATAACAAGTTTGTACCTATTCGGTAGAGAAAAGAAAACCGATGGGACCCCATCACCTGTCAACAAATTAGACAGTTAATTTAAGTTTCAATCCGTAGCAGTGACAGTTTTAATTTAAATCTTGACAGGGAAATTTACAAAGACAACGACAGAACGAAACACTAACTAATGGGTCGAGCGAGAACGAGAGACAGAGAGGAAAAGGCCCGATGAGAGGGAAAGAGATAAATGTATGTTTGTCTTAAAATTCGCACCGCTCGGAACAATTTTATTTTGCAGTTTGTACGTTTGTTGCGCGGCACATATTATCAATATACAGGAATAAGGCGAGAAATTGTTCTTAATTGACATTTAAATTTGATCTAACCTAAATTTTTGAAAATGTCAGTTATCGATTTCCAGCAAACGCAGTTCGCCATCGACTTTGGGCGCTTTAAAGTACTTCATCTGTCGATTTGTTGTTGCAATTTTCCAAGTCGTCCGCTGTTTAATATCCCTTACGATTGACTTTGACCCGGCAATAAGCTCTCGGTTATACATCATGCGACGTTAATGATTTAGCTGCCGAGTCACGGTGAACCTGGTCGACGCGTTAATATAATAATATTGTGTTAAGTTTGACAGATCATTTGTAATGTTTCATTAATCTGGCGCTAATTAACCATTGTTATTTGCATTCACGTAGACAAGCAACGAGAAACCGCGAACAACGGAAGTTTTATTCTTTTTCCCCCCAAACATTTCGGTTTTACTTTTTACTCTGTTCCCCCGTTACATTTCACAATTTGTTAATTCCACACATTCGAATACGAAACAATGCAATTTATCATGTTTCAGCGTCAGTAAAATTGCGCTCGAATCATGTACGCAGTTAATACAATACCTGCAAATTGCAAAAAACAAACAAAAACCCAAAGATCAATTAAGGCCGCATAAAGCTTTTTACGTGGCTGGTAAATGTTAAAGTTAACGTGTGTTAAGACTAATCAATCATTTCTGGAACTGGAGCATTAAGAAGACGGCTTTGCGTCAAGATTCAATTACCTAGTTCCCGAATTTTGAAGAAAATTCGAAAACAAAGAGAAACGCGAATTTCCATCCGTATACTAAACTAATGTTAATACGACATTTGTCGGATTAGTATACGCGGATTATATGGATTTTATACCGTTTTCTATTTTACGTTTAGTACTGTTACCCCGACAAACACCGGGTACTTAAACTTGCTAACAAATGGGATGCAGTGTAAATGCTCAGATAATGAAAAACTAGAACGTAGACGGTACATTTACTGGTTAAATGTAATTATTTATAAGACGATTATAACTAACGTTAAATTTGCAAATTACATACACGTATAAACTACTGCACTTTAATAAATTGTGAATTTCCATTAAAAACGTGGACGAGGAAAAAAGAAACTGAAAAAGTAAGGCAAAGAGAGAAACTTTGGAAGAAGAAATTAAAGACAAAAATCGGATGTAAAAATGAATAATATGTATTTACGATACAAGTGTGTATATTATTAATTTAAATACTACAATAGAACGTGAAATGAATATAAGTACATATGTGTGTACGTCTACACTGAATTGAACATTAGTCGCTTGCAGATAATTTAATTAAGTTAAAATGAAGCAAAAGGGAAACGTAGAACATAATTATTATAAATAATATATATGCGTTTATGCAATTACTCTAAGCGGGAAAAGAGAGAGAGAGAGAGAGAGAGAGAGAGAGAGAGATCAAATAATTCTGATTAAATTTTCTATATTGAAGACGAACAAACGAAAGCTGCCACTTACAAAATTAACGAGATCGTCTAATGAATGTACTGAATTTGTGTACGAATGATTATAAATTTTAAAGCTTCCGAAAAGGAACAGTGAGCACATTACGTTCCATGTGTGTTCTGCTATCTAATGAATGATTAAGTCTTAAATTGAATCGAATATCTACATAATAACGAGTTCGTATCGGCTGGAACAGTGAAAGCTTCTCGAATGTGAGAGATTAAACATTTAAGGCGAACGAAAGTATTGAAATCTTACATAAAATCGATTTAGTTTAACTAATTGAAACAGTTCGTTCAATTTGGTTAAATCAACTAACGATTACGATTCGTAGCTTTCGTTTTCACAATTCTAACGTAGCAATTACACAGAAGCCAAAGTTATACGCCGCAAAATCAACCGATTAAATAACAACAAAAAGTCGTTGTTGTTATTTATGAATATTATTTTTCCACAATTTCTTCATACCAAATGAAATAAAGTTTGTAAACCAACACATCAATTATTACTTGACAAACAAAATCGAATTTGTACGCGTCTTTTGTGTCTCTGTTTTCTTGTTGGTTATTTGGGAGTCGAAGAAGTAGAGAAAAACAAAAACATTTACATAGACGCTGAATTATTGAGTATCCAACGCAAGGAAGAAGCCTATCTTCCTTCTTCGTTCATTATGGACCGATACAATGATAATCGTCTGCTTAATAAATCATTAAGCATTAGTTAATCGATGATTAGAAAGATAAACCGAATGTAGGTTTACTCCAATTGTTTATTTATAATTTCATTCGATAATTCCAATGCGGAAATCGACCATTTTATAAGCGATCGAATCTATGGATAAATCTCTTTATATTATAAAGCGTAATGTGGCTTACAAAATAGGACAAGAGCTACGTTTCTGGATCGTATTCGAATATTCAGTGTACCTATAGTTCTTGATATCATAAAGGTATTACCGTTTAAAAGTTGACAGCGAGATGCGAATAAAAAGGGGGACCGAAGAAGAAAAGGAAGAAAGAATCGCGGATGAAATTCTATTTAGTTTGACATAGACGAAATTTTCCTTTTCATTCTATCCCTATCTCTTTTCCTCTTTATTCTTTCGATACTCCGTTCTTCCCACACACACACACACACACATTTATGTAAGTTTTTATGTCGTTATATTGTGATACGCTCGCAAAAAAGTCTTTGTCAACAGCCCACATATCAGACAGCCACTTTCGATCCGATTTATAAAGATATTTATACGAGAAAATCGCTTATGTAAATTTCCTCTCATCCCCCATTTTTTATCTCTTCTCCCCGGTCTTTCTCTTTACATAAATTGTTCCTCAACTAGATTTTCATAATATATGCATGCATATACGTTATCTATAACCAAAACTTCCAATCGCAAAATGCAAAGGAAATAATGATTTTCGTTATTATTTCGGGATTTAAATGTTTACATTTAAGTTCCAACGACGAAAACTTGCTTCAAACGTTCGTCGTTTGCGAGATAAAGCGAAAATTAACGGTTAACTCTTGCAAAGAATTGACTTATCGTACACACCGTCGTGCAGTTGGCGGCCCTTGTGAGCATAGAACAATAGCGTCTGGAACTGTAACGAAGTAGTAGCGGTACGAAGTTGCTCTCCTTATTAATGCCACATTCGCGTGACTATTACCCTTATTCCGAGCATTAACTATTCATTCATGATCGCCGTGTAAATGTCACGTAATAGATGACATTTAAGTTTAGGTTGTGGAACGGCAACGACGCTCATCCGACTCGACGTATGCTATTTTATTCTCGAGATATTAAATTTCGTTAAGTGTTTTAACGTTATCTGTTCGATCAGGTACGAAGGTTTAAAAGACGCTTTTTCTTCATTCTTATAATCCTCATCGTAACCAAAAGCGATCTTTTTTTTTTGTAAATCTCCTGCGCCCGGCGCATCCACCAGAAACCCACACTTTAATTTCCTAATTTTGTTTTCCTACTTGCGGGTAATTGAATCGTATGACGTTCCATATCAAAACAAGTCCGTGGAATGTGAGCAAAATACGCCCGCGCTTTATTCGCAAATGAAATTGACGGACAACCTACATGAGGCGCAAACCTGCACAACATTTTCGAATAAATTTCCCGTTGCCGTTGTTGTTGCTGCCTAACAATTTGTTGTTTTTACGTTAATTTTTTTATGCAAATAATAAACGGAAGACTTGAATGAAGCGTTGTGATAGGCAGCAGATGTATTACAGAATTTTTCAAACCCACTAATTGATAATGAAGAAGATTGTGCCGCACACGTGGCGCAAAATATTTTCGCCCTACTTGAAAATTAAAGTACGCAAAATTTCCTCCTTCGGAAAAGAAATTGTATGGATCGCTTATTGAGTGAATAATATACCCTTCCGATGCTCTTGCATACATACGTTCGGCTACATTTAACCCGCTAGTCGGAAGGATGTTAACAATTGAATGTAGACATCTATATATATGTGTGTGTGTGAGAGAGATAGAAAAAGAGAGTGAATTCTTAACAAAAGGTCGTTTTCTTTTGCAGAGAACGAGCACGTCTCTATGGGGCGAATGGATGGGGGTTATGCACGGCGATGAAATAGAATACGTGTTCGGGCACCCACTCAACATGTCCCTCCAGTACAACTCGAGGGAGAGAGAACTGAGTCTCAAGATGATGCAGGTCTTCGCTAGGTTCGCAATGAGTGGGTAAGTGTACATTTCCAGCGTGTTAAACTTATTGTATGTAGCATATACAATGCATCCACATGATGAAGGTCACGATAGTTTTGATTTTGCCGAAGAGAAAGAAACGATTTGGTTCTTGCGAACGGATTGTACATTTATTCGATGGCGTTTAGTTCATACGCATCGCACGAAAAAAAAATCTAATTGATTTCATGCGTTTAATTTAAAACCTACAGTAATCCGAAAACGTTTTTATTCTTCCTCTTTGTATTCCAACGTGCACGGGGGAGAGAATAAAGCGAAGAAAACATCATTTTCCACCATTATTCGCCTCGTTATACTAAATGTAAACATAATAACGTATTTACCATCGAGGAACGCGTTTTTTTCTCTCTCTCATTTTTAGTTTGAATACATACATACGCGACAATTCCATAAGTTGCTTTACGAATATGGAGAATGTAAGAGACCGAGAGAGAGCGGAAAAAAATGGAATAAATCAATCGATTTTCGATATTTCGATGGCGTACATTGGGTAGGTTGTAGATTGCTTCGCTGGTAGCAGACTGAAATGGGGGTTACCAAGCGTAATTTCACAAATAGACTGGCGGCCAAAAGTTTCACAACTTCAGTTTTTCAACGCTTTAATCCTCAACTAATTATTAAAAAATATCAATTTCGTCAAAGTCAAAAGTTTCAATTTCTGTGCTTCATTATTACAATGCTTAATTGATAACGATGCAAATAGCTAGAGTTTATTCGTTTTAGTCTACGTATTAGGTTGATGCATAATTTCGAGCGGTTTTTTTAGATTAAATTGTTTTTAACTTTAAACAAACAATAAGAAGAATTAATCAATGACATATATTGTCGAATGTTCGAAAACTTTCTCGATGCCTCAGCGACAAGAATCTCCCGGCTTCGATTCGAAAAATTGCTCCAACCCAGCGCGCAAATCCACGTCGCGAAAAGCGTTCGAACGAGATGGACTGAGGTGAAAATCCGATCAGTTTTAATCGCCGGTGACTATCCGACGAAGAAAACGTGGCTTGTGACCGTGTCTTGAGCGATTACGGTCAATCAAACCGGCAACAATCTTAGAGCATTGATTTTGTTCAAGAACCGTGGTACCCATGAACCGAATTTCTGGACCTAACCCATTCATTGCAAGTGACGAACCACCTTTGATTGGTCACAATCCATTTGCTCAACCAACTTTCTCGTTGTTTGATGCGCATTTGCGTGGTTAAGTTGGTTCAACAGCTCTACATCAAACTCAATGGTCGACCGGTATGGGTCAGGTCCTGGACGCCAAAATCGCCGTTTTTAAACGGCGCAAATCATTTTTGGACACGGTCTTCTAGAGCAAGAAAACCTCTATCGAAGAGCATATAACAGATTGCAAAATTATTTTATTTATTTAGCGCAATTTCGCAACTAAGATACCGAACGAAATTATGCATCAACCTATTATATAAAATTTTTATAAATTATATGATGGCTAGTCGTGAGGAACAACAAAGAAAGGAATGAACAAGATGCAATAAAAGTACTCGTAAATAGAATAGAGACTTGGTTAATACGTATGTTTGGTATAATACAGTATAACCAACCTGTTGCGTAAATGCACTGACCACAATGTTCTGGGCAAATGTTATTGACCACATCGGATCGGTTTATGCTCTTAACAACGATAACAACAAAATGTACCTCACATTATTTGAAACGGTTTAATAAACTAATAAGAGAATTTTGAGTGAAATAATGTATGAGTGGCATCATAAACTTTCGGATAACAATAATCTCATTTGGCTCGCGGAACTCGTTCTTCTCTTCCTCAAACTCGTCGACAATTGACAATTGCTATGAGCGTAACGTTTCTCCTTCTTTATTGTCGATCAATCGGATAAATATTGCATGCATGTGAATACCTAATTGAAAATTATTCTCATTACACGCTTTAGTTTAGTTATTACGTCCGCATCCGCGTATCTATGTCATTTTCCTGTGTCTGACAAACGCGTAATCCGCGACGTTGCTGCTGCCGCTGCCTCGTACCATTATAACGGGGAGCTTTGCGATGTTATTCTTGCGTTTATACATAATCCGGATTAACAAACCTAATTACGTATTCTGTACCCTTATATGTACCTATGTACACGTACACGTATTCGGGAATCAGTACTTGTGTGCATACCGTTCATATTATTAGACATATACAAATACGCGCGGTCTGGTAATGTTAGTAGAAAGTACGCTCTCGACGCCGTTATTATGTTTACGTGATGTGCAATGCAAAAGGTGTTGCCAGTTTTTGGCGTTCGCTTTTTGAAAATTTCATCGCAAAAATCATACATTTGAAAGTTCCGTTATGATTTTGCACCGACGATTTCACATCGTTAGCTAGTAATTAAAAGAGACGGAGTAAATGTGAAGTGGTGGGCGTAAGTAAGTGACAGGGAAAAATGTTCGAATCCAGCAATTTAATTATGACGTGCGATATTCATTAAAGAAATTATTACGCTCCATAGAATGACGAAATGAGGGAAAAAAGCGAAGTGATAAAGACGGGCGCAGGGCATATGCATATTTTTCATATGCGAGAGACGTGTTTAAAATATGATCGCGGTGAGAATATAATGTTTTAAACTCGAACTCATTCTATTTAAATGCGTCTGCTCGTGTACCATTTTCTATCTTTTTTTTTTTAATAATAATTCTATTTTTATCCCATTTCTTTCAGCTCCCTCTCTCTTTCTCTCACGTTAATATTTCATGATGAAACATAATCAGTAATTCTTGTATTATTATTATCATCATCATCACCGTCGTCATTATTCTCTTTCACTTTATTTCATTATGTTTTATTTATTACTACCATCATCATCATTATTAATTTTTTTATATTTCGTTACAGCAAACCAGTGACGGACGATGTAAATTGGCCGCTGTACACAAAGGATCAGCCCCAGTACTATATTTTCAACGCGGACAAGAATGGAATTGGTAAGGGACCTAGAGCCACCGCTTGCGCTTTCTGGAATGACTTCCTTCCAAAGCTGCGTGATAGTCCAGGTACGTGATGTTGAAAATTATAATTTTAGCATCGTGCAATATGAAATGGACGAAAGAAAGGACGAAAGGAGAGAAGAAAAGAAAGGAGAAACGAAGGAAAATGAGATCTAATATTTAATAGAGATTTTTTCTCTTTTCTCTTCCGGCACATGTACACACTTTTGGCTCTCTTGTTTAGTACTAATGAATTCCTTCTTTCTTCAAAATAAATCCCTGTCTCACATTCGCATTTTAATTTTGCCGCCGTTTATAAATTATACGAGGGGCTGCCCAAAACAAACGAGAATTATTTTCTGTTGGTAAATGGATTGATGGTAACCGTCTTCCTCCGCTAGTTATGATTGCTTCACACTTTTCCTGATCAGTTTATCAAGTAGTGTTCATGAAAAATTATTTTTACGGACAAAGTGATTGATTTCTTCAACCCCTTTTTCACGTTCATCGACGATTTTGCGATCGTCAAGTTTAAGCAGATACACGCCAATATTAAATTCTATTTGCTGTTAAATAAAACAATGGCTGATATCGTTTCAATACTTCAGGAATCTTATGTTAAAGAAATTGTAAGCCAGACTCAGCCAAAGAACACGTCCAGGGAAGTCAAATTTCCAGACACTGATGATCTGCTTTTGCGACATCAAAGGAATCAAGAATCAAAGTAAATCAACGTCACAATACTTGGAATTACTGAAATGATTGCGTGAAGCAATGAGAAAATGATGGCCAGAATGGTGGTTATTGGGCGACTGGAAGCTTCATCTTGACAATGAGCCTCTTTACAGCGCATTGAAAATCAAATAGTTCCTGGCGAAACTATCCTCATCCCCCTTACTCGAATGACCTAGGTCCCTACGACTTCTTATTCCCGAAAATCAAGGAAAACCTAAAGAGAAATCGTTTATAGGGCGCATAAGAGGTTATCAAAAAATCGCTGAATGTACTAAGCAGCATTAGTTCAGAGGAGAATCAAAATTTTTCGAACAGTGGAAAAACCGTTGTCACAAATGCAGATTATCTAGTGGACAATATTTTCAAAGGGATCAATGTTCGAAGGACGTTTCATTGTTTCAAAACATCAAATAAACAATTCTCGTTTCTTTTGGGCACCCCCTCGTATCTTCTTTATTATAATTCAATTAAACTTTTGTCACCATGCCGCATTGCAATCGTTATTTGGACTTTTCCGAAACACTGTTATCCTAATTGTAAATTAAGGACGTTACGACTTTAAAGTGGACCTAAATCTAAATTGATTAAAAACTAATCATACATCACGGAGCCTGTAAGGTCACACTATTCCTTGTCGAGATGAAACATAAAACAAAATTTCAGGAAAGGAGTCTGAATTTTCTGAAATTTATAAATGAATTTAAGTACAGTACCATCACTGATCTACGAGACTACCTGTACAACCGTTGTGGCATTATTAATATCGTCATGCAGGAAAAGAAGATAGTAGAGAGGAAAAAAAGAGAAAGAAGAAGAGGAAAAAGGAGTCAGATACGATTTAGCTGAGTTGAAGGAAAGTTAAAGGCTTAATGTTATTTCCTTTTTACGACGTAACTACGAAATTTCGTGACTTCTCTGCAGAAAAGAGCAGGAAAAACGTCAAAAATAATATCCAAAAGATAAATATTATTTATCATCGTCGTAGAGAAATGCCACACGATGAAATCAATAAGAAACGCGAGTACGTGCTGGTGTGTGAGGGAAAGAGAGCAAGAAACTGACCAAAAAAAAGTGCGAAGACGAAACAAGCGTTAGAAGTCAAAAATCTTTAAAATAATGTTTCCTAGCCATTTTTTCCGCGTGTTGTTAATGAAGAAAGCAGGCACAAATATTAATTCTATGCTGTCGCAGAAGGACCTGAATGCTCGAATTTCTGCTTGTCGTTGCTTCGTATAATAGAAAAAGAAAATTAAAATATAAGAAAAAGTGAAGAGAAATAAGCGGACCATTTACATCGCGAAATCAAAGGAAACGAGAAAATAAAATAGAACGACGAGAGAAAAGGCAAAAAAGAAATGGGGGAAGAAAACCGTTACTTGTCTTTGCGAATTGTATGCACACATCGGCATCGATCCAGAGCACCGTTCCCATGAGACTTAAAGGCTTTTATATTTATAGTCGTAGTATAAGTAGGAAAGCAGCAGCGTAAGGAGCCATTTTCTTTCCTTTTCCTTTTCCATCTTCTTCCTTGCCTCCTTGACTCAAGCTTTAGATTCAAACTCTGATCTCACACGACGTATATATGCCTATTATATATTATATTAATTTTTCGTTCTTTGGAAAGCTCGATGATGAAAATTCAAGAGAAAAGAAAAAAAGTTAGAAAACGAAATGAAAAGAAAGCTCAACGAAACGCATACGTACTTAATACAAAACTATACACATACCTAATTAATTGAATAATTCGTGGTTGTTGTCAATTGTTATTTGACTCAATAACAATCGAACCAATATTTGCAAATGTTACCACACTTGCAATTATCCATTTGACATTTACGTTTATAAATGTAAATAATATCTATCACATATCAAATTACTTTTGAAACGGGTCAGTTTTGATAATCTGATAGGACGTTAGTTTGTAATTTCATTAGACGGTTAATGCTACGCATAAGGTGTCCCTTTAATAAGCGTAAAACGCTAATTAAACGGCACACAAAACGTACAGAGATTACGAGGAAGTTTTTAAATTATTATTGATAAATATGTATAATCAAAATCGGACCCTTTTCGGTTTCGTCGTTTCGATGCGGGGGATTTTAATGGATTTTATTTGTTAATACGAATAATGTATGAGAGCGAAAAGGGAGACACGAAAATCGTGCAAACATCTGGTAATTTATTTTTCATTTTAGACCGAATTTCCGTTTTATTTTATTTCACTTTTTGCAATTCTAACGACCTAAACTAATTTCGCAAGTTTTCCAAGCGAAACTCATTAATGTTACGCAAGATAACAACTTTTATAATTCGATCTAAATCCATTACGGAATATTTTCATTATTATTACATAACAACAATGACGACGGTAATAACAATAATAGCTAGAAGAGCTGATAAAATGATAAACAAATAATTCGGTACGTAGTATTAAAATAAATAAGTGTTCTTGCATGAAGTTTTAGCGTAATAATTAGGAATTATGCAGTTTAAACCTTTACTGCAGCATCAATAAGTAATCAGTTCCATTTTTAGCATTTCGAGCAAATAATGCATTTTTGAGTTGGGCAAAATGAGAGAGAATCAAGGTCGCATCCTATAAACGTCCATGCATTTAAATGCATCGATTATTAATTGCTGCATTGAAATGAAATTTAATAAAAGATTCATGGACGAAATTCTAATTTTAAATTGTACGTAATGATATAATCAATACCCGCATGAAAGAATAGATAATGCGTTTTATCATTTCGAAATTGCAAATGTTGCAAGGACTTTTTTTAATGCTATTATTTCTAATCAATCGCGTAAAGCAGCTGATTAACGATTGAATAAAAAATTAAACTTTTCCCAAAGATTTACGTCTCTAATAAACGGTTTGTTATAATTAATTCGATTGCATTAATAACAAGTCTAAGTATGTTAAATCGTTTGAGGTTGTCTCCTCACGCCACTTTACGGTAACTTTTTCTGTTTCAGACCAGCAGGAACAAAAAATATATTTTTTAATAAAACTCGTCGCTTACGCAGTATAACGCAAACAATGAAAATGCAAATTATTAGAAAACTTTTATTTCCTCTTCTTCTTCGTTTTGTTGTTATTGTAGTGGCAGTCCTCTCATTCGAAGGAGAAAAATACAAAGAAAAAATATATCCAACCAAAATGTAACGCCCTTATTATACCCCCTATATTCCCGGCATAATACGTTTCTGTTCTTTTTCCAACTGGAATTTTAAGGAGTGTTTTTATTTCATTTACAATCTAACAGGAACGTTAAAGAGCAAAAGAAAGTGCGAGAGAGAGAATCTAATTGGAGTTTTCTAGCCAATCAGCACCAGTTGTAGAGTAGTCGATGGAATCGTGTGTATTGTTCCAATACCATCAGCAATATTTATTCTTCCTTAAATTGCCATTTCCATTTTACGTTAATTAATCGAGAAGGTCAAATTGATTCGAATATGAATGTTCGATGATTGGGGCAAATATCGCGTACTAATGAAAGATCAAATCGTTTTGTTGTTGCCGCCGATACTAAATTAAATCAGATTTTCTTCGCTCTTCATTACAATTTCCTCATTTTTTCCCATCATGTTCTCTATCAGTGTATTTATTTGCCGCAGGTTCGGCGGAATCGCCGTGCGAGGCAAGTGTCGTGGCAGCTGTGGCAGCACCGTCGTCTAGACCTGAGCTTACTAGAAGCGCACTGGCAACTTTAATCTCCCTCATATCGGCCGTATTCATGAAGAACTTTGTTGTAGATGATGTATTATAATTTATTTTTGCGAGTAGCAAGTCGACGAGGCAACCGCACGAGAGAAAGGTTTTAAATTAAAGCAGAAAACTAACAAAAAAATAATAAATATATATATTATACGAAATCATACAAATAGAAGGTAGTTCGCTTTTACACCGATACGATTGACTACAGAATAGTAGTAGATATGAATTTCGGCTTAAGAATTATTAAGTGAATTAAGAGAAAAAAGAGGAACCACTTTTGTGCATTTTGTAGTAGAAGTAATGCAATTAACGAGATGTGAAAATGATAGAATCGAAATTACCGTACGATGGGAATTGAGCGATTTAGTAACCTGTCCTGTCTAAGATAACTGATGAAGCTTTACCAGATCTTCAACTGATCGATATTCTGCGGGATGAGAAATTCAACAATATACATATCAGTTAGTTGAGACTAAAAAACGGTGTAGTCACACGAATTAGTATTAACGCATGAAAAGTTTTCCAATTATTATCATTTTTTTTTTAATTATCTGAATTATCCCAATGCTTCGTTAATCACAAGAGATGATTTTTTTAAATAAATGGTTCCCTTAATTTACATCGTCAGAGACAATCATATTTAATCGATCTTAATATAAATTTTAAGGCATTAATGAAGAGATGAATATAACAATGAGTAATTATAGAAAAATAATGAAGAGAACAGTTCTTATGTTAGTCGATAGGTATTTTGCAACACACGCGGGGTGCATGCAAGCTGGATTTATAAGCGAAAATGAAGAAGAAAATTAATTTGCTAGGTGTAATTAAATGTATCAGTATAAATATATTATTAGAGCATAAATATAAATATTTTTAGGTAAAATATTATTTGAATCATATAAATCTACATTTGTAGAATTAAAATGGAAAATTTCCACAGGGAAAATATTACGTTGCGCAAAATTGCAAAATTATAAGTCGTAGTTGATAATTAGCTGTCCGTTGTCAATCGAAGAGCAAATGAATTGGGGTTAATTTTAATTGCGACTACGACGCTAATTTACAAATTCAGTGATATAAATTGCATATCAAATTATTATATAATTGATATTTACGATACGTTTCGAATAAGCGTAGGTCAACAGAAAAATTTGTAAAATAATGTGTAAAAAGGTTATATAAGGGAAAGTAATAATGAGGATGAGAGTATGATTAAAAATTTGATTTTTGAACTAATTGAAAGTTACGATTGATTTACAGTTCGATTAGCATTAAGGCTATTAAGTATTGTAAATTTTATACTGAAAAAAAGATTTAATCTAATAAAGGGCGACGACATAATTAAGGGCCAATAATTTTTAATGAGAAAGGGAAACGGATACATATCAATTACACAAATCCTATAAATTAATATATTTATACAGTAAATGTAAATGTGTGTATTATCAATTAATTAATTAAAGAACAGTATAGGGAGTATCGATTATTATTAAACCAAAAAAAATGAAAATAGGAAACTGTTTTGTGTTGCTTGTAATGGAGTTTTCTCATTATGTTGGAAAATCATTAAATGTTTAATAAAGCCAATTACATTGTTGATGCTATTAATTAGTAGAAGAAGAAAAGTAGAGATACGATGTATTATTATTATTATTATATGTTGTGTGCACGTTATTATTGTACACTGGACGAATATTACAAATATAATTTAATGAGCAGTAAAAAAATGCAAATAGATAATGAGAGAAGAATAAAACAAACTAGTTAAATCATAATTGGTGTGGCGGTTAAATGTCCTCTAAAAAACTTATTCTTATTACTTAACGCTCTGTCTAATAAACACCACTTGCTTGTCAATTGTAAAATGGTACAATAAAATTCTAAAAAGAACACGTCTGAAAACCAATTAGATAAATTACAAGGGAAAAATTCATTTCGTTCGTGACGCAACGGCACTACTTTTCTAACTGCAGTCGATTTTTTATTTTCGGTTTTGAAGAAACAAGAGACTAATTACCATAAATCTTAATACCAAAAGGAAAAGAAAATGAACTGATAGCTCACGTTTAATAATAAAATACATATCAATCAGGCGCTTATATTGAAAATCGTTGTAATCAATTTAAAAAAAAACAACAAGAAATGATGCTTATGATGTTTATACACAATAACGAATGGATTCGAATTACATTCTTATATGATCAGTGTTGCTTTTTCTTTCTCTTATACGGACCATTGCATTGAATCGATTACAATTTTATAAAGAAAAACCAAATCAGTTGTTTACTTCAACGCATTATTGAGGAACAAACGTATTTTAAATTAATCGTATAAGAGACAAATTAAATGCAGACAAGTATATGTGTATACGATCGATTATGACTTTGTAAACGGTTCAATTCCGGTTCGCGATGCTTTCAATCAGAAAAAGCCAATAAAAATTTCCTTCGTATCAAACTGAAACCCAAAACGGATTCGTTGACAATAAATAATCATCCTTTATTTTTTAATGAACGATCAATCAATCCGATGGATCTTTAAGTATTAGCGATATCTCGTAAGAATTGATTTTCCGATTTTTATTGGCACGTTTCGCGAAATACAAAACATTATATTACACGCAGAAAGCAAATTTAAGGGGAAAGAAACAAATAAAAATAAAACGAATAACAGTGGTTAGTGCTTACTTACCACCCTATCTAATGCCTAAAAAGTTAGATTAGTGCCTATAAATATTTACTACATTATATTATAAAACTACTTTATACCTTTTAGTATGTAGCTATTTATACGTGCTGAAGAAAAAATAAATAAAAATGCAAAAAAAATGTAACAAAAACAATTATAATGGAAATGATGTTGCAGGGAACGTCTCTAAATGCATATCTTATACAACATACAACACATATCAATTTACATATCATTTATCGTTTTTTATAAAGCTACTATCGTATTATAGGTTCTCCCAGTGCGTGTGTGCCTGATGAGCATCCGAATGGTTTAATTTCGCGTTAGATTTCACGGATTGCGTACACGCATCTCTTAACAAAATGATAACCCTTATTGTACGTGCTTAGATTCTCGTATATTATTTTTCCCGTCGATGGCAGCCACTTTTCTTTTACGACGACGCCGATGATTTTGCAAATGCACATATTAATAATGATAATAATAATAAATGGCACTAATAACATTATATATATACATATATATCTATACGTATAATAATAATATTGTAAGGGTTTACACGCACGTATAATTTAAGAGGACGATAACGTTTGTACGTGCTTAAAAATTCGCTTGTTTTAGCGGTCGCGTAAATCTCAATTCCGGTCGAAATTTACACCCACACACACAAAAAAAACGAGCCAGATAATGCTAATTACACTTGTTTGTGTGCTTTTATTTCGCAAATAACGGACGGTCAGATTGGCAAATTTTATTTTTATTCACTTCACACGATTTTCGGATACACGTTTTAACGACAGACACCTGGAGATGAACTAATTTAAGGTGAGGGGTAACTATCATACGTATTGCATAATAACGTAAAGTTAAATTTTGATTTTCTTCTCCGTTTCTTTTGATGTGTTATAGGACGTAGTCAATTAAGAATCGTATTTAACGAAAAATAAATGCAAGTAGTAGTCGATGGCCTGTTAATAATAATGGTAATTCATAACGCTTAAAAACTGTATATTTAATAGAAGGTACTAATTAATCAATTAGTTTATATGCCACACCAAGAGGCTTTCGTTATTGATAGTAATTGCATAATGATTATCGTGTCACAATTTTATTTCTAATAGAAGTTCTGTTTTCGAACTGAAGATTATTTTCCTTTGAAAAGCAAATTGTATAATAAAAAGGAAACGATATTTCTGAATAATTAACGAGATCGAAATTGTTTATCCATACACTTTGCCCTAATAGAAATACGTTTCGTTATATTTTATTCCTTACGTGTATAAAAGTATATTTTTATTATTTCAACTTTTCGAGAGACGTAACCGTAAAGGGAATATTGCTGTTATTTCTAGACGTTACGTTTTATTTTAAATTTTAAACTAATTGGAAGTATTATAGATATGTAAATAAAAAATTATAAAAGCAAAATTTCACAAGCTACCAATTAAACGCAGACGTCTTATTATTTAACTTTAGACATTCGAAAAATAAAAAAAGCAAAAGGTGTACCGCGTTTTCAAACCTAATTGATTGAAACGTTCCAATTGATTTGCTCGTAGCGAGGTTTCTTTTTCATATTGTTTAGCAAAAAAGTTAATGCATCAAAAAATCTGCGATTGTTAATTACTTTTATCCTACATTAGTGCAGGATAATAAATGAATTTGTGGATTAATAACTGTTAAAAATAAACGGCATAAATATAAATTTGGCATTTATTTCATTATGCAATTAATTTCAGTCTGATATCTACACGAATTAAACGAAATTAAATAAATAATCAGTTTTTATTTCAATGAATTAAAAAAATTAGTGATATTGCAGTCGTTTTCCATTTTATTTTATATGTTATTTTTAATGAATCAAACTAAAAATTAAAAAGTTCTTGAATAATATCAAAACGTGTGGCATAATTAATTTAAATAAACAAAATAAAACAAATATTATTGCTACAATCATATAACTAGTAATTGCAAAATTACTAATACACACACAAAACACTTTATATATACACACAAAACTAATTTAAATTAACAAATAATAGTAAATTAATTATGAAAACTAGAAAAGAAATCTACCGACACATATCAAATATGTGACTTTTTTCAGCTGTCCTGTCCAATAAGTAAATTTAGTAAAAAAGAATGAACACAAGCTGTTATATTATTAAACTTAACCAAATGAAAGATCAATTTAATTAACAACAACAGAGAGAAGAATAAAAATAAAATCGAGCGTCTAATGCCTAGGGCGCATCTTTGATATTGCATATTATAATTAAAAGAAGAAAAGGTGTATTTTCTAAAAATATACATTTTTTTAAATGTAACCGAAAGGTTTTAAACAAAATAAAAAAGTTATATATCATGCGGCAGCCATGAGCAAAAAAAGGATTTATATTGATTAATAATTAAAAAAAATTATAAAAATGCAAAAAAAAATATTAAAAAAAACAACAAATGTTAGAATGGACTTGTAAAATGAATACAATTATATAAGTAAAACAATATACACACATTAGTTTGTAAGATATAAATTATATATACAAATATTATGATTAAATTTTCGTTTAGATCGCGATTTTAATTGAAATTGATTTTCTTCGTTCGTGCTGGTTTTTTGATTGTTAATTAATTGGGAGCACTGTAATTAATAACGATAACGGATAATTATTAAATTAAATGAGGACGCAAAAAGTAACCGTCAGTGTTACCGCTTCAATATTTTCGCATTTTGATGTGATACTACGTAGATTTAAACAAAAATGAGGAGGAAAATCACTCTACTAATGTAATGCTAATAATAATGATGATAACAAAAAATTAAATAATAATGCGAAAGTTGTATTGTAATAGAATGGATGAAGTTTTTCCCTTTTTTTGAAATACATGAAATAAATATATATTTGTATATTGGTGGGAATCATTTTGGGTGTGTGTGTGTGGCTCTATCTGATTGTAAATAATTTAAGAGTTTACAACGTCATTACCGGCATTAATTTTAATCGCAAATTTCATCCCTTGTAGAAGTGGTGGTTTACTATTATCATTACTATTACTAAAATACATTTGAATATTCATCGACTCTCAACGCTATATTACCATAGGATTAGTAACCGTCATTGATAACAGCGGTAGGTGGTTATGTACGATGGCTACGTCTTATCCTATTTTTTTTATGACATTTTCCTTTTATTTTAACTTTTTGGCCACCGGAAATGCAACCAAACAACTTTACAGGGTAAAATCGATGGTACAACAATTTTATGAAAGGTTCAATATTTAATAACTCACAAACGTTGGATCAAACACACAAAATTTATCCAAATGAAGCTGATAAAAAAACGGATCTTTTTTCTGTAGTTGGAAAACCACATTTTTCCATTACGTGGATTGTAATTCAAAATGTGTACATTAAATTTCATTGTATTATTTTACCCGTTCACACACACAAACACAAACATTTCTGTATGTAGAGAGAGAGAGATAGTTAGCTAGCAAGATAAACAATTCGATTAGAGCAAAATATACATTAAATCCATACAAACAAAGGTAATGATTACATACAACCCGCAGCTTCAATTTAATTAAGTAATAACGTTGTTTTCTCTGCAGTTTAACAAACAGTAGCAATAGGGAAAAAGATGAAGGGGAATGAAGGATAGAGATTTTTTTTATATGACGACCATGCAATTTGGTCGTGTATCCAATAATAATAAGAACGTGTAACTACATTTATGTACAAATATATATTTAATTATGTACGACTAAGAACAAGAGTATGATAATGATGATGATGATTCTATTACTAAAAAAAAAAGAGATGAAGAAATAAAAAAAATGTGTAATGTAACTGTAAAATGGCTGTTAAATAAAATAATAATTAATATATATTATAGATTGGATGCAGGTTTAATAAATTAATTGACAAGCGCATATATTTATAAAAGGAAATATATTTAGACGAAGAAAAATCGAGATTAAACCTGTCTTATTAAGTTTTTCATTTATATGTAAAGAATAAATGATGATATATTATAAATATTAATATAGAATATGAAATTTAATTTTCGATGCTTATGATTGTTTTGATGTGGTTTATACACCTCTGGTTAACTCTAAAGAGTCAATATTAAATTAGTATTGTAGTGTAATATGCGAACAGAAGATGAAAAAAAAAATGATTAAGAATAAAAAACATTAGATATGCATATATGTAGCTTTAAACGATATCGATGAATAAATAAGTGAAGGAAAGAAATCATATTAAACCAATAAGTAAAGAAAATGTAATGTTATTCGTAGTTCTTGTCAATAAAAAGATAAAACTATTAAATTGATTTGTATTACGTTAACTGTAACATTATAAAGTTATGTTTATTGATTTTTCAAGTCTAAATTAGAAATTACTGTTATTATGAAACTGCTGGTTTTCATATTTAATAAATAGAGATACATAGAAACAATGACAAAAGAAATGATGATGTAAGGTATTATTATAAATAGAGATATTGATGAACCTAATGAGATATTTTTTAAAATTATATATCGTATATTTAAAAAATTTTCTTTTAACTTTTTACTGTTTATATCATTTGGTTGATAAACTATTATGGTTAAATAAATGATGTATATTCCCAAAAAAATTAAACTAATTGGTTTTATTTTACACCCGAATTCATTTCGTTGTGTTGATTTGAAAGAGGTCGAAGATGTTTTGGTACAAAAAGATAATCGATCGGTAGGATTCAAGAGATGCTCAGATTTTATTTATCCGTTATTAAAGTACGCCGCACTAATAGAAATCCTTCAGTATTACATTCATTTTGCAACACTAATAAAATTTTCCTTTAAAGTATAAATACTTGTTATCCGTAAATGAAATACTTTTTCGTTTGTTGATTTTACCAACATATAAAGTTAAAATTAAAAACAAAAAGTTTAAGATCACTCTCTCCTACGATTTATCCAAACATTATCGAAACTTATAAAATATCGTTAAGTTCTTCTTAGATTTATCATTTTCTTCGTAATCGAAACTTTCGTCGGAAACTGGAAATATAATAATGAAATGGAAAATAATTAAATGGAAACGTCTGCTTGCCACAACAGGAATCAAACGTGAAAATTGTCAGCTGCAATCGGCTTCTAGTTATTATTTCCTTAATTGCTTCAGATAACATCTTGTAATATAAAGATTCCTCAATTTAGAATTGGAATAAAAGAATTGAACAACAATATAGTTCATCCACACAATTTTCTTTAAAGATAATTAATTCCCTCAGTGATATTTCGCTAAAATTATAGGTGAGAACAATGATTTGTTAAGTGCAGTTTAAACACTTCGCTTTAACATTTTTAATTATATACACGGTTCCACTTTATTTTCGTCGTTTATCGTTCGATACAATTTTGCGCGCTAGATTCCACTTGTCGTTTACATATTAAGAGCATTAAACGGCTGGACAAAAGTTTTAAAGAGTAATTGAAATTATCTAACCGTTTCGCATTCCGCATACGTACGAACCATAACTTGTTGCGAAACTCATTAAACTAAACACTAGAACAATCTCAAAGCAATTATTTTCTAGTAGAATACAAGTGAATGGATGAGAGCAAAAAATATTTGTACATTTATGCAGAAATACGCTCATACGCGAAACATTTACAATTTATTACTGGTACGAGTAATTGCTGTTGAAACTTTATTTGTTTATTTATTAGTGGCTAAGCTGTCGAGAGAGAAAAATTATAATAGGTTAAAAATTATTTAGTTGCTACAGTTTGATTATTTTATTAGGTAGATGTTTGGAGAAATTCACTATAAATTGAACAAATTAATATTCATTGGATTAAATTAAAACGTGCGTAATTGTTATAGCAAAACTGAAGCAATTATTTTCGAATATATTTTATTAATAGCATTAGAAGAACCCTATTTAATCGAGAATGACCTCGACGCTCATCCTTTTTCCTACCGAAGTATGACCATCGACATGACTCCCACCAATCGATACAAAGCGTCAGATTGCAAGACAACTTTCTCCTTGAACTCTCTCTCACTCTCATTCTCTCTCTATTGCTGGCCCCTGCGACTAACCAACTACCACAAACGTGGATGATTACATTAACAAAATAAATTAGATTTCGATTTTGATATTCATAACGAGTGGAACGTTTCATTCGCATCAAACAGAAAGAAAAGAAAAACCGCTAAGTGATTAATTTTGTAAGACTAACATGTAAATTATTTGAGAAAAAAGACCAATTAAATGATTCACTTCTTATTTTCAGCAATGATGTTTTTTTTTCGCTTTCAGTTGTAAATTCGCCACGAACAATTAGTACAACTTCGGTCCAAACATGTCCTTTTACAGAACAACAATAACAACAACAACAACCTTCCAATTTGATCGAAACCTTGTTCCTCGTTAACGACGGTGCGCGTCGCAGAATAATATATCACGAGAAAAAAAGAAAGCGTAATGTCTTGCAAAATAAAGCGAAATTTTTTTGCATGTTAGCGTTAATTGCTTCGACAGTCGATCAATAACATCGAACGGCGAAATGTGTGAATTATATAGCGTTAAAGATGTTTCGATAAATAATAAGAATAATGGCCAAAACCGTAAAATAAATGATTTAAAAGGGCAAGAAGGGTAAGTATTTAATTTAGAGCGCAGAACGTAATGCTGTGGCCGTGGTACAAGGTTAGAAGGCAAGAAACGTGTTGGGCGATTTAAATTATTAACATCATTTAACTTCCGACACGGCGATCAATTTCGACCAATCTTTAAACATACATTTTATGTAGCGAAGAGGGTTGGAGGAACCGAAAAGTTTGAAATTCAACTTGCTAAATGCGTGGGACGTTAAGATCTAATTTATAACTTATCGATCAACTACTACCACGTTTAATATAATTAATAATAATATTTCAGTAAAGCGATATTGTTAATTAATTAGTTTTGGCAATTTAATTCGTTAAATGAATTTCGTTTATAATCGTTTAAAATTAATTAATCAATCAAATCTCACCGCATGTCAATTAATTGCTGTTGTTTTTTCTTCGTTTCCTTTAGGATAACCATCGGAATACAAAATCGTTTGTTAGTTTTCTTCGCCGAACGAATTGTATATTGGCTGTTGCGGTTGTAAATTATACGGATTTAATATCGCGTTTTAACGTTAATCAACAACTAATAAACTTCTGCTAAACCAGTGGGCTTTCACTTAATGCGACTGAACCACTAATTTACAATTTAATACCAAATTCAATAGACTTCACTTGTAGTAGTTTTCAGCAAGTTATCATTGGTAGCATGCAAAATTTATCAAAACACTTTTGACGCGATTTAACGAATAATTAGCAAACATGTATGAAAAAAATTGGTACTTGAGTAGTAGTTAACGAATGTTTACGTACACCATTACAAATTACGCATTAAGTATTAAAACAAAACGTATAAAACAATCTTGATTCAACGACGTTCAGCTGTAAAGTTTCAGGAAAGTAAGTACCCACCTGTATGTCGAATTATAAGGCAAGTAAAAATTTATTGTCGACTAGTAAGATAGTAACTTTACATCCTATAAAATGGTTTAAATTGTGCTGATGAGAAAGTGTTTATGAATTTAAGTCGTTTAAGTTTAATGCCTTAAAGTTTCCTATAGGTCTCTTAAGAGATCACCATTTTTTTTGCAGAAAGGCCCTATAGATCCATATTTATTAGAATTTAACGCTGTAACTGAAATTACCCTTTAATACAATTGATTTTGATAATGTGTTCATCGCAATAATAACAGATACAATAATAATAATAAAGTATGTATACTATGAAGCAATTTATAATCGTTCAATAATGCACATACGTATCTAGCATAAATACTTTGCAGGATCTACAGAATAATAAATAATATGAATACATTTATTATTATAGGATTATTGAACGAATTTGCATAGTAAAATTGAACATATTCAAATTAACAATTGGTTGCTTGTTCATGCGATTTCATTACAAATCGCACACGTTAATACATATATTTATGTCAAATTTAATGCAGAATTAATCATCAAATGAATTTTAATTTCGAATACAAATAAATATTGTATACGCGAAAATTAGCTCTCTTTATCCATAATTTGATATATTTCACTAACACGATTCAGAAAATTACCTTTCCTTTCCATAATTGCAATTCAAGTCATTCTTCGACCGTATTGTATTTTTTTATTATAAATAATCACGTATTTAATAATCTGCTTTTAAATTCGATGAAACAGAACAGAAAAATTATTTTCATAAATAAACTGATTTCGTATACGTGACAAGAAACGAAACGATTCGCCTTAAACGTTGGGTATAGTCGTCGATATATTTCTATATAAAAAAATTCGATAGAAATTGTATTTATATGTAATTTACTTTCGAAAAAAATTTATTTCGTTCCACGGAAAATGTGCATAACATATTTAAACGAAAGTTTGTAAGGGGTAATTCGAGAAAGAAAGAAGAAAAAACAAATGTGGAAAAGTAACGGTGCAAAAGAGATGTCAAACCTTTTGTGAAAAGTTTCGAAGAGAAAAGGAAACGACGCATTTTCTCCTCGAAACTTTCGGTCTCCTTGTCTTATCTTTTGCCTCATCTGTTTTCCATTTTTCTTCTTCGGGGGAAAATTTTATTATAGAATGTAAATTAATTCAATGAGAAGTTTGTAATAATGCGTAACCTTCCCATTTTCGTTATGTATATAAACTTTAATCCCTAAATTCAATGTCCATATATATGTAAACGTACAGGAAACGTAATAGGACTTTAACTGCATTATTTATTCAGAAAATCTATAATTTTGGGTCGATTTGGAGAGCAGAAAAGAAGGAATAAATATATGTACAAGGAAAAATGTACGAGGACCAGAAAGGGAACATTGATTTAGCGAAAGGTGAGTTTATAATTAAAACAAAAAAAATTATATTAGGTGGAAAGTGAAACTTTAAATAAATCCCAAAGGTATTCATTACTGTTTATTGATGACAAAAAGGATTCATGTCCAACATATCAAATTTAAAATCAATGGAATTTTCGTAGTATGTTTACATCAAATGTATTATATTAATAATTTATTTTGTTTAATATTCTGCGCCTTCTTCCAACGAAGCCGAACTACTCCGTCCTCCATGCATGCTATCGTTAGTGGATTCAATTTTCGCAGCGTAACACGGTTAAGAAGAAAGTGGATCGTGTCTCGAATATTATTATTATTGGCGGCAACGAAAGGCCATCAACAAATGCAGATTTCGAACTTTTCCATTTCGCTCTATTAGAAGTTATTCCTTCTCTGTATGTGATCCTATTTATTTCCTCTCTTAGCACACTTCATTGGGTTTCAACGAGAAAAGATTGACTCGTTTTGATTAAAGTAAAGGCAATGTAATAATTTAATTGCCTATAGGCGTGTATTTGAAAGTTGTATTAAATAAAAAAATGTTCGCTCTTTTAAAATGAGACAAACGATATTGGCAGAGTAAAATAGCGTAAAACAGTAGAATGGTTTCGCAAATTACACCTTGCAAAATATAAACCGACGCCGCCTTTTACTGTTCCCAAGGTAAATGGAAAACTTTCTTAGTTAACTCCGTCGTTAACGAACCTAATAATTCACATTTCATCTGGATTCCCTATTGGCGGGCGAAACGTTGCAGCAACGGTGGACCAAATAGACGAGGAATAAATACCATCAATGTATTAAACGACATTGTTCTAAAATTTCATCGATACAGCAATAATTCTATGCAAAACTACACCAAGATAAACATATTTCAAACCATTGATAAATCGAAATCATCAAAGTATTATTGTTAGACTACTTTAATTAAATTGATTCTTTACCATTGTTTAAAACTAAGTCTTATTTGTACTTTATAAAAATAAACTACACATTAACATTCTATTTAAAGCATTGTTTGTCTTACATCTGCATTTAATTTTCATAAAACAATTTGGAGTTTAATAAAGTTTTCAAGCAAGATTCTTAATCAAAATGCCGATAATAATGGATGGGTTTTATGTTGGAAGTTTGAATAAATAAGAAAAGTTTAGGAATAGTAAAAAACGAGATTGCACTCTATTAATTAATTTAGCTAGATTTGCATAGAAATGCGAAAAGCGGTAATGACAAAGTTTGCAAAATTAGATTCGAAACTAATTGGATAAGAATGCTCCTTCTATTGTAAACTATTAGAAAATGAAGGTAAGAAAAATGCTAATTACTGTTGTGAATATCGAAAAAAAATATAATACAAATTTGGAATTCAAATAATAAATAAAAATTTTACTGCAAATCTACATCTGAAAGTGAACGTTCTAACTATCTTATTCGTCATCGTCCTCGCTGTCGATGAATTTCTTCGGTTTCTTGTTCGTTGGTAAACTGTCCGCATCGTCCTCGTCCGAATCGAGAAGAAGCGATCTGTTTCGTTTATTGCTGGTAGATTCCGCGTTCACAGTTTCATCGATCGGATTCTCCTTATCCGAATCGCTCTCGCTGTCCTCGACGCGAACAATTTTCCGAATTTTCTTCTTCGCAGAGCGCGCAGGTTGCGGTGCTTCATTTCCTGGCGGTTCCACTGTTTCGTTGCAAGATGGCGTACGTGAGAGATTTTCATCATTTTCCACTTCGCTATCGTCGTTTCTACTTTGTCTGCCATCGGATAAATCACCGTCATTGTTAATTTCTGCGTTCGTTTCCGGGACCTCCTCGTCATTTATAACAATTAACGTTTTTTCGATGGCCTGCGTAATCGTGCTGCTATAATTTTTCAAAGTATCGACCGATAAATGTGCGGGAATTCGCCAATAAATTTCCTAAAAAAAAAAATAGAAACGAAAGTGAAATGTCATAAACCCTCATAAAAAAAAGATCGAAAAATAGAAAGAGATGTTGAAAGAGAGAATGAAGAAAGAAAAAAGGTATTTAATCAATTATTTGCCTGTTCGTTTGCCGGCTCTTCGAAACGGAAGGCACGTAACAAATATAAAAATTTCTCATCCTCCATCGCCGTCACAGATGATTCCATTATAGGTACGATCGGCACACCTTCGTCCTCATCGTCTGGATCGTTTTCGATATCGTCGACTAAATCGTCGATACACTCTTTAATCCATTCTAATGCGTTGCCCATATCTGTAAGAAAAGAAAATAGTCTCGATTAAAGCATTAAACCGAGTATACACGACGAAAGACGGACAAAATGAAGATTGTAATTTAAAAGACAAACCTGCTTCAACCATTTCAATTAAAAGTTTCGCAAGTTGGTTCGACGAAAGTTGGACACTTTTTTTCTTCTTCTTCGCTGACGATGAAGCATCTTTTTTCTTCTTCTTCTTCGGTTGCGTTTGCTGTTGTAAAACCGACGACGATGATGCCTTTGTTGACTGCATGTTTGTGTCATCGTCTGATCCGCTGTTAAATGAATCGTCTCCGGTGCTCTCTGAAGAAAAAATGAATTATATGAAATTAAGAAAAAGTCGGGCCGTCATAAAAATCTTTATTTCAATTCCTATGCAAAAAACTAAATTAAAATGGCTATTATTTTTTCCTCAAAATAGACACGGAATAAAAATGGTCGCGCAAAAATTGGAATGATTGATTTAATTTCTGCAAAATATCTCATATAAATAGAATTTTGTCCGATTCGCTGAACACACCCTCTCATAATACAATGAGGAATAATCACAGAAGCTGCAGCAGCATCAGCAACGAGCCAGCCAGCAGCCGTGCTTTTGTGCACATATGTGTGGGGTAGAATTGAATTAAACATTTCCATTTGGAAAACCTGTCATGTGAATCGTACATGCATTATAAAGAATGGCATTTATATTCAGATATGATTTTCAATTACTATCATTTGACTAAGGAGCTTCCACTTTTTTAACGTTCGATAATCGTGACCAAACAAAGAGAAAATAAAATGCAGCGAATAAAGTTTGGGATCATGAAAAATCAATTAGTAATAATAAGGAAACTATTATCTTCGACTTTAAAGATAATAAATTTAGGGCATAAAAGCTTCCATAATATAAAAAAAGTAAGGGATATATCTTTCTCTGCTGTCGTTTTACCGTAATTTATATCGGTTTAAATCAACCGGTAGAGAATGGCATTTTTCTTTTCCTTTTTCTTTTTGGCCCGTAAGACGAACTCAAAAGACCTCCCCTTTCAAAGAAAAAAAAAATGCACGAAGGGAAACTTTCGAAATGCTACGCAGACTGTGGAGTGTCACGATGAAGATGTACTTCACAAACGATATTTTCGTTTATTTCTCCTTCTGCGTTGCATCTCCTTATCCACGAAATTAATTCATTAAATCCATTTAAAGGCGTTTGTCACATTCGTTAAGACAGTAACGTGAAACGGTGCATATCGAAAAATTTGCAGTAATTGGAGATGGCAAAAAGAAGGCGCGAGGATATGCAAGATGAGGTAATAAACTTGTTTTATTGGATGGTGGAATGATAGATTATAATCGTCGGTTATTTAATATGGGCTGATATTTGAAGATCGAGTATTGATTACCGAAGGTCGAGCATATCTTTGCTTATTAAAGCCGTTACGTGATCCCGTCTAAGAGCAATAGAGTGTACGTATGAGAAATTGACGCGAACAAGTGAAGATAAATTTGCAGCATTTCCCTCTCATTATATTGCGCTTTTCCCTATTCCTTTTCCTTCCTTGTCATTTTTCAAAACAAACCAATGCTTCATTTCCAACTAAATCTGGTAATAAATTTACGATAATTTTTCATTATACTCTTAAAGATTTCTGTTGATTATTTATGACCAATTTCTTCATCCACTGTCCCCTCCCCCTTACTTTCAGCCTTCAACATTTGAATCCTCCATAAGCTAATATTCTACTGATATTAATACATTCCGAAATGAAATGAGATAATAAATTTAACTTTTTTTTCGCCGTCGTCCTTAGGTCTTGAAAGGAGTTTGCTGAATTGAAAATTTATTTTAAGAGGGGTCGGATATATAAAATGAAACATAAATAAAAATATATATGAGTCTGCGTTTGCCTCCCCTTATTGATCTCATTCTAAGTGCTTTAGAAATAGACTTTATGGATTTTTATTTGGACAACATATTATATATTATTTAGTAAGTAAAAGAAAAAAGAGTCTCTCTCTTGTTACGCTTACAAGTTGAACGGGATAACAAAAAGGAACCGAATATTAAAATGAAATCACATACATATTTCAAGAGGGAAAAATATTCTTCTACAAAACTCTATGTGTTACGCTAAAGTTTGCATTTTAGAGTTTTAAAGCCTTCTTCTTCTCTTTTTGTTTCTTCATTTTTCTTCTTTTCGCGAAACTAGTACCGCTGCTCTCGAAATACACTCCGGTATAAACTCTTTTCTCCTTCTCGCTGGATAATTCCATCTCCTTCTCTTCCACTAGCAAACATTAAGTTTAAACTTTGCCAGTAAGTGTATGGCGAATGTTTAACGCAAACTTTGCTTTAACATATAGACTTAATAACAAAATGAGGAATTTGCAAAGATTATAATGCTAACGTCTACGTAAATTAGTGCGGTTTATTATTAACGCATATATATACGACAAATTATAATGTCCCTTATTACAACAACAACAAATACCGTAAGCAAAAGTTAGACGAGAGAAAAAAAGGAAAAGAAACATCTTACGGTCCATTAAACTTGAAATGCATGTCATACTGGTAGGGAAAAATCGAATAAACGAGAAATACATATACATCTAAAATGCGTGGAAATAAATTGTAGAGCTTTATCTCGTCCAAGGGTGAATCAGTTCGGTAGTGAATAGAGAAAGAGAGAGAGAAAAAAAAAACAACACTACCGTCCCCCAGAATAAGTACAAAGAGGCACTCCAGCTTTTTTTCCCTAATACATTTGTCCCCCTTTTCGACGAACGGGAAAAAGTCAATAATACGAACAAAAAAAAAGAGAGGAAAAAGAGGAGAAATGCACCTCTAGAATTTTAATTGGAGCATTAAAGCGTTATCATACAAGAGAGAGCCGTCGTTGCGTTTCAATTTGGCGGACTCATTAAACGCAAATTCCTACCAATTTAGAAAAGATTACGGTTCCGAATAGAACGTTAAATGCCCATTTTTTATCGCTGCTTGATTGACAATATAATTATTTATGTGCTGCGAGCGGTTATTCGTTTCACGTTAAAAAGTTACATTCGCTTTTAATTTACTTTTGTTAATTGGCGTGAGCATTTTTTTATCGTTTCAATTCGTCGTTAATCAATTTAATTAGCTAATTGTATTATGCAGCTCTTTCGATCGATCGACCGAACTGTCGATTTTGTTGTTGCGAAATTCGCCGTTTCATTTTAATTTTGCGACGAGCGAAAGGACGGAATTGGGTCACGTAAAAAAAAAATGAAATGCGTTTAAGTCCTTAATAAAATTTGAGTAAATCCATCTTCGGGTGAAAGAATCCCTCGCCCGGGTTGTTATTAATTAAACAAACAATTCTTAATTATGACGGTAGGATGAAATGCTTGAGCCCGGTCGGAAAAGCGTCGTCATTTTATTCGCATTTCTCTTATTTTCCGCTCTTTCTGCTTTCGCAGCAATTCTCCTCGGATGTAATGCGGGGAATTATCAACAGTCGAAGGAGAAAATAAATGTCAACGTTCCCTCGTCGTTGTATTTATCAACTTGTCCGCGTGCCGTTTCAGTTAAGGATGTGACAAAGAGGAATTGGCGCGCACACCGAACTCGACCGTGTGTAAGTGGTCAAGCGCCGTCTCCGCCATCCGTTTGCTTTAACCCGCACTATCATCAGTCAATGAAACATGCTAAAGCCGATATACTTATATACGGCACGACATTAGCAGGTTTATTACGCTTTCGCCGTTCGTTCAAATGTAATTAATCATAGATCGATCGGACGCATGGAAATCTATTATGGTTATTGGCAATGATCGCATTAATCACCTTGAGAACGATTCGATTTCTTCGTGCGTTTCTTCCTCATCTGTTTCTTATCGTGAATCAGGCCCATCGTTAGGAGTTTCTCGACGATGCGATTTTTCGGCCGGCGCACATCTAATCTATCCATTATGCAGCCGAGGGGATCTGTAATCGGACAAGCACATAATTTATCGCTCGAAGACTAGTTCCCGCTCGTCTGTTACCCATCGCGTCTTCGTACTGTTCGAAAAGTTCACGTAATTGTTGTTCCTCCGCGGCGCTCCATTGCGACGATAATTTGGAAGACGTGCCGCCGCTCTTCGGCCGTTTACTGTAATTGGTTATTAGATACATCGTCTTCAGTTTATGGATGATGGCGCGTCTCGATCTGGTGTCGTTAATTAAATTCTTCGATATCCAATCGACGACGTCTGCAACCGTTCGAATGGTTTTAAGTTATTATTTAATTGTTGGTAATTAGTAAAAACCAACCTTCCTCGATGTTTTTCTGCTGGTGTTCCATGAAGAGCGTCTTTAATTCTTCCTCTTCCAGTTCCGTCCAAACTTTTTGGGCAGCTTGCGACCTGCAAATGAAGATCAGTTTTAAAGTAAGGCAAATGTTAAGAGAATATTAATTCCATACTTTTCAGAATAAGTGCCGTAGCCCTCTTCGAGATCGTAAGTTTCCTTTGCCGATTTCCAACAAAGTGCTTCCATGTAAATTAACGGATTCTTTTGAGCGGCCTCGATGAATTTTCGTACAATGAATATGGCAAACTTCACCAGTTCCTGCAAAGCGGCGCATTAATTGTCAATATTTAAATGTTTTCTTGTCATTTACCTTATACTGCGGCAAATATTTCAATTTGAAAATTTCCTGAAACGTACGAAACACGGACGCCTGAAATATCATCGCGTGCATTTTACAGTCCCACGCGATCCTGTGCAACAATTTGACGATGCAGTGATTCGTTAGTGGCGAATTCCGTTCGAAATTCCTCAATGCCAACGCACAAGCTTGCACTATCTTCGGACGCGCCAATCTGCAATTTGGTATAAACAATTTCATAAAGTCAGCAAATTGTAAACTTGGGTACTACCGTTTTTCAAAATCGCTAAATTGAAAATTAATTTCTGTGGGTCCATCGTAATCGTAACCCTCTTCTTCCTCTTCTTCTTCATCGTTATGCTCTTCTACTGCAGGCGTGCTTTTTATAGTCTTTTCTAAACAGAGAAAATACAACATATAGCTTTTAAAATTCGCAATCTTTTATTGAGTTCTTAACAAGCTTATTGAATAGCTTTGCATTGCGTTCAAACAAAAATGCTATCAAATTTAATGATTAATTTCGTAGAAACTTTCTCCACTTCAAAAATCATTACTAATTTAATTCGAAATTTCTAATCCAACATCATACATAACAATTCAAGTGTAGTAAAAATGTTTATTAAACTAAAGCAGTCGATAATAAAATTTAGTTAATAGATGTAATACAATTTCAAGTTTCTTTCTCCCAACTTTAATTCTCGAGCAGAAGAAATTTTTTACATTAAACCCGACCATTTCGCCGTGCCATAAAAACGAAACGCCGTTTTACCTTAATGAGAATGAAGGTAGTTTTTAGTACGAGGCGGCGCGTGAGGAGCGAGAGAAGGGGACAAAATTTAAATTTGGTTATCAGCGAAAAACTCGTAGCGCCACGTCAATGCGACGTAATTGAAACGTTTTTGCTGATCCGTCGAAATGATACAGTTAATGGAGCTTTTACCCGTTGTTTTATTTCGAAATTACTTATTACGTTGATGATATATGTGAGCCCGTACCGTAATATTTATCTGCGAAGAGGAGAAGATGTAACGTCGCACTATCCACAGATAGATTTATAAATCTACAACGAAACGTTGCTTTTCACACTCGATAAAAAATCATTCTAAATCGCATTTTATATTGTCACGAGTTTTTCTCCTTCTTCTTTTTCCTCGCAATTTCTTTTTCTCTTTCATTTCGTCCCATGGAAATGTCTTAAACAATATAAGGTTTTATCCTTTTTTATATTCATCTGATCTAAACGCTAAAATTGATTTACTGTTATTTTTTCTTACGTCTTTATTGGGTAAAAACCTATAGGGACGCCCAATGCTCCTTTCTTTTCCTTGCAATTCTTCTTCATCTCCTCTCCTAAACGTTGGTCCTTTATAAGAATGTTTAACGTAGCAAAAATTTCTGATAAAAGAAATAACAAACGCGTAAATAGAGTGACTTTGCTAATATTCGGCAAACTACTAAATTTGAAATATTCCCGAAAATCAATTCTAAGCTTTCAGGCCGTAATAATTTTTCGAACACATATTTGTTAAACGCGTTCAATTCGATGCATTTAATGGGTATTTATCCGTTTCCTTTCTTTGCACACGTCATCCTCTAATATAAATCTCATACCAATTTCACGTTCTTTACAATGCAATTTACACTCTATACGTTACACCGATGCTGAATTGTTTACCGAGATATAGAAGAGATAATAGAAATGTCCCCCGTATGAAAATGGTACGCTAAGAGATATCATACATACATGTTCACTATGCAAAAGGGGAGCTTTCAAGTATTGCGGTGTGAGTCAGTGTTGGCTGATAACGAGTAATGAAACGGAACAATGCGTCCGTCTAGTTTTACCCCTTTAATCTACTTATAATCTTCTGCATCCCCGGCGTTACGATTCTAATGTTTAGGTACTATAACGATCAGGACGATGATCGTCGTCATGATTTTAATCCGTATTCCGGGGAGCCTTTGAATATAGTTTAAAGGGCCGCCGAACCGAAAGCCGCGAACGTTAGCCTTCCTCAAAATGGGAACAAAAAGAAATCGGTCTCCATCATTATTCGAACAAGCTAATTGAACACGTAAAATGAATGGGAAACATATTACGGTGTTGCTTATTTACAATGTGTGAAACGAAGGGACGCGAAATTGTTTATATTAAAAGGCAAAATTTAATTTCGCGGTATGTTACGCACCATTCAACTTAAAGAAAGAAGTGGAAGTACGTAAAAAAGTGGATAGGTAATGTGATAAAAGAATTGTAAGTTTTTCAAGTTGGTAAGAGTAATTAATTTTTAACTTTTTTAATTAAGTTGTTTCGAGAATACGAAAAGAATAACCGAGTAAGACGAAACAGGAAATAAAAATAAAAACGCGTCCATTTAGCAGTAGTTCTACTCTTTTATGTTTTAGTAGAAAATTACATTTACATAACTGCATAGAAAAATTTATTCGCTTTAAGAACATTAGAGTTTGAAAAATAAAAGGCTTGCTTTCATAAAAATAACATTACAAGAATGGAATTAAAAATGAGACTTTAAGGAACATCCAAGACGTTTACAAATCCTTTCCAAATTCACGATTTAAATCAATTCATTTGGCCTATTATATCACGCATAAATTTATTAGTTTATTAATGAAACATATCTGAACTTTAAAAACGATAATTCATTGGCAATCATAAACAACGTTTGTGTTGCTGATTTAAAAATAGTTGGATCATGTAAAATATGGCAAACGGCTGATGTAAACACGTGCGTAATGTTATGTAAAATTATCTGTAATAGTTTCTACGTTATTATTGTACAAATCATTTCACAACGATCTATCATAATGTATTTACCAAATTGATGTGGAAATTGACCGAAAGTTTTAGTTTAACGTTCGAAATTAAAATGCGCATTATTGTTCGTAACTTTAGGGTCCAATCGATTAAATAACAACAATGACGATAATATTATTATCAGAAACCGATGGGGATGTAAATTGACGTCGAACGATTACATAAATTATCGAAGTTATTCGTTTTGTTCGCGCTTAATTAATCTAATAACCGGAAGGCATCTTCCCATTGACGGACAAGTTAATAAATCGCAATTATTTCCTCTTTTTAATTTAAAATATAAATTTCTAATATCTCGCATGTAATACGATAATTCCCATGTGATTTAGGTTCGTTTTGGCAATAAAATGTTTTATTATCCACATCTTTATGCCCAACGGACGGCTTTTTTTTGTCGGTTTATACGTCCAGAGCGATGTTTGTCGATGAACTAATATATTATTATTATTGCTTTTGTGTTGGGAAGAATTCCTCATTGTACCAGAGATTGATTGCATTGATGGGCTAAATCGAAAAACAAAACAAGCAGGAAAAATATCGAACGTAAAATATTCCTGATTTATATCGTCCTAGTCCAGTTATTGATTTGATTGCAGGATAATTTTTTATTATTTTGTATCGCCTGCACTTTTTTTTCGCAATCACGTTTACATCCGCGTGGTTTATGCACATGCTACATTTATTAACTAACTTGTATTATTGTTAATATTATTAATAGTAATGGATTGTATTATTTTATTCATGCAATTTATTAAAACGCTAAACCCTATAAATGTCCGATCGATTTATTCCGTTGTAAATTTATTAAATAACGTAAATTTCCGAATTATTTACGCAATTAACTCTTCGGCTATTCGACGAGCTCTTTGCACACGTTATTGCCTGCATTAAAACTATATCATAACACTTTGTAAAACTTTATTTTCACTCATTATTATTACTCAAAGCAATTACTTACGTTATTGATTAATTTATGTACGTATTGTTACCTTCATTTCAATATGAATGTAATGTAATAATTGAAATTTGCAGGGGGGAAACAAAGTAATGTCTGGCGGCTTAAATTACACGTCGTTATTGTTTAGATTGCGTGGTCAATTTTTCGGTAACGTGAATTATACTTTTCTGCGTTATTTCAGTACATTTATCCCTTTCACTTCCATTATATAAATGATCACAATTAACGTGAAGGGTGAGGGTGGATGCTCGGTCAGTCGGTGGCAGTTTATTGCCATCATATGTAGCTACACACCCTTTCAATCATAAAAGTTTGATCGTACACACAACGAAACAAAAATTATTGCTATTATTTCGTTGCCATTTCTTTTATTGTGCCATTTTTTCGTCTCTCGTGCAACAAATTGTCTGTGACACCATTATAAATTTAATTATTGTTCAATTTTTAATGAGTATAATATGATAAACTGGGAAAATTTTACCATCCATTGCGATATAAATTACATTTGGTAGAGGAGAAAGAGAGAAAGAGAAAAAGGGATTAAATTTATTATTATCGCAAATGTTGCGTTTATTAAATTAATTAAATAATTGATTAAAAATGTAAAGTGAATAATAAGAGGATTTAAATTCGATACCGTCCCTTTTGATCCCCATAACAAATTCGGTAATATTATTTTAGTGCGCGCTAATATAAAATCGGGGCTCACAATAATCTTTTAACAAATTTCACGACCGAGCAAATTGAAATGCGTGTTATTTAATATTCAAACAAACCGTATTCGACTAGCTAATAAATATATGGTAATATATGGAGAGAGTTTAATATGTTCAAGAAGAATATGAACGTTGTCAGGATGGAAATTTAATTTTATTATTATAAAATCTTAAGATTATGGAATTTTGCATGCATTGAAAAACATTGACTTTCCTTTTTATAACAATATGCCCTTCATTATAGTTTGATCCCAAACAAGAAATTGCAAAATCTCAATTGCTTTAAGCAATAACATCACTAATAACATATTTCAACTAAGAAGTTATGGAGCAAAACAGCTAAAGAATTTCTTCCTTGGTTTTAATCAATCTTTAGAACAACTTAAAGTTTAATGGCAGTTTTTTTTTGTGTTAATTAAAATTACAAACATGATCTCTCCAATGATTTCTACTTCGCTTTTATTGTAGTACAAATAAAAAAAGGCGAAGGCGAAGGAGAGTAGGAACAAAATTTAAATATTTAAAGAGGCGGCACGCATAAAATATGCAAAAGTAACTTTTATTTCATACGTTTGCAATTTCTTTTTTCCTTTTAAATCTCTCACCGTACACACATACACGTAGATATGGGGTAGGTGGTATCTTTTTCTTCTTCTGTGTGACTCTAAATAATTTCCACTCCATTAATTTGTAGTAGGAGACATAATCGTAAAAAAGGACGGCAAAGAGACGCAGAAAAATAAAGGAGGAACTTTTGGGGATTTTATTTCATATAAACTGAAGCTTATGTGCTTTATGTGTGCGACATGCCGTAAAGATCAGTTGTTGTTTGTAATAATACCCTTAAAGGTGTACGACGTACAGAAACAAAAAGTAGGGTGGATTTTTCTTATTACCCAAACGCATTACTCATTATTGTAATGACAATAACGGCAATAATAATAATGCTCGTAATGCTCGGCTTATTATTATAGAGATGATAATAATACACTTTTTCCTTGGGTTTTTGCCATAACGGTACATAATTATTGTACGGTGGGTAATATCATTATCGAGGAAACGTATTATTATTAGATGATATCGTTCGCTGTTGAAGTGTACTTCGAATAGAAACGAGTCGCGACGTCTGGTGCCACAATAATACGAAATAGAATATTAATTAATGAGAAAAGTAAAATAAATTACGGCTGGTTGAAAATGAAAGAGTCATTGTCGCACACGATACAGATTTATAGAAAACTTCATTGAAATTTATCGATAACAAACAATAACACCGTATACAAATATCCTTCAATAGGACGATGAATATATTGCGAACGTAGATAATGTTTTGAATTATTATAACGTGAACTTCGATTTGTGGCTTAACACCGTTATAACACTTCCCCTGCTCGCGCCCTTCGAAAATATCAACATTTTATATACGCGAAGATTTACATTATTTATTCCACACTATTTAGGTACGTAATAAATCATTTCGAGGAAACAACGGATCTTTATCGTTAACCACCACCTACCCTTTTTCGGTAATTTATGAATATATTTTACCGCAAATCGAAATTGGTAAAAAGCATTTATATTATAAAGCCCACACGTTGGTGTACCACACACGCACATACAAACGCACTTTTGTTTAAATTTGCGAAATTAACGAAATTGTTACTCGCTTTCGCAAACCGGATAAAGAGGAAACAACGAGGAAATCAAATGAAATAAAGCGCACAAAAAAATGAGGAACGGATTAGGATACGGCAACAAGGAAGAGAGGAATCACTCGACAAGAGAAAGAAATATGTTTGAGTAAGTTAAGCATTTAAAAAAAAAAGCAGAAAGAAGGCAAAAAATTATATATAAATTGGGGGAAACTACGACATTTTTATTAACTTTGCAGCAGCTTTTTTCCTACTTTTTCTCCCCCTCGCTTTTTGTGCGTGCGTACGTGTTTGTGTATGTGCGAAAGGATCAAAAGATTCCTCTTTTATGTAGAAATACTGGATGGAGTGGAAAAGAGAACGAATGGTAAGGAATAAGGTAGGGTCGTGCCGTAAATGAAAGTTTAAGAAGCTTAAACGTATATATACAAAATGCATGGTTATATCCGGGCAAATCCAAACCGGGGGGGACGGCGAGCGCAAGAAATCGCGTATTTCCATCTTGTTTTCGATCAATTTTATTCTTTCAGCCACCATCCGTTCCCTAAACAGTCTTTCCTACCACACCTTCTTAACCATTCAAAGGCAAGCGAAACCGAATAGAATTATAAGAGAGGAAAATGCCTCAACAAGTTCTAGTCGACCGGATTCGAATTGAATGCAAGTTCACCAAATTAATTAATTAATTCGTATCAATGATAATAGCACGTTCATTGTTTTAATTAAAACAATTAATATTATTATTCCGCGCGATTGTTGTCGTGTCACGAGCAATATGACTTTGTTCGAACTATTATATCAAACTTAATACAACGAATATTACTGACCAAAATCATTGAAGTAGGCCGTTTAGATCATTAATCTTCATGTGGTTCTGTGCGTCTAAAAGTTCGTTTTTGGGCGTGTTGCATTGTTAATAGTTTCGGCTACTATATGAGAAATTACTTTTAGGATGACTGACTAAAAGAAACGAACCAGAAAGGGAATGGGCGATAGAGGAGCAAGGGAGCGAACGGAAAAAAGTGATCGTAGTCGAAGTAGAGGGAAGTTAAGTGTAGGAATTGAGTTTATGCTCCATGTAAATCTTGTTTTGCTCATTTTACTCTAACAATAGGATCAACAACGAACGAACGAACGGACCAACAAAAAGGAGGCAGAATTGTGCCGGGCTTTATAGTAATTTATTGCGTATTATAAATGAATAAGTAATTAATGACAAAAGAAAAAGCAATACTGAAACTGGCAATGAATGAGAGTTAATTTTCGAAGTTTTGAATAATTTAACGTAGCAGTAAAAAATAATGATTTTCCCCTCTTAAAAAGCTCTTCTTTAATCAGTTTCGACGGACTGAAATAACAAATCTTTTGTTATTAAATTACTGCTGGGAAAACTTTATATCAACATTAAATCCTGCTAATAATTTCTATAATATTTCACAGTGGTACGAATATTGGGCAATAGTAATACTACGTAATGAAAATTTATTTTAGACTAATTTAAATAACGATACTATGCACGCTCCTTCTCGCATTTTGCGCATAATAAGTAATTAATTATAATGAGAAATAAAAGCGATAGCCGCGTTAGTCGTTCTTAGCCAGTTGGCGGTAAGTTGCTTTTCCATCTTATTTTCTCGTTCGGTTTCCGTTATGGAAAATAAACTACCAATTACTTAAAATTTAACTTCTATTACTCTCTAAATGTCCCTATAAAAACTACCACAAAGTGACTATAATTGCTTCTATAGGAGTACTTTAAGAAAAATTATCTCTCTCATTTTACACGCTTCCTTTTTATTCCTTTTCTTTTTCTCTTTTCGTTTTCTTTCTCCGAAGGATTACTTTCCGTTCGGCTTAATTATTTGGTAAACGCTATGTCAATGTTTCGCCATAAAACGACTAAAATGTGCGAATTAAAACGACACAATTTTCACTTAAAAATGTTTGCAAGAAGTGTTAAACTGAACGTAATTTATTCTACACTTTTTAGGTAATAATAGTCATGATATTGCAAACATTATTCATACATTATTGCAGTTATTATTATCATCACCAAGAGCATTATGGCGATATTTAATAATTAATTAACTGAAATTAATATTTATTACAACTAATAATAAATTAGTATAACAATACACATAATAGGTACGCAAAATTTGTATATGCAATATTTTCCTCAAGTACGAACAATAAAATGTACGAAAAAAAAGAGAGCAAAAAGGCGAGGGGGCGACAAAATTAATGGCAGGTTTTTCATATTATTACCTTATTCCTTTCTCCTCGCGTTCTTTTTTCTCGTGTTTTGCACCCCATCCCTCTCCTTTTTGCCGTCTTTTGGTATCGCGGTCTCTTGTAATTAATGTTTTTAATTCGTCTGAATTATAACCGGATGTCCTTCTAACCTCTTCTCTCGGTCCCCTCGCTGTATCTCTTGTAATTTACGATTTTATAAAATAGAATGAAAGAATTTAAACTGAAAGCAGGGCGTGGGCGCTGCTTTCGTTTCATTCCGGTATCATTAAAACAAAGAATTCGCTCTGTTTGTTTCCGTTGGATTTTACTGGGTCAATTTAAAGAAATTTGCGAGGAAATAATACCAGGTTTCGCTGATATTAGCCAGATGGTTAGGTATCCTAATGAGATGGAAGCACGAGGAAAATTCAATATTTAAAATGAAAAAACGTTTTCTTTTTCCTGTTCGCTTCCTTTCGCTTCTATCTCTCTTCTCTTCCTTTGCGTGATTGATGAGTAATAATAAAATTTTCTTTAATGGTCCAAAATCAATATAATAGAACGAATGCAAACGAACAGAGGATGGACTATTAATCATTTTACCACTATTAGCCATTTCAATTCATGCAGAAACATACAAGGATCCATCAAATATAAATCGAATTCTTTCTTTACCACTAAGACCCAGCGATTTGTATCTAGCCTCGTATATTTACTGTAAAATCAACATTTCGTTCTTCGCAAATTCTTTCTCCGTTTTTGTCTTCTATTCGTTGAATCATAAAATTTAAACATTGATTAAAAATAAATGAGAATTACGAGACGTAAAACGTAAAAATCGTCATAATTTTTACAAAACGGGTGCAAATGAGAGCGAAAAAGAAGCGGCATGGAAAGAGTTAGAGATAACGACGTGGAAATTTTGTCGCTCTAAACGTTATAAAACCCAAATTTTTAACGTACACAATGTTCCGGACATTTCGTATATTAGACACGGGCTTTTAACCGGCTGAATGGATGACATTAAATTAAGTACTACACACACACACACATACGCACTCGGACATTTTGTGCAATTTCAGTGCGATACCATTTGGCACTTTTTTGCGACAAATCTTTTTTTTTTTTTAATTTGACCAACGTCACTTTCGACCTAAAACGCAAACTAATAATACATTGTCATTATTTCGTATGCAATAATAGAACATTTTATTAAATTGTATTCTACGGTATAAACCGCAGCCTCATCATTATCGTATGTATGTTTAATGTTTACGTATACAATACAAAAGCTGCTAATTAATTAGGCAATTGATACATGCACTGATGAAGTTCGTTATGGTAGGTCAAATAATAACATTTGTAATTACATCTCTATTAACATGAACATAAGAGACACGTTTACAATGTAAAGTGGATTTGATCGGTCGGTGCCAGAGCGTTCACACGTTTCTGCCGAATCAAACGTCATCGATCGTCATACGTTTGTGTACTTAAAGCATTAACCGACCCTTTGATATTTCAATTTGATCGGCCCTTAGACGACAGACAATAGCACACGAAATCGTAAAAATTACGAGGGCAGTCTGATATATAACTTATAGTAGCTGATAAGAAAAGATTTCGATGTAGTCGTTTCATCCTCTTAAATGACAAATTTAATTTTGCAAATAATTCTGGCAATAGTAAGTCGCTTAAAAGTTCATTTCAATTTAAATGTTTCGAATGATAAACAAAGTGGATAAAATTGCAATTCGAAATGTGATTCAATTCTGCGCTTTTGGATGGGCAAACAGCGAATGAAATCCATAAACGAATTCTGTCCACATCGGGTCACTCATGTTCTTCATATGAAACCGTTTATCTGTGGGTGAACGAGTTTTAAAGCGGTACAAGAAGCATTCGAAATGAATCATGTCCTAGAGGTTAAAAAACAGCAGTCCCATTTGAAATCAGCAATAAAGTCAATGAAATGACGTTGACCAATAAACGCATGGATTTCAGCCGTAACACGCAGCAAAAATGCTCCAGCAGAGGCTTAAGCCACTGAATTAGCTCCATCGCAGTAGGAATCTGCTCACGAAAGTCCAAACATTACTGGCCGAAAGAGATTTGCTCAAAGTAGTGATAGAGGGCATGATTGAGGGTTATGAAGTTCTTAAGAAATCCACTTCTGTAAGGAATCAGAAAGCTTGAGGAACGCTGGCACAAGTGCTTTGGACTTCGAAAGGACCAGTTTGAAAAATTAGGCAGTCGTTAAAACCGAAATTGTTCCCTGCCATTTAATATATGTATATCAAAGCAAGTTATTCATTAAACCACCCTCGTATATTCAAATTCTCCCAGTCAAAAGAAACGAAAAAAAGGCTAAAAGGTTTTAACAAAGATCACTTAAAATCATGAAACATTGATTAGACATTCAATCCACATCCATGTACCATTTTCTTCTACTTCCGTGCACGAAAACAAAACAATTTATGTGTTTTATTGTTCGCCGATATATTATTATTGGCAACCCTAAAAGTAAATCGTTTGAAGGCCATCAAAGAAAAGGTACCGATAATCTATGGGGCCGAGATGGCCTTTTATTGGAGCCCACCGGAAGAAGGCCCTTCGACTTACGAATTTGCAATTAGTTAAATAGAAGCCGACAGACTCCGGCGACCGCTTTGCAGCAAAATAGTAATAGCCGGGTAGCCTGGCCCGGTCTTCGATTTAACGCAACACTGCCTTTATAATACTTTAACTAGTTATTGTTTGCGTTCGCCGTGCAGTTTTAAACTATTCAAATTGGTGCTTTCGATTATTATTATTATTATTATCGCTATAGGGAGATAACTTTTATTGCCAAAACTTGCAACATAAAATTACTACCAACATAATCTAGTTAATTCGTTTATCTCCCTTTATTAACCAACGAAATTTAGTTATGCTATAGTACGTTCTAGGGAAAGGTCCGTATAATGCGCTCCATTGCAAAAATTCGATGCAATATCGAATAAATTCGCTTCTTTTTCTATTTCTCTTATTGTAAATCAATTTATTACAACAATCGTTTGCGACGTGTTCGAATAAATAAAGTGACCGCCGTAAATAGCGATAGGAAACGAGTAATAAAATATACAGGTGTCCCTTTCGTCCGCTCGACTGGAGCCCGTAGGGTCGATCTCCCGGAATAATACGGCGCCGAGCGGACTTTTAAACGAACAAGCGAAAGCGCTATTTTTTTATTCTTTTTTCCCCTCGCCGTGCCATCGCAAAAATAACGAGTCGAATGGATAGAAAACGGAGAATGAGAGGAAATGGCGCGACTATTAGGAGAGCAAGTCGAAACTATCGAGAGTTTAATACGTGCTTTGTCTCCTCGCCGATAAAAGGGCTGTAAATCAGGAGACTTCCTGATCTGTAGTCGTCGCTTTTTTTTTTTTCGTTGTGATTTTTTGTCACCCATCTACAGTTATCTTTGTTGGCTCTGCAACGAAATGCAAGCTCGCAATTTGCACTTTGCTCTTGTTTATGATTGTTATTTTCCACGATGGAACGCTTTTCACGCATGCATTTATCTTTATAATTTAATGCTAAAAGGATTACATTCTGATGGAAGCACTGACCTCTTTTTTGTTTCTTCAAAGCATGTTAACGTGCAAATACGACAAAACGGTTTCGCAACTTCGCTAATATGCCATCCTTAAGCACATGAATACGAGGGACAAATGAAAATCCATTTGGATTTCCATTGCAACTGCACGTTTATGGATTAATTTCAAATCAGAAATGCATTTGCCTCGATTTGATGCCACGTATTAATATTTCATCAGCGATAAATTATTATTCCTCACATTTCTTTTTGCAGTTTTCATTCGACTTGGCTTCGTATATTTACAAATGAGTGAGTTTATAAATTCACGTTGTTAGACAGAGAAATTTATATTAATCATCAGATCTTTGCTAATTTGCTTATAAGCTTATATCACTAATTCACGATTTTCCTCCCCACTGCGTGCGGTTCGTTTAAATTTAAATAACAGCACCGTTGCCAATTCACAATTATACATGTCGCCGTGGCTTTACTTTCTTTTGAGACCCCGCCATTTTATTACCACCTCATTATCATCAACATCCTTTTTGGATTATTTAAATAGATTAATTAACAGGATTTATATCGTTCTAAGTAAGTAACCGTAAGATTCCGATCGATGGAGATTTAAAATCAATTTAATTATGCGACCATCGCGTAGAAAGAATCGATTGATCGTAAATTGATTTTCCCACAAAGTTTCTCATTGAAATTCTACGCACATACGAATAAGAAATGGGTTTGTTCCTGTGTTATAATTTTTTTTTAAATCAGAAAGTGAAAAATATCAGCGTTACTCTTTCATGAACAAAACGTATAATAGTCGTATAATTTAGCAAAGAAGCAATTTGAAACTGAAGACAATATCCTGAGTAATTACAAAGGCGCTCATAATGGCATTACATTAATCAAAGTAAGTAATGAAATTACGTTAAAATATTAGTCGAAACGTGGATACGATCTTAAAAATTTTGCCAACCGTCAATTGATTAGCGCAACAGCATTAGTCGTTAATGGTATAGGGGTACAATCGTTTTATCTTTTTTCTTCTTCTATTCTTGCGCCCTCTCAAGACGTTCAACAAATTGAACACGTTCCGAGAGCCTCATTATTTCCCATCGCCTATTAACACTTTCCTATTAAAACCCGTACCGCAGCGCATTTGAAAAGCATTTAAAAGAAAAAATTACCGTGGTCTCGGTTAATTTACGTTCGTAATCATCATTTTCTCTTACGATTAGACAATTTTTCTTTGACGGTTTCCTCGTTTTTCTTTTACCAAATGTTTAATGGCACAGACAAATTTGTCGAGTGGTAACGTTGATTTAATTCGTATAATTATTATTTCCAAAGTTTAACACACAAAGTCGAAGGAAATAGTTTTACAACCATAAACGTAAACTACTTTCAGGCACCAGGTGCTGATTAAAAGCATTATGCCAAATGTAACTCTCGTAACTTTCGCTCCCTCGCGCTATCTCCTCGCCGTGTGTCTCTCCGTGCTCACGCATTTGCTCGAGTCAACCTAGAACTTGCTGGAAACATCTCGCATGTGCGATAGTAATTTGCTTTCGAAATTAAATCAAAAGGCATGTATATGAAATAAATCTAAATGTTATTCAAATCGAAATACGACGTCTGATTAATTAAATTATAAAACTTAACCGTTACTTGATAGAGTATCATACGACATGTGCGAATTAAACGAAATGTGTTCCCATTCGAAATAGTTATATTAGATTCTTCGCATAATTATAACGAGGAATTACGCTTTGTAGTAGACGGTGTTATGTTTAATTAGAAAAGAATGCCAAAGATAAGAGCATCTTCGCTAAGACATTAGTCTCATTATTAATATTAAAGTCGGCGTTTTTGGCAGAATCATCGAAACACGGGAAGTAGGTACTTGAGCCAAGGAACAAATTCCTTAGAGCTTAGAAATTATTTTACGCGAGAAGGATGCTTCCACTAAAACCGCATAGATAAATAACAATAAATATCGCGGGAGCCGAAAGTTTTCAGTTAAAACAAACAAAACCTGCAAGGATAATCTTATTAGAGGCGAGCCACTCTAACAGCTATAAAGAGAGAGAGAGAGAGAGAGAGAATTCTATGCATTAGCCTCCCATAATATAAAGTAAACCTGAAATTTATCAGTGCCGTAAATAGAAACCGCATTTATCCCGGTGCATAATAGAAGGGAGAGCCAAGGATAAGTATTCTGTTTACAATGGCTTTCCACGCTGCTGGTAGCAGCAGTAAACTAACAACGTTGAAGACATTCCCATTTATTACGTTTTATTTTTCCTTCTCGTCCATCTCGTTCCTCTTCTTCTAGAAAAGGCGACACGTTTTTATGGATTTTCATTTAATAGTCTCGGCTTACATATTTTTCCATATGCAGAAAAAAAGAGAGAACAAAAGTGAAAAATTATACGCGGCCAAGCCGAATGAAAACATTCAAAGTATCACCGGCTTCACGTAAAGATTATTGCAGACTTGTTAATGTTAGTTAAAATTTGCAAATTCGTTAGAGTACAATTATGTAGGGCGAACGTTCAGTTATTCATTGTCTATTTTATAGTAAAGGGATGGACATGGAGAGGAATACGAACATTGCATGAATAAATTTGACATTGCCTCGTATTTTCCGCCAGTTTAGAGATCTATAAAACGATAAGTGTCGCGTGTGGCGAAAAAATGTATGTACATATTTTTTATTTGATTCCTACTGAAACAACATCCTTTCTATATACGTTTCACACTTCTTGCATTCACTCAGTCCTATAGCTTCCCGCAATAACACACGTACGTTTTGTTGTATGTTGCAATAGTAAAAAAATTTACATTACACACATCTACGATCTCATAAATACGGTATACGTTTGCATAATTTTTGCGGTATTAAAAATATACGAGTTGCAATTTAGTAGCTTCTGTTAAATATGTAAAGAGTGGACAATGAGGAGGAGAAAAAGTAGAAAGAACTAAAGGGAACGGAAAACACGGAAGTGAATATTTTTCTAAATGGAATATTTTATTACGGCCTTATGATCAGATGTAAAAGTAATGCGAAAGTGGTAAACTTCCGTTTATTTTAATCTGTTTGTTAATTGCAGAATTTAGTAACTCTCTTTCTCGACCTCTAAAATCAATTCCATCACTCTGTATAACGAATTCAAAGATGACCGCAAATAGTTTTCGAGACGCTCTGTATTAGAAATGGAATTTACATGTTTGAAATTTTCAATTAACATTAATAATGCAACATTTTCCTGGAAATGTTTCGATCGCGCCGAACGCACGCACCCAAAAAGATTTTGCTTTTCTTAAGAGATTCCATCGGCATTAGATCGAAATCAATTTGATATCTACGCAATTTCTTATGGCAAAAATAAATTGCAAACGTCTGTTCCTCGCTAATAAAAGGGAGCTTGTTACGCTAATGTAATGTGGGCGGACACTACAAAGAAAGTTACATAAATAATATCAAAGAAGTGGATGGCAAAGAGAGAGAAAGAAGCGAGAATCACCCCCGAAAAAGCTCCGTTCAAAAAATCACTGCCATTAAATGCGAAAGCTTCGCCCATTCTTTTCATCGCCGCATATTTTTTTTTCTTTCGCGCGTTACTTTATCATCATCCTTCTCCTCCCCTACAGTTCCGCCACTTTCAAAGGTAATTTTACTTTTAATTGATTATTGACATTAATCCTAAATGAAATATTTCAATATACGAACGGTTTCGTCCATCTCTTTCCTCCTTCTACTTTTTTGCACTCATCTATCTTTCTATCGCAGTTTTCCTTTTCTATTGAAATGTCCAATATCAGGAATCTCCTCTTTCCAACGCGTTTTAATCAATCTTGTCGACGATTTTTTTCCCGTTTTTTTAAGATAAAGAGGGTCATAGAAACATTTAAACAAAGATGGTAAACCCGGTATAAATCATTAATACGATGGTGGTTTCGTCCGGTACAACCGTTAGGAAAATGCGACCTTTTCCATGCTATTTTCCATTCATCTTGCTTTACGCAAAGCTAAAACCTGTCGTGGATTTTTCAATCTGTCGTCAGATATCTTCGCCCCAATAGTACGTAGCATGATTTGGATACCGCTTTACTAGTTGCCCAAGAAATAAAAACCAAACGGAGAAGAACAAATTCAACTTTTCCTTCTTAAAAACCTCAATCTTCATGTTTCCGTTTTATACAAGGAATCATTATCAGCCAAAAATTGTACCGATTTGTATAGAAGTTTAAAGCATGTTGAAGTATTACGAAGCAGAATAATGGAATGATATGTTTCGCATAGTATCAGGGTGGTTTGTATTAAATTATTATTGAACGTCTTTTACATATTGTACGAAATTGAGTCATAAGTCCTAAATGGACCATAAGTCAGATAAAAGTTCTTAAAAAAAAGACGTAAGGGAGGCATAGAGAGAAAATGACGGAGAGACAGAAAAGAAGGAGAGACAAGTAAGTGTGGTAGATAAGAATTTTCGTCGCTGACAAAAGCTAAAACGCTCCCCGGATAGATAAAATATAATAATAGAAAATGTAGGTAGTGAAATATCTTTAAAATCAATTCATCCCCTCAGTATAGAGTGAGAGGATGAAGGGGAGTAGCAAGAAAGAAATCGTTCAGCCCGTTATACAGAACGCTATTTTTAGTATGGGGGAGGGCGACGAAAAAGGTTACATTCTTCACTTCCAATTTATCTAATACTAACGTTTGAAAAATCGCGTAAAATCTGTAATTTCTCCTCTTGTTTCTTCTTCGTCTCCTTTTTCCATGCTTCTTTTTACCCTGTACACCGAGTGCCATTACTACTGTTGCTACGATTACCACCTTTATTTTATTTCTTTCCTCTGCTTAATCTTCTGTTTACTTTTTTATTTTGTTTATTGCTATTAAGTTTAACTATCTGGGAGTTTCTTAAAGGTACAGAGATCACGTTCCCGTTGCAATCAGAAGAAGTCCGTATAGAAGAAAGAAAAACCTTCCTTTACATCGCCTCGTGTTTTTAACCTAATCTAATTTTCCACCTACTACAACCTAGCTAGCGGTACTATATTTCGACTACGAACCATTTTAATCTCCTTCATCTTCAACTTGCTCCACTATTCCAATTTTCTCGTACCACTTTTTTATCGTTACCTTTTTGAAATTATTTAAAAGGTGCATTCCATTTACAACATCAGAGAACTTCACTCGGAACTAAAGTGTGACCGTTTGATTAATCGCTATTTAATAAACTTATTAAACGTTTATGATACAGCTGAAATCGGCCGTACTTAGAACGACATAGATTTACATTAAAGCGTAATTAGTATTAAAATGTATAAATTATGAATCAAGTTAAATTTATCGTGCCCAATTTGGTATGATTAACGCGTTTCAGTCACCGAAATATATTTATACTCTATTAACGCAATTATATACGGCTCGATAATTATTTGAGTTTATTATAAAACAATCAACCGCGTTTGATAAAATTAGCAAATAACTCATCACCACCAAACCCACGGGCACATTATCAACGGAATCGTATGCACGTCATGTAACGCGATTGCAAAGTGCAGGACTAACAGGTTTTTGAAAATTGGCAATGCCAATACAAAAATTGTTTGTGATTAATTCAACTTATTTGCTTGAAAATACAACCACTTTAAATATTAGGAAATAAGTAGCAATAAACCAGCATGAGTTGCAAAAGTAATACGGTGTGACACATAAATATAAGACCACTAAATTTTTGTGCTTAACGTTTTGTTTCATGGCTCAATCTGGAGCAAACTAATATTTTTGGATTCAGTATGACAAAACGCATCGAATTAATGCGATATAAAAAATAAACAAATTTAAAAATCCCTACAACTAATTGAAATTTCACTTACCAAGAAATATAAGATCACTTAAGTCAACTTAAGCAATTTAAATCATTTGAAAATCCTTGAGAATGAACTCTTTGCAATCTGACAGGTCATTAATCAGGATTTTGATCAAAATGTCGCGTTGTAGTTCTTTATTTAACATCTAAAAAGGCAAAATTATTGCCTGACACAGTTTGGACTTAGTCAACGATATATTGCAACGGCTTCTAAACCGTCCTGCAACATTTCTTGATAAATCCTGAAAAGTATGGAACAATCACACGTCTTGGACGTCCGTCCATCCTCTCCGAACGCGACCATCGAATCATGCAGCGCCTCCAACTCAATGTTAAGCATCCGCGAATCTTTTGCCACATTTGCAACCTCTGTAAGTCATGAAACCCCACGAAGGACGATACACGATTGTGGCAATCTAGTCTAGCGTTACGGACTAAAATTCACCAAAACATATTAATTTCGCTTTGCGAATCTATGCAGAATCGTATTGTTAAGTTAATTCAAAATAATGGAGCCCCTACTAATTATTAAAACTTTTTTCTCAAGTGATCTTATATTTCTGTGTCAGCGAAATATCACAATTATTTGCAATGATTTTTTAAAAATGATAATAAAAAATATTTAAAATCGCTTTAATTATAATAGATGGATTATGTCAAAGTATGGGTTCGATCCAGACGGAGCCACAAAATAAAAAGTGACGCACAAATATGTAGTGATCTTATGTTTTACGGTGCACACCATAGAAAATAACAAAAATCCAAGAAAAGATTAGAATCAAAAAATTTGCCTTTTACCTAAACTACTAATTAAATATAATTAATGTACAAGGAGCGCTAAAATATTTGCAATTGCACTAGTGAGCTGATAAATTGCATGCAATTTCATTGAACACGTAGATGTTTATTTAGCTTAGTAGAATTTAATTTCCCTTTCTTAGAATAACAACAAATTGCGAATTTGTGAACCCTTCTAGCAACAATCAGAATTCGCGTACAAAGCATAGAATGGTCATTGAACTGTATGACAAAATGAATTCACCATTTACGTTAACAACGCATTAGAGACACAAATCGTAAATAAATTCCAGTTTATTATATATCGTTTAATCTCGCAAATAAAAGCAATTGAGATTAACTGTTTACAGTTCGACAAACGTTCATTTTAATTTCTCTTCATTTTTTCGCAATAAAATGAAAATCTTTAATGAACGATAATCGAATTAGAGCGATTCATCGATTTACCGACAAACACAATAAATCATCGTAGTGGTAACCGAAGGATGGTGTGGGGGTTGGCTTTAATTAGCCGCCGACAAAATTCCAATACACACACACGGATAGCGATAAAAGTGAGCAGAAACGCGTTGAAAGATATCCACCATTTCGTTGTGGCAGCTTTTTAATTTATTACAGACATATTGTAATGATCGGGAATCGTAATGGTAACGTTTAATGAAGAAGACGCCAGCGACAAGACATATGCGAAAGCGATCTATCACGGGCCAGGCATTAATCATCCAACACACACGCACATCTATACATTTTTGCACCGTATATACACACAGAGAGATACACTTCGTCGGGAAAAGCGTGGAAAGAGAATTTAATGGATTTAATGTTATCTTTACGGAAACTGCTACTAGAACCACCAGTGATAGTAGTACCATTACATATAAAAAAACTACTATTTCTACGGACTGTTAAATGAAAAGCTGAGGATATTTTATTTTTCTCAATCTCTCCTTCTATCTCTACCTTTTAATTTTATTTCAGCGATATTACCGGCCTGGATGCTGCGACTATCCTACCAAAGACAGGAGTATAATGTGCTTTTCACCATTACTTGCGTTTCGCAGACGGACGACAAAAAATTTCTTCGACGTGTTCTTCTCAGATCAAGCTTCTTCATTTTTTTGTGCGGCTACAACAAAAAGTTTCCTTTTTATCATCTTCTTTGTTCTTGCTATATGTTTTTTGCTGCTTCTCCTAGCCACGGCACCAAAAGAATTTAATCTTGATAATAAATATTTTATTATAGGAGATTATATTGTTATTAAGGTGATATAAAAATCTTACGAAATTGAATTAATCTGGTTTAAGAAGCTGTAAGAAGCCGCAGAGGAAAAAATAGATGAGCGTAATACGTAATACATCACGCCAGGATTATGTTTTCCACGTTTAATATTTTTTATTCGCTTCTTTTTCCTGCCTCTTGCTTACGGACGAAGAGGAACGAAGAAGAACAAAATTTAATAACATCGTGGTAATGGAACGCTTGAAACACTTTCTTAATCGAATTAAACTAATTACTTAATTTTTATTTTAATTGTAAACGTCTCGGTTTCTAGCAGGTTCCGTTCGCGAACAGAAGAACGAAGCTATTGAAAATGCGATAGCAATCATATTTGAGCTTCGCGAATAAGTAAATCTTGGAATATATGGTGCCACCGTCGAATCGTGTTTGTGTAGGCGATGTAAAGGCGAAGAAGAAACGGATTTTCCTCGCACGTCTACCCGTTAAGAAAATCCTGACGCGCATATTAACAAGTTGCGTTCGTTAGAGAGGAAAAGTCCATAAGAAAATGCACACGTGCTGCACTATGACGTACATTTTCTTTTTAATTTTATTTTCAGGGAAGACCCTCGTGCATTTCGGTTCCTCTTGCTCGCTCCTCGTCCTCGTAACGGCGGTGCAAAAGGAGCGAACAAGTCGCGGAACAGCGTCCATCGGTCCTGCGCCATAACCCGAAGCGACGACGGTGCCCCTAGTAGTGCGTGGCGTCGCGGCGCTCCGATTTGCCGTCAGTTTACGCGTAGGTTTGGACGCGGGCGGACGCGTGTCGAGAACAAACGTTTCGTTAATCGAAGACTGTCATCGAATGAATAGAGGAAACGCCAACAACAACAACAACAAAATCAACCAACGGAGCATGTTTTAGTAATGTTGTATCAGATCGACAATGCTCGTTCTAATTGTGAAACTCGTTACGTTCGTGTTGTCGGCTACGTCGTACGCTCAGGTGAATTGTCCTGAAACGTGCGACTGTCGGCAATTACCGAACGACAGTGACGTCGCCGTCATTAACGGGGACCAGCATCGCCGCACCGTCACGGACGGCGATGATAATAATTCGGTCCTTATCGCGGTTACGTGCACGGGAAACGTTCAACATGAAACGCTGCCGGATTCGATCGAAGTGCTTCGATTACGCAACATGCCCGGTTCGGACGTGAATCGTATTTTATCGGCGTTAAGCGGCAATGTAAAAGACATTATTGTGACGGACGTGAATTTGGCAAACGGGCCATTTGCGTTTAATTTCGCCGCATTGGCGCGACTGCGATCCGTCAAATTAACGCGATGCTCGCTCGCGTCGTCGCCGAAATTGATCTTGTCGAACGCGACGATTCGCTCGCTGGATTTGTCCGGTAACGAATTGCGATCGTTTAGCGGCGAATCGATTCAAACGTTGGAAGTGCTCAATCTCAGTGCGAATGCGATCGATTCGTTGAATGCGAACAGTTTCGTCGGGTTAATCGCGTTAAAAAGCTTAGACTTGACCGCGAACGCGCTCGGCACGATCGACGATCGCGTGCTGAAGCCGCTCGTGTCGCTGCAGCATCTGAACTTGAGCCGCAATCGATTGGAGACGCTTAACGAGGCGTCGTTCGCCAGTTTGTTGCATCTGCAGCAGTTGGACGTCTCGTGGAATCGATTGGCGAAAGTCGCACCGGGCAGCTTGCAATTGCCCAGTTTGGCCCGTCTATTGCTCGCCGGCAACCCGAATTTGGGCAACTTCCAGCAGCCGGCGCTATTGGTCGGCACCGGCAGACGGTTGCAAACCGTCGACGCGTCGAGGACCGGATTGAAACAGGTGCCGGCAGCGCTCACGCACTCGATACGCACGCTGAGATTGGCCGGCAACTCGATAACGGCCGTCAATTGCGGCGACCTGGATTCGTATCCGTTGCTGCAACTGCTCGACTTCACGTCGAACAATTTGGCGAGCGTCGAGGACGACGCGCTGGGTAGATTGGATTCGTTGCACGTTTTGTATCTGACCGATAACAAATTACGCTCGATTCCCAGGAGCCTGCCCGAGCGATTGCGAGTGCTGCACTTGGAGAAGAATAAAATCGAGCGAATACGGAACGGCGATCTGTTGGGACTGCCGCTGTTAGAAGTGCTGCTCCTGGGCGAGAACGACATTAAAACGGTCGCGGAGAACTCCTTCGTGCAGCTAACATCCCTCGAGACGTTGGACATGTCCGCGAATCCGATTAACACGCTGAAAGCCGGCTTGTACGCCGGACCGACGCGACTACGTGTGCTGCGACTGGCGCGGATCGACGCGATACCGCCGGCGAAGGAGATGTCGTTCCCGTTGTCGTCGCCCGAACATCTCGTCGTATTGGATCTGTCGCGCAGTCCCGGCCTGGCCAGACAACTGTTAGCCGACACGGCGGTGCTAGCCGCGGCGCACGAACTACAAGAATTAGATTTATCCGATTCGCTAGTCAGTCGCATCCGATCCGATCTGTTGCACTTTTTGCCGCAGCTGCGAGTGTTCCGCTTGCACGGGAACCCGTTGAATTGCAGCGATTTGCAATGGCTGGCGGGGTGGATGCGGAAGCAGGACGATGCCGAGTACAGGAGCGTCGTGTGCGTGACGCCCCATGAGTTATGGGGCACCCTACTCGTCGACTTATTGGACGACGATGATGAAGAGGAAGCGAGCGATAGTTTCGTCACGGAATCGGCGATAAATCAAAACGATACGAACGTATCGTACTACGAGACACGAGGGGGCAGAATGACAACCACGAACGTTGTTGATATCACTATTACTGCAACCGTCACTAACCCTGCTACAATTCCCATCGTCGCAAGAGTGTATAACACCTCCGGGAACGAAACGTCTATGAAATTGTCCAAGATGAACGATGATGATGAAACGTCAACCGCAAATTACATAACGCATGGCGGCAGTAAAAGTTCCATTACAACGCCCGTCGATGTAACGACAGCGCCGCAAACGTTCCAAATTTACGACGGATCTTCAACGACGCCAGAAAGCGTTAGAGGACCGATGCACCAAGATTCGAGAGTTAACGACGACGATAAAGGGAATCCCGCTAATAGCGACGTGGATAATTTGAAATTATTGACCATTAATAATAATAATAATAACGTTAGCCTCTCGTATAACGCGAATGCGACGAGAACTTTGGATAACGAGTCGAACGAGATTATCAAGAAGCACGATTTAAACGCGTCCATTGCGAGTAAGAGATTGAAGAGCTTGAAAAATTCAACCAAATTAAACGCGTTCTTCGCGGACGAACGTCACAAAAATGAAATTAATCTCACCGTTAGTAATGGTAGCAGTAATAGCGGCAAGAGTAATAATTCAAACTTCGTCCAGAGGAAGGAGTTAAATGAAAACATTACAAATTTATGGATGAAGAACTTTAAATTATTTCGGCAAACAAACACAAAGAACGCAACGACGACAAGAAGAGCGAACGAAAGCATTTTGCAAAACGGCAACGGATCAACCGGCGCGGAAGATTATAAGAAAATACTGGATAAAGAAATTTCGTCGACTAAATTATTGAGTTCAAACGTGAATAATAGCGGCGTAACTTTTGCAATTACATCGCGATTGAGAGACGATAAAATCGGTCGTAATAATGCCACAAATATGGATAGGAATAATTCCACGCAGTACGAACGCACTTACCAGTACGATGATGGCGATGAGGAAAAGAATGGAGCGAATGAAACAATTTTTGGACACGTTAAAACGATCGCACCGCACCAGATTGGCAACGGGAGAGAGGAAGACGTGTACGACGAATCGAACGTTACGTCGTCGTCTGCGGCGAATGGGAAAATGTCGATGTACAGCGGCGGTGTTCATCATCAATTGATGAACGGAACGAATCGATTCGCCCATCCGGGAATGCTGATATTAATCATAGGCATCGTATTGGCGGCTCTAGCACTAATAACCGTGACGTCGAGATTTTCTTGGTTACGCTCGAGGACGCACAAGACGTATAACGGCAACGATGCTCGGAGCGGCAACAGCATGAGCGGAAGCGATACGTTGGAAAGCGTCGAGGTGAGCAGTATGACGGGCGTCACGGAATTATGGTGACATCTGCGTGACGGCGACGACGAACGCACAATGCTCTATGACACGATGACTTAAATGGTGAGGTTGTTTGTGATAACGGAAAGAAAAACGATACGTTTATGTGTTTTAAGCGAATTATTTGAATTAGATGATGGAAAGCGAGAAAATATCAAGGCAACTCCTTTTTGTAATAACTGACTTTTGTACTTAATTGTAATATATAGTATTAAGGTTCGATGATAATAATTATGATTATTAAATATATAAGAGAATATTTTTGATGAAGGGACTTAGTTTGTAATAATAATTAATAAAATGACGAAGGCAATGATGCAGAGCGTCCCTCGATACAAAATGTAAGTTTTGCTACTAACTGTATATAAATGTGTAAAATTAACTGATATATTTTATTTTGAGAATTTTTGCCAATTTGTTCGGTGTATTGTGATAGCTGTTAAGATTTATATTAATAATAACATTAAAATTTAAAGAAATGTATAGAACCTTAAATTGGACAAAAAAATAAAATAAATAATAAAAACGGAAAAAAATAATAAAGAAGCAGTGGCGCATACACAATGTCTTACAACTAGTAATTTAACAATTAAGTAAAGGAAATATATATTTTTTAATTTGAAATAATGTCATTAAATGAAAATTAGTCGCAACAAAAAGAACTGAGGAGGAATCGTAATGATAATTAAAATCAACAATGATATTTCCTGCAAACAAATCCTCTCGCCATTAACAACAACCAAAATATTGAATTTAAATTTTTAATCGAATCATCATTCAACTTTTCATTGTAATTGTAAAATCATATTCAGTTTGTAATAATAATATTTAACGAAATGATAATTATTAATAAATAAAACGATTGTGTTCGAAATGAAAATCCGTTTTCTCTCTCTCTTTCACACACATACACTCACTCTATCCATTATCTATGGCAATTTTGCTGATAATAAATAGTGCTAATTATTATTTCAATTTATTTCAAAAAAAAAGTCTATATGTTTAAAAGTTGTTAGTTTTTCCATTTAATCCATTTCGTATGTATTATTTGCGAAACTATTTTTAACAAAAATACGTTATTTATAATAGAAACGAAACAAAATCCGCGAAATAAAAAGTTATACTGAAACAAGTTAAAAATCGTAAATTTAAGCAAATTCTATTGCTCTCCACAGTTTTGGCATTTAAATTCATCAATTAACAATGCAAATTGTAACAAATCTTCGTCAAATATATAATCCCACCTAATCATTGCTAATTCAAATCCCAATACAATTAACGTACGAAATGTTAAAAGTACCAAATTTTTTGCTACAATTCGCACACGAGGAAGGCGGTCCGTCGCAATTTATTAAATTCGCACGGAATGACATTTAAAGCGCGAGGTCCATTCGGTACAGATTTGAATTCCGAACGCAACTCGGCCGATTGATATAGTACGACTAACTGGATGGCGATTTCTGCACACGAATATCGATCGCAAGCAATTAACTAGAAACCAATTAAAAATGAACGTTGTCGTGTTTAAAAAGCGTTAAACTCATATTTGATACCATTAGAATTCAATGCAAGAAGAAATTAAAGTCATCGCCGGGATTTATTAAGAGTAATTAAATAAAGTTTAGACCGTAATCGCGTTCTTGAGCGAAAATTAATAATACAAATTAAGCGCGACGATTATTAAAGCAAGTAAACCAGAATATCTTGGTTATTTTATTATAACTAACGCTAAACATTTTTGGGGTTATCCTGCCCCACACACAGAGACGACGGGCGTTGGGAAATGAACGAGGGCGGAAAAAAGTAACAATAAACCGAAAAAAGGGGGGGCGAAAGTTGCTTTCGTTTTAATTGAAATTTTATTTTAACCTAAGGGTCAATTCGCTACAAAATAACCTTTGAATTAATAATATCGAATGTGTTTGTCTTGTTAGGAAGAGAGTGGATGGATGGATGGATGAATGAATGGTGGTATTATATCGAATGTACATGTCGAGCAAAGGGGTGTAAAACGAAGGCGATTTAATACGGCGTTCGGTTGTTGGTTCATGGGGACGGCGGGGTTTGTGTCGGTTAAAAGTGCTGCAGATTAATCGTATCGTATCCTACATGAAGTGATGAATTAAATGAGATTTTACTGGAATATACGTAGTTTAGTATTATTATTACGAGAATATTCAAAGTTTCTATAAACCGCAACATGGAAACCTTTTATGTCTCTTTAAATTAATTTTCATCTTGCAAATTATTCCAGTTCCATTCATCACAAGAAAAAAGTTCCGCTCGAAGAAGAGGAATGAAACATGACCGTGAGCGAAATGCAAGTAAGCAAGCGAGCTATAATGGCTGAAGCAGTGGCAGCGGCAGCAGCAACAGCGAAGAGACGTTTATTAATTTGTCAACAGTTTGTGTGCCACTTTCATATTTATGAACCATTAAAAGTCAATTTTAATTTCGCAGAATAAACATACCGGAGGCGTACTTTAACTTTTTTTTTCAATTCATTTTACTCCCCCATTTCTATTTCGACGTTTCAAAAAGCTACCTTTAAACTAATTGTGTGTAATTCGTATGAAAATGACTTTCAATTGAACCACGCGTTTGAGCTTTAAAAAATCGTTTCATTTATTCTCCCAATACCGACTCCGATAATATTAATGGCAACCAACAAATATTTCGCTTGAAAATCAAATCAAACTTTCAGCTAAGCCGAAAAAAAAAGAGGATAACGAGCGCCTACGAGCAATTGATCACGGCGGTAACGAAATGAGACCTCCCTTTAGATGGCTCTAAGGAGGGCTCCCACATCGGCGGAAACCTCTGCAAAGCCTCCAGGCAACAGTCGACACAGCATCGATTCCTCAGTCAAGCACTTCCCACTCGTCATCACCATGGTTGAGACAAAATGAATTTGGAAATAATCTCGTGTAATAATGTCATATGCAACAATTCGTACGAGCAAAATTTTAATAAAAAAACCATTACAATTGGCGTTCTTACGTTGAAATCCGCTAGGAAAATTATAATGATGGGGAAAACAAAGTTATTATACTTGAGGGTCTCTCGCTTTCGAAGTAGTTTCTTGTTAAATTTCAATTTATTTCTTTCGGTAAAGAATTTTCCAGTTAACTGAACGTCCATTATTAAAGTTCGAAGATGGCACGAAACTCTCCCAATCTCTCCCTCACTCTCCATCTCTTTACGTTATAAATTCTTTAAACTGTAAAGGTGGATAGAAAATTATGATGCATTTTAAACAATGGATAATGAAACTTTTTCAATATAATGCAATAGTTTCGGAAATTGACTTTCTTAACGTAATACAACAGACATTCATTATTAGCAATTGTGCCATTGCCGTGGCTGCAACTTGTCAAACTCATCATCAATCTATTATGGAAGCGAATAGCAAAGAAACAGCTTTACAATGAGAATTAGTTTGAAATTTTAATAACGTGTTTCGTGCGAATGAGTAGCAAACTGTACAGTACCCCCGGCGCATCCACCAGAATGACATTCTATAACCGGCGCTTTATTATTAATGTAATTAGCATAAAATGCATTTGCGTTATTAAAAACGAAACGCATTTTTATATGTTATTACACGGGATGTAATTAATTTCTTTTTTAAGTTTAACGTCACTCAACTATTATATCGGCAATCAATCGCACAATGGCAATTATTAGTTGAATAATGCCACATCAAAAATACTGTTATTAATTTACGAATAACTTTCAATGCACGTTATGTAAATTGCGATATTATAATAATAGTAATGAGAGGAATTGATATTAACAACCGGCTCTAATTAAATATTTCCCTTCATTCGTCTCCCTTTTCCACGAACAACGCCAACACACGCGAGTTACGCACGCATCCGCACAAAGACGTCCATTGTTCGAATTAAACTCAATTCATAATTATTAATTAACTAATTAATTACGTTACGACTTTAATCAAATCAACTTTCCTAAATTACGTCCGCATCGATTCGAAATGATGTTTGCCCCCTGCATGATTCGATTTTAGATACGTAAATATCGTACCGACGGTTAAAAAATGTTCGTCCTTCTTTTGGACAAAATTTCCACGTTAATATTCCTACGGCGGCACCGTTAAGGTCACGCATCGGTCTCTGGGAAACTTGCAAAGGGCTTTTCGCCTCTTACACCGACGCCGGTGGCTTTCTAGTCGCCTCGCCCTCAGACAATACGTGTTCGAAATTCATTATTAGAGCGTTATTCCGGCCGCCGCTCCCTGTACATGCGGTCGCCACCAGGAAAACGGTGCCGTTCCATCGCCGGAAGATCGTTTTAATCCTCGGCAATATCGTTATCGTTTTATTATTATTTTTACGTTTTATACGAGTAGATAACTCGCTATACGGCGCTAGCAATTCGAACGTTATTAATTCAATTACCGTGCTCGTCGCGATGATGATGCTAGCGGAATAAGTATGCGAACTAAGATGGAAATTGAAACGTATAAAAGGACGATTTGTTAGCGCCGAAAAGAGTTTAAATTGTCGTGATGGCGGCATTAAAAATGAATGCATTCAATTTTCGTTTAATTTCACACTCGTGTGTGCAAGAGCACGGCGAGAGTCAGATGGGAGATACCAAGTTTCGCGATTATCTCTCTCCCTTCGCAGCTCTTTCTTTTAGAATTAGATCAGTTTACAAACGGTGGGTATAATAAAGTGGTTGCCCCGACTAGGGAACAGGTTGAACCGTGTGTTTATATTACGCACTCGCCCTTCTTTCTTTTGCCATCGCGAGGGCGAACAACCGCAATAATAAATGTAAACATGAGCGAAGAACATGCACAAGTACTATTATTATTGCGTAAACACACAACCGCGGCGTAGTTTAAGTTGTATCTTATATATAAAGGTTAAGATTGATGCTGACATCAATGACGCTGATGATGATGATAGTTTTTTTCGCCCTTCTCTCTTTTATGTTTTTTCTTTCCTTCAATCCCTTTAAATAACATAATAAAAGTTCGCGTATGTAGAAGATATGCGAAAATGAAAGAGAGTAAAAAAAAAACGGAAAATGGATGTGTGTACATATTTATATGAAAGAAGAAAAAGTATTAAATACAAATGGAAAACCGAAAAGTTTTCTGCTCTTCCACGCGTATATCTTTTTTGCCAACGTATCATCCGATGGAAGTTAGGAAAATATTTTTTCCCATTCCAACCAGACTCTTTTTTTTTTCGTTTTAACCCCATGGCTATACAAATTACATGTATGTGTTCTGTTATAATGTATTCGTATAAATGTAACCGATAATTTCACTCTCTTATTTCCTCAGAGAATCAAACATTAATTTCGCTCTACGTTTTTCGTTATTGACTAATGCTCATCGTCGAGTGAATTTTTATGCAATTTCCATGCCGCCAACAAGCTAATTTAGCATAGAAATTGGAAAACAATGAAAAATCGGAAATTTATCCTAAATACAAACATTGAAACGTTATACCATAACGAATGTTTAATGTAAACGGTCGGCGGTTGAGTTGCTGTTTTGTGGTAAATTCTCCATCATATCGCAAAACAATAAATTATCGCTAATTAATTATATTGATTCCATGCACGAAATTAATTAAATGGGTATCTACGTTTATGGATTGGGGAGGCTTCTTAAAGTTACTAAACTTTATATCTTCGCTACTACTACCGTTACCAATTTCTCTACGCAATTTAAATTGATTTAAAGGTAAGATAGCGCTTTTAAATATCTACAGGGCGTTTGAAACAAAGTGTCCCAAACTTTGAGGGGTGATAATATGGCCCAATATAAGCAGAAAATGAATATGGGGCTGGAGCTAAGAAGGATTTGTAACATCTTCATTTATATTTATTTTTCATTCACAAAGCTAGCATTTTAGTGTCAAGTTAAGTTTTTTTTTCATACATAGAGGTTGTAGGTGATATTAACTTGTTAATTACAATTTTACGAATTAGCCCACATAGATTTCATGCATGGTCGTGCTAATGGGAAATGTTGAAGCTTATTCCAATCGCCTGATTCCTTCAGTTCGTGCTTTTAAAGAACATTAACACAGAAGGAAAAAAAAGGAAAATGCTTAGAAAGGAGTGGATGTGTATCATAATTTGCAAAATCGACAGATTTAAACCCTCTACATTTCTTTCTTTTGCGATATTTGAAGAGCTTAATGTATGCTACGCTTGTAAAAGACCTCGAAGAACGAATAAATCAAAGATGCCACCGAATTTTTGCAAGAGTTCGAAGGTCTTTGCTTCAAAGATGTCGTGGCTTCCGTCAAATGGAACGAAGACACCTTGAACACCTTATTTCAGTTATTTTTCCTTTGTTCTTTGTCCACAGTTTGCATTGTTTGTAAATAATTTTAAATAATATAAAAGTAGCGAAATATTTCGTATCTCCGAAACTGTCAATTTGCGGACCCATGTTCATTAAGACTTGCCTGCTTGGCTTAGGCCATACTTCATCCCTTACATTTTGTGACATGTTTTAACCACCCTGTATACGTACGTTATACACACACATCAATCAGGATCACGGGGGGATTAAATTAATACATATTAAAGCCTCGGGCGTCAAACATGTACATGTACATTTATATCGATATTCAGTATCAACTTGTTATTATTAGAAACACAATTTGTTTGTGAAATATTTTATAAGTCGAAAAACCATATCCGTTTTCAGACGTACACCTACAGTCATAATCGGGAACTTCGAGAATTTTGCATATAAAAGAAAAACAATGAAAATTGTGCAAACACTTACCGAGACCTAAATCAGCAAAATATATATCACGTAAGGCTAAAAATTCCTCTTCCGGCGACATGTTATTACTCCCAAAGCAATCGTTTTCTGGCCAAACCTCCCTACGTGAAACAGAAAAGAGAATTTTTATATAGAAAAATTCGTCGTATATGTGTGTCTTTATGCGATCGTAAGAGACCAGCACAAACACATTATTTATGTATCATCGTAGGTATAAAATACTGGCGCTAGGACGAGGATAAACACGAGAAACGAATCAACAGGACCTATACACAGACAGACAGACAAACAAACGAACAAAGAGCAAGAAGGAAAGAGATGAAAAAGTGAAATCGTACGAATGTAACATTAAAGTTTTAGATTTAATTTATTAAAAAGCATCCAAGTTATGGAAGTAGAAGAAGTACAAAATGGATGAACATTATGTCCTCTGCTACATTCATTTTCTTCTTCTATCGTCCCCGTGCAATTTTACTCATTGTAAACATGTTTAAATACCATTGATAAGACATTTATAGCCAATATTTAGTCTGGATAGGAAATGAAAGACTCTATATATTATTATTATTGTAAACGAAATATCGAATAGAAAAAGCAATAAACCGACAAATATAAACTTAGCAAGAAGATTGAATAAAAAATAAATAAATATACGAAAGCAAAGAGTGAAGAAAGAGGCAAGGAAAGAATGAGTGAGCGAGCGATTCAATTTCCTGATATAAAACGCATTGTCGTTGTCGAGAAATGGTGGATTGAATTGAAAATATTGATTCTGTAATTAATAACAAATTTACTAGAAAGAAACTTTATTTCAATAAGAGGAACGTTTTCATGGAATCAAATCAAATCGAATTTGAATATTATTTTCTTTCGCCACCGTATTCGCAATCGATTTTCCGTTCGTTTCGTACGTATCCGATTCTAATTTAATTAAAGCGAATAATATAATGTGAAATTAATTTAGGCACTGTTTAATTGCGCCATTAATATTGTGTCCGAAATGGCAATTATTATTTTCATCATATAAAACATTTATCACATGCATATAGCATAACAAAAACATTTCATTTGATATTCTTTCATTGTAGTTCATCCAATCGTTCATATTAATTTGATAAACTGAAGACACGTCTAAATAAACAAATTGCGATGGAAAACAAATCTTGAATAATTCTCGTTATAACGCGCTTGAGCGTACCGCACTAAAAGCGCGTTATAAACGGGATTTTTCCACTAAAAATGTGTATGTTTCAATGAAGAATCGTAATTACATTCGTAATGAGGAAATTCTACATAATTATGTACTGGCAATATATTAGTTTCGCCTCTAAAAAAATATATTCGAGGTTTGCTGAGATTGTGAAGTTAAAATTGCACTTTCCATTGTGTTTGTATGTTTAAATATTTTCCCTTGTAGCACCGTAGGTCTTTTACTTGTATAAAAAGCTGAATCAATGGTACTTGCACAATAAATTTTGCAAAGTTAGTTTGAAAATTCTTGACAAAAAAAATGCCCTTTTTGCCAATATAACCGTATCAACAAACTTGTGCGCGTTGTTATAAGCGGGATTTGTGAGCGTTAAAAGCGAGAATAATTACGTGTAAATGAAGAAGTTGGGAGTACGGCGAAAGCGCGTAATATGCGAGATCGCACTATAAGCGGGAGCGTTATAAGGAGATTTCACGGTGTATGGAAAATAATAAATGTACATACATAGGAGAAGGTTGAGAAGCGCTTCTCCTTAAGTGTGTCTGTGTTTGCAAGTAAGTTGCTAAGTTTATTACGTGCGCCGCCCACCCTCGAGAACTTCATTATGCCGTACACAAACATTTAGCGACACAGCTAAAACTTCGGTGGCAGTCTTTAGCGTTAGAAACACCTAATTGCGACAATATAGTAGTTGTCGTGGTCGGTACCCGTCGCCGCTATAACAACTCTCGAAGTGTGTTATTGCAATAGGCCGCTATCTTATTTTAATAATTCGCAGTCTCTGTGTGCGTACAACTGGCGAAGAAATCGGTTTTCCTCATAAAACACCGCATGCGATCCGTAATAATGAACAGGTGAAAGTTCCCTTATACGTTATTATTAAGGTCTTTTCTGCCATGCGGCCGGATTATTTCGAATTAATTTTGCGATATTATTAAATTAAAACGGGCACTTTACTGGAAAATAGAACGATAATGTGTTGAATATTAATCGTCCGCAATTCCGATTAAACTTAATAAGGATTTGTAGTCCAAGTAAAACAAATAAAATGCAAAAAAGATTAAATAGCAAGACTGACAAATTACGAAATTTCAAAAGAAGATGGAAAACGATGTTCTCCTGAATGATTTTATAATGAGAATTAACAAAAAATAAATAATAACGCCTAACGAGTGGCTCCGAACACAACAAAATCGTTTGTAAAGTTGTAATTGGACAACAATTTTCAATTAAGATTACAATAAAGGATAACAATGAGCGACGCGCGAAAAGATATATGATACGCTTCATCAACTTACCGTGCAGCCCTCAGCAGTCCCACGGCGCTTTCCAAATCGCCTTCCCTTAATATTCGCTGTACGTTTTTCATTGCCTCCGATCTAATAAATAAAAAGCGTAAACGTTAAACAAACTTCAACGGATTCCAAATCAAAACTCGTGAACGACTTAAAGCAAATCCAAACAAAATTTTGAAAATCACAAATCGAATAAAATTCAATTTAGGATAACGTACTTCTGCTCGTCGATCGGCACATCCGAAGCGGCATCGAACGGAACGACGTCGGTCGTCGTTTGTATGGCACCTTCGAGTACAATGGACAATTGCGGCGCTACTTCATCCCATTCATCTTCCAGCTGCGGCTCCTCATTTCCAGCAGCCACCGGCGTCGCTCGCGAAGCTACGCAAATTATGAAATTAATTTATTATCGTCGCGGTATGTTTGCAATTGCCGTAGAATTCGGTAATAATTAATTCGCTAGTCAACTTTTGCATACCAGATAAAATAAACAAGACAACGTTCTCCTTATGCAAGCGAGTGCCCCCGCGGTTTGTTACGCCAGATTTTACCGAGCATTTGTTAATTAAATAATTCCCCAGCGGTTTTTAATTTTAATTGCGTTTACAAAATTGGACATTGATTTGACTAGCAAAAACAATCCATGTACATATATTGCTTTATGGGACAACATTAATGCACTTAAGCAAGTTCTGATGAATTTAAATATGCAAATATTCTTTTCCGCTATATTAAGTACAAAGGTTTAAGCTTCGAGTTGAAAACACGTAACATATTCGGACAACCTTTAAAATAAATGATAATTATTATGTGTGCATTTACGGTCGAAACCTTGGCACTAAGTAATATCATTAATCTTTCTCTTCGTTCCGCCAACTACTATACTCCACTTTGTTAAAGAAATTCATTTTCATTTTAGTAAAAAATTGCCAACAAACCGCGCGTCGGATGAGAAGAACGTGTCAAGCGGTACGACGACGACTTGCCAGTTAAAGTAAACATTTTTAACTTGACAGTGTGCAAATGAGGCAGACTGACAAATGACGCCGCGTCTTTAGTCGCTTAAGTGATGCTCCTTTACGTTATGTATTGAATAATACGTATGAGGAGTTCACGTGACAAAAATTTGCATTTTTGGATAAATTCTTGTTTCGTGTTCAACTTTGTTTTACAATTATGTTATTTATAATTATAGATGTAACCATTAAAGATCGATTAATATTTGTTTAAATGTGAGGTATACATTAAGATTCATTCATTTTTCATAAATTTTTGCATTCTTATGGAAGTGGAGACCCTTCTCTACTCTTGCATTTTCGCACTAAGTGCAATAAACTCATTTTGAAACTCAGATCGTCGCTTCCACGCACGTTGGACCTGTTTCGATTTCCTTTAATGCGACGATTCTACCTTCTTCGTGAACCCGAGAGTCGAGATGACGAAAAATTAAAAAAAAAAACAGAAAGCGATTGGAAAATTCTCATATGCCAGACACAACGCGCCAAGCGTGTTTAATTAGTATGAATAGTTCCGTTTAGAATCTTAGTTCTTGTCTGTAGAGAAATATGCAATTAAGCAAATTCTTTACTCGTTCTCATAAACTGCTAACTGCTACTCACATTTTTTAGGCTTCTTGCGCGCTTTCTTCTGCGTAACAAATTGACCGCTTCCGCAATAACTTTGCAACATTCGCAAGAACACGTGTTGCGTCTCGATGAGATCGTTCAAGTACGCGGGCGACATTTTCAATTCGTCGTACATGCCGAGCAACGTGAGTATCAGCTCTCTGTATTCCATCACGTAGAATATGTTGCTTTTGATAACTCTTGCCGATTCCTTTACGGTAATATCTTGCGATTTTTCCATTGCCGATAGCGTGTACAACAATTCCCTGTAGGCCAATAAAGCTAAATGAAGTCGACGCGACCACAAACGCAAATTCTTCTTATCCGACGATATCATATCGTAGTATTTCTCCATTTGCCGTTGAACGTAGTGAAACGATCCGATTGACATTGTTTCGCTAAACGAAGGAAAAAATAAAAATATCGTTCGCCATGCGAATACAGATAATCGACTGCGTACCTAACAAGTTTCACTTCGAACTTGTACGATCGATTGAACTCCATGAAAAATCGCATCGCCCACAAGTAATACGATTCGTCGTGTGCCTGCGCTACAGCGCGATCCAATTTAATTTTGGCCTGATGCATCAGGGTGTTGTACGAGGCGTTCAAGAATTCCATGCAAAACTCTTTCAGAAACAGACGTATGCTGAAAGCGGAACGTCGCTCGTTGTTCGGATCCTTTAACGGCAACCGATTCTTCGGCGTTCTCGGTTTTTTCTTTTCGACGTTGAAAGTTAACGCGTCGATTCTGTCGAGCGGTTTGTGCGAGATCAATTCGTTGTCGCCGACCGATTTCATCGATTTGACGACAAACGTGCCACCGAAACGCGAGTGTCTGCAAGAAAAAGTGCTAATAAATGTTGGCATAATAATTGTTATTGAACGCATATACCTGACGCTATTGTACATTCTAATTTTATCCCGTTTCTCTTTGGTCTCGCGATGCCTAATTGAAAGCAATTCGGCTTCGTCACGCAACTTTTCCGTCTCGCTCCTTTGTAACGCCGCGTTGGCCAATTCGTGTGCGGACTGTTCTTTAAACATGAACGATAAAACTTCTAATACATGCATGTAATAGGCTTCTTCGGACGAAGCACTTGACATGTACAATAAAATATCCAACATTCCCGATTGATGAAGACTCCACAATACCTGTTTGTTAATTAAAAGTTTACCTTTAAATTGATTCATAAAAGAGCCGAATTCTTACTTGATCGTGAACAGTAGCGTCGTTGTCCGGCCGATATTCATACGGATCCGGTGGCACATACAAAATATTTCTTATTAATATCAAGATCCTTTCGATTATTAAACTGTACTCGTCGCCGCGTTCCATAAAATCCTTTCGAACAAAAAATTACATTATTTATCTTCAATACGTTTGCAAATGAAATAGAAAAAAAAACTAGTGTAAAGTAATACATTCTAACGAAAAGGTTTTATAAATAATAAAAATTACTTTATATGTATACTAAACGGTATATGTTTTCTAAGATTAATTAAATATATTTCAAAATTCAATTAGTTTACATGCAATCTATAGTAAAAATGTCAACAAAATTTTGCATGCAAATGGTAACAGGTGAGACTTTAATTTATACAGACGGGACACGGACGTTAGAAATCCCGCGAGTGTCGTTACCGTGAAGAAAAACGAGAAAATTTCGAGATTTAAGACGAAAATACATGCAAAACGTTGCCTTATGAAAAAGTTTAAAGAGTATTTTTCCATTCTTATTTCTCTAATGGTACTTTACATACATGTTTATGTCAAAAAAACTTGAGATTTACATATAAAAAACCATAAATTACTTTAGTTATTGATGTAAACAATATTTTCTTCTTTTGTTGAAAATATTTTGATTAAAAATTGGAAATGATTAATATTGTAATATTTTCGAATTTGCTAAACAATTACAAATGTTGCAAAAATAAGAAATTGTAGTAATTTAAAGTAAGACCTCACTTATGTGATTTTGTTAAAGTTAAAAGGCATTCAAGTAATTAAAACTTTAAAAACTATGTCAGCATAAATTAAAGCAAAAACTTTAAAATACACTAACATAATGTTATAGTAATTGTTATATGCAAACCATTCCTCTCATCATTAATGCTACTTAATTAATGGCTGTTATAAATCAGCATTAAGTAAGATGATTCCACTTACAATTTCCAAGATTTTACTCAATTTACTGCATAAAATGGACCATATTCCTTCATCAGTGAATGATTCTTTATAAGACTGAAGATGGTCCACAATCTGAATGAACAAATTCCGGGCATGTTTCTCCACTGGCACAGTGGAATCCCATAACATTAAAGCTGGTGTTGTAAGATTCACTATTAATCTACACGTTGAAGGAAAAACTTTATATGGAATGAATTAATCAATTGATCTATAAGTACCTGAGTATTACATCGAACAATTCAGTTTGTTCCCAATAGCTTTTCAGCAATGGTATTAAATCAGTTTGAAGCACTTTGGTCTCACCCAATTGTCTACGTATATCGTGATTCGAATCGTCTCTTCTCAAATACCGTATCAAATCTTTTACAGTCTCCAAAGTGTTATCATCAGCATAATAAACATTCTTTGTAGTATCAAAGTATCCTAATGCATTACAAGTAGCCGATAATTCAGCTGACAATAACGAAGACATTGTCGATGATGGTCTAAAAAATAATTAACAAATAATGTCATTGCTCTAAAAAAATATTAAAAGGACTTACCATCGAACGTCTTCATCTACTTCTTTTTCAAAGGTTAAAATTACTTTACGCGCCAAAATGTTAATGACAATAGCAACAGCTTTACAAGAATAGGCAACCATACTAGCCATAATTACTTTTTTGTGTTCGAACACTATACGTTACAAAATTTTCGAAATTATTATAATATCTGGTCAATTTCAATGGAAACGTGGAAATCCAATTCGCCTGATTCCTTTTACAGCTCACGTACCAGAGTAAGAAATAACGCCCGTTCGAGGAAATGAAACCTATTTGGAGTTAAGGATTCAAATATTGGTTGATAAGAGATTTTCCTTTTCGCTCTTTTCGTTCACACTTTGGAGGATACTTTCTCGCATTGACGCAAATTCAATCTATCAGCCTGATTCGATTTAAGGAAACTTTCATTTGCATAAGGGTCACATGCGTATATGTGAATCTGAATAGAAAATGGAATAATTTTCTTGGCAAAAAGAGCGCATTTTTCTCTTCTTCGGTCATTTGATAAATTTCTAAGGCCATTTAAAATGACTCCGTACTTAATTAAGAGAGAATTAATGGGTTTCCATTTACTTTTCTGCTTCGAATTTCTCTACGTTATGAGCACGTGCGCCAACTAAAGTTATTCTTATTCCAGACGTGATAGATAAGAGGATGATGAGTAGCCTTTATAAATACGCAAGAATTTATACGGTGTGTTTATCTTAATTTATGACTCTATTGCTTCCTGGAATGTATCCAAAAGTTCTTCTTCGGCTTCTTCCAACTTATTTTCCTTATTTGCCTTTTTGTTGTTGCTGTAATTGATGAGCATTTCGTTTAGGCGCTATTAACTTTCTATTCTATCAGCATAAAACGAACAAATTTTACAAACATCAATTATTAATCTCCCTAGATAAATAAGAGCAAGAAGAAACAAATCAAAAGGAAAAATTATTGATGAAGGGGGCGGTGGGAGAAAATGTAAAACACCGCACGGCAATCTAAACTGATTAAAATGTATAAAATGATTGCGGGCCGATGTATAAATTTTACAATCCAATTTGCAGTTAGACATTGATTTAAAAGGGCGTCGAAGTTGTTCCCTTTAAACGGATTTGCTGTGACGAATCGAATAGGATATTACCCATTTGCGGGATTGCTTATTTCACCTGCCGATATCCCTAATTTTCCCATTTGAAAGTGGAAAGTTTAATTTCCATTTCTTCGACTCGTTTATTTTTTATTTCTTTATTTGCTTCTGCTGTTGCAAAAATAGAACCGAAAGTGAAATAAGGGGGAGGGCCGATGATGGAAATACGTAATAAATATGCGCACATTTTGCGAATCAATCAGAAGGGAAAAAAATCGTACGATTTAAAAAGTTGATGAAAAAATTCACGTGAAATAGTTCAATCATTTTCGACATTTGTTACAAAGTAAACAAAATTTCAAATACGAGTTTTAAAAAAAACTTTCCTGTTTGTGTGATTAATACATAAATATTTGGAAAACGATTCAAATTTGGATTAAAGAAACTTTTTCGTACAGCTTTTAAGTTAAACATAATTTAATTCTATTCATTAAATCATACCTTAATCACTCATTTTATCAGCAAATGTACAGTCAAACATTATTTTTTTAATAAAGACCAAAAATTACTAATTAGACCCATTTAATAACTGTCATCAACTTCTTAAACCAATGTATACATTAAATTGGGCACATTTTGGATCATTCACAATTGTTTGTTCGTCTACATACTTTGCAAAATCGCGTTGTAAAATTTTGTTACAAAGTCGCCATAATCCAATTTCGCAATAAAATCGGGTGTTTGTCTGTTTATATTACTTTCGAATTGTCGTTAAAATGATCTTATGAAATGAAATGTAAGTTTTAACTGCACACAAACGTACCTTATGCAATCTAAGTAGGTATTACAAGTTTTCGATCTGCTAGATCATTAAATTTTTTATTAATGTCTCCAATAAAATGTCTATCGCGTTTCATTACATATTTATACATCTGCATCATCATTTTACTATAGGAAATGCTCTAATAAGAACTTATAATAAAGCTGTAACGATTTCAGCTCGCCGTTCTAATCCAAATTACTACAATAATCAGTATTTATCTGAATGAATCATGAAAATAAATTCAAATTAACTTTTTTCTTATGCTGGAATTGGATTAAAAGAAAAAGGCAAGAATTGCACAGTTAATGGAATAAAGGAACAAAAAAATATAAGAAGAGGGTATTTTATCCGGTGAAAAGAAGGATACAAAATGAAAACAATTACACCTAACAGAATGTGGCACGTTTTATTTTCGTACATTCATTTCGCTAAGTGACAATATATAGAGTTTTTAAATTGGTCATTCCAATCATCAGAAACCCTATGGTAAAATAACGAATCCGCATTGTAATCTCTACAGAACCATTATTTTTGCTGAATAAAAGGAAACGTAACAAAAAAGCACACACACACGAAATCTAACCCTCGTTTTATTCTCTTTTCTCTTTCCTTCTTCCCTTATTTGGCCATTCTAAAACAAGATTAATACACTCCTATAAAGAAGAATGCTTCTTTTTATGTTATGTTCTTGTTGCCGTTGTTGTTATTGCCGAGTAAAAGTAAATTAATTTCGGTTCAGTAGTAAAGAAGCGAGAGGAAAAGAATACAACAAAGAAACGTGGAGCAGAAAAATTAACTTAAAAAATCATCATATTATCTTATAATTAAAGGGAAAAGAAAACAAATTTCATATGCCGCAGATTAATGCCCGACACACACATGCGAACACACGCAAAATGGAATTCCTTTTATCAGTCTTTAACGCTACACCCTAATTTTCTGCTTACTTTGCTCGAGCACAGAGTAATATTCATAAACGAGCGATTTTATTATTATACACAGAGAAATCCTTTACGTAACGGCTTCAATTAAAATCACGTAACCGTAAACGGAATGAACGCAGACAGCCGGTCGGTTACTGAAAATATCTAATTAGATATTCAACGGCAAGAAAGAGAGAGAGAGAGAGAGAGAAAGCAGGAGAGAAACGGAGACCGAAGAGCCCGCATTTCTAAAAAGGACTACTTACTTAACATACATCTTGTATATATTTTACCTGTATGCAGGATGTATGAATATAAACACTTTTGATGGAGAATGAGCGAGATAAAGAAGCCATGCCAAAGAAACAGCGAGAGAGAGAGAGAGAGCAAGTTTAAAGGTATCAAATATACGACTCGCTATTCCAAAGAGATAATACTCCTACATTCTGTCCCCCCATTTTCGAATCTGTAGCATTGGAAGACAGACAAAGAAAGCAAACTGATGGACAGTTCTCTACGTTTTACGCCTTGTAAGGTTTAGACGTTAAGGTATACAGCATCGACAAGCCACTCTCTGCTAATAAGGAAACTGTTTGAAGGGGCGAGAAAAAAAGAAAGCGCTTGACCGACGACGACAAACGGAGAAAACGACGTCATAAATCTCGTGTAAATCCCTAAGATTTGAGGATACCTTGACGACCAACTGCGCCCTCACTTCTTCACCCCGTGACTTTGATTTATTCCGTGAAGACGCTATTGACAAAGATTAACCGAAAGTTTTATTTGTATTAAACTCTTCTGTTAATTTTTTTTCTTATTCCCCCTTTTCGTATTTTAAAGAATGAAATACGATCTGCCTCTTTCGCAGCTCTTTGCGTAATGCGTCCAAATTAATAAGTAAATATTTATTGTAGTCGAGAATTTTGATAAAGTATGTTCGCTCAAGTCGAATGATGGAAGGAAAAGCGAAAAGAATTGAGAGAAGAAATGGATTTTTCATAAGAAGGAAACGAATGGGAAAAACTTCATTTGTATCGTGCCATAGGAATGACGTCGTCGTACCTTGCCTTCCGCATATTCTCTATCTAAATGTTTCCTCGTCCTGAAGCAATAAATCTTTGCATTTTCTTTTTATACGTTAATATAAATATACGGCGTCAAGAACAACGCAATTTGTGTGGCAACACAATATTTTTTTCTGCTTGCGCGCGTTTATTTAAAATATTTTTGTTTTCGTCATTTTTTTTTGTAAACGGAAGGAACGGAACGAAATGGTGGTCATTTATAATAATGGCCATGAATTTATTCGATTTTGATGTCGTCAGTAAATCAATCGATTATTACGAGATTCTCGCGCGTTTTCACGAGAAATAATGATATTCATATAATGCAATATCCTATTACTCTCATTCCTCCAAATATTATTTTAATCGATAAAATGTTAAACGCATCATTTGGCAAAAGTTGTTACACTTCAACGGGCACCTCTGCTGCTGCTACTGCTTTCGAAAGATAATGTGATCTCTGTTTTTTTCTTTTCCTTTCTTTTCTGGTTTATAGCTCCGCCTGCTGTTATTGTCCTTTTTTTCTTGTTTATCGTACAATGTGTATGTGTGCAAGTTTTTTGTGCAAGGAAAAGGCAATTTTATACACATGAATTCGATTGTTAGGGAGAAATCAAAAATACACCCCAGAGATTTCACGTTGGCTCCTTTTTTTTCTCGTTCGTTCAACAAAGACGAATGCATGAGGGAATGCACTTTTGTTGTTGTCTGTCGTATCGACACCAGTTGAATAATTTGTTTTTCTCCTACGACCCCAATATATTGATTGGGCTTTTGTAGAGTATAAAATGGAAATTTAACGAGCCCTTTCACCAACAAATTGTCCAGCATAAACGAAAAGAAAATTTCGTCTTTCCTCAAATTGCAATATCAAAACTAATCCAAAAAATTTAAGAGGACGCACTGCTGAATTCAAAGAGATGGTAACATAACTGAAGAGAAAAGCAAGAAAACGAGAAATTACGGTTTTCATGCAAATTTATAAATTGAAAGGGAATGTATTTCAATTCTTGTAGTTTAAATATCCTTTTTTGTAATAAAATTTCATAGATTTAATAACAATTGTAATTAAACAATTTTGTTTGCAAATCCTAATATTCGGAGGTTCGTTTTACAAACATCAAACGTCGACATTTCCTTTGATACGCTTCTCTTGCTAATACACAGAAGTATGAACCTGTAATTATTACTTTGTCTTCTTTTCATATACATTTTGAAACCGAAACTAATTAGAATGCAAAAGTTGGCGAGTTTTTAGGAAAATAGTAAATTGCAATTAGAAAGGAGACGAAAATAGACAAACTATGAGTAAAAATAAAAATAATCAGAATAATTTTGTCGTTTCTTGTGGATTAAAAGTTGACCGACGTACACAAACTTGCATAATCTGCAGGATAAATAGTTTTTAATGAAATCCTTCCGTCAGTGTTCGAATTCATTCTTATTTGATACGTTTATTACAAATCTTCAAATTAAACGAGCTTAAAATTTAATTAAGTTTGCGTCGCTATTGCAATTTGCCTTCAGCTTGAATAGCATAATAATAATAAAAAAGGACAAAAAGCAAAAGGAACGAATTACCTGCTAAGGATTTGCGAAAAAAGGATCAACCTTTAAAAGCAAACAGTTTCGTGGGGTGCTAGCCCGGTAGTTCCATACGCCTAAACATCAGTTTGTTCCCTTAAGTTTTTGTCGTCTTTTTTTTTCTTTTTGGTTTTTCTCGTATAAAAATATATCAAAACTTTTTTGTACCACCCTCATAATTACATTGCAAAATATATGAGCGAGGATTATACTGTAAGCAACCCTAACGGAAAATGAAGGATGATAATGATGGGAGAGGGAATGTCATGTAAAATAAGTAAAATGGTCCCTACCTGCTACTTCCCTTGCGTTCACCTTACCATCATCCGATGTCCTCTATGAGGCCGGTGCACCTGATGCAATTTTGGAGAGCTTAAAGTTTAAATCCAATCCCCCGCATGTTATCGATGACGATAGAGGTTTGAAAAGGATGTTTGTTACCATGTAAGTGATGATTAAAAACCAATGTTCTTCCTCTACTTCGTTTACTTTTAGAAAAAAATAATTACATGAAGTTATTTACGTAAAAAGTTTGCAAACTATGCAAAAGAAGGTAATATCAAAAGAAGCAAATGTTAAATTTTAATTTACAGCAAGAAATTAAACACAAAAATATAGACACAAAAAGCAAATTGAAAAGAAATCGAATGATTATTCCTCTTAATGCTCATCAGACATGCCATCGTAGTATCTGCCAGTATATTTAAGTTCTTCGTCGGCATTCTTCTTTACAAATATCTCCGAATAATTTAAGTAATGATTTAAATGGTTACTTTTATCTAAATGAGGAATTAAATGAAAAGAAAAGTATGTAAAAAGCTGCTAATGGTTGTAAATAAGATAGATAAGATAGAGAAGGTGGTTGTTGTGTGCTTTTGTGTAGTGTATTGAGCATTAGGCATACCTGCTAAAATTATAGATATTTTAGATAAAATCTCCTTTTCAGCCTCCAATTCCTCATAAGTTTCGACGAAATCGACCCAATTTGCATACTGCAAAGGTACAATTAACGTTAGAAACTCGTTCTTCAACAAACTGTCGCGAATCTTCTGCTCCGGAGAACCTCGGTTGTCGAATATAGCGTTCAACGTTTCTAAATTTTCGTCAAACCACAACAACCGTTTCTCGGTATTTAGCTTGTCCTCCAACTCGATCTTTTTGCATTGTGAATAATCATCGAAAGGTTCAGAAACCGTGCTAATCGGATTTGGCATGCTTATCAGTGAATCCTTGCTTGCTGTTGCCTCCAACGAATGGAAGCCGGAATCGGCGTTTGAGCTTTTACTATCTGCAATATACGTTCGGATTATTGTTAACTACAAAAAATGTGCAGTATGTTGATCACTTACTCATGGTTAATTTTTCAAAAGCCGATACATAATAGAAATCTTCCCGTCTTGTTTTATCTTTGAATCCATCGTAACCTTCGTCGGTGTCTCTATCAAAATTACTTTGATATTCGAAATAAGTGCGCACGCGATCTTCAGACGATATTTCGTCTACAATGGAGGTAAGATTGAAATCAAAGAGGATGGAAGCCAATGATCAATTATTAATTAGGAATTATAGGGATTGGCGCATTTAAATTTGTTCAAATTTAATGATAAAAGAAAATGTACCGTTCGGATCAACCGCCACCGAATTGCACCATGGCGCGTTTGCATCGTTGTCCAAGTCCGACGTGGAGCTTGTATCTGCAACATTAACGTTGCATCATTTGATATTCGATCGAAACACTTCTATTTAGCTTACCACTATCATAATCGTACCACGGATAATTCCTTGATTTATTATCTGAAACCAGTGATTAAATATGCACGGTGAATCGGTGATTACGAATCGTGGGCGGGCAAAACGGTTACAAAATTTGAATGTACCATAACATATCAGCTTAAGATTTCAGCGATGAAATTATAACCTTTTAGAATAATTAAATGTGTAATGATGCTAAAAGGTCTCTTAATTACGACGACGCCGTTTCACGTACGTAAAATTTCTATTAATTACTACCTGTTATAGGTAAAAGCATTTTCAAGTTGTAAGAAAATTCGCCCTCATCATCATCATGAGGTGCATTGCATTGTATGTACATGTATGTAACGTTTTCGGTTAGACGTTGAATGATGAATCGTTTGGATTTAATACAATGAATGATTATCATTAGTTTAATTAATTATAATACTAGAAGCAGAAACGAAAATATATACTTACAATTTGATGACCGGCAAAGTTGTGGACCCACATTCATAAAATCACCATCCATAATCTTTCTTTTTAATGTATATTTCGACCAAATTAATTCAAAGAGTGCAACACGAAAACCAACGCTGTTATAATAAAACCCTTCTTCAAATAACTACTTGGTAATTCAGTGTGGTGGTGCTATCATCGCAAAAATCGGTTAGATTTGATTTCTTTTCACCAATCCACAATCTTCTTGGAATCGCGGTACCATGTACAGCGATAACGCCAATTACTGGACGCTACAAGCGAAAGCTTATCGGTAGTTCGCTCTCTTTCTCTCTCAGTGCGTCATCTCTTTCTCTTGCGTTCATAGAAGACTTGCTTTTTTTTTGCTTTAATTTTGGCCTTGATTTGAATTTCTGCCAATCATCGGGAGCGAAAACGCTTAATATTCAAATTATATCGGTTTACTTAAAGTCAATGAATTTTTCTTCTCAATTTTCTTTGTTATCCTTCGGTATTAATAATTTTGCCATCTTTTGTCTTCTTCATTGCAACTTGAAGTCATTTCGACTCATTGGGATCAATCAAAATGTTTGCCTTTTTTTTGCACTTTATTCCTTGTTGCTGTTATTGAACATTTATCGTTTGATATTTTTACTTAAAATGTTGACTTGGATTTATGCTGATTGTTCCGAATTCTCAATCAGCGTCTGCCCCCTTTTAATGCTTTGCTAAACCCATAGAATCTTAATACACCCTTCATTCTCTCTATGTCTCTTTTGCCGATGTACATTCCAATTAACTCAAAGAACATTCCTCCTTGCTTTAGTATCGCTGGTACATGTAGTCGAATAAAATGCAATGAAAGTGAGATAGGGTCCCCATAATAGATAACCTTGTATACCTTACATGCGTATTCCCTTTTACGGAAATGTAACATTTCGGTCTATGATGATGATGATGATGATGCTGATACGGATGCAAGTTACATGGTCTGAGAAGAATTTGACTGCGTAATTGTTAGATGGGAAAGGGGTTACCCTTTTGCTTTTGTAGGAAATTGTATAGGGTTTTCAAACTTACTCACTCGAGTAATTAGCAGTTTTTTTCTTTCTGCTCCCTTTATTATTATGCGATAGAATCAGTTTACTTAATTATCTGCTTTCGGAATTGAATAGTTCAAAAATGTTCCTTGAAAATAATCGTTTAATTTTTAACATGATTTATTAAACTATTTATTAATTATTTCGACAATAATTATTAAATAATTGGAAATTTGTTACTGATTTGGATCTTCGATAAAGGGTAAATTTTCCTTGCAAAGTTTTTAATAATAAAAGAACTTGGCCTGAAAACATTATTTTCCTCTGTCCAATAAAGAGTTTCATAAAATAAACAATCACTGTCTTTGTGAATCTTTTCAATACGCAACGGTTATCCTATAAATGCAATCAGAATCGGAAATATCTAAAGGTTTCAAAGCATCTTCAAGCAAATTTTTGTCTGTAAAAATGTCCACCTAGATAGTTAAAGACTATTTTACGTATCAATTAAATTTAACATATGTGTGAAGGTATTCAAATTTCTGTTATGCCTAAAGTAGCCACCAACTTCTTCGATACCTTTTTAAGTCATATTTTTCCATACTAAATGCAAATTCATTAACCCACCTTGCAAACTATAACTCATGCAAGTGTTAATTAAGTTATTTTTTATTATGTTATTATACAGCAATTTGGATCAACATTTGATACATTTATTATTAACAATTTAAACTATTTTTTATTGTGTCTGAGGTACTGAATAAAATAGCAAAAAACTGTTTGCACTTTGAGAGTGTTCGAATTAGACTAGGTTTGGATACCGCAAATTATATTGTAATTGAAAAATGTTCCTTAAAAATAATCGTTCAATTTTTCTCATAATTTATTAAATTATTTATTAAGCAGTGTGAGATTTTACAGATTAAAGAGGATACACATAATAAAACTAACAATGATTGTTAAATTAAATTTACAAATACAGATACACAAAAATTGTATTTATTTTTTGTAATTGGAAATTTTTTGCTGATTTGGATTTTCGATAAAGTGTACATTTTCCTTGTCATCTTTCTGATAATAGAAGAACTTGTATTCGAAACATTATTTGCCTCTGTGCAATAAAGAGTGTCATAAAATGAACAAGCCGTGTCTTTGTGCATGCTTTCAATACGCAACGGTTCTTTTATAAATACCAACAGAATCGGAAATTTCTAAAGCTTTCAAAACATCTTCGAGTAAATTTTGATCGGTAAAAAAGTCCACCAGCACAGTTATAGACTAATTTATGCATCAATTAAATTTAACATATGTGTGACGGTATTAAAATGTCTTTTATGCATCTCTGATTATCAACTACGTAGTTTCAAAAGATTCCAAGGAATTTCATTCTCTTCGTGGCATTGTAGTAAAGTAGGCTTCTTCGATACGTTTTTAAGTCATATTCTTTCATTCTAAACGCAAATTCATTACCGCACCTTGCAAACCATAACTCATGGAAGCGTTAGTTAAATTATTGTTTTATTAACTAAGTCACTTTAACATTTTGGACTCAGTTTAGAGGCAGTAAAAACATTATTCGGAAGTTTGGATCAAATTTGAAACATTTAAATAATATAATTATTAACAATTTAGAATATTTTCAATTGTGTCCGCGGTATTGAATAAAACGGCACAAAACCGTTTGAATTTTAATAGTGTCCGCGATTAGGGTACGTTCGTATATCGCAAGTTATATAGCAATTGAAAAATGTTCCTTAAAAGTGATCGTTTAACTGTTATTATGATTTATTAAGCTATTAAATGGACATTAGAAATGTAAGATACTTACCGATGGTGGAGTAATTTCAGCCACTAACATTAGCTTAACGTTTGCAATTTCCAATATTGGAGGCAATTCGATTGCTACTAAATTACAATAACACCGGCCATTAAATAACTATTCGAATCGTTAAATGTTTAAAATCGACTGCGATTCGCTGTCGATTTCTGGAATTTTGCGTTCACCCTCCATTCTTAATAAGCGAATTTAGGCCAGATGAAACTACAACTAATGATGATGATTAGATAAAATAATTAAAGTAGAAAACGTTTGTTGTTCGTAATTGTACGAAATGTCTGTAAACTTAATGCCGAATTTTAACCGCTCTCTCACTCGCTCGCTCGCTCCCTTTGAGCCAAAACCGTGTAATTAAATATCGGCGTACGCTCTGACAACGGGGTGCTGGTTAACGACACGGTGTCTCTCTCCCTGCTGGTACATTGTGCAATCAAACTCTTCGCGTCACCGTCATCTGGCATCAGCTACGTTTAATTATACTTCACTTGCTAATTGCAAATGTAAACGAAGCTATTTAGCAAATTCTTATATTTGCTGGTAAATTTTCGTTGTTATTGAAATATCCGGAAGCAATTCTTTTTCAAGTCACTTAAGGAGACTCAACCGGAAAGTGTCACGATTTAAGTGAACCAATTTATACGGCCGTCCGCGCTATTGTTGCTTTGATTAATTTTATAGAAAATTAATAGCACTTAAATATCAATTTCGGACAAGACGTTATAATTGAATTCTCTTGTCGTTACGGCTAAAGACTACCATCTCAAACGGATAGAACACAACGGGGGTACAAGTTGTAGTAGTAACGTTGGCCCCCTTTTCCTACGGCAGACCGTAAATTACAAGGGTCCGTTGGAATGCCCATCAATATTAATGTCCACTTGAGGACAAGCAGAATCCCTTGCCGGATAAACATTCGCCGTATACGGGCCATAGAACATCAATTATTTCAAATTGCTCACTCTCTCCGTCTTAATGACCAATTTAATATTAATAACGTGCATCTCCAAATAACATTTTATTAAAGCCTACTTTACATAAGTATATATGCATTATTAAACGCGAACCGGTCAAAATAAGCTTGAATTTCAATTTTCGCTAATGGATCGACTTGCGAATAATCGTCGGGGAGTAAATTTTTCAATTACCAATATCGTCCGTCGACGCCAATTCCATTCGATATCGAAATAGGAGTGAGTCATTAGTGAAATCGTTTAATTAAACGATAAACAATGGGATTGTTTCGCATAAAAATTGCACAATTTAACGGATCGAGTAAGAGCGTTGGAGTAAATAAAATATTTACGGATATATAAGTATATAAGGTCAGATTCGCAGGGAGCCATCGTAGGCGTTTTAAAATCATGGGAACGAACAAAGTGACAAATTTTAAAATATCAAACGAATTCGAATTCGTTGACGCGGAAAATATCCGAGCGAGAGGCCTCCATTGTCTAACAAAAAACCCAACTTTCCATAGAACGAAGAGATGAGAATTTTCAATGCACCCTGTCTCTCCCTCGCTCGTCTCATTCTTCGTCGCTTCCTTGCGCGCTCTTTCTCTTTTTTTTTTTTTTTAATTCTCTTAAATCCGCTGCGTGTTCAACTTCCCAACAGTCTATAATCACAAATTACTCTGCTTGAAACGTCGATTTAAGCCTGTCGCCTTTTTTCCGTTCCCTTTAAATATATTTTCACTTTGTTTCATTATTATTATTCTTTCATTTGCTTTCATTTCGTTATTCCGCGTTTATATAGGCGATGCGAGCGCGGGCGAAAAAGAAAATCGTTAATTAAATATTACTGGGATGTAGCTTAAATTGAAGATTAAAAAAGAGGAGTGAATTGCAAGGACGAGGAATTGGAAAGAACGAGTCGGGATAAAGAAAAAAAAATTAAAAAAGCCTATTGTTTCGCGATTCAATAATCGTAACTTTTATAATCGTCATTATCCGTTGCCAATTTGAATGGCCGCACATTATTCATTAAAGAAAAAATGGTTTCTTTTTAATTTATGAGCCCATAAATTACATATAGAAAGCACCGCTTCCTTGCCGCTTACTGGCAACATTTTTTGCAATAATAAAACTGAAACTTCTTCAAATCTAATTTTATCTATTAAACAGTTATTACGTGCAGCCTGATACTCTTTTACTTTGTTCGAGCAATGAAATTACGGTCGTAAAATATAGCAAAAAAATCGCTTTAAATTTGTAATAAAAGTCGACGGAAATCGCGATATAAAAGAGGAAAATCTTTTCTCTTGCCAGCGAACAAAGGGGGAAGGACAACAATTTGTTTTCTAGTAGATGCTCATTAAAAAGCCATCAAATAATTTCTTAACAATCTTAAAGCTTTTAATGAGAATAAATCGACAAAAAAGAAATTTAAATCCATCCAAATTTGTAATCTACAGCGTAGATAGATGTTGTGGCCGTGTGTGCGTGTGATGGCGATTTTAAGATGAAAATTGTACAGAGGGTGATCTGGTTTTGTATTATCCTGAGGCGTGGCCATTATAAAGAGGACCCGGCTTAAGAAGATCCGAAAAGGCTTACTAGGGTCATTGAGACATTGAGAATTGTCGCATGGAGAAAATCCTTCATCCACCATCACCCCTTCACGCACTTTTACCGCCACCATTAGTCGATATACGTACAGGAATTATTTGTTCCATCGTACATATAATATATATTAAATGGCATTGTACATAGAGCGAAAGTTTCCCTAAACGTAAATATTGGTTTTGTATTTAATGCTTAATAAAGCGTCTCGAATTAAACCGGAAGAAGTGGAAGAGAAAGGGATCGTTGACGATGACAACTAGGCCTTCATGATGATATACAGCAATAATAAAGAGATTTATCTATACATGTATAAACGTATATTAAAAACTTTGCTATATTAAATTTTCATTTGCTATATTAAAATTGAAGATAGAGAGAGAGAGAGAGAGAGAGAGAAAGGGTGGTAAAGTGAAGTATGCAAATAATTTAATAATAACGCTATCCTTTTCCTATTATTAACCGTTCCTTTCGCGATTTGTTGACACAATTTCATCTTACCAGTGATCAAATTGAAGCGAATTAGACTACTACATCTTTTATTATCCATCTGCTATCTTGGAATAATTAAGACAAAATTTTCATGAAGGCTTAAAGTGTCGTCGCACTCTCCGTTAACCTTCGTAAATGAAATTTCTATTGAATGAGATTTCTATTTCAAAAATTGCGACCATAAAATACGTCTTTTTCCTTCTGTACATTTCACTTTCAGATTCGCTCTCGGATTAATTCAATTAACAGCGACAAATCGTTTTCTCTCCGATTTCGATCGCGTTCGCTCCCTTTTGTTCTTTGGTTCCTTCGTTTTTCTCTTACCGTACGTGATATGCAAAATAAACGAAATCTAATAATGGTAAATAGTCTCGAGTGAAGGAGAGCGAGCGAAGTTGAAATAAAATTGAAATTGTTTTGTGTAGCTCGATGGAGCGACGCGAAGGAGGCGACCAAGAAATAGGATTTGGTTCTGTCAAAGATTTAATTAACTTGTCGCTGATAATCACTCGATTCCGGGCCTTCGCATCAGCGATGCCCGCACTACTTCGACTGCTGCGGCTCTACGCGATCGATGCAGGATGATAGAGAATGAAAATGACGATGATGATGAAGGTGAACGAGGAAGAAAGAGGAGGAAGAGGACGAAGAAATAAGACGTAGACGAAGGACGAGGAAGAAGAAGAAGCGACGTGGCTTTTATTGAGACCGATTTCCGAGCGTCGCCCGCCTAGTTTTGCCTTCTTATCGTACTAAAGCAGACTTGAAACTCTCTCTTGGCAATCTTCTGCAGCTGACACTCGACTCACTCGCTGTTCACCGACTCCCACGTTTTCGTTCTCTCTCTCTCTTGCTCGCACTCGCTCTCATCTCATCTCATTGATCTTATAAAACTACCCATCAGTACATACACACGTATACATACACGTGCTCATATTCCTTCAGTCGGTGTATATTGTATATGTTGCACTGCAGGTGTATCCACTTTTTAATATAGCATATTTGTTTCTCTCGCACAAAATTGTTTCTTTTTCCCTCTTTTTGTCTTCATTTTAATAGAAAAGAAAAAGTAAAAAGATAACAAATCATTTCGTACTTCTATCGCGAAATTTCACGTTTTCTTCTCGATCACTTCGCTCGCTCGCCCTCATTTTTTTCCTCCATTTCATTTACAGGAAATCGATTTCTATCCTCTTCTCCGGCCTAAGAGAAGTTATTTACGTATCAAATATATTTTATACATGCCGTTATTGAAATGTGTATGAAACATTGAACGTTGCGTAAACATTTTTCCACTTTCGCGTGTAAGTTTTGATTTCAAAAAGCGATACCTTCCCGCTCAAACTTCTTGCATGTGGTTCGGTTTTCAACACCTTCAAATCCCGGAAAATAATCACTGTTCGTAAGTGGTTGTAACTTCTTTTAAATGTATTACATTATGACCTGTTCAGGGCGTAATAAGATTTTATATCACTCACTTTTCTTATAAGAAATTTAGTTTTTAGCAATTTGCACTTTGTTTGATTTCGAATGCGAAAGAATCGAATGTGTGGCGTTTGATAAAAATCGATAAGTTCCACGAGAAAGAAGTTATGAAGATGAAACGAATTTATTTTATCTCCCTTTCACTCCCTTCAGCTTTCGTGGCCTCATTCGTTCTCTCGATTCCTTTGTTCATAACGTTTTATTCGATTCTTATACATTGATATTGTTAACGTCGTGCCATTGCAGTTACAATAAACTATAGAGTAAAGCCGTAGAACTGGAGCATAGAGATGTCTGTTACGTTATTACGTTATTCCCCTTCTGGGCGTTTATTATGGGCTCTCTGGCTCTGCTCAAGAAGCAACCATCATAATTGTTGCCCTATAATTTATTATTATCATTGTGAGAATAATTGATTGGAAAATATTTTGCCTACTAGAAAAGCTTTAGTATTATATTTATCTCTATGTAGATATTTTTCTGAAGCATAACTTTACTTTTTGATAGTTTAAATCTCATGAAACTTTTTTTGTATAATATTGATACAAACAATAAAATATTAAAGGCTTCTTTAATAGATTTGCAATTTCGCTAATACGTGAACGTTATCGTAATAATTGTTCGCAAATTATTACAGTTAAAACATTTTGTCGTTGCTGCATTTCCTTTGCCTAATTGTCAAGCATGGCAATTACAACGAATTTTAACGCTGATTCACTCGAAACGAGATTCTAACAATCACAGCACAATGCAATTCGTTTCATTATTTACCGTGCCAAAAATAATACATCATTGTTATAATTCCCATTAATTACGATCGTTATTGTTCTGTGAAAAATAAAGTTTGTTCGTAAAGTTTTACGATTATTATTATCATAAAAAAGGAGGTTTGGAAAAGTTCGAGACATATTGAATAGATCGAGAAGAGGGAAAATGAGACACGCTATATCGACGGGTCTCACAATACCCCTTTTCGCCTTAAGATACTTAAGGTCGGGACGTAAGATGCCGATTCCTTTCTCACAGTCACATTTTTTTTTCTCTCTTCCTCATCGAAACCCTAACAATAAAGATTTGCACGACATTATTATCATTACGGTTTATGTCTTTAGTATGTACCTATTGGGTGATAGGATTACCTAAGTATAACATAAAAGTGAACGTATGGTCTCGTTCAAGTCGTCTCGTTCGAAGTTATAAGGATTATCGTAAAATTAAGAAAATAAACAAGTCAAAATTGAAATTCATTTCAACCATTGGAAAAGCCAGATTTATTCATCGGAATTGTATGATGTATTAATATAAAAGCCATATATTTTATAGTCTAACATATACACGCGTATTGTTAGTTGTAATTATGATAACAACGCTATACATCATAAACTAATGTCATAAACGAATCAGTTTCCATCTGAATGCCCTCTACCATTTGCAAACGAACAAGCAAATCCCATTATGCCAATGGACAGTACGTTCATTAAGAAATGTTAATTAATACGAAATGTGTTTTGGTTAAAAATATTTTTTCCAACATCGTCATCGTTCGATTTTTTGTAATGGATGTTTTTATTAAATAAATGTAAACGTTGTGGGGAAAAAGGGATGAAAATACATTGTGTAAAGGTTAATTAATTTGATTTTGACTCGTGTAAACGATTTAATGAAAAATAGAAGGGAACATATTTGAAATTTTTATAATAAATTTATGTTTATTTTTTTGGTACGTTTTTTGTATGGTTTTACGTGAAATATGCTTGCTAATTAATTACAAATTGCACATTGAATTGTTTTTTGTTTTGTGCATAACACAATTCTTCTGTAGATTTTTTTCCTACTGAAATTTACCACATGTAAAGAGACATATCAATTGCTTACAATTAATCGAATTTTAGCGATGAGTCTCTTTTTTATTTGTGGATATAATAAAACTGGATAGTATATGGTTTATGAAGAAAAATGTATGAGAAGAAATAAAGTGGAAGAGGTTCTTTGCATAGAAACGAATCTATCATCGATTTCGCATTTACAGAAGTAAATTTTATATTCATTTTATTGTATAACGTGTACGTTTCTTTCTACACTTGCGTCAGTCTCTGAAAATTCAAGTACATTTGTGAACTTTTTGCACAACTGCAGTGCATACAATTGGGTACGAGAAGGAAGTTTGAAAAGCAAAATTTTTGTACGACGACAATATTGTAAATATTAGCAATGCTTTTTATTAAATTTCGAATTAGCTATTTACAATTAGGTTTCGATTATTCGGTGAAATTAATACATTTAAAGATTGGTATGTAAATATTGAATATTGTGATTAAAAAATGATAGGAAAACCATATTCGCCTGCTTTTTTTTAGATTCGATTTTGTAGTTAAATTGAAAATAAATACTCTCCCAAATCGATTTCGGTATACAAAATTAAAATTAAATTTCTTTTTTCGCGATAATCTTGAAAGGTTTTATTTGGACATAAAGCACTTTCATCGACCATAAAAAGGAAAACGCAAGTTTATATGGATGTCTTGTACACGGCAATGTGTTACTAAAAGAATTTATTATCTATATTCCATAAATAAAAATAATAATAATTTGTTTGTTTCCTTTAAAACACTCCACAAGAAATACGATATCTGAATGAAAAGAAAAAGATTAGGAACAAGAATATATAGATGACGGAAAAAGTGGATGAATGCATACGACGGAATTATAAACTTGGCACCACGAGAAGGTTCGCTCTTATCGATTTTGGCTTTACGTTTCTGCCCAAGTCTATCCTTTTTTTTTTCAGCATTACATTTTAACTTTGTAATATATTATTGTTGCCAAATTGGCTGAAATGTTTACTACATCGACTGGAAGAATTGCCAAATTTCGTCTTCTTTTTAATCTTCCACGAAACGTTAAATAGCATCAAACGAAACAGAAAGTCGCATTTTTTTCCCGAGCCAATTATTTTCTCCCAATTCTTATTCGTAGTTTGCTTCCCTTATGTTACCCTACAATTTATGTTTATTACGTTCCATTTATATTTATTTGCCAATAAATTTCGAAAGGAAAAGAAATTGTTTGATTAGAAACAAATTTCTTCATAAGGAACGTATTTTGGTGGATGCGCCAGGTAATATATATTCGATTTCGTTTCGATGCGAAGATACGTTTCAAAATTATGTCTTGCCAATTAGGAGAAATTATTAAATATTAACTTTATCAAGACAGGGCCCTTTTACATTACATCCATAGTTGTCAGATGGTGTAAGCATTCAGAAAGGTCGGTGGCCATTAATTCGTAGCTAAAATAAAATTATATGTGGTTCGAATGTTGAATATATTTTGATGCTGTTACGAACACGTTTATAAGGGTGGATTGCATTATGAATAGGATTTATTCTTGTTCGTGAGGATTAGTTTGAATTCGTTGTCAGCAGTAATAATAGCCGAAGATAATATTGCAATTCCAGTTCTTGTCGTAAATTGAGGATTTAATGGAAAGGAATTAGGAAATATTAAGGAATAAAACATTTTATAGTTTCGGAAGCTCGACAGGTTTTCATTCATTCTTTTCCATTCTCGTTATAAATAAATGCTCATCAATTAAGTGACATCAAAAGTAAGGAACGCGTGATAATTAAACCCACGAGAGATATTAGTGTCCATTCAAATTAAACGATTAGAACTGGACCGTGTAATTATTTTACTTTCGAACCGAATTGAATAAAATATGACGGTCGTCATGGTCTAAGAGTACGATGGCCGTTAAAAAAGAGTGTGCAAAACTGAAAACGTGTGCGCCATTAATTCAAATACGCCAACACGTGTATATGATTTAAACATTTTACAATTGTATCGCTTTTTAATGATTATTAATTTAATTCAATTAAATTCGTAGTGAGGATAATCTACATTTGCATGTAGATTATAGGCGAGGGTGGGAATGAAATATACATTTTGAACGGCCACATGCCGTATTTGTGCAGACTTTAGCATCAGTTTGGATGGCCAGCTGCTGTATCTACTCATGATGCTGCTGCTGCTGCTGCTGCTGTTACATTATTGCCTCTCTTTTGCTAGTAGATATGATTACGTATGAGTAACCTACATAAACGAGTTTAATATTCCGTTCAGGCGCCTCCATCCAACAGCATATATAGACTCGCTGTTTAGTATGGCACTCGACCAAAGAAAAAAATAAATAAAAACGATGTGGCACCCGAAAAAATGTTTATTTCATATATTTATTTATAAAGCGTTGCTATTATTATTTTTTATACTTCGTCTTCTTTCGGTTTTTCTTTGCTTCCAGTCTAATTGAAAGTGAACGAGAACTTCTTTATTATTTTATTTTTAGCGTTTGTTGTTGTTGTTGTTGTCTCTTATCGTCTCTTATAAAAGAAAACTTTTAATGCTAAAAGAGAAAGCTTGTAAAAATTTATTTTCCCATTCGTTCTTTTATTATTTTATATCTTTTCGTTGCATTCGTCTGTTATCATCAACTCATCACCATCACAATGGAAAACGTTGGAAAGCTTCTTAATGCTAATTACGCTCATAATTCAATACAATATAAACCGTATATGAATGAACAGAAAGGAGAGTTGGAACTGATTTAAATTTTTAAATTTAAATTACTACTATATAATACGTAAAATGTTTTATGCAAAAATAAAAATAACATTGCAGGTGTAAAAATGAACCGATGGTGGAACTGATTTAAAACGTCGGATACCCGTTCTGAAGTTTTATTGAAGACGAACGGAAATTAACGGAGACAGATAAAGGAGCTCGCATAAATCCAAGTTGAAATTAAAATATGTGCAGGCGACAGTTGCTTCTGTTACAGTTTTTTTAACACACGGTTAAAATTGCTTGATATATACGTAGTTTTCCATAATTCTTCTTCAACTTCTTACTTACTCCCTCCTTGCTCTCAACAAATGTTATATAGCGTTGTTCATAAATTAAATCCTAGTTTCTTTTTAATAACACACTTAATAAGAAAATAATGTTCGAATTTATGAATTACGACCAAAGTTTCTTTCCGTTTATTATACTTCTTTCTCACTCTGTCCTTTTTATTATTGTTTGTTGACACTGAAAATCCCCGTTTGCAATTTTTGCGTATTAAGCTTCAAATTACATGCCTTTTATATGTAAACCATTCTTTTAGTGCCCTTTTATTTTATTATTTCTCATCTTTCTACTTTTATTGGAATCTATAAAGTAACAGAAAATAACGAGTTAATCGATTTTTATAAACTTTAAACCGCGTAATATTAGTAGTAGTAGTTGGTGGTGGCCGTAGCTTGTCTTTATCCATTCTTTTTTGTTTCCAACACTTACCACGCAAATCTGTTCATTCATCTTATATTCCGAGCTGGTATTTTCTGTGGCAACTTTAGTTAAAATACTTTCCTCCTTATTTCAACTTTTATTTCCTCTTGCTTCTCCTGTTTTATTTTACTTCGCCGTTTTTCTTTCTTCCTTCGCCTACTTTACTTTTGGTATTCAACTCTTCGACCGTTCTTCTCCCTCTCGCAGTCTCTGTCTTTCGCGCACACGCTTTCTTCCATTTTTTCCCAATACTTTTCGGCAAAAAGTTTTACAAGTACAAAAAAGAAACTTCAATTTGTATTATACCCACAACAATCTGAATTAACTTTCATTTTATGGCTACAGTAAATAATCGCTGGCGAATTCTGAACAGAAAAGTGCAATCGCTTTTTTTTATATCATTAATGTTAACAAGCGTTAGCGGTTATAAAATGAAATGTACGCATTAGAATTGATTCTAGAGATCGAAATCCATCGCTCGGTTATGGATTTCTGGTTTCTGTTTCGTCGAATGACCGCATCGTGACCTGGCATCCTTTCCAATGTATGCTCCCTACGTGTAGGATCTGGAAAGGGGACAATTTCGCGCTTCGGTCAGCAACCAGGTAATAACGGTTGCTTGCCGTGAATGTTGAAAACGTCGATTTGCCCGTAAATACGTTCGAACGTACGTATTTGTAGTACCCGAATGAATGGTCTGAATTATTCAAATTTAGCACTACCAGTATCAATGCTAAAGGTTCATTAAATTGGAATCCATTAGGAACATATTTGTACGATTTCAATGGCATTTCAACGACATTACACACACCCACACACACATTGATCTATCTATGGAAGCCACGTAAAATCTATAAATATATTGAGAATAGTGGAATAGTGCGAGAGATGGAAAGAATGAGCGAGCGATATGGTTTTTAATATAAATTGCTCTCGTATTATTTTATTTCTGATTTTTATTTCGCACAAAACACCGCATTTTCTAAAATACTTATATGATAAATTCCACGAATGTATTTGAAAGAGGAAGAGATCCATTCCATACAGGGTGCTAAAAAAAGAGCCGAATACTTCCAGGAATGATAATATGGCGCGCGCTGAGCAGAAAAATCTTACTGAACGTGGGTCCTGAAACGGACGGTTTCAAAGGTACCAAACATTTTGCAACTTTTATATATTTTTTAAATTATCTACAAACAATGCTAACTGCACGAAATGCAAAGGAAAAATGAGTGAAATAATATGTTCAAGGTGTCCTCCTTCCATTTTATGGAAGCTCTTTGCAACAAGGATCTTCCAACTCTTCGGAAAATCATTGGCAATTAAGCATCGGTTTGAAGTCAGTTGCACATTTTATCTATTCGTTGCTTCAGTTCCTGGAGGTCACTTAAAAGCGAAGCATACACTAAGATGTTCAAATATGCCCAAAGAAAGGAATCGATGGGGTTTCAAAGTTCTGTGCAAATGTTCCCTAAAAAGAGGAACTCAGGGAATTTGGCGATTGAGATAAGCCGCAAAATAAAAACCTAGAGTTTCTTTCACAATTCCAATTAGGACGACCATACATGGAATGCTTTGCGGCTGAACCAGGATTGGAGTAAAAAGGCATAGCAAAAATGCCTAAACATGCAATTAACCGCTTAATATCAACTACAAACTCTATGTATGGCAAAACACCTGAAAAAGGCGAAAGCGAAGATATGCTGCAAATAGATCCTCCGTATCTCCGAAACCGTCCATTTGCAGACCCATGCGCATTAAGACTTTTCGGCTTATCGTGGGCCATCTACCACCCCGTACAGTTTGTGACACTTTTCTTTATCGCCCAGTATAGTATTTTGTGTCGTCGTCGAAAGTGAGAGAAAAACGAATCGGATGGATTTATTAAAAAATATTTCTCCGGGAAATTGAATTATTCACATATACCGCCAAAGACATTTTAATATATTTCCACGTGAATTACATCAAAAAGGTCGATCGATGCAGTAATTTTAAATTGCAATTTTGTGTTATTCAAATTGCTCGCATATAATAACGAAACTCTAATTAGGATAGAGCGGCGAATAGTTAGGTTAATTAGGTATGTATATTAATATGACGTTATATAAAGGCAGTAGTTTAATCTGCAAAATGTTTGTCCCATGCCCATTATACGCTATCACGGCAATACATATAACTATCAAAATTATGTCCACGTGTGTGTGTATTATTGCATATAGAAATTTTAATATTGACGATATCGATGCCAAAAGCCATGCGGACGTGCATGTGGAATAAATTATAAAGTTTGATCGCAGTCTATCGATTACTTTATGGAAATTTCTTTAATCGGCTACACGTAATTATACGAAACTTCAAAAACCAACAAAAAAATTATAGGGAAGATCAAAAATATTTATAAGCAAAGTTTAATTAAGAATAATTTTGTTATTAAAAAATGTTACTTTTACCTTGAGTAATATTAATCAACCACCATGAGAATATATTAAACATCAGTCACAAAGTGGCAAATGGAAAATTTCTCTGTGTAAAAATGATTAGAACTCAGAAATAAGAAAATTACCTGCCGCCTCCACCAAACATTTATTTTTGCAATTATATCAACATTATAATTTGTGCATAATAAATGCGAGATAGAATTTTCCTATTCATTCACTCTTCACTTCATGTTCGCATGAGTTAAAGAAACTATCATAAAAGGACATTGGATAAAATAAGTTTGCTGATACAACTTTGAAAAGAATACGAAAAAAAAAGGAAACATTTTTTTCTGACAAATGGAAACGTTCTAAGTTTTATCACAGACAATTATAAAGTAGACGAATAGAAGTCGTCAGAAGAAGAAAACAGATTGTTTGGAAACAGTCGCTTTCTTCCATATAAAAGTTAAGAGGAAATAGAAAATAAAACGAATCGTCCTCATGGTAAGTAGAACGGTTCGCTGAGAAACCGTCCATAAATCATTTCTTTCACATTGTGAAAACGGTTGATTTTATAAACCTAATTAAAAATTAAAATAATAATCTTTCAAAATTAATGTTACCCAGTGAATATTTCAATGGTCTCTTTTCTTATCCCGTGCCTGCCATTTTCCCTTTTTCGATTTTATTTTTTCCAAGTCACGTTTCTGTTCTTCTTCTTCTTTTATTCGTACTCGAGGACCAATTTAGAATTCATTAGAAAAGTTGCAGTTGAAAGTAAAATATTTCATCTGGATTTAATAAAGCGGGCGGCTCAGATTTAGTACTACATATACATATTTCTGCTAAAGCGGAATATGGAATGAATGAATTAAGAATGAGGAAGGGAAGAGAAATGCGGAGATTCTAGTAATAAGAAACGTTGATGATCTATATCTGTAATAAAAGGATGGAATGTCTCTGTAATAATTGAAGGTATCGATTTAAATTATTCAAATTGTGAGCGAATATATTTTAAGGATGACGGTAATTAAATTTCATCAAATTAATTTCGATCGTTCTCCATTATGGTTTGATAAAATTAAATTTTCCTTGATATATGTAACTTTAATTAAAATTGATAGTTGGAGACTATCTTTTTGATTTTTACTACAACAAATGGTACGAAATTTAATTTAGACTTTTATCTTCCATATCGCTATTCAATTTGATTTAGCATTTAAAATAGCTTTTATTATCACCGAAAGCAATAATAACGTGACGGTTAAACCGTGGAAAGCGTTAAAATGTTATTCATTCCACGTTGAATATAATTTAACGGAAACGTCGTGATATAATAAATTTTATGTTCTACTTATTACTAGTAACGCCACACTATCCTTTAAATTGTTCGGTTGAAAGACACAATTATATATATGAAGAGAAGATTCTTTCTATTGCGGTAATTATTCACATTTAATTAATTCCTAAATTGAAAACGTAGAAAATTGATTAAATTAATTTCGCCCGAAAACCAAAAACCTGAAACGTCGTAACGAGGTACAGCAACTAAGAGAGAGAGAGAGAGAGAGAGAAAGAGACGAAAAATGTAAAGGATGCCGTCTCATTTAAATTTATTATTCCATTTATTTCTCGTAATTATTAATTTCGGCGTGGCGTAATTTATAGTTTCATGAAAAATTCAAGCGGATGGAATAATTTATAAACGTGCGTTTCTGCAGCACATGCAATGATAAAGTTGATGTTCTTTTCGAAATTATAAATCTTAGTCTGATAAACAACAACGTTCCTTATGTTTAGGATTAGCTGAGTGATTTATTTCGATGTACTAATCAATTACTTAATTCGCCAATTTCTAGTTTCCGATATCAAGTACAATTAATTTTCAGGATGGCTTCTGTTGTGCAAAATAAATAATTGCATTGCATCTAAAATGCATGTGAGCATTTGCAGGGAATCAAATATTGCCAATTCGATAAAATACAGATAGACATACGAGGGAGTACCCAAAACAAACGAGAATTTCTTTCTGTAAGCCAATGAGTCGATGATACTGTCTTCCCCTGCTGTATGTGTTTGCTTCACCCTTTTCCTAATTAGTTTGTCAAGTAGAATTCATTAAAAATATTTCAGTGGACACAGTGAGAGAATTCTTGAACCCCGATTTTACGATCGTGAATTTCAACGTGCAATTTTGTCTTCTATTAAACAGAACAGCAACTGAAATTGCTTCAATACTTCGGCAAGCTTATGCCAAGAAACCTCGAAGCCAGGCCCAGCCAAAAAGCACGTCAAGCGAAATAAAACCAGAAAACAATTATGATTTGCCTTTTGGACAACATCAAAGGCGTCGCTCACGTTAAATTTGCTCCTCAGGGAACCATTGTAAATCAATATTTACTACCGGGACGTGCTGAAATGATTATGCAAGCAGTGAGAAAACGATGGCCTCATTTGTGGCCATTGGGCGACCGGATGCTTCATCTTGAGAACGAACGTCTTCACGCATCGTTCTGAATCTAACAGATTTTGGCGTAAAACAGTACGACCACAGTTCCTCGTCCCCCTTATTAGTTTCTTGCCCTAGATCCCTGAAACCTTCTTATTCCCGAGAATTAAGGAAAATCTGAAGAGAAATCGTTTACAAGACTCAGAAGAGGTTAAGACAAAATCGCTGGAACAGAATTAGTTCGGAAGGGTTCAAAAACGTTTCGAACAGTGGAAAAGCCGTTGGTACAAATGTAGATTATCCAGTGGACACTATTTTAAAGGAGATTAACGATCCAAAGGCGTTTCCTTGAAATTTGAAACCTTAACTGAACAATTCTCGTTTCGTTTGGGCATCCCCTCGTATGTAGCAGTTATTCAGAGCGGCATACGAATGTTCGTCATCATTATTATTATTTACCGAGAGATGATGATGAGTAATGTTATTTGCTTTTGCAATGGAAATCTAACACATCGAAGCCATTGTAATATCGCAAAATATAATAATACAACACATGCCGTGTGTGTAAACAGAATACATGCACACACGCACACAAAGAGTAATGATATACTAAACTAATTCATGTCTTATTCAGTCGACGTTATTTTCTTAAATGTAAAACGCGCTCTCACTCTATTACGTTTTGCATAAATATTATTCCAGTGTATTATGTGTATGTGTTGGTGTATCCACTCTAGCCTTAGCAGTCATCCAAGTTATTCTAGTTTAGAAGTTTATTCAATTAGCATGCAGAAAATTTATTATGTACCAAATTTTAATACGGGTAACATGTTCCTTTGGCAAATACAAAATAAATAGAAAATTTGAATGTTTCTCAATAAACAATTTCAGTCTTAAATAAATACAATGGCTACGAAAAACAATTTTACTTATAATTACGCAGAAAGTGGTTAATTATACATTCTTTATGTGGTTGGGGTATGGCTGAAACATTTATAATTGATTTACAATTCACTTTTATTTAGTGCTAAACAACACTTGCATTTCGCAAATCACATTTATTTGTGCTCAAACATTTCATTGAAACAAATCCAAATCCACAGTAATTTTCAATTGCGCCTACGCAACAACGACTCCAACTTCTTGCCATACGCGTGATAAAGTATTTCACATAGAAATATCAAAATCCCCATGGCGTGCAAGATAAAAATTCTGTAAAATGCGAAGCTGATATCTTCAAGCTTCATAACTGTGGGTTCGAACTTTGAAGGTGCGGCCTTCTTGTGAAATATGTAACGCCACTTTGCCATGAGATGCCCGGAATGGATTCTAGTTATCGCGTTGTTTAACGATTTCGCATAAACACTGCCCCTTCGTAACATATAAGTAAACTTCGCCGGCTCGAACAGATCGTCGTAGAAATATTCCACTCGCATGTTGAGGGCGTGTCCCTCGTAATTCAAGAAAATCGAATCCGCATAAAACTGTTCATAGACTTCGTCGATGGTGGTGTTGAAGAATATCGCCTTCTTGAACAGCTTGTTAATCAGATCGTCGTTGGTCGATCGCTTCTGCGTGGCGTCGGTAATCAGCAGCCGGGGTTGATATGGCGAATTCAGCATCTCCTCGACGCTACCTATTTTCTTCTCGTATCGCGGCACGGTAACTATCGCGCTATACTTCGCGCAGTAAATGTAACTCGCAATGAACATGAAATACACGAAGGACATGATCCACAATCGGATAAATGTGCGCCGCGGTATGACGATGCTCTGCGACAAAATTAACTTGACTACTTCCGCCACGCAGTAGATGAAGTCTCCCGAACGGTTCTTGTATAAAACGATTGCCGTCATACAGGAAAATACGAACAAGATAGCATACACACCTGTACTCGATATATGGAGTAAGTCGCGCCAAATCGAAATCCGCTTCCTCTTGGGCAGGAACCAAACCTTTTTCTCCAGGTACACAACTGTAGACAAAATCATGTCTGCGGAGAGATTGTTCTGCCCCGACCGAGCAACAGCGACATCGATCACGTTATTCTCAAATAGATGGTTTAATTGTTGTATCGTTTCGTTGGGTGTATAATTTTTCTCGTGGTCCGCACCAATTTCCTGGAAATTGATTCGCAAACGATGCTTTGCTGCCCACAATTTGATCGGTTCGACGAGCGAGCCGCTAATCTCCGGTGATAATGTTATATAAGGATCCTTGTAAACTTTCGATAACAATCCAACATTAACCGTCCGCGTGAAATGTTGCAAGTCTCTCATTGAACCACGCTCCAACGGTCCATTATATCGATTCGATTTCTTTGCTCCGTAATCGTACGTGTAAATTTCGCATTTATCCGCACACAGTAATAGCGCTTTGCCCAAACGAAATCTCCATAATAAATTAAAATCGATCCTTTCCAGCGTTTGTTTGGCGTCTAAGACTAACATGAAACTACCAACGTTGCTCGTACCATAATTCCAATAAGCGGATTGCGTGAGTTTTCGTAAAATAGTTTCGTGACTATCGTCGCCCTTCAAGAAGATCGCGTAACTTTTCACCTTAATGTCCCTCGGATTCCCAACGACGTCTTCGACAACGTCGACGTTCAATAAGAATTTTGGTTTATCAAATTGATAAAATTCATCGCTAATAGACGCGTTATAGACGTACAAAACGGTTTTTAAGTGTTGGAAAAATGCCTCCATGGAATTTCGAAGGCAATTTGCTTGAAGCTTTTGTGCTTCGATTGTACGTACAGCAAACATTATTAGTATTAATAATAAATTAGGCATTGTACGATGTACGAATAGGCTTTGTTGTAACGAAGCGAGTTTAAATGGAATAATGAAATTGCATTTCGTGGCGAGCACCAAATAAATATGCGCGCCAACGTTCTTCCTTTTTATAAATAAACCGGATCGCAACCGCTAATTGAAATGGATGGGAAAAAGTTAAAAGCTGCATTATATTCAGCGTTTTTCACAATGCATTTAGTACGTAGCAGGTAACTTAGTGCGTAATTTGAAACTTAATCTAATGCCAAATTACGGAAAAAAGAACTGTGCGGATCAAGAAACGATTCAAAATGACTTTTTAATATTGTAAAAATGGATAATCAATTATTATTTTTTCCAATTTCATTCTATACGCCATTTACTTTTTTTTCTTTCCTCGGTCGCACCCGGCTAAACGGAAATTATAAAATGCTTCCGTGTTATTTCGTAAGAAAACAAAAGCCATTATCATCTACCTTCGAGAAAAAGATTAACTGCATTATCTTAAAGGAAAAGGTTAAAACCTAAACAAATATATATATATACACGCCCTAGAAAAATATGAAAAACGAGAGAAAATGAAATGCCGTATCATCCTATAGAAAGATGTTCAGAAAGGAAGGAAGGAATTTCCTCTTTGCCGAAGAATATCATGTACACATCAATCTTAAACTTGAGGTTTTTGTTTCGTTATTTTTGTTTCGTTATTTTTGTTCCTCTTCGTCCCTCTTATTATTACCAACAAACCAGTATCATTATTATTATTCCATTCTTACAAACAAATTTTCATTTGTTGTTCACCTGTTCACTTGCAATTTGCAGGTAAGAAATATAATCAAGGCGCAAAATATGAACTAAAATAAAAGTAATTCCATTTCGCCGCTCAAGCCGACATCGTCTCTTTGGTAATGATACTTTTCTCAACACTAGCAACAAGAAAATAAAATTAATGCCCTCATCATTGGAACCGTGCAATCGCTTATTCCGCAATATTAATCAACGTCCATACGCTGTGACAAACGTACGTTGGAATAATAGTAAAAATTTAAAATCTAGCACTTTATCACTAGCATGAAAAAAGAAAAGCAAGAAAAAAGAAAAGCGAAGACGAAAGTTTATTCCGCCGCTCTTATATAGATGATTTGCAGCCGCGGAGAAAATGGAAAAGTGAAACCAATATATCCTGGCGACGGAAATAAGAATAGAAGGAAAAAGTGGCTGGTAAAAGAAGAAATGACAACTATAAGACGAACAATCTAAAAGAAGTAGAAAAGAGACGCATAATAATGTTAAGTTAGTAGAGAATGAAAGTGGAAAGCGTCAAGAGATACGGGGAGGAGGAGGCAAAAGTGTGGAAGAACAAACGCATACACACACGTGTATATGTGCTATTGAAAAATGTGCGTGTATATTGGCGTTCGGTTAACATTCCGGATGCGTGCGAGACAGAACATAGAGAAGAGACTCGCTCCAAGTCAAAACCCGCAAATAAAAATGGTATCGCATAAAACGAAATACCAGAAAACATACCGCCAAAATAAGAATCGTACGTAACGGGGCGTAGAAAAAGTGGTGGAAGTGGATGTGCGAGAATGAAAGAAGAGTCGAAAGAAAGAAGGAAAATGAGCGGGAAACCGCCACGAGGATGTACGTAATGCCATTTCATACGGTACGACAAGAATACAAATTGTCGTATTACCGTTTATTTATGGCCTCTCTCCGTCGGTGCCCATGCAAAATTAAATAAGCGAAAGTAACGCGATCGGTCGTACCAGATTTTTTAATTCCTCAAGTGCGCGACAATCGTTTCTTCCGCGCAAACACACACTCATATAGACAATTGTTCACGTTTTATTTCATTATTATTAGAGATCCCTTGCGGTGGTCATCGCCACTCCAAAAGCCGAGCATCGAAACCAGATAATGATATAATAATGGTACGACCATTTCTCGTTATCTAACCGAACGTGGTTAAGATAAGAGAAGGCCCGGCCATAAGAAACTGGCGCCAAACTATTTGCCCTTTAGCAAATTACCAAACTATTAACAAATTATCGCGAATATAAAACTAATTAGCGTCGTCAGCATGTTCGTATCGGAAATAGTTTTTTTTACAAATAACAACTTAAAAGAAGTCTATAAAACTAAAGTACAGGGGATTTTCAATAAATACGGAATTTGATAATTTCTTAATATACAAGGTTGATTTTTGAGAAAAATGTTTTAGATGCAGAAAGCGTTCCCTGGGTTAAGACTACAACGTAAAAATATTCTACAACATGGCGCACTTCCGGATATACCCATTATTTTAAATGAAATGGGAATTCTTTTATTACGTTTGTGGATTCATTATTGAATTTCAAAGGGAGTTTATTAAAACAATTACATGCCTAAGATGCACCGTTTCAGAGTTATTTCAGTGCTTTCGCGAAAAATGTTATTTGGAAGATCGTGGAAAATCGCATATACCGCGGAACTATTTATGATAGAGAGTTGAGCTTTTTTGTTTTTTAAGCATGAAATGACGAAGTTTCCAGTGCCCAAAGTTAATTACAAGTGGAATTGGCTTTGGTTTGTGGCCTGTTAAAGCGTAAGATTTTCAAATGTACATAACTTCATTTTTTATATATATTCTTTATTATGACATTACATGCAGCAATTTTTCTCTCTCAATCATATTTATCATTCGATTATATTTGGGTAACAATTAGATATTTTGAAGTTATTGTTCCGAATATTTATTAAAATGTTAATAAATTCAAATAATTATTCAGTTGAAAGTAACTTTTTTATGAAAATATATAAAATTTTGTCCAATTTAAAACAAAAATCTAATAACCGTTGTTTTCTTCAATTGTGTGTATATAACTATCAAGAACTGCATAAAACTCGAAAACCATCAAGAATTTACCCCATATTACCTTAATAAATCGAAAGGGAATCATTTTTTACATCTGATGCGATAATAAAGACCGTAGGGTTCTATTAAAAAAACGTTATGCACATTTGAAAATGTCAAAGTTTAACAGGCCACAAATTGCAGTCAGTCATACTTTCAATTAAATATAAGTGGACCATAGTCTTCGTAATTTCTTGCTTAAAAGAACGAAAACAAGTTCAATTTTCTATTTAACATAGTTCCGCAGATATTTTGACATATTTCGGGAAAGGACTGAAATAACTCTGAAACAGTGCATCTTAGACATGTGATTGTTTTAATAAACTCCCCTTAAAATTCGATGGGGAACCCAAAAGTGCAATATTTATAAGCAAAATATCATTGACGACGATTTTGTAGTTTGGTTTAAATTTTAGTTGTATTTTTTCACCTCAAAACATCATTATACGCGAACTGATAAAAAAAAACTCTGCGCCATAAAATTTTATGTTCGTATATGGAAAACACTAAACTTTTAAAGGCAGATATTCTTGTATCTCGCACACTTCATGGGAAGTACTTAAACCCTTTTACACAAACATATAAATATTTCGCGCTTGAGGGAAAGTGGAAATTCCACCACGATAATGCGCGATCGTATATTGCATCAATCATCACAGACTTCTTGCTCTCAAATGGCATCGAAACGGTCCCACATCGCTCTATGTGACATCAATCTGCACGAAAACTAAATAAACAAAAAGAAGACTTTCCGCCACTGAAATTGAAGAGACTCTCTAAAAATTATTATCAACGCGCCCTCGAGTAGCCGCCTCTCGCACTTTGAGGGAGTAAATAAAACGTGGCGAAAGTGTTAATTTAATAAATAAAATTTTACTGCGCGCAATTCAAAGTTTTATTGAAAGGACCTCGTATAATATGGAGATATGGCTGATGAAACTTGGAACTCTTCTCTTGAGGATAAAATGGATCAAATAGAGTGTGTGAAAGAAATATTGAAATTGCAAATTTCTTAATGAGCGCTTCACGAGTACTCGCACCTTCCCGCTCGTTTATCTTTCACCATCGTGCGCCAAATGAAACTCGTGCAATCCTTACGATTTGCATCTTTTGCTAACGCAAATAAAACCGAAAGGAAAAACTTGATATTATTCGCTCTATAAGAATTTTTTCTTGATAATTTTCCCTCCGGTATGCGCACTTTCTATCGACTTCATTCTATTCACCTACTTCGTGCTTATTATATTATAAGATAAAATGAAAAGGAAATAGAAGAGGGAAAAGTAATCGCGAAAAAATAAATTCACTGTGAAAATGGTTAAAAGTTATGCGAAACAAAGATAATGGCAATAACAACAAGCAAGGAAAAGAGCAGAACGAACGGGAGCGGGACCGAAAGATGAAGAGGCAAACAAAAATGGAATTGTGCAGAATTTTAATAAGTTTCGCAATTCTATTAAACGGCAAGAGTTTACATGGTACAATAAAAGAGAGCATGTCTATATATAAAATATATGTGTGTGTAGGTATATTTATATCTTTCTCGTAGCATCTGGCACGTTCTTTTCAGCATGTTAGGAGTAGAATAGAGAAATGGAAAAACGAAAAGAACAAGAGGAACTCAAAATAAAGGGGGAAAAAGAAGCAACGGAGTTCGCATGAATGAGACGAAAGCACACACAGAGGCATCCGACAAACCAACCGGCCGCAACGGAATGGTATTAGTCGACTAACGACGATGAAAGACAGAGACAGGGCAAGAGACTTTTACAGTGAAGCTTTCTTTATGAGTTGCTCGAAGCCATTGTGTACGTGTGCGAGTGAGCGAGTGTGAGCCAAGTTCTAAGTAAATTACGAACTTTCGAGTATCATAAGAACAATGGAAAAGATTTACTTTAAATTTATTTTAATAATGCCCATTGTGTTACTGGAGGGAAACTTTCTCGTGGGATTATATAAATTTTAGTTGTTTCTTCAAAATTTTGCTTTGTGCAAAGGAAAGGGTTAGCAAAAAAGGAGGACGAAGCCAAAGCACCAAAAAGAATCATCTACCCACCCTATTTGTCACTAGGGCTTGTTCGTTCTTCCCTCTCTCTCTCTCTCTCTCTCTTTCTTTCTCGCTCTTTCCTTTTTACATTTATAAAATTGTAACAAATTGTTCGACAATCATCTTCCTGTAACAGTGAATAATTTTCGACAAGGAGAAGCACGAAATTGCCTGATAATTCTCGTGAATAATTATCTAGGGTGTAATAAATCAAAATGCGTCTTTGTAATTTTCCCTTGCTCCTCGCTGATCCATCTTTCTGTGCCATTCGAGATATAAAAATATACCTTTATAAAAAGTATCTCTCCTTGACTGACATTTGATGGTAATAATACTTTTAAAAAGTATTTCAGTAATGATATTCTAGTAATAATAATAAATTAATGGAGACATTTTTTATTCGTATTTCATGTTGATCTTTAATTGCATAAAATCCTTTTAGAATTCATCCTACATTTTACTTGCTAACTTTAATTGTAGCAACCTTTAACTGTGGCCAGAACTGTATTTATAATATTCAATTGAACTTTATCGTTTCCAAATTTACAACATCGACAGCGAAAGAATAATAAATTCTAATAAAATCTGAATAATTCACGTATCATTTGAACAAATTATTATTGAAAGAACATTAATAAAATCATTATTTTCGTACAATCTTCAAAGTTAAACGGCGAATTCTGCAGAGACAACCCTCAGCGATTTATCATGTATCGGGTTTCGTTTATTGAACGTTTCGTACGTACATCGAGACGAAATGTTAGAAATTTATGTCGAAACTTTGCTACCAGCATTTAATCGTTGATGTTTCTATTTATTATTATTGGCAGAAAAAGAAGGAAACAAACGGAAACCCAGAAAGTTTTGCACCATTCTTTGCAGATATATTTATTACGCCGACTATTTTTATTATTATTATTATCGTTATAACGGATGCGAAATTGAGATAGTTCGCCTCTATTTTTACTTCTTTCTGTTCATGTATCTATTTTTTCTTTCTCGTGGATTTATTTTTACAACGGAAAGTTTAGCCCTTAATCAAACGTCGCATTAAATCACGCCCAAATCGTAAATTCAGTCCAATTGCCATGTATTTTATATAAAACATATCTAGGATTTTCTATGCATGTGTGCTAAGAAGAGGATAATAAAGCAGCGACAATAAAATCCTCAATTTATTTGTTCCTTTTCAATAATAAATTACATCAAGCTGAATTTCGGTTATAATTTCATTATTCCTCGAATTTGAATTCATCTCAATTTCAAATCGAATAATTTTCTTTATTATTATTTAATTCTCGCAATTAAATTGCAGGGGAACGCTGAAATCTCTGAAAGAGGATTTCAGATGACAATAATGCCTATTAGAGAAAAAGATGAAGATAATATTCTGACTGGATATTCGATAACAACAATCCCATAAACATGCTGAATTTAAAAATAATTTTATCATTGTGAAAGGCAAGATGGAAAATGAAGGCATCGCATTAACAAGCGAAGCCAGCCCTAAACCTTGTGACATTTTACGTCTACATTTTTCATTCTTATTTCGTCTTTTTGCTCTCCCTTTGCATCCTTTTGTCAGATGAAAATTAATAACGAAAAAATTATACGTTTTCATGTTTATATGTCGCAGAAATGTGTTGTTAAAGCCTTTCCATTTCTTTCTCGTTTATTTGCGTACGAATTCTACACGCACGTAAAATGTATTTGTTTATTGCGTTTTATTATTGCGTATAAAAAAAATGTTTTTCACATTGTTAACGTTTACTTTATCATTTTTTCCACTTTTAAATATAATAATAAAATACGCTTGTGCCTTTCAAATAATAGGAATTTAAAAACGGAAAGAAACGGCATAATAAGATGAGTTACGCAACCCATTTTAATATGAAAGCTTTCACGAATGAAAGACGACTGCTGAAGCTTCGGATAAAGCTTTGTAAATTACCTTCTTTTGCCTAATGGAATATTTCAGAATAAAAAAATTCATATTTTGATTAATACAAGATTTTAATAAGCGCAATAGATTCGTGCACATAAATAATCATCACTTAGTTTTAATTAAACAAATATCTTTCCATCTACATTTCGCTGTTTTTAACACGTTTTAAAAAAAAGTTAATTAAATCTCGTCACAAACATCGTAGGCCTCTAACGAGTTTTAAATAATTTGCAATTTGGTAAAACGCAAAAGTGGACAGAGAAAGTAAACAACAACAGCGGCAATAAATAAATGAGAAAGAATTGTAAAATGTTCGTAATAATATGATTTTTGCCGTGTTTTCGTTTTATTATTACTATACAAAGTAAATAAATAATCGTTTTATTCCAAACGTACAAACATAAAAAGCAAACAAAACTATATGTATATGTGAAACGTTTATTTTGCTTCGGGATATAAAACAGTGATGTTCGGGCGGCGGTAGTAAATTAAACGGCGTATTGTGTAATAAATATAAGAAAAATACGTACGGAGCAGTAGTAAATGCAAGAAAAGAGATTCGCGTATCATCATCATTACCAAACAGAATGATATTCTTCCCTATGTCGTTACCATCATTTCATTTATTCATTTCGTACCACATTAATATAAAATCTAAATTGATTTTCTTCCTCTTCGCTTTAACTAAAAGAATCTAATTACAATATTGTTGTTGATTTAAGAATATATTTTCTCTATCGAAATCCTCCTCGTAGATTAAATGGCAATCTCATCTACTATACATTGCAGGATGACTCTACCGATCGATTCCTCTGGAGTAAATTAAGTTTTGATGGTATTTTGAACCACAGAAAAAAAATTGTGTGTGAAAGAGAAGAAGAAAGCGAGAAACAGAAACTAATTAACGCACAATATGGAATTGTAATGGCGTAACGCCCTACGAAGCACTAATTTATATTGTATATGTACGGAAAATTGGAAAACGATTTCAATTGAATCGCAATTAAAACCGCTGCGCTGAATAGCCGGGTAAATATTTTATGAAAGCAATATCGCGATTCTGAATGTGGTGCATACTTACATTTGAACACTTAATAAAGCTGCAAATTTCAGAGTTGAAAAATGAAAAGTTAAAGAGGAATAATTTAATCGTATCTCTATTTGGTTGTCAATTGTCACAATCGACTAGTACAGCAAAAAGCTTGGTTTACATCCGCCAAAATGTATAATCCACAATTTATATGTTATAATAGATACGCGAATGTGTGCTTGTGTGCGATATCCATATAACACACACAACGGCGGCATACATTTTGATGAATAAATTGAGCCGCATCGTCGTTCTACAGATCAGATAATAAGGCCATGGAAATTGACTCTCTGGGTTACATAATTCAAGTAATTTAGATAACTGGCAACGATATCTCCGAACATAAAGGCATTATTATAACTCGCATCACATATGTATACGTACTTATTCTGTTGTGCTTTTCGATTTTGTTTTTGTCGTTCTTGCTGGAAATTAAGAGCCGCAGGGTATTTTTTTTCGTACTTTATTAATGCTTTTTGGACGGAAGGTCAAAGTGCGATGGTATTAATTTGAAGCAATTAACCATTAAAATGCTTTTAAGTGGTAGCATATTGTATTTCAAGATCTGTCCTGTGCAAATATTTGCATTCTAACAATGTACTTTCAAAATATCCATCTGCAAGTCAAAGTGTTTCAAACCTTCTTCAAAGATTTTCAGAATAATACGAGGCTGAATTGATAAATAACTTGTTTTGATGTAAATTAATTGGCAGACAACAATTTCGGTTTTAACGACTATCTAATTTTTCAAACGGGTCCTTTCGAAGTCCAAAGCACTTGCGCCAGCGTTCCTCAAGCTTTCTGATTCACTTGCAGAAGTGGATTTCTTAAGAACTGCATGGCACTCAATTACGCTCTCTGTCACCTATAACTTTGAGCAAATCTCTTTGGGCCAGGAATGTTTGGAGTTTCATGAGCAAATTCTTACTGCGATGGAGTTAATGCAGTGGCTTAAGCGCCTGCTGGAGCATTTTTTTCTACGTGTTACGGCTGAAATGCGTCGTCATGTTCAAATCTCGTTTTTGCATGGGAACAATGGGAAAAGCAGCACTAATCACTAATTATGCAAAATAAAATAAACTCGTTCATTTCGGATGCTTGTGGTCTCTATTATCTCGCCCAATATCTATCGTTTATTCGTCAAGACCATTTCATTGACTTTATTGTTGATTTAAATAGTGACTGCTGCTTTTGAACCTCTAGGACATGATGCATTTCGACTGCTTTTTGTACAGGTTTAAAACTCGCTCACCAAAAGATGAACGGTTTCATAAGAAGTATATGAGTCGCCCAATGTGGACAAAATTCGTTGATGGATTTCCTTCGCTGTTTCTCCATCCAAAAACGCAGCATTGAATAACATTTTGAATTCCAATTTTATCCACTCTGTTTATCACTAGAAACACTTAAATTGAAATGAACTTTTGAGCAACTTACTATAGCCAGAATTAAATTTAAACAGATGAAATTTTATGACTACATCGAAATCTACTATAAATACATGAAACAAGTTAATGGTCCGAAAAAAAATTCAAATTGCTCACCGATAATTTATTCTCTATTATGAATAATATAAAACGATAAGATAAAGGTTCCTCTGTGTGCAATTACGAAAATCAAATGTACCCAAACATAGATTCATATTAAAACGAAACTAACGTTTGTACTTTGTTATTGTTATGCGCCGGAACAATACAAGAAGTTCCCTCTGTCTCGTTCTTTTAACTTTCCACCACTTTTCTCTATATATCTTCCCTTTCACTCTCGCTCACTCTCTCCAACTCTATGTTAAGCAAAGAGTCGCTCGTTTACGAGTTAATTTCGTTCGTCGTAATCCCCGAAATTGCGAGTGTATTTCATTCTACTAGGAAAATGTACGTGAGATTACAATCTACTTAAGTATTCCCTGCAGCATCATTGCATTCGCGGATAAAACAGCCTCCCAGTGACAGTTGGCCCGTAGGAATGATGCCTTGTTTTTAACATAATAAACAAATTACGATTCAAGTTGGGCCTTTTTCTGGCCCCGGATGGAGTGGAGAGTGCTCACGGCTTCGGATCGAGGCCCGTTTATTAGCAATCTCTCGTTCTCTTATTTATTTCTTTTTGTTGTTGTTGTTGAGCTTCGTTCCATCCTTTTTTCTTATCAGTTTCTTCTTTGCTATATAGAAAGGGCCCTTGTCCTACTTCACCTAATACACGAACAGAGGAACACATGCACAAAAGGAAAGACCGGACAAAATTCAAAGCTAAACTGGAACTAAAAGTAAAATGGTATCTCTTTGGCTTGCTTTTATTTAGGTACTACTCTGTTGCTGTTGTTGTTGAGCTTTTTCGTGTAAAACCATTCTAGCGAAATTGCACACGAACCGAAAGGCAACAGCTACATTTACATTCGATTCCTTTTATTTATTTCGTTCCCTTTTTTGCTCCTCTTCGTTTCTATGCGCTATTTATACTATACATTGTTGCTTAGGTCATATAAAGAGCGAGGAGGGCAGATTTCCCAAATTTCCACTTAAGTTTGTATTCTTTTCAAGATTCAGGTCAAACGATATTAAATACTTTTGGCATACACGTTATGCAATCGTATAAAATAAATCGACTCGATTTATGTTGCCTGAACTTTGAATAAGAAACGGTTCCCTTTTGTTATTGTCATTTCGCGATTCCTTTCATTCCCTGTTCGCAGCACTTTTCCCAATCAATGTGTTCGTTTGAATTCGATTTCTTTCCTACCTGGCAAATTGGAATAATGAAATCGATTGAAACGTACCTTTTTAATATTATTTTTAACACTTTTACATTCTTAGCGCAGTTATTACCGCTACTAGAAACTAATCGTACACGATGTGCACTTTTTATTGCTTTTGGTGGATGCGCCAGGCACCTTCGGAATTGTTTGCATTATATCGAATGTTACGGTTATCTTCGTGTAAGAATGCTATTGCAAATACAAAAATCAAATTTCAACTTCTCTAAAATTCACTTCTATCCGCCACGATAACTTTTAAGCGTTATTGTTAATTTATTTTAATTTTTTATATTCTTACTTGGTGTTTGCGGTTTGTGTCTTCTTATTTTGCACCTTGTAACCTGCAAACTATAATGGAAATATTAATTTGGAATTTACAATAAGAATTTTATATAAACCTACGTCTGGCGTGTCTAGTAACATTTTCATTATTGCGCTCCAAAACCTAAGGGAACGTCTGCAATGCTTTACTTTTTCCTTTACTCCTTTTTCATATTTCTCCATTCTCCGGTTCATCATCGTACGTTGTATGTGTGTATGTGGCTGAATGAAGAATTACATAAAATATGAATAACAATATTTCATAACATGTTACACGTATCATACGTTTTATATCATTTGTACCTAAGCGAGTATTTTTCTACAAAATGCGGGCGAAGAATTTTACTTTTCTCTGGCATTTTGTTCCAAAACCTTTATGTATCTACCATATAACTGCACCATTTTCATCGTTTAATGAACCAGGTGTAAGTTTCCACAATGTTTCGATTATCCTTAGCTACCATTATAATCTATAACACAATTTACTCACTACATTTTACTTTTGCACTTATACGAAGATACCATTTTTAGTTTATTAGTTAGTTAGTTGCGTATTAACCTCATAATTTAAATTTTAATCGCACAACGAACCAAAAATGATGAAAAACAATCAAAGTTACTTTGCCTCGAAATTCTCCCACCGAAAATAGATGATGCGTGAGTATTAAGATGAAACTAATGGCACGCATTTATAACCCCTTGAAACCTAATCTCAGATTTAAAGGCTTTACGTTGAGAACAATATGATGAGACGGTAAGGAGAAAAATTAAAGCTTTATTGCCTAAGATTACGAATATTATATTACATAGATAGTGCATGGCGTTTTGCTAAATTAAATCAAAAAGTACGCAAAGCCAGGAACTGCAATTAGCGTTAAATAAACTTTTCTTTAAATTTGTAAAATCCATCTGTAAAGCTATGTATCGCCAAGAAGAAACTGGAGGATCAACTTAATTAAAGGCGTGTGTAATATTAATAATATTGATTATAATACAGTTGGGATTAAATTAAATTTTAGGTTGAAATTCGATTTGAGCGTTTAAAATTAATTTCAGCATATATTAAGCGTCTGTGCGAGCAAAGCTGATTTATCATAGATTTATTATAGCAAGTTAATAGGCGATAAAGCGAAACATCACAGCAATTTAATTAAAATAGATTAATTCAATTTTTTGGAAGAAAAAGCGAATCCCTTTTTGAATCCAAACTAATCTTATCCCGCATTTTCTCTTCTGATGTGTAAGAGAGGCAATAGCGTATTTTAAATCGTATTATTCTGAACTTTAAATTCGGAATAATTTCCAGAATTTAATCTATAAAACAAATAGTACGTGTTTTCGGTTAAACTCTGTTCTCTCTCTGTTCTTCTTCGTGTGTGTGTGTGTGTTTCACTTTTAGCAGCATAAACTTGGGCGAAAACTTTCTTCTTAAGTGGAAGAGCACGCTCTACGAAAGAGAGATAGTGTGAGGAGAGCTTTTCATTCGTGTAAATATTTATATAACGTGGAACGTATTATAATAATATTAAGTGCCTTTCAGCCGTCATCGCATTTTACTACCCACACACACACACACAAAACAGTTTCTGATCAAATTCGAGACGCCCGCACCATCGGCAAGACAGATATTATAGTTATATGAATGGAAAGAGACGAAAGAAGCGGCTGACTCGTTGAATGACAGATTCGCTCCGTCTTATCACTTCCCTTGCCATTCCATTCCATTATCTTTCGCTTAGTTTTCCATCAATATTAAGTGTAGGTGTCTGTCATGATATTACAATAATGAATTTCTTTGTTGTCTGCAATCGAAAATATTCAGTTAATTCCAGTCATATGAAAGATGGCATTCTAGCTTTTAAAATCAAACAGGGATTTAGTAAGTAAAATTATCCAACACTTAACAGAGGTATACAGGATAAGAATGCGACGATAAATGAAATTTTACAGGGTACAATCCCATTTCCTTTTGGAGAAAACCTAATTTTTGCCATCTATGGTAATTGATTCAAATACTTTAAAACTATTTTTGGTAAATGAATATTACTCAAAAAGTTAAATTCACTCTTTTTGGTTATATCAAACATGTACGCGTAATGGTAGGCTCAACGGTTTCAGCTTATTTAAAATTTTCTTCTCAAATGCTGCAACTTCATATTAAAAGAAAAGGGAAACCCTAACATCAAAAAGACTAAAATAGATTTGTTCTCTTTTATATTCTTCGTCTGCACCGAGTTCAAAGCCTTTGTGCTGCAATACTCTGTTTATACATCTTCGTCGTACTCGCTGGTTGCCGTTTCTTTCTAATTTCTACTATTTGATGAAAAGCGGGAGCAAATGAAAATGGTAAAAGGCTCGTTTTAGAATTACCATATCTAACAGTTAAATGACCAAAGAGAAACGACGATAATTCATTAATTTACAAAATGATTTAGCCAAATTTAAAAAAAGAGGACAACATGATTGGCAAATAAATAAATAGAAACGAATTAAGGAAAGATGCAGGGAACCTATGTCCGGATGGAGGAAAATAAGAGAGTAAAAATTAAATAAAGAGAAAACGAGGGTCGGAAAAACGATGCGGACCAATTCATCAAGATTTATCGGCGGTAAAGATGTCGCCATGACAATCCTTTTTAGTCGGAGGCGAGGAAACGTTCGTCAAATCGAAACGGCAAAGAAAATGTATAATCGCATTAGCATAAATTGATTTTCAGATAGATATGAGAAAATTCCAATTTCGCTTCTTTCAGTCTCCGTTCCCTTATTTTTCACATCCCTCCGCCTCTTCCTGCTGCTCCTCGTCCTCCCTTTGCCTTTGCCATTTCTCTCGTTTATTTCCCTTCGTTTACATTTAATTCTACTTTTTTCTCTTCGCGTCTTTGCGTCATTTATATTATTACGTCCTCATCTCTACATGTCACTCACCTCTTTCTGCAAGAAAAAGGCAAAATGAGGAAAACGTCTCTTTCTCGTCTTGTTTATTCACGTATGAATTATTATAAGCAAAAAGCTGAAACCGGCAACGACTCTTTCCCCTTTTACATATTTTAATAAAAAGGTACCGTACCTTTTGCAAAAATCCATTTTTCTCTCTCCGTTTCCCTCTGACTCGCTATTATGCGCCGCGGTCAAAGGGAAACCATTCTTGTCGGAATATATAAGAAATAAATCTAATTGTAAAGTGAAATTCGAAACGGGATTCATCTGTCGGTTTTAAATGTGCCAGTAATCCGAATAGTTTTTAATTTGGCGAAAAAAGAGAAGAGGGGAATTTGCTTTAACACGCTTAAACTCTTATATAACGCAAAAGGGTAGGTGAATATCCAATGATAAATTTGAAAACGAAAGTACTAAAAAAAAGTGGGAAGGTGCAAAGAGGAAAGAGGATGGTGAAAAGTTGAATGATTCCGCGTCTAAATATTTAAAAGGGGTTAAAGTGCGTGATATGGGTCGATGCTCTAATGGTAGACGTGGGTCCGATCAAGAATTAGATAGTCGGATCTGTTGCAATTGAAAAGTTGATTACGTATCCGTCGCCGCTGTAACTTACGTTATACATTTTTTTTTCGGTTGAAAGCAACTACAAAATGGGGGTGAAAGTGTCAAATTATTGTTTCCTCTTTCGTTATCTTTATGCTGCGCTTAATTGACACTATAAAATTCTTAGCGAAGAATATTTATTCTTACTTGTCGAGGATTTGCACAATTTATTTTATTAACGTCTCCAACTGGAAACTTTTTTAAGTTGCAAACAAGTTTATTTTATAATTCTATTCAAATGTTGTGCTAGGAGACGATTCATAATTATGGTCTATTTAATTTCGAATTAATTAATCTATTAAATCGATTATGCTATTAATAATGGGTTATTAGCAATAAAAGGGATGAGCATCGAGGGAGGGAAAGGCGGGTAGACTGACAACGAGAGAGAGAGAGATTGAATATAAGAGCAAAAAAAATGTTTTAATAGTACAAAATTTGCCTTTAAAACGTTTCCGATGTTCTTAACGAGATACAATGCAAACTTGGTTCGAGATATACATAATTCCTCGCGTTCCATTAAGCAAGGAAGCCATAAAGCTATTACTCAAATCGGGTGTTAATTGTTCATAAGTCAGCATCCGCTCGCCCCAGTAAGGAGCGAGAGAGCTTGTTAACTGTTCGGAATGATGAATAGATTTGATCTTCGAAACTGTCGGCGTATCCTCCGCAATGATAACGACCACGATGATACGTAACAAGAATTAATAGGAACGAAAAGTGAGAGAAACCACGCGCAAAAAATTGTTTCGGTTCTTTTCCTTTTGCCTCTAGTTTCTCCGCTCTATATAGCCTCGTGCAGCACGACAATATGAAGAAGAGGGTTATAACAATAATAATATTAATTATGTAACGTGGAACGTGGGGATAAATGGTTTGGAAAGCGAATGGAAGTGGATGGAACGAGCGCGAATGAAATGAGAGGAAACGCTCAAGAAATTTTCAACCGTTTCTTCTTCATCGTACACTCGATCCGGTTCCGTCTTAAGGTAAAGTTATCAAATTATATCCAACAGCGATTAGTTACATCGTGACTTTCTCTAATTAGAATGTCAGCTGTTCGCAACGTACAATATGATAATAATACTCATTTCGGATGACAGTGAAATTTCATGGGGGCATTATCATCGTCATCGTCATCGCCATTCTCGTTCGTCGTCATACATCACTCACTCATTCCTTAGAGTCTTTTAGTATAAAGACCAAATGGCTACAGGGTGATCGACGAAACTTGCTCGTTTTCTGTCCATTCAAACTAAAACTTTTAAACAACTTATTAAAATATACAAATCGATCCGAAGAAGGTATGAAATACGGGGATTACTGAGAAAAGTTTAATATTATTTAAGTTAGAATGGTTGCACTTCAATTGCAACACAAAAATTTCAATCAAGCGAAATAACATTTCAGTTCCTTCTTTTCTTTAATTAAACACAACTTACAATTTATGTTAACATGCGGACGTTCAAATTCATGAAAATATGAACAACATTGTTAAAAGTTGGCGGCAATTAATTTTTGAATTCTCTTCTCTATATCTAAGACGTGAATCCCTATCGGTTTAGTTGCAACTTAAAATTTCCAAGCTGTAAATTGCGTTTAATGAGACGGGGGATAAAGGCAAATGAACACTTGAAAACTCTAATAAAAAAAACTCGTAAAAAATGCGATATTATTACTAGTTACGCAGAACGAATTCCTTGGCGTGGAAAATGATCATCATCATTCCGCTCTTTCGCATTCCCTCTATGGCATATAACGTTACAAATTAATAATATTCACTCGCTCTCGCATCATGTAAGTTTCATTCGTAAGCCACGGTTCTGAATGTGTGCAGGTATTACGTTTAAATATTTCACGTGAAATGAAATCTGCAAAGATTATGATTATTATTACGATCTATAAAAGGATTATTAAGGTTACTTCGGATCTCTTGCCCTCCCGTTTGTACCTACGCGTAATTATTTACGTTTATTAATAATGATGCGTCATATTTAGTTAATCCTTTGCCAAATGAATATTTGATACTTTATTATTATCGTTAGCATTTTGGTGATTATACGAATTTCGCGTTTTATCACGCTCTAATTGATTTTATTAAAATTATCGTAAATTGCATTAGCACATATGCCCGTGTGTACATATTGACAAAATGTGCACGCCTCTCTGTGCGAGTGTTTGTGCGTTTGCTGTTTTTCAGTGATTATTTTATCTCAATGGCATTCTGGTTTTTAAATGTGCATTCGTTGCATAAACTGCACGCTTTTTTTCTCGTCGTGCGGAATTTAAATTTGCATTTAATTTTGGATTTTATTATACTAATACTACCAACTAAATCGATGACTTTGCATTCTACTCTAAATATTGTGCCTTTTTTGCAGTTCTAATGTAAACTGCACATGAAATCATTAATTTAACATGAATAGATGTGTTTTTGTTTAGGTTTAAATGTACGGGCACCATAAATAAATTCCCAATCAAACGCGGGAATTAGAATTGCTACGAAACAAAGCTGTCCCTTTTTTTGCTCGAAAAAGTACGCGAAATACGCGGCAGAGCATAAAGTGAATAGAACACAAACCCGGCATCGAATAAGTCTTCTTTAACAAACAGCAGTCGCTCTTTGAAAATGATGGAAAACTACATCGAATATTTGTACACTTCATTTTTATGATGCTGAATATATATTCCTTTGAACGTTTCATTTTAATTTTTCCTTCGACCGTATACCGCGATAATAAAATTAAACATCAAAAATGAAATTTTCGATATAAAAATTTATAAAAGAACTTTCTATTTGGTACTCCCGTAATAAAACTGAAATATTTATATTTTATGCGCGTTACAGCACTCTTCTTTCGTTCGATACCGACCCAATACGCTCTCCTAATCTTACCGTCGTTTCCTTCCGTGTTTTCCCTGCTCTCGGTCACTTTTTATACTTCCCTTTATTTCGATACAAAAGTTACGACGTTGCGGAACTTGGTTACGTAAAATAATGGTCCCTATTTTCTTTTCCAATGAGAACCGAAACAAAACAAGAAACAAGGAAGTAGAAAGCAAAAGATGCAACATTTATATTGGCCATTTGATGGAACTTTTACGGTCGCAGAAGAACACGACATGATGGTCCAACTGTTAGACTCTTTAAGAGTGACCAAAATAAAATACTGAAAGGTTGGTCGGTAACTATGTCTCGTACACACAACAGTATTGGTTTATGTCAATGTACCATATTACAAATAGGAATATAAGAAAATGACACAGAGGAGGAGGACCATCACTATCAAGAAGAAAAAACTTTTTATTTCTTGGAACGTGATCAGATCCCAGTTTCTTTGCAGGAAAGCACGTACATCTACGTATATAAAACACATTTTTACAGGACGTTAGAAGATGAACCATCCATTTTCCATGCACGTTAGTGCTAAGAAAACCACCAAGAACTTGTTATTGTTCCACTACGGATATGGACACCACAATTATTTACACGCACATAAAGTGACGTTATTGTCGACAACATTGTAATCTTCGAATATTCGCAGCATCCTGTATATGTGTAATATACACATGAGCTATTAATGACGAACAATACGAAGTACGTTTCATAACGTCGCAATAAAAATAAACTGAATGTTACCGATGATCAATTTGGATTTCTTACCTCTTCCTTGACTGCTCTTAGTAATAACTTTGTACAATAAAGAAGTATGTGTGGGTAAGAAGTGTTTTAATTTCCCAAGTAAAGCATGTTTCCTGATTTGCAATCCCCCATTTTCGTCGTTTGTGTAACAGCGGATTTAATCAAAATTGAATTTTATTAATTGTTAATTGTGACGAACACGTGCGTTTAATTGGTAATGATATAACAGTTAGAATATTAATACTAAGAATTTCGTTAATTGGCAAAAGGGAAAATTAACAAGTGTACGTTCCTTGGTGGATGTTTTCCAGCAGTAATAATCGTAATAGTTAGTATGGTGTGCGTTCGAAAATTAATTTTCAGCCTTGTAAAGTTCGAGGCAACTAGTTAAGAAGTTTCCATATTGAAAATCTTCTTCAAACTTTTCCTCATTATTGAATGCAATAAATTATTATTTTAAGTTTCTTACTTTTCTCTCTCTCTCTCCTTCTCTTTCGCCAATTTTCACACAACATACCACTCGTAATTTTCTTCAAACTTATTATTTATTACGCGTACGTTTTTCAGGTAACTTTGTTTTCGCAATAACATACAACCACACACTCACAAGCATCCGTTTGAATAACGCTTGTTCTGAGGCTGTTAATTAATATTACTTGCAATAAGTGGGAAAGAGAAAAAGAAACTTTCGAAAGTAGCAGGAAATAGTCTGTCACACTGAAATCAGTTGATTACGTTTGTGGTTCTAATCATGTACGTGACATTAAAATGAACATAAAATACCAACTGAATTATACTCAGATTTTCTCGACGTAGATTTCATTCAGTTCATTTCGAACAATAACGCAAATTAGGAAAGAATGTCGTCGGCTGGAAAATGACGGAAGGCAATCTTTAATCTCTAACAAGTAACAATTTACATAATTTTAACAGCATCTTCCGCCTGACCTGCTTACTTTAGTTAATAATCAAAACGTTCCACTTACTTATAGCCTAAGGAAATTGAAGGGGCCACTAAGAATTTTACTTAAATATATTCAGAATTAATACCGTCTACTAAATTCATTGTCGGCAGTGGGTTTATTACGAGTAACAACCCTCGATATGTATAGTAGCATTTGCCAGTTTTAATAACCACGATTAAATGATTTATTTTAATAATATTATTGCAAATATTTCAAAACGACAACTTTGGAGAATCAAATAATCGGGTTCACTAATATTGCGAAATTATATTAATCATTTTTAATTAAATGACGAAGAACGAAGCACTTTACGAAGAGTCGTTAAATAAAAGGCCATTTCTGCAAATAAAGAATTGTTATTTTGAAAAATAAGAACTATTACTTGATAAAATAATAACAATAATGTAGGTGGGTAAAGTTCAACAACAAATAAAAATATTCCATTTAATTTTCCCCTTCACATAAAGCGTATAATATATTGCTTCTACTAGAGGAAAATGAAATGGTTGAAAGGTGGTGCGAGAAGGAAGAAAGGTACGAGATCGAGCTGTGCAATAAATTTTTTCCGGGGGCGCAAATAAAAAGAGGCAAATTTTAAAAATTAACATGAACCCTGTAATATTTGATGAGGCCCTTTTGATATCAATTTAAATTTCACGGAGACTTTGAAGAAATAAATATTCCCATCTCTGATTTTCCACCTCATTCCAACACAACTTTTGCAACTTCTTCTTGTCTTATCATTCTACTGTCAATCCTCTCCTTTTCGAAATGAGGAAACTTTAACTTGTATTATGTGACACTCTTGGCTGCTGTTGTTGTTGTTGTCGTAAATCGGTTTTAATGGTAATCAACTTCTTCAGGTTAAAATTGCGATAAAAAGCAACAGTTCTTCCCTTAGAAAAGAAATTGAAATTGTCGAGATACCAATCAGGATGGCAAAAGAATAGACTTTTTTGTGTGTGTGGGAACTTCTTGAAACTGTCACAAGACACTTACTTACTTTCTGCAAACTCTACCACGTCTTCTTTGCTCGCTTTTAGTTTATCTCCAGCGAAAACAATCAAAATTACATTTTATAAGTTCCATTTTGTACATGTACGTGGCAAGCGAGCGAAAGAAATAAATAAAATCCACGTTGTTCTAGTGCCACCCCATCGCGCTCACTCTTCCAACTCACTCACTCACTTTGCCGTAAATATAGACAAAATGAATCAAACTGTATACACGGTTTTTCATTCTATTTTGGTTTCCTCGCTCTTTCACGTTTTTTTTTTTGCAAATTTTCCTTCTTCTCTTGTACTATAACTGTTCCGTTGCCTTCTTCGACATTTCGAATCCTTATTTCGTTTATTTGATACGTGCTCTGTATACACGCACACACAATGTCTGTTGTAGACAGAGGAACGAACAAAAATATTTTATTCTAATTTACATAATACAGAGAGAAAAGTAGGAATTGTTTGCCGGTGAGTTTACTCGTACTACATACACAAATCAATCAAGCGATTTGAACATACTTTTCAGATTTTCTTCAATTGTACTTCTTCCGAATGGCTGCTTCCTTTTCATTCCGAGTCTATAGTGTAAGTGTAAAATGTTGGGAATTAAACTCTAAAAGAATAAATAAATTGGTGGCAACAGGAAAAGAAGCGAGCAACATAGCAAATGTTTTATTTTTATTTGGTAAAACCAACAATTTCCTTGCACCAATAAAAATAAATGTTAATTTTATTGAAAAGCACGAAATTTTCGGCAATACGAATAAAACTGTTCAAGAAACCGTACGCGCTTTTATTTGCTCCTAGAGAAGTAAGATTCTCCTTTATGCCTTTATGAATTATTTACAAATGTCACACGCGCCGGTTTATTTTATCTTTTTCTTTCGTTTTATTTAGGTTTTGGGAGTGCAAAATTCCCTAATATCATCAAACTTGGACCGCTGTATAATTGTTTTTTATTTGTTGTCGAACTTTTTCGTCCCACCGTATATCCGTCTATTTGCGAATGAATTATTCAAACCGTTGCGAATGTTTATTTTATATCCTTTTGGTCCGCGTCTCTATCTATCCCTTTTCTCAACTTGTTGTATTGTTGTATTCCATTCAATGCAGTTTTCGTCTTTTCAACTTGCTCTTGTTGTTGTTACCGTTGTTGTTGCTTTTACGATTCTTTTATACTTGTTTCATGTTGATTTCTTCGCTCGTCTATACTCTTTGTTGTCTATATGTATGTACATTTATATAGTTCTTTCTTCATGTACAATTTCTTTGTGGATGGATTTTGATCAGAATCTTTTTCAATGAGAAAATTCCATCGCATGGCGTGAAACATTCAAGATTGAAGTGTATGAAAGGAGCGTGTCACTTAATCTAATTAAGACGTTGTTGCTGATTAAGCAAAATCATCTTTTCAAATAGGAAATAACTAATGATTAAGAACCTTTCTGAAAAAAAAACTTCGCATTCATCACCAACTCCAACACAAGTCTAGGTGTATATATATTTTAAAGTGGCCCCCGTACCTTTGACATGTTCGGCCATTTATTTCGGCTTACGAGGGTTTGACAAACGATAACACTAGAGGAACGTCTCGAAGAGATTGCTCGTGTAGATGTAGTGGTGGTTGTTGTATCAAATGTTATCGAAAAGCGAAAGAAAAATCCTTTTCCCGTCCATTGAATTAATAGTTAAGAAACGTGGATCCATTTTTTGTTTGTTTCTTCCTTTCGAACGAATTCGTTCATCTTTTTTGTTTCCTTGGTCTGCGAAGAAAATGTGTGTATGTGGGGTGTCACGTTTTCAAATCGATATTTACCCTGTTGAAATACATCTTTTTCTCCCAGCTCTCCTCCTAGATATTAAGTAATATTTTATAAATCTTCCTTTTTGTTCGAAACTCTCTTTCTCCAAAGTACCCATTTTTGCGAAATAAATGTCATCCCGTAAGCTGATTTATCAACAACTACGTACGATTTATTTACATAAATCAACACTTTCCATAATCCCAGAGCACCGTCGGCCTATATACAGTCTGTCCCCAACCATCTTCCTACAAACTGGAGAAAATTGGAAACGAACGTTTTCTGCACGGTACTTTTAAAAAGAACGAAATAAATAGTTAATTCAAACTAAATTATTAGGATGTCGAATAGGTTCTCGCTGTTTTCCGAGAGACGGCCTTATCAGACTTCTCTGCAAGTTTGAAATTTAGTGCAAGTATTTCATTTTACCGAAGTGTAAACAAGTTTCTTTTTCAAAGCTATAAACATATCAAATTGTGTAGCAAAAAAGGGTATTTGCGAAGAATTTTATTGCACTACTTTATTTAAAAAACTGAAGCTGTAGCACACAGAATTCTTGCTGAGACCACGTTTTGTTCGTAGCAACATGCAGATATTCGTTTAGACACTTAAAAAATATTAATTTTGACCTTGAAGATAAATAACACACTGGCGCACCGAAAAACTTTGAACACGAAGAATTGGAGGCACTACCTCATGGTAGACGCAAGCTGAACTTGCAGAATCATTAGGAATTGATCAGATAACTGTTTGCAAACATTTGAAAGCATTAGGAATGCTTCGAAAGCAAGGACATTGGGTGCCGACTTTAAACGGCGTTGTTTCATGTCTGAACAGCTGCTTCAACGGCAGAAACGGAAAGGTTTGTTGCATTGTATCGTGACTGGCGATGAAGAGTGGATGCGATAACCCTAAGTGTAGAAAATCATGGGATGCATGAATATCCATGGTTCCAAGCTTCTGCTCTGCATTTAGTAGGATTAGCTGCGTGTCGTTTACTACGAACTGCTCAAACCGAACGAAACTCTCACAGGAGATCGCTATCGACTGCAATTGATGCGGCCACATGCTGCAAAACCTTTGAAAACTTACTTGGAAGTGCTTACCTTACCCCACCCCATTCAGCAGATATTGCACCTTCCGATTATCACTTGTTTCGATCTGTGGTACATGGCCTAGCTGAACAGTACCATCATTCGTATGAAGATGCCAAAAAATTGGTCGATCCTTGGACAGCCTCAAAAAGCGTCATTTTTCCGAAGTGAAATTCAAATGTTACCACAAATATGGAAAAAAGTGGTGGCTAGCGATGGACAATATTGCGAATGAGGGGTTTTATTGTTTTTATTAAGTAAAGCATTTTTTGCGGAAAAAAAAACAGCGAAAACTTATTCAACATCCTAAAACTTATCGAGCCAGCTCCAGTTTCCGTGACTCGTCTACTAATACCGGTAGCGATGGTAGTTAAAGTTTTCGAATTGGATTCGATTATCGTTTAATTGAGTAAAATCGTAGAAATCGTGTAATGAGACACTAATATAGACGTATGTTCGGAAACGCATTAAGTCAATCGAGACGAGATTCGGTTTTGCACTAAATACTTCGTGACAGACGAATTTCTAGATCTCGACTGATAAGTTAAATTCGTAATTAATACGTCGACTAATAAATCCTGAAACGTTGTGATTAATCTAAGTGGCACGGAATGATCACATATCGAATGAAAATAGCTGAAATCTTGGAACCAAAAGAATGAGACATGCAGTATAAGAGAAGAATTTACATTATGCACCCCAGCTTCTGTTTAAAACATTACCTTCAAAATGTAATCTAATCGAATAGAAGAAGAAAGCACCGGTTTGTATTCAGTTAGCAAATGCACAAGAAGGAAAATAAGAACTGCAGAAGACGAATAATAATAGCTTATAAGACCACTCTCGGAATTATTAACAAATCCATCAAATTAGGAGAACTAAATAGACAAAAGTTTGCCATAATTCCCAGATTTTTCTCTCGCAAATTCGCTCATTTTCATTCTTTCTTTTTGGTAATTTTCTTCCTTTTTTTTGTTCCAGATAAAAGCCTTACACGATTTAGTAAATCTCCGCAGATAAGTTTTTTATCTCGTTAAGGTACAAAATTTTCCTCTTATTCCTCTCTCTCTCCATCTTCGTTCTCATTGCTGCTAAAAAACTTTTTCGCATGACTTATAGAGATGCTCTTAGGTAAATAAAGTGTACATATCTATATGGGGCCCCTTTCAAATGGAGGAAGTTATAAAGATTCCATTTAAATGTTTTAATTAAAAATGTTATTATGTTGTACCATTAGAAAGATAAACATGGCCGTTACTTTTCTTCCCCTATTCCTGAAGGAAGATGCGGCAGCAGATTATCGTAATCCTTGCGCGCCAATCGTTTCAAATTTGGCCCGATGCACAAGTATAGAACGCCAATAAATCACAATTAGTTGGAAAATTAATACCAAGTATAAGCTTCAAACTTGCTAACACTCCATCTCTTTCTAGCGCACCCTCACGACGGAACCCACCACATATGGCATTAATCTTGCTGGTTCTATGATAAGTAAAGGAGGTAAGAACGTACACATGGCATATTATATAGCCGTTTGATGCACTTTGGTTGTAACTTTCCGGTTTCGCAAGTAAGGGAATTAACCACAAGTGTCGGTTAGTGGTATATATCATTGACGAAGTAAGTATATACGGTTTGTACGAGTCAAAGTAAAATGAAACTGTTTTGAAACTCTTTTAAGTTTGACACTTGACTCAGACTCGTACATACGTCGAAGATATAAATATACATAAATCATTTGCCGGTGTGTCCATTGTCCCATGCGAGTCGTTAGATGACAGGTGCCTCCCCGCCGTTTGTCCTCTCGGGAAATCATAGGGACATGCACTCGACAATGACAGAAACGAGGAGTTGCCCCGCAAAAAAAAAACAAGTTTGGACAGAACAGAAGTTTTTTCGCTTGATGTACACCCCTTTTTTTCCATAGGATAATCCATCTAACGGATTATCATTCTTATCAATTTTGTTTTTAACATAAAATGAGGCTGCCTCCAGAGTTTTTGTTTGAAATTATTCACGTATAGGCTAGAAGGTGGCTTCTATTGCAAAGCAACCACGGGATTTGTTGGGATTCGACAACGACTCCATGGCGGAAGTTGCTTCTAGTTTCAATTTATTAGTCATAATGGTTTGAATAAATGCATTTCATTTGCATAAAGGTACGGAAGTTTGCAAATCGCGGGGCAAATAAATTAAAGCACGTGGAATCCGTTAATGAAACCGTTGTGAAACCGACGATTTATTAAGTATTAATATAAAGACGACGAGCTTTCGACGTATCTTCCGTTCGTATCGAACTCGATCAATACCGATTCCACGTTTTCTTTTCGTTTAAATTATAAAATCGTCTTTCCTACATATTCAAAGCGGATTTATCTTGTTAAAATAACATCTTTCTGTTGCAAAAGCTCGGAAGAGAAATCACGGAAAACTAACCCATTCGTTCCAATTTATTTTCAGTTATTTTCATTTCGATCAATCACCGCGAATATAGCCTCCGGGGGAGGTTGAACTGTTATTTTAAGTTACGACTAGACTATTACAGTTTGATTGTATGAGACTTCGAAGGCAAGAAGCCGGATATACACACACATACACACGTACATATCCGTATATATTAGTGATGGTAGCGATAGCAAGAATCGGGAGGCCATGGGATAATCCAGTTGAGACTTCTGCCAGCTTTATTGGTTCCATTTAGTTTGTCCGTCTTTTAAGCGTGAACTATTAACTCAATTTCACGAAATGATCGAAGGTTTTAGCGTCGAAACCGGCCATTATCCGAAAGAGAACGGAAAGGGGAAATAAAAACTCGGAGAAAATTACGAATTTACATGTGTATGCGGAGAGCAAAGGGACAAAGACGACGTGTAGGTTTGAAGGGAGGGACTTTTGCGTTCGTTTCCATTTATCGCTTCGGCGATGTTTGCGAGTAAAAGGAGAGAGAGAGAGAGAGAGTAAGCGAGGGAAGGAAAAAGAATCTTGTAATAACAAACAAATAGGCCGAACATAACCAGCGCCTTTCGGCATTATATTTCCAATGTAATAGCAAGGCTCCTGATCTTTTTTAAATTAGAAAGTGAATGGGAGTATGTTTAAAACGTAAATAATAAACAGAGAGGGTGGACTGGTGGAAACGAACGAATTTCTGTAATAAGGGAACGTCGAAAAAATGCTGGCTGCCGTTACCGTTCTTGCCAGTGGAAATAATGTAATAGTCGCAGTAACGAACGACCAAATAATAAAAAAGGAGCGAAAGGGAGCTCGCGATTTGATGGGTGTGAGAGCGCAAGTTCATCTAAAGGGCATCAAAACGAAAACAAAGCATTACTGGTTCGGACCATTAAATTTGTATTATTATTTCCCCGCTTTACTAAAACCCGAAAGCATTGTTGCTGTTGCCTCATCTGAAATGGAGCGTCCGCATTTAATTTTACCAATAACTACGTTTTGCTTCTTTTAAATATTAATTCGAATCCCCCTTTTCCGGCCGTGCTTTCGAAAAATGTAGATGGGCAAGGAAATATGGAAATCCTTTTATATTTTTTCAACGCCCCCGTTCGATAACAAACAAGGTAAATCGCCATACACGAAAATAAAAGAGGAATAGAAATCGATTTCTAATTATAAATTCTTTTGGTTCCCTTTTGATGTCCTCGTTCCTTCGCATACGCACGTTTTAAATTTTACCTGTTGCGTTCGCTATCCAACCGACAGACGTTATTATCGCTAAAATGCCGCTACGAAAGCAGTCTCTCAAGATTTTTAACGATGAAAATGTAGCAGCTTTCCTATCGATTGTTTGCAGAAACTTTTACAGTAATTAATTTAATTAAACCTTTCCATTGCGTCGTAAAAGGCAAATAGTAGAAACGAAATCGAATAAACAACATGAAATTGTGAAAAAGCTGATGATAATTTTCCCTCTATTTCTCTTTCTCTCTCTTTCTCTTTTTATTTCCACTGCTTTTCGTATAGAATTTCAGTAAATAAAATAATACAATAGAACGGACGATTTGTGTTTGTATCTCATTAAAATCGCAATTATCGATCCTTCTGCTGTTTTTATTTTGCCAATAGTTACATGTTTTTTTTTTCAATTTCTTTCTACAGTGTCACACGTAAATATAAGACCACTACATTTTTGTGCATAACTTTTCTCTTCGTGGTTTAATCTGAACCGAACCGATATTTTTTGATTCAGAATGACAAAATACAACGAATCAATGCGATTTCTTTTTATAAAAAATTCTATTAAAATTTTAAAAATCATTGCGAATATTTAAAATTTCACTAACACAGATTTAGGAAACTGTATCAAATTTTGTTAACAAATTCTTCTTAAGTAAAACACTTTTGCATATTTATATCTACAAATTTCTCTAAACATGTCAATCTCCAAATATCACTTTCTGGATTTCTTGTTCGCGTTAATAATAAACTCAACTTGTCTCCATTGAAATAATAAGCAGATGATGATCGTGTGGTGATATAAGAGGATTTAGCGTGTCTCGACGTTTTAAATGAATAATTAATTAAATTTAACGGTTCTTGTCTAATGAATTATTTCGACGATGATACGAAATAAATATATTTGATAGAGAATCCCATTTGCTCTATATGCAAACAATAATGCAAAAGGGTTTTGGATTTTAATGTATGTATTACGTTGGCTTTTAACTAAGAGAACCGTTGCAAAGACATTTTTATTTTATTATTCATGGACGTCGAACGAAATAGACATTGACAAACTTTGAACTTTATATTGTAAATTTGATATGGAAAATATTGGAAATGCAATATGAAACGCAATGCAAACAAACGTGCAGATGCGAGGGGATGTTTATGGTTTGGCACATGTAATAGTTAAAAGTAATCGGGGTGTATTGTGTAATAAAAACAATAACACGCTTTTGATGTTGCAGGACTTTTATTTTAATCATTATTTTGTCATTAATTCAGATTTCATTTAATGGTTATTATTACGTGTTTTTTTTCGGTTTTTATTCGAAATTGTTAACATGAGAACTTGCGATAAACTTTTTTAGTAAATGTAAAACTATAAAGCGCGACCAGATTTAATTAAAGTTAATGTAAATTGTTGGTAGTTTAATTATCTTTTTTTCTTTGGTATTGCTTTCAACCCTTTATTTTTTTTATTGTTCCATTCATTCAATGAATACGTAAATGTTAACTACTCATATTAACTAATAAAGATATTATAACATTATACCCACATTACTCACATTAAAACTACGCTTATGAGATTATTTATTATACTAGATAATAGCAACGAACGTAAAATCTTAAGGATTAATAATTCCAACTAATTTAAAAGCATTTAAAAACGTATTATAGAATTAAATTATTTTAGTGCTAGCTAACATTTTGATAGACAACAAACTAAAATCAATTAAAACCCCATCTTGAGAAGAACCAATAAAAAACAATTATTGCAATAAAACCGCTTTTTCATTCACACAAGTTATAATTCTGGGTCCAATTATATAATTAAATGGAAAGCAAATATTAAATTTGAATGAAATGGCTAAATTAAATATGAATTAAACATTCAAAACTGCACGGAAATCCACCCTAATAAGTAATCCCCCATTTATAAGAGACCAAACGGTTTTATTGCACTCCCGTGAGCTTCAATTGAACGTTTAATTGCCAAAATCAAACGCAGTGGTGATTGTTCTGCCGTACAGTGGCCAAATAAAATGGGGTACCAAACATTCCCTTCGTCGCCCCTATTATAGAGGGTCTAATGTAAACAATTTCCATGTTTTTTCGCCTTGGATTTATTGGATTTTTCCAGTTTGTTCAACGGTCTAATTTAAAATTCGGGTTTTAAAAAGTACTTTATGAATTTTCTGTTTTTTTTTTCGCGCACATACTTTTCATCGACAGTTTCGCAATAACAATCCTCGGAACATGAAAAATAAAACATCAAAAGTTTCGTATGTTGAATTTTTCTCGTTCTTAATTGAGCGAGTTTTTTTTTTCAAATAAACGGCCCGGAAAATGTGTGGGAAAAGTTGACCGTAGAGTGCAATAACGTAAACCACAGAAAGCAACTTAAAAAGAGGAAGGAGTTGTTGTGCCCCATTCTTCACAATTAAATATTTAATAAAAAGCGTTTTGCAAAGGGAGAACGCAATTACACGGTTACAAAAGGGAAAATGTCTGTCCTTTTTTTTTGTTATATGACGAAATTATTGAATAAAAGGATTCATTTTTTACATTCGTAATTTACTTAAAATTATATGCACAATTTAAGATGTCCCCAAAATGGAAACGCATTTAGAAGCTTTTAGTATTTGTTATAATCATTTATTAAAATTTGCATTTGAATATGCTAAAGAACAAAAGACTGTAATCCAATAATATGTCAATTTCAATATGATACAAAAAGGATTCGAGTGTAGTTGATATTTGAAGTGGAAGAAAAAGTGCATATGATATTCGATATCATATTCGTATATGTACGCATATATGAGGAGAAAACTTTTAAGCTTCATTTTAGCAGTTGAAAGCAAACAAATACAATAGAAATGGAGTTTTCGTATAATTTTATTTTGCCATTTTATCTCTCTCATTCTCTCTCACTCTGCTTCAATTGGAAAATTTCGTTGTTTTCCTCGTCGTCTCCATTTCTCTTGTCACACGATATTCCATATGTGTTTATGTGCAAATATGTAGCCCATGATAATGACAATAAATAAAGTAGTGCATCATTTTCATTTATACTTGCAACAGTTTTTTATTTACCATTAAATTGTTAAAAGTTTAAAGTTCCAGTTTATTTTTTCCATTGAATTAAACAATTTTCACCTAAACAACAGGGATGAAGACTATAATGGCGAAACCGTTTTAAAGTCACGTACTTACCACTCCCATCTATATACGGTAGCAATAAATTCGAATACAAAAATGTGCAAGCGTGCAATTTTAAAAGTTCAAGTAAGTATTACTCTCCTCTATCCTTATCCTTCCGAACAATTTCCAACTTCGCATCTGCAATGACACGGCACAATAGTTACTACAACTACATTATTACAACATATTTCGGTACGTTAGATGCGAGGAATTGACATTTTAAGCACAAAAATGCATTATGAAGCCTTCATGGAAAACCAACAACTCCCATTAAGGGAAATTACACGCATATGGATGGCATGACCGTATTTATTATTAAATTCAAACGTTTATTTGCAACGTATAGTTGAACTGCAACAATTTCAAATAGAGTCTGATCGCATTCGAAGCAGAAACATGCACGATTCCCTCATTTAATATAAAATATGAATGACAAAATTAAAGTTTAAAGTTGCGCTCTTCTTTCCTTCCTTTCCTTTGCACTCCCTCTCTTTCCTCGTCGCTTCTTCTCGCTTTAATTTCGCACGAGAGGAAATTTATTGAATTTGTAATTAGAGAAAGGTGCGAATCAGAGCAGATATAATCAGTTAAGGTACGAAACGGGTCGTCGCCGCTGCTGCTACTTTATATACTCGACTAAATTCCCAAGACACATTTCCATTCGTTACTCACATCAAACGGGCGTAATCATTTTCGCAGCGCCTCTTATCATCGTCTTTCGCTTGTATCGAGGACGTCGTCGTCGACGTTGGACCTAACGATATCATCTATTCAGTGTCGCGGGTGAGAAAAGGCAAAAAATAATAAAAAGGTAAAAGGAGCACGATTCATTTACCTCTCGAAAATTTTGCCGAGTGCCACTGATTGTTTAGTTAACATTTCCTCCTGTTTTATGTGCGAAAATGTTATTTTTATAGCACCATTTCTATGGGGAGATACGCAATTAGCTTTGGCCATTTGGAGAACATCAACGAAATTAGATTCCAACTAGAACAAATTATGACTTATTCAAAATATTATTTCAAATATTAAAATCTGCGAAGAACTTCAAAATATTCATGTCATCATTATTAACCTCTATTTGAAAGGGTTAAGAAGATTTAATAAGACACGGTCAATTGCTTCCATGATGACTTAACCCTCATATTCGTTTGTCGAAAATTACGTTCCTCCTTTCAAAAGAGGAAATTTATCCATTCAAAGAGGCGAGAATAGACCATTTTAATGTCAACCACGGAAAATATCGATGCAGCCCATTTCGCCTTAAAATTCTAAGCAGAACTCTGAAGCTTTCTTATGGCATATTGTTCATGTCGACGTGAGCTTGAAAGACAATTTTCAAAAATCGATATGCCTGAATGCTTCGTCATGAAATATTTTCTAAAAAATAATAAAAGACTGTTATTTTCATGCCTAAATGCAAATTGGCGCTTTTACGTTCGTTACGAAATTATATTGATGGCAATAAAAAACACAATGTTACCGGGAGGCTTTGAATTTGTAATAATTATATTCTATATTGTATGTTTTCATTGCTGCTTTTCCACTCTCCTTCCATCGGCACAATTTATTTATTACGCTAATTTTTATTAAATTATGGTTGCAAATTATTGTTTGAATGTTCGTTGCTCCGAATTTAATTAAAAAGTAATATCATTCTGGGAAAAAAAATAACTAACGTAAACGTTATTTTAATTAGTGCAGATTAAATGACCAACAATAAAAAAACTAATCAATTGATAAGGGTTAATATTTTTTCTATTGCCACCCATGCAAAACACAACGAGTCAAGCATTAAATTGGCTTTATCCCCTAAATCCACCCTAACAATGATTGCGAAAAATTATTGTGAACGTCATCCATAAGTTAATCTTTATTCACATTCCTATATTCTATGTGATGAGTATGATTACGTTGGCATCAACCATTAGTTAGCTTAAATCTGCATATATACACACGATGCAATGAAAACCTATGACGGATTTTAGATCAAAGAGGGGCGGAAAGTTTCCACTTTTTTTGCGATAATAAAAGTCGTAGTCTATTAAAAGTTTCTCTTTTATACGTCGGCATTATACGGAGTTATAGGAACAGATCGATTCTTCTTTGTTACGCCGCGGTCCCTATTTGCAAAGGAGAGAGAAAAAAAGGAGAATAAAGAGAAAGAAAGCCATTACCTTCGCATCACCTTTAACACGACGAGCAAGAAAATAGTCAGAGGGAGCCAGTATGAAAGGAAAATTGATAAAAAGCGAAAAACGAAGAAGTGGATGAATGAAAGAGGCGACATGAACAAAAAAAAAAGAAGAGAAAAAACCGAAACGTATTCGGACCGTGCGTTTTAAACGAGCGAACGATCGTCATCATCATCATCATCATCATCCACCATCGCTTCCATTTCTTTGGCGCCTAGATTGTGATTCTTCGGAAGCGAGAGAAAAAGAAAGAGTCGGCTGGATGATGGAACAGAAAGGGAATTCGAAAGTTAAATAACTTCGATTCCATTGTATCGGTTTTAAATCCACGCCGTTCGGTTTTAGAATAGATCTTTTCGCCTTATATCGTTATACCCGTATAGGAACGTAGGGGAACCGGATGGGAAATAAAGTTCCATTTCGAGTTCGTCTTCCGATCATTTTACTTCGAGCGACACTTCATCGGCAAATGACAAAGAACGGCGGCAAGAGATTGAACAGCGTAGACTATGCATGGAACTTTGAAAGCGTAACAAAACAAAGAAATTTTATTAAACTCTTCGCTGTGATTAAGAAAAATAATCATACACGAAAATTGTTTTCAATTTTGCTCGAAAGAGAAACAAATTTCCATAAAGAAAAGCAAAAGCCACAATTTCCATTTTCATTTCCATCAGTGCCGTCTCTTTCCGTCATTTCTTGCCTCCGTTTTTATCATGTTATTGTTAACCAAAAAAAAAAATCGATTCAAGAATGCACGTTTTAAATTTCGTCTAACGAGAGGAAAAGTACGAGGCAAAAAGCAACCGCAACGGACCCCATAAAAACGGGATTTAAAAGTGGAATTTAAAATTACCATTCCTCCACTCGCTTCAGCCTGAACAAAGAGCAGCGGCAAGTGAAGTTTCCACGCGGATTCGAATAGTTTTAATTAAGCCACAATTGCAGTTTTAAGAATATTAAAGCGGAACGTTTTTGCGCTTTGTTTCCGTTTCACCCTTTTCAAACTCTTTCTAATATCATTCGATGACATGCACTTGGTGAAGGAGAGCAACGAAGACGATTATTGTTAAACTAAACGTAACGAACGTCGTTCTTGCATGGAAAGGAATCGAGAGTTGGTTTAAACGTGGGTTTCATTTAAAATTTTCAAAAGTTTCCTGATGTAACGTTATTACCATCGCTTTTCTTCGGCTAGTACACACATGTGCTTTTAATCTATATTTCTTTTGCTCTGCTAGTTTCTTGTAAGAAGACGCAATAATCGTAAAGCGAAAAATTTTAATTAAAACCAACTACGCCCAGAAATAATCGTTCCAATTGAACATCCTACCACTTCCTGTTATCTATTTTATTTCTCGGCCACATATAAATTTAAGAAAGAAAAATTAAATAAAGCGAATCCCTGTATAACTATTTTCATTTCTATATGGAACCGGAAGAGGGAGAATTGAACATCACAAATCCATTTGTAATTTTCCACGATATAACGAAAAATTGTCTTTGACCGAAAGCAAAGGACGGCCAAGACGGAAATTACTTTCAATACATGCTCGAACTCTAGGAGAAGAAAATGATGAACACAATGGAGACGAAGAAGAAGAAGAACAACAACAACAGCAAGTAGAAGAAGAGGACGATTTCGTGAAGAACGTCATGTTCAATTAAACTGTTCGAACAACAAACCGTATATAAGAAGTGCACAAAGGAAAACGCTCAACTTTTCACAATCGAAATTTATCATGCCGTCGTCTCCCGTTTTCTTCGTCTTCATCCGTACACATAATCACCCCCCACGTCGTCATCATCATCATCATCATCATCATTTTCACTTTTAATCTCTCTCGCTCGCTCGCCCACTCGCTCGCTCACTTCCGTTCCACCATTTAAATGTGATTTAATTCCGTTCCATTTATTATTTAGAATAATAATTAATATTCGTGGAACAATCGAATGTAATTAACGTTAAAGTTATTCGACGGGACGGTGCTGTCGTCGCGCGAGAGCGAAAACGACGTTAAGTAGTTTGTTTATTGTTTTGCGAGATAATATTTTGAATTAATTAATCATATAAGATATTACTTTGCCGTTTATGCAGAGGAGTACAACAACAATTGCCATCTATTGCACATTTACAACTCCTCGCAACATATTAGAGCAAGAATAACAATAATGAACAGCAAGAACAAGACGAATTAGCCATTTTTGGTTCGTAAAGGGTCTCGACGCTAGAATATTAAGTCGGCTGAATATTAACGATGTCCTTAGTGGAAAACGACGCCGCCAAAGTAATGGAAAATCTAGGAACATACAAATTTGATTTGTTTTAGTATCATAGACCGATCGTGTGAGGTAAAAATTTAGATTTTCCTCGCTGAAAATATATTTCCAACAGCAGGCTTACCGCTCCGTGATACACACATATGCATTATGCTGATATGGCGAATCATCATATTTACGAGGAGCTTGAGCTTTATGAAAACTGCTCTCTTTGTTAGGGGAGTTTAAAACGACCGGATAACATAATCGCAGACCGGAACAATAGCATATATCTCCTAGTATATGCAGTTACACCGTGCAATTTTGCACCGAACGTATCCGCATGTGCCGGTATAATATTAGCAATATTTTTTTGGCACATGTAATCCACGGCAATTTCGTTCGCAAAATTTTACAACTATTGTTAGCGAATTTTGAAGGATAATTATTTCGAGAACTTACTATAGGAGAACAAAATTTTACACCCAATTTAAATAGATCGTCTCTATTTCTAGACTCGATTCGCTAATATTTTCGGAAGGGAAAAATGGAAATAAACTTTTGCTTTGCCTAATATTGACTATAAAATAAGTATTGAATTGTTGCGCTTTTAAAATCTTTCATTGGGGCAGTAAAGAAAAATTAAAAATTTTTAATATCCAACGCAAATTACCCATTTTATAACCAATAAATTATTGATTATTATTACGTTTATTTCTTCATTTGCATATTCTCTTGAATAAATATCTTTTAATTAATTAAATCTTTGGGCAGAAAATTAAATTATTTTCGTAAAATTGTGGACTAGGGTTGCCATCTATTCTGCAGTTTCGTTACTATAATTAAAATTTTAATATTATTTACCAATAATACTAAGTAATATTCAATAAATTAATTAATAATAAGTTTTTCGGTCAAGGATTACCTTTTGCAATTACATTTTTATCATCATTCTGAAGAATGTGATTATAAATTAGTTTCTTTGCGTTGTTGGTTGTCGGCATAAAGTGTTTATTTTTCTGACAAGTCGTTCTACTAATTTTGATATGTCAGTTTTATAATGGTATTTTAGAACTAATTTCAAACTAATAAACTGTAAAGCCACAAAGATAACGTAATGTGTTAAATTAGATAATGATCAAATAATTTATTAGGAAGATTAAAGAACGCTGACAGCTAATGGCAACTATATTATATCAAATGAAATAATTTTAATAGAAAAATAGAATAAGGAATATAAAAGAAAAGTGAAAATGGATGCAATGATAGAAAATTCAAGATCAAAGAGGAATGCAATTAAGCAAGCAATTGGAGTAGATATAGATTTACTGAGAGAGTATCCAATATTTTAAATTAAAATTTTGCTCATTTTCAGGACACTTTATTGCAGCATATAGAATTATCAGTTTCTGAGTCAGAGAAAAGGGCAAATGGTTCATTGAATCTTCATGAATACTATACTGTGTACCTTATTGAAACAAAGTATTATTTAATTAAGTATGATTTATATTATTCTTTCTACTGTATAATTTATAGATCAACTGATATGGTGACAGAGAGTAATTTGTCCAAATTAGCCACAGTATGGAGAAGGTACACAGAATTTGAACAATTGAGGGATTATCTTGAACATACTTATCCATTCATTGTTCTGCCACCATTACCTGAGAAGCGTGTGATGTTTGCTTGGCAAAAGATATCTTCTGATACATTTGACCCAGACTTCATTGATAGAAGACGTGCTGGATTAGAGAACTTCCTTTTGAGAATAGCAGCTCATTCTATGATTAGCTGGGATGAACATTTCTTGGAGTTCTTGCAAAATGAAGAAGGATGGAGAGAATTCTATAAGGCAGCTGGTAATCATTTGTAAGAAACTATTCATTCATGAAATTCATTCAAATTGCTTTTTAGGATATTTTCAAGTAGCTGAAAACAAATTAAAGTCTTTAAGTGTATCTATTAGACTAAGAAAAACTGATCCCCGATTTGATGCAATTAAAAATTATAGCAACTCATTATACACATGCTTGTATAATTTGTTGAAATCACGTTCAAAAGTTGCAGAAAAGCAATATACCGTTTATAAATTGCACGCAAATTATGGTAGAGTTTTTAGTGAATGGAGTGCAGTTGAGAAAGAAATGGGTGATGCATTACAAAAAACTGGCCATTACCTAGATTCTCTAGCATCTGGTATTGATGGTACTCTAGAAGATGAGGAATTATTAGTGGATCAAATGAAAGAGTACTTATTTTTTGCTAATTCTTTGCATACTGTTTGTAAAAATCAGGAATTGTTACAATTACAAATGGAGAATGGCGAAGAGAATTTGAACGCTAAAAACATTGAAAAGAATAAAGCGCTTCAAGGAAAGGTGAGCTTAATGTCGCGATTATTTGGCGCAGTCGATACGGACGAAGTTAGAGAATTGAAAGTTAATCTTTTGGATCAAGATATTGAAGATGGCAACGTTGTTCTTAACAAATGGAAAGAGGAACTATTGTACGAATTAGAAATATGCGGATTAATTTATATTCATATTAAATCTTTTCAGGGATTTTTCATTTAAGGCTCTGACTGACATCGAACGATTCCAAAACCAAAAGGTGTCCGACTTGAAAGATACTCTAGCAATGTACTCTATACTGCAATTAAAAACTGCAAAGAAGGTAATAGAAACAATTCTCCTTTCATTTTACCGCACCTTATGTATTTTTAGGGTTTGCAAACTTGGACGCAAATACGTGATTGCATACAGAACATTCCTTAAATGTGGTATTTATCATCTACTTATTTATATACTTCTCCCTATCTCTACGTAAACACGTCTTGTACTCACACTCGCAGCTTCAAGTGTATACGTGCGGTAAACTCTACAATTGATATTCGTAACAGTTCCATTTTATTATTTATTTCTAAGTAATATTTAATGATGCAAATGTTCTAATTACGCTGTAATATAATTATTTTCATTTTTAATCCGTCATATTTAATGAATATCGATGATTTATAAATGTTTTACAATTATCGACCTTCTTATTCGTTTGCTTTCTATTACACCAAACGCGCTCATTCGATATCAATCAATCAGTTGCGGTAGCCGATACAGTATCTGCAGCAAGTGCATTATACGTATGCAAGATTATTTTAATAATGGAAGACGAGAATGTGGTGCAAGATGCGGCCTCGAGTAACGAGATTGGCGACGTTGAAGAAGAATCGAGCAGCAATAAACGTTATTTGTTTGCGTTGTGGATAACATTTTGCATATTCTTTTCCACGTGGTTCTTTAAAATGGTGATGCGTGGCAGGCAACAATTACGGCACAATTTCGATGCGATCGAAAGGCAATTGAGAAGAATGCAAAATGCCATCGAGACACAGGAAAATAAAGCGATAACGGAAGATGCGCCGACCAACGTTGACGATTCCGCAAAATCCGATGATCAAGAGGACAAAAAGACGCAGTAGGAGTCCGTTTAGCAAAAAGGCCAACGAATTGTTTTTCATTCGTGAAAATAATTCTTCTATACAGTAGAGTAACGTATTGATTTCTCGCAATGTTCTGTTGCTTAGCGTTAGCTTATTACAAACGAATCCGTCTGCATACTTTTTCCCGTTAATTCTGAATCTCACTTTTTGTACCGTTTTACTGCGAAGATTATTAGACAAATTCCCGTCGATAAAATGAAACATCAGCAAGTTACCGTCGATGTGTTGAAAATGATTTTCTCTTCGTGTTCGTATTTAATGCTCGCGTTCGTCGCATGGATATTTTGTAAACTGTTTTATGCGTGCTTTTGGCTACCTGGTCATTTGAAGAAGAAACGAGATGAAAGAGAAGAAAATGAAAAACGTAAAGTCGAGAACGATGAAAATCACAAATTAGAAAGTAGCGATCAGAACAAACACGATAGCGATTATGTTTCAAGTGATATCGTTAAGAAAGTGAATTGATTCATTATGCAAATAAACAAAGAAAGCAAAAGTAAGGGTACAATAAGAACAAGTTGTTTGTAAAAAATAGTAAGAAGGAATAAAATTTCTATAGAAATAAATCAGTAATGAAATTTCATTAATTTTCCTACTTTATCCTTCCATCAACTCTTCAAAAAGAAAGGAAGTTGAAGCATTTTCTATGTCCAAGTAAATCTAAGATAATCCGACGAAAGACGATTAAAGACAACAACCATGAACTACCAAGATAATTCTTTGTCAAATCTTTCATAATAATTCCTAATTTAGGAATCAAATTGAGACGCTTCCGAATTAAAATGAGCCGAAAGATTTCAAAACAGCAAATATATTTGTGTATTTGCGGAAATAATTCGTAATTTGCGATTTCCCACTAAAACTTCCAATGAAACATCTTGTATTGTTGGTTGCCATCATCTATCAAAATGAGGAATTTAATTTTGCAAAATATCTGCGTAATTTATGGCATTATAAATATTATCTTTGTCTGTGCATTAAATTTTAGCATTCAACTAAATGCTTAGACTAATTTTGTAATGTGGATAGCTTGGAACGGTATCATGTTGATCATATGCGCATTATCTAACTAAGAACCTTAACAATTATTTAATTTCGCAAATTTAAATTGTACGGCATTATTTGTGATAAAATTAAGAATTTCATTACTTTTGTTGCAGAAATATTCTTTATATACAATTATACCGGAATAATAACCGGAAGTTCTGTTGTTCAAAGTCGATAGAAGGGTTGGTAACACCCTTATTTACCGACAGGAATTATATCGTCCTGGACGAGAGTGACGTCAATGTGGCGAAAGAGAAATCCTTCTTATGATTTTACTGTTGCCTTTTTTAAACAATAAATTGAATAAATCGAGTGAAATAAGAAATTGCTTTTTAAAGAAAAATAATTAAAAAAAACGTTGATAACAAATGGAGAGATAGTATGATCTGTGCTGTTCTTGAATGTATTTGTTCGTCATAAACATTTGTTCATGATAAACTTGTAGAACACGACGACTGACTGCTGCTGCTACTAGTGGTTCTACATTTACTAGTTGAATTTAGTTCTACCAGCCGAAGAAAATTAAATCATTTCTCTTTTGTTGCGTTTCTTTGTCGCTTTTCGGATGTAAGTGAAGTCGGTTTAAAATCCAATAATTCGTCCAGTGCTTTGTCCCCCCCAAAAAGAAAGGAAGAACCATATCAGTGATCCTTTCTGCTCAATTCGCGTTCGTTAATCAATTTCTCCTTTTTCTCACTTTAATTTCCCTATATTTATCCTATCCAAAGTGTCAATGACCTGTTGTCGTGTGTGTGTCTATAGTGTGAGTCCCTCTTCGTCGAATGCAATAAATGCATTATTTTAAGTATACATTTTTATAAGAATAACAGGGCACCAGGAGAAATCAATCAAACTGGCCGAAACGGGAGATTCGCGAGAGAAATTGAATCTAATGTAAGTCGATCTTTTATTTTCCACTTTTTTTAAAGCGTTTATATCTCTTAATGCACGTTGTTGCATCTGTCTTGGTAGTTGTTAAATAAACACCAAAGAATTATTGTGATATACGATTAGTCTTACGTAATAAAAATGTTTATGCTTTCGTTGTACAAAGGAAAATCGATTGGATACGTTCGGATGGAAAAATCTAGTCGATAACAGATTTTACAATATTTTGGATAATTCAGAAATTTATATTATTTGGATAACGCAATCCTGCAGCAGGTGTCTAATAAAAGAAGTAAATTATCCCAATGCTATCCTTGCCTTGCCAGACAGTTATATATAGTAAATTTTTATGTAGCCACACGAATAAACACTCCCGAGAATCCTGGTTCTTCCTCAATTTTCTAGCTATTCAATGTAAATAAATAATCTGAACCATTTTTTGGACACCTTTCAGTTCAATTTCTACGAATTCCAGCTTGGAAGCGGTTCTCTGCGAATTATTCGCAATGTATCAACTAAAAGTGTTTCACCTGAATGTGAGGGAATAAGAAAGCGTGACTGCCAAAATTCTTATAAACTACACACAAAAAAAAACAAGCTGCAAGATTAATTTGATTTTGCAATAGCAATCAGCTTGTATGTGCACACACGCCCGTTAATTTCCTTTAATTATTTTTTTCGTTTTCATTATTTAATCGCTCTTTGATCATTTCGCAGTTGTTGAGCATGCAAGGTCTCGATATCACGTTTTTATCATCAATCAATGTTAGTTTCGGCAGAATTATTTGTTGTTTACACGAATTTTACATTATGATTAAAAAAAAAACATCGAGGAGAAACTACAAGGATTACGACATTAATGATTATAGGCAATCGATTGTGATACAAGCAATTCCCTTTTTTTATAACAATTGCCCATTGAGTGTTACTAATACAAAGACGTATGCTTAGTTTATAGAAACAAGAGTCAGCAAACATGCGAAATTATTTTGTTGCGTCCAAATATATTTGCGTGAATAACGACGAGAATCTCCAAGGATGAAAGCAGACTTCAAAATAGCAGCAAGGAAGTGAATGTCGAGAATTAGTTGGAACGACTATTATTAATATTTTCTCTTTTATTTAATTTTAGTTTGTATTGTTCCTCTATTCATCCACGTTTCTATATACAAAATGAATTTTCATAGGAAGCCCCATCGAATTTTTTAAACGGATTATTTAATTAGTTTTTGACGAATAGTTTATTTGTTTCATCATTATTTAATGTCTACAAGCAATAAACGTTAACATTTAATATAATAATCGATAAGAAATGTTGGGTTAATATCGATTACGACGAAAGCTGTGGAAGTAAAGTAGGAAAAATTAAAAAGAGCGAGACAAACAATACTTGTTCCATCTAATTCGATAAAGACGATACACAAATGAATAAATTAAAAAGTGAAAAGGAAAAGCTGCCACATCTCTTCGGGTTTCATTATTTCATGCAGTTTTATTAATGTGGGAAAACGGCAACGAGGCTTTTTGTACTTCGTACGCTCATTTCATCTTTATCACAGTCAGTTCGACTACTTTAATCATCGGTTGTTATTGTTGTTGTTCCCATAAAGTGTGTTATTTCAATCACTATGTTGGAGCAGCATCTCATTGCAAAGTAAGTTGACTAAAAGAAAAACTTTAATGCCAATGGATTATACGAATAAAAATAATCGATTATACATTTATATTAATCATTTGAAAGTTATTTCTTTCGTTGCAATATTTTCTTTGTTTGCGTATAAAGATGCATTTTCAAATCTTTTGTTTTCAACACGAAGAATTGCAAATGCTGATTGTTAAACGATTATAATTAAATGCACGTGACTCTAAGTAAGGTATGATCGCAGTTTAGAATTAAATCATTCTCTCGTCGTGATTATTATAAATTTTATTCTCTGCAAAAGGTAGAAGTTGAAATTGTTTTGCTAGAGCCAGACCTATTATTTATAAATAATAAAAATTCAAACGTAGACAATTCTTCAAAGTTGCAGACCGAACGTCTACAATTTTTGCATTACATTCGCGACAAAATAAATGTTAAACGCGTTTGGTTACGAACAAGTCTTATTCAATTGTTTGCTAGTGAATTTTCGCACAATTCAACTTTAACAAATCTCTTTCCTACGTTCGAATTGCTTTCCATTCGAATCGCCGAATATAGAAACTCGTCCCGTGGGTCTTCTCTCAGGGAAAGAGTTTCTACCACTTCTTGAATCGTTCGTTATTAATCACTTGAGCGGTATTTATACATTCTATAACTCCATCGGTTATAAATACATACACAAACTTCCATCTCGCAGAATGCTTCAATGAGACCACTGGACAAGGAACGAAAAGAATCGACTACATTTATTTTCCCTTTGCTAATCGAAACCATTTAATTTTCCCGCATTCGTTCTAACGAAAGCTTCCAGCGAAATTCGTTAACTGTTAATTGCCCGTCTGATTCTTAAAACTCCTGTACTACCGTCGTTTAGCATGATTAATTTGCCTAAAAGGCTTTTCAAGTCAATTCAATCAATGATGATTTCTCGGCTAGATAGACAATCGATTCCGTTTAACCGTTTTTACGACAGTTTCCCCCTTATTCGATGGTACAATTTATAATTGTTTTAAATTTTGATTGATCGAACGTTTTTCTTTCCGTTTAAAGGTCGTCGACGGGTTCGTTCGTCCAACAAATGGAATTCATTATCAATTTAAATGTTGCTATCTGAAGTCGTTGAATTACAATGCGTAACGTTTTAAATGTCGCGGCGACAATCGTTTTAATGCAAATTTCTCGAAACAAACGTTATTAAATGAAAAGGAAACCGTAGATAATTTTCATTCTCGGCAACCGACTGCCTTTGCTGCCATTTCAAAGCAAGTTCTCTTTTTTCTTCCAATTCATTGCAACATTCCAATCGCACGTACTTATGGGGCGTTCGAATGTCTCATTAAAACTGCGTACCGGACTACGGTTTGGAATGTTTGCGTTTGCGGTATTTGCTTTGAATCGCCCCGTACGTTGTGCAGAATAATTTTTTCTTGAAGGTTACTCGAACGCAAACGAACTTTCTAGTTACGTATCATACTTTTGAATTTATGTACCGTTAAAAAAAAAATAGATGAAGATATACCTCCGAGTTTACGGTGAGTTTAGATTAAAGTTAATAATGATGATTTCCTTCTGCGCTGCTCGTGTCATAATTTTTAATTAGTATATCTCTTGTTGCGTTAGTAAATCTTTTTCAAAGGGAAACTTGGGAATTCGAAACGGGAAGAGGCTTGAAATTTATTCAAATAAGACACAAATTCGTATAAAGCGAATTTTTTATTAATTAAAACAAGTTTTTTATACATAGATTTTCATTTTTAGAAAGTGTATTTCAATCGATTCGAATTTAAACGTTCCGTTTTCTCTTTTTTTATTAATTACGTTGCGACCGTATACGGGACAATAATCGGTCGATAGTTAATTGCGAATTAAAAATCGTTCGTTTGCCGTCGAAAATTGTGGACGTCCACCGCCACTACGAGGAAAATATTGCTAAACCGTTGATGGCTCACTAGCTGAAATACACGAGTTTAAACGTTAGCGACTTCTGTGAAAGATTCCAAGAAGCGTCGATTAATTTTACCAGAAAATCGTCGTCGAAATGTAAAAATAAATTTGTGCAGAGACGCTAATCGTTCGATGGATTTAGTTTTTTCATATTAAATAGGAAGCCAGAACGGCGTATTATAAATAAACTTTGTGGGTCAGATGAAACGAGATGATCTACATCTTTAAAAAATATGTTTTTCTCGACTTTTGTTCGGGTTAACTAACGGCTCTTTACTAATCAATTGCTATTTAATCAAAAGCGGTTTTTGATAATGGTCGATTAATAAAGCGCGACAATTTCGTTTAATCGCAGCGAAATGGGTCACTAGGTTGCATCCGATTTTTAAATTAATGCAGTACAGGCGCGGAAAAAATGTTGTGCGAAAGTGAATAAGCGAATCGAAATCCTACCTCTTCTGGTCTTCCCTGTTGTACATTATTTAAGCAGATGACAAAGTAGTTGATGGAAATTCTTGGCCAACATCAACACGTAGACGGCCTTCTGCGTTTCGTAAAACGTCGTCAATAGGAAATCGCGGTGACTGCGTGCGATTTGCATCATTGTTGGCGATATGCAAATACATTTTCCGCCCATGTTGCGAAAAAGAAATCAATTATGATAATAATGCACAAACCAGGAACCAGAACTTGTTACGGCCCACTGAACGGTTTTCGTGGACACGTTCGACTGTTACATCTCGCTATAATTTACATTTATTATCTAATAACCTCATTCCAATCATCCTCCATCTCGATTCGGTGCGGTTATGCAAAAAATCGCTCGCAAAAAAAAGAGCACGAACGAAATGGACGGAAGCCAACAGCCACTTATGTGTCATTGAAATCTAATTTAAAAATGATATTAATGAACACGGAATATCGGTGCGTTTTCGATTCGAATTGATCTTTCAGGAATTTCTTTTTCCTCAAAGGAAATCTACGACAAATCTGCAGCTTGATTGAAACGGTCTTCAAATCTTCTTGCTTCGCATTTAGAAATACGCTCCCGATTTTTCGAATATTTTTTCTTTTAATTAAATATAATCGAACATGTTGCCTTTGTTAAATATGTTAACGGTTTGCATTTATTATTATAAATCAATGTGACTGCATGCGTAGGACTTTTGAAACGTAACAAATGGAAAGTCATTGTTAGCACTTACGCCTGATTGAATTAGAAAGAAAAAGTCGCATTTGGAGAATGGAAAGTTGTACGGCGAACAATAGAAAATTACTGGAATCGTTCGTTATTTTCTACCTTTGCAGTAGTAGTAGTAGTTTGGCCGTATAAATTATTTGAATGGCGGAAGATGAGAGGTGTGTTTAGTCCAAGTTTAACGAACTCTCTATTATTTTCATTCGGCTTTTTGTTTGTGCCCAACTACAATGACAATAGACGAAGAAGTGACTAACACAACCAGGGATATTTATTTGTATTAACGAAAATAGACCGAATCCAACTCGAATCTGCATATTTTATAAAGCCGGTGACGTACGTAAGGAAATTTAAGTGTAAAAATAGCAATATAACAGGGCGAAACGTGGAATTACTAATTAAATTATTTAATATTAAGCGGTACGGATGGGAAATGAGAAAATTACGCAGATGGAAAGTAACCACCACCAACCAGGTGGTTGATACGTCACAAATTTATTAATAATCTAAATCGTTATTAATTGATTTTTTATTTACCTTCCAGAAATAAATGCGTGGGCGGATGTTAATCAATTCCAATACTTTAATCCCATCGCAATCGAAGACGAGAAGAAAAAAGGCGTATAATAAAAAGTCTGGATAAATTGTTAGAAAGTTTTTCTCCATGGTTTCTTTCACTCGAATCTGAACGAGAAATTATTTAATATGTCTCGTTAAAAGAAAACAATCTGAATTTCTCTCAAACACTTTCACATTCTTGCTTCTTCTCCATCAACAGATTATTTGATCGCATAATATATAGATCTTTACATCCATTATAGCGCTCGCGAGGATTCGCTCTGTTATATCGGAAAATCCATTTTCATATCTTCTCTCGACGGCTTTTCTCCCCTTCAGTCTCATTTTGTTCCATGTTTTATTCAAAATGAAATTATACTTCATCCGTCATATCGTGTTTTAAACGGTTTATTTGAATTTGTAATTCATCACGTTGAGTGATAAGAATGCCTCGAGTACATACTGTATTACATTTTATAAATTTTTGAAAAGTTTGGATGAAATTTACAAACAATTAAGATAATAACGAAACTGATTGTTTCTTCTTTAAAAAAAAATGTGGGTTTCGCTTTGATCTGTTGGTTTATGGAGACATTAATCGGATGAATGGACATGGATGTCAAGTTCCGTTTGCCGAAAAGAAATTGCTTGCCGTTAATTAAACGCTCGAACGATTAATTCGAAGCCGTCCATCGCGTTGCTGAACGGCGAAGGGCCGCTTAAATGTCAATCGCGACGTGCCCTTGATTCGAGAGAAAATTGCCTTTAAATGTCTCGCGTTGCCGTTGAATGCAAAATATGTTTCGCCATCCGCATCGTCGTGATTCCCATTCGTCAAGCGAAAAGAATGTGATCAATCTCGAAAACGTTTCAGAAATTTCGATAGTAAACATTTTATTGTTTGTTATGAGAAAACGAAACGAAAACAGCCAGCAGACCAACAAAATAATAACGTTAAATATAAATCGTAACGCGACTGCGACTGGGATGAAAATATTTAAAAAATCACAATAAAACAGTATTGAATAAGTGTCTCACTTCTCGCTTTGTTTTCATCGCGCTTCTTGTTACGCATTCAATTGTGCTTTAAAATGATCCAGAAGGATGTATAATGGGCGCTAGATAAACGCGATCCTGCGTGTGTCGTTTGCAAAGATACGCGTTGAAGAAAGAAAACGAGCGTTCGGATCTTTCGGGGGCGATTTCACTAGGCAAACGCAATGGCAGCCGTAGTAGTAGTAGTAGTAAGTCAGCCGGTCGGCCGGCGATGGTTTGTTTTCTCTCCTCTATGTAACAGTTACAGTCCCAGTTTCGTATGGTGCGGATCGTTAAAAAAATAAGAAAGCGCTCACACACTCTATCTCCGGTGATCGTTGGATATGAGTATGTGTCGTCGAATAGCAGCGGAAAACTCTTGGGTTTTATGAGGATTATCATTGCGAAACTAAATAATATTCGCATCCTGTAGTGCGCATAATTAGTTGTTCTCGTTGTTTCTTTTTTCGATATTGGACGCAAGAACTAAAGAGATTATGACGTTCAGTCATAAATGTAACAAACATCGAATCTCTTTACATTGCTTAGAGGCAGGCACCTCCAAACAGGCATGGTACGTCAAAATGTAAGTGCTTTTTGTGCAACGTTAAATTAATCCATTTGCAATTTATAAAGCGATGCAAACAAAAGAAATCCTTGCATCACAATTCGAATTAGCGTAATAACGATGCGACGGTGCAAAAAGGAAACTGAATCATTGTATGGTGGATTCGAATATAAGTTAATGAACCAATTAAGCGGTCTCGTACGAGTCTAATTAAGGCGAGAATAATTGCGGTGCGAAAGAAAAATGTTGCTCTTGCTCAACAGATAGAAACGGACAATATCAAGCGGAACAATTGGATTTGCCTTTCTAAAAAGAAGAAAAAAACTCTTTCTCTGTCATCCTCGAGGTCGTTGAACGGGCGTGTATAATGTAGAAAGAACAAAAAGAAACTGGAACGAACGAGTCCAAACTGTTAAAAATAAATACAAACAGCAGGCCACATGTATGGCGAAGATCCCATCATCATTATCGTCATCATTATGTCGCTTTATTTGATATTGAATCCAAGTGCAATTAGAAGGAGTTAACGGTACCACGGAATAGAGATAATTATGTGCTTTTTTATGGTAGTAAGTCATCGGTTATTAATGTTATTTCGAAGGAAGTCGCAAATATTTTTGAACGACGTCTTTCTCGGTCTATTTTATATTTAGATTGTGAATTTTTCGTCTGGTATGAGAATCGATGGAACGTTTCGTCACCCCTATTATGTTTTATTTGGTTTTTTATTCGGATTCTTGGATACATTTCAATGCAATCGCACGAAGAATTAGCTAATTTTAGCAATCAGTCTGTCGCCATCGCTCGAAATTCGAATCTATTCCAAATGAATGCGTCCGTATGGATATTTAGAATTGTTGATGTTGTTTGAAATAATAATCCTAACTGAATAACGAACGTAGTGTAGAAATTATCGTCGAAATTCTACTTTATCGCATAACGAACGAGACTGCATTTGAAATACCGTAATTATTGCATTAATTGGATAATTGTATTAACATAATGCGTTAGGATAATAGGTTTTTTTTATCGTCAAATTAGCGTTATCTACAGAAGACAGCAATTTGCAATTTTCGCATGCCCACATAAACAAACTTCAAACAACAATTAAAACAATTAAATAGTAAATTTCTTTAATTTGTTTCATAGAAATCGTGACGCATTATTCGCGACTTTCTTACATATAATTTTAGCCGAAAATCTCGAATTTTATTAATGCAAAAAATGCACATGTTTAGTCATCAATTTAATGTAAGGAAATAAATCTGAAGGAGTTCCAGCGATAAAACAGATTGAAAATAAACGAGTTTCGTCCTCTAATGTCATTTGCTTTGATTCGTTTAAATGCCGCAATAAAACCAATCTAATAATAAATTTGAACGCTTTTTAACGCTGATTAAAGTAAAACGTTTGCTGTTTTTCATTTTACGGATCGTTCACAGTCATAACGTTCGCTTGAATTTTCCCAATATGTAATTTGCCGCAGCATCATCGTTCTCTTTCTATTTTTATTCAAATTAATTCGTGCTAGATACAATGGCAAAAGCAACGGTTTCCACATTATTTTATTTTTTCTTCCATCTCCAACCATTGAAACTGCTAAAAAGGTTTCATCTTCTCTTATTTCTTTCGTAGCCACTAATAGAATTAATCCAAACGAGTTGCTGCTATTCATTCGTCGGCTTTATTATTGATGATGTAACAAAATGTTAGAGATTCACGAGAAGTTCTCGCAACGATCTATCACGTTTTGCAATTTTACCGTATTTTGATTTGAATTTATTGTTTGTAATTTCGTTACTTTAATCGAAAGCATGCAGTTGTACGTGCATATTAATGCAATTAATTTGTTTGGTAGGAAGGCAGCGACGAGGTCAATTGAAAAAAATCGATAACACAAATTGTAGTTCAATATTTTTTATTCCAGCGTTTTGCATAATCGTGTGCTTGTTTATTAAAAAAAATTCAAATTGATCAATTACCAATTTGACGAGTAACAATAAAAGGGAACTAGCGTCTCCTTAACTGATAATGTACTAGTCGTTCGTTAAATTAATTAAGATATTTGAACGAAACTCGATATACGTGCATTAATTAATGAGGAAATAATAATTAATAATATGATTCATCACTTTGACGAGAATGTTTTGTAATTATTAAAAATTGGAATATCATTCTTTCTTAATAAAGTGATGATTGCTGGAGAATGGGAGTTTTTTTTTTCAAAGAGAGAGAAGATAGATAAATCATATAAACTTTATTCATCTCTCGTGCGTGCGCAAATTTAATCATTTTTGCCAAAATAAATAAAACATAAAAATGCTAATGAGATTATTTAATTTAAAAATATAACGTGCAGCATAGATACCTACTGTTCGCAAATAATAATATATGGGTAGAATGAGAAGATCCAGTTAATTTATTTAGTTTGCGGTTTATTTTTTTCACTTTTTATCACTACTGTTCCATAAATATTTTAATTTTACTATTAAATAACCGTTTATTTTGCGAAATATTGGTTCCTTTATTCAACGTCTTTTAGTGAGTATTCCCAAACGAACTTATAAATTTTAATAATTTTTTTTTGTGGATGAGGATTTCTGCAAGTAGATCAAATTCAAATAGATAATGAGATTCGGGTCACACGAACTTAATTTTAATCATTTCCAAATAACTCATTTTTTATTGCAAAATCTAAATTTAGTTTTCTTTTATGGATTCTTTGTTTTTTATTTTTTTATGATCTTCCATCTGGAATCTCATTATATTCTAAATAAATGTTATATAACTGTTATTTTTCTATGCGGTCGTGTGCTACAAGAATGTTAAAACGATGTCTATAACAATAATAATACCATCTGATTTATTTTTATTTCTCAAAAAATGTGTCTCTGGCTTCGCCTTATTTTCCGTCTTTTCTTTAGAAAGTTGCGCCAGGGAAAGCAGCTCTTTGGACTACGATGTATAATATATTTTTTCTTAATCTGCTCGATTGTTATTAATCTTTTTGATTAGTGGCTTCTACGTGTGTTTGAATATATTAAAAAGAAATTGTACGTTTCTGACTTTCCTTTTACATTTGTGGGCACTTTTATTTATGTGTATCCATTTTGGCATCGCGTTGATGAAATTGGGTTGTTGTGTTATCGATCGGATCTTTCATCTCGCGAAACTAAAGTCTGGTGCCTCGTCGTTTCTTTTTGCAACGTGGGCGATGAAATTATCGCCAAATATTGAATATAAACAAAGTTTCGTTTTCTTGTTCGAGTAATTGCATTATGATGTTGTTTGTTTAGACGCAGATTGACGCTAATTTGGATTGTTTTTCTCTATCTTTCAGGCCTAAAGAACCAGGAGTCGACGGGACGACGACGACAACGACAACAACAGAAAGTGGGAAACTGCGGTGTCCGCCGCCGATATCCCGGTTGCGGGTCGAAAAGATCGAAGGCGGACTAATGGTTGCCGGTGTCGTGGTGGCCGCCAATTGTCAAATTATCTTACCTATTTTCGGGTTCTTGTTCCTATTAGTCGGTTGCGTTTTAACAGGTCGGTACTTTTGAAAAATAAGAAATTAATTCAACCTAGTTATAAATGCATGAAACGGAGAAACTTTGTAATTGTTTCTCTCTCTCTCTCTCTCTCTCTCTCTCTCTCTCTAAAGAAAACGTTTTCGCGAATTTGCTTTGTAATCTTTTATTTTTCCATCATTTCTCTACTACGATCTGATAAAAGGAAACATAATACGTTATTGTAGACCTTGCACTTGAAACGTTTTATAGAAAAGGTTAATATATTCGGTTTGTAGATTGCGTGAAAATGCTTACTAGAAGTATATTTATATTGCACGGTATCTCGTTTAGTTTTGCAACATTCCCCGCGCGGAATTAATTACAACAGTTAAAAACCGCTTCTTTTTTTTTTACGAAACAAATTCATAGCGTATTATTGCCTCGTTACGACGATATTTTCATTTAAACGTTGCTAACGTCGAAAGAAATACTTCCATCCGAAGTAATTAACGTCCTCTACTTCTAAACACGTTAACCGTATCGATTGTCGTTGCGGCAGCTTTTAATAAAAGCTCTTCGGGCCCGCAATAAGTTAATCATTCTTTGCACGAAGTGTAAGCGGGCTTTAATTAATATCAACTCGTGTCTAATTAAGATTTATCCGAATCCAATTTCGTCTCTTGCTTCACAGCTGCTTCGTATCGGGGTCCGGGCGCGGACGAAGAGCCCGATCATTATGCGGAGCGGATCGCGTTCACGAGCAACTCGCGTATATTGGGACCGGCGTGTATCGTCGTCGGTTTCATAATGGTCGTTGCCGGCGTCGTATTGTGCCTGTTGACCAGGAGGGCGAGGCGACGCGAACAAACGATTGGATTCCATTGTCCGTTGCACGGGGATTTCTATCCGCTGAGCCCCATTACGAGCTCAAGAACGATCGGTGAGTGTACGTTAAGGACGGATTCGTCGCAATTAGTGTCGATTATTATAATATTAAAGAGGACACAAAAAAAGCCTTATGTAACTGCAAAATTGACAATTTCCTTTATTAGAATGATTGCACACTAAACGACTTAATCTACAATTGGCACAATTCGAATGCCAGCAGCCGGTGTCAAATGGTCAGCTGTAAACGCTGGCAATTTTTGCATGGTGCCTCTTAACGTTTCAAAGCATTAATAATGGGATTAACGACTTAATTTTAGCAAATAATAAACTGGCGCGCACAAAAAGTTGATTGCGCCATTATCATCGACCGATATTAATTTGTTTTCGTTCAAAGTGGATATATAACGTTCGCGAGAATTATCTTTTTATTACACTGTTAACCCGAATTTCTGATGTTATCGCATCAAATGAAACAGGGTGTATCTCATTAATGCGCGTCGTTTGGTTATTTAATTTCCGCGTGTCTTGTTATGTTTCGATGTACATTTTTATACTCTCTGGAGAGATTAAGAAAAAATCAACAAAGGCAATAAACAGCATAATTTCTATTTAGCATTATTTAACGAGAATAAAACGGTAATTAATTGGGGTACAAACATTCATCAACATAAGTTTCTAGGTTGATTCATTTAATAAGTTAATTATTCAATTGAAAATATAAAATGCAAACTCAATGAGAGTAAATTCGCTAATGCATCCGAAGGACGTTAACATAATCGCAATTCAACGAGGATGATGATGTTGTTGTTGCTAATTAACTCAATTTTTTCCAAACGATCCGCTCGTTATTTTATTTGAATTGCCAACGTCCGGAACATCTACTTTTATGAAGTTCGTTCGTTTCCGTTTGCTTATAAAATTGACGAACCAGTGTGAGTATTTTCGTATTGTAGAAAAGAAAGAAAATCACGAAAAGAGAGAATAAAAAATTCCCTTCTGGCGATTACTTCTTCTCTATGACGTAGCATAATTGCATTTTCTAATAATAATGACTTTCTTACATTTCCAAGGTAAAACTCGTGCTAAAGAAAGAAACTAACTCATAATACAATTAAATCAATTTCGGCAGCCTTACAACGCTACGAACAGTTGTTATTACTAGTCCTTGATTCCTTTTGAAACCCTAACAATATAGGCTAATGCGGCAAGTAATTTGTTTAACACACTTTCCCCTACAACAAGGGACTCCTTCTAAATTGCATTATCTAAAAATAGTTAATAATATCGTAAAGTAACAATTAATTACGGACGTTGTTATTATTTAAAAACGTTAACGAAAGCCGCTTGTTTCTTTCTAGCGTTATTTTATTATGCAAGATTCGCATTATTATAATAAAGTTCCTCGCAACAACGTTCGTGATTCATTAAAACCGAATGAAAAGAAACAAAATCCGACTTGTACCATGCGGCGAGATCCTTAAATTATACCGCAATCACCTTCTCCAAGCACTAAATGCATCATCTATCTACCTGTCCGCGGTGTCTATTTTAAGCACTAATCGAACTCCTTTCGTCGACCGAGAGTCGCAAAGGTTTCTCTCTTCGACGTTTTGTTTGTTTTTTTCACACGCCATTTTTCTTCCAGCTGCCATCGAAAAGGGCACCAGGAATTCGTTGCTGTGCTGGCCGAGGCGTCGCGGCCCCGGTGCCATCGCCGTCGGCCCGCCGCAATGCCCGCACAGTCAGATATCGAGCACGAGGAGTTCGTTGGCGAGTTCGCCGCATAGCCAGTGCCCGACGCCGTTGCCTTTTCTCGTTAATTCCGGTTCCGTTGGGTAAGCGAATAAAACTCTACGTCCGCAAACTATTCCTATTAGGCGTAGTACTTTGAACGTGCCGTTTTCATACAAATGGTTTTAGAAGGAAGCAGCGGTCGAAATGAATAGATTATCTTAACTTTGGACATATGTCGACATAACACCACGCACATATTAGTCGATTTGTGTCTTCATCACAAAGTTATCCTCAATTGAAAATGTCAATTTACGAGCCAAATTCTCGTCATTTGCGGGAAGTTTTAATGTTCTTCTTCAATATGAAAAACTCTGCCGCCGAGGCTCATCAAATGCTCGCAAATGCTTATCTTGAGGCCACTATTAGTGAATGTTGCAACTGGTTTCAACGCTTCAAGAGCGGCGATATTCACGCCGAAGGCAGACATAGCGTTGGCAGAGAGAAAATGCAGAATTTGAAGCATTACTTGATGAAGACTCATTTCAAAGTCAAGAACCTCTGGCAAGATCGTTGGGAGTGACTCAATAAGCAATTTCAAAGCGCCTCAGAGACTTGGAAATGATTCAGAACGAAATTATGTGCCACACGCGTTGAAATCGAGAGACGTTGAACGGCGTCTGTTTGCTTATGAACAGTTGCTTAGAAGTCAAAGACGGAAGCCATTTCTACATCGTATTGTCACTGGCGATGAAAAGTGGATCCATAACAATAACCCCAAGCGCAGAAAATAATGGGAATATCCCGGCCATGCTTCCATGTCGACGGCCAAACCGAATATTCACGGCTCCAAAGTCATGCTCTGTATTTGGTGGGATCAGCTCGGTGTAGTGTATTATCAGCTGTTAAAACCGGCCGAAGCAGTAACAGAAGATCGTTATCGAACGCGATAATTGCGTTGGAGTCGAGCATTGAAAGACAGGCGGCCACAATGCCAAGAGATACACGAACAAGTGATTTTGCGGCATGACCATGCTCGACCTCATGTTGCTAAAGTGGTCCAAACGTACTTGGAAACGTTGAAATGCGAGGTCCTACTCCACCCACGGGATTCTTCAGACGTTGCTCCCTCTGACTATCACTTGTTCCGATCAGCACTTCCAGTCGTATGAAGAAGTGAAAAATTGGATCGATTCGTGGATCGCATCGAAAGATGACAAGTTCTTTCAACAGGGGATTTGCATATTGCCCGAAAGATGGGCGAAAGTAGTGGCCAGCGATGGGCAATACTTTGAATCATAAAGGTCTAACCAGTTTTTTACAATAAAGCCTTAAATTTAGGTAAAAAAACGGCACGAGAGAAGTACTACGCCTAATATTTTTCCCCAAAAATTTGGTTTGGTTTTTGTTTTCCAATTAATCGATTAGCTAACCGACGATTCGTGAATTTTAATTGCGCGTCTCCGGATATTTGATTGCAACGCACACCGCCGTCCATTTCCGGCCGTTTTGCAATTTCTATCCCGTACCGGTGTACGTGTTCGTTTTTATTCAGTTGCGTCAACGATGATGATAATGAGAAACGTACACGGGGTTAATTAGTAAAATGAGCGACGCATGACTTTACCAAAGACAACGGAATGAATACATTAATAATGATAATGGGTTTGCTTGCATATGCAAGATGCGTATGGAAGTTTTACCTTTTATCGGCTGACGTCCTCAATTAATTCATCCGGACGTACATCTTATCCTTTTAACATTGTTTATTTATTATTATTTGAACGAGATCTAAATTTAAATTTCGCCCTTTTTTCTCTCCTCTGTAAATATTTTGAGAAGAGAAACTTTATACGAAACGTTACTAAACAGACGGAATATAATAACTTCAGAATTTATTTCGTCATTAGTGAAGTAATAAAGTTACATTAATGAGGGAAAAAGTCTCAATCTCTAATTTGCTATTAATCAATCGAAGGCGAGTTTTCCCCTAAATTAGCGTCTGCTAAGCTAACATTAGACAACAAATTTTTATAAGTTGAAAATAAGCAATCATCAAAGCATTTTCAATAATATTTCAACTCTATTTACACATTCTCTCCACGTTTTCACTCTATTTTCGCTGCCAATGAATCAGTTGTGTCCCGAAAGAACTTTGCATCTATACGGGGAATATCTGTCGTTTGCTAAATAACTAAAACATTTCGCGCAGCTTCGCATCGCCCGGTAGAGTTTAAACTTTTTGTACCAAATGATAAAAAATACACATTCTGTATTTATATCACCTTTGGCTAGATTTTTTGGTTTGTGTCACGAAACGATTACGTTAAACATTTTTTGCGTATATTATGCATAATCTAGCAAAAATTCTATTATCGTTTGCCAAACGGTGACGTTGGTATTTCGTACTAAAATAATAATAATTACAATTGTACTGCTAATTATTGTTTGGCCGAATATAAAATCCTGTGCTCGCCACGTGAAAGATAAATTGTAGCCGGTAAATTAAAGTCAAATATGTCTCAATTCGTAAACAAATAAGCAATAAATTTAAATTATTATGGACAAGTTTTTCCTATTCGTTCCATCCTAAATTTTTTATAAACTCTTAAGGAAATAAATCTATCAAATGGACTTTCTGTCAGTAGGTTTAATAAATTTATTGCCGTATGGGATACGATCTACTTCTTATATACGGTCTACGAAACACATTTACATATAGCATATTTAGTAGCGTTTTTTTTCCACAAAATAATTTTGATAAACAGGAAATGCAAATCCAATCTATTGTATGCTAAACGTCCATGTATTTCGATTAATTGAATGCGCTATTAAAGGATTTAAATTAAAATTGTTCTTTCTCTCTGTTGCAGGGGTTTAGTTCCAATACAAGCTCAATTGTCGCCCGACCAACCCTTTGGCTCAATCCGATCGTTGGCCGTTAGTCGCGAGGTAGCCAGTTTTCCTTTATCAAGAACGCCCACGCCGCCGCCCAACAATTGCGAAAGGTAATGAAATAGCAAAATTATAAGATGGAAAAAAGCGGTGGTTTTCTTCTTGAGAATAGTTGAGGTAATCTTTAGTGAACCATGGTCATGTTATTTTAAGAGTGAACAACAAACGACCAAAATTCCTATCATCCTGATTTATATGTAGAACCCAAGGAGAGAGTTATTGAAAAGGAGCCAGTTTCATTGTTAATCATAAATTTACACATTATTATTTTTTCCCTTTCTGCGTACGAAAGATTGTCTCCACTATATGAAATATGAATTTCGGGCTCAATTCCAGTCGCTGCGTAAATTGTTTCTCTTTTAGCATTAGACTCCGCGACCGTTTAAACGACGTCGCGGTGCCAAAATTCTAAATTAGCGAAATTTTACAATACAAATGCCAAGTGCAAATATTTTTAGGAGCCATTCGTATAACCTGGGCAATAATCATTATTCTTTTACGCTACTCCGTTTAGCTTCATAAATACTCAGCGGATTTTATTATGCGCCACTTGATTCGCGTACTTAAAACGAAACGATTTAGAATTACTTTATTTTTATGATTTCATTCACTTTATTGTTTGTTTCATTCTTCTTTCAGCCGGGCCAGTCCGAATCTAGTCCAAATTCCCGACGAGGAGAAATTAGTAAACACTGATACGACGGAGAACTTATCGATAAATAGGAACGGACCCAGAAAATCCGTGTCGATTGTGCTACCGGAAGAGGAGAACGGTTGATAGCGTGCTATCATCGAAAGAAAGAGGGAGAGAGAGAGACCATTACATAATTTTAGTGTTTTAAACAGTTAAAAATGTTAGCGAAGGCGCGAGAGGAAATAAGTTAAATAGTAATTCAACTCAATTTACACGATCGAATATTATATGTAGTTAATTTTATATATATATATCACGTAATTTTTAAATAGTCTTACTAATATAAATTGTCGTTTACGTTTATCGTTCGAGTTTCAAAATTCAAGTTGATTCGGTTTCTTTCTTTTTCTAATCTTCTCATTCAACTTCGTTTCTATTTGTTATCGCCAAGAAAAGAATTGTATTTAGATGATCTCGTTAGGACATATACTATATCAAGTAGCTTCTAATTATAATAATAATAATGTTTAATAATAACGATAAAAAATTAAGTAAATTAAATATTAGGCACGTGCGTGTGAGATTAAAGTGACTGTCGATGAGTTTTAGTACTTGCTAATTAACTCGTTTTTATGTTAAAAAGAAACAAGAGGAAAATGTAGAAATTTAAAGCGACAAATTGCATTGTATTTCTACTAATTGGCGGACACAAAATACGTATTTCATAAATACAAAGGAACAAAATTAGTTTCACAAATTTTACGTATAATCCCTTGATTGGCAATAATTTTCTTTAATTAATTTAATTAAATTTCGTTCAATCCAATTTTGAAAATTGATATATGCTTTGTATACTTACCTGGTTGTGAATACCCATTATTTTCATTTAACTTAATTAATTTATTCAAAAAAGTATATATATAAAGACTGAATTGCTAGAATAAAAATGTGCATCTTTATTATTTGGCCGCAAAAGAATAAATGTATAAGGCAACAACATATCATTTCCCTCATTATTAATATTCTCACTCATTTGAATTATTTTATTCGGCACAATCACTCATTATTTAATTCGATAGATGAAATTACTTAATAAAATACATTGTGGAACAATGCTTCTTATCCAATTTGTTACGTTTACCATCCGTGTTTCAGAAGTTAGTTGTTTGTAATTTCTCTTGTGCCAAAGAATTCGAAGATTTCCTTTGCAAAATCCTGACTAATTGTTCAATGTTTTAAGTGATCAGATTTAAGGAAGGAACTTTGACATAAAGAGTTATTAGATAAACCATTAATTTCGATTACTTCATCAATAATAATGAAGAGAATTATTATATTAATGAATTGCAATTGGTATTAAGCTCATATAAAATAATGATACAGATTTATTTCATTTTTCGTTGTGCAATTTGCGTATCAAAGTATCTTGTCGATCTGTACTTTTTAATTATAAAATAAATAGCATTAGCGTGAAAAAAGGTGATATTTATCATTAAATGAAATTGAATTCGAATAGATTTTATAAGTTGAGTCTGATAATTGAATTACACTCTAGATAATTAGAATTAGTCGTGTTTATTTTATACGATCATGTAATTTTACTTAACTCAAAAATGGCTCTATTTCACTTGCTCATTATAAAGAAATAGGCTTAACGATAATAATAACATTTATATAATTAATAACATAATTGTTTTATTAAATAATTTGTTCAAAAAAAAATAACAAATTATGTATTTATTTTCTATCATTTACTCCTCGAAAATCTGTCCAATATACTTTTAGGTCCATCTTTCTTAAGATTTTTATTGTTCTCATGAATTTCTGTAACCTCTTTCATGGATTTTATGAATTCTTTCTTAGAATTTTCCCGTACAATTTTCTTATTCCTCGCTATCTTGACGGAACCGCCCTTGCCTTTGGCCTTATTACGCGGTTCGTAATCGATTTTTGACGGTTTCAAGAACTGCAACATATCATATTTTAAGATCTATTGAAATAGAAGTTGAAAAAACGTACCAGTAATTTTTTCTTGGCTTCCACTTTGTCCTTTAACGTTGGTACATCGACCTCGCTTATAACGTTCGGATCCAAATTGATTAGTTCCGGTTGTATCTGAAACGAAACGTGTTTAATGCTGACATAAATACATTTCATAAATTGAGCATTTACCTTTTCTAACAAAGATTTGACTTCGAATTCACGTCGCTGCGATTTAGTCTGGTACGGATTCGCTTCTAAACCGTCAAAGTTGGCTTCACCAGCACCAGGCACCAATAGGCTGGTAAAGCCCCAATCTGTGGCCACACCTAATACATCCTCATATGGACAAAATTTGAAATTCCTTATGCTAGTATTAAAAGTGTGCCTTAAATATGCTTTACTGGCATTTTCAGTGCAACAGTTTCTATAAACTTCTAAAATGTTGCCCATTCCAACAGCTAGCATATTCTTTTGTGAGAATTGTACGTTGTTTGAGACTGCTCCTATGTGATATATTTGCACGGGACTAAGCATTTTTCGTATGTCCCAAATTTTCAGCAGCTTATCAACTGCCGTTGTTGCCATGTACATTCCTTTTGGATCCACATGTAATGCAGTTATTGGTCCTTTATGGCACAGCATTTTTGCTAATGGATCTTTACATTTTGGAGCCCACATTGACACAATGCCCTTTGGATGTGCCACACATGTAACAGCATTGAATGGATTCTGTGTTAATGCTGTTGGCCTCCCCAATTTGGTATTATACTGTGCAATTATTTCTCCAATTGAAATGTCAAGCCAACTCAAAAAACCATTTTCACTCTGAAATAATAAATAAATTACTATCAATAGCAGATAATAAAATATTGGAAATAAGCTTACAATTGTATTAAGCAAGAAATGATATGGAAGAAACTCCATTTGATAAACATTATTAATTTTCTTTAAGCAATGTAACTCAATTCCTTGATTGTCATATATGTAGAGCCATGACTTCTGAGCAACTGCAAACATTGTCTCAATATGCAGCCAGCATACATCATGCACAGATTCCATTACATTCATTTCACAATGTAATTTCTTTGTGACCCAATCCATAGCAGCAATGTGGCCCTTCTGACCACCCAACAGTAAGTGTCTACCATTCCTAGTATATTTTGCTCTGTAAGGCCCAAATTCTTTTAACTGCAATTCAAAATGTTTAGTTGCCGCTGTGATATCAACATTTCTGGCAATATCTTTTTGAGTAAATTGTCTAGTTGTTTCACCAGCATCAGCTTCCAAATGACCAGTTTCTTCTGTCAGTAAAATTTCAGTTCGTGCAGCTATTTCATTGACAAGCTTAATTTTCTTCTCCTTTTTCTCTAGCTTCTTCTTATACAGTGACGTCCTGACACCTTTGTCACTTGCACCAGTACCACGACTGTGCTTCTCTAATAGTTCCTTGGGGATCTCCGGTTTAATTTTTTTCGTTTTCTTTTTCAAAGGCTTTTTTTCTACTTTACTTGTTGTCTTAAATTTCTTTTTAGCCTTAGCATTAAATGGTTTCTTTGGTTCTTGATAATGGTCATCAGTTACTTTTGATTCATTTACGTGGAAATATCTAACGGTCTGCAAAAAATGTTAAGTTATTAATTATAAAACTGAGAAATATTCTGAAATAGCCAATAAACCTTCTTCATGTTCTACTTATTTAATAAATTCAAACTGAGGTTAATGTAAATCAAAACACTGCACGTGAGCTTAAACTTTGTAAATTGACTACTTGAAAGTAGCCACTTTAGCGGAGCTTAACTCTTGACGCATTCCAAGAGATGGCGCAATAAGTATCGGACGCTGATTTTTTACATTTATGCAAGAAACTCATTTTAATAATTAAATTACCAATAAAACATTACGCGGTTTTTAATTAACTAATCCTTTTTGAAAAATTATTATCCATCTTTAAATATGTAGTTGGCTTAGATTTCCGGTAGGCATTTCCTGTATTGTCAAATATATGTTACAATTGAAAGCTCTATTCGCTAAAACGGGAAAATGTTTCATAAATTTCTAAGTTCGCCGCTTAAACGTTTGATAGTATTTTACCATAAATCATTTCATTAACACTTAATTAATTTAGTATCATTAATTTTCTTTCTAGTGTTCGAATAGCATAAAAGCTCATGTGCTAAATACCACATGTTATGCAAGTAAAATGATCCATGACCGATCGCAGCTTCTGAAACCTTTAGATAATGTCCGTCAATTTCATACAACAATCGTACGAAGAGACATAGAAACGGCAGCAAAATATATCGGTGCAGGAGCGGCTACGATGGGCGTTTCAGGCTCGGGTATTTATCAAAACTACCAACCATTTCTTTCGTTAATCATTAACAATAAATTGTTGATGTTTCAGGAATTGGAATTGGTATAGTGTTCGGTAGCTTAATTATAGGATACGCGCGAAACTCTTCGCTGAAACAACAATTATTCTCTTATGCCATATTGGGTTTTGCTCTGTCAGAAGCAATGGGTCTGTTCTGTTTAATGATTGCATTCTTATTGCTATTCGCCTTCGATACTAAGAAAGTCGAACAGCCGGTCGAGATCAAGACTGGCGTTCCGATGCTACAATGAATATGTATAATCGAGATTTTCAACAAGATAAGTGAAATACCATCGTTCAAAGGATTCAATTTAATCCATGTAAGATTGACTGGATAAAAATAAAGTTGTCCTTATATTAAAATACAAATTTTATTGATTCGTAATGCGCAGATAAAATTAGCAGTTATACAAAATAAATATTACTTTTCCGATATTTACATAAATAAAACGTAATAATAAATACTAAATAAATTAAGTAAAAAATTATAATAAAAAATTCGTCTAACACAGAATGCAAAGTGGAATTTTACCAAAACGAGCACAGAAGTCAAACAACTACGCTAAATTGCGGGGGGAAAGTTTCTTTTCGTTTTCTTAAAACAAGTAAAATTTTCAAATTTTCACGATCGTTCAAAAACTTTACTTGAAGAGATCAAAAGCGTTCGTTACGTCTCGTAATGGTAAAATGTGTAATCATTAAAGAGAAAATCATGTAGAAACGTTTTCCATCACCCAAATAAAGAAGCACAACCACCATCCCGAAAAATGTCATTAACATTAATGATTTCTGCTCTCGCTTACTTTCTTTCTCTGTCTCTCTTTAATATTTTTATTTTAACTATAAACTGTTATCGCTTAATTAAATTAATAAAATAATAAACGGGGGGACGCTTATTCCCTAAAATGTCTCTGACTAAGTTAGTTTAATATCGAACCGATCGATTCTAATAAATTAACTCAGCAGAAAGATGCATTTTCAAAAAAGGAAGGACGTTTCCTTTCCTTTTACATGTATAAATAAATCAATTAAAATACTGGATAAAATTCCTGTGCGTTTATAATCTAAGCACCATTCTTAATATTATTGTTTTTCTCGTTAAATTAATTATTATCGTTAATCCGTAAGTCCATTAATTCAATAAACCTCCTTAAGCGACATGCTTACTGGGCGTCAACCATTTACGAATGTAGTAACAGAATATTGTGCTCATGTATAAGAGTACCAAGAGGGCACAAGTGACACCTAACGCGAACACCGACGTCTTCGTCGGACACGGTTCCAAGATGGTGACCGTTTTATCTGGAAACAGAGGAAACAACGAAAAAAGTTTTTCAAAATTTCCGCAACGAAAACAATCGATCCCGTTACCTTTGCTGAAGTCCGCACTGGCCAATTCGCTCTTCAAAAATTCGGATTGTTTCTCGTCGCCGAAGTCTAACACGAGAATCTCCTGGCTCAACGTCATATCTTCGTCTTTCTCCTCGTCGGCGGTTACATTATTAACGGACCTCTTCCTTCTGCCCCACGATTGGAACGATTCCCTGCCGGATTCGCAGATTGCCTACGACGACGACAAATTAAATCGCCGATCGTTTGCGAATTAGAATAAACTAAACTCACCGGTTCGCACGGTCCCAGGCAATATTTGACGTTGCATTGGAAGATGACGCCGTAAGATTCCGTGAATCGGAACGCCTCGTAAATCGTCTCCAAATTGTTACCGATCGGCGTGAACGCCGGGAAAATCGTCGGATCGACCGGACAACCTTCGTCGTCGATTATTTGGAACGTGCTCTTCGAATCTTTCGCCATTGCCACGCAACTTCTTGCCAATATTCCGTATGGCGCTAATTAGATAAAAATACATTACAAATTTTTGATTCCGTCTTAAATAAGTAACTTTTTACTCGATAATATCTTCTTATTATGAGGGCAAGGAGTAGGTAAATGTTACTCACTGTCTTCCGGTATTTCGATTCTAAACGTTAACTTATCGCCGATCCTAACGGTTTCGACTTCGCGCTGACGACTATCCAAAATGCGTATTCTCGGCGGCGGCGCTTCCGGTGCCGAGGTGATACTGATCATTTCCGGATCCCTGATCGGCATCATGCCGAACGTGATGTTCTTCGAGGACATGTCGTACGTGCACTTGACTTTGTAAATCTTATCGGCCTTCGTCATCACCACACTGTGATGCTGTAATACGACGGTGTTACTGTACACGCCGGTCTGGAAAATTGAAAGATAAACGAGGCGATTAAATAGTTAAAAGGAAATGTGATACTAAAAACAGATTTTAATGAAATAGTTAATAATAATTAATAGAGGGTTCGGCAGAAAAACCTCCCACATTTAAAACTTAGATTGCAAGACTATCGAAAGTCCGATTTGGGTGCTCTTTTTTTTAAGATAGAGTATTTTATGCATTTTTCGTTTAGAAAGTCCAAGTTGAGATCATTCTTCTTGCTTGTTTGTAACTTATACCTTTAAATGCTTGCATTATTCGCTTTCTATAACAATTTCGGGCGATGTCCTGTTGTATTGATCCTTTAAATTTGCGAATATTTTGCAGACGGTATCGAAAAACGTTAGATTTTAGGTGGCCACAGAAGAAAGAGTCATACAGGGCAAGATCGGTTCCATAATTTTGCGAAGGATTTCGATAAAGCAACTCTTGTTAGAGTTATATTTTTGTGTCCCTTAAAAAAAGGGCTCCAAACGATCCAACAGCACACCAAACAGTAACACGTGATGTTTTCTTGCAACACGCTGAACTAGTGCCTTTAAAGTTTTGATCGCATACCAAACTCGTTCTTTTGCTGCGCGAAGACTTTGGATGACCTTTGTACGTTTGCCTGATCTTACACCGTATAACATTTTCCTGTGGGGCCACCTAAGATTGTAGGACACCAGCCACGAAGGCGTGGTTAATTCAAAGAAGCAATACCCAAGAAAATTGCATTAACAATGCAAGCTTCCAGGCACAAGTTACTGAGGAGAAAGGTCTCCACATAAGCGCCAATAACATAAAGTGGCATAAAATTCGTTATCTTTTGAAAAGCCAAACGTCCAAATCGGTCTTATGTCTTGGAATTTAAGTTTAAAATGCGGAAGGTTTTTCTGCCTGACCCTGACAAAGGAGAAAGACCTCCACATAAGCACCAATAACATAAAGTGGAATAAAATTCGCTAAGCTTTGAAAAGCCAAACGTCCAAATCGGTTTTATGTCTTGGAATTTAAGTTTAGCATGTGGGAGGTTTTTCTGCCTGACCCTGACAAAGGAGAAAGGCCTGAACATAAGTGCAAATAACATAAAGTAGCATAAAATTCCCAATCTTTTGAAAAGCCAAACGTCCAAATCGGTCTCATGTCTTGGAATTTAAGTTTAAAATATGGGAGGCTTTTCTGCCTGACCCTGACAAAGGAGAAAGGCCTCCACATAAGTGCAAATAACATAAAGTGGAATAAAATTCGCTAAGCTTTGAAAAACGAAAGGTCCAAATCGTTTTTATGTCTTGGAATTTAAGTTTAAAATGTGGGAGGTTTTTCTGCCTGACCTTGACAAAGGAGAAAGGCCTCCACATAAGTGCAAATAACATAAAGTAGAATAAAATTCGCTAAGCTTTGAAAAACGTCCAAATCGTTTTTATGTCTTGGAATTTAAGTTTAAAATGTGGGGTTTTTTCTGCCTGACCTTGACAAAGGAGAAAGGCCTCCACATAAGTGCAAATAACACAAAGTGGAATAAAATTCGCTAAGCTTTGAAAAACGTCCAAATCGCTTTTATGTCTTGGAATTTAAGTTTAAAATGTGGGGTTTTTTCTGCCTGACCTTGACAAAGGAGAAAGGCCTCCACATAAGCGCCAATAACATAAAGTGGAATAAAATTCGCTAAGCTTTGAAAAACGTCCAAATCGTTTTTATGTCTTGGAATTTAAGTTTAAAATGTGGGTTTTTTTCTGCCTGACCTTGACAAAGGAGAAAGGCCTCCACATAAGCGCCAATAACATAAAGTGGAATAAAATTCGCTAAGCTTTGAAAAACGTCCAAATCGTTTTTATGTCTTGGAATTTAAGTTTAAAATGTGGGTTTTTTCTGCCTGACCTTGACAAAGGAGAAAGGCCTCCACATAAGCGCCAATAACATAAAGTGGAATAAAATTCGCTAAGCTTTGAAAAACGTCCAAATCGTTTTTATGTCTTGGAATTTAAGTTTAAAATATGGGTTTTTTTCTGCCTGACCTTGACAAAGGAGAAAGGCCTCCACATAAGCGCCAATAACATAAAGTGGAATAAAATTCGCTAAGCTTTGAAAAACGTCCAAATCGCTTTTATGTCTTGGAATTTAAGTTTAAAATGTGGGTTTTTTTCTGCCTGACCTTGACAAAGGAGAAAGGCCTCCACATAAGCGCCAATAACATAAAGTGGAATAAAATTCGCTAAGCTTTGAAAAACGTCCAAATCGTTTTTATGTCTTGGAATTTAAGTTTAAAATGTGGGTTTTTTTCTGCCTGACCTTGACAAAGGAGAAAGGCCTCCACATAAGCGCCAATAACATAAAGTGGAATAAAATTCGCTAAGCTTTGAAAAACGTCCAAATCGCTTTTATGTCTTGGAATTTAAGTTTAAAATGTGGGTTTTTTTCTGCCTGACCTTGACAAAGGAGAAAGGCCTCCACATAAGCGCCAATAACATAAAGTGGAATAAAATTCGCTAAGCTTTGAAAAACGTCCAAATCGTTTTTATGTCTTGGAATTTAAGTTTAAAATGTGGGTTTTTTTCTGCCTGACCTTGACAAAGGAGAAAGGCCTCCACATAAGCGCCAATAACATAAAGTGGAATAAAATTCGCTAAGCTTTGAAAAACGTCCAAATCGTTTTTATGTCTTGGAATTTAAGTTTAAAATGTGGGTTTTTTTCTGCCTGACCTTGACAAAGGAGAAAGGCCTCCACATAAGCGCCAATAACATAAAGTGGAATAAAATTCGCTAAGCTTTGAAAAACGTCCAAATCGTTTTTATGTCTTGGAATTTAAGTTTAAAATGTGGGGTTTTTTCTGCCTGACCTTGACAAAGGAGAAAGGCCTCCACATAAGCGCCAATAACATAAAGTGGAATAAAATTCGCTAAGCTTTGAAAAACGTCCAAATCGTTTTTATGTCTTGGAATTTAAGTTTAAAATGTGGGAGGTTTTTCTGCCTGACCTTGACAAAGGAGAAAGGCCTCCACATAAGTGCAAATAACATAAAGTGGAATAAAATTCGCTAAGCTTTGAAAAACGAAACGTCCAAATCGTTTTTATGTCTTGGAATTTAAGTTTAAAATGTGGGAGGTTTTTCTGCCTGACCTTGACAAAGGAGAAAGGCCCCACATAAGTGCAAATAACATAAAGTGGAATAAAATTCGCTAAGCTTTGAAAAACGAAACGTCCAAATCGGACTTATGTTTTGTAATTTAAGCTTAAACTGTTGGAGGTTCTTCTGCCGGACCCTGTACGTAACACTAAAAGCGGAGAAACTTACGACAGATTGTGTGTTACAGTCCTGCCCGTTCATCGTCAGATCTAATCGGAATAAATCGCTATTAATTACGTCGACGTTGCACGTTTCCGAGCGACCCAGCGCGTAGATGCGGCCGTTGAACGGTTTGTTCGTACGCACTTGTACGGCTATCTTTGTATCTTTACAGTTGACCGATACTGAAAATGCGCGTAGAGCAATAGGATTAGACGGGTTTGCGAGGCAAAGAAACTTCAGTTTCGCCTTCTCTCGCGGAAACTTTCTTACCATCGTAACAGGTGCCCGTCTTGTCGCAATTCACGTCGCTCCGCGTCAAATTGTTCAACGTCGAGTCCTCCGTCGTCTCGAAGACGACCGGAAGCGTGTTATCCGACGGCGCACCGGATGCCGTTATGGATTCTGAAACGTTCATTAATCAATATGCGTTAAGTATCCCGTGGATGCGCTCGATGACTAACTGAATCGACTAACGATGGGCAAGAGACTTGCTTGTTGTGCACTTACTTTCGCAAACGTTCTCCGAATACGTCCCGATCCGATCGCCGTTGTCGATTAGCGGTCGCTCGGCGTTCAAATAGGTGCTCGGTCCGTCCGGTAACGTTTTGTGATCCAAATGGAACAATTGGCAATTGTATTGGGATCCTTGCGGCGGTCCCTTGAACAGGTACGATCGGCAAAGGAACTCGTTCTCGATCTCGCAGGCCAATCGACACGCCGCCTCGCTGGTCACCTGCAGCTCCTTGTCGACGTAATAGTGCAAACCGGCGTATTGGGCCACTTTGTCGTCGGCGACGCCTATCCGAGGATTCTGATAGACGCGGTTCCCTTTACACGCCTGATTGCCTTTCAGGCAAAGATTCTCGAAATAGTCGACACCTTGGGCGTCGACGAATTGCACGAATTGCCCGGTCGTACGACGATCGGAATCGCTCAATTGGCATTGCAACGAGACGTAATTGTATTCGACCGAGCGGCACGTGAAACGATGCTGGAAATATCGAATGAAGCAATAAGATTTAGTTTAACGTCCTTTTTCTTTTTAATTTGAAGATCATAAATTGGCAGAATGTCGTGAAGAAATAAAGGAATACGTATAATTATCTTTCGAGTACCGTTTCCACGAAGATTGTACCGGAACTCGTGTGACAAATACGAATGAAGCCCGTTAGAAAGAAACCTGTTCGAAGTTATAAACGTGAAATTTCAATTTATTCCTCTATCGCTCTCCTTTTTTTTCCTTCTTCCTCATTAAGAAGTTGACGTGTGCTCGGCGTGAATTCTTATTAGTGTCGCATTTGCTTTTCTTATAATATTGCCTTGGAGCGAAATTGCGGCGGAACAATAATTTTTTTTCTTGTACATCGCTGAGTAATCAATGTACGATAATCCGTTCAAACACATTTAACGAATAATAAACGTAATGCGAGAGCGAAAGGAAGGCACAGAAGAAACGTTAGAAACTCTACCCAGAAATATTTATGATGCTCGCTTTTTTAATTATGTTTCGTGCACGTCTGAGTGGCTTTAATGTAATATAAGTGCTAGTTACTGCTTTTTTCCGTAACTTTTAATTTGCTTTAAAAGACGCCAGGTAGATACGAGCGAGAGACTGGCAAGTTAAGCACACTCGAGCGAAATTATTAAAACTGCAGCGCAAGTTTATAATTCCTGCCACTTTTTTTTTGTTTTAACGTTTGCGCTTGATTAAAAAATTAACGCGAAACGGCATTAAAAGTGACTGAAAGGGAAGAACGAGTAGGACGAACGCAAATTCATACCTCGTTTAGACAGGCCGCCAGACATGCCTCCTTCGTCGACGTATAAATTAGCGCATTGTCCAGTCCCCGGATCATCTTGTTCGGTACGCGTTCGAAGGCCCACGGTCTCAGGCAAACGTTCTCCGAGCGTAACTGCAACTTGGTCATGTAGTACATGTTGACCGAACGTTGCGGCGTCGCGGCCGGATTATGGGCGGACGTTTCGTTTTGCAATTGGCACAACGTCTCCTGCTTCGGTATCAACGGGTTCAGCACGAAACTGAACGCGACCGCTTGGCAATCGGGCTCCTCGCGACACCAACCCTGGCATTCGTACAACGATAAGTTCTTCACGGTGTAGTACGTCGTCCCTCTGTAATCGAAATCGGTCAGCTTCTCGAACGCGATGCGCCCTGAAATCGAAAAGGGAATATTGGCAATAAAATCCGGCAAACGGGAATCGGAAACGATTTACGTTTGTTTCAATGAATATGCGCGGATTTAGCGAGAGGGATTCGGATAATTCGCAAATAATTAGCGAGAAATTAAAGCTTCCCCATTTAACGTGGCGAGGAAACGAGGCCGAATTAGAAAAAAAAACATATTTTACAGTAAACGTTTATCATATGACTTGAATTAATATTCGCGAAAGGCCGACCATTTGTCGGCGCAGATGCTTAATTAATGAATTCGGATATAAAATGATTAAGAAATCGATGTCCACAAATATTAAATGCTCGGTTGTCGAATAAATGACGGGTTTATTATAAATTAATAATTTAGAATCTAATTAACAACGGACGATTTAGCAAAAGGTTTTCACTGTTAATGTTACTTTCACTTTAGCAAACCATAACATTTCGTTATGATAATTTAATTAGATTCATTAATTTCCATGTTACAATAGAAGACACCATGTAGGGCTGTTACTACACAAGGAATTTATTATACCAGTAAAAAATGCAAATTGAATTGTTGATTTCATAATGAGTGATACGTTCTAAAGGAAATGAAAATGAAAATGTTTGCCTTTATTGTTGACTTACCCAAAATTGTGTGTGAGTTTATTATGACTAGAACCAAAGTGAATCCTACGCTAAGCTTCATCTGTAAAAGAGAAACATAAAAGGAAATTAATTTTATGATATTCTCCTATTTACGCTCATCGCAATTATTCATTAATCGCTGGTCATTAAACCGAGCAAAGAAGATAACAGTACGACTTTTAATTAAAAAAATTCTCATGACTTCTTTATAATCCTTCATACTTTTGATTATTATGCAAGTATTTAATTAAGTTTTGTTTCCTACTTTGTATTTCTTGTGCTAAGTTCTGTTTATACTTTCTCAGGATATGAAGTATGCACTCACGTCGCAAGCAATTTTAAGTCTTATCGACCGTTTTGTAATCGATTAAATATTACATGTTTTTTTCTGTATTCCATCGATCATGTTCAGTTAAAGACATTGCATTGATGTTTTCTTAATTAATTTCTTTGAAATTAAACATTTTACATCGTTGGTTTCTCTCGTTTTATTGCATTGTTTGGCGTGATGCTGCACTAACTATTATCGATGGATTTTTCCGAGAAGAAATTGTTGGTCACCTTCTAAGTAAAAAAGGAAAGAATTCGCATTGCATCCTTCAATTTCTTATCCAATATTTCCTCGTCGTCTATTCTTATATACCTTAGAATAATCACATTTCTAATTAACTAATTGTCTACTATATTAATCGTCTCTTCAACGCCAGTTAAAACCAGCTGAAAATTGTCAAATTAAATTAATTTCTGTTTCCTGTCTTACATTAAGCAGTATTTAGTACGTAAAACGAGCACCTTTGGTAAATGAATAGACTCGAGCTTTTGCTGTAGCTCATGTACTCGTACGTTGCCCTTTTACGTATTCAATGCACGTTTGCCCATTGTTTGACCTTTGAACCTATTATGCAAACTAAAGAACTAGAATTATTATTACCATTACGCAGAACTATAGAAGGATGTATAAACAACAAACTAACACGTATGTACACATATCCATGTGCTATTTAACATGAGAGTTGCCTGTTTGCCGTTTTAAAAACGACCGAAACAATTGTACGTAACTTCCTATGAAATTTCCTTGCGAATCGAAAACTTAACAATCCTTTTTTCACTTCCTTTTCCACTCGTTGCAAATTTCCTATCGTCTATATTGCTTACGAACTTAAATTCAATCTTATACGTCACAATCATGTTTATCGAGTGAGGATGAAATAGAAGCAAACTGTTAATTTGTTTTTCCAAAAAAGTTTTGCAATTTGTATTAGAGTTAATGGCAAGGAAGACCTAAATGTAAACGTATATTGAATTCAATTATCTCAAAATTACTATTGCATTGATTTTCTGCACGAACATTTTCCTCTGTTAAAACGAAAATTAAGGATAATCGATTTTGAATTCCATTTTTTATTGCGCGCTGTTTAATTTTTTGTGTTAGTTAGTTAAATGCTGTAAACCAAAGGGCCCGACAGATAAATATGCAGATAATTCTATTTTTAAATAAACACTCAAGGTAAACATATTTTAATTTGATACTTTATTAATCAACCATCAACGTCATAAAGTTGCAATAAACGTTTTCTCTTCAGTTTAATCGTTATCATTATCCCTTAAGAGTAGCAACTTTTTTCTTCCATCTTTTGCTGCATGCTTGTTAACTTCGTCTTTGAGTCGTGCTAAAATAAAATGACGAAGGTCGTCTATTTAATAAACCCCTTTATCTTGTTTATATATCAAAGAACAAGAGCATAAAGACTGCCCCAGAGGAAAACCTTTCTCTGTGTATAGTTGAGTGAGGTTGGATACCCATCGCGAGCACTTACACATTGTTTCGAAAAGTCATTCGACTCTAAAGAGATGGAGATAAATTTGTTGAGCATATTAGTGTGCGATTTTACAATACCATCGTTGAGGGATAATTATAAACGAGGGAAGAATTTCTTTCTTGTAACAACAATACAAAATCGTGAGGGTCATAATAATAATAATAATAACGATTACAGGAATTTATTTTATTTTATAAATCTGGATCCACTCAAGCAACAACAAATGCCACTAATATACGTATCTACAATCGGTTATTTATGCTAATTTAAAATGCTTCTATAACATTTTCATTTAAGCCAAGTGTTAATTAAGCTGGTCAAGTATCATTAAATAAATTAGACGTTGTTATAATCTAACGTATTATGTTTGATTGTCTTAAGAGTTAAATAACGCCAGAAATGGGAATAGATATAAAATATTAATCTGCATAAAATTTAAATTTCCTCCGCGTATCAATTTAAAATTGCCACACGTCTGTATATGTTATAACGATGATGATGGGCTGCGTTGTAATTTCATTTTATTTTATTATTTCTCTTACATTTTCGATTTCCTTTTACATACAAAAAATTATAGTCTTCTTGTGTAAACGTTTAAGGCGACATTCTGATATTAATAACGAAACTCTGCATTATAATCTCTAAAGATGAAGACCATAATATAGTATGGCAACAATAATAATAGTAAATGGTAAGTTGGAAGTACTCTGACAGATGGAAGACGTTACCATAAAAAGTGATTAATTTAAGAAAAAGTATTAGTGTTAAAAGAAAACAAAGTATTTGCAAAAAACAAGAAGAAAAAAGAAATCAAAAGTTCTCTCGAACGTACGGTTCTTTAACACAGTTCTTCACAATTTCAAATATTCCATTAAAATAAGTGAGAAATGTGTGTATATCCATTTGCAATTAACTGTAATAATGATACTACCGTTTCAAATACAACGTAACGTTAAATATTAATTGGTGAAAAATTTATCACTGCGAAGAAGGATAATAGAACGAGGAATGCAGATGAAAATTAAGCTTAAAGGTAACAACAACTTTACTGTAGGAAAAATCAATTTAGGAAACAATTTACAACCGAACTGCTCTCCTCTCTTTTCATGCTTTAACAAATAAACGCCGGACTGAAACGGTTTTCCTTTTTTTTGTTGGTACTAAGAACCACTTTACTTGGAAATGAGTTATGAATTCACCCGAGGATAATCCCTCTCACAGCTAAATTTGTTTATATAAATAATTTACGATTTTAGCTTGAACGCCATCGAAATTCCATTAGCATTTTAGAAAATATGACGGCCTTTCGACAATTACTAGTTTATTATCGCCGTTTCATAATGGGTTACGTTAATATTATAATAAATTTGACGTTTTAACACCTAGTCCTTAAATAAAATTTTCTCTTTAACCATGTTGTGATGGAACTTTTACCATTTTTCATTTTTATGAATCGTTTTATGGTAAAATAATAAAAATAAATCTTTTATATGCTGATGCGTGTGCTGTTGTGTGCCAATAGAGAAAATAAGTGCGACCATTAAATAAGCGTATTTCGATATCAGAAGAGGGAATGCCGATCGTAAATTGCGATAATGATAACACAAATGGGCAATATTAAGCAAACGTACACGCTCTTGAAATCCCTCTTGTAACAATAACAACACCAACTTAATTAATTACGCACTCGAGGGGTGCAGGGCGGTATATTTAATTAAAACTTTAGGTTTATTTTAATTAATATTCGGAGTTCATTTTAATTAAATAAATTTCACAATACAAACGTAACTACATGAAGAGTTTTTCTGATATCTCACAAAAATGTGTAACAAAATAAATTTTTTAATTTTCAGTTCAGCAACGACGAAAGGTATCATTATCATCGTTAACGTAGACTGCAGAAGTGCGTCGGACTAATTAGAATCAGTTGATTTATTTTGCAATTAGCCTAATTAAATTTGCGCGCTCATCGATGGAAATTGAAGGAAGCGAAAAGAAATACAAAGACGACATATAAGGTAAGATCGAGAAAAGTAAGAAGTTGCATCTGGTCGTTGCCGGTAATTAACGCTTGAATGTACAATACATTTTGTGGGAATCGGTAGGCAAATTGTCTTATTATCATTACGGTAAGAGCGCAATATGGTGCTCTGTGCCATACCGTTATTTGGCTTCGATCGCGATTTTACGAGGTCACGAACTAACCCCTCGCAACCTCTTCTTTAAACATCTCACGTTGCTAAAATAATTCGCGAATAAAAGCAACGTGAAATTTCAGATGCGCAGAAACCATCTTGCTGCATCTCGTTTCCAGTTGATTTTGTGCATTTTTCTTTTCTTCAGTACCATTTAGCGATATACGCAGTTAACGATATGGGTGTGGAAAGATGATTAGTATCATCGGTTCGCATGGCAATTTGTCTTAACCGATATGCCTATGAAATTGCACGGCAATCTTTCGTCCATACTTTATGCAATAGCGAAACTATCCGTTGTTGAGATGGTTTTCTTATTCTGCAAGAATGTAATTTATTTAATGCCACTTCCTGGGTTCTTACTCCAAATAACTGAAATCGTTGACTATTTGTTACTCCATTTAACATATTCATACATCTGTTGGCATTAATGTAATTTCACGTTCTTCCTTTTGTTATCGAGAAGATCATACGGCCAGTTTGCCGCACGTAAATGATTATCATTATTATAACAATGGATTAGGATTTATTGCAACCAGTTTAATGGAAAGTAGGAAAAAATGTATATCAATAATAAAAGGGTACAGGATCTCTCCTATATCTTACACGTTCGTAATAATGTAATACAATTTTTACTTACGCTGTAGTTAACGTTAAGATATGTAGCCTTTCATTAAAAGAAACAAACCATTGTCTTTTTCTTCTCTATTTTATTCTCAAATTTACTCTATGGAAGTCCACTGCGTTGGACATTATATATCTTTGTTAAAATTCCTGTACGCTTCTTTCGCAATGACTATATACAGTACGTACCAATTATCCAAGAAACGCAATCCGTCTCCAATTTGAATTTATTACGACTGTAATTGCAGACAAAAGTTGAAAGATACCCACAAACTGCCAAGAGGTGTCCTTCTAATACTTCAGTCGACGAATTGTCGGCGTAGAAAGTCTTACGGTTCAATTAACAGTAACTGAAATTTGGACGCGCTGTATATAACATATTGTAATGGTGGAGTGTATTAAAGTGCGTGTATAAATCCGCCTGTCGAACTGATCAAGCCATTTTATATGGGCATCTGTAGGTACAACGATAAGAATAATTGCCAAGTTAAAGCTTTCGTTTTCTTTTTCTCAAGAGAATCGTTCCGTTTCTTCCTCTTCTTCCTCCTGTTCTTGTTCGTCCTCCTTCGATTATACCGTCTCTCCCATTAACATGAACGAGCGGTAATATTGTAGTCGGACTCGTTGGCGTACAACGAAAGAAAATGTTGTAAATTCTTATTAGACGCAAACGGTCGAGATCACAAAAATGGATAAATTTAATAAACATCAACTTGTTATTGTTATATTACGTTGAGTATTTAAAATACGTTCATTTGGCCATTGTCGTTATTTATGAAATGGATAATAAAGTGCGATTTATAAAGTCATAAATCACGAGCATCGTTAAAGACGGAGGTAGGTTTGGGAAAGAAGCTCGATTAAAAAGAAGCGAAACGATTAACGACTGCGAACATATTAAATAGGAAAAAAAGGGAGAGAGATCGTCGACAGATACATACATACAATTTAATTGAAAAGACTGAAAAAGAAATAAATGCAACGAGATCAATTAGAATTAGGATTCTGATGCTGTCTGTAAATGAATAAGTCGTTAACGAAGGAAACGACTTTTAAACTTCCTCATAATCTCGTTTCTTAATTAGATCAAATGAGATCGTTTTGCAGCGTAGTTTACACGCGCGTTTAAAATCCCATTGCATAAATTAAATTCGCCAAACTTGTAAGTGTGCTGCAAATTAGATTTTAAATTTCGTTTGGTAGCATGCTTGGTTATTTCTTTCGGAAACACTATTTCCATTTCGTACTATTTAGTTGCTTCATTTTTATTTTTAATGCTTAACGTATTACCCCAACATTTAAATCTCATTATTTAGCATAAATTTCCGGATTTTAAGTGGCCATTTCGCTGTAATTTAAGTTTGTTTAAGTTTTGTAAAGTACAATTTAATGGCGACGAAAACGTTTATAGTTTCAACAACCTGTAAATCAGAGATTCCCAACAATTTCTATCGGCACCTTGAAAATTATTTTTTTCCCTATCGACAACCAACATTTTCGAAAACAATTTTATGATTGTGGCTGATGCTTTTCAGCTGGAATTTCAAAAAGAAAAAATATCGCATGATTATTTCTTATACTTTTCTGCTGAACAAATTGAAGTGCGATGAAAGTTAAAAACTGAAAAATCGCAATTTCAACAAACCCTTCGATTTCAATCGATCGCTTTCAATGTTTGCTCGACCCCCAAGAAGCTGTAGTCCTTTGGGAATATCTGTTTAATTTTTTTTTATTCTCAACGTAACCAGCGATAAAATAGAGAAGTGTATGGAATTGAATTGTAATAAATTTCTTAAAGTTAATTTACGAGGCAGCAATTAAATAATGATCTAAGTATAAGCTTCTAAGTTTAAAATTCGCTTAACTCTTTTCTTTGTAGCAAATTTAGTAGTAATGTTCTCTGTTTAATGTTGGAAAAATAGGCAAGTACTTACAAGAGTTAGGTCGTCTATTCGGTATTTTTTCGCCTCTTTAATATTACATCACGATTTTAAAATCCAGAGCGAATCAGGCATGCAGAAACACATTCGCGACATGATAATGATAATAACCAAATGGGTTATCGGGTTCTAGTAAGTGGATTGTGGTAGTAGTATGTGTTTATAGTAGCTGTTATGCATTTTTTGCATCTTTCCATTTCTCTCTTTCCACTAAGTTATTTTATGGTGTTTTCTTCTATTACGCCGTTTTAGTTTCGACGCTCGCTCCCTCAGAGGCGATGGTAATAATAATGACGAGCAGTAATTGCACGGATGGTAAGCGCACTTTCTTTTCTCTATTTTATTTTGCTCCTTTTTGGTAGAACACAAATTAGAGAGATGAAAGCACTTGCACTTAATTATAACTTACAACCGGTGTAATCATTTTAAATTAATGCAATTACGTGGCGAGTTTAAATTTTCTTTTCGATTCGTTTCATTTGGTTTTACATTTTATCTTGCGTTTCCCATCGTAGCAAATTGTTTCTGATGCGTGAATCCAACTTTGTTAGATTTACCGCTTGCACGAATCAATCGATATAAAAGAAAAAGAAAACAAACAGGATGACTGTAATTTCACGTATTGATTTCCCAGGTTTATCGCCGATTTAAGTGGCTAATGCAAAGTTAAAGCAGAGAATCGACAACGAAATCATCTGGCTACAAATTTGACAAGGTTAGAATTAAATCGAAGGATTCACAACGAAACATTTCTGCATGATTTTGCACTCATAAAAGGTAACGCGTACATTTTTCATCAAGAACGTTTGTATCTTCTGCCATCAATAATTACTTCCAACAACATAATTTCCTGATCGATACAAGCCACCAGATTTCCTCGTTTCCCCTTATATTCGAGCTTTATTATTGCAAACCTCAAGAAAAAAAAAACGTATAAATCATCGGGGAATTCTTGAATTATTAAAGCTGTTTCAATACACGAGTGTAATCAACTTTCCTCTCTGTTTTCTCTTTCCCTTCTTCCTTTTCCCATCAACTAGTTTTTCTTGGATTTCCTCGATAACCAAACGACAAATTAAACGAGTTTTTATTCAGTTCGAGGATTTCTTTGAATTATTAGTTCACATATCAAAAAAAGGACACTAAAATAAACGAGCAATAAAAGATTCAATTTTCCTGCCGGAAACTCCTTTCAATTGAGACAAATGCGAATTTTATGTTAAAACCGTACTGATAATAATGACAATAAAAGTAAATAAGAAAGATGTCGCGAAATATTTTTGCAATCACAATAATAAAACGCCAATTAATGTACTTGTTATGCAATCAATCAATCGTCGTGTTCGCAATATTAAAAGAAAACGTTCTGTAAACGGATTAGCAATAACTGTAATTACGTATTTGAAAAAGAAGAGTAGAAAATGAATAATGAAAGAAACGATTATAGCAAACTATTTTCCTTTTTAACTTTTTGTTTTGGTTTCAAACGCTCCATTTGTCGGGTATTAATTAATTAAACGAAAGAAAGAAAAAAGTGAGCGGACTCGAAGTAAATGGTTGGGATGAGAAAGAGGTGGAAAAAAAGTTATAAAATATAGTGGTTACTGACCTAGGATGAACTGCCAAGGCCGTTCATTTATACTTTCTGTAATAATAATGTATGTGTACATATACTACTACTACCTACATGTGTAGTAAAGTAGTTATTAATAGATTTTCTTCCAGCTGAAAGTCTGCAATACGAATGAAAATAAAACTGGTTCGAGCTTTTTTTTGCTGCTCTCGCCGTCTCTCTTCCACTCTAAATATAAAATTCAGCAAGTTCGATTAATTGAAAAGTGTATATGCATGAAACGAAAATAAAAAGAATGACAAGTTTTAGCTTTAGGTAGGTTTAATTAACTTCTTTTTTGCTCCAATATTAAAATATCATAGTTATTATTACCTATATGGCATTGAACGAGAGAGAAAGTTAATCGAAATCGAACCATTTAAAATTATAATGCGAGAACGTCGCAGTGATCTATTATCATTCTTCCCGTTTCTGATGTTCGTTTTAATGTTGCTGCTACTTCTATTTGCAATCGCATCGCGTCATTTATTTGCCATATGGCTCGAATTAATTACCGTCGTAGATCAAATTAGATACAAATCAACGCGTCCGTAATTTATGAGCCACTTTAGAAAAGGGACATTCCTGATTTAAATAACTATCTTTAACTTTACAGTAACGATCTTCGTCGCTCCGTATCGCTACCATTCTCGCGTTCTACTCCGGTGCAACTTAGATTCGTTTCGTAGGCGAAAGGCATTTTTAAATATTAATTGAATAATGATAAACAGCGAGAACGAAAGAGAGGCAAAAAAGTAGATAATTCTAACGTAAGATGCATTCCCGAGTTAAACGAGCCTCTTTAAAAATCCTCTCGGTAATAATAAATAAGTAAATAGAGGATAGAGGTGAACAAACGCTGTTGGCCTTCACGTTTATTTCATTCTTCCACGGTTTTCTCTTTAATTCTAACTGACCTCCACCTCCACCTCCACCGTCATCGTCGACCACCACCTTCTGTTCGTTCGAATTATTTCCGGTGAACCGCAGACCTACATTTCACACCTACGATCTTATTCTTATTAGATAATGAGGATAAAAGAAACGAACAGATGACAACGAGCGGATTTTTTTTGCGGTCTTCCACGTTGGTCTGTAGCCTAATTGACCTAATATTGTTTGTTAAGGGAAATCGTGTTATACGACAAGCATAAAAAAAAGAATGGTTTACCCTAAAATTAATAATAAATGGTTTTTTATCATATTTTTTCTTCTCCTACATTTTAGTTATTCAAAACTCGTTCGCAAAGGGGTTAACTCTTAACATTACGACTATAATCTATGTAGGAAAACACACGTAACGATATAAGGATGTTTGCATTAATATTAATCATGTTACGTTCACATATACTTAAACATTTATAAGCGAGCATTATAAAGTTTCCTTGGCCATTCATCGACGAAAATAATAAAAAGTTAATCGTCGTCAAGTTAATACGAAGAAAAAATTGTATAATAACGAGGATCAATTGAGAGCCGTTTCTCACATTCCAAATCGAATATTTGCGTGTTCACAGTGTTTGCGAACCCCAGAAAAAGTGAGCTTACGAATCTAATATAAATCTAATCGTTATCGCTCTTCCTTCATCTCCTATCGTGCCTCCTTCGTGTACTTTTAAGTTGTCGTTAAGGAAAAATCTAAAACGTTGCATATGTTAAATTGCATCGACAATTAAAACGACTCGATCCACAGAGATTATCTGTACGTGTATCTTGACTGTTTAATATGCAAAACAACAACTACTCGCTAAATATATGACCGTACCCATATAATAAGTAAGTTTTCGTGCGAATCCTTCTTCTTTCTTCGTTTTATTCGCTGCTACTTTTCATGCGGTCCGGTATAGTGAGCAAGTAACAATATATGCAGAAGAAGGGGTGAAGCTTGTAATTCTTGCACGTTTTTCTATGCTGGAATTCAACACGTCCGAACGAAACGAAAAATTACAAGAAGAAAATAGTTGTACGTACAGAGACAAACAGAATAAGGAATAAATTATTCTCAAAGTAAAAGGGAAAAAATCGAAGAAGAAATTGTTTGGGAAAAAAATGAAACTTGTGCTGCAAACAGAGTGGAATAAAGCGAGCAGTACAGAACAAACCCCATTCTGCATACAATTTTCTATTATGTGTGTAAAATTCACGCAAACGATCACGATCGCCGAAGACCAGCGAGAACGTGGTTGGAAAAAATGTGGTCGAGCTAAATCAATGGGAACGTGTTGGAATTTTTTCCTTTTTCCTTTTTCTTTTTTTTTTTTTTTTTTTTTTTTTTGGTTTTATACATTTTGATTTTTATGTTTTGCTTTTCCGATCTCTCTTACCTTTCGTTCTCCCTTCTTGTAATTTCAAATTCGATTCTATCACACACATACATACACACAATCGATAATGCATCCTACGTGATTTCCTTCATTGAATGCACTTTTAATTGACAGGCTTTTAGGTGCGTTGCAATGATGAAATAAAATAAAAAGTTATTAAAACTGACAATTTTCATTGCCTCGCACTATAAAAGGCGAAAATGCGGTTTTATATTAGCTTTATTAATTATTCAGATTCGTGTTTGTAATATCACGTAAAGTTTGCGTTACATATTTTTCATTTGCTAAGCGATTGTTTTCTACGACCCAAAACCACAACGAGAAAGTTTCGGTAAACAATTCGTTTGCTTTTATTTACGTTTGATGCGTTCAATTGTGTTTGAGGGCAAAATAACAGATTTGCACATCCGGACGCAATTCAGTTTTAATTAATTTTCCATCGACGAATGTTACGTGACGTGCGAAATATATTTGGCGTCGGATTAATAGGCAAACGAGACTTTATATAATTTCGCATATTAGAAGCTTTAAATTAACGTAACCTAACTAAGAAACATGATTCGCCTCGAATAGGCAACAATGTTACTATGAGCATGATTCATAAACTATTGCATAAACGCTTTCGTATCCAACTCACTTTTATTTTATTGATAACTATTACCGCAAATGTTGATAAGCGGAAACGAGGAATATTTTTTTTGTTTATACTTTAATAAAATACCGAGAGAAGGTTTTTCAAGGGAAAGAAACTATTCCCCATATGTGCTAAATGATAATAAAACGTTGATTGAAGAACTATATGATTGGAAACGACGATAAAACGTGTCTTTTTCATAGTCCGGCTCCAGTTCGTTTCGATTGCCTTCATTTTAATGATCCCTTCATTAATTATGCATCGATTAATAATTCCTTATAGCGAGCGGTAATCGTGCAATTAATCAAAATATGCAAATGCGGCGTGCGAAGACGGTTTCATTTCGCCTTTCACGTTGGTAAATATAGTAGCTAATGTAATTGTAGTAGACGCCTCTTAACTTGATTCCCTGTTGCATTTCTTTCGAGTTAATAATCCACGAGATCGGTTAACGATGTACAATTTAAAGCGGAATTATTTTATTATTAAAGGGTAAATCGACGAAAATCTCCGCAAAATTCTTCACCATCTCTCGCCGCGTTTATTCTCGGATTATCTAAATTCTATCGTGCCAAAACGTTAGGCGGCGGACGTGATACTTTAGCCGTTAAAAACAATAGGGGGAAAATGCCTTTACGACGACCAAGAAACACGTGTAATGTTCCTTTTTCATTATCATACCTTTGCGGATTCAACTTTTTATCTCGCTGCATCTGCGTTGTAATTCAATACGTTTGAAATTTTCTTTGCGAAACCTCCACTTGAGAAAAATATAACGAATCGTTCCCATCGTTTATTCGATTTGACTTCAAATTTAAATTCCAGTATTTGGTTAATCGTTCGTCCAATTTGCACTGAAATCTTAGACGAAATTGTACTACGAAATTCGATTATCGACTTGAAAATCGATTTAAATCTCGTTCTTCTTTGACCTATCGAGATCACGAAATTCAATTAACAAAGACAGATTTAATAGCCCGATCAAACATCTCGAGACCTTTCGTTAACATCCAATAATTAAATCACGAAACTCTACTATTATCATCAACGTCAACTGACGAATACAAAATGTAAATTGATTAACAATAATCGCCTGTTATAATTGGATAATTTCAACTCTATTGAGTGGGTTTTTTAAGAGAGGATTTAATGAAGGCATTTGTCAATTATTATCGTTTTCCTTGCGAATATAATGAATGCTGGTCAGGTTGAAAACTTAAAGGAAGCACGAAACGGTGACTGCGAAAAGGTAAAAATTGCTAAATAATAGTAATAACAAGATCCTTTTGACTGGAATATATTATTAAGTATGAGAACAGATAGCGAAAGAAAAAAGAGGAGGACGAGACAGGACTAAACAAACATGAAGCAATCATACTTAAGAGTTTTTAAGGTTAATAAGCGTCGAGGAAAAATGAGTGAAAAAGAAAAGTGAGAAACAACACGAATCGAAATGAGAAATTTCCAAAGCCCGTTTGTGCATAATAACATTTAATTCTTTTTTCTTCAGTTTTGTTTAGCTTAAGAGAACAAGAAACCATTAAAAAAATTAAAAAAACCTATGCTTCATTTCAACATAATGACTTTGTGTATTTTATGCTAGCTTACGGTGCAATTAGTTTTTTGTGTCTCTCCAGCAGCTAACCAGCATTTACTTGATTATTATTTTTCAAATGTACTCCCAATGCAAATTGCTTCTTCTCATTCTTCTCGCTCTTTTTAATTTACTTCAGAAATTATTGTTTAAACTCTAATTATTTCTACGTTTCTTTTCTTTGTCTTGTACGGTAAACTTAACCGAATAATTTAAAAGTTACCAACGAACCGTCCAACCAAACCGATGCAAAAGCCATTCGAACGAAGGATTTAATAAGAGTTGCGTTATTTATTTATTTTAATGTATTCATAACGATGATTATTATGATTGGATGTTATTTATCACACGCACTCGATTATGTGCGTGTGTGTTGGATAGATCCTTGAGGCTTAAACAAAAATAAAACAGATACTGAAAGAAGAAGAATTAAAATTTGAAGAAGAAAAACCTCACCAAGAGACATAATAACAACAACAACAGCGGAGTAACAGTTATTCAAATATAAAAAAGCCTTATGCTCTACTGGGTAGATATTCTTTTATGTGGCAAAAAAGCAGAAAAAAATCGTATGCAAAGCATTTTAATATCGCAAAGTTTATTTTATTTTTTGTTATGGCATTACAGTTTTAGTTTCATATCCATTACTTTATTATACTTACAGTTAACTTAACAAATTAAACGGCGCAGCTTGGATCATTATTATGTTAATTATCATCATTGGGTACTTGCCATTACTATTTTTAATTATTTTTGTTGACTTTAGCAATTACTAGCGATCGATAAAGAGAAAATTCGATTGAAAAACTTAAAATCAGAATCGATGCCAGGTGTACGTACATCTTTTTCTTTTTATAATAAATCCAGTTAAATATTTTTTATAAATAGCAATGCCATTTGTCAGGTATTATAACGGTAACACTGTCTTTCTTTCTTTCTCTCTCTCTCTCTCTCTCTCTCTCTCTCTCCTTCTTTTTATTAATAAATTAATTAATTTAATAAGACATTTGAACGATGTTATAATCAAAATCGATGCATAAAAATTTCAATTGATTCTAAACAATTGGATTCGATTTAATGCAGAATAGTATTACCTACTGCATACGAAAATATATTGCGCGATACGAAATATAAATTTTATTAAATGAATTGCATCTTATAAACCATTCGTGCATTTAATCACATTATATGGCATTAAATTGAAAAACGTACGAAACTTAATTGTGATCATTTCTATGAAATAATAATAAGAAATAAATAATTGTTTGTAATCGTAGTGCACGAACGTTTGTTTATTTTCTATTTTCTTCTGCAGAATTATTATTAAACGAATCGTATCGTTATGAATGTATGATGTTTATACGTATTTTTGCAGCGATCATACATATTTATGATTACAATAAAACATTATAATATTCGTTCTATTGATGAAGCACAACGACAAAATCGAATAGAATCGATAATGGAATTTCTTTGGCCTTTCCTACGCCTAACAAGTTGCTCGTGTGCGATGAATAAAAGATGCTCGAGCGAAAGGAAGTAGCGGATAAACGAAAATTTTCTACGATTAAATCTGACGAGCGAATGGCCGTTAATGTATTATTAGTCAGTTAATAAATTTCATAGTTTCGAGAATCTGACTTTTCTTTACAATGTCATCCTTTATCCCAATCTTGTTTCGGATTTTACATCTCAATTTTTCGCTACAAGTGATAAAAGGTATCTCGTTGAAGTAGTATGAAAAAAAAAAAAAAAAGAACGGACTCCCTTGAACTTGCTACGACGACAACGATGGACATAAATAAAACCAATAAAAAAAGTAAATTACTACAACGGCTACCTACTGGTCGTAGTAGTAGGTAATGCTGAAAGAGATGAGGTGAAAACCGGCTGACACAGTTTGTTTGATTTAGGCATCACCGTTTACAGTTATATAGACGGTTTGTTTCGCTCTTTTTCTTATTATTTCTTCGTTTTTTTTGAATCATTACACACACATGCAACCTTTTTTGCGGCTGCTACCAAAGACACTTTACTGGTTATGCTGGCGTCATTGGTGGTATTTAGCACAGAAATTAACGGGAATTATACGTACTCTCTTATTTTCTTTTCCTTCGCTCATCAAGTGCGTTAAATTTGCAAAACTTCTCCGTTACGATCGCTTCCAAGTCAAATTAAAATTTTCGAATTTTCAGTAGCGAGAAACAAAAAGATTTAAATAATTTAACAATTATTGCTTGGTAATTGGACAATTCATTTATCATTTTGATTTAATATTAATGGAAACGATCGTTGTAACATCTTGATGAAGAACGGACATAAATAAATAACGCTGAGATTTATATTTAATTCATTCCAGTGAACAAGCTGCATGCATCGTTTCCTTTCGCGAATTTACAACAAACCCAACATTACAAGAACAACAACAACGACGAAAGGCAAAATAAAGGTAATTATTATTATTGCGATGATGACGATGAAGAAGAAAAACAGAAGTTTTACTTTATATGGGTTCAAGGCACCATATAATACATATTACTGCTACACATAACATGTACTAGTGCAGTTGTACGACTGTCACTTGAACCATTAAAGAATTGTTAAATGGACAGAGAATTAGTGGTAAAAGAATCAGGAAAACGCAATTATGTAATAATAATGGTCTCTTCTCTTATATCGGATATATCTGTTTAAGATTCCATTGAAAAGAGTAACAACAACACATTCCCATAATTGCGACGATGTCCCTCGTGGGGAGAAAAAATAAATAAACGAGGCAGATTTTCATAGAATAAATTCACTTTCGGAAACGACGAGAATGATTGATTGCGCAAACATTAATTTCTCCGTTCAAATTTCGCAAACAAACGCAATGTGATATGCAGATAACATTAAAATAAAATTAATAAACAAAGTCATAAATTTACCTTAAAACCGTCGAAATCTTCTCGAGCACACTAAATTAATTTAAAAAAAAATTATAATAACGTTCAGATAGATTCGATTTTATCTATTTAAGTTTTAGCAGACGTTGAACTCCACTCTATTCCAGTCACCGCACCGAACACTAAATGTCCACTATTTTATATGAACTGCAAGTTCAAGTTCACTGCTAGAAGAACTACTTACTACTATTAATAGCAAGTTCTTCTACTTCTTCTACTGTGCTTCGTCGACTTGATGATGGGTCTTTCGCTTGGTCTCCCGGTGTCCGGCTTCCCGTGACTTAAACACAATTCCAAATGAGCACGAAATGCAAGAGAGTCTCGGTCTTATAGAGTGGAGTCTTCAGGTATTGGTCATTGGCTGGTTACGAAGACTCCACCGTAGCTATTGGTCGTTTACTTCGTTTTAACAGTTATGATGCACAATCTAACTAGATTTTAATTTCGAAGCGAAGCACACCGTGAAGGATACTTAACGTCGAACGCTCGTAGCGCCGTAATCCACGTTAAATATTTTAATTTCGTCCCGAAATGCGTTCTTGTTGTTTAATTAAGAAAAGTTTTTCGGTCGAGCGAAGATGAACTTGAAGCGATTAAAACTTGGATGCCACTCGAGGTTAAGATAATAGATTCGAACGCCAAGTGCCGAAGTGGGCGGATGTTCCTGAAATGTTCGCAGCCGATTGCTGAAATATCTCGAAACCAAACTTTCGGTGTTGATTTCCACAAGAAGGAACAACTAAGGGAAATTAAAATTAATTTTTATAACTCCAATACATTGTAAATTGTCCATTAAAGTGAAACAAAAAACTACCCGAATTGGGTCGATTCAGTCAAATTTGATGTAAGGAAGAAGTCGAAGTTTGTTGGCAGCATTTTCAGTTTGGCTGTCGATTCACTTTTCTCGTCGTCTTTAATGAAAATGTTCAATTCAAATAAATATTCGCAAGTCGATGGCGACCTTCTGTTTCATAAGCGTGTAAATTGACTCTAAACCTTTCATCTTTGCTTACCACCATGCCACAAGCCCAAAAGCAAACAACGAGCCTGAACTATAATTAGAGGTATCCTATCTCTTTGCTTAAACAACATAAGATTGCTTATACACACATATTCCAATTAATCCAGTTTAAATAGCGAAAGAATGATGATTAGCTGACATAACTTTTTATGGTTCTCTTGCAAACTTTCCCTCTACTTTTGGTGGTCAAAAAGCCATAAATTTCATTGAACTTGTAGGAGCCATCTATGGGCAGTTTAGTTGTCCCGAAGAGAAACCGAGAGCTTCACCAAGTCAACACGCGAATAATAATAATTATCATAATAATGCAAACCTACTTTCGTCAAATTAATTACAATAAGATGCATTGGTGTCGGCTTTAATTGTGTCCATTCTAGTTAATTTTCTTTCTATTTAGCGTTTCGAAGTAACTTGTTTCATTATATTATTAAGTGGCACCGATGTGTAATTAGCGATTTTTCTTGCAAAGAAAAGCAAATTAAAGGAATGCACTACTTCTTATTTCTGTTTAGTTAGCTCTGCGGTTTCATTTAACTTTCCTCATCTCTATGCCCGTCATTATCATCTCTATACTTCATTATTACCATCATCATTATTATCAGCGCGGATATGTAGATTTTCAAAGATCAAACGGCGATGGAATTTTAATAACTCGAAGAGTTTTTCTTTTTCCGCCTTCTTTTCCCAGAAATGAAAAACTGTTCGCTTCATCGTCGCTTCTTCTCTCTCTCTCTCTCTCTCTCATTTTGTTTTCCTTTGCTTTTGCATAATTAATTTGCAAAACTATATGCACATGTGTGTGCATATTTATTTATTTAAAACAAGAATATTGTTGCATAATTAAAGTTAATAGTAGCAGCAGTAATAAAAAGCATTTGAATAGATTAATTTCAACGTTAACGTTTTTATTTGTCGTCTTTTATATAATATTACTCCGGCAAGAGCCAGGTAATGCATTCAATTTATTTCAACTGGCACCGTAAAACGACGATAATGACGACGGTATGTGAGCAAAAGAAGAAGATGATGAACTTGAGCATTTAATTAATGTTTACACGGCATAATCTATCTTTTAATTAATGCCATACCACAATGCGAAAAGCAAAAGTGTACTTGCACCGCACTTTCGAGCGCAAACGATTCGTTTTAAAAGTGTATCATTTATTAGACGAAAGGAATAGAAAAAGCAAATACGAAATGAAATTATTTTATAATGAACACGGGAAAAAAATTAATGAACAATTAAAAACCGTTTAAAAAAAAGCTCCGGACGAATTACAATTTATTAGTTAATTAACTCGATAGAACGTCTAATAGAATAATAGGGGAACGTTGATAGACACAACAACTCATCGTATCGTGAACAGATAAATTAAACATCTCTTACAGCATTTCTAAGCGCTGAAAACGCCAATGATATCGAGTTGTTGACGGTACGCTTTGAGCTAATAATTAATCGTTTCGTATTTATTAATATCCTTCGAGTAATTTATACGGGATCTTTCAACTGATAAGTGTTAACTCATTATGAATGATTCAATTAATTACACGAACGAAGAAGCCTTTTTGCCATTATATACGCTTTAGGAATATATTATTGCGAAATAATTGAATTTCGGTACAAGTGAATTTGCTAATTAACTATGTAACGTACTCACGTACTTGAACGATATTCGCATTCCAAACGAAAGATTTTATAGATCGCCAATTTCTACTTCTTTGTCATGGTCATTGGAGACGTTAAATTGGAAATTGATGCAACGTTCTTTTTTATAATTTATTTTAATATCGAAACGTGTCGAATTAAAACACGGCTTCGTAGGCAGAAAATTGATTGACATAATAACAAAAAATTGCATTCTTCAGTTATGGCATAAAGTAATAATAATATAATCGGCGTTAATTACAGAATAACTTAACGTTGAAATTCCTATTGGAATACCAGATGTCATTTTGGATGGACGTTGGGGAATTATAAGAACGAATCCTGCTTGTCCTTATAATTTGCTTTTTGTCTCTTCTTTTCTGTATCATATTCATTTATGTGACTTGTCTTAACTTTTTCTCTTTTATTCTTTTCAAATGCGAATCTAAATTATCTGGCATAAAATGGCACGATAAACATCTTTATTGAATGGCATTCTTTATTTCTCTCCAATTACTTTTCCTCTTTCTCTCTCACTCTGCCGACTGTGGATGTTCGTTTAGTATTACTTAACGCCGTCAATTAATTCAGATAACCAATTGACGACGTAAAATTTGTTAATAAATTAATAAACCGTTAAAATTCACTAAAAAGTCGTAGAACAAGATTTCAACAATGGCAATCGTTAAAATTCCAACTGAATTGCTCATCGACATTCTTCTTTTATGTCCGATGATTCCTCTTTCATTCGTCCATCTGCAAGCATATCTTTGGCCTAGTAGCCGGCTTCAACAGATAATGTGTGACACATATAAGAGATGGATTGACCCTGAGAGTGAAAAATTTTCAATTAATCCTTAACTTCCAGTAAATACAGTGTGATCCCAAAATACTGCAGGTTGAACTCTATGTTTCAGTGTGTTTCACGTAGAAATGTATTTAAAATTGCATTTATTATACATATGCAATTGCAAAATGAATTATACAGCGTTAAATTGAAAATTACTTTCATTCGTTGTGGATCACACTGTACATGGCAAACTCTTTAAATTGGTACTTAGGAGGACGTCTCTTGAAAGTTTGTTCCCTTGACTTTGCAATCGCTTTGCCAGCAGAAAGGTACCGACTGATGTTGCATTAGTCACGAATAAACGTTTACATTGTTCATCAAGCTTTAAACTCAGATTATATGTGTGTGTTTGTGCAGTTTAATCTATCAGATACACGCTACAAGTCGTATATGGTTATTTTGTAAGTTATGATGAAAAATCTGCGAGTTTTTGTTTTGTTTTCGGTTTAAAGATACTTTGTGCGAAGAAACAATTGCAAAACATGCCACACGAACATCGTTATCTTTAGATGCAATCTTAAATAATTAATTTACTATCAATCATTATTTGATGATATCAATAAATGATCATGGAAAATGTATGACTGTTGAGGTAGTAAGGAGAAATCGTTAAAATTCGACGATTAATTGAGTTTTGGAATTGCTATTAACAAGTAACAACTTATTTGATTTAATTGGACAATAAAGTTGGATAAGATTACCAATGTCATCTAATTTAAAATGAGAAAAAGAACAGTTTTTTTATGCGATACCTTCATTTGGATTAAGCAATAATAATTAGCAAATAATTTAAATTATCGACTAGTTTATGATTATTCAAAATAGTGGTCGTTTTTTGGTAGAAGTAAAGCTTATTATTATGAAATGCATGTTTAATTTATGGAAAAACGAGAAATGTTATGGGAATATTTCGTGTAAGATATAATAATTTTAATATATGCCAGTCGATAAGGATAATTTATGAACTGCTAATGTTTAAAGCATGAAGCGCTTTAATTGGCTAAAGGCTATTTTGCAATTTGAATTTCTTTTATGTACATAAATACCTACGAGGCATTTATTATAAATAGGAAATTATAATATTTATTACATCCTTAAAATAATAATAATGTGATTATTATTGAAAGAATCTCGAAAAATTTGAGAAAAAATTAAGAATTGCGGTCATACTAATTCCATTTTTCACATTATCCATGCCAATTTACTAGTTTATATTGAGTGTTTATGAGACAATCACTTTAATCAAATAATATCAAAAGTTGACGAAAGCAAGACCTTTTACAGGAACTCTAAATGGGTTATAATGGGTTTAGAGATGGACGGTTAAACAATGAAGGACACTCAATTGTTGGTCAATATAAAAATGTACAGCAGCAGGTGTTTCGCTTGATGCTGTAAATTGCAATTTAAAGCACAGAATGAGCGAGAATTTATTATTTTTTAGATAATTGTTGCTTCAATTGCGATTCGCTCCGTGAAACAATACAGAGTGGTTATGTTAGAAGAAATGAAATTCATGGTGGCATAGAAAATGATAAAATATTCGCCCGGTGTATTGAACGATGAGCAAAAATAAAGGAGATGTTGGTAGGACCAAAACGAAAATGAAAAAGTACGCAATTTACTATAATTTCATATTTGACCTTGCATCACAGAATAACATATTGTTGGCAATAAAACATCATCCCTTTGTTTCTTCTTGTTCGTCATCATCATCAACATCTAAAGACTTTTTATATAAACTAAAAAGTAAAATGAAGCTAAATATCTTGTGAGGATGAGATTCGTTTCTTCGTTGGAAATGAATATAATTGTCCTTAAGAGGTTTATAATGCCACAATCATTAGTCGAGAATTATAATTTGTTATTATTGCGAATTAATTAAAAACGCGGAGAGAAAAGTTGAATTAATTGTCGTCCATCATTAGCAACATTGTTATTATTAGCAAATAATTCACTTTAATTGCAGCGTAAAATCGATTTTAAAATTGCACAGTATTTTTCTCCGCACATCCACGTATTAATTAAATCATTTTAAAAACATTTTCATTCCTCCTCGTTATTTATTAATATTAAACATATTAATGTATGTAAATCTCTCTCTCATCTCTATGAAAGTATTGTCTGTTGTATACCGTGACATTGAGTGTATGCATATCGAGCAAGTTTGCATTATTATTATGCACTTTTAGTTCTTGAAGCAAGTTCAAGGAAGTTAGTGGTGCCGGTCGTTGACTAAACGACCTTGCGAACAGATTCGACCGGCGAACCTGTATAAAATTATAAAACACCTCTTCTGTGAGAATCCTCTCTATCTTTATTCCACACACACAGCATTAATTAAGACACACGATTCCGTATTATTAATTTGCAAACATTTTCAAAATTTAAATTTGATCGTTTAAAAACAAAAGGATGAACGAATTAAGTAGGAAATGTGTGATAATCAAACGTTCAGAAATAATTTAATAAACGTTCATTGAACCCTTTATTTACTTATGAAAGAAAAATTACTTTTTTGTTAGCACATGAAGAAGATTAAAACGGCATCCGTATCGATTTGTCTTTTTGCCACAGAGCAACTCTAACTTCCTGATCTATAAAGGTGGCAATAATGAGGGGACAATAAAATAAATTGCGAGAGAAATAAAAGTAAAGTTAGAATTTCATTTCCATTTCGATTTTATTTAATTAGCATAAATTCTTTTTTTACGAACATGCAAACTTATTTAGATGCAGCTTCTATTTAAATGAAACCAAGCAGTTTCTAAATGAGAATGAGGTAAATGTCCTTCGATAATATATCAATTTTATTTATTAAATTCCGTTAGTAGAAATGTATGAATAGATTTCGTTAAATCGATCAACTTCTTCGACTAACAAATTATAAATGTACGGTGTCGCATTTGATTTAAGAAATTAATGTTATCTACTGAAACATTGTCTCTCGATCAGCTTCAAGTTGGTACATTTAACACGGCAATCAGATAATTATTTTGAAAAAAAAAATCACGTCTCGCTACAGATCCGAGATTATCCTTCGCGATGTGCCTTTCTTAAAAGAGGCAAATTGTACCTTTTGTTATAATACTCTCACTCTATACGTTTAAGCATTATTGCCCAAGTTGTTTTGCATGGGGAATATCATTTATCATCAGACATAATCTTCGTTGTTGTCGTTACGATTTTGACGATAAGAACTTTTCTTGCTTTATAAATCATGATGACGACAGTGATAACACAGACGAATAACTTTCGGTTTTCAAATAAAAAGAAAATTAATTGCAATAATAAATCGAATGGCGAATAATCGAGCAATAGAAAATGTTAAATGAATTCAAACTATTTCGGAACTTTTAATGCGAAGTGTCGTTTAAAATTGCTTGCATAAAACATGAATGCTTTTAAGCTTCTGCTTTTTATTCAATTTATTATTAAATTAATTTATCGCTGAACGAAAATTAGAAAATTATTTGCTACGATTATACGTAATGCGACAGCGTCTTTGCTTATCTCGTTCGTGTTAAATTATTATTATTGCCTACATGTTAAAAGAGGCATAAAATAGATACAAAGTTTTCTAGGTGTATCCTTGAACTTAACGTATCACTTAATCTTAACTATTTTATTAGGAATTCTCTTATTTAAGGCACGTTTCACTCCAATAGAGAAATATTATTATTGCACTACAGTGCAGAGTTTTTCGTTATTGTTTTGCCTTGTTGTTGCTGACCTGAAAAATTTATTATATTGCAAATTTATCGATATAAATTAAATAATAATAATGGTGGAACACAGTTACCTACTTCTAACAGATACGGGGGCCGTTCGAGGTGGCAATTATCGAATTTATCAGTCAGTTGTTGCTTCAATTCCAGGCTAAAATCCTTTACATACAATCAGTATCTGCGATTTTGCAATATGCGAACGGAGATTAAATGCTAAAATAAATTGAATTCGCCTATGCAAAAGTTTCAGAGTAACCCTCGTACTCGCACTCGAGCAAGTCGATAATTGTTTTTAAGTGGTTTAACAGAAAAAGACTTAAATATTTGCTGCTCCTTGAAGATAAAAATACGGTATTTTAATGAGTCAATTATTTCGCGAAACAATTATTATTATCTCGGCATATTTCAATGAAAAACAGTACGGATTGTTATTATTAATTATCATTATAGCATAAAAATAAAAGATATGTTAAATTGTTACGGATTTATAGCGTATACATGGGAATTGTGCTTCTTAACTCGTGACTGGTGCAAAATATTACCGAGAAAAGTTTTTGCAAAGGAAAATTAAGCAAGACTTGGAATAAATATCTGGTAAGTCATGTTGATTTTATAGACCGTCGCCAGGGGTCATTATGATACTGTATTTCCTCTGGCAGTGGACGGATACAATGTAATTTTAATGTGTGATACCGATGTGCGTGTTTTATGCATTTGACCATATAATTAACCGTGTAATATAAAGTTTATTGTCGATTTTAGCGCACGTACACCCCGGCGAAAATGGAGGACGAGCGAGAAATAAAACACATGGAACGGTTTGCAAATTCATATTTATTGCACAACGCTGGCATTATTTTCTGGTCGCGTTACAATGTCGCTTTGCCGATTTTCGTATTATTGTCTCGAGAATCGATTCGCATACAGTATCATTATTCACGTGTTTCCTAATAGAAGTAGTTAAATTCTTCATATTTTCACACTCACTCTCGGGCAGATTGTTTGAATTGTTCTGCGTGTAAAATGGTAGAAACCGTTGAAAATAATAAAGTTTTCATTGTGTAACTTCAACGTTAGAAATGGCATTTTTGTGCTTTACCTTTCGATTAATATTCATGGTGCATTTAAAAAACAACCAATTGAATTATTAAACAGTTCTGGTATCTAACTTATACCGTATGATTTAAATTGTAACATTCTTTTGAATTTAACGTGCGGATTTGTTCTTCGAAACACAAACATCTCGTTAACGGATAATGATTGTGCTCCGCATCGTTAATATTAATCGAGTTTCAATTGAAATAACTAAACCGCATGATTATTTGAATTCTTATTCAACGTTTAAACGCCGTAATCACGTTCTCAGAATGACAAGATTGTCAGATATTTAACGTGCCGTCTTAAAATGAAAAGAAAACATTTTGCTAGTCGACAAGAAAAAAGGATAAGGACCCTTAAAGACGTTTACATGTTCCGCGAGGGATTTCAGTCCGGGCGATTCCTCGGGGAAAACGGAGCTTTTATGAGAATTTCCCTTCAGGAAGGAACTTTCTTTGCAAGGAGTAACTTTTGCATAACGTTCCTTACATTTCTTTTGTAAGCTAGTTGTTCCAGTTTTGTATAATATAACATCTTTTCAATTATTTAAATCTAATTGAAGCAATAATCTAATAAAATCTCTTATCGAGGTTAATCTAATTGATTAATAATAATCTTCCTAGTGCCACACGTTGTTAAAACTAAGTGCAACCGGCACAAGGTGCAGCAATCACAATGGCTCGAGGCTTAATTTTCTCCATGTCGTAATTAATTGATACTCGGACGTATGAAATCTGTTCCTATTCAAATCTATTCGATTAGATGACCCAAATATCGCCAATCGAGACGATCTCGTATTGAATAAATGGTAACGATTCGAACTTGGAAGACGTCCAAAGGATGGTATTAATCTCATTCGTATGTAACGAGGCTGAACAGCAGTATAATTGATTTCGATTCATTAATAAACCGTAAATGAATTAATTATAATCTTATAATTATCGATAATAATAAGAATGTATCTAATGGTGTTTAATCATTTTTGTTTTGTCTTTCGATAACAAAATCCTCTTTGCTCTCTCGTTCAGAATGATTGCATTTAACTGTAATAAATTTCTGCGCCAAATAAATTATCAGATGGTGCGAATTCTTGCAATTACTACATTTCACATACACCAAATTATTCTATTGTGCTCCTTCAAGTTTTGTTGTTTCATTTTCGCTTCCCCATTTTTATTTTTTAATTGCTAGGTTAAATTAGTTAAAATTTAATTAAGCGAAATAATATGATAATTTTAATTGTAATGGTGAAAGCATTGAGGACGATAATAATAATAATTGTAAGTATTAAAATGAACGTAAGGGGAAATTAAGAATAATATAAAGGTAACTCGCTTATTATTATTGTACTTTGCAAGTATTGTTTCGCATCGGAATTGTGTGAGAAAATTTGCTCCCTGCTCGATTACAGTTACGTTTGGGAACCTGTTAAATAATAACAATAATAACTCACAGTAAAAGAATTAACCGAGAGAAGATATGTCGGAGTGAAGCCGAAAGACGAATCGAATTAATTTAGGAATTAGCCGGTTTTATGGCTTTATCCGTTGTACTTTTGTTTTACTCTTCTTTTTTCTGTAATTTCGTTCGCTCAAGTACAATGCCTTCGTTCGCTTTGAGTCGCTGCACGGTTTTGTGCGGTTAATTTCCGCGTCGTTCCTCCAAAAAAGAAAACGAAAAAAACAACAAATTAATTAATAAAGGTAGATTAAAGGAAACCAACGTACGTTAAAGTCGGTACACGGAAAATTATAAGGAGCAGTGGAAGGTTTTGTGATTTCCTATTAAGTGGACAACAATAGCATATTGATAGAAAAATGGGGAGATTTTATGAAAGAAGTTTATCAGATGCGTAAATCCAATTACACGACTTTTATATTATATGTGTCTCGTCCGTCTATTATTATTTAACGATGGCCGTTAAAAGTAGAGAGAAGAAGCGGCATAAAAAAAAGAATAATTCCCTCCTTTAACGATAATAAAAAGCGAACTAATTACGACGCAACTTTATATTCCTCATTACGATCCTTTAATTAACGTTTGCGATTGATTAAAGTGATTGCGTTTTTTTCGTTTTATTAAAAGAGAAAAAAGAAACAATTGTAATGAAAGAATTCTTTAATTTGCGAAAATGCTAATTGAAAATGGAACATGTTCTTTAGTAAACGAAAGTAGGTAAATGAGACACTTGAACAATTAACTTTTTCGTTTGAAGTGTTTGAAGTGCATTATTTTTTCGATTTATTACTTTTTTTGGGTACGAATAACAGCAGTTTTTCCATTATATTCGCGTTTTATTCCGAAAATATTCACATGTAACAATTTTGCTTTTTTGTTTATGTATCTTCTTCGTACCGTATGTGTTACATTTACATAATAACAGTTCTTCAAAGTTTTTATCGCTTACGTTCTTCTATTTTTTGGGTATTTTGACATTGTCGGGCATTATTCCTCACTATTAGGCGTGAAAGCACGAGATTCCTACTCTAGTTTTTTTTGTTCTTAATCCAGAAATGAAGAAGAAAAGGAAATACATCATCATCATGATCAGATAACCACCGTAAAATTCGGTCGAGGATTTCGACCGACTGACTGACCAATAATTCTTGTTTTTCATCCGCCACGATTGGAGAGAGGAAAAAGAAATTAATAATAAAGATGGTAAAAGCAGAAGCAGAAAGAAACAAGTTGAAAAACATTAAAACGGTACCTCTTTTTAGGTCTCAGGCGAACGCGCACGGGAACTAAAGCAGCAATATGTACCTGTAGTAATAATAATAAAATAATTCACGTTGTTTCTGAAGAAAGAATAGGTAAATTCATTATGTATAACGGGACGCATATTATTGTTGTTTGATTTCGAGTCTTCTTCTCTTCATTCTTCGTTTACTTCTTCTATTCGGTGATCGGTTAGTTTTTTTTTGTTCTTTTGAAGCCGATATTTAGTTTTTGTCCTAAATTTAGAACCGATCGGAATAATAATCATTCTATTTTTTTTTTCGTATAGGTTTCAGATATTTGGTTCGTGGGAAGATCAACGAATCCGTTGTTGTTGTTATTCAATCATAATTATATGCAATTGGCATATCGTGTGGTATGCCGTAAGTTACGACGTAGCAAATGATCAACAACTGCGAACGATTTCAGCATTTAATTAATACGAAGAATGCGAGTTTAATTAAATAAAGAGTTGCAAACGGTTACGATGAATTTTCTTTTGAATTAGACTCGATGATTAATTTTCGCCATATAAATCTGAAACATTGTAATAGATATACTAAAATATCGCGTTTCTCGATGAAACTGTGTATGTACATGGCTAACAATGCTGCAGATATGCAAAATATTCCGGTGCAATCCGTTTGCATTCAAATGCAAATTGTTGCACGTCCAGTGTATGTGTGTTTGCGGAGAATATTCCTAAATTGGTTTTGTTACTTTATTAATGTCAAACGTTTGCAGAAAACCAGTTTAGTTCCAATCTCCTCCATTCCTTGCTCCTTTCAAACTTTTCCTTTTGCATTATCATTTTTGCTCAGCAACTTATAATAAACGCCAGCTTAATTGATGATAATCAACAGTTATAAACGGAACAATTACATACTGTATTTTTTTGAGTGTTCCAAGTTTAAATTAAAGCACAACAATTAGTTTTAAAAATCGCAACGATTGGATGATGGATAGGGAGTGATGGAAGCTCTCTTGTAAATGGATTGCATTTTTGTTAGGACTTTGTACATTTTAAAATATGCACATTATTCAAGTAATAAGCAAGCAAGTGTGTGTATTTAATAATGCATGAGGCTTAGAAGATGAAGAATTCTCTGCTACGAATCGAGAGAGAGACAAAGAATGATGCAAAGTTGTAGAAGGAAAAAGATACATTTAATACGTTTTCTTTAACAGCACAAACGCAATTATAGCACTAAAGAGAAATTAATAACTTGTCCTCAGCAAACGTGCGTTAACCATATGGTATTTATCGTAAAATATTAATTATTTAACTTCGAATAATGGTGTTTTTTTAATCAAACGCTATCGAATCGATGCAATATTTTTGTTTTTGTTACTAGCACTTGGTACATTGTTTCTCTATTAAATTACAAATGCTTTTAGTAACAATTGAAAACGAAAATGTGAACTTAAATTAAAACAATAAAAATAAATTTGCTTAAACATCTTTTCGAAGTTTAGCAAGTTTTACTCTTCTGGTACAAAAGGAAACGTCTATATGGTATTAGTTAAAAGGACGCTCGTACAATTTCCTGCAAGAATAAATACATAAGTTTATTGCTAATTTGTTCCAATATGATGCTTTATTTAGTCGAAGCCGTGGGAAAGTGATCGCGCCATAAATGCACACACACACACACACACACACGGAGGTATCAATTAATATCCGCGTTTTATTATTCCGATGAATCGAAATGTCCTTATTTCAATTTGCAGACGATCTTGACCGCACGGCCAATAGTTACATTAATTATCGACGTTCGTTTCCTTTTCAATCTGGTTTCGAAATTTCTTTCGATAATTTATTTTTGTAGATAAGCGTATGCTTATTCGTACTTTACATTTATAATTACATTTGAGCACGGTTTTGTTTCCTCTGTTTCAAACAATATTTGATCATGCTTTCAGTCGAGATGATGCAATTAATAAAATGAAAAGCCATTAGACAAATTCATGTTTATAATGTAAAACTATATTAATCGTACAAATTGTTGTAATCGATCAATGTCACTTGGAAGATTATAATTTAGATATTAATAGCTGCAAGAATATGATTCTGAAAAATATTCCCATGTGTGCACTTGCTATTTTGCCAATCAGTTCTTTTATGCAAAACGAGTGGATGACGAAGAACAAATAGCAAACAAACAACGACATTTTCATAGCGAACAATGAAAACGCACGAATAGTTTTGCCATTAAAATTTATAATTACACGCCTAATTGAAATTTAATTAAGTTTATTATTTTTTCCCTAAGTAAATTCAAAACGAAACTACGTTAGAAAACTTATCGGCGATTGATTAAACGCTTAATTGCATTACAATTCGAACGTTAAATGAAAACCATTTGAACGAACATTGTTAGAGAATCGATTGTTGCAACTTTAGAAAAGGAACAAAAAGCTAAGCTCAATATTGAAAGTGACGGCTCAGAAGAAAGCGAGCTGAATTTGCAACGTCCGTATCTGTTTATTTTGATTTCCTACGGGAATAAAGGTCGAACTTGATTCTGCCAAACCATTCCTTTTATCAGGTAAAATATTCGCTTTATAAAAAAGCATCAAATGGCATTTGCCAATATAAGCAAAATTCTTATTGACGTTACTTCAAAGAGTTTCGTTTGCTTTGTATAATATTAAAGTCCGTATCGCTTTATTGTCTTTAACGTGCGGACAATAAAGAAGGAGAAGATTGAACTTTTAAAGCTATGTGCCATGTTTTATTCACTTTATTGTAATACAGTTTGTTTTTAAACTAAAATGGAAAACTCGAAAGAATATCTACCATAAAATGAAGTACACAGTTAGAAGAGTTGTAATTCTAAAATTTGCTTTTTCTCCATCATCATCATCATCATCAAAACAACCGCTTGCATATAGAGTACATCAGCTAGAACGACACCATTTGAATTTTTCATTCGGTCGCTTATAAAATAATTCGAAAAAAATTTGAAACTGTAAATCGCTATCATATCAGATTTTTATTCAACAGACAGAAATGGTTTCATATGTTAACGTTAAATTTTAATACAAGCAAATACGTTTCTTGTCAATTGTTCTAGCATATAAATATTTAAGAGAACATTTAAAGCACCTACCAACAGAAGTGTCTTAAGAAATTGCCAATTGTGAGACACAAAGCGGCTGTTTAATGATGAAAATAGTCATCATCGTATAAACCTGCAAATATTGTTGTAGTTTCCTTTGTGTGTGTCGTTACACCCAGTGAGATTAAACATTTGAATAACAGTTAGTGAAACATCTTGAGGAGCCGAGAAGAAGACTATGAATGTAAGGAACAGAAATGAAATAAAATGTATGTAACGACAATACGAGTATTATTTGCACGTGCCGATCTTTGATCTTTGTACCTTTTCCTATGAACCTCAACGTTTGCTGTTCCATTGTATGGTGTGAACAATTCGTACAAAAAACAAATTAACGTGTGCAAAATCAAAGAAATAATAATGTTAATCAGTTTCGATATTAAGACACAAATAATTCAAATGCTTCTAAATGAGCAAGATTATGATTATATTTCTTATAAAAAATTTCAAATATAATCTCTTATTCATTATCAGTGTTAATTAATAAAACCTGCGGGAGGTTAATGAGATAGGACATTGAATTTACTTTAATTATCGCAAACGTGACATGCAATTTTCTTGATTATAATCATTTAAGTATTTTAAATGATAATATAAGGGTTTAATTATAAATGGTAATTCGTTATTTTTGCACGCGTTTATAACAAATTGCATAGGAAATCGTCTACATTTTCACCTTCGGGCCACGATAGTAAAAGTTTCACACAACAGCAACTAAGAAGAATCAAAAAGAAATTCCTGTGATTAAATTTGCCCGTTGTTAGAAATCATACAATTTCATCGATTCACCTTGAATTAATGGTAGATGATTACGCAGATATTTAACACTAACTGTAGGCTATTAGTAGAATCAAAAGCAAGGAAGTCGATGCGATTGATATTATGTAAAGATTTCAATTGCATTTGAACAAATGTAGCTTCAAGGGAAACTGAAAATTGCTTCTGTGCAAAAGGAAAAATTGAAGAACAACGAACTTTTTGCGGATTTAAGCTTATAAATGTTGCTTGTAGAATATCATAAATTTCACTTTTTAAGGGTGTTGACTTCAGAAAATATAGTGACAAGCATGAAATCAAGACAATATCCTATTGGGATGTTTCTCTATAAGAATAAACTCATTTTTTTAATAAGTAATTGAACGTATTATATTCTTTTTAGCTCTCTTAAACAGCGAAAAAAATGTATTGGCAATAACGAGGATTGCTAATGGTACATTTGCATTTTTTTTCTTCTCCGCCAGATAAGAAACATTTCCAATGATAAAGCCGAACATGTCGTTTGAGATTTTATTAATTAATTGCAGTGTTTCGTTTAATAATAAACGTAATGTCTGTAGTAAGCAGCAACCTACCATTGCCATCTAAATGCAAATACGAAACATGTTTGACTCAAGAACGTTCGCATAAAATTTAATTATGAAAACCATTAAGAGCAAGGTATACACGGTTTTTGTTTTCAACTAGTCGAACATTAAGTAATACAAGAACATTAAAATCTAATTGACACTTATAAAGTCTAATTTCTTTTAAAAATTCAGTTCAACATGTACATTTAACATAAAGAAATCGACGTTTGTAATGAGAAAAAAAGTTTGCTGATTAAACAGAAATTTGGAAAAATATCCGATTGCACAAGTTTAGATCTTGCAGAATGCCATTTTGTTGCCAATATGGGTTCTATTCTTTGCTTTAACAATCGCACAATCATAATGTTGATCATTACGGGGAGAATATTAAGTTTGTTACGTTATTAATGACATCGACGAACGTTAATTTCCCTCGTCGATTTCATGCATCGATACCTTCGGCGACGATGATGGATGCGCTGTTAAACTGTGCAAGCATAACAAATGCCTCCTACGTGATCATTTTACAATAAATCAAATACTTCATTTGAATATTATGCAGTTCCCGTGATTCTTCAAACACTAACCAGACATGTGAAGCAGAATTTACCAGTCTGAAGAACGCCACTTTCTGCAGACAATAGGATACTTTTTAAAGTGGCGAGTAAATTGGCGGGCGCCATCAACCACTTCGTGGTATTTTCTAGCGTGATCTTCGACACTAATAGTTGTGTATCTCGTCCATTTATTTACGTAGTGGCTTTTTTGTTTCTGTTGAATAGGTTTTCAAGAGACTTGCAGCGAGAAATGTTTTCTTTGCACGCGCAAAAAATCTGGACCGCACCGTTGGTTTTGCGCTTAATTAAAATAATCTGTGCCCAATTTGTCAAATATAACACTTATAATAACACTTATAAAATTAGCTCGTTATTACGCTCGCATTATTTTTGAGATGCTTCTTGATTTACCAAATGTTATTGAAGCAACTGTTATCATTATTGTAATTATTAAAGAAGAAGTTATTTGCCCGTTATTATAATTTCGACAAGTAACCAAAACTAATTGGAATTACTGTAAATATTACACATTATGCCTATTTGTTACTATAATCGGCGTCTCTACATTGTGTTTCAGCATTTGCTTGCAACTCATTTATTACGTGTTGGCAAGATGATGATGCTTCTAAAATACATTTCTTTTCGGTTATATGCTTTGAAATTAGATCGGCAATTTATTGTACGTACAATATGGATGAAATGAATGAAAATGATGAACGACTATGCGATGAAGTTTATAAAAATCGATCGAATCCTCGTTTCGATTTTAGTTCAACTAACTGGAAAATTTACTTATAAATAATCTCAACCTATTTATTCTTCTCATTTTTCCAAAAACTATCTCTCTTTCGCACACAGATATTTTCGATTCCTCTTATTCTTTCGCTCGTGATGAATGAAATTTGTTGTCCGGTTAACGTCATCTAACGTTTTAACACGCAATAAATTCCTCTATACAACGATTTATAGAGATTATAAATAAAGCTTATTAGTTGGGGATTATCATTTGCCTCGATTGAAGAAACGTTATTTAACAATTCGCTTGTAGTATGCACGTAGTATATAAGAAGTAATCGATTTCACCAATAGCAGGATGCGACAGGAGGAAATTTCGCAACGGCTCGCAATAATCGAAGAATTCTTCGAATACTTTGTTATTTTAATCAAACGTACAATTAAATTATGGTAACGAGTTTTCAAATTCCAACAGATTTATTAATCACTTTTAATGGATTATAATAATTTAATAAGAAGCGCATTCAATAAAATTACTTAATGCAATGATATTGTTAAGCGAAAATAACGCAACCAGCTACGGAAATCTCGTTTTATATTCAATTGCATAATTGAAATCTGCACGTGCAAGTTTAAGGTCAATGCATGTAGGTAGCGCGCGAAAAATGTTATGATATGTTGATTGAAAATGACTGTTAACTCTCAAGAAGACCACTCATACGCACTTTATCATTCGCATTTCATCCATTAGACTCTAATGATTAGAGAATGATTTCTCTCCTTTTCCAAAGCATTAAAGCAAGAAAGCCTCAGTCAAAGCTTAAGAGTACAGTAAATGTTTCTTCGTTGAATGAAAACATTCATGCAAAATCCAATAATGCTGCTACAACTCAATAATATTTACTATCGTTTGCATAGACATGAAAGAAATTGATAAATTCGTTGACAGTTTAACATGCGAAATAAAAGATTTTTTTTCCAATTTGTTTCTACACGAAATAAACTTGAAGTAAACGTGATAATGACTGAAGATATTGTGTTGAAAAAGCAATCATGCGAAAGGGACCACTTGCGCTATGTTATTCTTCTCGAGGGCACATCGTTGTCTTCGATAGTATATACGTGGAAATGTAAATTAGATTGTCTTTCTATCTATAATAAGGACCTACAGAAATGAATAGACAGTTGAAATATTCTGCATCTAATATTACCAGTGTAATTATAAGATTCTTTTCGTTTTAAATCATTAGTTTAGTTCGTTTTATTAATAATTTTCGCAATATCATTATATGGTGTGACACATAACTATTAAGACCACCACATTTTTGTGCATAATTTTGTTTCCTGGCTCAATCCGAATCGGACCGATATTATTGGATTCTCAACTATAAAAGCTCATTCTGTGGTAGGCAATAATTGGGCCTTTTTCAATGTCAGATAAAGAACTGGAAGACGACATTTTTATCAAAGTCCTGATTAATGACCTGACATATTACAAGAAGTTCATTCCCACAGATTTTCAAATGTTTTAAAATGGCTTAAGTTGATTCTCCCAAGTGATCTTATATTCCTGTGGCACTAAAATTTCAATGATTTGCAATGCCTTTTTAAATTTGTATGATAAATTATCGAAGTTGCATTAATTAGATTCATTTTGTCATTCTGAATCAAATAATACCGCTTTAGTCCAGATTGAGTCACGAGAAAAAAAGTTATGCCAAAAAATGTGGTGGTCTTATATTTCTGTGTCACACCATATATCTCACGTCATAAAGGGGCGAAATAGATTTGCTTATCATCATGAGAAACACATTAATATTGTTTTAACCCCTTATCAATATTAATGCAACTAAATTAACGAGCGAATTGCTACTTTTATGTAATTTATTACGTCTACGTGAAACGCTTTATTAATTCTCGAAGAGGGGCATTGCTTTCGCTGAAAATTAATAGTTGAAGCACTAAATATTAAATCTGGCAGGTATGAACTATAACTGAGATTTCTAAGCGAAATTTGGCAAACTAAGCCTAATCCGTAGACTAATCTTAAGAACCTAAATTTGATTAAGTAAAACGCTACACCAAATTGATTCCAAATGGATCTTCAAACATCTGTTAACATTCACTTCTACAGGAAACGTTATTTATTATTTAAAGGTCACGGTGGATGTCCTAGATTTTGTTTGGAAATCTCTACGCTTATCATTGAAATAATATTGTAATAAGAGGAAGCGTTTATGTGCAAAAAGGAAACTATTCAACTTTTTTTGCTACTAGTCGTAAAAGAAAATGAAAAGAAAAAAAAATGGAACGGCCTTCTCCAAATGACCAATTTAATTGTCATTAACCGTTTTACTAAGAGGTCGGTATTCTTCCTTTATCCGCGTGTGTGTGTGTAAAATGTAGCACAAAATGATGATGTAGAAAAGCGTTGGTGTGTATGTAACTGTATAAAATACATTTTAATGGTACAACGAATCAGTTTATTTCGCACGACACTTTTAAATGAGCGTACGAACGAAAAAGAAGTAAAAAGAGAGTGAGAAACGGATATTTACCGTAAATTGTCGCATAGTATTTGTGGTAAAAATAGATTTAGAAGGAGGAAGAACTATAGAACAAAGGGAATTAGCAACGAAATGCAACATATAAATACCTATATTCTTCGGTTATTTGCACACGCATAAGAATCTCATTGCATACATTCACGAGTGGACATATACTTGCCGTACAATTTTTTTTCCACATTCAGCAAAATTTTCGAACGAAATTCACCCAGGAAGCTAAAAAATGCGGTGTCTCCTCGGGGTTGAAATTAGAAATCGCATTTTTGTTTCCATCAATCACATTACATCTGCGCTTTTTTTTGAAGTATTTTAATGCTCGGTTCATACGAATTGTTCTTGTAGGAATGTAGGAAAGTGGATGGAAGTATGCTATAAAAACTTTTGTTATTGCATTTAATGTACATTTTTTACGCGTCCCTTTTTTATTTTTCGCAAAAGGAAATATATTCAATTTAAAATTCCATCTTTGCATCAACAACAAAAATATATATTAAATGTTAGAGAGAGAGGGGTATATAAAAAACGCTTGAATGCGAGCAGTTAGTTATTTTCCTTGTGTAATTTTTGAAAGAGTGGCGAGAGAGCGCAGGCAGAGGAAGCTATGAAAATATGTATTAAACAAGAAGAAAATAAACTATGGGAATGAAACTGAAACTGGGCAATAAAATGCTGCCGCGATATACTGCCTCGCCATTTAATTCCAATTGCAATAATAAAATTTCTCTTACGCTTTTAATTTCTAACTAAAATTCATTTCAATTAAATCGCAAGGCCTCTTGTAGCAATTTGCTTCTACGTGCAGATTTATTGCGATTTCGTCTTATTAGATTTGCAAGCGTAACTCTAAACTCGTTTTTTGATTGATTGAAATCAGATTTGTTTCTAACAATGGAATAACTACACGCGATCACGAACGTTTACGTACACCACATATAAATCAGGATCTTAAACTATTCTGTATAAAAGTTCTCGAAATTTGTTTAAATTAAAACACAGATTTTTTAAAATTTTAGTCTAAATTCATTTTTATTCAAAATAATATCTTCTGAGTGCAATACAATGATAAAAAGTGCATCAAATGATCTTTACGTATATTATATTAAGTTGATATCTGGCCAAGCTTTCTTAATTACTTTTACTTCATCATAATGTTTTAGTCTCATTGCTAAATTATGTTTTGCAGAATATTTTGAAGCTCCCAACTCCATTTAAAGCTGTTTCAATGAAGATTTTTTGTTACTTTGTATGAATCGACGCATTTTTCATTGTCAATGATACTTTCGGTAAAGTATGTTTTTGGTCTGCCTGATCGACCAATCTCTTCACGACCACACTTGAAGCGATTTGCAAGTTATTTGTACGTATCATCAACATAAACATATTTCGTCATTTGGAATTTCTTGGCAAATATTTTTCGAGCCAAAATAAAATTTAATATTGGCTAAAACCAATAAAACTAAAGATGATGTTACATCTTGCGTTAACAACATTTTTTTGCGTTAACAACATTTTTTGCGATAATCCAAATTATAAGAAATTTTCGAACAATAACAAATATAACTTCGTGTAAACACACTGTATCAATATAGAACGCTAAAAGTTTAGCAGTTATTAAGAATGTTTACGAACTTTTTAGACAGAGAGTAGAAACAATACAGATCAAATTTTATTTTTCAATAAGTTTGATATTCATCCAAGAATTTGATTACACTCATTGAAGATTCTTTTCCAATTACTTTTTTAATGCGTGAACTTTCGTGAGCGAATGTAATATAACAGCAGCAATGAAATAAAACTAAAATATATGAAGAATACAATGAAGGAAACAGCGATGAGATACGCCTACAATTTTGTTTGACCAATTTCTGAATACGAAACAATCAATTATAATCAACCGTTCGATCGTGCAGACAATCATTTTAAAAACGAGCAAATCGATATTCATGAACTTCGTCTTCTCCGTTCAAATTCATACTTGTATCATTTTATGAACATGCAGTCGGTTCTTATTGATTGTAATTGTCGTGAGGTCAATCTATTTTCTTAACAATCATCGAATGCACAATGCCCTACTAAACTTCAACCTAAACCGATGGATGATGATAAATGGATATTTTTATATCGGTCTTCTTCAGATCTCTGATGTAAGAAACTGCTTAAAAAACGCGACAATAACGTTTTCCTATTTATTATTATTATTACCTTATTATCTGTTCATCTTCTACAAGTATGTGGTAGTGTTAAATATCTTCCGCTGTGAACAACTTCTTCACGATGAATGAACGTGAGAATTCGTTGGTTATGGCAAAGGGAATTGATTTCTTAAGGAATTGTAAATATTTAATAAGGAAAAACAAAGTTTCAAATTGTAAAATTTCGCAGGAATAACGGCAAACACGAGTTAATTTGCGAAAAGTTACACAAAAAGTTTACGAAAAAGCTGTAGGTGTCTCTAATAATTGCATTCTCTCGTACCTTGAAAGAAACATGATTTATTCGACATTATTTTTCTTTCTTGCGTTAGGATTATTTTCGATTCGTCTTGGTTCTGTTAATAAAACAGTATTGTCTTTTACTTTTATTATATAATAGAAAGAATATTAGATTTGATTAATTATTATGTTAGTTATTTACTAAAAACAAAACAGATGGTTTATTGTCGCATTGTATTAATGTTATCAAACGAAATTTTTATTTGCAATTTAAAATAATTACGATAACCTTATTCACATGTAACATATTATATAACAATAATGATGATGATAGCGACGACAATAATAAGCTACTTCTTCATCATCATCATCATCTTCTTCGTACATTTCTTCGCACATTACCGTTATGCTGTGTGTATAATAATATAAAGATAATATGTATTTAACACTAATAATATTACTATTATAGTTATACGATGAGAGTTGTCTTCCTCTTTGTCTTAAATAGAAATATTTTTTCTCAAATTTTTAACAAATTATTTATATATCCTTATATTTTATTCTTAATTCTATGGCATAATTTATGTCAACTAATCATCTTTGTATAGTATCCGTTTGATATTTTTATAACCATTAACACGATCTACTTAATAATCGCAACCGAAAAGGAAATTGGAATGTGGGGAGTATCCAGAAAGCAAAGAGTAAATGAACTGTTGATGGCGATGAAGAGATCTTGTTCGTCGGCGTTTGATTCTTTCCCATCCTCAAAGAAGTAAACCACAAAAGTCGAACAACAATTTTTTTCTTTCTTCTTCATATCAACTTACAGAAACTGTATTCTTCCATGTAACCTAAATAAATATTGATGCTAACGATATAAAATGCTCATGGAGGACGTCAAGAAAAACTGACTTTACCATCCACAAAAGTTAAATTACAAATTTATCGAAAGGCGTATCTTTCAATATCAAATTAAAGAATGAAATTCACCTTTTTGACAAGTTTACAACGACTAGAATGAAAGATTCAGATAAAATCAATCACGATCGGCTTTATATTTTCTCTAATAACTTCAGACATGAATTTTCCGTTCTTCTTGTAAAATGAAAAATTTGCAAAATAACCTTGCTATTGGAACTGCAAAAAAAAGAAACCGATGATAACATTTTCAGATGAGTAAATTTGCATCCGATTAAACGCATTTCGCTCAATGCCGTTTTACACGGTTCAACGAACTAATGGTTATACTTGCATGTACATATATGTTGCAAAGATGTATAAGAGAGAGGCCATCATCAGCATCATCGTGATTGAATTCAGTTCATTAACACAACCGCAGCATTAGATACAGAAGTGACCGGGAATTGCTGTTATCAAATTACCACAACTACCGTACATTACACTACATCATTATTACCAATCCGATATACAATAAACGAACAAGAAGAGTGTTAACAAATTGCCCTTTAATTACGTTCCATTACGTGGAAATTTTTGTCAATCAGTTGCTACCTCTTCCTCATTTTGACCAACAACGAATTCACATCGAATAACAATTTTAACGCTACTTGCACAAATTAAATTGTTAGCAATAATTATTCAAATTTACTTGTATTTACAAGTGATTATCGAAGGAAACAATTAACGAACATAAATGAAAGTTATTACTATAATTTTTTTGCATGAAATTTGAAAAAAAAAAATAATTTCTAATTATCTAATAAACCACAAAAAAATAATAAAGACCAATTAGATATTTTATGTTTCCGTTTTATTTCAAACGAAATAATTGTTAGTCTTAAAAAGCGACGCATTTGATGGCATGTATGGATCATCAATTTGAACTGGTACATAATTAATAAAAAATAAACGCCAATTTCAGTTTAATAATTGTCCTTTTTCATTTTCATCGATATTTTCTTCATCTTTTTGTTGCAATTAAAAATTAATATTTAACGATGGCCATTAGATCCGATACTGAGAAAGCTAACAATAATAGCCGTCCATTAAAAGTGTCTTCATCGTCCCATTACGGCATCTAATTTCTTTTCTTTTTTACGCTCAAAGCCTTTAAATTCGTAATCGTGCGTATAAGAAAAACGAAATATGATTAAAATCTGATCGGATAGAGAGGATTAAAGTGATTAATGACACGGGGGGAATTAATTTTAAATGCACGCACCCTTGAGAAACTCTTAATATCTCTTTCAATTCGCTTCAAAGTTAATAAGAGCGATTTCTTCTTCCAATCTGCATCCAGTGCAAATTGAAAGCGATTAATTTAAATTCGAAAATACGTGCATGTAATAAATAAACGGGAATTAGCGAGACCGTCTCTCATTTCTTTGACTTGTTTCACTTCAATATTTAATATAATAATAACCAAATCATCTTTTTATATTTTATTCCTTTGGAATGGGTTCTAACCGTAAAATTGAAAGTAATTGGAGCCGGTATATAAACACAGAGAGAAATGCCGTACTTTACTTCCGTATTCATCATCGTCATTATTTGTCGACAGGAAAGAAAATGAATTCCATCATCTTAGCGTCTTCCTTTTTTCGGTTTCTGACAGCAATTATCGTCTCCTCGTGCATATAATAAAGGAAATGTTCCTTCTTCATTTTGACCTTCCTACTCGTTCGTCGTCAAATTTCAATTGTGCGATTTTTCAATAAAAAGAAACCTTCGCAATCTTCCTTTCTCTCTGCCTGTAAAAAAATCAGTTTTCTTCGAAAGCACACGTCCGATATGATTTTTCGGGTCAATTAACTCCCCTTTCTAATTGCTGCCCATTAATTTAATTAAGAAACATAATAAAGCACGTTCACCTCGTGATTATTTATAATACAACAACCAAAATACAATTTTACGTTGTCCATTTTCTTTTATCGGTTTCGCAATTTCGTTTCTATTAATATTTGTTGCTGCCGCAGCCTTCAACACGAGAGGGAAAAATTTCCATAAACGAATACCTCTCTTTGCGCTCGTTTCCTCCAAATTTAATTTTTCAATTTAAAACGGAAATTGCACCGACACTAACGAGCGCAATTTAAATAAGGTTTATATAATAATAGTAATTTTAAGGAATTAAGTATTTTTATACTTACGAATGCTCTCCATTTCACTAGCGTGACGCTCCTGATGATATTAATTATTATATCTAACTGTTATACGAAACCACTATGAGACAATGACATTTAATGCGTTAAATTAAAATCACTGCGGAAGAATGTACCGATTGTTATCTGCAAACATTTTCCCGTTTTTTTACTACTGAAAAATTGACAACGTATTTCCTTGTCATGATAAATTGAATCGACAGATTCATGTACTTTTAAAAGAAGATTAAATTAACTTAATGCGAAATTTAATTTTTAAAGAAATACCTGAAAATTATTCTGGAGATTATAATTTGAAAATTGCATTTTAGTTTTTTGCACGTAATACCTAACATTCCTTATAATGGATTGATTTAATTATAGTACGAGAGCGGTTTGATGCACAACTTGTTTCGCGTGCTGTGGAAAATAAAAAATTCCGATGCAGTAATAAAGTTTCATCCATTTAAATGACAAATTTAATTTTGCAAATAATTCTGGCAATAGTAAATTGCTTAAAAGTTCATTTCAATTTAAGTGCTTCAAGTGATAAACAAAGTGGATGAACTTGGAATTCGAAATGTAATTCAATATTGCGTTTTTGGATGAGGAAACAGCGAAGGAAATCCATGAGCGAATCTGTCCACTGGACTCATGTTCTTCCTATGAAACCGTTTATCTTCGGGTGAACGAGTTTAAAAACGGTATAAGAAGCATTCGAAATGCATCAAGTCCTAGAGGTTCAAAAACAGCAGTCATATTTCAAATCAACAATAAAATTAATGAAATGGTCTTGACTAATAAGCGAGAGATATTGATCGAGATAGTAGAGACCACGAGCATCTGAAATGAACAAGTTTATTTTATTTTGCAGAATGAATTGCACACGAAAAACGTTTGCGAAAAATGCGTGCTTAGTTTTCCATTCTTCCAAACCATTCTTCTAAATCCAGATTTCACCATGACAGCCGTAACACGCAGCAAGAAATGCTACAACAGAGGCTGAAGCCATTGAATTGGCTCGATCTGCTCACGAAACTCCAAACATTGCTCGCCGAAAGAGACTTGCTCAAAGTATGAGTGTTATGTAGTTCTTAAGAAATCCACTTTTGCAAAAGAATCAGAAAACTTGAGGAACGCTGGCACAAGTGATTTCGACTTCCAAAGGACCAGGTTGAAAAACTAAATAGCCGTTAAAACCGAAATTGTTGTCTGGCATTTAATATAGATCAAAACAAGTTATACATCAAACCATCCTCGTACATCATTATCATATCGATGGTGTGAAGAATAACCGTTATGGATCGATTGGAGATGATTTGTATAATGGATATTTTGTTTCACTTCCTGCTACAACCATGGAAATTTAACAAAAAGTGATTATATCTGTAAAACCAGCATTTATAAGCCAACCAAAATTTATAATAATACACAAAAACGGCGAATATTTTACCATCACTTTTTTTTAATGTAATGAATGTTAACTGTTCATTATAAACTGCTATCATCGTTATTAAAATTTAAAAGTTTTCACCGACACGCATAATAATATAATTTGTGGATGTATTAACAATAATTACACCTGTAAATTGCATTCCATCCAGTATTCAACATCGTAAATAATTATAGAACGTAATAATGTTGTTACCACATAAAGAAATTTAGATTCTTTCGTCTTTCTTTTTTGCGTGTTTCAAACTGGATTGTTTTGTTGCGCCGACACACTTTTAAAATTCAAACTAAATCATTAATTGGTTATAATAAAAACGTCGTTCCGTTTTATTTATTTCGCACAATAATTTCGCCAATCTCTATCGTGGCTCCCCGGTTCAATATATTACGTATTATAACGGTACGAATTTTATAATTCGCATACATCGATAAAAGCCTTAATGGAGCTTGATTAGTTCGTAATATGATTGTAATGATGGAGCTTCCTACTTCTTTCTCTTGCTAATTCCTCATTTCATTTATGGTCTTTCTTCTGCTGTTAAAGAATGATTCGAAATTTGATTTATTAGATTAGAAACGTCTCTGTAAGCTTTTTTCTGTTTTCGTTATTAATTCCCTGTGAGAAATTGGTTTCGGAATGATTGATGTTACACAGGAGCAAGAAAAAAATTCGATCTTCATACATTCTTCCTGTTTTCGGATATTTGCCTTATAATGCGATAATGATGAATTTTATGTATTAAAATGAAACTGTTATAAAAGGCAAATCGTTGATAAAAAATGAGAATTCGTAACAGTATTTTATATTATATTATAATGATTTTGATACGAGGAGAATTTTTCCAAATGGCATTAACGATTGCAATTAACGGATTTATTAGTGGAGATTTAATAAGCATTTAACTTGATACAAATAGATTAATAAAATTCCTTTGAAATTATGCATTAGGTATGTTGCCATTTGCAAATGCTTGCGGATAAAGTATAAAATATAATTTGTCGTTTATTGTCCGATAAATTGCAAATATTTTTTGTCCCCGTTCCTTAGGCATTAAAGCTTTCTTAAGATGCGATTCGTTCACCTCGTGGTGCGATTTATCTCTTACTGGACAATTGCGAATTATGTTGGAATTTCCGCAGTGCTGCCACCATAGAAGTGGAGGAGGAGGACCGGATTTGCAATGCTTGAAAAACGAAAGAAGAAATTAATTTGCTTAAAGCTGCGGAAGATATCGTTTCTTAGTGTATCCGCCTTAAAAAAATTTTTTCTTCTTAAATTAGTTTATTTGCATTTAATTGCAACGAATTAAATGTAGAAGAATAATCGTTGTAATGAAGAGAGAATTTCGAAAATTTTTCCACCAAATTGCAATTTTAAAATTTGTTGGTACTCTTTCATCTCTGCCACTTGCAGAATGATTCGATATCGATGGAATCGATAATAACTGAACGCAACGACCTGAAAAAATCTCTCATCCGATGATGCCACCGTTGAGTACTCGTAAAACATCAGTTCGAACGTCGCTCCTCGATAACTGAATCCTGTTAGACAGGAGGAAAACCAGGTGCAATGAATAATGACAATAATACTACCGGAAAGGTAGAAAAATGAGGGTAGCGAACGTTATGATATTTGTCTCTACCGCTCTTTTGTTAATGTTAGAGGAGGAAAAATAGTTTGCCGTCCCTCTCTATCTCCAATTCCTCGTTAAACAGCAGAGTGCGGAACAAGAAAGAATAATCATTTGTAATTCTCCTCTGACGGGCGGAACATCCATCAAATTCAAGTGAATTCGGAGGAAAAATGTGCGAGAGCGAGAGGAAAATGCGAAATAGACAAAGCGAAAAAGATGGATTTACTGGTGTTGGTCTGCGGACATGGCCGACACGTGAGCTTATCCTATTCATAGCTGTTTCTTTTTTCTCCGTTGACATAAATGTGTAAAGAAACGTCCAGAAGTCTACTTTATATTTTGTAGCCTTCTTTCCTCATCTTTCCCCAATCCATATGACATTGCATAATAACGTTCTCTGACATCCTCTTCTTTTTTGCCGCACCTTTGTCCAACATTTATTTCTACACGTATAACACGTGCCCTTTTTACCTTTTGACACCTTTATTTTATTCCTTATTGTAACAAGTTTATGCATAGCATTCGATGGGGGAAACTTCACGAAAGCGTCGGGAACAATTGCTTCCAAGTCAGCAGATTTTCCTCGTTTGCGACAAAAGACCGACAACGTTGCAGAAAGTTTAAAAACTTGTTTATAATTTAGCTTTGAAAAAGTGTTTTTACGATGTATGGTGCTCGAAAAGTGATCAATGATAAGCTTGATAAACAGACATACAGCAACTTGCGAAAGTTTACGTATTTATACGTTATATTATACATTAGATTTACAATGAATAATAACGATAACGATGATAATTTCACGAGATACATTAATTATAAAGAAATTAATCTAAAATCATTTATCTGGAAGCCTCAATAAAAGTTACCCGAAAGAAAATACGATGGCCATAATTCTCTTTTTTGAAACAGCCCTTATAATATAATTTCTTATGGTATACGACCATTTAAAATGGTTTATGTCTCGATTGATTACATTTTCTTATACCATTTGCAGCATTGTCGGCGGCATATTACACAAAAAAAATAAGTAAATAACGTATCGCAGCCATATCCAACAAAATGGATTGAATTTCATAAAAAAATCTTTATAATAAAACCGATGAGATGGTGGAATAAAGGGAGGTGACTTAAATTGCAAGACTATCGATTCGCGTATTACACGACAATTTCCTTTTTATTTTGTTGTCTATATCACTAAACCTTCGTAAGGGGCCGATGGAAATCGACAATATTTTAATGTTAAAGCAGCAAAGACTCTCATCCTGTTTGGAATGATTGTTTTTGACACAATAATTATAAACTCGAATTTCATTTTCTTTTCGACGGCTTATTTGCAAGATTAACTCAATAAAAAATATCGAATTATATTACGTGACTGGAATGCAGAATGCAGATCAATTGAATAATATTGAAGAGAGACAGAAAATGATAGAGAGACAGGAAAGCAGGAAAATTGAATATATTAAGTAAGGTAGTCTGTAAAGAATGAAAGAAGCGAATAAATTTTAATATTTTAGGAAAATTTATAATTTATCACTTAATCTACTTTCTCTCCTTCGCGGCAGATTCGTGGACGCTTCTCGAATCGATACTCTCCACTTCTTAGGTAATAGTTTCGCTCCGTTGCGATTCTTTGGACAAAAAGAACACGAAACGCAGAGCGTGTTGCGGGGAATTGATTTCTACACTTTTTTTCCTCTTGCTCTTAAATCTTTGTTTTATGGCGCAGAAAATTAGATGTTAAAAGTTATTGAAGTTGATTAGATTCGGCTTCTTTCCGATATTCCAAAAAGGGCCGAAGTGCCGCCAATAACCACGATTGATGCCATAAAAAACGAAAGCAAAAGTGACGTATTGATCGAACGAATGTAACGTTGTCTATCGTTAACATAATTAACTATGAACGATCATTTGATTTCTGCCGCGAAAAGGATTAAAGTTTTGTTTACGGAATTCCTCCTTTCAAGAAGTTAAATGGTAGATTCAACTGTAGCAGTTAATTAAGTAAAAGGAATGTTTAAGGAGCATTGACAGATAGAAGTCGGGTTCCACCGTGAAGAAACCACAGAAAATTAAACATCTCTCACAACGTTTCTAAACCCTGAAAACGCCAATGCTCTCGAGTGAAGGGAACGCTTTGAGCAAATAATTGATCGTTTGGTATTTATTAATTTCCTTTGAATAATTTATACAGGATCAACAACTGATAAGTGTTAACTCATTATGAATGGTTCAATTAATTACGCGAACGAATCGATTTCGTTCCTCTTGTACACATTATTATTAAACGTATTCGGTTAAATGCCAGGTAATTGAATTTCGAGTGAATTATTATTTGCACATATTCGCAATTTAATCCTTAATCGTTGTTACTCACAACACGAGGTTCGCACGCGGTACGAAAATTAGTTTCCTCGGATAAAAGATTATATTAATTAGTAACGCTGAATAATCAACAATCTCTACGTTTATGATATCAACAAACAAACCTTTGATTATTTTAATGCGATTTAAATTAGGATTTATTTGCAATTTCGAATGCGAAATTCGGAAAATCGTTTTAGTTGTTATATTAGCTTTTCGTGCGATAAAAGCTGCTTTCGTAGATAATAAATATGAACGATAATGTATTCTCGTATGTTGCTCTCTTAACACAGATAAGTGAAATTGATGGAGATTAAATTTCATTCTTTTGGAAAAATTTAAACGCGTTATTTTATTATGCGTAACATTTGCACACAAAAAAACGATTTATTTTTGTTAGGCATCAAAAGGATTTTCTCTCTTTACATCCGGCGCCTTTATTATTTACATTTTCTTCTCGGATGTAAAATTCAAAATGTGTTTTATTTTTAATACCAAACAAAATGTTACGCTTATAGCTGGATATGTAATATAAGCTTATGTAGCACTGGGCAATATTAAGGTTTTTTTTATTTAAACACATACGAAAGGCGTTTTGGAACTTTTTTAAATTTCAGCATGTTACGGTTCCCAATGTTCCAAAACTGTAACGTACAGATAAATTGCTCTATAAATTCTAGAAGAGAATGAGTATTTCTTCGAAAATCTGAAATAAAACTTGAAGTTGTCGTACAAATTGCTTCATCTATCAATTTAACTGGGAAAGGAATGAAAAAAAAATCTTGTATAAAATAAACTACAAAATTTTACATCTAACATGACTTTAATTGATTCATTAACAATTAGCTTGATAACAATGATAATTTCATTTTTGATATTATTGGATTGGTACCGTTCATTTACCTGTATAAAAATTACTAATTTGATTAGGTTCGTCTATTTAATAAAGCGAGCAGTAAATGTATAAACAATAACTTACACGTAGTTATTTGCAAATGGAAAATAAACACAAACAACAAATGTGAAACTGTAATGGGCGAATGTATAGTTTATTTACAAATTTTGGTACATTTCATTATGTATAAATTGTTCCTTTCTATTTAGTTCTACTATACAAGGTGTCGCAATAATGCGGGCTCGGAGGATTACGCCTAAACTGTTGGCTTTGGAGAAAAATGTTGCAGACAAAAAGTTTTCTCTGTGTTAGGACTACAACGTAAAAGTATTTTCCAAGACGGTGCACTTCGGGATATAGCCGAAACTGGTACTTGCCTCGTTATTTTAAATGGAATCGTATATATTATTTTTCCATTTTTTTATTCCTTAACGTATTTTAAAGGGAGCTTATTAGAACAATCACGTCAATGCACCGTTTCGGAGTTATTTCAGTGATTTCCCGAAAAATGTTATTTGGAAGTTCGTGTAAAAGCGTATATGTCTTTGGAATTATGTCGGATAGAGATTTGAGTCATTCTTTATTTCATCTTTATTATCTTCCGAGCCCGCACTATCGAGACACCCTGTAGAATGGAAATTTATTTTCGTTACTGGAATGATCGTACGCAATTTGAAAGGACTATTAATTATTATAAAGCCGTAGTGTTTGAATGGTCCCATTTAGATAAAAATCCTGTATATAATACGTGGGCAAAATGCATAATTTTCACTCTTAAGCGTCCTTTATCACTTTCCGCTTCCTGAAAACGTTACACTTCCAAATTAAAGCTTTTTCTCCTATTCAAGACAGTCTTTGCACAGGAATATCGTTGGTCCATTACGCATTGTGGAGAATTGATACAAAATTGACCATCGATCTTTTTACTTCTAATAATTTCAATTGAAACACCGAACACAACTGCAATTTGTACAATTTGCAAAAGGGAAGTGACGACGGGCGAAGCTTTTGTCAGTAAGGTCCTCTTCTATGGATTGAATACCACAAACTATTTACAAACTTCTTCGTCAGTGAGTCCTGAGGAACGGTAACGGTATCATTTGCGGTATAATAGGTTGATTAGATCGACCATTCTCATCATCGTCGTCCGTATCTTCCGGTCAGCTATCGACGTCCATCACCAGCGAATGGGCGTGAGTCAATGCCGTCCATAGTGGAGATCTATGAAGAAATTTTGAAGAGGGCATCAACATTCTAAATCCCTAATGAATTTTATTCGAGATTAAAAGCAAACTTAAGAAACGCCCGAAGCCGATGCTCAAGCAATTTTAATCGAAAATTCTATTCGATTGAGAAAAACAGACTCGTGCAATGGACAATCTGACAGTGATTAACGCTTTCGTGTTTACCTGTCGACGGTAACGCATTCGTTCGCCTTATGCTAGCTGTCGGAATCTTTGTCGGGCGTCATCATCTCGACGACGGTCGCTTCCGGTTCCGGATCGGACCGCTCCTCGACGACGGTGTCCAATTCCAGCGATGGAAACCCACGATTCATCGACGCACGATCGGACCGCAACGATATCGCTCTAGAGCTGCGTCCTAACGGGGCAATCGTGCGAAAAGAGAACATTGAGAAAGTGTCACGGGTCTTCTCTAGCGTAATCATAAGAAGAAGCAAGTTAACATGTGTCGTCATTGATCGTAATTTGTAATTAACCTTACTAAAGTAATACTCACAGAACGCTTTCCATTGTAGGTGAAAAATGGGGAGAAAATGAAAGGGAGCAATTGACTTCAGAAAAGCAAGAGACAACTTTTTAAAGGAAACTTAATAAAGTTCTCTTTTTGCTTGATAATTTAAGCTAATTGTGCGGTATAACAGCTGGCAGCTGATTAATTGATAACGAATGTTTGTACGCTTGGTAATTTATTAGAGGCTTATCAAAGCGGCCCTAATAAATCTGATCGTTGTCGTTTAGTTATGAGGGAGAAAAGGTTCGTCGTCGTAGGGACAAATGGTCGAATTTTTGGACGGCATTTTAGTTACCTAAATAGCGTATTGAGCTGTATCTGACAATAGAGAATGTACCGTGATTCGTGTCGCAGCAATTGCGTCTTCTCGCTTGTTCCCGCGCCAGTTTCGCCCTTCGCCGCAAGCAACAAATGACCAGTAGTGCCAATAGCGGAAATCCCAATATGCAGGAAATGATCGGTATCACGACCGTTTCCGGCGACACTGGAAACGCATAAAATATCGATTGTTATCTTTTGTTTTGTCCTTCGCCGATATACGCAATACCTGTCGGATATATTAATACGGTCGGTCTCTTGTTCTGTTGGTATCCAATTGGGGACGTCGTGATGCCGATCGCATTCGAAGTCATGTCTTTAGATGAAGTCGAGAGGAGAAACTGGAACATTAATAAACAAACAAAATAGATGATAAAAACATTAATTATGGCTCGTGGACGTGACGGATTCTGCTAAGAAATGTTTGCGAGTAGAATAAACGAAGGAGAATGCGAAGCTGTTCGACTTTTAATATCATCAATTTCTCCTCGCCTCGAGAAATAATAGCGACAATAACAGCATTACCTCAAACGTCCAAACACGTATTTTCTTAATTACCAAATGCGACGTGAAGGTCTGATTTATCGCCGGAGGCAAAGGAAAAACAAAGACAAGATTAGAAAGAAGGTAGCTGAAAGGGACGATGAAGAAGAAACTCCACCTTCCTCTCTCACTTGTTTTTATTTTCTCCGTACCTTTCTCATCCCTCACTAACTGCGGTATAATTTAATTCGTGGCAATTTATAGCCGTTCAAAGTAGAAAGAGATCAAATTGAAATAGTATTCGTAAAGAAAAACTCTCTTTAATTTAATTCTCAATTTCTCTCTAACACTTTCCATTTTACAGTCGATACCACTCCAAATTCAATTACTTTTTTCCTATCGCATGCAACAACAGTAATCGTTTGAATCTGTTGGGAGAAATTAAATTATTTTAAAGATCTCGTTTGTGGACATTTCTGGCAAGAAATTTGAAATATCGCTCGGTTGTATCTGAAATTCAAACAATGTGAAGCATTTCAAGGAGTCAGTGAAAAGTGCCCTCTGTTATGTGTTCCAGTAGAATCTGAAATAATTAAGGACAAAATTATTGTTGGGAGGGAATTGTTTCGATAAATTAATCAAAGTTTGCGAATAATCGGGAACGAATGACCCGCGAAACTTATTTTACATTTCATTATGCTTCATCAAATTCTCTCCTTCTCCACTGGCTCTCATCCACACATTGTACTGAAATAATTGAATCTCTATTTAAAGGTTCGTAATTGAATTAAAGTTTATATCGATTTTACTATAAAAAGAAAAATATTGATATTAGTTGCTCGAAATAAAATTCGAATTTTTGCAACATTGTTACAAGTGGGACTAGAATTGGTGATGAAATATTAAGAGGCAAGATGTTTTTTTTTTTTCTAATTTTCTAAATGTTTACATTTTCAGTTACGAAGAAAATAAAATTAAACGAATTTATAATAACAAATCAAAAGCTTCCGCTCGTCTAATGGATTAGTACAACAATGAGAATAAATGTGGACCACGAATGTATTCATTTTTATTTGTTCGTTTGCTTTATTGCTGCAAGTGGGGGCTCCTTCATTTCCTAGTGGATTAACCCGAGAAAGCAATAAACATTATTTACGTTGAGTTGAAAAGCTTTACAGTTCCGTATTTAGTTTAGAACGACGAATGAGGAATAATGGACTTCTCTTTCAAGAGGAACGCGAGAGAGAAAGAATTTCGAAAACAAATTTTCATTCTGAACCTCGGAAAGAACTCTTTCTGCTATCAGTGTTTGACATGAAAGAAATCGAACCAACGTTTGAAACAGCGTACGTTTTTTGTATTTGATATGCGGTTCATAAATAAAACGAGATAAACGAAGAAGAGGAGCGAGCGTAAAGATTTGCACAATTTTCAAAGTTATAATAGAAGCGCTTTGTTTCCTTTTTGTGAAAAGTCCCATTCCTCATGCACGCATTTAACGTTCCAGAATAAGTTTCAAATTTCGCAGATTAAATTCATGACAAAATTTATTATTGTTTTGCCTGCTTTTTCTCCATATTTATATTTCGCAACACCGTTTCAATTTAAAATTTTGCAAATAATAGTAAGTAAATTGTTATAGCATTATAACATAATAACTCGCAATTTTTTCACTCTATTTTACCCTCACATACTATTTTTGATACAATTTAATAACGATTTATTTCAATCTGAAAGCATTTTATTCTTCATTCAGTCTCAGCCTTTCTATTCTTGCTGAATATCCGTTTTCATTCGTTGGCGAGTTGCTGGCAGAAGCAAAAAGTAATTTAAAAACTTTTCTTTAAAAGGATTAACTTTTCATATCTACGGTTCGACCCATGGACACAAAGTGAACGAAGAAAAAGCGTTTGATGAAAATTGTTCAACTATTATTTTCGATTAACATAATAAAGTAAAAAGTATGCGAATTTCTGTGTTGGTCAATTTTCTTCTTTGGCTGAAAATTGCAAATGCTGGACGAGAATATGCAAATGTTTAAACATGGAAATACAATATTTACTTTGGCCATAACTTTACATGTGCGTAACTAAAACAGCGGATTTTACCATTTATGTTTTAATATCAAACATTTAAACTTGTAAATAATAACTTGTAAATAAATTCTCAAGCAAAGGTTTGCAAACCGCCTCCAATTAACCTTGCATTAATAATACACCAACTTTAGCTCCGCAACAATGTTTAATGCCAATTGTAAAACGTGCGAATATACGAGTAAAAAGCGTATCGATTGGAAAGAGGAGTTTTCGTATTATTTGAAATATGTTTCACTTTTACGACTTTGCGAAAGGTAGGTCAAAATAATTCACTTTTAATCGATTTGATAAGACGATTTTTAAAACGCTCTCTCCATTGGATTATTTGCGCTTGAAACCAAAGCAATATTCGTAACTAAATTGATGGAAAAAATAATGCTCTTATTATTAGAGAGTTTATTAGATTTGTTTATTTTTACAATAAACCATCCACTTCGTTAGCACTCTTCTCTTAACATAAACGGCTTTTTGCATCATTTCCATATCCTCCGCTCTTTGCACGTTATTTTCGGATCGTAGAGTAAATGTAGAATAGGGTTTACCGTAAAATGGAACTGCATTAAACCATAAAAATTCTTACATTGTACCACTAGCAAGATACAATCTTCATATCGTGCTTCTTGCGTCTTATTTTTGGAAAATTTCACTTTAGTATGGGTACTTACTGAAATAGAGCAAATTTTATTCTGAAAACACTTTTATCCACATAATACTGGCTACACATTTTAAATGGGATTACGTAAGCTTCGATAAAAACTTTCCTCCTCCTATGTTTGAATTTATTGGAAAGTGAAAGAGAAACATTTTTAATTTTCTTTTTAAACGCTCCTTACATTAATACAAAACGAACGTCCACATTCACGATACTAAAAAAATTCGCGTATAAATTGAATTAGTTTCTCCCTAATGGTTTATGTAAATACTTCTTTCGGCCTTCTTTTTCAGTAGCGACGGGTTGGTCGAGCTTAAATTACCATATCATAATAAATACTATTACGTAATAACCTAATGGTCGAGAGGATTATGCCTAAATGGTATATTTGAATGTCACATGCAACTGAATGTGATAAATTCTAAAATTAAACTTTTCCCCTCTGTCCTTTCTTTCTCTTCGAATCCAATTTAACAAAAATTAATTAGCGGGACATTTTCGATCGCCCAAAAGTTTGATCTTTGAAAATTAAATTCCAAAAATAATAATAATAATACAGCTAAAACTTATTCAGAACTTTGTTTGAAATACATTACATTTAAACAAATCGATTCGAAAAGTATGTTTTATTAATTGTTTCGTTGTTTTGGCCAAGAACTACATTCAACTGAAACTAAGCGTTTGAAGTTGAATAGCGAAAAGTTTCGCATCAACACTATAACTTTTCTTAAATGTAAATCGACAAATAATTAAAATAAATTTTGACTTAGGATAAACTTTTTGATTCAGTTCGAATCTCTTTGATCTATTAAGCGAATATCGTTTCAATCGTACGTGGCCTATCGATGAGAGAAAGAAACGAATTTAATATAAAATAAACCGCAGAACCACTTACCTACTGAACAATAAGAAGAAAGGAATTCATTCTGGATTTGCTCGAACGTGAAATTGCAGTTTGTTTGAAGCGATTTGATTTGGCTCTATTTCTTTTTCTAAACTATATTGGTTTCTCTATATATCGTACTTGTGATACAAATGATACACCTCCGTTTGAATTAAAATAAAAAAATGTTTATAGAGAACGAAGAACACGAATCCGATACATAAATGTTACACTTAATTTTGATTTTATTGCATTTTATTAAAGCACAAATTTAATTGTTTCAATTGCACCATTAGCAATAAATTCGTGCGGTCAACAGCTGAATGAATCTCTCCTATTTGCAAACATTGATAATGAAGAAGAGGCACATCTATATGCAGTAATAATTGAAAATAGTTGTTCAAACGCGACATGGCAAATGATGAGGACACTGAAACGGTTCCACGATTACTTTCTTAAATTACAAATTATAAAATGCGAGAAATTGAACGGTTTTAACAAACGATTCGTTTATTTTAAATAGTTTCACAATGTAAATCCTGAACTATTCTATAAACTCAACGTCCGTTTACGCGAAACGGGACTCTCTACTGAAACCAAACGATTTCAGCGAGTCCTGCAAAATTTACAAGGTTCCTCCAACGTTTTCCATCTCTTCCCCTCTTCATTCCACCCTTCTTTGTTTTCGCACACGTACATACATGCGCCCGGCAAGCGATTTTCCTGAAATTAAAAACGAACGAGCCGACGTTTTCGTATTATTATTAAAAATGTAATCCAGCGTTTTGCAATAGTTTTTTATAACTTTTATAGCTAAAATATTATAATAGCAATGAACAATTTAAGAATTATTATTGACAAAAAGAAACCAGATTCTCTAAGCTGACTCTTCTCAGTGCAGTATCCTTCTGTGTAAAAATGAAAATTTTGTTTATTCTATATATTGCAGATTTCTTTTGTGCCAATTACTTAATCTTGGATGGTCAAAAAAAATCTGTAAACGTGTGGCCTCTTATTATTTATCATTATTATTAGGACGGTTTGAGTGTTTGGCGAAGAAACAAGGGAGAAGGAAGAAAATCATTATGAACCCAACCAGAAGAAATCGTTTAAGAACGCTGTTGGAATAAAAATAGTTCGAGGATGATAATAATAAAGAAAAATAATAACGGGAGAAATGCCGAGAAGTAGATTTCGTAACGTGCAAAAATCCACAAATTAATTAAGAATCTTTGCTGTTTGCGTTTCGATTATTAATTGCTTTGTTTTTAATAAACGAACGCTTCATTCTCCCGGCGAACCGTTTTATTCTTTTGTCTCTACGAGGCACATTTCATTAGAAGGAGCGCGAAATAAGGTCGTATCAATCCAATTAATTTCATTTTACTAGTCATAAAATCTTTTAATAAAAAAATTGTTCGCTTCGAATAGTTTCATTCCGATAAAATATGTGAGCAACGGCTAAATTGCTGAAAATGGGCTGATGAAATAAAAAGTTGCTTAGTTTTGTTATAACGAATTCTTGATTATAATCAAGAGGGAAATATTTACACGACGTTTAGTTCCCGTAACATATTTCTTAATGACTATTTTTGTAAATATTATTTCTCTAAAAGAAACTATTGATGTTTTTAATGTTAGAAAATAATTTTTTATTATCCCCATACTCTTCAATCCGTTTTAAATTGACTACAAATTGAGATAAAGCAGTTTCAAATCTATTCTAATTTATTACATAATAGCTGTTCCATAGCTTTTTAAATCTGTACAACTTTCGAGAATTATATTTTAAACAAAATCCTAAATCGAAATAAATCGTTTTAAAAATTAAACATGCATCTTTGGTGAGAATTTTAATCATTTTTCTAAGACTAGTGAACAAGAAATAATAACAAATATCACATAATATATAAATTAAAAACAGAACTATTAACATATAGAGTATAATTTGTATTCCATTAGTGACAAAAATAGATTCTTATTTACACTATCACCTGAAGATTTTAAACTATATATCGTATTAAAATTATCTTCTTTCTAGTTTCTTCAGCTAATTATACAAGCATAATTATGGAGTGTAAGGTGGTGGTGGTACATTGTAAGGAGGTGGTGGCAGTGGATGGTTGAATATATTCAAGCTATCCTCAACATTATCTATTAAGCATCTATCATCACCATTGTCAAATGTTGTACCATGCATCAATAACAAAGTACAAGTAGTTCCTATCACTGATGTGGCAGCAGTAAATGTTATCAAATAAAACCCATAGCCGTAAGACACTGAAGTATCTGTCTTATAATACAATTTCATTAAATTGTCCTCTAGCAAACCAGTAACATAATAACAAATACTTATGATTGCTGTCAACCATAATACTGAAATGGATAGGAAATCAATTATGATAATGAAACTTATTTAATACTGTTACCTGTACAAATACTTGTTAATGAATAACGTCTAATAAAATAGTATCCACTTGATTTTGGCCCAATTATATCTAAAAGAAACCCAACCAATGAAAATAGGATTGCCATAAAGCAGAGCAATATGATGATTCTCATCATATTTGTTACAGTACTTGTTATGCATTCATATTCTGGAAAATAAAAAATCAATAAACAATTATGACACACATTTTCATGTAATTTACCTGGATTTTCTACATCCCTTATGGTGTACCCAAACCAAAAGAATTGACTTAATGTGATGAAGGGTGTACAAACACCACCATAAATATTGAACCAATTCAATTCAACCATTGACATCGTAATCAGAGTAATACTTATCATATGAAATGCTGCTGATATGGGATTTTTGTCCTGCTTCTTTGGATTGAGCCAGTGTAGAGCTTCGTTAATTAAATTGCGAGACATTTTATTATGCTGTTATTTCGAATTAAATTTTCTTAAGAATACCGTAACACAAGACTTAGATTTTCAATTGTGTTCCTAGCATTTGCCAATTATACTTTTCTTAAATCTTCAAGAACAAAATATGCAAAAGCATCGTGATGAAAATATTCCAATAATCAACTAATTACATATTTAATCTAAGCTTTCAGTTTCTTTGTATGTTTTCTTAGGTTAGGTTTCTTTTCTTTAGTCTTGTATGATTATTGCTGCGATTTAAAGCAGCTGTGTTCAAGGACTTGCACTGTAAACAATCAAACGCCATATACACATGTTTTCTTCGAAACACTGTTTAAATTCACTGAGGCTATTTTCTAAGGACCAGCAAAGATAAATCACTGATTTAATAATTCTCCAAGTTTATATAATTCTAAACCATCTAGCTTAGGTTTGATGTAATTCTTACAGTATCTATATTGAATATTAACGTGAGTATACAACCACATGTGATGCTCAAAATATTTATGTAATAAATGTCATTTTCAAATTAATGCATTCGCATTGTATCTTTCTCTTTCCAAAATAATGGGACTTAGAATGGCAAAAATCGAAAGCCTTTTACTGAAAAGTAAATTTCGGGGATGCATGCTGGGTTCCTTGATGGGCGACTGTTTGGGCGCACCATTTGAAGGTGATGAATATTCAGCCGGTGCTAAATTAATGATCCAACGTTTTTTCGATCAGATTGAAGGGAACCAAGAGTTAAAAGGTATTTTAGAATAAGTCTCAATTACTTATATGAGAATGATTAGTTTGCAGTACCATATAAGCCTTATACGGATGATACAGCAATGACCATAAATGTTGCAAAGTCCTTAATTGCAAAACCCATAGATTTTACATATATGGCAAAACAGTTTGTTGTGGAATATTTTCAAGACCCCAGAAGAGGATATGGTGGCCATATAATTGATGTCTTTCACAAACTACGTAAGGATAAGTTTGCTGATGTATTTAAACCTGCATCAGAACAATTTGGTGGTAGTGGTTCCTATGGTAATGGAGGTGCCATGCGAATATCACCAATTGCCTTATACTTTCATGATAATTATGAGGCTATGATAAATGCTGCAATTAAAACTACGGAAATCACTCATACCAATAAATTAGGAGTACATGGTGCTATATTACAGTGCATTGCAGTACAGCAAAGCTTGATGACACCACCTACAGAACCTATCAATGTGCAAAACTTTACAGATAACTTAATAGAAAAAATGAAAGTTGTAGAGCAAGATGATGAGGGGTATGTGAGTTACAAAAAAATGCACTGTTTTAATTATTCTCCACCATAGATTAGGATTAATTGAAACTCCCTACCAAAATCAGTTGAACTTAATGAAGCAAATCCTGAGTGTGGCACCACCTGAAGAACCAGTTTCTGATGAAGAAATAATTGTGGCACTGGGTACAGACATATCAGCTCTTCATTCTGTTCCAACAGCTATTTATTGTTTTTTGAAAGCACAAAGTGATATACCTGGCATCAGAGTAAACAATAGAAATTCTTTTATGATCATAACTTTAAATGTAACATATATTACTCAATTTCTAGACGAACAACATTTTTCGGCGTACAATTCAATATGCTATTACATTAGGCGGCGATACCGATACCATAGCCAGCATGGCCGGTAGCATAGCCGGTGCCTACGTTGGACATGAAAGCATCAACAGACAATTGCAAGAGACTTGCGAATTACACGACGAAATCGTTCAACTGGCAGACAATTTATTTGACTCTATTGTAAATATTTCAAAGTAACACAAACAAGTGATATTATATTATTTGTTTAAGACTACTGAAACACTACTTTTAAACGCACTTAAACGGCATCAGCGAATCCAACTTGATTGTTTTCAAAGTCAAAAACGGTGTAGAACTTTCCAATGAAAACGTCACCCAAAATCCATAGCGGACCGGCCGGCGGCGGTATGTCAATTCCCATGAAACCGGACAAACAAATGGTTTTGCCTAATTGTGTTACCTAGAAGTGATATAGTAAAGATCACCCTTTTGTTATCCAAAAAAATTATGATAACTTACTACTAAGACATAGTCTTTGCCTTCCAAAGTGAACTTCTTACCACCCAAAACGAAATCGATCTTGGGCAAGTTGGGGATTTCCTTACAGTCAATCATGTATTCGCCTCCAACGATTTGAGTGCCGCCTAAAGCTTTATTCAGTGCATTCACTTCCTTTGCAGGTCCAGCAATGAGGCTGGTACCTGTATCGGCGATAGCTTCACAACCATTGGCACAGAAAGTGTTACCGTTTACGCTGATCGAATCCATCTTGATTTGCCAATAAGCTTTACGGTCTACCGGCAAATAGGTAATATCGCCCTTGTAATGATCTGGATCAGTACCACCGAAAATGATTTCACCACCTTCAGGTGCACTTGGATCTCTAAATACAATTATGTAATGAATTATTTATATTCCTACATATTAAATTATAAATGCTAATTTACCTGTTCAAATAGAAGGAGAATATGGCTTTCTTCACAACACCTTGTTCAACCATATTGGTAAAGACTGATGGAACTCCTTTGACTGAAATTGTATCATATCCCATACCCAAAATACCATCAAATTTAGCAGCAACGAATGCAAGACCTGGCTCACTGAGAGCTTCTCCAAAGGTTTGTGATTTAACATTCAAATTGCTGATCTACAAATAAACATCTTCATCACCCAGAGTAATTTAGAACATTCAGAAATGCATACAGAAACATCATCAGTTGACAAAAATCCACTAAGAGAACCAGATCCATATTGTATGTTAAAGTCGGTTCCATTTGGTTTGTATGTGGATGATTTTGATGAATCATATTTGTGATGTAACACTAAAACATGTATCATCAATTTAGTCATCTTAACTATGATTATATTATAATTTACTTACAACATGCAATATTTGTAATGTGACACTTTTTAGATGGTACCCATAAGTTTGAAGAACCAGTATCAAACACAACTCTAAAGTTTTGTGGTGGATTGCCAATACTTATTGGTCCATAATATTGGGCCTGAAAGACATATATTATTTATGATTCATTGCCACATTTCATTTTTTCTAATCTTACATCTAAATAATTTGTAAGTGGTTCAGCTCCTTCACCAGTATAACGTATTTTAAGTTCATGTACGCTCGTTCCCACTTCTTCCAATGTTTTCCTTGCAGAAACAATCTTGTACAAAGGCACCCTGAAAATTATACATTTTACTATAACTACCGTTAATTGAAATATTGTGCAATCTTAGCCTTACCTGGGTAGGGCATAAGTCGTTAGACAAAGAGTTAATAAGCAAATAAATCGAATCATCTTATCTAATGTGGAACTTAGCTAGAACCTAACAGTCGTAACAATTAGAGAGACTAAAGTGGTAACCTAGACGCGAGTCGCTTTTAAATGATAATTTCTTATCACTTGGCAGTTCAAGTAGCACTTTAAACACTGCTTCAAAATTATAAGTTCACATTCACAATATAATTACGCAAAGATAATATATTACGACTTAATAAATATTTTGATCGAATGCCATTTACAATGATTTCGCTGTTTTCGTATTTGACCACTTATTGTCAACAACAATAGTGCCAACAGGCAACAACAACAAAATACTAATGTCACTTCATCTTAAGAATTGCAAAATGAATTTGTTTAGAATTCTTAGATGTTCCTTCTTCTTGAAGCGCAAAAAAGTTTAAAAAATCATCAGGTAAATTATAGATTTTTAAGATAATTAATATTTCCTTAGCAATAATGGATAAATAGTCGTGCCTTAAGTTTTGATTCGATAGATATGGAAGTAAAACGTTATCAATTTCAAAACGGATTTTTATCGTTTATACAAATACATCAAAAATACTTTATCAATCTTTAGTTTTCTTCATTTCTTTATCAAAATTAATTTGAAAAGAAACTTAGAAAAATACCTGTTGCTAAGTATGATATATTCCTTTGCACGCACTTGACTATTAAAATTGAATATAAATAATATTCAATATCCAAAGATTTATAAATTTAATAATAACAATGTTCCATCTATTTTTATTCTTATCGCCAGTTAAATGAGACAAAAGGTCATTATTGTTATTCCCTGTAGATATTGTTCGAGATTACTAAAAAAGTAACACAAAAACGATTTCATGGAGACCAAACAATTAACTTGTCAGAGGTGCTTGTAATCAAATAATGCGTATACAATTCCCCAGAAAGTTTTCCATAAATAATTGAATAAAACAGATTCGCGAAATGACATAACAATGACAGTTTTCAAATTTCCAAAGTTAAACATTTCGTTCAGTTGATACCCTTTAAAAAGATTAATAGAAATTACCAAAATGTTTACATTAATACCGTCATTGTACTTTTGGTCTAGATTCCTCTACAATCATTTCTTCCCACGCACGAAGAACGTCTTGGGGCCGTTAATAATCAATCCACATTTCAAAAGAGACCCGATGGACGTAGAACACGATTTAAAATTCGATCCGCCCGTCTATAGATTGCGATATGCTTTCGTGCAAGATACATTGTTGGAGGAAACTAGCCGCATCAATATCAGAAAAGTGGTGGAATTCGGATGTGCCGAGATGAAACTGTTGCCATACATGAAACGTTTGTTCACGTTAAGAACTATCCTTTTGGTGGACATCGACAAGGAATTGTTGAATGAGAATCTATTTCGAATTCGTCCGATGACGTTCGATTATTTATTTAAAAGAAGCGATTCATTAGAAGTTTCTGTTTATGCAGGAAGCATCAGTGATCCAGATTGTAGTCTTGTTGATACAGATGTTGTCATTGGCATTGAATTGCAAGTTATAAGTTCATTATGATCTAATTCCTATTAACTTTGTTTATTTGTAGAATTGAACATTTGTATCCAGATGTTCTTGAAGCATTACCTCATAATATATTTGGATATATGCAGCCACATTTGGTAATCTTAACAACGCCAAATGCCGACTTTAACGTCCTTTTCAAGAACTTTAAGGGCATGAGACATTTCGATCACAAGTTTGAATGGACCAGACAACAATTCAATGATTGGTATGACACTTGCATGTATTGTATAAAGGTAATTATAATGATATGCTTTTTCTTTAGGGCCACAAATATTACAGAAAGGTATCCTAATTATAATGTTACATTTGCTGGTGTTGGAAATCCTCCAGAACAATGTGAGGGATATGGTTTTTGTTCACAAATCGCCATATTTCGAAGAATGGAAGTACCAAATAGAAACGAGGTGCCCTTTGATTATCATAGAACGAACGAGAAGATGTTACATGATGATTTTGATATTAGTTTTGGAATATGTACATATTGCAGCTATAAAGCCCAAATAGATATGTACGAGTCATATGGATCAATAGAAGAGAGAATCCCGAATGATCATAGCGAAGCGTCTAATATTTACTATCAGTTGTTAGATAAAATGGACTATCCATATGAAAAAGACGACAGGACGAATGCAGAAAAAAATCTCGACGAAATCAAGTACAATATGCACAAGTTGGGTCACATAAATGGAATTTATTTCAATGATGATAGAGACAGATCAGAGATTCCATTATATCAAGTTATTAAAGATTATCATGGCAATTTTGTTACTGAATCAGAGGCAAGGTATGGAGCATTAAATTATTTGATCAGATTTGTTTGAAAGATAAGTGATTTGATCAAAAATAAAATCAATATCATTCAAACCTGTCACATTTTCTTGACAATTAAAATCAAAATTAATCGTGTGTTAAATTTTGTACTCTTTTCTTTTTAGGAGTATATTGATAAAACATGGTTACGCCGTCCAGGATTGCTTAGTTAATGGCTTTGAAGAAAGTTGCGTCATTTACGAACCTATTATGAACAGTAGCAATATTTCCCCTTTAAGTGGAACGACTGATGACGATACTTTCGCCTTAGACGAAGAAGAGGATTGGGATACATATTATAATACTGAAAATTATAAGAATCCTTCGGACAAAATGGTAAACACAGATGCTGATACAGATGCGAACAACAAAGAAATCACAGCGCGAAAGTCTACGCTTAAGAGTAGCCAGCAACAACAACAAAAGACCAACAAAACAGTGGCAATCGATGAGGCTGCGAGCAAATTAAAACTCGAGAACGATTCTAGAACTTACGACGATCTGAACGAAGTATATCCGCTGGCCGGTACGTCCGCATCCTTTTCATCCGCAAATTCATCGCAACATAGCCGGAAGAAACGTAAGAAACGAAACGATTACGAAGAGGAAGCGATGCGACCGGTTGAAGTGATAGCGAACGATTTGATTGATGGCGCGCTTGATTCATTGGATAAGAACGAAACGTCGTGCGCCAACTCGCAATCGAATACCGAGTCGAATTCCCCGTCGTTTAGCTCTAGCGTGACTACAAGTGTAACGCAAACGGACGATTCGCGAAGCCAAAACGATTCAGGTCTGTAACGTATATTTAAAAAAAAACGAAATCATTTGCGCAATTGAAAATGGTTTAGATCGAACTGTACCGGAAAGAGAACTAGCTCATGCCAGTCGCGAGGTACTGTACGATTCGAATTCCGAAGTTAGCATGTTAGAAGACTTCGATATGGCGATGGAACGATGGGAAGACGTCGCCTCGGAACAGAACGTATCGCAACCGCAACTGGTTTTACTTGGGATAAATGTAAATAATAATAATGAAGATGACGTATTAAGTAAACTATTATAAAGCGAATCTTATTTTCAATTATAACAGATCTTGTTTAGGACTACCGCCCAATTCCAATCCGTTCCCAAACTGGCTCCTACAATTGCTCGGTGCTAATGCAATGGAAACGGGCACGGATTCCCACGACGAACCGCATTTCTATTGTCAGGGCGACGGACTCGGTTTCCAAACGAAAAATGATTTTGAGTTTTAAATGTTAATACGCGGTCACGATTTTCTAGGAGTGCATCCGTCCATTGTTGAAGTCGACCTGGAAGAGGAAGAGGATACAAGTTCGGATTCGTCGATGGAGGAAGCCGGCAATAATGCCGAAGACAACTCGTCGGCAATGGATGTGCCAGCGATTCCAGAAGACCTGGTGGACGTCGTACCGACGAACTCGCTGGGCCTCATAGGATTCGCGTTAGGACGCCAAGTATCGGAATCGAGCGTTCCGGAAATGGCGGGCAACGATTACGATAGCGGAGACGAGTTTTTCGATACTATAGATGAGCCGGAAAATAAAGCTCATCCTCCAAATTGAGGAACGTGATCGATTAAATCCTCTTTTACGATTGCTTATACATTATCTTCGAAATGCATGCAATTTATTAGAGAAAATATTTTTTCAATAAAATGTGTAACATTCAAACTGAACGGCTTTCAGTTTTGCGCGCGCTAAGACATCTGTTTTCTAAAACATGGAAGCTTTTCTGATATGACTAACTTCATATTGAATTATTCAGTGACAACTAAAGTTGATAGCGTGAAGTTCACGATTGTGGTATAATTGTTTAGTATGGCAAAGTAAGTGCTGTTGTGTTTGATGTATCAAGAAAGGTATTAATTAGAGTATTAATTGAAGATGACCCGTTAGGTAACTATTCTTTATACTTTGTAATCGGCGAATGAATAGATTTACACGAATTGCCTTCAATTTCCATATTGTTAGGTGATTGAATGAAAAAAATAATAGAAGATTGATAACATTTACAATCTTGGTTCTTTTTTACCAAATTCTGCTCTTTTCCATCATCAACTATCTTCTACGAATAGTGAATAGTCTATACAATAATTCTTCAATTATATGGTTAAGTTTGTTGGGCAAGTAACAATCTCTAATTAAACAATTGGTTGGTATTGTAATGATAATAATTAACTTCCTTTTCCCAAGTTCCGTTTAATTTATGGCCTTATATGTAACATAATTTGATTTTGTAAAATTTATACGAGCGGTAACATTCGTGCATTTTTTTCGATCGAACTTTACTTTTAAAATAAACTAATAAAATCATTACTTTAAAATAACTCTTGGCTTCTATTCAAATATTAGAAGAAGAAACGTTTTACTTGCAATTAAAATTGATCGAAAAAAGTTTAGGATGAGTTATCCTTCACTGCTGATGTTAAGTTGTATTAATATTACCGCAGAAGGTGTAATGACATAATGAACAGCGTTTTAATTATAGTATTCAAGCGGAGCGAAGAGAAAGAAATGTTTATGTTATTGTATTTAATTAGAACGACCATCTAATATCGTTACTTCTGTTCCAGAGATCGGGAGCGCGTCGTACGAAGAGGAGTCGCAAGTTCTTCCTGTCGTATTTTTATAACGATTTTTTCGATAATCAACGATTTGAAAATGTGGCGATTGGATGAGATGCATTGAGAAGGTGAATCTGACGACGACATTATATATATGACAAACGGACGGGGCGCCGGCATGGCGTCTTTCATGACCAAGAAGAAGAAGTACAAGTTTCAAGTCGACGTGCGATTAGACGAACTAATCGAAGTGCCTTTCGTCTCGGCCGTCCTATTCGCCAAACTTCGTCTCCTGGACGGTGGCAACTTTCAGGACCACAGCAGCAGGTATGAGGATCGAATCCTGCATGTTTCCGTTTATTATCGGATTAATTGGATTTTGATTATTACGTTCGTGTCATTTTCCAACGCAATCGTGCCAAATCTGCTTATTAAACAACCTACTAGAGCTTCTTCGATCTAACAATATGAACTTATATTCGTGTGTACGTACACGAATTTAATTAACGTCTACTGTTGTTTAACTTGATTCATTATCAAACAGCGACTAATAATAATATGGTAATTAATTACGGTTTCGAAAAAATAAAGTAATTAATTTGTTGCCATTTATTCTTTATTAGTAGACTTTTTGATTAAGTGTTTTTCATCATTTGTGTTTGTTTAATTTAATTCGTTGTAACTGTAATTGTAATCGATTAGCGAAAACCATTGAAACCGATCAATCGATTTCTCTTTAATCTTATCAACGGCTCGAGATGTACTTGTCCTTTATTCAAGTGACACAACCGCTTCTTATGTAACGCTCTGAAAGTGTTTTTATTTTATTTCTTTCTTTAATGCGATGCATTCATTAAGCGCTTCCATGGGTTATATAGTCCATTGCGATCGAAGGAATGTTTTATTGCGTTAGAAAAATGGAATTTTTGAATAATCTTACAAAATAATGCGACTTGTTGTAATTTATATAAATATTTTTAACGTTATTGTGATTAACATAACATCAAACGTCCTTGCCACTAGCTAAACTAGACGACCTACACACCTTGCATATACAATTCCAGTTGCAAGGGTATTACAAATATACAAAAAAAGAAACGGATTACATACTAATTTTAATGAATTATTCGATTACTCATAACAACGATTCGCATGTGTATCGTGTTCGCGATTATTTTTACATTTTCAACATTCGGAATTTGTTTCATTGAAATTATTTGCAGCATCGATTGTTGATATTCTTTTATTGCCAATAAAAGTTGATACATCAATCGAGGCATTCGAAAAGAGAAATTTGATGTTAGGAATACCTCGAAAATATTTTTATTTACAAAACAAAAACCTTTTGCAATTATACATGACATCAAATGTGAAGTAATGCGGCTAAAAATATTCCAATATTTCAAATAATAAAGATTATTAATAGAATATTAGAACAATATTTGAAATATATAGTTTGATGGATACGTAACGCATTTTTAATAAGCAATAAACGTACGTTTAAGCTTGTAGATTCGTATTGCGAAATTTTTTATACGTGGCAAATTAGTTTAACACGTTAATTTAGTATTTTCGATTACCAGGTTTACGATCGGGTCAATTTTTATTTAGTAATTCATTGGACATAATGTAGATCGTTTTAATATCAATTGGAATTTTTTAGCTTTTATTAACGATGACCGGAGAACTATTTAATGTCATCGCACGATTCTACGAAGTGTTAAAATAAACCATTAATTAATATTATCAATTCAATTTACATATGCGAGTTAATTGTCCAATGTACACCTTCTAGGAAATCGGCCCCCTTTTTCTTTTCCAATTTGTTAATTAATTCCTATTGTCCGGCAAACTGTTTTGTTGCCCATAATCAACAGAATGTGTTAATTAACAATGTATCAATTCCCCATTCTTCATGTCATTCATTTATCTTGGTATTTGTTTATTTTTTAATTCAATAATAACACGAAAAATGTAAAATGTAGCCGCTATCGACACGCAACACGATAAATAAGTTCATGTCCTCATCCTACATTATCCCACGTACGTATTATATCCAGTTGACGCTCTTTCTATCTCGCTCATCTATTCAAACTTTTAATTTCCTGGTTCTGTATATTGTAACGAAACCGGAAGACCGAACCGTGGCAGATGCCAAAACGTATTCAGGACACGTTTTATCCATCTCCATCGGTCTTTTACTGAACGTACTATACATCTATTTCATATGTATTATATGTGAACGCTTAAAATAAGATTATAGCATGAACGCGATGCTATACAAAGTTCTCACATTTTAATAATTTCAAATAACACATGTCATCCACATGCGTTTCTGTTTATTTTTTCTTTTTTTCATGTGCACATGCCCAATTAAAAGCAGACATGGTATAATTTATCATTAAGTTTATTATGTCTAATTTGTTTCTCTCTAACAAATTATATCATAATTGTTTCACAATTATTGTCGTTTCCCATTTTGATTATTTTTTTGCTATTAAACCTGCATTAACTCCACGTACAAACTTTTAATCTGTTCTCTTCTTGCTCAGGGAAGAAGTAAAGGATCACACGGTGAAATGGAACGCGCGCTTCTCGTTCCCGTGCAAAATGCTAGCGAACGCCTCGACCGGCGTCCTGGAACGTTGCGTGCTGCGGATATCCGTGCGAAAGGAGTGCAAGGGGGGCCGTTCGTTCACAAAACTCGGCTTCGTCGACTTGAATCTGGCCGAGTACGCCGGTGCCGGCGAGACGTGCAAGAAAGCGCTGCTCGAGGGATACGATGCGAGACACCGGCAGGACAACAGCATGCTCAAGTATTCGATCAAGATGAATATGTTGTCCGGCGACGTGCTGTTCAAAGTGTAAGCGTTTCGTCTTGTCGCGTGCGTTTTAGAGAAACGTACTGAAATTGTCGTGCTTTTAGACCGTCGCCGTCGTTGAAGCACAAGCAAGTAGCGACGGTTGCGGTTGCCGTTGTCGACGAACATCCGAGCGATAGTCGATTGTTGGACGAGTTTTCCGGCGGTTCGTTGGCCGGATCGATAGCTAGCGGCAGCAGCGGTTTTGGTAGTTTACCGAAAAAACGTACGCCTTTATTGTCTTCCGGTACGAAATAAGTCTCTTGTATAGTCTAACAGATGAAAGAGGTCTGCTGCGGCAGACTATAATCTGTAAAGAACGGAGCAATCACAAAGAAGTACGGCAACAGTAAGAGTAGCCCAGAAATGTTTTTATCGTGACTCAGCGACGTTTCCTCTGTAACGTATTTGGTTTACTACGCAGTACCGATTTTATACTGAGTAATAATTTGGCATAACTATCCATTCGTTTAGTATTAATGATTGATAAAAATTACACGCGGTAAGAAATTGAAGGCGTGAAATAACTTTCCCAACGTTCCATTACTCAGGACTTCTTTCATCTGTTAGACTATACCAACAACAATATCGCTTGACTGTGCAAATTTCTTAGTTTCTAATGTTTTATTCGTCTTCGTCGACAGACTTAGTCATAAATCAAACGTTAGCGGAAGGTAGCGTTCCAATAACGGTAGCATTGGACGTCGACGGCAATGCGAATCCGCAAGAGGGACACGAGGAGGTCGTCGGTGGTGGCGGCGGCGGCGGCGGTCACGTTTGCGAGACGGGCCACTCGCGCAATTCGTCAAACACGAGCCAAATGTCGAAAGCGTCCGGTTACAGTAGCATACATTCGCATACGCACAGTAGACAATCGAGTTCTGGCGATTCCGGTCACATTAGGTGAATATGAGCGTAGGGTTTAAACACGGTTCATCGATTTTCTTTTATCGTTTTATTGCTCGTTGTGCGATATGTTGTGACCGAGAATAAGAGTTTATGGCGAGCAATAAGATGGTAAAGTCAAATACTAACGAGTTCTATGTGATTCGTGTGACGAAAGACCACGGAGTTGATTTATTTAAAATTGCTATTTATGTTACGTAACAAACTACATTCACTGCAATGTGTACATACATATATTTTGTAAATCTTAAGTTTCTGGGATATAGAAGGATGGAGAAAGAAAGTTATTTTGCATGCAACAATTGATTTTTGTTTAGGGATACCCAAAGGCACAAATGGACGTCGACAATCGCAACATTTAATATTCCTAGCACGTTCCCCGAAGTTTCCACTCCTCAATCGAACAGTAATAAGCTTAAGACGCCGGAAGAGGTCTTCGGCACGCCAAAAAGCTACCTCTCCGACACTCTGGACGACAGCAACTTGTACCGCACGCCGTACAAGTGGCAGATTAGTAACGTTAGCAGCGCGAGTTCGGATTACAAGACGCCGGATAATACATTCGACGACAGTAATACTAGCAGTATTAGTAGGGACGTGTTTTCCGAGAATTTCTCTCTGCAAAAATCGTCGACCATCAGCAACTTCCATTACGAGACGGTCGAATTGCGCGTAAACGACGACAACCGTTTAGTCGACGCGAACATCGAGCGTCATCATCAACAGCATTACGAACGGCATAGCGATTCGAAGATCGCGCATACCACCGTGACCGAAGTCGTATCGCGTTCGAAAAGTGAATTCGAGATACCGAAAATGGTGCCGGTCGTCAAGTCGGAGAGCCGACTGCAGACTTTCTTGCAAAAGTCGGATAGCGTCTTCTCCTTCTTAACGCCGCTTACCAGACGACGTAACAATAATGCCAATCAATCGACGTCGAATAAGAACGGTATCCTTCTCGTTCCCTATTCACCCGCGACAAAACGTTCCTTTACCGTGCAGAAAACCTCGTCCTCGTCCACCTCGTTGAACTCACTGAGACCGGGAATTGTTGCAGGTGAACTGGTCGTACCGAGTGGTCACTTACAAAGGTAGGATTCGCTTCGTTTTCTTTTGATTTTTTGGTTTAGTTTTCTGTTTCGATCCCATTAATCGCATTACGTTGTGGTTTCTTTTAATTAATTGCCGCCCCCTATTGTAATTACTTATGATTGATAACTTCAATAACTTTCATGTAAATTTATAATTCTTACTAGTATTCATTTACATTGTAAAATTTCAGCTTGAACACTGATGCACAACAAATAAATGTTTTATTGGTCGTATTAATTTGGATCATCAAAAATTTTAGGCCATCACTAAATGTTTCGGTGTATTATTGAGGGATTTAGCTTTTGTACGCCCCTTTATCTATTTCTTTCTTATTCTTTCCGTTTTTCTCTACTTTTCACTTACTAATCGATTTCTTTGCAGAGCTGGCATTGGTCTTCATTAATTCCGTATGTATATATCGATATTAATATTTAATGACCGATTAACGCCAAATTAAAGCGTAAATTATCATTTTGTTTTTGACTAACCGACTGAAACCATTTGAAACTAAGAGAATCGTGGATTGTTGTTGGCGGCAATATTTTCTTCTCTTTTTTGTGCCAATTTTTAGAGGTATGCCTCATCGCAAATTGTTCGATGGTACGCAAGGAGGTAAGCTGGCACCTTTAGCGACCAGTCCTCCGGACGAATTACCCCACACCGTCAATTCGATATTATTCGACACGGCACAAAATCCGAATTATCGTCGTCCCAGCATCACTACGTTAGTTCAATGTATCAAATAATAATTAATTGTCTATTTGTCGTAAAGAAGAATTACACTAGTTGATTTATTTTTTAATTTTATTTGAGACGAACAATTCGTTTCCTTCTCAATGTGATGCATGCAAATTGCGTCGAGCAAACTTTAATTTGAAGTGCTGTTAATTTGCTTAAAAATGGGATTATTAACCGTTCTTACGTTCTTTCAATTATGCTTGGTGTAAGTACAGCATTTCAAGTTGTTTGCAAAGACATGTTTTTTCTCTTTGGGCCTTGCCACGTGTATCATTCGTTAATTTGTAAAAAATTGTTTGAATAATGTTTGTATTTATATAATTTTGGTTATTATTATTTTTTGGAATGCAGCAGACTAACGTTAGCGTTTACCTAAAGAGCCGCTTTATATGCGTTTTTTTATTCTCTTTTTAGAAATCCCAGTTCCGGCAGTCTAGTAATTTCGGAGACGGGTTCGTTGGATCGAGCGAAAGCTGCATTGGAGCGTCGAAAGAAAACGCAAAGTAGTCAAGAAAACGATGCGGGTATGGCCGGTCGCGTAGAAGAAACGCGCGTGAATCCGGACCATTTGATCGAGGAATTGCTGAAGAACACCAATTTGGAGCAAGCGGACGATTCAGCCGAATGTTTGATCTTTTATGCGTATGAAACATGTAATCGTTCATTTAAATATTCGTTTCCTTTTAGCGTCCGGCCTTCAGTTGTACATAGCGAAAGACGGGACGGCATCCTTAGGGAACCCGGAGGTGAAATCTCAAATATCGACCGGCGTTTTCAAGCAGGTCGTCATGGAGGACAGGTAGCCCACGTGAATGTACGAGGATTTAATTTATTGGAATAAGATAATAGAACAATTTCGTTTCGAAAGAAGTCCGCAATATATTATTACTTTTGTTTTGTATATACAAGTATAAATATATCAAAATCCGTTTGTAATAATGTGAGGCGTTATATTATGTTAAGGATAAGTGTGAATGATGTTTACAATAAGCTCGTTGCTCATAAAAAAGAAATCAAAATATAACATTAGTCAAGCTCTTTATTATTTTCTCTTTCAGTTTACGATTAATTGATTATTTTATGAGAAACACATATGTAATAATCGATATTTAGATATTTTTTCCTAATTTGGTTATTGATATTATTTTTATAGACAGTGTTTTGCAAAACCAATAAAACGATTATTATTCTACATCACTTGAATTTAACTGTTGAACAGCAGTTGCCAATATTTGTGATAAACGCATTAGTGCAAATTTATTGTAATTTAAAAGAAAAAAGCATTGTTAGAACCAAATCAAATCTGAATTTGTCAATCCAGTGTAATTCAAAAGGTTCGATCGCGTACTAACGATCACTTATGTTATGTTGTTGTGATGCCAATAATGAGGAATCGACAATATATTATTATTTATTGTAAATTATTACTCATAATTAATAATTATAATTCTACATTATTTTGTGTATTTAATGATTCCAGTTACACACGTTGAGGCATGGTTTAAACGAAAAAGTTGCAATTCAGGTTTTTGGTTTTTCTTGCAAAAAAAATCAATTAAAGTCGCTGCAATATTAAACATAATTGCATGCAACATGTTAGCTTAATTGCAATATAAAATCTCCGCATAATTATGCTTCGGCCAGGAAGACAAGTTGGAGGACTTATGTAACAAAAAAACGTATTAACGTAAAAGAATGATAAATAAATATAAAAAGATTCCATTTATATTGTCGTATAAAGTAATAAAATAAATTAATCATTATATAAAAAATAACTAATAAGTGATTGTCGGCCAGATATGGAATATTTGGATGGAAGATTTTAAACATTTGTTACATGTTTGTTTGATTCAAAGACGTTGTTGAAAGTTATAAAAAGAAATTGCTATTTCAAGGTCCACATAAAAGTTTTAACTAATTGATATCGAATATTTTGTTTTTGGACAACTTACACTTCGCTTCCTTGTAATGGAATAAACAAAGTTATTGTTAGAGAAGAAACTGCATTATAAATTAACATGATCTGCGGTTATAGTCATATGTATCGAGAAAAATTGCTTTTGTAATTACCAGTGATTACAGAGACAAATTAATGATGTTGATTTAAATTGAGGAGAGAGAATTGCAGATCAAACTGTCAATTCACATGACCATTTATAAATCATTTGATTGCATTTTCGAGCAATAATTTCAACCTCTCAACGTTCATATCCAATTATATATGCATCGACTTTTTGCACCATTTAGTTACGTCAGGTAATTAGTTATCGTGATTCTTAGAACAAATTGGGGAATTTTGCATATATTTTTTTCGGAATATTAGCGACCAAGGATCAGATTTTTTGTAAATGAAAATTGCTAATATTTGTCCAAGTACTGATTTGCAATCTGCAGAAGTACTTCACTATTCTGTAAGAAGATTCTTATTTCTCAAACAGGATTTTTGAAAATCCGGTCCTCTTTCTTTATTTGGTGGGTAGGAGGACTTTCATGTCTTACACAAATGATAACGATAACATAATAATTGGTGGGATTGCCGAAGTTTTATAAGAATAACACCGGAGTGGTGGAACTTTTTCTTTTTCTTCTGTATATTCGTAAGCAGTAATTTTATTACGGGCGGTATTGACGGTAATAATTGAATAGCACTTAATTCTATCCAGCGAGAAGTTTTCCCACTTTTTTAATTCCATCGTTTATATATATATCATTGATTTTAATCAAATCGGAAAAGATTTTTTTAGTACTTATTTGCCTAATGTAACGACGAACAGAAATGGTTTACACGTGCTTCTTGATTGTATTAACGATTTTGATTAATGGAGTGCATTCGAGTAATTTATTGACGGAATCGATTTTATACGGTTTATCATCATCTATAAGAAACGGTAGTGCAGATAACAGAACACTTTCGCAATGCGAAAAGGATTTGATCGTCCTGTACAATTCGGTTAATGATAAACATGATTGGGCACTCAAAGGTACAACTTTACGATTATTAATTTCATAATAATAAAAAAAATGCATCCTCTGACTAATAAGTTCCAAGAACTGGTTTAAAGAATCCCACAATTTTTTTTAACTTGGGTTGAAAGTTTTTTATTCAAAATCATCTCTTTAAGTTGCAATACAACGATTTTTACGATCTAATAGATCATAAAATGATTGTAATCACATTTTTACGTTTATTTCGAATGATGTCAGTGCAGATTGCATTTATATCAACGAAACGTTTTCCTTTCTTTGTCAAAAGAAGCTTTGAAATTAAAAAAAAAAATAGCATGTACATTGGTTTGAAATGATCCCTGGACCAGAAATCACTCGAGAGGGGAAATGTACATTGCTGAATCGATTTTTTTGTCAAATAGTCTTTAATAAATCGCCAATTCGAATTCAGCTTTTCCATTCCAAAACCGTTTAAAACGGTGTCAATTGACCCTTTCGATATTCCCAACTCCATTTCCGCATGTTTCAATGACGATTTTTTGTAATTCTTGATGAATTCTCTTTTTCTTTGGTCTTCCTAATCGATGCTCATTCTGGAACACAGTTACGCAAGATGTTTCATCTTTTGATACATAGTTTTTGACAATGAAGATTTCACGAATTTTTATCAGAACCAAAGTAACAAATATAACTGTCGAATTATTTTCCTTTTTTTAGTTCTCGATGCGAGCGGCCAACCGGAATCGAGTTTTTTGTACGGAAACTACTTTTGGCTCGGTTCGCACGCGTTCTGCGTCGATTTGCAAAATCCGGCGCCGTACAAATTGAACTACGCCAAATTGCCGCACAAACCGCTCAACGATCACTCGTATCCGCCGTATCCTTTGAGATACGCGGTGGTCGACGTTAAACACAACAACACGTTGCAGCAGCATACACGGACGACGATCGAGGTGGGCAAATGCGACAATAATTTGCGATGATGATGCTATCGTTTCGAAATGATTGCAGGACACGATTTACGTGGGTCTTTGCATACCGAAATCCTGCAACGACACGTTCGTTTTGAATAGGCGATTGAATGGTTACTTCGACGGGAATCACTTGTACGTGCAACGACTGTACGGCATGGGATTGATCGTGAAAGACACGAAACTCCTGCGCGAGAATTTCGGTTGGATATTCGACTTGCCGAAAGTTTACGTTGGCATGTAATTAACACGCGACGGCACGTAATTTAATTTGGCTTCTATTATTATCCGTTAGTATTTTCCAGGACGATCCTCTCGCTGTACGTTCTCTTCGTTTTATACAGCACTTATCGCGCAATACTTAAGCGACGAGCACAAGCTGTAGTAAATCGTAAAGAAATCGATAACACTCAGGAACCGAATAATGCAGGTGATGATGCGCTGTTACTAATTGGAAACGAAACTTGAGCTAATTGTTGTTGTTATTGAAATTAGGTAAAAGTGAAGAACGTCGCTATTCGGGAGACGTCATCGAATGCTTCGACGTCTATTCGAACATTCGCGCGATAGTGACCACGAAGAAGTCGAAGGTCTCGGACGATTCGGTGAAATGCATGGACGGCCTAAGAATTTTTCTCATGTATTACGCGATATTGGGGCATGCCATCTACTACAAGAAGGACTTCATGCGGAGTCCGATCGCGGCGATCCGGACGTCCGAGACGTTTTTGGCGCAAATCACGACGAACGGCATGTACGTGGTCGATGGCTTCTTCTTCGTCAGGTTGGTGTTATTTACTTATTGCGAGTGTTTGCGTTATTATAGAAATTGCGTGTGTTAAATAGCGGTTTCCTGATGGGCTATACGTTCTTCAAGAAGCAGATAAACACCAATTCCAAAGACGTTAAGCGGAAGAGTTTGCTAATGAAGATCGTCGAGTATTTTTCGATCGTGGCGCTACGGTTGGTCAGGTAAAATTGCGCTAATCAATTAAATTGATATATTTATTAGATTTCTTTCCCGTTGCCTATTAATAGATCAAATTTAACATTTTTGTTTACAGTTTATTAGTTACAACAAGAAAGTAGAGCAAAAAACATCACAAAGGCAGCATTTTCATGGACGAATTGTTGATTTGTCTGTTAGTCGTCTTTAAAAAACTTTCCCCCCGCTAATCATGTAATAGTATTGATACAAACTGTTTTTGCTGCGGTTCATTAAGCTATTTTCAAATATTTACAAGCTGCAAGTCACCTGTTTACTTTTTGAATAATAAATTACCAGAATTGTTATTTAATAAAATGTTAACTTCTAATAATGACGCACAACAAGTTTGCAATTGGTTGTTTACCGAACGTATTGCCTCAAGCTAAAGTTATTAGACAAAGAAATCGAAGAAGATTGTTATTAAAAAAAAAATTGAAAAGTTATTATACACTAAAATATGATAATATAATATTTCTCTCGCCCTCAGATTCGTGCCGGCATACGCGGTAATAATATTCGTTTCCGACGCATTGTTCACGTACTTGAGAGAAACGTTCCCGATTCACATATCCGAAGAGCCGGACGTCAATTGCGACCGATACTGGTGGCGCAATTTGCTCTTCATCAACAATTTGTACCCGCGGGCGGAGATGTGTCTCTCGTGGTCGTACTACCTATCGAGCGATATGCAATTCTTCAGCGTGTCACTGTTCCTGCTGATGTTATCGACGACGCATTTCAAATTGGCAGCCGTCACCGTTATCGGCATCTTATTGTCTTCGGTTGGCGTTAACGCGTACATCTTCTACAGCATCGACTACGTACCGACGTAATTATTTTTACCTTCCTTCTCGAGGGCTGGCTTAAGACATCTTTTTGTTTCAGTTTGGACGAATTCTTAGCACAGATCGATGTCATATACGACCTGCCCTGGTGCCGGATTAGTCCGTATTTAATCGGTTTGATAACCAGCTACATTTTGGTCGTTAAATTGAAGAACAAGCTCGAGATGCGGAAGGTAATTTGTTAATTTTAAAATGACGAAAGAATAGTGTGTTGGGCACTCATTCTTGCGAGCCACCTTTTTTCTCCGAGGACCAGCGATTTAGGGCTCGGACCATTGATTAAGGATTTATAACTTAAAATTAGTTTATTCACACTAAATTTACAGATGAACGCAATGTGTTTTTTACAATTATGATTTAGACACGTATTAATGATTACGAAAAACAATAGCGTTTTTTGTGTATAACTTTTTTTCGTGGCTCAATCTGAACCGAAGCGATATTAATGGATTCAGAATGAGAAAATGCATCTAATTAAAGTGATTCACTAATTTTCTTACAATTATTTAAAAATCATTGCAAATAATGGAAATTTCGCTGACGCAGAAATATTAGATCACTTGAGAAAAAAGTTTTAATAATTAATAGGGGCTCCATTATTTTGAATTACGTTTAAAATGCGTTTCTACATAGATTCGCAAAGGGAAATTAATATTGTTTGGTCAATTTTAGTCCATAACGATTGCCACAATTGTTTATTGCCCTTCGAAGAGTTTCATGACTTACCGAGGTTGGAAAAGTGACAAAAGATTCACAGATGCTTAACATTGAGTTGGAGACGCTGCCATGATTCGATGGTCGCGTTCGAAAAGGATGGACGGACGTCGAAGACGTTTGATTGTTCCATATTTATTAGGATTTTTCAAGAAATGTTTCAGGATGTTTTTCAAACGGGTTTTAGCCGTTGCGAGGTATCGTTGACTAAGTCCATACTGTGGTAGGCAATAATTTGGCATTTTTCGATGTCAGATGAACGCGAATTTTTTTATGAAAATCCTGATTAATTACTCGACATATTGCAAAAAGTTCATTCTCAAAGATTTTCAGATGTTTTAAAATGGCTTAAGTAGATTCTCCCAAGTGATCTTATATATTTCTGTGTTAATGAAATTTCAATTATTTGCAATGATTTTTTAAATTTTTATGCATTTTTTTTAATAGCTTTAATTCGTTGCATCTTGCCAGTCTGAATCCAATAATATTGGCTCGATTCACATTGGGCCACGAAAGAAAAATGTATGCATAAGTATGTCTTCCTAATAAAGGAGAACGTGCCTTTGAGAGACAAAACTGTCCAAAACCAGATTTTGTCGGTTGGCAGCTTTGGTCTCTCTTACAATTTAGCACCATTCAATTAGAACCAACGATTTCAACACAACAACACTTTCCTTGTTACAATGAATCGCCAATTTCTCAATTGCGTTTCAATAATTCTACTTCAAATGAACTAACTGTTCATCGTAATAAGAGCAGTGTTGTCGATTGATAGCCGTTTTTATTAACTAAAGCTACTTATTTAGAAATTGAGTCAAATGCATTAGGTCGGTGCATAATTATCCGCCGTTTTTTAGAGCTATTTTTAGGCAGTTCCCAACGCATTTAACAATTAACTATTTAATAAAGGCCCAAATTATCATCCATTTCAATTGCAGCCTCCGATTTGCTTGCTAGATGGCCAATTCCACGTGTAGATCAGAGCTAAAACTTTGCAGCTATGAACGCCATCACATCGGTCACCAAGTAATCAAAATATTCACACAGATCACCATATAAATCGTTCGTTGAAAAACTGGTAAAGTGTACGAATATTTGATTTACTTGGTGACCGATGTTAGGGTATGCAAAGCTGAAATTTTTTAGCTCCTTTGTACACGTGGAATTTGCCATCTAGCAAGCAAATCTGGGGCTGCAATTGAAATGGATGATAGTTTGGACCTCTATTAATAAGTTAATGGCGTTTACGATACATTTTCCTGTTGCGAATGTCTAAAAAATAGCTTTCAAAAACGGCAGATAATTATGTACCAACCTAATATTTACAACACTATACAAAGGCCATGAAAGAATACGCGAAGAATGTACACAGGTTGTGAGATGCAAATGCAAAGACTATATAAAAGTTACGCGACGAATATACAAAGACTATATACAAAAGGAGTGGACACGACAAAACGTGTAATTACCGTTCTTTTTTTAAGGGTTTCCTGATCGCCTCTTGGATATTCTTTCCGTCCTTAAACTTGTGGGTGCTGTTCGGTACGTATGGCCACCAAACGAATTTACCGTACACCGTCTTCTACATGAGCGTGTCGAAAGTGGCGTGGGCCGTCGGCCTAGCTTGGGCCGTCATCGCTTGCCATACAAATAACGGAGGTAAAATACTGCGTTTAAGAAACTAAAAATTACCGAAATACCGCAAACTCTTGCATTTGCTCGTACGTTCTATTTCTCTTTCAGGCAGTCTCAATCGACTCCTATCGTTTCGCATATGGATCCCGTTCAATCGTCTGTCGTTGTGCGTCTACCTGTTGAATCCGTTGATTAACGTCGTGCTATCGGAAAGCTCGAACACTTACATCACGTTCTCGATTGCCAATTGCCTGAACGACGTGAGCGCGTTGTTCACGTTAACGTACTTCGTCGCGCTGTTCGCGACCGCTCTATTCGAGTACCCGTTCATTCGGCTGATCAAGCTCTACTTGAAAGGGACGCGCGATAAACGGACGACGGCGAAGGATGCGAACGCGAGGGAGGCACCGATCGGAAAGAATTGGGACGACGCGAGGCACATATGAAGATGTCGTTGTTAATTTACATGTATCGTGCATTAATACTAGGATTGCGGATCATTTCTCGCACATGGGGATACCTGCGTCACGGATGCGTAGTTTAAATTCAAAATGAGATAATTCGAAAGTCGCTTGTCAACTTGTGCTAATATATCGCGATCGTTTATTGACGCACAATTCGTTAAGAATGTAAATATTTAAAGCTTATAATTAGAGTTGTTTTATGTTATTACATATTTTTCGCTGTTAATAATGCGACATAATAAACGCGTCAAAAGTGATTTATTTTCATTTAATTATTTTAACATTCAACGCAATCGTATTTCGGAAAATATCGACGTAATTAATTAGCTACTGATGATATCGTCGATTGAAATGGTGTCCTTTATTAATAATTAATTGAATTGCCGTTGTGGGAAAAACTATTCGGATATTATTTAAATGCATTGTTTTTTTTTGTAGAGGTGTAAAAGTCGTTTATATACAGGGTGTTAAAAATGTGTCACAAACTCTAATGTCTTAAGAACATGAGTCCGGAAATGGACGCTTTCGAAGATACTGAGGATTATATGTATTTGTAGCGTATCTTCCTTTTTTGCCTTATTCATTCGCAAACCTTGCAATTTCGTGTCGTAATTAGGAGATGTCTGGTCATACAAAGAGTCTGCAGTTGATATATTACGTCGTTTGTGAGAATTTTACGAATTTTCTCTAAGCCTTTTCCTCTAATTCTGAATTAGTCGACCTGCATTTCATTTATGCCTATGCTAATGGGAAATGCTACAGAAGCTTTTACGTTGAAGCTGATCCCAATTGTCCGATTCCTTCGAGTCGTCTTCTTAGAGAACATTTACACCGAATCTTTAAAGGAAGATGGCTATCATGATCTGCAAAATCGTCAGATTTAAACCCTCCAGATTTCTTTCTTTGAGGATATTTGAAAATCTTCGTTTATGCTGTGCTTGTAAACGATCTCGAGGAACTGACAACGAATAGGTTAAAAATGTCACCGAATTTAAGTCGAAGCTTGACATTCAATGACTTTCGAAAGAGTTTGAAGGTTCTTTCGGCAAAGATATAGTGTGCTTGCGTGAAATGGAAGGAAGGGACTTAGAACATCTTATTTGATTTATTTTGCTATTGTTTCTTGTTCATAGTTTGCATTGTTTGTACATAATAAAAAAGTTGCAAATTGTTTCGTATCTTCGAAACCGTCTATTTCCGTCCATGTTCATTAAGACTTCTCCTTATCTTAAGTCATATTATCACCGATTAAAGTTTGGGACGCATTTTCTTAACACTCTAGGTGTTATTTTTATCCTTTAAATCAACGTCAGCGTAGTTAATTGCAAATCAAAACCTGCAAGCAGCAAATGACTATTTGAAAATTAAGCATCCACTACAATTTAAATTACAATTTTCTTTTCTTTTTCAGTAATAACGATAAAATTACCATTTAATAAACATCGGGTTTTCCATCTGACTCATATAAATCGGAGTGCTACTTCAAGCGGTAAGTTGATTAATTTTCCAAATTTCATCAATCGAAAACGCACATCTTAAGCAATTTGTTCTTAAATAAATTCTTTATAAATATACGAATTAATCGTATCAAAATTTTTACAGACTAAGAGAATTATAAATCAGGTTTATTACTGTTATATAATAATTGTTGAAAATCAACTTGTTGACCTTAAAGTATTATTGATAAGCAAACATTTGCATAGAACTATCTTTGCACTGAGAGTCTTTGTCCTTTGAAAAGTTTGCTACAACGTTCCCCACTCATAATTAAAGAGCCCATTTACAAAATATGGTTTGATCAAAATGGCACATATAATTCGCGGCTGGTGCAGAATAGTTTGGAAGGGAGCTGGTGCTAAACTTAAACAACAATGAAATTAGTCTTATTCTTTGTGATCATTAACTTAGTCAAAGATACCGAATCGTTATTCGTCGACGATGAATTAAGATCAGCGTCTATCGTATATGGTTTATCGTCGATAGTCGGCAAAGAATATGGCAATTTGACCGAGTGCAATCGTGATTTGAAAGTGTTCCTCGACGGTGCAAACGACAATCAAGTTTGGACCATTAAAGGTTCGCAAAAATTCGTGCAAATTTTTAATCACCCAGTGTTCATTTTTCGCATTTATTCGCATTTAAGACGCACTTTTTTCATAGTTTAGTGTCTGTGAATTTACTTATATTCGATGGTGACTCACCACGGCAAAATTGTTGATGTGCAGTTTGATAGAATCGTTTTTTGTTCTTTTGACAGTAAAATTTTTCTCCAGTTTTCGATTTGTCTCATTGCTACTTAAGAAAAAAATTATAATCCATTGCACCTTATATACGAGTAAACACGAAATTATTATTTTCTCGGCGTTTAGTTGTGGACGCAAGTGGAGGACCAGCTTCCGGATTCTACGATGGTAACAATTTCTGGATCGGTTCGCATCAGGCTTGTGTGGAATTGCAGGAACGCGATCCATTGAAACTCAATTATGAAAGGATCCGTCGCGGTAAAATCGAGGACTTTACTTATCCGCCGTACAAATTGGATTTCATGGTGTTTCACATACGGCACAATTCCACGTTACAACTGCAATTCCGGAAGGATATCGATGTAATTATTACGCCATAATTGATCGATAAAAGGCATAGAGTGACTAATGAAAATTTTGCACAAACGCAGGATAGAATAATATTGGGATTATGCGTTCCGGCATCTTGTCGCGTGGCAGTGATCGAATCCTTGTTGAAGGAGTATTTCCGCAAGGAGTATATGACGTTTCAAAGGAGGAATAATTTAGAGTTGAACGTGCTCGACGGGAGGAAATTGCACATCGACGACAATTGGATTTATCCCTTGCCTAAAACGATTCTCGTATTGTGCGTGTAATTTATTTGTCATTTCTCTTATTTTACACTTCCATCGTTGCAGCGTGGTTCTCGTAATTCTGCTGATTCTCCTGATAACGGGAACGTTAGTCGGCAACGTGCACAAGAACGAATCCAACCTTGTCTTATGGGAAAACGTGATCGGTAACAGTTTCTTTGCAAATGCATTATTTTTGTTCCAGTTACACTAATCGTGATGCTTTTCTTTTTCAGGCAAGAAATTGCACGACGTCCTGGTCTGTTTCGATGTAATAGCGCAGGCAAAGTTCCTTTACGTCAAAAATAACGCATCCGGTTCTAATGTCCCGTGCTTGAACGGTTTAAAGGTTGTATTTATGGTGATCATAATATTCGCGCATTCGGTTTACTTCAAACTGGATTATATGATGTCGTTGTCGGTCATGTTTCGACAAAGTGAAACGTTCCTATTGCAGATATTCATGAATGCTGCCCTAGCGCCGGACACTTTCTTCCTACTCGGGTAAAACCACCCCGATTTTTTATAGCACGAATTTAGCTTAATGAAATTATTCAATTTTGTTTGCAGCGGCTTTCTGACATCGTACCTATTCTTTTACAATAAACGTAGCGACGTAACTAAAGATTGCGCGAAAAGCTGGTCTCTTTTTAAACAGTTTGTGAATAAACTGATCGCTCGTTACGTTAGGTATCGATTTTATTAAGGTTATTGAACAAATACCTTAATGGATTTTTTTTAGATTAACGCCAACATACGCAGCTGTTATCATAATTGTAAATGTGACAAGTACGTTCTTAAGGGGCAATTATCCGATACACAATCAAGAGAATCTCGACGTTAATTGCGACACAAACTGGTGGATGCACTTGCTTTACGTGAACAATCTCCTAAACAGCAAGGATATGTGCATGTCTTGGACGTATTATAATGCCATCGATATGCAACTGTACAGTTTGGCCACGTTGCTATTAATATTGTCGACAGTGTAAGGAAACCGTGAAGATGCGTTAAACGCTCTTATAAATTAGTTTCGCAACAATTACATTTCGGCAATTATCATTTTTGCGACATTTTATGTTGTCTCTGTTGCAGATTCTTCAAGTTGGCCGCATTCTTGGTGTTAGCGTTTATCACTTGCAGCACCGCTTATATCGCATACGTTATGCACACGATCGAGATGAAAGCAACGTGAGGAAGCGTTTTTTTATCAAGTAAATAGCGAACGTAAATTTGGTAAACTTTCAGAATGGACGATTGGATGCGAAACTACGATCGCTATTATAAGTCCTCGTTGGTCCGGATCCAACCGTACTTTATCGGTGTAATCGCCGGTTATTTGCTCGCCGTGAAAATTGGCAAAGAGATGAAATTGAAAAAGGTCTCTCTCTCTCTCTCTCTACAAACTTGTGTCTATCACTTCCTAATCATGCTCTTTGTTTGATTAAGATTTGGTCGACTGCAATATGGACAACGACGATTTCATGCAATTTGTACGTCATGTTCTGCCTTCATAATCGCGATAGAAGCGTACTGTTCACGATCGTCTATATGAGCCTATCGAGGATCGTGTGGTCCATCGGTTTATCGTGGATCATAATCGCTTGTCACACGGGCAACGGCGGTGCCGACGTTCGATGGACGACTTTATACAGCAAACTAATCGAATCGATTTTTTTTTTGCAGGCGTCATCAATTGGGCGTTGTCGTGTCGGCTAATGGAATTTTTGAGCAAGTTCACGTATGCCGTTTACTTGCTGAATCCGTTCTTCATGACGACCGTTTACGAATCGTCCGGGACGACGTTCAGTCAGAATTTCCTCATGAACGTGAGTTAAAGGTCAAATATCGCATTAATAACCAGATTAGTTGCGATCGTCTGGTTTTAGACCTTCCTCGGCTTCGGTTTGTTATCCGCGACGTACTTTTTCGGTATTTTCATGACGCTAGCAATCGAATATCCATTTATAGCCGTATATAAATTGATCAATTAGAGCAAAAGGAAGGAGGGAAAGGAAGCGTCGTGGTTTAAATGATTATGACGACGAAGCTTATCCGATAATTAATTTATTAATCATTCGGTTAATATCTTAAATTAGAGCTGATTTAGGATTACGTAATACTAAACAGTCAAGTAATAAAAATAATAAAATAAAATAATCTACAAATTTAAATAAGTCAATTAATGTCCAAGTGTTTCTTAATGTAGCGGGCGACCAACGTTTGCGGGCGCACTTGCCACTGTTCCAACACGTCTTTCGGCGTCGTTACCTGCGAAAGGGACGCACATTGAAACGAATAGTCGAACACCCTGAACCTTTTCCCTTGCCTGATCGCCCAACAACCGATTCAATAAGGTGACGCACACGACGGCCGCGCGTATTCCCGCTTGATAGGTCATCGCCGCAAACGGACATACCTCCATCTCGATGTTGACGACGTCGTTGTCGTGCAAATACTTCAAATATTTTAATTTATCCTCGCGCGTGTAAGTGCAAAAGGCTCCGTCCAAACGACCTTGCTCTTTAAACGAACACAGATTTAATGAATTTTCGGGGCAGCAATTAGACGAATTAAAAGACAAAACCGGATTTCTGAATTAATGTTTACCTTCGTAAAAATCGGAAGCGCACATGGTCGAACCATTAATCGTGGCAAAGTCGTCGCCGGGATCGGCCAGTTCTTTCAACTCGTTGGCCAGTCTCAACTCCAACACTGCCGGCTTCCTAACGAGCTCACCTAAAATTGGCTACAAGTTTTCGTCGCTTATTGTTTAGCGTCTCAAATGAATATCGAATCACCGATTACAATTTCGTAGACGTCTCGCAATCGACCGTCGACGGCACCGTTTGAAACGACGACGGTCCCCGGCTCGATGCCCAATCCGCCGCTAGTTCCTATGCGGAAAAAGACCGGGTTCTTCGCTTTGGCGTAATACATCAGTTTGATGACCTCGTGCAACAAAATACTGATCGACGATATTCCCATTCCGTGCTAAAAGACGAGATGGAATAAGTAATAAGATCAATTAGGTCCCATTGTTTAATCGTTTTTCGATCGACTTACGCTAACGCACAGAACGGGCCCGACCTTGTACATGGAATAACGATTTGCGGCTTCCGTCAGATCGAATATCGTCGATCCGTACGGTAGCTCGTAGTTCATCTCGTTCTTTATGTAATTTGCGAAATGCTTCATGCGTTTTTGCGTGCCACCCATGCATACGAACTAAAGAGAATTAAATTAATCATTTCTTTTAACTGTAATTGCCAAAAAAATGTTATGAAAGCGGAATATATTCAGTTGATGCCGAATTTCGTGCGGTTATATTAGTTTCAAAATTGAAGTAAATAAATTAAAATGTTTAGTAGAGCATTTCTCGCTCTAGAAGACTGTCTTCTTCTTTTTTTTTATAATTTAATTTTTCGTTGATTTGTAAATGATCAAAGTGGAACGTCAAGTGGACAAAAATGCACATTTCCGAAACCTGCTTCTTTTCGCTTTTATTCGGGGTTCCAAAGCCACTAGAGCTATTAGTGATATTTCTGCTGTGTATGGCGATAACGTCGTAGCGTTCACGAAAAAGAGAGTCACACAAAAGGGGTCCAGTCCAAGAGCACGAGTTGTGTGCGTGAAACCTACTGTCTGAGTTCCAAAATTAATTTATTGCAATTGGTGCAAAAATGCAAAAGTAGAGAAGATTTAAACCCTAATTAATCGATCTTTAATGTTTATTCAACTTATTTTATTTCATCTAATTTAATAATAAAAGAAATTTCCTCATGCAAAAACAAAGGTCGTCGTTTTCTGAGAAGAAATTCTTTTCAATGTAAATCGGTTTCTGAGCAAACATTCTTTCCAATGTCGATCTTAAAGCTTTATCTCTTTCGAGGAATAAATTCTTGGCGTAAACTCTTTTCTATTCGATTTTAACTATCGTTTACAGATAACGAATTATTTTTGTATTAAGTGAGCGAGCGCAATCAAGTTCTCGGAAAGGATTCCATCGTATTCCGAGGGTAAACCATTATCCATTTCCAGGAAAAAATTCTTTCCAATGTCAATCGGTTTTTGAGAAGAAATTCTTTCCAATGTCAATTGATTTCTGAGAAGAAATTCTTTCCAATGTCAATCGGTTGCTGCGAAGAAATTTACAAAACAAAGATTAATCCAAAAATGCGAATTTTTTGGCGTATAAAGTAGTTGACGTGAAATTGCGCGCTTGGTTGGAGGAATCTTTCGAGTCGAAGCCAGGAGATTCTTGGCGTCGAGGCATCCAGGAAGCTATCGAAAGTTCGGAGGAAGTCGTTAACAATATTGGCGAATATATATCATTGATTAATTCTTCTTATTTTTGGCTTAGAATTAAGAAGAAATTAATCTAAAGAAACCGCCCGAAATTATACATCAACCTAATATAAGAAACAACAACTGGCAAGTTTGATCTTAACTGTATTCATCATTTGAGTAACCGCTATTAATTATGCGTATTTAATTGATTGCGAAAATGGAATTGTATAACGGCACGCAAATATAAACAATTATGTAACCGTTAATTACGAAATTAGCGATTATACGGTGTGACTCATAAATGTAAGACCACTACATTTTTGCGCGTAGTTTTTCCTTTCTCAATCGAACCGAAATGATATTTTTCGATTCAGCCACACAAAATGCATCGCTAAATAATGCAAATTTCAACAATTATTTATAAAAATTTTAAAAAAAGTCATTGCAAATAATTGAAAAACGACAACAAAAGTTATGCCAAAAAAAGTAATGGTAACACCATATTAGGAAAAAAAAAAATGAAGCAAACGAAACCTTTGCCATTTTATTTTTACATTTACTCAATAACAACCACTTTTTATCTTCTCTTTACTTAAAAAGCAGGAATCAACATTTTGTGTTCGACATTTTTCTATCTGCATGTACTTAATCATTTAATTAGCTATACGAGCAAATATTTAACAGAGAAACACATCTATGTCGTGCTGTTTAACATCGATAAATGCAAGAATAGTAAAAATTGAGTCGTTAATACGTTTTGCATAAAATAACTCAACAATTTGCTCACCTTAACATCGCCGAATAGTTTGACGAGATCGTGCGTATCGGTGCCGAATCCTAGATGATACAAATAATCGGCATCCATCAGCTCTAAATTCGGATTTGGCAATTTAATTGTGCCATCCTCGTTTATCTTTTTGCCACAGCAGCCATTCGATAGGCACTTTTTACTATTACAGCCATTAGACGACATCGTTTGCTAATTCAAATTGGAAACTGTTGTGGACGATGCCCTTGGAATCTGTTTAAAGAAGCAATCTACACAATGGTTAATTGGAATCTTAATAAATGCACGCATCCGACTACATGTTTATATATATATAACATATCGCCTTATCAATGATAACGCGCTGAGAAAATTCCCCAACCATATTTTTATTATTAACGGATTGCTGTTTATTATGACAACATCGTCTTGCCTATGTAACTTTATGAAATGCGATTAATCCTCATAATTTCATCTATTCATTGATTAATGCTGCCTTATAACAATTTATTATCAAAACTATAAAGCAAAATACGAGAAAAACAATAACAACAACAACGGCACGCGCTCTTTTGCGACAAATGATAAACTCAATCGTTGAGTAACGATTATGCAAACGTTAAATCCAGAAAAGTTTACTTACTCAGTGAGGAAAGACTGATCGATGCGTTATAAATTAAATGTGATGAGGTTTCTAATTTAAAACCATTCGTTCTTAGTGTTAACAATATACAACGAAACGAAAATATTATTTTTGCAACGAAACTGAAGGAAGATTGTTCTTTTCGACCGAAAAGGCAAATAATAAGAATAATAATGAGACAACAGCTGCTATTTGTTATGTATGCTATTGTGATGGAGTGCGAATGAAAGAGAAAGAATGAGTTTCCAGTTTGTGCTTCCCCTCTTTTAAGACCAATTATTAACGAATTTTATTACCTGGACGCGGTTGCATATAAATTACTCTACAGTTGGATATTGTTATGGATGAGTTGTAAGATTTCTGGAGGAAGAATTCAAAAATAGCCACATCACACAGTTGACCTTGTTGCATTTTTGCAACAAGAAAATGTACTTGATTAATTTTTCATCGAATTTTATTTTTATTTGAAGTATACTTATAAGTGTATAATTTTTAATATAATTCGCGTTGCGATAGGTTATCATTTCATTAGAGCAGGAGTGTAATTAAAAAATAAATTGCAGAATATAAGATTATCTTTTGTATATTTTTATATATATTTTTAGGCGACAAATACAATGCTCAATGATACCGATCGAATCAAATTAAGGTGAAAATCTTGCTTAATCGTTTGACCTTTTTTTAATACATACTTTCCCTTATCTAATTTCATACAGGTATTTTTAAATACTGGTTGTTTATTCCTTTTTAACGATTAACGAATTTATTAATCGCATTATCTTTCTCGCAATAACAGGTGTTCTATTTTGGAAGTGTTAATCATTCATTAACAGGTATTCCTCTTAAATGCTTTCCTTCTTCGTTTTAACAACAATTAACAAAATGCAAATTGGCCAACATTAATGAACCCTCAATGCAATTAGCTTAATAATTTTGCATATCTCTCATATCTAATATATTTGCGTGTACATTTCGTGGTGATCTTTTGCATTACTTTTAGTAATAATATGTATGATTATTTAAATAGTTTAATATAATTATTGTAGCATTTATCATGTAAAAAACAACAAGTCAACAATGAAGCAATTTAACAATTTCTTTACGACTTTAATACTTTTACATTATTATCGTTAATATTAGAAAAACGATTGAGGCAATATGTGATGTAAATTACAAAAATTCAATCACTCGCATTTCCTTTTGTCATTAAATCGTTGTATATCTACAATTAAATAAATGTAACGATTAATTTACGTGCAATTTGCATCATCATCATCATTCACAATTGATGCGCGTTCGTTAATTAAATCGCATACAAATTGCACCACGAATAATCGCAAATAAATCCAATATATTCAACAAAACGTAAACGATTAAAGGAATTCTTTTAAGTATAATATTTATTTAAGCTAATTTAATATTTTATTAATTTAATTATCGTATTGTCCATAAATATGTTTAGCGTAATAAGTTTAGATTTTATCCAATCTTACTAATTATCAATTTGTTTAATCGTTTATCGTGAATTTATATTTCTTCTTCATTCTTTTATTAGTTAATAATAATACTACACATTTACAACATTAACCACATGCCTTTGAAAGTACATAACTTTATTTCTTTCGATTAATTTACTAAAGCTAACAAATAAACGACACTTCTTTGTCAATATTTATGATTAATTAATAATATATTATTCAGATTGAATTAGCATATGTAATTATTAATATAATGGACTCATATGATTGCAATTCATTTACCGCATTTGCTTAAGCACATTTACCAGTTCGAATACAAATAAATTGAAAAAAACATTATTAAATTCGCAATGGAAATTAATGGAACGTAAATATAGAGTTATGGAAATTCCATTTCAGATAGTCCGTCATCATGTGAGTCCATTTCAGTGAATACTCCTCATCGTGTATAGATGTAATAATATTTGCATTGTACTTACTCAGTTTTTATGAGAAGCAACATTATTTAATTTGTAAAAAATTGTCTTCTTTTTCAATTATAAATATGATTGTTTAATTTGTCTCTAAAATCAGCTGGTACATTAGGAAACGATTTAATTTACTTATTTTGCTCATTAAGGAATTTAGTATCTAGTCTTTTCTTAATGATATGTTTTCATAATTTTCTTTTGCAATTTCTCTCTTGTCAGTTGGCAATTGAACACAAAACAATGTGGTCGCTTTTTAACATTACGATAATAATAATTAATCAATAAAATTATTCATTGCTCTTGTATAATAATCCATTTTGTTCGAAGTAATTTTTTCAATTCAATAACGTTTGTCAGCACGTTGTTAATCTTCTATGTAAAAACGTTTTCAAACGTACGATGGGGGTACCCAAGAGAAACGAAAATCATCTTTAGAACATTAATCCCCTTTTAAAATATCGTCCACTAGATAATTTGCATTTGTCCCAACGGTTTTTCCACTGTTCGAAACTTTTTGTGCTCTTCTGAACAAAAGGTCTTAATTTCTTTTACGTCCTGTAAACGAGTTCTCTTTATCGTTGTCGGGAATAAAAAGTCGCAAGGAGCAAAGAACGTTTCAGAAATCAGTCACTCTGTCCAAACTCAGAGAGAAAAGAAAGAGGAGAGAGAAAGAGTGGCAAGCAAACATACATAACGAGGCAGCTACCAACAATCCATTTGTCTACAGATAATAATTCTCGTTTCTTTTGGGTATCACCCCGTACATGTGACCGGCGCATCCACCACATTCGACAGAATTCAACGTCATGTGATGAACCTGCGGTTGTTGAAGTTTTTCAATGAAATTTGCGTCCGATGTGTTTGTTTAGACGTTAAAAAACATTCATCATTGATGTTGTATAGATGCTGTGTATGTACATGAATAGTTCCTACACATTTAAATGCAACAAGCTTTGAGCTTAATCGAACTAATCAATTTGTTTCGATACAAAAATATTGTTCCATCGGTTGGCTTGGTGCGTCAACAAAAGTAAACGAAATTTGAACAATTCGCCTTCGATTCGTGTGCAATAATCAATAAATGCAGATTGAGTTAATTGGAAAACGAACGTCAAATGAAATAAAAATCGCGCGTCCAGTTTCTAAAATTATTATCATTTTCTTATTCGAACGTTTGCGATTCCTGTTGCACCAGCTTGAATCGTCTCGGACTTTTGACGGCCATCGCACCGTGACCCTCCAGCGAGATTCTGCCTTTCAACTGCAAGTGTTTCTTGATGTAACGCGCGATCAGTGTCTGCGGTCTAATTTGCCATTCGTTTAACACCTCTTTCGGCGTGGACACCTACATCCAATGGAACGTTTAAGGAAGAGACCGTAGAGAGCGGTTTTTACCGATTATCGTTTACCTGATCACCTTTCAATCGGTCCAGCAGCGCCACGCAGACGACCGCCGATCGGATGCCGGCCAAATGGGTGAGCGCAGCGAACGGTAACACTTCCATCTCGATGTTCATCACGCCGTGGCTACGCAACTTCTCCAAGTACTCCATCTTGTCGTTTTCGGTGTATTCGCAAAACGCGCCATCCAATCGACCTTGTTCTACAAACGAAAAGAAAATGCGTGGTCAAAAATGGAAGAAATCTAACGAATGCCAAACACACTGACCCTCGTAGAAATCGGATGCGCACATCGTCGTGCCGGTGATGGTATCGTAGGGATCCTCCACGTCCGCCAGCGCTTTCAGTTCGCGGACCAATCGCCGGTCGATTTTGGCCGGTCGTCGTACCGGTTTCCCGAGCATCGGCTTCAAAAAACGAGCGATTTCTTGTTAAAAAAAAACACACACACACACAAAAATGCTTTATCGATATCTCTTACGATCTCGTAATAGTCCCTCAACATTCCATCGACGGCGCCGTCCGATATGACGACGGTACCGCCTTCGACACCGATGCCGCCGCACGTGCCGATCCTAAAGAATATCGGATCTTTCACGCGCGCGTGGTACATCAACTTGATGATCTCGTGCAATAGGATGCTTATCGACGGGATGCCCATTCCGTGCTGCGAGAAACGGGGGAGATTAACCGGCGATGATCGGCGCTTGGCGTCGAGCGGCTACTTACGCTTATCGATAAGACTGGTCCCACTTTGTACATGGAATAGCGGTACGAGTATTGGCTAATGTCCGATAACGTCGTGCCCGTCGGTAATTTGTGGCCGATCTCCTTCATTATGTAGTAGGCGAAATTCTCCATGCGTTTCGGCGTGCCGCCCATACAGACGAACTAAAAGAGGATCTATTAGCGCAGATCATTGGATTGTAAACGAATTAAAGTGCACGAAATTGGTGCAATCATTCCGCAATTAAAATCTATTTGTCTCTCGCTGACGCAATCATTTGTCGCTCGCGGCAATAAGCGCGTGTTCAACTTTCGAAAGTTGTCGAACTTTATACTTTTAATTGTATCGCCATAAGCACAAATGTGCTACAATTTGTTGCGGTATTTAAATTGCAGTCAAATTAAATTTACGTGAATATAAATTAAAAAGACGTTTAACGTGACTACTAAAAATGATACCTCTTGATTGCATGAAAGTAATTAAATGTACCTTGACGTCGCCAAACATCTCGATCAAATCGTGCGATTCGCTGCCCAACGCTAAATGATAGAGGATGTCTTGGTCCATCAGTTCGATATTCGGGTTTCGCAATTTCACCGACCCATCCGGATACCTGGAAACCAACCACAAAACGTATATATATGTTTCTTCGCGTCTCACCGCAAACTATATAATTGTATATCCATTTGATTGTTTCCGCGCTTTCTCTCGTATTCAATTACCTGACGGTAACCGATTCACTCGCACATTCTTCGTCGCTTTCGTTCCGAGAAGATCTCGATTCCGTAGCGCTAATTTCGCTCATCGTCGACCTGTTCGTTCTCTTTTACCATGCGAAACTGACGCACTAACTATCATTCACCGGTTTATATTTGAATTGTACCGTGAAATTATGAAAACAAATAACTTTTTGCAAATTATATAGCTCGTACTTTCTTTCTTCTAGCAGTCGACTCGAATTGATAGAAGTCGATGCAAACTTATACCGAGCAAAATCACTTTTATTAGCAACTAGGAAAATGTAACTTCAATGCTTATCGGCGTGTATTGTAATACGTTGACACTTTTTTAGGTCAGTTCGGTTCTAGGTTCTATGCTAATTAATTATTCAATCCAAAAAAATAAGGAAGAATTGCTAAACTACTTTCCCAAGGTCTACCTGCCACCGGATTGTAATAAAGATCCGCCGTAAGTAAAACAAAATATTCGCAATTAATTTTAGATTTGACGTAGAATTACAGCTACTTTACAACCCGTGTAAAAAATTAACGTTCATGACAAAGGTCGTTCCAAGTGACGTAGAAACTATTTATTAATAACTTAATTAACAAATTAATTAACATTGGATGGTTATATTAGCATCAGCTGAATTTCTTTGCCTCATATACAGGGTGTTAAAAAGAAGTGTCACAAACATTAAGCGGCAATAGTATGGCCAAAGATAAGCAGAAAAGTCTTAATGAACATTGATCCAGAAATGGACGGTTTCGAAAATACTAAACATTTTGCAACTTCGGTATTATTTACAATTATATACAAACAAACCAAACTATGAACAAAAAACAAAGGAAAAATAACTGAAATGAGCATCTCAATGTGCCATCGAACTCTTTCGAAGAATCATTGGCAATCAAGCATTGGCTTAAATTCGGTGGCAGCTTTTATATATTCGTTGTTTCAGCTCCTGGTGCTAATTTACAAGCGTAGCATAAACTAAACTTTTCAAATCTCCCCAAAAAAAGAAATCTAGAGAGTTTAAATCTGGCAATTTTGCAAATCCGCTTCTTCCTGCCTAACTTTCTTTAAAAATTATGTGCAAATGTTCTCTAAGAAGAGGAACTGAAACAATCTCGCGATTGGAATAATCTACAGCATAAAGACATAGAATTTCTCTGGCATTTCCATTAGCATGCACATAAATGAAATTGATGTCGACTAATTCAGAATTAGAGTAAAAGGGCTTAGCGAAAATTCGTAATATTGTCATTAACTATTTAATACCAACTGCAAACTCCACGTATCACAAAGCCGCTGTTAATTGCGATACGAAAATGCAGGTTTTGTGAATGAAAAACCGAAGATGTGCTACAAATGGGAATAATTCTCCGTATCTTCGAAACGGTCCATTTCCGGCCCCATGTACATTAAGACTTCTGCATGTCTGGGGCCATATTATCACGGCTTAAAGATTGTGACACTTTTTTAACTCCCCCTATATATAGCGCAAAATGAAGTTTTCCCTCTTGCAAAAATTAAATTTAAACCGATTTTAAAAGATTCTTATAATAAATAATAATCCGACGGCACATCCCAACCTCTTCTAACGTGTCTTTATTCCGTTTTGCAACACGAGGTCGGCATTGTCACTGTGCTTATTTCCGTAAGCTCATACGGCAGCCGCTTTTCTGCCTTCTGAATCTTTCCCATTTCAGGTAAACGGTTTCAAATTATTGCTTGAGTCACATTCAACGAATCAACCAATTGTTGTTGTGTTTGGGTATCACTTGCGGCAAATAATTCATCTTTAAATTTTTTGGACGCTCTTTGACATTGGCATCAAAATCATCGACTTTCATCGCTTAAAACCTTTCCTTGCATGTTGTTTCGTCGAGAAAATGTTACAGACTTTCTCGTGAGCAATTGAGGTGCAACGGCAACAATTTTCTTAAAATTAAACATAAAAGTAAGGTTTCCCACGAATTGCTTTTTCTTTCTGTTTCTGACAACATTTTCAATGCTTTATAAACCGTTAATATAATAACTTTTATCAATGCTATTTTATATGAATTGATTGCGCTTTAACAGTGCTTCCAAATAGACAATAACAATTTGAGAAAGAAAAAAATTAGGCTGAAACGCAAAATTAAAAACTGCGGAGTTATAATTAAATGCTTAATGATCGCATTAACAACGAATCCTTCCAATTAATACGAAGAATCAAGTTCAATACAACAACCACATTTTTTTTATTTCACTAATTGTGCGTCATCAATGTTTGCGAAATATCAATTGTAATTTGCAAAATGGGATTCCTCTTATTAAAAAAAAGCGGAAATTTCTTCTTCAATTGTAATTGTTTTCGCAATACGGCAGGGTACAAACTGCGAGCATCTGTTTTCTCTTATTTAAAACTTAAGTACTTGTTGTATTTCATGTACAAACTATAATTGAGATGGTAAATAGGTACTTCTGGTGCTTCATTTAAGGAGCAACAATGTCCTAGAAGAGCAAAAAGCACCTGTAATCCTACTGAATCGTTTTTATTAGCTTTTTATGCTTTCCCCCCCTGTTGAATGAATAAATGTAGAAAGATGCACTTGCACACGTGCTTATCAATTGAGGCCGAATTAAAAGCTACAAGACGTTTACACGAAATAAATATGAGCCATTAATTAATTAATATGAATTACGTGGGCGTGCCTTATCGTCCGATTATAAAAACAAAATAATCTCCGTCTTTATTAACACTAATACAAAAATAAATATTTTTTATCAATGCGTGTTAATTAAATTAAACGGAAGATTATGTTAACAATCGTTATCGGATATTTTCAAACAATAATCCAGCTTAAAGTATTAATGGAGCATCGTTTAATACAACAATACGTGCGAGATAAACGAGAGATTATATTGAGGGATCACTTTCTTTCACGTCATCCGCGAATATTGTGCAAAATTTAAATGAATTTCGTGGATAATAAGGTAAATAAATAAAAATGGAGGAAATCAATTTCCTGTCGAAAACTAATTAAATTCAAATGAATGGTGATAATAATAGGATGTAATCGATTGGAAAATTCAATGGAAAAAAACTCGTTTAATTCGACGAGGGTAAAGGAAGAGAAATTCTTTGTCATTTTTATGGATTTTCGAATAATTAATGTTTTATTTTATAAAAATGTTTAGCTTCCTATTTCATCGATCATCTTCAATTTAGCAAATTTCATAGCCAAAAGACACATTTAAAAACGCATGCGTATGCCAATTAATAATCGTAAGGAAAATTGCGATAACTGCTGGCACATTTTAAGGATTTCTTTCGGCGAAAATGGGAAAACTTCCATAGAAATTCTACTTACTCGTCTCTTTCCTCGTCGGACACCGACATTTTCCACACTTTTCCTTTTGGAATTTTGAAATCGGCACTGGATCCCGTACAAAGTTTGATTTCTAATCGATGTCGGTCCAGTTCTATGGTGCAGGAATTACTTTTTACAATCGGCACACAATCCGCAAGTTAGAAATATCCCTTCGTGAATGTCGTTCTTGCGTTTAATTTCCGCATCGCCTATTGAATGAGAAGAAGGGTGCGTCACGACGGAATTAGTTCAATCGTCCGCCGCGCATCCACTAAAAGGACTCTGCACAGGATTCTCTCTCTTTCTCTCTCTCCCTTGTTAGCTCTTCCGTTTCTATCAGGACGAAGGATCGCTTCCCCGACAACGAACGTATCGCCGTTATCCTGATTAATGACTACTACTGCCATCTCCTTCGTTCGATAGAAACTTGAATTGGATTCGAATACGAACGAGACGAAATTTGCAATTGCAAAATAACGGAAACGCAAGTTCCTTAGCAAAAGGTTTTTGGCATACGAGTTTCCCTTTTTTGCGAACGATAATCTGCGTATCGATGCGAAACTAATGGACCGGATGCAAGGATTAATGACGAACAATATGCAAAAAAGGTCATGCAATTTGATTCTTGCTCCATCGTCGCTCGCTTAATTGTCATAATGAAGTGTGAAAATTCCGAAAAGAAATTTAAACGAAAAAATGCGATTAAGAATGAGAAATTAGCGAAGCAAATCTCACGCAATTCTTCGCCACCATTCAATCGGGGTCCCTATATAAACGAATCGGTTCTTCGACTCGATCAGTTCATTCAGAGTCCGCTGGTATTAGGTGAATACAATTGAAAAATGTTCAATTTGTTCATCGTCACACTTTGTGCGGTTTCTTCGGCTTCGCCGATACATAACTATCGTTACGAAGCGGAGGATCTGATGGAGACGGCCGCCACCAATTATCCGTTGCAAGGATACCACGTGATCGAGAAGAGCTACTATCCGAGATCGCAGATTGGCGGCGGCGGTCCATTTGTGCCGCATCACTTCTTGGGCGGCTACAACAACTTCGGAATCGGTAAGTTAATCGATAGTCCCAAGTTCTGCGTTCGAAACGAATCTGCGATTGTTAATTAACAGGTTTCGCTCCGGCCGGTATCGGATTCGGTGGCCTAAACGGCGGCGAGTATTTCGACAGGTCGTCGTACGAAGGCGGCAACAGGAACTTCAACGACGGCCGTTTCGACAAGGCGATCGGCGACGGCGGCTCCGCATTTAATTACGGCCGCACGGGATTCAATCATGGGAATGTGGGCGAGAAAGACGTGAAAGGCGAATCGGGCGAGTACAAGAATTTCAACGGCGCCAAGAACGTGCACGAGGACGGGAAAACGTTTCACGGAGGGCAGCATTTCAATCAGGAAGGTAAGTTGCTTAGAAGTTATTCCCTCGATCTCTTTCGAGAAGCTGATATCACTGACTGGCGATTATCGTTAGGACAAAATGCGGGAGAGAACAAGCAACAAGCGGGACATCGTAAAGGACACAAGGTGAAAGGCTTCAAGACCAGTCATCACAAGGACGAAACGGGTAAAACCGAGGAGTACTACGACGAGGCGAACGACGAAGGCAAACATTATCAGTACAAGGGCGAGGCCGGTGGATTCGGAAAGAATGCCGAATCGGCGTATAAGGGAGGCCACCACGACAATCACTTCGACGCGAGGGAACAGAAGCAAGAAGGGCATTTCGTCAATGCGCACTCGTTGGATGCGGCCAAAGGGCAACACGGGCATTACGCCGAGAAGAAACATTCCGACGATAGCAAATCGTATGCCTTCAATAACGGCGTCGACGAGCAGTCGCTGTTGGGACATCAAGAAACCGCGCGATCCTTCAAAAAGCATCCGTTTCACACGCCTTTCTTTCATTAAATAATAACTTATAATAATTCAATCACGCCAACACCACAATTTGACATGTTTAAATTAAATAATTTATTTCTTAATCAATACGCACGTTTTATTTAAATTAAGCGTTAATTAACAATTTCTCACAACAATCTACGTGAGAAACGAAAAGAGAGAATCGATCAAGATGACGAGCAAAGTTGAAAAGGAAAATTGAATTATAGTTCGCTAAATGCTAGAAAAATAGTTTCAAGCAAATATTAATATCATCCTGATCGTCCTTTTACAAGCGGAAACGTTTATCAAACGTTTCGTGTACTAAATCGATTACATTTACCCACAAATATTAACGTAAAGCTTTAGGAATCTGTTATCTTCCTCTTCATAATTCCAGACACTGATTACAACATATGCTATATTATTTATTATTATGCAGCTGCTTTCGTTAAACATCGAATCACAATCTAATTTGAGAGACGTATTGAACCCGTAAAAATTAATAAAATATTAGGAAAATTGTTCCTTTGCTTTCTAATAATTACATTATAGCATGCAACATTAAAACAAGCAATCCTCCAATTACAATTTTCCCTGCGTTTAGCTTTTCTTTATTTTCTAGTACAATCTATATACGTATATGGAAGATTAGTAAAATATTCTCTTTTCTTCTTGAATTAACAGCCTTAAATTCTGGTTCCTTAGTTTGTCTTTTAAAATTTTAAATAATTATTTAAAAAAAGAAACCTACTACAGCTATTACATAATCAAATTTTAATCAATATTTACATTAACATCGTTATGAAATAAAACTAATAAAGCCTCAGTTTTTATTAGGAAACATCATCATTATGGAATTCTATTTGTCGCACATTTCTTTTTCGTGAAGGTATAATGCAGATTTAAATGCATTTCGCTAACGTTAGTGAATAATTATAAAATTGCACAATAGCACAATGGAGAAAATTAATGTGTTTTACAGTCTCAAGAAATCCAAAGTGCGGTTCTTTGGTACATGTACATTAGATTAACGAGAAATAAATAGTTATTTGAAAAAAATAAATAAAGTAACTCTTTTCTGATGAGAGAGCAAAAAGGTTCAATATGTGAAATTATGACGTGGAAATATTGCGGTTGCTAATTTTTCCTCCGGATCCGTTAAATTTCTGTATCTTCTCGTCAGTATCAGTCCTACAAGCTATAAAAAAGCAACAAGAAACATTATTTAATCATGTCCATTATGTTTTGTCCATGCAAGTAGCAAACATTTAAGATTACATGAAGCTATACAATCTCCACTATACAATAAACTATATACACAATCAACCCACCAGTTAATTAATAGTACGAAGTTATACAAACTAGAGGAATGCACTTGGGTTAGCACGTGGATCTTTCTGATTACGATAGCGTACCGTTAACCAAACTCCCAAAAACTGTAACATGCAATCAATTATCTTTTAAGTTTCTAAACAGCATTAATTTTATGATTCCATTTAGAGTAAATTGAATCATTTTAAAAGCTGTATCCCAGCATATCATTTTATAATTTGAAAACTGTAATTATTCCAATGTTATTTGTTAAACAGTCCCAATTTGTTAAAATGTTAGATAAGAAACACCTTTTTTTTGTTACCTCGGTAAAGCTAAAGAATAGTCCAATCCAACCACATAGTTTAAAGGCATAATTGATGGTGCTCTTCAATTTCTCCATACAAGGTTTACAGCAATTTTCTTGAGTGGGATTAGGACAACACTTTGGCTAAAAAAATGATTTAAATAACTTATCGATTACTTCATAACACAGAGATAGAATTCCATCAAACAACCTGAAATACTAATTAACAAACCTTAACAGCCTCACAGCTTGGATTTCCCATCTTCGGATCATTAGCTGGAGTTTTTTCTTTAAATCCACAACATGCAAATGCCTCTTGTACATCTGTTTTCGTTGCATTATCAACTCTACCCCAGCCCTATACAAATTTTAATTATATTCTGAAATATTGAATGCATGTTTATTATAGACTTACTTGTTGAGCTAGTTGTTCTTGTTGTTCACTATTTACACCTAGACAGGCACAAGCCACTGAAAATTGTATGAGGAACAGCAAGAATAAGATCACCATGTACTGATTAGTTCATTAAGGAAAACATAATAGTCAATCCAATTATCTCAAAGAATAAATTATATATAAAGGATACAAAGAAAAGCATAACTTGATGATGTTTCACAGCACCAACAAGGCCTAGCAATGAAATTAATATCAATATAATTCCACATGCTAGGATGCCGCCGACGATGGGTAAATTTGTAACATGTGAAGCTGCTCTTCCATATACCGCGACCCCAATTAAAACATTAGCTACAAGCTGCAATTTACATTAAATAATAACAATAAAATGAATTATTGCTTACAAGAAAATTTCAATTAAATACGTACAATATATAAAACGTTCAACGCTATTAAAGCGTTTTTCGAGCAAGTAAATCCACCGCACATTCTTAATTACATCAAAAAATGGTAAAATTGTGATAGAAAATTAATGAAAAATCAAATCCATATAAATCACGACATAAATGCAATCAAACATGCAATGAATAATAATAAAAAAACATCTGTCAAAAATGGATCTATTTTAATAAATTGAAGGGGGCGCAGTGCACTTGGGATCCAAATTTCCGCGACTTTTGAACTTAATTTTTTATTAATATTTTTTATTAAACAAGTTATAAACTTTGATATAGGTTATTAAGTAGATGAAAAATCCAATTCTTTTTTTGAAATACATTACATAACATAACACATATCATTACAGTAATATTAAATAAATCAATTTAAAAGTTTTCATTAACAAAAATGGCTTCACACTGGGAAGAATTTTATGCTACACATTTACCACCAAGTGATTTTGAAGATAACAGAGTATTATTAAAGGAATTTTGTGATAGACACAAAAAATCTGGAAATCGTATAGTATTAGTTACCGTAAGTAATTTTGAGTCAGGTAAATAATAGTTAAGCTAACATTGATTGCTTTTATTTATTTAGTCTGGAGGTACAACTGTTCCTTTAGAACACAACACTGTTAGATTCGTGGATAATTTTAGTGCAGGAACAAGAGGAGCAGCTTCTGCAGAATATTTTTTGGACCATGGATATAGCGTTATATTCCTCTTTCGCTTCAAGTCTTTGGAACCTTTTACAAGGCATTTTAATGGACAGAAATTTATGGACATGCTGGAATTGGTTGATCACAAGAATAATATGACCATAAGTGGTAGAAACAAATTATCTAATTTAATTTCATATAATTTATAACATATCTGTCTCTGTTTCAGTTAAACCTGACAGTGTGGATGTATTAGCACCAATATTAAGGAAGTACAAAGTTGCTCATGAAGCTGGCAAATTGTTATATGTTAATTTTACAACTGTATCTGATTATTTTTGGCTACTGAGAGCAGCATGTGAATGTTTGATAACATTAAGAAGTAAAGCGTTACTCTATCTAGCAGCAGCAGTGTCTGATTTCTATGTTCCCTCAAATCAGATGGTAAGCAGTTGTAATTTATTTAAAAAGCAGATGTTTCCTAATGTTGATCATTTTCATAGCCTGTACACAAGATTCAATCAGGTTCTGGTGCTCCTACTATATCATTGCAAATTGTACCCAAACTTTTGGCACCTCTGGTCAATTTATGGGTACCAGATGCATTTGTGGTATCATTCAAATTGGAAACTGATGAAAGCATATTGATTACAAAAGCTAGAGATTCTTTGAACAAATACAAGCATAAGGTAAAATTAATTAATTAATTAAACACCAAATATAATTAACAATTATTTCTGGTTGCAGTTGGTTATTGGCAATATGTTACAAACAAGGAGACATAAAGTGATATTTGTCAATCCAGATAATAGCTTTGATTTAACGTTAAACAGAGAACAATTATCAAATGGTTTAGAAATAGAGGAGCTAATTGTGGCCAATATAGTTCAACAACATTCCGAATTTATAGCAAATAGTAAATATTAATAATTGTATGAGTAATTGAGGAGGGAATTAATGTATGGAAAAAGAAATGAGCTATATGTGTCTATATGCATGAACCAGGGTAACATTAGGTCTCCACTATATTAATTAGTATTAGAGCTGCTTTTTAAGAATCATATCATATTGTAAACTTGATGTACAGCAAGAAACAGGACATAAACATGTTAGTAGTGTAGTGACAATAGGTATTGGAATACTATTTAATGGTTTTTACATTTGCCAAAAAAGCAAATTATATTATATGTAATATATGTATATTTTTTTTATCATGAACCTTTTACACTTTGTAATACCTAAACTTCTTTTTGTTGTATATTTTGAAGAGTAAATTATGGAATATATATATTCGTTATAAAGGAGAGGATCAATGTCGTTTTATTAACTTTTTACAATAAACTGTCCACTACCTATCCTCTTCAAATTCGTAAAACACTATTGTTGCAGCTTAATTGAAGTAACAAATCTTGATAATTTTGCTGCATCGAAATCAACGAAACAGTTTACGTTCCTTTGAAAAATAAAACGTTATAATTTTCACAATTTGTAGAGGCAATGATCATTTGGCGTGGTTGGATTTCAATTATTAAGAAAGAGAAATGAATGAGGGTGAAAATCAAGAAAAATTACGGGAATTTAAATGAAAATTACCGGAAATTTAGGTTGCCACCTGTGGAAGTATGTCTGAACAATATATTCTGGATATATTCAGCCATTCATTGATTCCGTCGAATTTCTTTGCAATGATGTAATGAATTACCAAAACTGTTCATCTCTATGCGATAATTTAAATAAATCATAAACTAATTATGTTTAATTAACGATTAACGTTAGTGTGTTAAGTGTTCAGATATTGTCTTTTAGATGGTAGCATGCACATTAAAGGAGCTTTTCTTTTATTTGTATGATTCTGTATGGCTTTCAATCCAATAATTATTTATATTTAATATTACGGGCAACAATTTAAACAAACCCACCGCATTTAAAGAAGGTCCATCCTAATAATCCTGTGCACGAATGCTTGATATTAGTAATACGTAATTAAGCATTCGGTCAAGGATGCAGGTGGATAAAAATCCAATTTATTTCTTAATAAAGCTGTTTATCTATGAAACAGGAGTCATCCAATAGCAATAATAAAAATATAGATAATAAAGAGAAATTATTTTATTATAAAACGTTACATATGAGACGATTACAATTTCAAGAAGATATATATGTGTTAATTAAATTATTTGATTACATTTGATAAGTAATGCTAATGTATAAGTGTTATTATTAACTTTAATCAATTATATTAATATTATCTTATAAGTAGTTTAAAATTATATTAATATTACCTTATAAGTAGTTTATAAGCAATTAGTTAAATCATACGTAAAATATTTAACGAAAGCGAGTAACTTCTGGAAACTTACAATTAATTAATTTGTTAAACATCATCAGCACGAAGATAATATTTTAAGTAACAAGAATTTTCATAAAATAATCACCATGAAATTTAACATTTACATTTCTTATTATTAATTTTAAATCGGATTTAGTACTAAAATAAATGTGAATGGAAAATAATTTAGCAACTTTTCTGCTCTTGCCAGAAATAATTCGCTTTCGAATTTAAAACAATATCTACTGCTATAAGAAATTATATGAAAACGAAGTATATTTATAAAAAGAAAGTAATAAATCAAATTTCGTTCGTCTTCCTAATAACATAAGCGCAACAACCGACCGTCATCCTCGTCTGATTTGTCGCCCAACAATGACGATTAATTTTCATTGTCTTGTACGCGCCACAAATTGATTTCGATATTGTATCGTTCGCTTCCATCCAAATTAAATTCCTCGACTACGCTAATTAGATTTGCGCATTGTTCCAAATTGTTAGCCACATGACTCCCGCTTCCATCGGTCTCGTTGTCACTCTGATACTCGACTTTGTAAACTCCATGATTACGCGATGTTAACCGATCGCGTAATACGGTCAACTTATGATCCACACAGATGGAAGTCTCCACATTTTCTAAGATTAAAGTGCAAAATAATCGATCGTGTGTAGAGGATTGCTGGACGGTGTTAACATTAATGCACTTTGTTATAATTTCGCCGTCGTCAGAGGGCGGCAACTCCACGGCTTTACCCTTATCGTCCAAACTATTAAATCGAATCAACGAGAAAAATACGACAGGCCTCTAATTATGACAAAATAATCGACTATCAATTACTACTTACTGCAATTGTATCAAAACCTTCGTCGGCGCCTGTTGTTCGAGTAACGTGATCAAATTCAATACGGAAACGTTAAAGTGGAAGTCAATCACAATTTCCCGAATCGCGTCGATCGTCTGCGTCACGTCCGTCGTTGATTCCTACGAATTATAGCGGAAACAACGATTTCATCGGTGAAAAAGCAAATGCTACTTTATGGTTTTAAGTCTGACGAAATTAACTCGACCCAAGCGAAGATGTAAAAAGTTTCATTAAAAGCGAAATCCATCTAGTTTTACCTTCGGTTTGACTTGTATCATGGCATTGTCCTTGCGATAAAGCGAGGTCTCCTCCTCCTCGACGGGTTCGCCTTGAAAGTTTAACGTGATCCCATTTCCATCCCATTCAAGGGGATTCATTAGGTCTATTATCTAAGTAACACAAACTAAATGGATAAGAAGACGCGAAGGAAAAACATTATATGTTACGCAATCCAAAATTACATGAGCTAAATCGATAATGTAAAATCAAATGTGAATAAAAAATTATGTGCGAAAAACAAAAGGAAACCATTGAAAGCAACGGGGAGAATTAATTTTAATAAAAATAGAATCCGCACGAAATCGTTCGCAAAAAGAAAACAGCGTTTCAATTAGAATAAATGAAAGCCGAGATATAATTATGCGGAACGTATTTGAAAGAAATTCATTAGACCACATTATTTAATTTAATTAATTGTATAAATAACGACGACAAAATAATAATAACTGGCAAATGTAATTTATTGCGAATTGTACCCCGTTGTTTTTGTAAAATTAATAATAGATTGTGGCAATTACAGAGACGACACGACGATGGAAATTTGCAAAACAAAATTGTATAGAGGAGGTATTCTAATGAGATTTTCGCTTCTTTCGGCGAAACGATTTTGGAAATGTGATTGGAAAACGTTATCGTTGACGGAAATTGAAATAATGATTCTTACCACATCCGGACCATCTCCTCGCTGGTGGTGTAATTCCAACGCAAGATCGAACGATTTCAATGAACCCGTTTCGAATCGAGTCAAATCGATCGTCAGAATTTCACTCATCTTTTCCACCGATTGTTCGCCTTTTAATGAGACTTTACAATTCGACTAAATGTCAATTTCTCCTTCTTCATTCGCATTGTTAATCATAATCACCAAATTGATAAGACTTCTTGTAATTGAAGCGGTGGAAAAATGGCATTGTAGTTTTAATGGTAATGGCAGTGCTTCCCAACTTTTTTTCTCGCCGCCATTAAGATGATTTTATAAAATTAAAAACTAAAAATTTAAGATTTTCACTGCACATTTTGATTTATGTGAATGTTCTGTGATAAGAAAGCAATTCCGAATCATATCCCTAAACATCTTCGTAAGCACTCATTTATCAAGATTTAGGATTTGCGCGACTGCAAGCCACCGTTTGGGAAGCACTCATGTTCTCTTACACTTGCAACAAGAATTCCAGAGAAAATGCACGAAATGCGTGTGATATTCCTTCTCACATTCTATTTGCGATAACGTGTCTTATTGAAAGGTTTAATCGATCTTTTAAATAACGGTTTCCAATTACTATCTGCTTCGTTCCTAACAATGCAGTCGAATTCCAAAATCAGATTACGCTATTACTAATTAAATTATTCCATCAGGTGATACATTAATTGATGTTACAGTCATAATTGCTTAAAAGAAAATTATTCGTCACTAAAATAACGATCCGTATGATTAATCGCACATCCATTTAATATTAAGACACGTCTTTTGCTAATTGATTGAATAATTACCTGTATTAAATTAATTTAGCGACGTGGCGCAAGGAAGAGGCAAAATGTGTGCCAGTGGGATGAGATAAGAAAACTTTACATCGAACCCAATTAATCTCGCGCATAGAAAGCGTTCATTTAGTTGATAATGACGATACGTTTTGAGGTAGAACGTGATAGTGATAAATAATATCGCTTTGGTTCGAATTAATTCGATCAATTAATTCATTATGTAATAGAGAATTGATTGGCTTTCACGTTGTAATATTATAATTTGACTATATTTGCAACGGCAACTTATTGTCTTGTTGATCTTCATGTCTAGCCGATTTTTATTTAATAAATGTAAATTTTTATCCCTTATTTCGCATTCGGAAAACGCACGCATTTATCGCTAAAGGATGAGTGATATTAAATTTACACATACTCCGAGAGAGGACATGGGGAATTCTGTGGGGAAAATGCGTTTTCCCATCCTCATTGTAAATCGTATTTCCTACAGTTCTGTACGTCCTATTCCCATTCGAACGATGCTTGCGAACGTGTAATTTATCTTACGCCCCTAGAAAGGATACGGAATGGAATAAAAGTTGATAGGGGAAAAAACGAAAGCCGAGGAACCCACCAAGAACCAATTTGTGCGTATTTTAGGAAAAATAGAGCGGCTTTCGTGCAAAAAAGTGCGAGAGAATGATATATAAAAGCATGTCATTAAATTGTCCGAAACGACGACGCCTTTTTGAGATCATTAAGTCGATATCTACTCCTATAATAGGAGAACAAAAACTTTGTTTTTTTTTGCGTTTTGCTCGTGCTCGACGTTAAAGATTAAACCTTTTTTTCGGTTACACTAAACGATGTAAAAGTCTTTTGCTATACTTTTTTGCCATGCTTCAATAGCGACTGGTTAAATTGATGTTTCTAGCCAAACACCAACATTTTTTATTGTTATTGTTGTGGTTTTTCTTAACGACACCACCCTTCAGCCCTTAACTATCTATTTCCAGGTTAGACGATCCCCTTTTTTATATACGAACTTTCTACAAAAGTTATTCATTGGCCATGTTTAAATTGAAAAATGAGTTAATGATTTTTGGAATTGCATGCACTGAACCATTCGGATTGTTTTCGATTTGCAATTAACCTTTACCTCGTAATTATTATTTGGTGATTAACATTAAAGCTGCAGCGTACAATAACGATCGATTGAAATAGATTGCGGAAATGTCAATTACCGTAAGTGACGCACAAAAAAAACAGTTCCGCAAAAGAAATATTATTAGGATTAGAGCGCAACAAAGGAGAAAAAAATTCGATATTTAAGCAAACACTGTGTGATTATTCGAGTGGAAAGTGTCTGTTTATATTTATAGAGGGTGTTTGCGTGTGTATAAATAATTTTTTAAACACAATATTTTGCAGTTATTTTTGCCACAGACGTTGACTTTAACTTTTTTGTGCAAATATTCGTTTTAACCGGCAAAATGTCATTTTATTGAAGATAAACATTGACACTCTCTCTCATGTATATCGGAACCATGGTGGGAAATGTACCGTTAATATATGGCATTTACTTAGAGCACCCCTTTCCCGTATCTACCACCAACATATGCATTTATATTAATATTTATTACGTTCGATAGGTTTCCTCATTTTTATTCAGTCTCCCATTCAATTTCCATGAATATAAAGAAGCCCGGCCAAACATATTGGCTATATTTATACGCGGGTCAAATTGAAAATCGCAATAAAACATTTGCGAAATTGTTAAAGTTAAAGCAAATGAATGTCCCTCTTGTGCAGAGAAAATGCTGGATGACTCTCTAAACGTTTCTGTCAAAATGTCGTAAACATATTGAATTACCATTTGTAAAAGGTACGAAGTATCGAAGTCGTCCCCAGTATATCCAGCCTGAAATTAAACGTGGATCCTCGCGAGTACACGATCGACTGAAGACGTTCACAATTTTCTTATTACTGCAACTTGCTATGGATGTTTATATTGGTGTTACAGGTGTAAGTAGGAATAGAAAAATATTTGATTCGATTTTTATTAGAAAAGGTACAAGTTTGTGAATATTGGCAGAAGCGTTTATATGCCATTTCTTATTGCAAAACCTAAAATTTCGTTTTCATCTCCTTACATACCGAGAAAAAAGAGCGAAAGAAAGCTATTTACAAGTTGCTAACGGATTGTTGTTGTTGATGATGAAGAAATGGTACCGTTGCGAAGGTTTTATTGATTTTATGTTTAAGATAAAACGCCACATACTAAAATTTCTCAGAAAAAGAATAATCTGTTTTTCGCACAATTGAAGAATTATTACCAGCAATAAGATTGCGAACGATAAACTGCAATTAAATTACAATGCCCCGATTTTGTAGTAGTGTGCGTTTTGCTTGCCAAATAAAACTACATTTTTAAAGCTAATTTAGCGGTTTACAAAACAAATACGCGAATTGCAAAACATAAAGCGTGGATTTGAAAACAAACTGTTTGATGGACTTTAGTGTAACAAATAGAAAACGCTTACGTTTTAGCATTTTCTTGAATGGAAAATTGTGGAGTAATAAAAGATGTTGTTATTGTTAGAAGTTTATTTGTTATTGTAAAATTACTAATGCGGTGGGTATTAATAACCGACCCCTCTTTTGATTATCTTCTCGGTTGTTATTGCAAATATTCCCTTCTCTCGCGATGTTCGCATACGTTTTAACAGAACCCATCTCGACTTACCTTCCAAGTACGTTGTGTGAGGGATTAAAGTGTATCATTTTCATATCTCATCCAACTCTTAATTGCAACAACACAAGCAAGAATGGAAGAAGAAAGCAAATGATAAACGTCTACGAAATTGTTCGGCGCAAACAAATCTTCAAGAGGGAATAATAAGAATTCTCTCGTTTCTTTTATGTTGTTTGTCAGACTTGCTTATTTTAATATTATAAAATACCGAGAATTTTAACTGAAAAACTTTCGGTTGAATTGTGTTAGTTGAATTTAAAATATGGATTACGATTAATTTCTCTCTCTCTCTCTCTCTCTCTCTCTCGCTTGCACACACACATGCACGAACTGAAGAATAATTCCAAATCCGATTTTAAATCGCAGGGAAAACTGCAAGTCAACGGGCGGAACTTGAAACAAATCGACCGAGGAAGAAGAATCTTTTGGATGCACGAACTTTCCTCCGTTTCCTTGCTTTAAACATAGATTAACAACGACTGGACAGAATAATGGAAGAATTCCAAAAATAAAATGTCGTTGTATAATAAAATACACGATTTATTTTTTTAAGAAACAAGTTGAAAGACAAAATTTATCTTCTTCTGTGATGTACTAGTCTGCATCACATTGTATTGCTAGAAAGAAATGGGAAACACTTCTAAGTAATTCCTTGCTTTGTTAAGAAATTTTTACTTATATTCTACTTCATTTCATATTACACGTTTGGAATTCCATTCGATGCAAATTCTCCGTGACATTCTTTCACTTGACGAAGGAATTCTGTAAGTCATAAATGTATGCAATAATCCGCGGTAGCGGATGGAAAAAGAAATAGAAAAGTACAGGACAAAGTGTGGAGGAGTTCAATCTTTTCATGTACACCTATCATAAAAATGATCACATTGGGGCATCTGTAGCGTTGGCTGGACACTGATAAACCTTTTGCAAATAGTAAACTTGCATAATAATAGTCGAAGACCATGTCTAATTACGAGTCGTACGTGCTTCAAGGGCTTTTTCGCCGACGCATAAAAAAAACTCGATTAAAGATTCATTAACGAATTAAATTTAATATGGGATAAGGTAAAATAAAAAAAAATCCTTCGTTTTTCTCTCTCGTACGAACGAAATGCATGCGCAAAAGATTTTCTTCTAGTGGGTCGCTCGTCACATAGACTCCGCAATTTCAGTTGGGTTTCCGTCGCGGTATTCGATGCGGGAACACGTAGCCGACGACGATGTGCCACTACCGAACAACAATCGCGATTTCGATTCTCCAATTCATTGCCATACACTTCGGTTGAAAGTTATCAGGAAGTGTAACGCGATCCGTTCGATTAAAAGCGGCGCGTCGGCTTCGATAACAGAAATAAATTAGATTACTCAAACTTCTCTTTCTAATTTTATTTCCTTCCCGAAACCATTCATTAATCAGATAATGGAGAACGAGAATGACACGTTGAGAAGGCGTCTGGACGACGCGCCACAAGATATCTTAGCGATAATAACCGAATTCATACTGGGCGTGCGAAATGGGAAAATCGACGTGCAAAAACCGCACATACGTAACTCGGTGATTAACATTTATCCGTTCATTGTCACGATGTACGCCCTATTAATCGTCATCGGGATCATTTCGAATCTCGCCGTATTGTTCCACGTGATCAAGCATCGACTTTACAAAGACGCCACATTCTGTTTCGTTATCAATAACGTGATCAGTGATATCGTGAAATGTGTATGCGTTTTGCCGATCACGTTATACGTTCTACTCGTGCAAAACTGGATGCTCGGCGAACTTCTCTGCTCGTTCCTGCCGATGGTCCAGGTAAATATTGCAATTGCAACTAAATTTAGCTCGCGGCAAATGGAAAAGGAAACGCCGAGAAGCGATTATGTACAGACGTGGAAAATTGACGGGAAACGATGGAATGAAGAAAAGGACGCGAAAGAAGCGATGGACGATAAACAGAAATGACGATGATGATGAGGGGGAGGTTCCTTTTCCAACGGAGAAAGAAATTAATTCCTCGCCAAATATTTTTATGCCGCACTTCAAGCCAGATGAAAATAAATTAATATTTGTTTGTTCTTGCCTTTTCTCCGCGACTCCCTTCCACATCCTTAGGCCGCTGTTTGTACAAGTAAACCTAATGAAAATAATAATTTGCTTTTCCTATCAAAATAAATCAATCGCGTCAGAGAAAAGGAAAAATAAATTTACGGCGCCAATTACCTCGTCTCCATTATTCGCCTCGCTCCATCCCGCATCCCTCAAACGATTTTCATAAACCAATCGATTTCTTCTGGAATCCATCTGTTCAAATTTAACAACTCATTATTACGTTGTTATTTAATTAAACGATATAAACGTACGTTCAATCGGTTGTCGGCATTTCGTTTACATCTGTTTGTTTGTTTCTCTGCCGTAGACAATTCCTGACGAGGGTCCATGAAACGCATTAACGTACACGTTAATCCATAAAATTAAATTAATTTTGAACATTTAGCTATTTAACGTGTTCCCTTCATTCTTCTTATTCTTAATCTCATTACGTACAGATTATTACTCGTTAAAATTAATGAAGTGGCATTATTATCGTTTTATCTGAGAATGACACTTATTAAATTGAGTGAGGATTGTGGACCCGTGCGCATATCATTATTTTGATGATAACGATGATGGTAATAATGAATACCAAGAAGCATTAAAATCGACGATAGTTACGAGTCGATGCTACGGCAGGTGGGAAGAGCTTGATTACGAACGATTGCTCTCGTAATTGGGCTCCGCGAAGAATTTGGAGTGGAAAATTGACGAAATATTCACGTAACTTAATGAAAGTTAATTTTATCCTTTAGAAACGCCTACGCATTAATCAGCGAACTGCTCACGTTGAATGTGCACACTTTCGCAAGTTGCTGCCCGTATATTTTTAAAACACGACTCGATATCGGTCGTCGTTAAAACGGTCTATATAACAATGTATCGAAAGTTTTGGTTTTCTTTTTTCGATCAAAGCAAAGTCGACAATTCCCAAGTGGAACGTACATTTCACGCAGGCAAATCACTTCGGTATTTCGCGAATCCCCGTGGGTTCTTATAAAGACGAAGAAGATAAAGATGAATTTATACGGATCCTCAACAGCATCTAGACTGGATGGTTAAGCATTATTCGCCACGAGAGACTTATCCTAGGAGTAATAGTTGGGCGAAGGTGGACGAGTCTAATCTAACAGATTAAGAAACTGCTGGAAGGATTATCAACGGCTAAACTCGAAACGATATGCGGCAAAGAAAAAAAAATCGAGCATTAATGCCGAAAATCCAATAATTCGTTGCCAGCTTTAAACTGGACGTGCAACGTTACTCAGAATTATGGCCACGTAGAGTTTAATTGAAATCGTGGAAGATTGAGCGAACTTTATATTGAATCCCTGATGTATTATCATACTTAATAAAGTAATCAGGTTTTTTTTAATGCGGATTTATTAGTTATTTAGCCATTTTGCTTGCGGGAAAATAATGAGAAAATAGTTATTTTGTATTCGTCGAGTGTAATCACAGACACTTTTAATGATGACGTTGATTGCCGCGACGTTCGGGGAGATATATGGAGCAGGATTTCCTGCTGGAAGTCGGTTAAAGGATAAGCATTTCAATGCGCGTGATTAATTAGAATTTTGCAATTTGCTATTACAGATATGTCTCACGCAAAATCTCTTGTAATAATCGCAACATATACGGGATTATGGAATTGCTAGTAAATTACTGAAATGATAACGGAAAGACTTTCAGTCCGTAAATTACATTGTGGAGAAGGAAAATTTATTATCCCTAATGTAGAAAGAAATTCTATATTACACAAGAGATTAAGGATAGGTAACGGTTACTCTTCGAATAAAAAAGTAAAAATTTGCAATATGCGAAACTTTTAAATGATATATGACAGTAATAACCTCGAAGGAGTTTAAAAAGCGATTTTTCATCGTATCTCCTAAATATATTTTACGTAATTTTCTGCCCGTTTAGTGGCTTTTAGAATATTTGATCGTATTACAATAAAAATGACTTCTGAGAAGATTCCCTATTTTTGCTTTTTGTTTTTTGCCCATATCTATTAATAAAGTGAATCGTTTTAGTTCAGGCACATTTCCCTTGTACTCGTTTCATTACTAACGTAATTGAAAGTAATGGGATAGGAAGGCAATAAAATACGAGGAGTAAAATTGAACGAAGAGAAAAGCAAGAGGCGCATCCCTAAAAGGGAACGCAATAAAAGGATCGCTTATTGTCTTTTGACTTGTTGCAGAAAAGGAAACCCTTCCTCTCGTCTCTTCACACCGTGAATTGTCGAGTAAAAAAGTTTAGTGGAAATTAGACGAATTGCTGAATGTCAGCCTGTTAACTGAAGCACCGCATAGAACGATTTATCGTTTCACCGGAAACATGTAATAACTGTAATAATTATTGCAATTACAAAGAATTTTACTTCGCTCTCTCGATCATTGTTGCAGTAATGATCAATTAATAATTGGGCCAGCAACGGCGACAATGTCAACAATTTTTTTCTTCCAAGTATTCGAATTTCATTTAATTAATATATAAAATATAGCCAAACCAGTGAAATTCCCGGAATAAATAATGAATTAAAATTTGCAATATATTACAAAAAACACAAACAATTTTCCAATTACTCCGTATTTATTTACACCGTTTGATTTGCAATAGTGACTTATTGATAGAATTCCATTTACATTATTCGTGGTTACGAAAATCAATGAGAAACTTTCATGAAAAACTAATAAGTAAACATGCTTTTGCATAAACTGACTTAAAACACATGCGTGTTTATGCACACTGGCTAATGCAATGCGTATGTTTCAATAAAGTATGAGCCTTTAATTAGAATTTGTTCAAATAATCGTTTTCAGAGGCTTTTTATACTTTGCAATTCCATATAAAAGCCTTTTGCCACACTTAATGACAGAACTTCAATTTATTCCAATTTTTTGTTGGATTTAATTGCAAAGTAATTGTTTTACAAACATTTTAATGTATCTCAAGTCAATCCTTTGACACATCCTTCATTCAATGCGAGTCATACAAAAGTGTTACCAACCAAAAGTTAACTCATGAAAGTTGCAGATTTTATTCTCTATTTTCTTCTATTCAGTCGTAAGCATTCAAAGCAAAAAGGAATGCAAACAAAGTCAGTTTAAAGTCGTCCACCAAACAGCGTTCGATTTACTGTACAGGATTGCTTTTCGTTCTTTAAGAAAAACAAAGAATCTGTTTACCCGAAGAAGTGATTCTTAATGTTTTGATTTTGATTGCAGGACATTCCTCTGCACATAACAACGTTGACGTTCGTATTGCTCGCATGGGACCGATTGAGGTACATACGGAATCCGAAGAAACCGCGCTTACCGGAATTCGTCTGCACGTTTGGTACTTGGCTAACGGCCCTCTGTCTCGTGCTGCCATATCCAATTTACATAATTTACGTCGATCTTGGTGTAAGTGTTGATTTAGAAAAGTCATAATTAGAGTAAACTAGCAGTAAATAAGTCCTTGGAAATTATTATGCGTAATTTGGTCTTATCATAAATTAATCTATTAAGTGATTAACTTGCATTAGAACGTTAACAACGTACCGAAATGCTATTCTACATATTGTTGTACTTAAGACTGTAAGGTTCTAGTTTTGTATGTATTTGTATTCTATTTGGGCTTAAAAGCTTTCCTTTAGCACGTTAATAATATGGAACTCGGGGTGTTTATGCATATAAACACGAAAGTATGGAGGCGACCCCCGAGGATGGGATCGATCGTATTTACTTTAATGCCGTTCGCAGGGTTAAGGGAGTAGCCTTATGATAACATTTCATAACGAATACACTTGCGTGAGAAGAAAAATAAGGGAGGACGTGTGATTCATCCAAAACAACGAGATCAACCAAAGGATTACTCTCTTTGTTCATAAAATGGTTATGTAGTATTATTATTATTTGTCCCCTATTCAGTGGAAAGTAAAAAACTATTTCCCAATGTTCATTTATCATATAAAGTAAATCAAACCTCTGCGACAACTAATATAAAAGTCGAGCATAACCTTTTCCGTATAACTTCATAACGGCGAACGAATCTTATTAAAGAATAAGAATGAGACCATGGCCATGATCGAGGATAGTTTTTCATATTGACGCATCTGAAGGAAACCCATCTGCATATTGATTATAGTAAAGGAAATCAATCAATCGGAAACGAAATGAAATATTCATCTTTCTGTTTAATATGTCCGTCAAGGTTGCAATTTAAACTTACATTTTTTTGCTTTCTATGCATAATAGTTCGCAATTAGTTTATTGTTGAGATATTAAAAAATTCACGAAGATCGTTCTCACGACAATTCCGAGTCGTTAAGAGATGTGGCACTACCGTTCGGTGGACTCTGCGGCGAGATCATGTAGTGTTCCAAATTCAGATTCACGACGGTCCTACTGTTCTGCTCCTCGTAGTTTTCGTTCTTCACCATATCGCTCATTCCCTCGTTGTAAGAGGAAGCACAGGCGACGGACTTTTGCAATTTAACCGGCGTCTTGGGCCTGGGCGATTCGGTATTGCCCACGGACTTTTTGGATGGCGGTTTGCTTTTGAAAAGCGAAGACTGTTCACGTTTCGACGCTACCGTACTGTCGACACGTTGCCGTTGATCAATCGTCGACGTTTCTTCGTCTTCCATTATCGACGACAGACGATGTTGCGATATGTTCGTGCTCGCATCTTCGCTTGTTTCGACCGTGTCGTCGAACATGTCGTCGACCGAAATCTCCTTGCTCGAAGTCAGCGGTTTCGCCGTGATGCTCTTGGAAGTTTGCGGCGATTCCTCGTCGTCGTCGTCCGACACGATTGCCTGGCTACGATGGCTCGACGTTCTGCTACCGATGGTGACGCTCTTCCTCCCGTCGACACCACCTTTGGATGGTTTCTGTTTGGAGGATTTCGACGAGCCGACGCTCGAAATCCTCTTGCGCAAATTCTGATTTTTCCCTTGGCTCTCGATTGATTCCTCGGCATCATCCGGCAGGAAGGTACTATGCTTCGATCGCGTACCGCCGCTAGACGCTGTTTGTAGATCTTCGACAAAGTCCTCATAACCTTTGTCCTCCGCCTCGTCTGATTCCGCTTGAGTGGTCGATAACTTTTTCAAACTGGACCTGCGACTACTGATCGAAGGTTTCGATTTCAAGGACGTCGGTTCGGTCGGTTCGGTGTCGCCCTCTTCGTCGTCGTCATCGCACATGCAGTATCGTCGTTGCCAAATCTGTATGCTCGACCCGGTCATGTTTCCGATGGACTTTTGTTTAACGTACCCTTGGTGCTGTGCCTCGGTGTTGGTCGTCTCGTTGATTTTCACACGTCCCCCGCTCGATGCGGACTTGATGCTCACGATCGTCGTGTCGTTATGGAACTCGATGTCGAAATCGTCGACGCATCGGTTCGCCACCTGTGTCGAGGCGCTTCTCGTCGAACAATTGCCCTTGAAAAGATCCTGCGAATTCACCATCTGGCTCTCCTCCAACACGACGCGCCGTTTGTCTTTGTTCGCCGCGAACGATCTCCGCAATTCCGATTTGTTCGGCGGCTTGTCGTCGTGGCCGTTGGACTCGCGATCGCCATTCTTCGATCTCTCCATTTCAACGGTGCACTAATCCTAATCGATCGATTCGCGTGAAATCCATTAACGAAGGCACGCGGTCGACGACGTCAGTGACATTGTCAATTTTGAAGGTTCGTTTCCTAAGGGAGCTTTTCAATTTGATTGAAAATCATCGCAATTTTCCATTACTGGAACAACACCGTGACGCATCGATCATTTTCTTAGCTTCTTAAGTCTATTAGCGATACTTCGAAATGTTGCTGTTACATCGTTGCCGTGTTATTGGGTTACGTTAATAAGTGAAGATTCTCGAATTATTGTGGCGCAATTTCGAAAATACATTTACCGCTGGTTTTAAGTGAATATACGTGTTTGTAGGATTCGTTGTTTTTTTTTGTCCTTGCGGCAAATGATGCTGCTGTTGACACGGTCCTTTTTCGTTCCATCATAATATGTTTACTTTGTCGTCGAGCTTTCAGGTGCCGTAAAGCATTTTTTCTGCGACTGGTTTTAATGCTCTTATTTACTATTACTTCCATTATTGCAGAAAGGATTTGTATTTTATTTTCGAAAACGAAGTAACCGGCCTTAATTTTAATTGTTAAACAAAAGTTTTCCTTTTCATACTATTTGTTGTTAGAATTGCCGTTCTGCATTTAAATTGTTGCCGTTGCGAAATTTTAACTAATTGTATTTTCGTTTTACGTTTTCCAATAGGAAAAGGAAATACATATAATTTTTGTTCGTTCTGTTTCTATTCGCAGAAATACGTGAGCTCTTTCGAAGGCGTCGGTATCTGCATCATAAACTTGACGAACGACATGCAGGAGTACATGAGAGGAATCTTTTTAATTATGTAAGTACAAGGAATGTTTCCTATCGGACTTTATACGTATCGATGTTAGCGAATTGATCGAAATTAACATTTAACCAATATCTCTTGACCATGCAATAAATTTATTTTCAATTACGAAGCATGAAGCTCATCCGAAATAATTAATTATGAATATTATTTTCGTGTGTTTGGCCTATCAAAGGAATTCCTTCATTTATTAGTGGTTGACGTTGGTAAACCGCAACAAATTATTTTGCAATCAATATTGATATAAAACGTAACGCCTATCGTGTGTTACTTAATAATTTCGAAAATGTTTCGCAAAAATTGGCCTACAGCACCGGTCGAAGAGTTAAAAGTGTGCGTTACAAAGAAAATAGAAGTTGCATGTTATAACGTGGCAGTAGTTATAATTAATTATAATTACATATTTAACTAGACGCAACGTAATTAAAATACGTTTTAATAACCGTAGAAAATTATGTCAATTAATTTCTGCCGTTCAATTAATTTCGTTTAATGCAATGGCATTTCCACGAAATAAAAGAAGTTAATAAGAATAAATTATTTATAGTACGTATATGTGGCTTTGCGTTTGCAAAACAAATATGAACGAACCGTGTAAATTCGCTTTTATACTTAACATCGTCCCCTTCAGTAGCTGCTCTACGTCGTAATTAATACGAATATAAAAAGGCGAAATTAAATAAACCCTATGTAATTATTAATATGCCACTGAACGTTTTTTTAACAAGTGAACAAAAAAAGAGCAGAAGGGACAAGAAAATCGCAAAAGAAAATACAAACAAATGAGGTTTTCCTGCGTTCTCTTTTAAATTACACCCAGTAGACAAACAATTCCTCCGGCCCACCATAAATTTGTTTACAATGAATTATTTTGCCTTTCTCTGTTACATTAAACGCATTTTTGCCCATCGCTTTCCCCATCATTTACCTGAACCTCATAATATTGTTAATTTTAATTTAAAAGTTTCCTCGATTTGCTGCCTTTTCTCCCGTTCTTTATTCAAATATTAACAATGAAACTTCAGTACCTTTCATCCGATTGCTTTCATTTCTCCTGTTGGAAATTAAAAATACGAAGCCCAAAGATTAGTCTCGGGGTGGAAGAAAACAATGTCCTTAGATTTAAATGTAAAAAGGAAACGAACGAAAAGGAACGACGTACGTCTGGTCGTCATCCATCAACGCTCGGATTGTTTTCGTGCACATCTCGGTTTCGTGAAATTTTAAAAACGGTGCGTACGTTTCTTTTTTATCGGCAAATAACACACTTTTTCAATTTATTTTATGCTATATGGCAAACACAATAATATATTATATGGAGGTAAAGCCGACATGAAGAATGTTATTACGCCAAGCCGAAGCAATAATAATGATAGAACATTATTACGATCGTAATATTTGATATTGTAAAATAATCGCGAGACAGACAGAATTGCGAATCGATATTGTACGAAGGAATGTCGGTAAAACGTGAAACGAGAGATTCATTATGATACTATACGGGGGCGGTTTGATATATAACTTGTTTCATATAGCTATAGTTTAGGGATAAGAAAGGATGTAGTCGTAAAATTTCATCTTTTTAACTGTCAATTTAATTTTGCAAGTAATTCTGGCAATTGAAATTGGAATTCGAAATGTTATTCAATTCTGCGTGTTTGGATGGGGAAAGAGCGAAGGAAATCCATGAACGAATTCTGCTCACATTGAGTGACTCATGTTCTTCTTATGACCCCGCTTGACATTAGGTGAACGAGTTTTAAAGCGCTACAAAAAGCATTCGAAATGCATCATGTCCTAGAGGTTCAAAAACACAAGTCACGACTGAAATCAACAATAAAGTCAAGGAAATTTTCTTAACCAATAAACGGTAAATATTGAGCGAGATAGTAGAGACCACGAGCATCTGAAATGAACGTGTTTATTTCCTTTTCCATAATGAATTGCACGCAAAAAAAAATCTTGCGAAAAGTGGGTGCCGCATTTCCTATTATTCGAATGCAGAAACGAGATTTCACAATGATCACGCATGGATTTCAGAAGTAACACGCGCAAAAAAGCTGCAACAAGCGCTTAAGCCACTGAATTAACTCTATCGCAATAAGAATCTGCTCGCGATACTCCAAACATCACTGGACGATAGAAATTTGCTCAAATAATAGGTGATAGAGAGCTTAATTGAATGTTATAAAGTTCTTGAGAAATTCACTTCGACAAAAGAATCAGAAATCTTGAGGAACGCTGGAACAAGTGCTTTGGACTTCGAAAGGATCAGGTTGAAAAATGAAATAATCGTTAAAAACCGAAATTGTTGTCTGCCATTTAACACGTATTACATCAAAACCAGTTATTTATGAAACAACCCTCGTAAATGAGCAATAAACATTTTTATAAAAATCAAAACTATTGCTAACTTACTTTGGTATCATTGTTAAAATTATTGTTAACAGAGTAAATATTATATGTGTAGGTAATTTTGAAAGTTAATAGCAAACAACTAACCAAACAAATCGCATTCCCCGTTTAATTCTAGCGATTTCGTTGGAATATAACAAGCTAGAGCAGCGAGTAATTATAATTGCCAAAATGAATTTTATTCATAAATTCACTCATTAAAATGAATGCATACAATTGTTCACAGTCTCATCTAGTTGTGCTTTGGTTTTGTTGGATAAAAATTAAAATGGCCATAGAACTTCGTACAATTGGTTGCTATTGTATTACAAATCCGAGCAAAAATGTTGTCAGCTTCCGCTTAATAGAACGCAAAAGTTTTCGCATAACAATAACAACAAAAAGAACTTGGTTGTAATAGACGAATTAATTAACGCAAAGCTACAGCGCAAAATATTCATATGACTTGCTGTGAAAAATTAATAATAATCTACATATTGTCTACCCGTGCGAATTTAAATAAATTGCACATTGGGCGATTTCAATAAATGCAACGACTAGATGTAATGCGTTGGTATTGGGATAATAAATCAACAATTATTATGAATGTGATTTGCTATTACACATCCTGCCTGATTCGCCGTGTATAATTACATTGGGGTTATTTTGATTCCATCCGTATAATACACCTACCGTCAATGATGAAACATGCATATAAATCATGGAATCGATTTATTTTCCTTACCTTCTATTATGAACGTGCAAGTCGCGCAAGCAAAATAAACAAAATAAAGAGCGAAAATGAACTATTTTCGCAACTTTGTTTTGCTGCGTTATCCGGTACCTTCCTGGAAGACTTATGGCTCCAGTGATATTAAATTATAAGAAACAATCGTGGGGATGCACCAACGGTTTCTGCACCAATGCTATTATTATAAACTGTGTGAGATTGTTAACATCTGACGGTTACTTATGCGAATAAATTATGACTTATTAGACAAGGTTTAAACATCTGCAAATAAGAACTTGTAAAAACCTTGTAAGTCTCTAGGAGAAAATTGATTAAATCAGATATCGAGCCATCGCCATGATGAACCTTTATCTGAAAGGATTACGGGATAAGAAGGTTAAAGAAGACATGGCCGAAACCCTTCGTAATAACCGCCTCTCAATCCCATTGTCAAAAATTATGTTGCTTCTTTCGGAAAAGTAAAGCTTTCCATTCAAGCCAAGTAGCGACCTGAAGAATCGATTTCAGTGTCAGTTTCAGAAAACAAGTGATGCACCCCATGATTTGATATTATCAGACCTGCGAACTCGCAAACTCTTGAATGCAGATTAGACTAAATTTCGCGATTTAGGGTTTCGATAAATAGAAGTTATACAGCTGTCTTCGATTCTTCGCATTATTATCCCTTTCCAACGCTGAAAGAAGCCTGAAAGGACGCCAGTTTGTCGTCGGAGAATACTTAATATTACTTGGAAACTATTGTTTTGTAGTACAACAAGGATGAAGAATTTCTTTTAAGGTTTAGAAGCCACTACAGAATCGCTGTAAAATGAATCGAATTAAAGGGGAACTAGGAAGACTAATTAAATATTTTAAATTCCAAAGTTATTTTGCTCCGTGATAAACGTATTTTTAATTTCATAATATATTCTTAATAAATATCACTTCTTGCGATTGCAGAACTTTATAAAAAATCTAAAATTGACTGAAACTTAGTATTTATTAATAAAGTAGCAATGACCAGTAATTTTTTCGTTTATTCCTTGCATTTTCATTATATTAATTTCGCCACTACAAACTCGTTCCCCAGAAGACTAAGATAAACTGGGTATAAAACTGGAATTTGTTGCGTAAATTTTGGTTACCTAAAATAGGGTTTTAGCTCTAAAATATAAATTTGTCCTTAAGAGGGCTATAAATATTTATTATACTTAAAAAGGCTAAAATATCAATTTGTTCTATATGAGCCTCTTCGGGCTATTTTTAACAAAAATATTTATTCTATAAATTTTTATCAGACGACAAATTTTAATAATTATAAAATTTATCGATTTTACGGTTCGAAATCCTTTTATCTTTTATAGGGTTATTGTACTACTACTAGAATATTAGATTCCAAATGAAAGAAGGCGTTAAGTGTTCGTTTGAAATAAAATCCGATTCAATGGGACATGACGGGGAAACGAAAACGTTTTCTCTTCTAGAAAAAAAAAAAGTCAGACCAAAGTAGTAAGCAAATTGAAGTAAATTGATGACAAGTGAAAAAATTCTAAATTAATTTTGTTACGTTATATTATCTTCCATTAAGTACATTGCTTTAATGAATCAGTGTGTGTTAAATGTTCGAACGCCCTTTTTCTATTTTGTGCTGGTTCTTCAAAAGAAAACTCACGTCTTTTTTGTTTATATATATAATAATACGTATAATTAAGGAATGCTTTTACCATAACGTTCTAAACTATTATATATTTTTTAAGGCAAAACAGTTTTCTTGTAATTTTTCTGTCTAACTATAAATTAATATTTACTTATTTTTTAAGTACCCACAGATAAATGGGACAGGGGTGAAATGTGCCATAACATCACTATGTGATTGGGAACTTTCTCCATCCCGTTTACCTGCAGCCCCTACGCTAAACTGTACAATAAGGCAATAAACTAACGATTAACTGATAAAAACAAGATATAAAAAAGAAAATGAAATAAACCTAAAACCAACAACTAAAAACCAATAAACTACATTATGCCTAAAAGAAATTGTTCCGCTGGGGATTTCAGACCCAACAGTGTTAAAGATGTGGTTCCTAAAGAGTAATGAAGATGGAGGAAATAAAATTATTTCAAAGCAGGTGGTTAAATAACAATACAATTTTCTCGGTCACTAATTGCAGTTAAATTCTCGGACATTATTGTACATTAATTCAACGTCACACTTTGTTATATGGAAACTATCCGAAACAGACATCGCGGAATTTAATTGCATTCATTAGTTGAGCGAAAGACAAGAAAAACTTGCACGTAGTTTTTATTGCTAGTCCCCCAGTTTCCGGTAATTTTATATATGCTTGCATGCAAGACATGTATTTTATAATTTGTATGTTAATTATCGTCTGAAGAGAGAAGCAATATTCAATGTTGCAAAATTTGTGATCAACAAAATCCCATTTTTCTATTGATTTATGACGCTTCGCCGGTTTAAACATTGAAGACCAAGAAACGGCTTGATTAAAACCACGTTCAAAATTGTCTATTAACAGAGGATCCCACATCATGTGTTTTGTTCTTCTCTTGCTTTCTTTGCCGTCATCCGACATCCGCTAACAACATTATAAATTATATCCCTGATGTAGTGAACCGTATACCGTTCACATCAACACTTTTTTTTTTCATTTCGTTTTCTTTTTAATTTTCCATCCCCGTTCATTGTGGAAATCTGCCAAGCTTTTCATTCGTCAAAATTCCATATTTCATTTAACTGTCGTTACGTCGTAAGCTATATAATAAGCTTCCCGGTGTTCCATTCTTTGCCATCACTATTATATACTTTTAAGCTGTTAAGCAATTTAACATCCTTTATGTTCGCATCTGTACAGCACTAAAACTACAAAGCAATTATTATTAACTGCTAGACAATGTAATTCACTCTTACCATTCGACAATTAACGATATTAACAATAAGTTTAGACACTCTAATGTTTACGTTTTAATTGCATTTACGTTCGTTGGGTTCTAATTAATTAATTACTAGTAGGTAGTAGCGAATAGGTCGAGCGCATTTGCTTCTTAATAATTCTGTTCAATGGGAAAAAGTATGAGAGAAATCGTAAGTGGATTAAAGTGTCTGTCACTCACTAACCGTCTAATAATGTTAAGAGGTTGTTAATACAATTATATGATCTATAACTGATTCTAATTGAGGAAATTAATTAAATTTCGTCACTTCTTCACAAACTTCTCGGTTTATTTTGCTTTTATTTTTCTCTTTAATGTTTCAACCATTTTTGCTTTCTCTGGCAGCATCGAGAAGTTTTCGAAATGTTTCATATATAAACAATTTCGAATAATCGTAAAAAATGGCTTAAGGTAAAGTTGAAAATGTATGGGATAAGGTTTGTAGATTATTGATAAACAGATAAAGTTTAGGATAAAAGTTCGCTGCCTTTGTCGGCTTTTAGGCAATTTATAACGCTACCATTCGGGGAGACGAACGTGTAAGGGAACTTTTCTTTCCTGAGTTTCCACTGAATTAAATAAGAGCATAATATACCATAACTTTGGTATCGAGAAAAAATGGATTTCCCTTCATTTTTAACAACTTAAAATTATTAATTACTTTAAACAATTTTATTATTCTACAAAAGAAACGAATGAATTAATTAATTTGCTTTTTCAATTTCACCTTATTAGACTAACTTTAGTATTGACCATTTTTTTTACAATTTAAAATTGCTAATTAACTTAAGCAATTTTGTTATTTTACAAAAGAAACGAATTAATTAATTAATTTTTTAAATTCAACTTATTAGTGTGTATCGTTTAAAAAAAAACAGAAAGAAACGAGGGAAATAAGGGCGTAACATTAATCCCATCTGTTCGTCCCATCCTTTTCTGTGTACCACTTCGTTTTCCTTTCTCTACGTCGCATACCTCTTGTTTGTTGTACGCGAATACAGCAAAGTTTAATTGGTTGTTTTAATTAGCATCTGTTGAAGATTTTTTCGTGTTTGAAATTTCGAAAGAAAGTAACGAAAAAGAAATTGCTTCGAAGAATTATTCCAGAGTAAAAATCTTTTATTTTTTCCTGCTTTCAGTTAATACAAAATAAATTGAAATGAAAAGAAAATGTTCTCTCCCCATTTTACCACTTTCTACGCTTAGCGTTAATTACTTTTGAAGAGTAAGTTCCCATTTACTCTTTGTTATATATATATGGCTTTGAAAGCTATCGCCGGCAACTTAACACAATTAGATATGAACTACATTCGTACAGTTAATGGGATCTTTTAATAAGTCCTATAAGGACGATGAAAATTTATTGATTTTTCTCTTTTTATCACATTGGAGCGAATCGCTTTAATGCCGATTGTTAAAAAGTAGCACTAAAAGATTGCGAGGAGTTAAAACAGTGAGACAAACTGAAAATGATAACGTTCTACGGTACATAAGAATACTACTTAGACGATTAAATTAAATGATCCTTGTCCATGTACTGTTTCTTATTTCTGCACAAGCAAAATATTTAAAAGCCTTTTATCTTAATTTAAAATCCTTTTTCTTAGGGCTGTAAGAGCTTTTTGTATCTCTTTCCACTTTCTTTCTTTCTACATGCCAGAAAACTAATTTTAGCTCGATGTGGGATTATTTGGAATTTTTTCTTGGCCACTGCTCAATTAATGTTTGCTTTGCTTTATCTTTCTAGGTACGTGGCCCCTTTGGGCACGATCTTCTATTTGCACGTGAAAGTGTCCAGAGAATTACAAATGCAACACAACAATTTGTCGCTGATGTTGTTCGAATCGAGGAACAGGGAGAACTGTCGATCGCGGAACGATTCGCATTCGACGACCAACGAGTTTCGGTAAAACTGATTTCGCCACTAAATTTCGCACTGTGTATTAAAACGCAATCACCCCTGTAAAATACGTGCGATTTCGCGTTCGAATTACTTTTATTTTTCACTGTCGCTTTCGTTGTTCTGTATAAAACGTTTTATAATGTTCGCTTTGGTGTTCTACATATTAAAAGATCAAAAAGCGTCGGAACGACACGATGGTCAACAAGAGCCAGAGCGGAAAAGAGGAAAGAAATAAATGAACGGTAACCGGATATTTGTTGTTGACAACTTCCTATTAAGAATTCGCTAGTAAAACCGAACCTATTTACATATTTACAGCAGAAATGCTTCATTTTATTAGGCGACAAGTTGTTTACTACATCTTCTAAAATTAGAAATTCTAATTTAACCGTCATATCGATGATATCCCGTTATCAACGCCATCAACCGCGATCTTTTTACAAATTTACATTGTTCTAAGATATTTCCATTAGCTTGAGTAGCTGTTTTTTCTTTTTCTGATAGAAACAATTTCCAGCAGCCAAACCACCTTCATTACGTACACCTCTAAGATTTTCCTGCAACATAACATTCTTGGAACTGTAACAAACTTAAAAGCTGCATTGAATACGCTCCTATGCGAGGCATGCAAATATTAACGTTTAATATTCCGAGAAGTTTTCACGGCTGAACAAAATTATGTTATATAGCCTCGATGTAAATGAAGAATAATGTTTTTGCACGACTACTTTCCACGGTCATATATTTCTTGAATCATTATCAATTCGCGTTACGAGATAGAATATGATCTTATAAAGTAACGTAACTATGAGATTATGGAAAAAGCTTTTCTTTGTCCAATGGATAAGGGTTTCCTCTTGCTTTTGCTGTAGCTCTTAAACTTTATCTCTCACCAAATCCATTCGATGGCGCACGGAATACAAAGCGCGGCGACTAAATTCGAGATGGGAAAATCAATTTCCATCGTGCATTATTGTAAGTGTATAATAATAAAGGTAATTGTCGAATGAAAAAGAATGAGCTTTATCGATTAATCAAATTCGACAAGCGAAACTCCTTTATTTTCTGCCTCCCCAGTATAAATCTCATTTTACGAAACCAATGCAAAATCCCGTACAACGACATAAATCTCTTCGGCCGTCCCATTTTTCATAGGCGTAGCATGAAAAGGCTTTTCAAGGTACAACAACAAATTCGATTCCGTTTTCTCGTACGCTTTTTTTTTTCATTTTCTCTTCCTTCGTTCCTCGCTCTCCTTCAACTTTCTCTTCTCTTCTGCTCGTAGCAACGGAAGAGGAGGAGGTAGCGGTGTCGGCGGCGGCGGCGGCGGCAACGGCGGCGTCGGATGCGAAAGCGGAATAGATTACGACGGTGTCAGTCAGTACAGTTGTGCTAGTTTCAGGGAACGGGAGGACCAACAGCACGGCTCGAGATACGATCATCGGAACGTGTCGAGCGCGTCGCACAACGAGAACGGCGAGATCGACGTGGCGCGCGAGAAACGCACGCAAAAGTACTTGGTGGCGATGGTGATGACGTACGCGGTCTGTCTGTGCCCGTTGATGATACTCCGCGTGGCGCGATTGGCGTTAGTCGAGACGTACGATAACGCGAGCCATTTCGATATCGTCTACACGATCTTCGTATGGATCGCGTTCCTACCGACGTGCATCACGCCGCTGCTGTTCGCGTCCTGGCAAATGAGCAGGTAATGAATGAAAAGTGAAACGATTTAACTATGCGTTTACACGTGAGAGTTTATTACTTACTCTCGCGACAGTAACTCGCAGTGAGAGTAACTAAGAGCTATTTTACTCGCGATAGTTGGACTCTCAGAATTTATCGCCGAAGAGCTTTACACGTGAGATCATCCGGCGCAAAATCTGATCATCTTCGAGCCTTTTGTAGAGACCTCTCTGTTTTCAACTCTTATACAATTTTGCACGCGAAAGTGCTGAAAGTTGCCCTCACGTTCCCCACAGGTCTGATAGTTCACGAGTTCGCCCCAAAATGGGCAGAGGCAATGACAATTTAATCAACTCGCTGCGAGTTTTGGTAACTCTGAGAACCGGATCCTCAGATGCGTTTACGCGTGAGAGTTTTACTGTATTTAATTTAAATGTCTCGCGCGAAAACGACGCATTCTCTCGCTTGTCTGCGAATAGCATGTACACGAGAGTTGATACTTTTCGTTACGTGAGAGTTTTAGTTTCCGAGAGCAAACTCGCGCGAGACATTCGAGACATTCTCACGTGTAATAAGTTTGTGTAAAACTTTTACATTCCAATGCGTTAAATACTTAAAGGCAAAAGTTTACGGGAAAAAGGTAAAAGTGAAAATTGCCAGTGATTTCTGATTTACGTCATCTGTCTGAAAAGTTTACGAACTTTCTTTTCAATAACAGGAAGCTCAATTTGAGTCTAAAAAAGTTGTTTTTCTTCCAAACAATATTCTTTTATTGCAATGCAACCACAGTGCAGTTTCCAAATATTCTCGCTTTTAACACTCATAAATCCCGCTGATAACAACGCGTACAAGTTTGTTTATACGCTTATGTTGACTAAAAGGGCTATTTTTAAAAGAATTTTCAAACCGACTTTGCAAAATTTACTGTGCAAGTACTAAGCATTGCAAATTCTCTTATCTGTTATGACTCAGCTTTCTATACAAGTAAAAGACGTTGATGAATTTCCTTTCTTAATCTACGGTGTTATGTCCTACGATGTTACGATGGAAATTTTTTAAACTCTATGAAGAGTGCAATTTTAACATCACAATCTCACCAATCCTCCATTAAACGTTAGGTGAAAATAAGATATTGCAAGTTCATAATTGCATATAATTTCTTCGTTGTGCATGTATAATAATTACGTTTGAAACATAATCATGTCTCGTTTATAACGCGCTTTTCGTGTGGTCCGCTCAAGAGCATTTTAACAAGATTCTACTGTATTTGGACGTTTTAAAAGTGCTTTAAATGACTTTTTAATCTCATCTTTTGGTATAATAGCGAGGTTCAGATGAATAACGTAAAATGATTGAATCAATTCGAATTAAGTTTTCTTCAATACCAAAGCATCGTTCAAGTTGGTGTAATTTTAATCTTTCGATATTTCCAACTTTCTAAAACTGATTCACTGTTTTAATGAAGACTTTTTTGTTATTCTTGATGATTTCACGCATTTTCAATGTTACTTTCCGTAACGGATGGTTATGGTCTTCGTGATCTACGATCATCATCAATGTCTTTACGGCCGCTCTTCATGCGATCGTACCACTCATATCTTATTTTACGAGATACATCATCTTCGCCATAAACACGTTCGTCATTTGAAATTTGATCGGTAAATATTTCTCCGAATTTAAAATGAGTTTTTTTACGCTTTAACATTACAATAAACAAAATTGCACGTAACTGCGAGTGACATATTTTACACGTAAATATGAATGTTATCAAGAATGTTGGGGAACTTTTTGGACCGATTTAGGCAAATGTGAATAGCAGCATTCTTCGAGCTTAGAAAATTCTTCGCGAAAAAAAAAACGATCGAGAAGGAGCATAAATTCTGACCAACAAAAAATTTAAAAAATGATAGAAATAGGTACTTCAATAGATTTGCAATGTTTCATTAGTTTATTATTATTTTTATATAAATATTCCCTCATACTATGAATATGTTTTATTGTTACCCAAATTCTGCACTAAGAAAATTACCGTATATTCTGTCCTTAAAAAGATATCTGATTATTTACTTTGTTGGGTCTTTTTATAAAGATGTTATCGAAGAATTCTAATATTATAAGTATTCTCTCTGTCGAGTTTCTCCATGCAGAAATACTCTAAGAATGTTGCTGGCGTCTTTCAAAGATCCGGTATTTCAATTAAGTTTAAATTTATTCATCAACTTTTTCGTACTAAATTGCAAAAGTTGATGCGAACAGGATGCTGCTGCTGCTGCTCTTACTGTTTTCCGTTTCTTTACTTTAATGCAAAAAATCTGTTTCTTATCATAATACATTTGGTAATTAATCTAATGAAAATCGGATAAGAAAGCAATAAATTGTAAAAGAATCCAATTGCAAAATTGGAACGTAGCGAATATATGGCAATATTCCAATTGATTGATTGATCGATTGCATTATTGTTGTTTGAACGTGGGTTTACATTACGTGTCTTCCTTCCACTTATAGCCGATGTTATATATCCCGGATATTGGTCCTCCTCGACGTGCAAATAGACACGTTTATTTTCTCGTTGCGAATACCTCCAGATTATAAAAAGGTCGAGTATAATAAGAAAATGCTTTTTACCATGATTAAGGGCGATCATAATGAAAAATGTGCCGTTTAGCGAGGCTCGTATTTTGCAAACGCATTTAATCATCATTAAAATGACCTCGCATTTGTTCCTCGAAAGTTCCAGAATAATTCCCGCAGTTTTTCAACAAAATCACGTTCGTACGTTTGCCAATTGTACAATAATAACCGTGATAATTCCATTTCTTTTTTTGCATTATCCTATTATGTCTATTAGCAAATATTCCAATACTAACGATAAACAACATTATTATCGTTATAGCAGTGGTAGATGAGGTTTTCGGGGTTTATTCTATTTTTTTATTCGTTTGTAAAAAACTGCATTATTTCATCTGAATTTTGTTCATTTATCATTCGTACATGTTTTAGCCTTTCTTTTTGGCTGGCAAACATGTAGTTCTACTTTTTAAAAATTTTAGTTTACGGTCTGCGAATATTTGGCGGGTTTTCGCTGATTCCGGTCCGATTAAAAAATAGAGAAAATGGAAGAGATTACGATTAATTTTCGCGTATTATTTATTACCGAAAAATAAACGAGTTTTAAAATAAAATTCATTTCCATTCCAGACATTACTATATGCATCACCGATGGAACAATGCTTCGATTCCATCCTTTAACGTTAAAATGTATGTGTTACATTTGGGTCAAGTGCACGTGATACATTTTCACCGTCGCCCTTGTATGCTTTTCATTTCTCCATTATTTTCCACATTCTTTTAAATTTAAAACACATAATTATATTTTATGCTTTTAGCGAGACGAGGATTTCAGAATTTTCAAATTAAAAAATAATATTTGTTTCCTTCTGATATACATCGTAAAACAATGTGAAAAATTTAATGGAAAATCAATTAATTCAAATACGCAAACGATTCTTATTCCCAATTAAATCGAAGTACGAATTGAAACCACTTAAAATATATGTTAGTAACTAGACTGAGATCTATCAGTCAGAAAGACCATTAAGAAGAGAGTTTTTTTTTCCTTTCTGAAGAAAGTTATTTGTGGGAAAATAAATGATTCGACTTCCATTAAGGAACTGTCGTCCTTCAAACGTCTCGATTCCACTTTAGTTTGTCAAATTGATGTGAATTAATCATATCCTAATAGAAATGCGATGATTTTCACAATGAACTTAACGAACCATGGATTCGAACTCGTATTAATAAACACAATTAAAATAATTTCAATTTCCTTTTAGGTCGGAGGCCATTGAAATGCATATCATCGTCTTACAATGCCTATGAAAAAAAAAAAATGAATACTTTCCACGTTTTCATTGTCAACACACAAAAAGTACCAAACTTTAGGAACATCATCGCACTTATTATATATTCCTAAAAAGAATTCCGGATCGCGATTATTAAACCGGAAGTGTATTCGGGACACGCATTCTTATCATATCAAAAGAGAGGGAGAGAAATTGCAAAAAGTTACTTTAGAACCGACGCCATTTTAATCTTATTCCCATTATCCATCGTCGCTTATTTCGCACCAAAAGTTCAATTTCAACCGCGATTTCTCGAGATAATTTCGCCATAATCTTAATAGCATCTATTCCAAATCCACTTTTAATTCTTCGGAAGCGTTAGGAATGATTTAATTTTAAATAGATGCATGGCAGCATCACTAAAGTAAATTGTAATCAGCAACTATTCTCATTCAAATTTCGAATGAAAGTTTTTCGCATTATCTTTCCGTCACTTTCCCCGTTTGGTTTCCTCCAAGTATAAAAGCAATAAAAACCATAATTCTTCGACGATTTCAGCGATCGCATCGATCGTTCGCACTTGAACATTTCACGCATCATTTGCAACAACTTCCATTTAGATAGCACCTTTTCCTCGATCATTCTTCTCTCGTTTCATTTATAAATGCCCGAGGAGTCGTTACTCTTAAGATTACTTTTAAACGGTTGGTTACAGACCGGCGAAGGATCGGTTACGCGGCTACTTCCGTTTCAGCAACCGGAAATTGAGACAATCCTGCGAGACGGTGATCACGACGACCGGCACGCCGGCAGCTCCGCGGGCCGCATCGAACGACGTTCATCGACGGTCCGGCGATACGTTCGCGATGCCGTCCGTGCAACATCAACAGCCGCCGGAAGAAGGTCAATCCGACACGGCCAGTTATCAGCAGGACTTTTCCACTTCTTGATCGTGTTCACGTGTCGCCGGGTAAGATTTCGTACGTTTAATTTGCCACTTTGAGCATAACGAATCGTTTGCATAAAAAATTTATTCCAAAAGAGTCTCGCCGGTGCCCACGCGATAAGTAAATTATGAGATGTTAATTATAAGTTTTAAATTGATTATCCGTGCTTCTTTTATGGAGTTTCGTGGAGAATGGCTTAATCAATTTTCTTGTTGTTTTCTTGCTAGAGGAAAACAGCCAACGAAACGGACTTGGAGCGAACAATTAATATAAGGACTTCTCCCCATTCATTTTCTTGTTCGATTGAAAGTTATCAGCGTCAGTGTAAATGATTGCGAACGATTAACCAGCAAAACGTAACGCGAACATAAGATGAGGAAGAAAACCAAGAGCAACCGATGCAAATGCGGATTACGAAGAAAGGTTTGAATGGATTTTCGAGCGGGTGAATCTACCTTTTTTCGATAGAAGGTATAATATTTCGTATTTGATGAGACTGTGGACGTTTTTTGTTGTCTAATTTACTCTCTTATATCGAATAAAGAAAATAAATGTATGAAAGGGAAGATGTCCCGCTTTTAACAATGAAAAATATACATTAAAGTAAACTTTATTACTTTAGAATGATTCCCTGCTTGACTGTGATAGATGACGAGAAATGTAAAGGCACAATAAACGAAAAAGAAAGAATACACATAAAAATATTCATTTATTAAATGTGATACATTGAAATTGATATTTCCTGAGGGTTGAAGCGAAATGGGATCAATTCGTGTATGTTTATATTTTTTTTGCGAAATATTAACCGCAAAAAACATGGTATTTATTTTCGATATATTATTCTGCCATCCATTAATATTCGTAATTTATTTGCCAGTTTCCAACTGTCGATGTTTTCCGGATATTTTCTAAATTCGATTTGTGAGCTAAATGTATTGAGTCCACTTAAATGGGGCAAAAATAATTATCATCCGTATATTCAACGTTATTAAATAATATGAATTTGAGAGACACTCATTTTAATTCCTTTTTGTGATCAACGTGATAGATAACATGATGCGTCTGTTAATTAATCACTGGCCCATATATCGATTAGTTCCGAGCTAATTTGCAACGAATACGACGAAAAATATTATTATTGATGTATTATGTAAATGTTAGCAGATGGATTGGATTCTTGTCCAATATTATACTGATAATAATGATTATGTGCATACAACTAATTTCGGACATTATTTTTAGCTTTAGGTAATCCCTACGTGAATGTTATGGCATAGAGAAATTTGTGATTAGAATGAGAGTCTTATGAATGCTAATAAATTCACATATTAAGATTTTTAAATTATCAAAGAAACAGAGAGGAAATTGAGTAAGAGAAAGCAAGATATTATACGAAACATTCCAAAGAGACCACAATTTCAGTTAATTTTACCATGTTTTAATATCGGTAATTTCTCTAGCGGTTCGTGCCATAAATAATTTAATAAGCGTTGTTCTTGATAACGAAATTAACAAACTGAAATTAGTTGTACAATCGTTAGTAGTAAAATGTAATAGGGTAAAATGAAGGTATTTTACATGGATAATAAAGGCACAAATTACTGAAATCGTTATTTGGAAATTTATATATCTAACAATAGTGTGTTTTATTGAAAAGCAACAAGGAATTAAATAACAAATGTACTGTTCAATGGACAATATTTAATAAACGGAGTTAACGAATAAAATGATACATTTCAGTTTTTCTTTTTCATTCATTATCTCTCTCTCCCTTAATAAGTATCAGAATTTTTAAAACAAACTTCCGCTTCCTCTACATTAAAATGGAGCTCCGGCCGGTTTTGGGTCAATGTGAAACAATTAATAATGCATAGAGTAGAGAACGAATTAATAGCAAGATCGATAATTGGTTTATAACGTAGTTAATATTTAATAGTCCGAATCCGTACATTTTACCTGTAGTTCTAACGATAATTAGATGGGAGTTCGATTAATGTCGCTGCATCGTCCGTGCACTTGGTCGGTGCGCCCTCGATCGAATGCCCACAGTCAAATTTGTTTTAATTAAAATTATGATAATTTTGACGCCAATGAATTCTTCCTCTATAGAAACCAAATTCTTAGTTGATTATTTATTATTCAAAATTAACCAATATGAATAATTCCCTGCTGATGAACGTTCTAAAGCGTTTGACATGTTTAATATTTACGTTAAAATTTATTAATTGCTTCCGCTGTGTTATAGTTTTATAAAAATCATTACGAAACAGAATTTTCGTTCAAATGGTGTTGCGTTTCGAAGGACCGTTTTTCTGGTTGTCGCTGGTTCAAAAAATACAACCTTTTCTTAACTAATAATATTGTGATTGATTGACTGATCTTTCTTTCTACGGGTTTGAATTAACTTGCTGCTGATTTAGTGAATATGAACAATTTATTGACGTTTGTTGATTTTACTGTTTGTTGTTGATCGTTCTTCTCGATCGCTCTTACATTTTCATACAAATTTTTGTTTCGTGATTTTCTCAAAAGGAAAACATTTAATTTCCCTTTCCTTCTATTTTAAAGGGTGGTGAATCCTGGCGCGTTATTGGTTTGTATTCAAATTAAAATTCCACATTTTTTGAAAAACCCAACACGCCAGGATTTACCGGCTATTGTTAACAAAAAGGGTCGTTTATTGCGGACCCAATTCGGTCGCGACCTTTAAAGTAATAAACATAGATTTTTCAAACTAAATTGTTGGTACGTGACCAAAGAATTATACAAAAAATGAATAAATGAATTTAAAATTACAAAAGTCAATAACTAGTAAAGTAACATAATATAATAATAAAATAAATTATTTGCTGCGCGAACAAATATATTAAATTAAACTGTATAAATTATAAAGATGTTACTATAAATCGCGACTACGAACTATACAGTCGCACTAAGTATTAATTTGCCTACATGGATACTCGTCGTCGTTACGTTGACGATTGCTTTTCTACTAATCTATGAAAAATACGAATTGAATTGAATTGAAAAAAGATTTATTAATGAAATATTTACAAATTTATAAAAAAATGACAAATATGCAGTAATATGTGGCGACTGTTCAAGAGGAGATCGTTTCTCTTCTTCAGCCTGGGTGAAAAATACTAAATGCCAACGATTTACTTTCTAAATTTCCCTAAACCTAAAATGAACAAAAGAAATTTCAATATTTATTATACATACAAAAATAAATTTACAAAACTAATAAAAATGAAAGTAATAAAATAAAGCTACGAAAATTAAAACATCAATAAAAGTAAAAATTGATCTAAAGTAACAAATACCCTAAATTGTACCTAAAATCTAAACAATTGAAATAAACTATCTAAAATTTATCTAAACAAATGGTATGAAAAAAAAAACAGAAAAAACTAACATTTTTTCCATGAATTTTGCAACAAACAGATAGATAATAAATCACGTGTAACATAATCAGAATGTAATTGGAAACGTTTGGAACTGTTAATGAAACGTTTGTGTTATCAAATTCAATTATATTTTTTATAAATAACAAAGCATTTCCATTTCAAAATATTTGTTACTTTTTTTATAAATCGTGTGAACGATAATTAATTTTTATAGATACTTAGAAAATACGATTCATAATTATTCGTATAAATTAATAAAGCAATTAACTTTTACAAAGCCGCCACATGAAAGAGAATCGAGAAGATCACGAAAGCGCACCAGTTTTAATAATAATTCGACGAGTACCGCACAACTTTCGAAAGTTCTTGCTGATATAATGAAATTAACTTATATCATATTCGCAGGTAACACACGATTCAGATAATTAATTTATGTCCATCTCGGTAATGATACATTACTAATTCAAATAGTATAATATTAAATACGACGATACCTAACAAACCAAGTTTTACCGAATTGCGGCCGAAATTTGGAAGCAAACTATTTTTCGTGTACATGGCAACTTAAAGATGTGGGTTCAGCCCTTTAATGTGAGTATTTATATACGGTTGCAAATCCAATGAAATTAATTTAAGATGGAAATAGAAACGACTTAGAATTGAAATGGATTCACTTTTATTTCGATCGAAATTTAATGCTATTTCGATTATATTTTCATCGTTTTAGAATCAAAAGAGAAGCAATCCAGAATGAAATTATTGTTGTATTTTAATTAAACTCGAAAATAGGGATAGCGTCCTTAATTGTTTAATTTCTAGTCATTGTGTCGATTAAAATCAATGAAAATTTATGGAATATTGATGAATGCAATGAAAATCCAGAGAATTTGAATGGAAATGTATCCATCTAACCACAAGTGTTGCCATCTATGCGACAACGTTTGAGCCCTGGAAAAATCGAGTTATTATTGCATTCTGAAAAATTCCTTACAGTAGGGTATTTAACTAATTCCATTGTTGGTTAAGTAGAGATAACATAGTCAAATAATTTATTAATTGCCTGTTAATTATCATTTGTATCGTAAATTAGTGTTCAGATGTTGCGCAGTAAATGGCACTATGTGATTTAATGAACCGATTATATAAATGAAATGAATTTCTTCAGTTCAAAAGCAGAATTTGTTAAATTAGTCATTATCAAGTCGCAAATTAGTCACAAGATCAATTTCAGATCTTGTCCGTTAGATGGTAACATACGGTTTAATAATTACAAGAATTGTGGCCAACTTCAGGTTTATTTTCAGAAAAGCACGTTTATGTCAGATTCACGTGCAGTAGTAGGTGTTATTCTTTGTTTAAATAATTAAAAAGACATACTAAGAGGACAAAATGTATAAAGCCGGGTTTGTTAAACAAGATTCTACAATTGTAGAGGAAGACTCGATGGTAGCAAATTTAGTAATACGCATGTGAATATCTTAACCTCGTATCTTCGTTTTAGGTACATCGGAAGGAAAAAGACCCGAAGAAATCGCTCCCACAGGCGGTTTCTTTAGAGAAGAAGAAACAAAATAAATTTGCTAAGAAAGTTAATAAGTTAAGAAATGATATGGAATCTGGTAATGTCAAGTTAGAGGATCAACTAGCACCAAAACCTGCTATGAAACCATATAGCCGTGGTTTAGTATATTTAGCACACATTCCGCATGGGTTTTATGAAGCAGAAATGAGAGAATACTTTAAACAATTTGGTCAAATTACAAATGTAATGATATGTCGATCTAAGAGAACAGGCAAAAGCAGGGGAATGGGATATGTTGAGTTTCAAAATCAGGAAGTAGCAAAGATAGCAGCAGAAACCATGAATAATTATTTAATGTTCAAACGGCGATTAATTGGTATGAAATAATTTAATATTCTTGATTACAGTGTTTAAAGAAAAATGTTTTTTTCAGCCAATTATATTCCACCTGAAAGCGTGACACCTTTAATATTCCAAACAAAAGTTTCAAAGACAAGTCCACCATGCTTAAAAGCTCGCAGAAAGGCTAACAATTTGAAGAACAAAAATATTTCAACTGATAAATATGTTAAGGACGCAAAAATTAAACTCAAAACAATGGGCAAGAAATTTAAAGCCTTACAAGCACTTGGTATTGCCTACACATTGGACCCTGTTAATGTACCAAATACCATTGAAAGAAATAAGGAGGCAGCTAAAATTAAGATACCGAAAGAGAAAGGTGCACAGAAAAAGATAATGAAATTGGAAAGTAAAGAGGCGCAATCACCTAGTAAAATTGGCAAGAAATCCAAAAAGGAGCCTTCAATCAATGCCAAAGTGGACCTGATGAAACTGGCCGCAAAGGAAATGCTGAAAACTGGCAATCGCGTAATTACGACTAGAAGTGGCATGAAGAAATTGAGAAATAAAAAATAAATGAGCTTGTAACATTTTATTACATATATATCGATTTTTAATTGACCTCATAATTTTTTCTTTGAAATGCGCCCTTTCATCAAACTCTTATCGCCGCCCTTCGTTCGTTTCCACTTCATTCTTCGATTTTGAAACCATACTTTTACCTGCAACGAAAATCATGAAAAAATTACGCGAAATAAAGAGTTTTGTTGTAATCATAATGAAACTAACTTGTCTTTCGGATAAGTCCAATGCGACGGCAATTTCATATCGTCTCAAGCGCGTCAAATAATTGGAGTGCGAAAATTCGTTTTCCAATTCTTTGATTTGCGATTTAGTGAACGCCGTACGCTCCTTCCTCGGTTTATTACTATCGAATTGTTTGGTATCTGCAAAAAAGATGCATTTCATATGTTTAAATATTATTTTTCGCAAACTGCGACGGAACACATCAAAGATAAACGCGGCGAATATTTGGTAGCATAAAAGGATAGGAACTAAGACTATGACGTAACATAAAGTTAGTTAATTTTACAGAAAATTTAAATTGCACCACGGAAAAGAAATGTAATAGTTACAAAACAGGAAGTGATATTTTTAATGTTAAGGATTGTTGCATTTGAGCCATCTTCATTAATTTATAATTCAAAGCGATTGTGTAACGGATTCTAGCGCACAAATCCAGTGGAACTTGCTTTATAATTGAAAAATATGTTGCGAATCTATTTAAGCCGGATAGAAGGAAACGTAAAGAAAGTGCAAAAAATCTGGAAACACGTGTGTGGTCCGAAACTTTTTGGATTAGGACGTCACCTAATGTTTAGGAGGCGTTTGATGAATTGCAACAACATTTGCCGCTCGATTTAACGCACGTTTACACGAATATCTCTTATTGATTATATCGTGCAGTTATTAGTTAAAATTGCGAAATCACTTACCGGAATCGTCGGAGAATTGCGCCAGTTCGTGATCGTCGACGATTTCGTTCATTAGATTCGGCGTGTCTTCGTAATTATTCCAATTCCTTTGTTCGCGCTGTTCAACATCTTGATTCGTCGACGTGCTACAATCGATGGCATCCACTTGCTCGCAATTACCGTACGATTCCCTCGCAGTTCTACTGCAGGTGTGATTATTATTGCTTGCGATCGCTACCGTACGATCCGCATTGAAATGGTCCGGATGGTATCGCTTGAACGTGTCGCAATTCCACGCGATGTCCGCTTCGTCGATCGTCAAATTGTTGTGGCAATAAATCGGATTGATCGCATACGATAGATAGTTGTTGCTGCCAAAACCGCTCGAATATTGTTGCAAATTGTTGGCGTAACTATTCGGAAACGACAACCGATCGCTATCCATTTGATGATTGTTATTATTTGTAAAGTACATGGCACTTGAAAAGACACGGGAAAGAAAAAAAGCGGATTCTGTATGTGCAAGATAATTGATTAGTGTTTACGAAACAAGATGCACTGCAAAAGCAATTAACTTTCGATCTTGACTAAATTTCGTGGCGAAGACGTCGTCGTCGCATCATTTACACGCGACATTTATTCCGAACGACAGAGACCAATCGGGACGTTGGTTTTTAATTTATTCTAGGGAGGGTTTTAAATTTATACTTAAACACCATTGGCTCCGAAAAGCGGATATTTTTATTTTAAATGAGAAACCGAGCAAAAAAGAATTTACTTTATATGTTACATACGTTAATTTTCCGAAGAAAAAAGTTTTGTTAAAGTCGTAGGCAAAAAACTTTATTAAATTTTAAACGTTATCGCTTTTTTTGAGGAACAACAAAAAGGGTGTGAAAATGTTTCATTTTCCCCGACAATTAATGGCAATCTGTCCAAACAAAGGGTGGGTGTTGATTGAATTAGTTCTGTTGTTCTTGCTTCTGCTCGAGAGAGATAATATCCTGCGAATTATTGATGGATTAATTACAATCGACGCCACAACAATCCGAACACATTTTTGCGTCGATCAAGGACTCTCACAATTTTGCATTTGCAGTTATTTAACGTCTTTGGCAAGGGAGCCAATCGAAGAGCGAAAGAAGAACACGTGTTGCAATAAATATTATTAGGGTGTCAATTGGCGCCTGGTTACTCGTGAAGAGCCGGCATCCCTTTTTCAACCCTTTCGCCCCTTATTTGTCATGTTTACAAATAGCGAGATATTTATGAAAGTGCGGCTTTCCACTCTTTTAAAAAATGATATATGTGAGAGAAACGTTCAATGGATTTATTCTGGTTAAAATACATTTAATTAGTAAAAGCTCACTTTGTTGAATTCCCCTTTTCAAAATTACTTTTTTAGCAAAATTAATTCCTTTTTAAAATTGCAACCTTTTATTATCGTTTCGTTAAATAAATCTAGTCCAACCATAAAGAAGTAAAAGTCTTCCGTCAACATTTTGGAATCGCACCGAACGTTTATCGACGTTTTAAAAATCATTTCGGAATATCGAATTTCACGGTTTTAGTGCCAAACTGTCTAGCTAGATAGCGAAACTGAAACGTATCCATTCTAACAGGAAATGACGCCCCTCGAAAATATATTACGTCGACGTAGCCGAATAGGAAAATTTAGGCCATCCATCATTCCATTTATTTATTTGCATTTCGTACCTATAATAAGCAACTACTTTGACTGTTTGAAGAAAGACTACGGCTAAAACTCGAGAGAATATGAGAAAAAAGATTTCTTTTCTTGTTAATTTACATAAATGCGTCACTAAACGAAGGAGATGACAACGACTTATTTAGAGATGGAATAATTCCATTTGTCGTGTGAATTATTTTATAAATTAAAAACGACGATGTCTGTAAAAGTCATTAGTTTTTAAATGTTGAATCGAAGAAGAAAGAAATAATGTAATTCTTAACGTACAGCGTGTAATAAATTAAAATTATCGTGTTCATGTTAATGAGGTTCTAAACTCCAGAAATTCAAGGAACAAAAAAAGGATTATATAGAGGAACCAACAACACAAATCATAATTTTTCAACGGCATCAACTACAATAACAACCAGAAACAAGTACAAGAACGACGACGACCGCTTTACAGAGATCGTTTTTCTATGCTTTTCTAAACGATTAGATAACTGGATATTTCAAATTGATGATTATAATCACTTGCTGATAAATCCTCGATTACGGTCTTTTTTTATTAACTGTATTTTGTCGTCAAGCCGCTATTTTCCTTCCATTCGAAAATTATTTCAAAATCGCGTTAGTTAGAAAGAATTTGCGGAGGCATTTTAAAGTGTTCTTCACTTTAATTTTTCTTCCTTAGCACAATAAGGTGTAGCTGCTTCGAGGACATCGTTAAGGGAAATCAATTAAATAAAGGTACGATGATTCTCTTTTTTTGGCGTCCTAATGGGTAGCATTTATTTAGCAGTCACTTAAGAAGAAATAAACTAACTAGGGCGCGTCATCTAAATAGTTCCAGATAATTTTATTTAATTGTGTGCTACTTCCATTAAGTCGCTCCTAGCTTTTTCGATTTTTTTCTCTCTCCTTTTGTTACCATTATTAACGATAAAAAATAATTAATATTTATTACAACGCATTGCATATATGAGTTACGTGCACAAAGAAATTATTATCTCATAGCACAATGTCGGAGTGCTAATTGGGCTTTAAAAGAACAACATTAAAACACTTCCTGTAATTGCTATACTTTTCTGCTATGATAAAGAAACTTGTAAATTGTTTTAGGCAAAAATGCTAGACTTAATTTTTCCATAATCAGAAAATTTTCATTGTTTTTCTTTTTCCTGAAAACAAACAAATTTAGCCAACCTTTTAATTAAAACAATAACAAACCAATGGAGTTTATGTGAATTATTACGTTTGTTTTGCGGTTCTATCAAAAGAGTTATTAATAGACATTCGCATTGAATTAATTCAAATCAAATTTGGTCACAAATCTAATTAGTCATCTTTTATTGTCTAAAGAAAATTATATTCGAAATTCGTTTTATGTTCTGCGGTGCGGCTCTCATCGAAATTATAAATATAGCGTGACCGCTATTATTATTATTGCTATTACCGCTATTGATGGTACAGTCAGAGCAATAAATGATGGCGATTTTTGCACGTAAATTGGCAATAATATAATACACAAGTTGCCTCAAATTCGTTAATTGGCAGTTATCATAGCTTAGCTTAAAATAAAATCACAAAAGATAGCGTTCATTTGATTCGAAAAGTAATTTAAATATCAGTGCTACCAAACTTCCATGCGGGGCAAAGTTACAATAATTTACTAATTGCACAGTACACGTCCATCAAAACGTAAAATTATATTCGTACACCGTATATGAATGCGAGAATTAAACATAAGGAAATGGATTTGTATGCATCAAATGAAATTGATTGCACGAAACATTAATGATCATCGATTAATTGAACCGTTCGTTTCGAAATCTTAATGGCACATTTCTTTTTATTCCCTAATTGCTTGATCAATTGAATTATTCTGCGTGTAACTCGTCAAATAAAACTTGTGCAAATCGATGATTGACAAACGATACGGAGACGTATCGATAATATTTCCGCTATTCGCTTAACATTCTCGTTCTTAGAAATGAATCTCGATGGATATTTATCAATTGATGACTTTTGAGCCAACTCCAAAACTATTTCTTGAAACATGCAATCAAAAATCTGCAGGAATATATTGAACTTAAAACTAGTAAATTTCCTGAAGCAGGGAATCAAAATTAAACAGGAACTTATTGACTTCAACTAATAAATTTTCTGAAACAATGAATCCAAGTTCGACAGGAATATATTCGATTTCAAACTAGTAAATTTCCTGAAACAATGAATCCAAGTTAGACAGGAATATATTGACTTCAAACTAATAAATTTCCTGAAACAAGGAATCCAAATTCGACAGGAATATATTGAGTTCAAACTGATAAATTTCCTGAAAAAAGCAATGCAATTTCGACAGGAATATATTCGACTTCAAACTGATAAATTTCCTGAAACAAGGAATCCAAATAAGACAGGAATATATATTGACTTCAAACGGATAAATTTCCTGAAACAAGGAATCCAAATTCGACAGGAATATATTGACTTCAAACTGTTAAATTTCCTGAAACAATGAATCCAAGTTCGACAGGCATATATTGACTTCAAACTGATCAATTTCCTGAAACAAGCAATGCAATATCGACAGGAATATATTCGACTGCAAACTAGTAAATTTCCTGAAACAAGGAATCCAAATTCGACAGGAATATATTGAGTTCAAACTGATAAATTTCCTGAAAAAAGCAATGCAATTTCGACAGGAATATATTCGACTTCAAACTGATAAATTTCCTGAAACAAGGAATCCAAATAAGACAGGAATATATATTGACTTCAAACGGATAAATTTCCTGAAACAAGGAATCCAAATTTGACAGGAATATATTGACTGCAAACTAGTAAATTTCCTGAAACAAAGAATCGAAATTCGAAAGGAACTTGAGAACAACATCCAAAATAATATAGACGAATAGTAAGCTTTTGTTTGATGCATTACTTAAATCTTTTGAATTTAACAAAAAAGACTGGAAATTATGCACGCACCTAATATTTAAGGGAAGAATTGTTGTGACGTTATTATGATTAATAAATTATCGAATTGTACTGGTAGAAGCGAATGAAAATTGATATGGGAAAGAGGAGGAATTGCATATATTACTCTCTTTTATTGCTTATTGTTTGAGCAGAACAAACTTGTATGTTTGTTTATGACATCATCTTAATATAAACAATTAATTTAGCGGTGTCTCCATTACGCACATCGGAATCATTTTCAGTATCGTTCGGGCAGAAGTGGCACGAGCAGTTTTTTTTTCTAAAAAAAAAGTTATCACTTCCTATTGAATACTATTGAAAAAAAAAAAATTATCGAGACACTTCTAAACGCAATTTATTTTATCATTCACATTCTAATTTCTACCTTTATTTATAACGCCTACGTAATACTATTCTCGATTCGAACCAATGAAAAAAAAAGTTTAAAGTTTTTTATTAGTTATTAGTCTTACGTGTCGTAGGCAAACCGGTGTAATTTATTTGTTGCTATTATACCACATAATTTTGCAATTTTTTCCTACTTCTCCATTCAACATTTGGAAGAAGATCGGTGTGCTCTAAACCGTGAAGTAATGGATTTTGATTTAATCGGTTCCACTTGAAACTGTTAATTACTTTTTTACATATATCATTAAATTGCGCCTACGAATATGTGCCAAATTAAATCGTAAAGTGATTTTCCTATTGTTCGGTTAATTTTGTAAGAGAGAAATAGTGCTATTCGAAGATTTGCTTGTGATAATAATGGTTGCCAAGAATGGGGAATATTCAGGTAATCCTATTTATAGATCGCACATAATTTACCGCAAGAATGAGTAACTCTCTAAAGTAAACCAAACTTTAATTGTATACAAAGAGATCATGTGCCATTAAAACTGCCTGGATTGCAAAAGGTTGGTTGTATATATGCAAACTATTTGCTTTTATAAAAGCACACAAACTCTGTTATGCAAAGAGAAGTCAATTTTATTGTTAATTTAAAAAAATGCACTAGATTGTTTGCACCTTCGTTTCAAGTGATTCATGATGCAGAAAATCCTCTTCCTCGTCACATGTGCAAAGATGGGTGACTTTTCTTTACCATTTAAATGAATGAAAACCTGTTTCTAACTGTGCCAATAATTAATTTGAGTGACGATTATGATACAGCCAAAATAAAGGTACTAATTATTGGAAATGGTATCGTTAATTAAGCTACAATTGAAGAATAAACTTAAATCTGGCACTGAAAAAAATACATTAAAAGATTGCTTAGAACAATGAACCTTTAGCAAGTAATCTGTAAGAGGCATCAAATATCTGATTGTTGATCAAATCTAATTCTGAAACGACTTGAATACATCGAATATGAAGGATCAATAAAATCTATATCGAGATTAAAATTTGCACGAAACGGTTTATTGCAAATAAACGCAAGATAATGGGGTGAGGTAATGCCTGAAATATTGGGGTTGAATAAATATTTATACGGATCAGTGTGTAGATTTTTATTTTGTTTCGAAAGATCTTAAAGTATTTTTATATTTTATTACATTATATTCTCTGATGACCTTCGTCAAACTAATGTTTATTCGAAAAAAATAATAAAAAATTAGAAGAATACGAAATTTGCGTAAAAGTATCTATTTCATTTCGTTTTGTGCTATTTTCAGATTATTTTCTCTGCTTTTCATGTCATGATAAAAAAAAACTGTAAGAGTAGTGGAATATTTTTTATAGACAAAATGTGGGGGAACAAATAGTGATTGTGAGAGTTAGAGGTAGGAAACCAGGTGAACTCTATTCTCAATAACGTTATTTATTAGGTCAACGTTTTTCCATTAATTTAATGGATTCATCCTATAAGATGCACAAAATTGGAATCGAGAATGGAAATGTGGGTGCGACACAATAACGATAACAGAAACTAAAAGGAAACGTCTTTCTACATGCTAATTTTATTAAGAAATTTTGCTTAGATATACATTTTTTGCATACAATACACATCATTTTGCTTGGATTGCATTTTTCTCTCGTCCTAATTTTTTATTCGAGTTAATTAACTTTGCACTTTTATGATAACAAGAACCGTTAGGTAAATTGCTTTCGATTATTATATTTGAATACATATTATTTAGCACTTTAACATCGATACTCCCGACTCTTGGCTTTTCGTTCTATTTTTATTTGTTTTAATGGTGTTGAACAAGCATAAGAAAAAGGAAAAATAGAGAAACATTTCAATGAGGTAATCGCTAGAAATGCAACGATACATTTATAAAGTGTTATTATTATTATTTTTTTAAAGGACTACGTTTCAATTAATTAACAAATAAGCAGCATTTTTTAGTTATAATAAATAGAAAAGTATAAAGCAGAAAGGTTTCGGCCATCCGACACACGAATGTCAGATATTAATTAGATGCCATTTAATTGCGAATTAAATCTAATTTAAATACTAAATATATGCGCGAACCTTGTAAAAATTAATGAAAACTATCTGCTAGATCTACAGCATGTTTATATCTTAAACAAGAATAAAAAAATAGACGAAATGGTATTGTAATCGTTTAAAATCAATTTTGAAATTATTGCTGAAAATGATGGCCAAGAATCATTACTTTTAAAGAAATCTTGTTTTCTAATAAGACAATTTCGTTTTGTCTTCAGTACACCCAATATAATATTATCCCACCTACGCAACAGATAAATGACTAAAATGGAAAATATACCGCCTTTTATTTAATTACTCTCTCATTGCTAAATCGTAGAACACTGTCAATGTTGCAGTTTTATTTCATTTTTCAATTGAAGCACGTTGGACGTTAATTTAGCAATAATCTTACAATGACAAATTGTAAATTAGATTTTCTTCTAAACAACAATGAAAAATTATAACCCATTTTAAGCATCATTATGTCCTTCCTTTGATATTTTTAGACTATTGTTTAATTCGCTCATAATTTATGTACAAATAAATATTTGTCCTTTGCGAAGAGAGAAAAGTAAAAGTGACGCCATTACACAATAATAAATATATTACAGTTTATTGTTGGCTCTTATTTAACCTTAGGTAAACATGTAGACCGAAACGTGTAAATGATGATTCAGAGATAAGAGAAACATTTATTCTAATAGGTTTATTATCTTGTTGTGCGCACACGAATAGAATTAAGCAAAAAGAAAATCGAAAACAAAATGTTAATTTTTTTAAGAAATTATGTTTTTTTGCAACATCTTCCTTCTGTGCCACTATGCTCTTTAAGAAATTTGAAAACAGAAAAGAATAAATTTGATGGTCCAATGACAAATGCATTAGCCAACGGGAAAAGTTATAGGAAAAACTTCCGGGCGTCACGACGCAACCTTTATAATACAAAAACGAAACGTCGCGCCGTCGTTGTTCGTTCAGTGTTAAAACAACTGAATGCGGGAACGCATTTGAAAAGGAAGCGAGAAAAGAAAAATCAAATAACATACATAAACATCATTATCAAATTTGAAATGTGTTAATTAAGTTGACAGTGATTTAAGTCATAATGGTAGGATATTATGGACAAGGTAAAATTAAATAACGAGCAACTGTTGAGACTTATTATTTACAAATTAGCCGTTCTGAAAGTTTCACTGAAAAGTTACGTTTTGTATAAATAAACATTAAAAATCTGTTAAATGATTTGAAGCGAGCCGAATCGAAAGAAAGCTAATTAATCTCAAAGATGGTTCTGTTATTATTATTGTTTCAATAATGCTCTTTTCTACGACAGAAACTATTCTCAATGTTGTTTTAATTAACCATCTCAATTTAATTGCATTAAAAATAAAAATTATTTCATTCGAATTAATGTCAAATATACTTGTATCAAAGGAAAACCAAATAGCAATTACAAATTTATTCCCTATTTTATTTTATACAATTATTATTACTACTCCAAAACATTAATAAGAATGTCAAGAGAGAAAATGTCACGTTATTATTTAAAAGGTCGCTTTTTAAAAAGAAATATTACAAATAGCCTCCTTTTATGACTGCTTCAAATTCATAGTTTTTTTTTTGCGGTTCCAATGACCTAGATTCGAGCAAGAACAAAATTTTCATTTACAATTTAATAATATAAGCAACGTTTTATAATTAGCGTTTCGCTTCGGAACTAACTCATCATCGACTTTCTTATTATTTCATACATCATCATCATCTGCAGGCAGATAGAGGTGTTTATAAAATTAAGTTACAAGCTGCGTAGGGCATCGTAAAATATAAATTAATACTTTTGGCGTTGCCAAGAAAAAAAAAAAGACCGGCGTTGAATCATTTTTATTATTATAGTGGGCCAAAATGCAAAATGGCAATAAATTAACGTCCACTTTTTCCATTCATGAATTATTATTGTGCGCTCATCATCTATTTTCAATTATATTATAGGTACAAGATGTAACAATTTACGAAAATCATTACATTATGTGCATAACTATGACTCTGCCGTTCTTTTCATTTTGCGTTTTAGCCTTATATATTTTTGTTCTTCAAATTGTAATTACGCATTTGGAAGTAATATTAAAGCGCTATCTATTCATATAAAACAACTTTCATTCAAGTTTTTGTATTAACGGCAACGAGCAGTTTGCGGGAAACTTTGCTTGCATGTTTAATTTGAACAAAAGTGTTGCCGTTGCACCACAATTATTCTGGGGGAATATAGTGAAATGACATAAATAACATCTGGTTTCAAGCGGTCAAAACCGCGAGAGTTTGATGTCTACGACAAAGAGCACCGAAAAAAAAAATTTAAAGACGAAGAATTGCAAGAATTATTGGCCGAAAGTGATGCCCAAACGCAACCACAATTAGTTGATGACTGAATATGACTCAAGCGGCAATTTGAAAGCGTTTGCATGAAATGGGTAAGATTGAGAAGGCAAGAAAGCATTTAAAAACACTTTAGAAGAGGTTGGATGGGTTGTCCTACTTCATCCGTTGTAATCACCCGATATACCTCCACCGGATTACTATTTGTTCTGGTCAATGGCACGTGCCCTCTCTGAGCAGTGCATCAAAATTATGAGGACATCGAAAAATGCATCCATAATTTGATTGCCACCAAATAGATAAAATTATTTGATGGTGGAATCCATAAATTTACAAAAAGAAAACATTGGGAAAGGTTGTTATTAATGATGAAGATTGATTTTCAAAAGATTTTCCTTAAATTGTCGCATTTTCAAACCGTAAAAACAGCGGAGTCATAGTTAAACATCGAATAACAATTTCAAACCAACATTTTCTAAAGTCTTTTTTTACATATTTCGACTTTAGGTGTGCCCACATCGGTGGAGTTGGAGAACAATAGCAGCCAGAAGAAGTATACCGTCAATAAAGTGCCGAAAGGCCATTTGGTCATCTCGAAGATACTCTGTTTCCTAATGGGTCTAGGTGCCCTAGTGCTGATAGCCCTAGCGGCCGTGCTTACGTTCTTCCTATTGCCAAACTGTAGCAGCGCACAAGCTGAAGAGCCGCTTTTATCGAGTAACTTGAAAACGGCCGAACCGATACACATCGACAAACGATTACCGCGAAGCATCGAGCCCATACATTATCGGTAAACGAAACGTTTAGAGGAAGCAAATGAGTCGGCGAATTTTAATCAATCCCTTTTCCGCAGAATCAAACTGGTGCCGCATCTGGACGGCAACTTCACGACCGACGGCTTGGTCATCATCCGGTTTAAGGTGACCGATGACACGCGCAAGATCGTCTTCAACGTGAGAGACATCGAGCTCGACGAGAGCATGATCAAGGTTCGACGGAAATCGAATGCGAACGCGATGACGATCGCCTCGAAGGAGTACGACGCGAAGAGCGAAAGTTACACGCTAACCACCGACGATATCCTAACGAACGGCGACGAATACGAGTTGGAGATGAAGTTTGTCGGTCACTTGAACGATTACATGCAAGGATTCTATAGGAGCAGCTATTTTAGCAACAACGAAATCAGGTTATTAGTATTATCAGTGGCAATAATCGTTGTTATTGGACTGTTGACGTTGTTTTTCTTTCGCAGATGGATGGCGAGTACGCAATTCTCGCCGATCGACGCGCGTCGCGCTTTCCCTTGCTTCGACGATCCGTCGTTTAAGGCGAAATTCACCGTCAGTATCGCGCGGCCGAAGAACATGACCGCTCTGTCGAATATGCCGGTGGAACGCAGGGAGCCATTGTCAGTTGGTACGGAGCGATTGGCGCGGATTTGGTTTTTCTAACATGTCTCTTGCGATCCGCAGCTTGGAGCGCGCAGATTGGCTATGGGACCATTTCCAAGAGACGCCACTGATGTCCACGTATCTCGTCGCGTTCGTCGTCAGCGATCTGCAGCCGTTCGTCAAGAAATCCTCGAGCTTGAACTATACGATATGGAGCAGACGCGAGGTGATCGACCAGACCGTTTACGCGTTGGACCTCTTGCCGACGCTGTTGGAGTACTTCGAGGGTTACTTTCAAATCAGGTACCCGCTAAAGAAGCTGGACATCGTCGCCATCCCGGACTTTGGTTATCACGCGATGGAAAACTGGGGATTGATCACGTTCCGCGAGACGGCTCTTCTGTACCAAGACAAAGTGTCGACCGTCGACGATAAGCGTAGCATCGGGTTGACGATAGCGCACGAGGTGTGTCACCAGTGGTTCGGCAATTTGGTGACGCCCGCCTGGTGGGACGACTTGTGGTTGAAAGAGGGATTCGCCACGTACTTCGAATATATCGGCCTCAACACGATCCAGTACGTCGTCGACGAGTTCCCGATCTCCGAGACGGAGCGGGCCTTCGACGTCGACGGTTTGGAAATGTCGCGACCGCTTTCGTATAACATTCGGAATAACGACGAGATTCGGCAGGCTTTCGATTCGATTTCCTACGCCAAAGGTGGACTGTTTTTTCGCAATAATTCTCTTTTTTTCTGATTGGTGACGAGCGATTGATTCTTGCAGGCGCTTCCCTTATCAGAATGATCAATCACGTACTCGGCGACGACACCTTCAAAAACGGTTTGATCGGCTATTTGAACAAATACCAATACGAGAATGCCGTGCACGACAATTTGTGGGACAGTCTCACCGATCGAGCGCACGAAGACGGCACGTTGGACGCGAACATTACTATCAAAGACGTGATGGACACGTGGACGTTGAAACCCGGATTTCCGGTTCTGCACGCCGTACGAAACGGATCAACCGTACGCGTTTCGCAAGTAAGTTTATCATCAACTTTGTATTATTACTAATTATACAGGGTATTAAAAAACAGTGGCACAAAGTTTAAGGTCTGATAATATGGCCCAAGATAAGTAAAAACGTCTTAATTAACATGGGTTCAGAAATGGAGGATTTCGGATATTGCAACTCTTGTATTGTGTACAATTATTTACAAAATATGCAAACTATGAACAAAGGGCAAAGAAAAAATAACTCGAATAAGATGCTCAAAGCGTCCTCTTTCAATTTCACGCCATCTTTGCCGCAATGACCTTCGAACTCTTTCGAAAATCATTGACAATCAAGTGTTGGCTTTTATTCAGTGGCATCTTTGAACTAATCGTTGTTTCAGTTCATCGAGGTCTTCAGTAGTTTCTCAAAACTCCCCAAAGAAAGAAGTTTAGAGGGTCTAAATCTGGCTCTTTGGCAAATCATTCAGATCCGCTTCTTGCTCCCTATATTCCTTTAAAAATTCTGTGCAAATGTTCTTTAAGAACACGACCTGAACTTAAAGATGTGGTGAATTTCCCATTAGCACGACCATAAATGAAGTGCATGATGGGCTAATTCAGAATTAGAATAAAAAGGCTTAGCGAAAATTCTTAACAGTCTCACAAACGACTTAATATCAACTACTACCTCTATGTATTACAAAACAGCTGTTAATCACAACACGAAACTGAAAGTTTTACAAATGAAGAAGTAAAAAAGTGAAGATGAGCTACTAAAAGGTATATTCAAAACCGTCCATTTCCAGACCCATGTTCATTGAGACTTTTCTAGTTATTTTATACCATGTTATCATCCCTTGAAGTTTGTGACCCTTTTTCAAAACCCTGTTTATGTTTCAATAATAAAATTCCGTTGTAGCATCGTTTCCTGAAATCTGGCAAAATAACGAAAGACAACCTCTGGCACATTCCGATCTCTTACACGACCGGCGACAATCCGAACTTCGACGATACGCAACCGAAAGTTTGGTTGGCCGGCGAGGAGGAGTCGTCGTTCGAGCTACAAACGCAAACGTGGTATTTACTCAATTTGAAGCAAACAGGTATGTTTAATCTCGCGTTAAATGACTTTCGTTTGCGATTCTTCTATTGTGCGATTAATTTTTGCACGCAGGCTATTACATCGTCAATTACGACGAGCGCAATTGGCGCTATTTGATTCGATATGCCGACAAATCGTTGCCGGCCGTCATCAAGGGACAATTGGTTTGCGATTCGATGGATCTGGCGGCGGCCGGTCTCTTGGAGTACTCGGTGCCCTTACGACTGATAGCATCGATGACGCAGAATCTGCAAGACGGCCTCGTTCCGTTCCTGTCCATGTTTAACAAATTGCAATTCCTCAAAGACATCCTATCGACGACGGAGGCATACGGTGACTTTGAGGTAAGTAATCGATCTCTTCTATTTGAAATTTTAAGAAACTCCGTTCATCGCTAAAAGTTACAATTGTGTTGTAGGACTTTATATATACGAAATTCGATTCGGTGTTCGGTAGCGTCGATTTGAACAATAGACCGAGCGACAGTTATCAGGCGCAAAGACTGGCGGCGATGGCTTTACCGTGGGCTTGCATGAAGAGCGATTCGCGTTGTGCATTGAGCAGCCATCGACTGTTCAGAGACTGGATGACGGTCGGGGCGCCGTAAGAGAAACAACCGTCCATTGCGGACTTTTTTCAAGCACAAGTTCTTTTTTCCAGCGTGAAAAGTGCCAAACAAGTGGTTTATTGTACGGCGATTCGTGTGGGCGGCGACGCCGAATGGAATTTCGCGTTCAAACAGTACCAAGAGTCGAACGTGCCCACCGAGAAGAACATTTTATTGGACGCTTTGGGTTGTTCGTCGAAGAAATGGGTCCTCTCCAAGTACTTGAACATGATATTGAAAAACGACACGGTCATCAGGAAACAAGACGGCGCGCGAGTGTTTGTTTCGGTGGCAAATAATATTATCGGTAACGCGTTGGCGTTCGATTTCATTCGGAACAAATGGCAACAAATTAACGAATAGTAAGTGCTTTGAAGAGAAAAATTGCTTGGATTGGATTTAGCACGGTAAATTCGAATTCTTTCAGCTACGGCAATGGTTTCAATAACATTGCGAACATGATCGACAGTCTACCAAAGTATATGAACACGGCTTTCCATTTATCATTGGTACGTTTGTTGCTTTCATCAATTAAAAATATTAATCAAGATGATTGTATTCGTTGTGTTTCAGTTGAAAGAATTTAAAGAAACGAATGCCGGCAAACTGGGTGCGTCCGAACAAGCGTTGACTAGAGTAATTGAAAACGTTGCCCGGAATGTCGAATGGATGGATAAAAATTATGAATCGGTAGAAGCCTGGCTACAGAACTTCTTGAATCACTACAGATCACGAAAATGAATTCGATCATTTAGAGTTGATTAGAAATTGCATCCACATATCCTTATTTTACACATGTGCGCATTAAATTGTAAAATAGTGTGATTCGTATGCTTCTTTGCATGAATGTGTTTATATATTAATATTAGCTAAAGATCCGTGTTACATTTATTTATTTTTAAAACGAAAACGTTAATTATGTAATTTTTAATATACATTACGTGGCAATAAAATAAATTTAAAAACTTTATAAATCCCGCTCGTATTATAGTAACTTTAAGTTTTTCATTCACCCATAACTGTCAGTTTAACATTGAAAATTCTCTGCGTTTGTTTCTTGTATTTTTTTGCGATTTGATTCAGTTTTCTTTGCTTGTGCAATGATATAATTATATTAATCATTTTGTTTATCTGTGAAAGCATTTTGAAAAATTTCATGTGACCAGTAAGTCGAAACTTTGGACAAATTCTTATTAAAACTATTTAACCCTGTAAAACTACTCTGATGATTTAGTACTTGCTTAAGTTAATTCAAATGTTATCAACATTGCGAATATTGAGTTCCATTTTCGTATTACATCGTGAACATATTGAATCTTTTAGGCTGACAACATGAGTTTTATAAAATCTCATCTGCAGTACATGAATCCATATGATATACACAAAGCGATTATAAATGAATATATTTTAAAAAGACCTGGCGATACGAAGCTAATTAAACGTGACTCGTCGAAAGATAAGAGAGATTTCGATGTTCTTCAAGAACATCACAAGTTCTTATGGGATGAAAAGGAGCCAAACACTTGGGAAGAACAATTTGCCAAAAAATATTATGATAAGCTGTTCAAAGAATACTGCATAGCAGACTTGAGTCAATATAAAGAAAATAAGGTGAATATGTAAGAAACACTTTTTAACAAGCATAACATAATTACGGTAGTGCATACTTGAAAGATAGCTTTGCGTTGGAGAACTGAACAAGAGGTAGTTATTGGTAGCGGCCAATTTACCTGTGGCAACAAAAAATGCAAGGAAAAAGTAGATTTACGTACTTGGGAGGTAAACTTTGGATACATGGAGCATGGAGAAAAAAAGAATGCTTTAGTGAAAATAAGTATGAAACATAATTATTTGTTTAACATGGTTTAGTACATGTTTTATTTTAGGATTATGTCCAGATTGTTCAAGAAAATTAAATTATCATTCAAAAAAGAAGGAAGTAAGGAGGCTAAAACATAGAAATAAATCAAAATTGGTGAATAAAATCAAAAAGGAACCAGTTAAACATGAACATGAAGCATCCACTTCAAATGAAACACATGTGACAGACAATGAAAATAATACACCTGTTATTGATAATGAGCAGCAGTTGGATAAGTCACATTGGTCAAATATAAAAGCGCCCGACACAAAAACACGTGACGAAGAGATGGAGGAATATTTACAAGATCTTTTAGTATAAGATAGCAACTACTATGTAAGAGTTTATTTAATAAAATAATAATCATATTGTCAAAAAAACTATTGATTTATCTATCTACATTTCATAGATATTATAAAATGTTGAGCTTACACAAATTTATGTTAATAAAATCCAAAATTACATAATGCAACAATTTGCAATAAAGTGCGTTATCGCAATAAACTTATTTATTCTTTTTGTTAGTCTAATTCGCACACATTTAATGAGAATCTTCAAGCTTATTACTTTTTTGTTGAACGTCTATTTTCGCAATTTGATTATGTGCTGTTGGAAGCGCTGGACTTTTCCTCGCACTCTTCATCCGAAAAGTCTTCGTCGTGACAATGCGTAACAGATCGCGGCGTTTCCGGCCTAACATGCGGTATAATACTATTAGTGCGCTCCAGTAGCTAGAATGAGAGATCGGCTTGTTTATGGTTCGATTAAAATCGTTTAATAATGCACATACTTTCGAATTAGAACGGTCGTCGATTGAAATCGTATCGTCAAAGTATTTAGTCGGTAGCGGTTTCTCTAAAATGAATCGCTGTTCGTGAGCGACTGTCGATTCGTGGGGCAACAGCATAGCGGGCGCACGGAACATGTACGAGAACGGATAGTAAAGAAGATTCAAGTGAGTTGCGGCGTACAAATCCGCATATCTGACCACCTGCAAAAAATTACGTTATCACGAATATGTTCGCTCTCTATCGACTGATGTGTATTACTTGCGAAGAAAAGAACGTTTGCCTAGAACCCGATCGAAAGAGGCTGCCCATCATACCGTACGACATGTCCATCTTATGGGTAACATCTCGAATCGCTGCCCGCAGTTTCGATATATCGGGCTTCTCCTTCGTACTACTGTCTAAATGCCTACGGAAATTTCGTAATTAATTCACGTTCGATTCCGATGAATCAATCGTCATTGTCATTACTTGTAAGTATCGCCCAATTGTATGTCCAATTGTTGCAATTCGTTGAATAATTGGCACTTATCGGTCCATACGTGTAATTCTCTCACTAATTCTGGTACGATTAGGAACGTGCGCCAACCGCGAATCTTTTTGCTCTTCAATATATCGCCGAATATGTGATCGCCAACGTACAACACGTCTTTTCCTTTAGCACCGATCAGGTCGGTGAAAACTTCGCAAGAGCCGCCCGAATAGACGTGTTCCTTTTGAAACGGCCCGATATGAATGCCGACGCGTAACGCTCCGGTATTCGTGTCGACTTGTCTTAAAATGGTTCCTTCGCCAAAGAACAACGGTTTACTCGCATCCACTACGATCGTGTCGAAATACGTTTGCCATGGTCGATGGGGATCCTCTGGCTAAAAATGAAGTTTCGACCGTTAACAAAGACGGAATATTTCTGACTGCAACAATTACTAACTTTGGCGCCGTGCGGGAAATCGAACAAATAAGTCATGATCTGATTGGTGAAATTGTAGTCGCTGTTCGTTAATAGAAACGTCTTGGCGCCGCTCTCGCGTAATCTGGTTAAGAACATCGGCAGACGGACATCTTTCTTCACGTATTCCTCAAAATTCTCGGTCGTCTTTTTCTTCAGGTCCCCTTGAATGTGAACCCAATCGACCGCATTTCTAACATCCTGTGTAAGGGGTGAATTTACAAAGGTTGAAAACTGTTTGCGAGCGGCTAATTTCGTGTATTACCTGAAATATGGATTTGTACGACATGAACAATTCTCCACATTTGACTCCGGTCTTTGTTTTCGAGTATTGTGGCGAATTGGTGAAGAAATCTACAAGACAGGCTAATAAATATGTTTCTGGTAAATTGAATAATGTATTCAATACGTAAACTCTGGACTCGTCTAACGTTAAGAACTTGTTCTGATACAATTCGTATACCTGCGAACTGTAAGATAAATTTATTTTCGTATGTATATATCAATTAATTGATAGATTATTTCGAGTGTTTTCTAAAATTTCTACGTACTGTTTGAGGAAGTCAAATCCGTGAACGCAGACCAATATGTTACCGTACGCATCTACTTTTAATAAATTCCCATATAAGCTGTCGAACCACAATCCTCTGAAATTTGCAGATTAATTTAAAAGATATCTGAACGATATATTGCTGTATACCATAAATTTTATTATGTAATGAAATAAACTTTAATTAAAGCACGATTCTAAGATGAAAGCACGACTAATTTATAAACGAAAAAACATACGAAGATGCTTCCTTGCAGTGAATTGCGTCTTCTTCTAGCAATTGAAATGATTCATCACGATTCAAGTGCATGATAATTAATTAACGCAATCAAGCGAAACAAAGTGCAATCGCTTAATTGCAAAATATACATATAATTAAAATTGGATGCCACGACGGTATTTACCTTACTGCAAAAGTGGGATCGTATTGAAATTCTAAGATTTCTTGGGGATATCCTATGGAGACCATACGTTCCTTGACCAAGTTGAAACCCAATCGTTCGTATTCCGGCGATTTGTATTCTAAACCGAAAACAAGAAAATGATTAAGCTACGGAAGATGTACCGAATTTGGCTTCTATTTACCGGCCAACGTGTAATCCATGTCGAAGCCATAAAATTTGATGTTCTCCAAGTGCAAGCTCCGATTAACAAATATTCTGAAAGAGAGTGAGAAAAATTCGTGTACGTGATTAAAAATTATAATTCGTAGCGATCGAATGGAAACTTAATAAACGATAAATTATCTCAATTTATACAAGATTCTCTTATATCATTTCTATTTGAATATGTTAAGCATAGTCGTTAATCTGATGAATTTCTGATCGTCGACCTACGCACTTCCATTCTCGTTCAATCGAAATGAATTTTTTTAAATAATCATATTATGAAAGCATTACGATAGAAAGTGGCGTTATTTATGTAAATCTCGAAACTTTCGAGCATCGACGTTGCAATTTTAGATTTCGTACAAATTGTACACAGGAACCAAGCAATAATTGAATATCCTCGAAGGATGTCAGTTATTAAGTCGCTTATGCTATTAACGACAATAGAATTAATGCAAGTTATACAATTAGCGTGCAAATGCTAGACGATAAAAATAAAACGTTTTGTACGTAGACGCTTTTATTTTCACCTGTACAATTATTGATGCTTTATGGGGAGTGCAATTAAAAACGTCGCAAGTCTTTTAATCGAAACGAATATCCTTCAAGCGATACAATCGAGTTGTTATTGTTTTTGCTTTATTGAAAAAAAAAATTGGATCGTTATCAAAGATTCGATTAATTATTTTCAATCTGTTTCGTTTCCAACGGAATTCGACGTGCGTTTTACTTACTCGTTCGGTGGTAGCACGCGATTTTTGTAATCTCCGACTGGCATATTTGCAAAAATTAATGAAACGGCAAGGCGCATGTATTGTTTCACTCTCGACAGGAATTAATTTGACAGTCTTTCTCTTTTAGAACAACAACGACAACAACAAAATGAGAAATTAATGTCGTTCTATCACTTTCTTGCACTAGAGATGCACGAACACCTTCACCTTGTCGTTTATTATTGTTGTTGTCGTATCAATGAATTATAATGCGTTTACTACGTACGGCGGTGAAAAGAATAAATAAACAATATTTACGATATCCCACTCGGTTTCAGCCCGAGGTGGGAATTAGGAGGAGGCACCGAAAGCCAAATCGTAACCGTGCTATCGTATGAAATGGCACTATCGGTGCGTTTATTAATGCTCATTAACTTATTTGCACTTATATTTGGACTTCTAAGAAAATCATTTGTGACTAAAACGGGAAGAATTCCAATTTGAAACATTCTATTCAAATGCATTTTCAATACGTCGCGTTCGGTATTATTAATTTAAATTTCGATCGTATCCTACAGATGCTGCACTACACGTGCACATTATTTATTATGCAATTAAAATTCGTTTTTAAATTTAGTAGCCGTATATATTGATTAGGAATAAGAAATGCAAATACGAAACAGCCGACTCTCTTTAAATATTAATCGCAGTAATTCCATCGTTAAATCCATTGCTGAGAAAATAATCTTATTTACAAATTATTAAACTAGTACGATGGAAAACAGGCAGCAAGATGAATTGTTTGTTGGAAACGCTTTATCTGCTTTAATTAGACTTCCGTCGCACAAAAATCGTAATTACACATTATTAGTCGCTTCCTATCAATTGCGTACGATATTGTTGAAACTATGCCATCAAATAAGTCAAATAGAAGGAGGTCAACAAACAGTATCGGTAATAATCTCGTTGTCATTGCGTTTGCGATTTAAATTTATAAACCTCCGATGTTAGTAAAGGCAGAGGAATTATTTTTTTCTCAATGCTTTTGGATTAATTCCAAGATCATTATGCGGCATTTTCAGCGGATGATCGATAAACGTGAACGTATGCTCGAGGAGTTGGGTCACTTTGCGAATAATGCTCAATCAATTTCCATTTAAACGAGCGATCACGCTATTGCGTTAGAACCATTTTCACCTTTCGCCATTGTATAACGCCGTGTCTCCCTTCGTATTATCATCATTAAATTACCACATTTAACCTAGATACAAACGTTGATTGGATTATATTTTAGTAAAATATCGATCAGTTCTTTTTAACTTGCACATTGTAAAGAACGAATAATTCTGATGAATTTGGAGTGGAAAAATTGTAATTAAAGAAGAATTAGAATAGAATATTGTGCAAAACATGCGATGATCTGCAAATTGGACACATGAAAATGACTTTTCCACGAGATAAATTGCATTTACGGCTCATTCGAGTGTTCTTTTGTATCATCATTAATAACAAATAACAATTAAATGTAAATTTTCCTGCAGAAATAAGCGAAATAAACATTCTTTCGCTCTTTCCATTTCAGTTTATGGAAGAATGTATTTATAAACGCACTTGTTTTCAAAATAGAACATTTACGCAATTAAAACTGAATCTCCTTATTATATGTGTTACACACACGGTCGTTGAGTATGCAATATTAATATTTGCTTATTTTACATAAAACTATTGCCTAAAGATTAAGTTTCAACCGCTGAATCATCATTTTGCTTAGTACGTAGTTTGAGTGTATAAATTTCTTTCGCCAAAAACAAAATCGTTTCGACATCAAACCATTCTAACGCGCATTAATTAATTTAATCATTTATATCTTACTGCCAAAGAGAGAAAAAGTTATTTTAGTCGGTTTTAAATTTATCTTTTCTAAATTAATTTCGTTACAAGATAAAATTAGTGTAAGGGATTATGCGAACATTCATTTGGATGCTTATCATTTGTGACGCAGCCTTATTGCAAAATCGTTGTTTCATATACATCTTACATTTATACACAGAGAGTCAAAAGTCGCGGTGAAAGTTCAAAAGTACACTTAACGATTAGTTAAAAATACATGTTCTTCGTGTTAGCATAATCGAAACTAATTATTAGCTGAAAGTTTTCGTTACCTGTGAGACAATTCTCGACTATCGATCCAACGATTTTCGACCGACGGCATTCCACCGGTGAAACTTTCGAGATCGTGTTCGATAGAACTCAATCTGTTTATCGCATGTTGGTCACATGGCAATTTCGGTTTATTCTTTGTATTAGAATTCGCTCTCGCACGTAGAACGTCAGGTGTGATAGGATTTTTAATTGGATTGTTTACTTCGAACGTGTCTTGCGAAATTTCAGGCATTCTCCCTCTTTTCCTTTTAATTCGATCGATATTATAGATATTCTCTTATAATGCGCACAATTAATAATTTTATTCGTTATGGTCAGTTCAAGAACCAGTCATAAACTGAAGGAAAAATTACTGTTTACTGATTATAAATATTATAACGTTCAAAAAACAACAATTATTAAGTCAGATTACGTACAAACACACTTATCACAGAATTGCTTAATTATTTAATCTATATTTATGAATGTATTTATTTGTAACAGAAATTGATAATGTAGCACCGATCACCGTCAAAATAGTCTACTCATTGCAGAATCCGAACGCACCAATGGAAAATATACATTCAAGGTTTCATAAATATTAACTAAATATAGCAACGGTAGTTTTCATACGTGATGATTAGCAGATGTTAAAGACATACCTGTGAGGAGCTTTCCTGTACCATTTCTTCAACTCGGTACTATACGATCTGTCCATGTCAATATGATTCATTTCGTCACCCATTCGCACCAGTCAAATTATTTTGATGGAAATTATAATTTTGATCAATCCTTGTAACTAATAAATAAGTTAGCGATTCGTTTATTTGTTGAACGGAATGATTGTAAATTACGTATACTCGGTTCCTTTGACTCAGATCTTCTATTTATACATTCACTGTGTGCTATTAGAACTAAGTGACAGCTTAATTCTTCAGTTTTCAGGAGTTTTAACGGAGAGTATCAACGAAAAACAAAGATTTTTCTTTTTCACTAAAATATATCTTTCACAACGTCAAATACCTTGGCAAATTTGGAAAGAAACTGATAACACTATTTTGGAAAGTGTTAAGTTACATGATTCACTTAAATACTGAACTGCACATGAACTTTTCTGCAATTAACGCTTAAGGTCTACAAATTTAATAATTAATTATAATAAATATTCATATGAACCGGTCAAGTGATTATAATACCTAATGTGACATTTATGTCTTTACTATTGACATTTTATGCTTACGACATCTAAAGGAAAGTAGAAATATCATTTGTTAAAAATGTAGAAAACTCCTGTTAAAATGTGTCTTTTTTCAATATCCAATCATGAAATATTTCATAGAAAATTTCAGTCAAGTGAATGTTTATAAGGTGCGTTCAAATTTAATTATACATCTTAACTGCATTTTACTTTGCTGGTATTTAAAGTCAAAAAGCTGCGTTTCAGGTTATTTGTTCTGTATTGAAATTGATAAAAGCCATGATGATATGAAATCTCAGATTTGTGTAAACAGCAAGTATTTGTAAATACGAAGCTTGTGTTGTTGGTAAAAGAAGAGCTGAAGGAATCAGAAACTTTATCTGACAAAAACTGGTAATTAACGTATTTTTTATACGTTTTATATTTGTGTGCAAGCTATGAATTTGTATTTTAGTTAATTGTACTACTGTGATAATATATACTAAGGGCATGCCATCGTCAGAGGAACAGGCACCATTGAAGTCATCAATGGAGATTCTTTCAGAATTATTTAGTACTTTTAATGCAGAACCACCAGTGATTGTGAAGAAAGAGAAGGATGAAAGTAAGAAACACAAGAAGTCAAAGAAGAAGCATAAACACAAGGATAAAAAACATAAAAAGAAATCTAGAAAGCGTAAGCATTCATCAAGTAGTTCTAGTGGTAACTCTGAGCTGGACTTGGCAGAGATATTAATAAAAACAGAGAGGCAGTCACCAGAAAAGAAATTGAAGATAGAAATCAATGAAGATATCAAAGCTGTTCATGAGAAAGATTTAGAGACACATGCAGAAATTAAAACTGTCATTGAGACCACACCAACTCAAAATAATTCTCAAGTTGTAGATCATGATAAACATTCAAAGAAAGAAAGACATAAAAGGAAGCACAAGCATAGGTAGGTTTTTGGTCTAATTTATGTTGAAATAACATACAAGTTTTATTTTAGAGATAAGAAATCAAAATCAAGAAGTAGAAGCAGGGAAAAAAGCAGAAGTAGAGAAAGATCAAGAGATAAGAGCAAAGATAAATACAAAGAAGAAACAAAACACAAGCATGATTCTTACAATAATAAAGAAGAAAAACATTATAGATATAATCCTTTCTATAAGGATGAAGATCGTTATTTTGAGAGCGAAGATCGTTATTATCGAGAAAAGTAACTGTTCAATTATTAATTTTATGTATCCAATAACATATTTTTTATTACAGACATAAATCATGTGAAAAAATTAAGGAAAAACGCATAAGAGAACGATCAGCATCATCAGAGAGATCTCTTGGTCAAATAGATAAAAAGAAGTTGTTGGAGATTGCCAGGAAAAATGCTATACAAATGATGAAGTCTGGTAGTTTGCCAGGAGCATTAAATTTAGGGCCACAGGCACAAGAGAAAGTTATAGCAGCTATAAAATCTGGCGGTAAAACTATAGAGGAATTGACAGATTTCTGTAAGTCACTTTCGAAACAAGAAGAAATTGGTGAATTATCCAGTATATCTGATGATAATGCAAGTGAAAGTGAAAATGACATGCCTTTTCACCATCCATTTCAGATTAAAGAAAGGCCATCATCTATTACAATGAATATCAAAGTATATATTTATTGAATGCTAGTTTTAGTTATATTGCTTACTCACATTTCTGTACATAGAACTCGGTACCATTGCCTTTGAAAACTACGCAGGAACGAGTCAGTGAGTTAAGGATGCAATTTCCTGTGAGTAGTGGACAACAGCATCGACGGACTGAGGCTGATTGGGTACCTGTTTCGCCAAAAAAGCCAGAAACCGTTACAACGGCGGCCAAATCATTAGAAACAACAACAGTAACACAAAGTACCACTGCAACAGTTACGCAAACAACGGCAACAGTAGCTCCTGGTCCGCAAGTGTTTCCGCCAACTAATAAGCCAGATGTACGTACATGGTAGATTAATGTTTAATTACTCTCAAATTTCATTTCAGTCACAGAATATAGATATAGCTTCTATAGTGTCACAAAGATTAACAGCGATGCGTAAATTACAAGAAAATCCAAACGATTCTCAAGCTATTTCTGAAATGTTTCGAGCACAGAAAGAAGTACTTAGTGGACATGGGATTTCTATACGTAAAATATTATAAAATCTTTGCTTTTAGGTCAACACTTGGGCTGAAAGTAAGCAACAAATTGGACATTTTACAGGTTCAACTGGTGCTCAAATATTAAGTCAAGCAGAGTTAAATTCAGGCTATCAAGCTTGGGCTAGAAAGGTACAAAAATTCTACATTCATGAATTTCATAATTTCAATGTAAATTTTACATTTGAAACAAGTTGGTAGTTTGTCATTACAAATATTTTGTCTAAACAAATTTTCAGGTTTTAATTGAAGTAAATGCCTTCAATTGCAGCAGGCACAGACTATTTCTTCTTAAGCAGGAGATAGAATCTGTGGCTGTTTTCTAAAAAAAAATTAAATCTTAAAGAGAATCTGCGAAGTATTAAAATTGACATTTTCGATTTTATACTTTGCAGATTCTGTTACCTGAGAATTTGTTTCAGACAATTAGTAGCGAGTTTAAATATCAGGTTACGAAGATTGGGATTTGGTGATTGGTCCATTAATTTTGCTAATATTTCGGTAAGTATAATTGTGAAAGCAAATTTCATTGGGTGGTAAGTTTCTAAAGTGTTCACTAATTTTCGACCAACTACTAAAAATTCGTTATAAACTAACTTGCAAATATATAGGATCAGCTTCAAACAGCAGCACCCGTCTCTGGTGGAATGGGTATGCACCTATTGCAAAAGATGGGTTGGAGGCCCGGCGAAGGTTTAGGAAAAGAGAAGACTGGAACGCTGGAGCCCTTACTATTGGAAGTGAAACTTGATAAAAAGGGCATTGTTGCAAAAGAAGAACAACGAAAGAAACAGATAAAACCAAAAGGAACAAATAAAATAATTGTACAAGGAAAGCATCCGGTATCCCTTTTAGGAGAATTTGCCTCAAAACAGAAATTGGGCGCTCCACAATATTCTTTGTGTTTCGAATGCGGACCCGATCATAAGAAGAACTTTTTGTTTAAAGTAATAGCAACATCAGAGATGCTTCGTCAAAACATGATACCTTTATTATTATTTTAGGTGATATTAAATGGAGTAGAATATAAACCAAGTATTGCTAGTCCAAATAAGAAGGAAGCCAAAGCTAATGCAGCTACAGTTTGCCTTCAGCAAATGGGACTTTTACCTACATGTTCGAATGTTGAAGAAAACATAGATAATTGAAAATTGCATATAACTTTTATTCTTTGTTATGACTTAAAATTTTAACCTGGAACAAAAGTAACTTTCATAAAATAGTACAAAGAACAAAACTAGTTACTGCAACAAAGTAAAACCAATAAGAAATCCTCCGAATTAAAAAGAAATTTACTCGGCTAATAATCACAATTTTGTGACGAAATATCTATGTCTTGATAAGATCGTTGTAATTTCATTACCTGAAAATAATAAATCATGAAATGACAACCGGGAATTATGTAAGTTTCGTTTCGATTTACCTGTGTGTCTTTAATTCGATCACATTTGTAGACATCTAGCTTTCTTAATAATGGAAGTGATAATAATGCCTCTTTGCAAAACTTAATTGTTATGTTAATGCCGCGTAGATCCAAATGAATTAATTTTGTACAAAAATGTAAGATAGGCATTAAATTGTCGTCATTTACTTCTTTCCAGCCACTAATGGTAAGTTTTTCTAAAAGTGGACAACCAGCAGCTAATTGTTCAAAAGAATCTTCAGGATCACATTGTATTGGCCCACCAATCAATTCTAGCACTCTTAATTGACTACATCTGGCCAATGCCTTAATCCCAGTGGCTCTGACTTTTTTCTTTTCACAAAAATGGACTTCCTCAATAACGTTATTATAATTTGACATATTTTCACATATCTCATTCACTTTGAAACTTGTTTTGTTATCAGCTACAAACCTTATAAAAATAAAACATATATGATATTAAATATGATGTATACATACAAAGCCATAATGTTCTTAAGTTATGATTGTTCCTTAATGTATCTATCAAGATGTTATTTGGTACGAAAGAATTCATAAAATGTATTTTGGTCAAACAATTTAATAATGGAAGAGCAGAAAAAGTTCCCCTACATCTAATGAAGTTAACAGCTGAAATATAGGTGTAATTAGATAATACCTAATACAAAATTTTGATGTTTTTACTTTCAAGATTTGGACATTCTTGCAATAGTAGAAAAATAGATTCACTTTGGCAGCTTTCAAAATGTATGGTTTTTAGATGAATACCACATTTTTTAATTAATCTGAAATTTGTTAAATGTCAAAGTTGCAAACTTTATATATTACAGCAAATTACCTTTCTACATATTTATTAAATGTGTTATAATCTTCTTCCTCCTCTTCAATATTTATATCTACAACTTTGTACTCAATTGATAATGAGGAGGGATTGTGTGTCTTACTGATATACATTTCTAAGAGGTAATTGTCTATATTGTACTAAAACAATTGCATGGATTTAGTGGAGAATAAATGAACACAATTCTCTTACCTTTAAATTAACATGCTTGTAAAGTTTGCAATCATTGGATGCTTCCTGAAAAACTTTACAGATTGTACTACAATTTACAATAGATTTGAAGTCGAGGTACTGATATATTCTTAGCACAACTTCATACTAAAACAAATTAATTCATTCCAGCTGAATATTATGTGACACTGATAAATGATACGAACAGGTAAATTTGCGAAGTCTTGGGCAGTATTCTCTTGATTATCGACCTTTTTCAATCTCTTCTTTGGTACGATGTCGACAAGATCACATTTCTCATCCATTTGTATTTGTTATTAACTTAAGGCAACACTATAAATGAACATAATACATAATTTTCCCTTTGTGCATAAGTGTTTTGAGCAATTGCAATCACAAATTAATTTTCATCTGACATTTTGATTAATAATTGGTTTGATGCACACAAATCGTTATGAAATATTAATAAAATTGGTTTATTTACAAAAATTAACTTAATGACAGATATTGAAAGAACAGATGTTGTCGAATAAAATGGATGTAGTAATATTATACCACTAGAAGTACCAACTCAATTCGTAAATGTTCCCAATTAACACCGTTTTCTGTTTCTTTGATATTTGTAGTGTTGGTACTAAAATGCGTATATTTCTGCGAGGGATTCAAATATATAATGCTTATTTATTAATTTAATTTCCTTTAAGCAAAGGAATTTAATGCAATAATTAATCAATAATAATTTTGAATTATTAAATGGTCTACGAAGCATGCTAAATTTGAAATAATGCTGAATCAACTACAAGTTTATTAAATAGAAAAAGATTTTAACAAACCTAAAAAATGGTAACAATCCCAAGGAAAATCTATAAGAAAAGGCAAATGAAACAAATAATATTAAATATTTTTAATTAGGATATAAAGAAATTGAGATTTCAATCGTTTATATTTTTCGTATATACAGCAATAATAAATAAATATTAATTAAATTAATTTTTCTAATAATCTTCAGACTGAAACAGCGCGGGATTTAGACTTTCCTGTTCAGAAACAAAAAGGAAATGATAAATTATTAAATAGTTTTGAAAATTATATATTTAATTAACTACCCTTCTTGGTGCGAAATCATCTAGATTGAAGTTCTCATTATTTTCGACGCCTATTAATTCAGAATCGTTACTTTGTATACTAGAAGAATGCAAAATAAATGATAATGCGTGCCGCAATAATAAATATATTCAATTCACTTTACCTTTGTCGGTCAAATTCCGGTAGCTTTTCGACATCACCTGTGTTATAAACTGGATTGGCGCCTTCGGTGGTACGCATATTAGTACCTGGTGCCGCAATACGATTCAGCCCTGATTCCTGCGAGCCAAACTTGGTCACCGTCAATTTATTTAATCTATTCTTCAAGCTGAAAATTATTACGAATTTTAATATTTTAAATACATAAATTTTGAAGCAGGTGATTGCCTTCTTATCTTGATTATAAGTACTATCCATGATATTATGCTAAAAGCGCCAAGCGCAACAGATACTGCAATTAGCCACGTTTTAAGTACGTCAGAGATGTCGTCCGTAACCGATTCTTTATCGCCAAGTGATTTTAATTTTATTTTGTACTGTTCAAGTGCACTTATTAGATTCTCGTAGGTCGAAAGTGCCGTTAATTTTCTAAATTGGAGAACGTCAATTAGTGTGGGGAATTGAGTCACGTTTTTCCAACTGAAACATGAAAATACGTACGCTTGCATCACATTCCTTGGCATGGGTTTCGACGTCTCCGGATCCAAGAAGTACATTCGAACATTCGTATAAGAATCCACTTGTTTGCCATTTTCGTCGGTGCCCTTTTGGATCGACTCTATCTTGCAAACGTAACCGGTATTAGCAGACATGATCTCCGCTATCTAAACATTTTAATCCTTATCTGTTGATTTTGTTTTTGTAAATTCATTCGCAGAAACGCATACCTTATCTTTTAAGTCCTCGATGGATTTAATCGGATTTTCGAATTGAATTTCCAATCGATTGTCATCGGTGACGATATAGATTTTGACGGTCGTCTGAATATCGTGCACTGAAAGCAAATTTTCGTTGTGATAACAATTTCGCGAGCTAACCGTAAATCGTTACCTTTGTCTGTAACGGCGACCGTATAATCAAAATATCCGCTCATACTGTTTTGCACTTTGAAATTCAGCGTGATACTGCCATCGGTCGCCTTCAAACGGAATGGGTCCTTCACATTTTCGATCCCTTCACCGAACGGTTTCGCATCGATCTCTTTCCATTCTAAAACATCGCTGACGTCCGGATCGTGTGCCTGATGTCGCGATTTTGTTTTGATTGAAAAAGTGTACAATTAGCGTAAATGAAAATGCGCGAACAACGACAATTACGAAACACTCACAGTAATTACGGTCAAGAATTGGCCATTGTCGTACGACGCCATAATAATGGCCGAATAATATGTCTCATTGAACACCGGTTCATTATCGTTGTCGTCGATGATCTGAAAGTTAGCTCAAAGTTAAATTGCACGAGAGTCTTCGTCCGATGTAGCGTTTACGTTCACCAAAACGGACATTTTCGATTTGTCGTTCACAATCGTTCCGCTACTTATTCTAGATGCTACAACGTCGAACGTAACCTTCTCGTAGGATTCCCGGTCGAGTTCTTTGACTAACTGTATCCGATTCAATCTGTCGCCAATATTGAAATTTTTCGTATATACTTCGGGATCGACGCTTTCTATGCGGTAAAAAACGTCTTTTTTGAAGCCGGGTATGTCGTAGTCGAACGGATACCCGGCATTCGGTAAGGAAAATACGAAATTGACGCTGCACTCGTGTATGCCGATTTCTCGATGGCGATCACTTTCATTAAACAATGGATACGGATTCGGATCGACGAACATCACTTTGATTGCCCTCTGCGTACTCTTTTCAGGTTCGCCTTGCGTTGTAGCAATAATGTTTAACTAGGACAATGAGAATTTGCGTTTAAGCACAAACTTATTCTCAAGAATCGAATTGTTACGAAGACAGTGATCGATTGAAATAACAAAAAGGGAAGTAAATGCTAATTTCTCACGTTGTACATTACAAACTCCTTGAAGTTGACGTTGTTCAAGAGTAGCGTCGCTCTGCTTCCTCCGTCTTGCCTGAAATCAAACAAATCGTCCGGGTTCGTGCTGCTGTCGATTGAAAAGGTCACGTCGAATTTGCCACCCTGATCGTCCGTTGCCGTGAATTCCTCCATGCAATCGTCTTCGTGTATGAAACAATTTAGCTTCATTTGGGCATTTTGTATCTGAAAATATTCAATTTACATGCTTAAATACGCAAGAGTTCAATTATTGGGTTGATGCAAAATTTCGTGCGGCATTTTTAGATTAATTTTTTATTTTAACATTCCACTTTGATAATTTACGAATCAACGAAAAATTAAATTATACAAAACAAGCAAAACACAACCTTCTAGAGCGAGAAAACCCTCCATCGAATAGCACATAACAAATTGCAATCTTATTTTATTTTTTAGCGCAATTTTGCAACTAAAAAACGGCATCGATTATGCATCAACCTAATATAATGACGTTTCCTTGTGCGAAATTACTTATTAATCGACTTACTTACCGTCGATAACAGAAATTCCTGGCCTTCTGCGGGATAAGTAATGTTCGGTTTTTTGAAATTATAAGGTTCAACGTGAACTTTGTATACTGAACTATACTCGTTGAATTGTAGACCGTGATCGCGGGCCTAAACCATATCGCATTCATTTATCGCATTTCGCCAATAACAATCACTCCTACCGTAATTTCGATTTCGTAATTTCCATAACAGCATTCCAGATTTGTGCCGGTCTTCAGTTCGAATTTGGCCGGCGATTGTTTAGTAGCATCGTCTATCACAAATAACTCATCAAAGTCTTTGGTCGTTTCGAATGCGGGCTTTATCTTGACTACTCTCAAGCTAACGTGGCTATTATCGTTGCCTTGCTCGTCGTCATCGGTAACCTTTATAGTTGTCAATACCGTGTCCTGCAATTAAAAAAAAATAATAATTGTGAATTAATTATTTGTTTTCTGTATCTCTCTCCATCACCTTATTGATATTTTGAGTGATCCTGAGTGGTTCCAATTGTTGTTCAATTACCGGTTTCTGATCGTTGATATCGGTTAAATTTAAACCGAACTCGAACGAGACACTCAAAAGGATTCCGTTTGTTGCTGGAGAAGAATTATTTTCATGCGAAATAAAATGCAAATTATATTCGAATACTTACAATCGCCATCGTTGTCGTAAACGACGCCTCGAATCGTGTAGGACTGTTTGCCACGGTCTCTATCCAGAAGCGTTGGTCCATCCGGTCCCACCGTTATCTTACCGTTACTCGGATTTATACGAAATATTTCTTTCGATGGAGCATCGAGCGTATACCTGAGTACATTATACGGTGCTAAAAGAAATCGTTGCTTTTGTATATACAACTAAATTACGATAACATATCTTACGGTCTCTGTCATCGTCCGTTGCCTTGATTTGTGCTATAAGCGTTCCTTCCTTTGCTTTTTCTTCAATAGCAACTGAAACCGGCACGCAATCTTGTTCGCACAATTTTGGTTCTGCGTCGTTTTGATCGATCACAAAGATCTCAATCTGCAAGAATTAATTGAAGATGATTGAGGCTCGATTAAAATCAGATAAACCGTAATAATAATGAGGTGTTTTATAATATCACGTGTATAACCATGACTCCGCCGTTTTTCACGGTTTAAAAATTCGATAATTAAAGGAAAGTGCTAAAAAAAATTCATTAAAAACAATTTTCATCATTAATAACAACCTTTTCTAATATTTTTCTAAATTTATGGATTCCACCATGAAAGAATTGTTTCTCTTTCGAGACAATTCAATTATCAATGCATTTTTCGATGTCCTCATAATTTTGAAGCACTGCTCAGAGAGGGCATGTGCCATTGACCAGAACAAATAGTAAACCGATGGGAGAAAATCTGGTGAATACAGCGGGTGAGGTGGGACATCCCATCCAACCTCTTCTAAAGTGGTTTTAACCGGCACCATGAGGTCGGCGTTGTTATCAATTTGTTGATTTCCGAAAACTCGTAGGGCACTTGCCTTCTGAATCTTACCTATTTCATGTAAACGCTTTCAAATTGCTGTTTGAATCATATTGAAATTGTGATTGTGTTTGGGCATCAGTTTCGGCCAATAATTCTTGCAATTCTTCGTGTTTAAATTTTTTTGCCGCTCTTTGTCATAGGCATTAAACTCACCGTAATCATGAAAACAAGGTTTCCGACGAAATGCTATTATCTGTTATATGCCTTAACATTTTCAATTTTCCATAAACCATTAATATAAAAACTTTTATGGATGTTATTTTATATGAATAGATGCGCTTTAATAGTGCCTCAAAATGGGCAATAAGATAATTAGAACACAAATAATTATCTCAGCTTAAAGCGCAAAATTAAAGAAAGCCGGAGTCACTACTAATAAGTGGCAGTTTTGCAAATAGACGAATTATAATTCAGTTAAGCTAAGCGTTTCTAGCTCCCCCAAGAGTAATTTACCAGGAAAAGTCGATGTTATGTACTGTTTGGAACTACGACGGTTTAAGCCACCATCAATTTGTACCCGATGGACTTTCAATCTTCTTCCAAGCATCACTGCAAACAACTGAAAAGAATGCACGCGAAATTTCCCAAATTTATTGTTGCTGCTTTAACAAAATTGCGTAAAGTTTCGATTATCAAAATCAGACTGCATTTTAAACTTGGAAAAACATTTACCATGATATCTCGCATGATGCAACATGTTCATGTTGATGATCATAAATCGCGTAAAAGTAACTTTTGATTCGTACAATCGCTTCAAGAACGGTCGTGAGGGCATTAATGATGACTAAAAGGATCAGTTGCGAAAATAACATTGAGAAAGTGCGCGAATTCATAAGGAACGACAACGAATTTTCAGTGAGATGTTGCTGTCGAGATAACAATACAAAATATTCAATTCACACCATTTTTACTCTTTCTAATAACAATTTTAACTTTATCAGAAAAAGAGACATTATTTTGTCATGCAGCGTATTATGATTGTTGGCGCTTGGTTTCTAATTTAACCGGTATTTATCAAGAGGATGTTAAAAATGATCGAATTGCCTATTTACATGAACTTCACTCGAGTGAGTTTTCAGGAATTGCAAAATAATCGCGCACGCTGTCAGTTACAGAATTTAATGTTGTTGAAAGTATTTTGCATATGCACATAAGAAATCTTACCTCGGCTTTTGTTTCGAGGGTCCCATCACTAGCGACTACTTCGTAATATAGGTACGTGAATCCGTTTGGTTGGTTGGCGATAATATTTTCGGAAATGACGCGCAGCTGCCCGGATTTACGATCGATTTCAATTAGATCTGGCGGTGTACCGTTACGTGGTCTAATTTGCAATAAACAATCAGAAATAACATGAATTGATCCACAAATGCCATAATTCGTACGTACGTTAGCGTATAAGAAACGTCGTTGTTGCCCTCGCCGTCGTCGTCTGTGGCCAGTACGAAACCCACGAACGTGTCTTTCAACTTTTCGATCACCTTCTTACTAGACGTGAGTGTATCTCTTAAGAATACTGGCGGATTATCGTTAATGTCCTTGATCGTGATTGAAATTATTGCTGGAAAATTGTTATAGAAATCAATGAGTTAAGCGAATAATCGAGAATCGATTCGTGTACCGGTCACATTATTCAAACCGTATGTCTGGCTTTTGTCGGTTGTTGTAATGTATAAGTAAATCGTATCAAACAGTTCGTAATCCGGTGTATTGCCTTCGACCGTCTCCTTTATTCGTAATTTTGGCTTGTTCACATCTGCGGTGTCCAGTTCAATGCATCTGTTAAATGTATGGATTAACATTTTAATTATTATTATAAATAACACTTTTTTGCAAGTAATAAAGTTTGGCAATACGGTCATAGATGTGACCTAATAATTGTACATATTATTATTGATATCCAGTGGATATTTGAATTGAATCAAAGTTTTCGTTTGATTGAAATTCTTATTCCACATTTAACGTAAATAAAATTGTTACAAAATGACCTTACCTTTTTTTTGACAGTTACATTTACAAAAAAAGAGTCTATAAAATACAGACCAAATTTTGTTTTCAAGATTTATTGGCATAAATTAAAACATGCCAATGCTATGGAATATAATTGTTTGAACTGAATAGATTGGCCATCAATTTTAAGAAATAAAGGAGAACCAATGAAGGAAGATATTCGCATTATAGCTACAATAGAAGTGCTTCAATTTTAATGACGAACAAGAAACGAACATCGCATTCTTATGGCAAATCTTTTCTATGGAATGGCAGCAGAATTATTATAGAAATTAGCATTATATTTTTGCCTTTTTGATTTTAAAGAATGTAATCGAAAGATGTTATTATTGGAGATTCATACACAATATGCACAAAGAAGAATTAGAAGAAATATTCAGTCCTTTCTAAATTAATTTTTCTCTGATGCTTTTTGAATCAATTTCTTGGTTAAACGTTACTTTCTTTCGTCTATTGCAAGAAAATGTTAAAAGCTAAATAACGGAATTGCTTTTTTCCCTTTCTTGGCTTGTCGATTACAAACAAATAACGATACTTACTCTTTGTAGTCTGTAATTTTATCCTTTATCACAACTGCACCGTTCTTTGTAAAGTACGATTTATTCCAATCGATGATCGTTTCTAAGTCGGCATCCTTATCTGCGTCGTCGACATTAATTCCGATGCCTTCCAAAGGTGTTCCATCTTCTTGATTTTCATAGATTCCATTAAGGTTATTGTACTGAATTAAATCGAATTCATTGTGTTAAAATAAGTAATTTCATTGTTTTGTTTCGATTAAATTAGAAACTCTACGCACCACTGTAATCGTCGGTGTTTCATCATTAACATCGATTACATTTATGATCACTTCTACGTTAGCTTTCTGGTGTTCTTCGGTGTCTGCTTCAGTTGCAACCACTTGAAAACTAATTACGTTCATTGTTTCGTAATCTAAGGATTTTTCCAATTTGGTCGTTATCCGCCCAGTGCCGGAGTCAATATTTAATATTCTGTTAATGTAGGTACCTAATAAGTCATATCTGAAAATGTATTAAATAAAGTGCGAAACAATTATTTATATGTAAATTATTCGCACTTCATACGCACTAATCCAAAATTAGGAAATAGCTTAAAATATTATTTTATGATAGAATAGCAAATACCATATAAAAATGAATCTAAACCTCTTAAATAAAGTTAATTGGGGCGAAAAACATTCCTCTAAGCTTGCCCGAAAATTAAATTTGCGTGGCAAAATAATATCGACACAAGGAAACTTACTCCAAAATATCATTGTCTTTATCTGTAGCCGTAACAGTTAGAATATCTTGATCTATTCCGATCGTTTCATTGATCTCAATAGAATAAGATTTGTCGAATTCGGGCTTCTTGTCATTCCAAGGTATCAATTCGACAGATATGGATTTCTCTCTCCGACGACTGTTGTCCGTAATTTCGGTCGCGATAACCTTTAAATTTTTCATTAGTAGCCACGCAAATACGGAAAAACGTATCTCGAAGAAGCTTCAACTCTTAATAAATTACATTTGCGGAGACGCTCTTACTTTAATTTCGAACTGTTTAAGACCGGAATCGTAGTCCAATATGGCATTGTTTATAATATTCAATGAGAAATTCCAATCCTTATAACCCGATTTAGGCATTATTTGGAATGCCTTGTCAGGTCCACTTCCATCCAGTTTAACATCATATCTCGCATTATCTCCCTGATTTTAAGACAAAAGGTTGTTCCATAAATTATGAAAACAGAAAACGATTTGTCATACCGTATCTCTATCGTTAACGTTAATTTTGAAACCGGTTGGTATTTCTGCTTTGCTGGTTTCAAAAATCTTCAACGTTATGGAGTCTTTGTTTTCATTATTTTCGATAAAAGTAATTTCTGGCCACTTATTATTCACATCCTGTACGATGAATGCCAGTTCCTGGTCTATCTTGGACGATGCGTTTTCCTTCTCATAAGCGGTTATTGTGCATTGAAATATTTCTTTATCGAATTCGTCTCTGTCGATACCATTTTTGCAATTAACTGTGCCGTTGTCAGTGCCAATATTTACCTCTATATCATCTAGTTGAAAATGATCATTGTGACGTTATGTAGGTAATAATATAATTAAGACCAACCAACCTAAACACATTATAGCATAATTTATATCTGCATTGATACCTATGTCGCCGTCTCTGGCAGATACGTCAAATGTAATCTCTTCACCTTCGATGACATTCTTGGAGGCGTACGTCTTTTGCCAAATTGGCGGTTCGTCCGGTTGATCCTCAACGTTAATTAACACATTTGCGTCAGTTGTAAATAAGCCATCCTAAAATTAGTGTTTATTAATTTTCAGTGAAAAAAGTTGAAAGTGAACCGCATGTACGAACCGAAACACTTAACACGCAGCTGTACAACGAGATACTTTCAAAATCTAATTCTTTTTTAGTTGTCAAAGTGAATGTTCTTTCTTTAGCTGATTTTCTAGTAATCGCAAACTTAAACACATTGCATACATCCTGCGGGTAAAAGATACTTAAACGTGATAATATTTAAAAATTAATTATTTATTACGGGAGATAAGTCGATTGTTGGTGCTTCTAGCCATCCATCTGGATCATTAACGGTGTACGTACAAGTTTCATCTTTAAAAATAATATTTTCCTGAAATTAGAAAAGAGAGCCGTTTGCGTACAAATTACGAAGCTTATTTGATACTATTGTACTTATCAACAATACCTTAATGGTGCATGACGTTTGTACTTCAGTAAAGTAAGGCTCTTTGTTATTCACATTATTTATGTATATATTTAAAAAATAATCATTGATTTTTATCGTTGCGCTCTGGCTTCCAGTTTCATAATCTAGCTGTACCCCCAAGTTTAAGAATTTATTTTCCTTAATTGTCAAGTTAAAAACATTTTCCGTGGGTGCTGTGAATTCAAGTTTTAGATCCCCACCTGAATAAGGATAGCAGTAATTGAAATTGTTCTTAAACTATTTACCAAAATAATAATTGAGTAGTACTACCTAAATTAATTTCCAATAAATTTGTATCTGGACATATCGACTCCTTTACATACAGTTTACATTTATTATTTCCATCACATGGGTCATAAGTAACATAATCTATAGCAGCGGCGACCACCGAAAAAGGGTCACCTAATTCCATTTTACGTTAAATAAATTATTGAATTACAAGTAATTTCATAATGATTATAATAAATATTCGTTTATTATTTCTCATACCTTTGCACACTTTTAAACATAACAAAAAACTAATAACGAAATAACATTTCATTTTCGTTCACACAAAGCTAGTAATCAGTAAGGAACTGCACTTATTAGTACCTGCAAAAACGTATATACATCATCAGCATCAACATATGTTTAATCATCATCATTCATACTAAATTAAATGATTAGATAAAGTGTATTCTTTTATATTTATTTTGATGGTATTTTTGCTGTATTCCAAGTTTTATGAATTCGACTGATCGATTTATCGATGCGAATGGATTTAGATTAGATATAGCAAAAGTTGTATTGAGTGTTTTGCGAACGAACTATACATTTAAATTATCCGTTCCATCATTTTCAACGATATATATTGTCCCAAAGATTAAACAATGACATACAAATAGTATAAAAAACGTTCAAAGGTGCCCTATCAATGTAAAATCTAAGCTTAAGATGGCAGCTATAATTTCAGATATATCCTTTAGATTAATGATTTTAATTAATGACTTATTTATAATTGATTAATTTTTTGCTGTGTTTATCTCCTTATGTCTGTTAATTATTATAAATAGTCAAATTATAACTTCAGACAAAAGGTATAATTTACTTGTCGCTACTGTTGCCATCCCCAAAGTCGGTTGAATTTCAAGATTACTTTCACTATATCCTTGTTTGTTATGTAATTAGTAATAGTAAATTAATGGTTGTCCATTATTTTATTAACAGACAATTTAAGATGCATAATTTAAAAAGAAAATTGTTCTTTTGAAAGTATTTGCATAATAAAAATAAAAGTACCTTTTTAAAGTAAAATTACATTTATCAAATTGGATACAAAGTGCACATAATCAGTATTGAAGAGGTCACGGGTCATAGTCGTATGCTGTACTGTATTTAATGTCGAATGAGGATTTAAACATTTCCCATTAAATGAGTGTGCAGTGCTGTTGTATTTCGCGGTTTGGACTAACAAAAAAATATTTTTGCTCTTATTGTTGTTAAACTATTTCATTTTCGTGTTAGCACGCCTTACAAAAGTAAGTACAAATTTCAGTTTTCATGTTACTAATTCATACAAGATATTAATTATTTTCAAAATAGTCGCAAATGAGTCGCTTTTTCCATCTTCATACTTTAGATTCTTCTTTCGAATAATAATAGCTTATGAGAGTATGACGAGCAAATTGCTTTTTTGAAATATAATTTTTTTATTATGACAATGGATAATAACTTACGTATCGCTTTAATTGTTTATTTCAATTATAATTCTCTAGCTATATATAAACGTTAATATCAAAGGTTTGGTGATAATCATTAAATTAACTTTCCTAAAATGACCTTGTATAATGAAATTTATTTGCAAATTTGACCTTTTACGGAAAAAAAAATGTATAAAACATATATATTTTGAAATACGTATATATCGCTTCATTTTAAATGTACTGTGTTTTTTGCAATAATAATTTGCTAGCAGTGCTGTTAATTATGGCGTAATAAATTAATGCATATCAATTTACAGGAATCCTTCTTTTCAAATTGAAATAGTAACGTTTCGAGCGTGAATGCAAATGAAGTTAGAAAAAGAGTACATTTAAAGGACAATCCGCATGGCTATTAACCGCTATTAACACTCGGTACATTAAAAAATATTCCTTAAGCTATTTTAATTAGTAATCAAACGACATGCAGACATCCAAAGTACGAGACCAATTAAAAAAGTAATAATAAATTGATTGATAAGAAGCGTTTCTATTGGAATATCAAATATGAAATAATAATTAATATAGTATTGACTCATCCATAAATACTTTACATCCGGTTGCGGTTCAGTTAAGGATATCCAAGATAATTAGAGACGATAATATAGTTCAAATGTTAAAATATCACAACTCTTTTTCTTTCTTCATCGTGTTTTCTTTTAGATATCTCTTAAACATGTTATTAATACTTTCTTCTTCATACGAAACTTCTTCATTTTTTTTTATTTTATAGTGGTTCAAAACCAAAATACGAATAGGCGTTTAAATATGCCAAAATTGGAATCCGTGAATAGGATTAGCAATTTTCCGATTGTCGAAAGTGGTATAAACTTTGCCGAAAAGTTGTACGACCGCGTGAAGGTAAAATGCAATTTTGCGTAAATTCTCGCGACTTTTGTCCCATGTTATTATAATCGTAAATCATTCAATCTTAGAAATCCCACACACTGTTGTATTGGACACTAGACCAAGCCGAAGCATCGTTGAGTAACGCAATTGACACGGCGGCACCGGCAATGTTCCTAATTCAAGGACCACTAACAACAATCGATAATATAGTTTGCCGTAGCTTAGACATCGTCGAAGACCGAGTCCCACAGATTAATTTGCCACCGCAAATGGTAAATACACTTTTAGCGAAGTTAACACAAACTTTCCTCTTTAATTCGACGCATCCCTAAACAGATCTACTTTAACACGAAAAAGTATGTGAACGATGTCGGTACGAAGATCGTGAAACCTGTCCTAAAGAGAGCCGATTCGGTGAAACAAATGGGAAATACGGTTTTGGGTAACAAGTATACGGTCTTTGCCGCCGATAAATTGGACGGCGCCCTCGACGTCGTCGACATGTACGTCGACAAATATTTGCCGGCCGATAAATTCGATGGTCCGGCGACTAACTGTAAGTCAACGCTATCGAATAACGACGAATGGCCGTTAGCCGATCGTACGATATCGTCTTTAGATAAGTCGCAGTCGAACGAAGGACCCACCGGGAAAACGTTGGGGGCCATCAAGCACGTGAATCGCGTTTCGAGCAAGTTGCGTCGTCGTTTAACCAGACGCACGCTGGCCGAAGCGAAGGCATTGAAAGAGCAAGGAGCGGAGGCCATTCACGTGCTGGTTTACGTCGCCGAATTGGTAACCGACTCTCCTGCAGACTTTGGTCGTATCCAATACATTTCGCATTTACTTGCAGATACTTACCGATCCGAAATTGGCATTGCAAAAAGGACGCGAATTATGGGCGGCATTGAGTAACGACGAGCCGGAAAACCAAGATCGGCCCGAAACGCTCGAACAACTGATCGTTATGCTGACCAGAGAGTCGGCGAGGAGGGTCGTGCACTTCATTAATTTCACAAGAGCTCGTGTCAGTAAATTACCGCATCATCTGACCAGTACATTCAATTTTATTACACACAGATGCATCTCTGTGCTTGATGCCATTTTGAAGGTAGGATTTACGTCGCATTTACTGTTTTGATAATAAATTATTAGGTCGGTGCATAATTATCAGCCGTTTTTCAAAGCTATTTTTTAAACACTTCGCAACACAAAAATTTATGGTACACATCATTAACCTTTTAATAGAGGTCCAACTTATCATCCACTTGAATTGCAGCCTCTTATTTGCTCTTGCTACGTGGTCCATTTCACGTGTGCAAAAGAGCTAAAAATTTGCAGCTATGCGCGCCTTCACGTCGGTTACCAAATATAAATCGTTCGTTGAAAAACTATTAAAGTGTACGAATATTTTGTTTACTTCGTAAGCGATGTAAAGGCGTGCAAAGTTGCAAATTTTTATCTCCTTTGTACACGCGAAATCGACCATCTAGCAAGGAAATGGGAGGCTGTAGTTGAAATGGATGATAATTTGGACCTTTATTAATAAGTTAGTGGCGTTTACGTTAAATTTTTGTCTTGCGAAGTGGCTAAAAATTAGCTTCCGAAAACGACGGATAATTATGCGCCGACCTAATACCTTGACCGGTTACGCATTTAATATTAAATTCGTAAACGTAAAAAATAACCTGCAAGATCTACATTATACGAGGGTGTATTGATATGTTCTTAGCCTTTTCTCACTGAAGCAATACGTACATTTAAACTATTTTATTGCCGTACGTTGCCCCCTTTAAACTGAATCAACTTTTCCCTTTAAACTCAATGAGCTTTTTACAGCGTCCTTAAACTACGTTTTAATCTTCTTGGTCTGAAACCTTTGTATATATGCTATATTCGTCGAGGAAAAGTTGCATCTTTTCAAGCTTTTTTCAGCATTGGAAAGAGATAATAATCCTCGGAAACCATGTAATGTGTCTAAGCGCACGGTTTAGTATAGATCCGCTTTCAGGCACTAGGGAATCGATATGTCAGAATTTCTCCTTCATGTCCAAATCGACATGAACAAAGTGTTGGATGCATTCCAGTGAAATCTTCGGGGCCTTGGCTTAGCCCAATTTGATGCTCCGATAATGTCAAGTTATGGACAATATTGATATTTTCTGAGGTTGAAGCTGAAATTCTTCTGAAGGAAGCAACCTGATGTTTGAGAAAAGAATATGAGGGCCATTAGCAAAAGTATGGACCATCTCTTATTAAAGCGTCTTACCTCGTGACCCCTTGCGGTTTTAATTTTATCTGTTTTTTTAAGTTCTTGTTCGCAGACACTTAGGTTTTTTCGAAACTGCGTTACATATCATTGCACCCTCGTAACAACTTCCTTTCGTGCGCTTCGTATTTCCCTGTTTATAAACAAATTGAATACGCAGCAGACACCGAAATTTGTTCTTTTTAGTTGAAACCTTTAACCAGCACTAGCAGCTGCAACAACAACAATGTAACAAATGTAATTGTTAATAGTGATTTGAGGATACACATGATCCTATTAGGCGGCTCACGAGTAGCGCAAGATTAGTTGACTCTGTAGGTAATTCACGTCTTTTCTACGTTATAGACAATTCATTTCGACGGAGCACGTAAATACATTACGTCCGATGCTAAAATTAACACACAAAATCTCACCGACATGTTGAAACGTCTCAATACTTATGCCACCGACATTTTGGTAAGATTCTTGAATTAATTCCTTTGCTCATATCATTTCAAAACGTGTTCAATATTTGATTATTCATTCATTGGACTTTGTAGGAACAATTGGCCCACATATTAGCAACGAAAAAGGACAACTCTTTGAACGAGACCAAACAGAATGCGAATAATATATCGCCGTCGTCGTCGTCCACATCGACTACCACGTTCAAAGCGTCAATTCAGAACAGTCAGCCACAAAATTTAGTTTCTCTACAGCCTCCATCGTCGGAAAATAGAGACTTGAAGGCTACTAGAAAATATATGGACAGCGAAAATAAATCAAATGGCATTGAATTAAATTGAATTAACTTAAATTATTTTGAAGAAGTCCACTTTAAATTTTATTTCTCAATATTAATTAGTTTATAGTCCCTATTTTATATTTTCGGATTAACGTTTAAAGAACTGCAAAAGCTTACTTGAACTTAGGTAAAAGCTATTTAGATGGATAATTGGTAGCGTAGAGTTAAAAAAAATATATATGTACCTATAAAACTAATAATAGATTAAGTTCTTCGTGTAAGATGGTGCATTAATCGTAGAAATAAATTTCGGGGTGGGTGTTTCACTTTTCTTACATATTATTTGAATACACTTTATATATGACAGTGTCTAACCCATATTTTCTACAATTATATTTTTGCTTTGAAAATATTTTTGTACGAATTTACCATTGTGACTTTCTTTTTGAAACGAATAAAAAGCTAATCGTAAGCGAGATTTCGTTGGTCTTTCCCAACATTCGAAAATGATCCTAATGGTGCATCGAATTTACCAAACTCAGAGTTGATTGATATGAAAATCTCTCATTATACACAAACATATTTATTTTGTATAATAATTGATAATATTTACAAATGTATACAATAATTTTTTGTATTATCTTTTAAGTTTCGAATTATAAAAAAAGTACTCTTACAAGCTAATCAGAAATAAATAAGAATTACAAAATAAGAACTTTATTTAATCCTAGTCACTATTATATATTATAGTATAATAAATTAAATGGTTAATTAAATTTTATTAATTTCCTTCATAATGATATGGCTTTCATTATAATGAATATATTGATTTTGTCGAAAAAATCCTTTTATCCTTCAATAACAAATCAATATCAGCAGAATCATTTAGTTCGTTTTATGGATATGATTGATTTAAAGATTTTGAAAAAAAAACAGATAACTATTTAAAAAAATACATTAAATAGATGGCACAAACGGCTATTAGAGAATAAAAATAAATAAATGTTTAAAAGTCACATATAACACAATCAATAAATTCCAATAAATTTTGTTTCCTGAAATGATAATTTATTCATTTGCCTTTAATAAACTAGATTTATTATGTAATATCACTTTTATACTATTTTAAAATACATAATTATTTTCATTAGAGAGATGCCACAAATTATTCGTCATAAGATTAAAATTAAATCATTTATCAAATCTTTCTTAATTAATCCGTAGCACCCTCACTCTAACTGGAAATGGTCCAGATGTTTGTAAGCAACATGAATTTACGTTTGATATTTTAATACAAATCAATTTGAATTTGCTTTCTTTAAAATCGTATTCATGTCAACATTAACAATTTCAGCAATTATTTCACAATGTTTATATCTAACGGAAAGTCACGTTGCATTGTCATTTTTGCTTTAAAATTTTGTTTATTTATGTAACAATATATTGGCAATTAAAGATTTTGCGATACTAAAGTGTTTCCAATTTAAACAAAAACTTTAACTGCCCAAATTACATGTATTGTCGTATCACACAAATTTCCAAGATATCTTAACCGATCATACGGATTTAACATGATTTTCATATTAATTCGGCAACGTACTCTGGCTGTCCTTCGTCGTTAATTGTCATACCGGAACCTTTAAATTTCGATCGAAAACTATCGAAATCGCCGTTATTCGTCGCCGATTCTGGTACTTGGAATGTTGATCCTTGAAAACCCATGGCTGCTTCATAGTACTGCAATAAGAGATTCAAATTAATAGGATTGTGTAGGCCTTTGAAACCATATTTTAGTTTCTATTGGGTTGTTCAAAAAGTCATTTTCATTAAGTTTTTTGAAGTATATATTTTACCTGAACGCACAAATTACGAAAGTATTTTGTCCTCGACAGCTCATACTTACATCTTTGATCCTACTGTTAAAAAAAAAGGATATTCAACCAAAACATGTTTGCCATATTTTGTTTTATTACTTTCATAAAGAAAATATTGCGTAGACGAAAATTTATGTGAAGTTTATCGCGAGAAAGTCTTAAAAGAGGATCAATGTCAGTTCGCTTGCACTTTCTTGTTCTTGCTCGGGCAACAGAGGCTTATTTGATAGCAAAACAATACGTACAACTATTTTGAAGCTTAACAAAAGTTGGCAGATGATTATCGAACGAAAGGGACAATACATTACAAATTAAGATAAATTTAGAACTTTAATAATGATTGATAAGTATTAGCAAAAACAAACCCAAGAACTTATCGAAAAACCCAATATTTTGTGTCTCCATAAGTCACATGATATGAAAATGATTGAAAATTAATAACATTCTTACGTTAGGGGCGCCTCTCAATGAACTGTTCGTACTCATTGAATGATGAGGAACTCCCGATAATGTCGCATAGTCTGCCATGTCGTCAGCTATCGATAACGTTGCCATATGCATTGATCCTCTTCGATTTGGATGTTGAATGGTGGCGTAAGTGTTATCGTCCTAAAAATTTAATAGTTTCTATGTTTAACTATAATATTGGGACACAAGAAATAAGAAATAACAATACATACTGGTAAAAAGTCTTCACTGTCTCTCCTAACTAAACCTAATTCGGGCTCGTTGAAAACTTGCATCGTCAATTCTTGTTCTTCGTAAATTTTCAATTTTCTGCAATCGAATCAATTGATTATGCGGGAAAAATAAACATAAAACCAAATACATACTGTTCTATCCAAAGAGGATTCTCTGTCGTATTTAAATCGTCGATGATGGCTTTCTTAATTAACGCATCCTTCTTTTTTAAATTTGACGGTGTAATTACCCAATGTCTTAAACAGCAACATACGACTATGAAGGTAATTATACCGACAAATAATACGATTAATAACGCGATGAGTGCCGCCAGAGCCGGATCGAAAGGCTCCTCCTTTTCGGCCACGAACGCCGGAACCACGTTCTCGATTGCAAAGCCGGCGTAATAGTCTTTCAGAAAATCGTATTTAGAATCGATCACCTTCAATACGTCCGGTACCGGAAGAATCGTTTTCGTCTTTAAATCTACAACTAATATGTACATGTCGCTCCTGAAGAAACAAAGAAAACGAAACGATTGTATCGTTAATATTCTTGCACGTGTTATTTCGTTCTAAATACCAATCTTCGTTTCTGTGGCCGGCATCGTCCGTGTGATACCGTATTTCATCTATTATGACTAGGCTTTGCGTTGCGTTGCTTAACTCTGCGATGATTTCCTCGCGTTCTCTGGTCACCTCTTCGGTGGGCCTCGACAGTATCACGCGTATTAGTTGACTTTGCTCGAAAATCCACACCTGTTTAAACGGAAAGTTTTTCGAAAATCGATTTTATTAAAACGTACACGGAATGAAAACTCACGTGAACCTTGGCAAGATCTTCCCGGTCGGGGAAGGCCAATTCTCTGGCAACTACGTCCACAATGAATCGATGCTGATTATTTTCGGCCAGATACGTGGACGTTGTCAATTGGCCGTTTTGCGTGATATTAAACGGCGACGGTATAATCGAACCGAAACTGGTGTCCGAACCGTATTTATACAAATTCGACGCTCTTATGTAATACATTAGCGTGCCGTTAGCGCCCAGATCCGGATCGTGTGCGGTCACGTTTTCAACGAAATCGTTCACGTTCGCCATCGCATTGATGGCCGCATAATAAACGTTACGTTCGAATTTGGGCGGATTGTCGTTCAAATCGTTTATGGTTATTTTCACTTTGGCTATACTACCGTCGTGCGATATCTCCTCCTCGGTCATTGCGTTCCTTTCCCTCTCGGTCAAATAAAAGTCCGGCTCGTTGTTCGCCAATATGAATAAATTGTATTCGCTCTGTTCTTCGCGATCGAACGATCTGTTCGTGTAAATGCTGCCGTCTAATTTATCAATGTAAAATTCACCGTTTTCGTTGCCGCTCAACATGTAATAGTAAACTCGCGCATGTTGGCCGGCATCGTTATCCACGGCTCGTACTTGACCTAATTTAATGCAGACAAATTGAATTAGAAGCGATTCTTTAAATTGGCAATAAAGCGTTTCGATTACCTATTCGCAGATTGCGTTCCGCATTTTCGGACACGTAAAACATGTAAGGATTCGTACTTTTCGAATCCGGAAACTCCGGTATATTATCATTGATATCGACGAGGAGGACCGTTAGATAACATAACGTTTCGTACCAAGTAGGATAACCGTGGTCTTTGGCAACCAATACCAACTAAAATTCGAAACGAATTAATGTGTGTGCGTGTGTGTACCGCAAAATGGAAATTACTTCGTATTTCGACCTTTCTTCGCGGTCCAAATATTTTTTGCTCCTCAATTCGCCCGTTTCCGCATCGATAGCGAAATCGTCCGTTTCCTGCACATTATGACCGTCGACTTTAAAGTGATACGTGATTCTGCCGTTCTCTCCGACGTCTTTATCCGATGCTTTAACAGTCATCACTAAATAATTCGTCGTGGCGGAATTCTGGAAAGTGAAAAAAAATCGATTAAAAATTGATCTCGAGGGAATGACGCGCTTTCGTTACCTCCGTCACTTCGACGGTAGCATTCGATAATGCCGGCATTATGAACGTTGGCTTGTGTTCGTTTACGTTCAAGATTTCCACGTTTATCGTCGCTCTATCAGATAACGAACCCGTGCCGTCGCCGTCGCGTGCTTCAATAATTAATTGGTAAACGTGCTTCCTTCCTTCCAACGATTTATGCGGATATAAGATGCCGGTGTCTTCGCTTAACAAGAATATCCCTGCAACGTAATCGAAACGTGAAATAATTCGACCCTTTCTTCGCGAACAAATGTTATATTTACCATCCTCGTTGCCGGATATTATTTTATAAGTAACGTGTCCGTTAACGCCCACATCATCGTCGGTCGCATTCACTCGTAATAGCGGCACCGGCGGATTTAATCGCACGTTCGCGGTAACGCTCATATTATAAACGCTCTGATTAAATTTCGGCGCGTTATCGTTAACGTCGTTGATGTTAATGTAGATCGGAACGGACATCGATCGTTTCAAATTGCCCGGCGCGCCGTCGCTGGCGACCACTTGTATCGTCGTCGACTTTAAGACTTCGCGATCGAGAAAGTCCGGATTTTTCACCGTGATTTCGCCAGACGTTGCCGATATATCGAAATTTTCGCTGTGCTCGCCGGTCAAGCTGTAAACGATCTCGCCGTACTCGTCCGCATCCAAATCGGTAGCGTTCACGGTTATGACGTGCGATCCTTTCGGTAGATTCTCGTCGACGGTCACGTTGTACTCCTTTGCCGAAAATATCGGATCGTTATCGTTGACGTTCCGTATTTTGACGAACACGTCAGCGGACGCGTTCAATTGAGGAAACCCGGAATCGAATGCGACAATCGTAAAGTTCAACCGTTTGGTTTTCTCGTAATCGATCTGTTTCTTGATCTGCACGATGCCGGTGCCGTTGTTGATTTCGAAGTAATCGCTTTCCGGCCGAATGACATAGCCGGATATGTCGGAATCGTCGTCGATTGCCGTATACGTTGCCGCTATCGTACCGACCGGTTGCTCTTCGCGCAATTCCAATTGGTAATACGGTTTCTCGATCGTCCACGGTTCCAGAAACGTCGGCGGCGAATCGTTCACGTCCGTAATCGTGATTATTAACATTCCTAAAATCGTTTTAAATACAAAAATTAGTAGAAGTATCTGCAACTTCATTTCCGGCACAAGTACCTTGCCCTTGTTGAATCGTCGGTGCGGTAATATCGGTGACTAAAACCGTTATGCGAACTATCGATGCAACATCTCGCAACAGACGATTGCTAACCGTTACTTTTCCGGTGTTTTTGTCCACTGAAAAGAAACTTTTGAAAACATCGTTGTCGGTGACTTCTTTGCCGTGCTTATCCAATGCGGCGATGGGCTCGGTGGCGGCGAAGTTTAACGCTTCGGACGAATTCACGTCGGGATCTAATGCTATCAGTGTATGAACTACAGTGCCGATTGGTGCATCCTCCATTACCTATTTCGCAGGGAAGGAAAATTCCTTTAAAGTTGCAATGCAAGCGAGTTTTGCGAGTAATATTAGTCAAACGATTTGTTCGTAATCGTGTACGAGGGACATTGATAACTATAATAGTTAGCCAGGAAAGTATCTTGTATAGAAAAGTGAACAATAACAAGTTGAACGGTGATCCAACTGTGAATTTTGGGAAAGAATTTGAACAAATCGAGTTTCGGTTTGTTATTAAGTGTTTATTTTTGAAAGGGTTATTGGGCAAAGAATCTTTTTGCTGATGTGATATAAACCTCAGACGATCTGTGTCTGTCATTCGCCACAATTAAAAGCTGGGCTGCCAAACACAAAAGAAGAAGATCAGACGTGAAAGAGCACCGCCCTGCGAAGACCCTGTGACCGGAAAACATTGATTCTGTCTATGATGTTTTTAGAAAATCGACGTATTAAGATTAAGAATATTGCAGAGGCATTGAACATTTGCTGTGGACGTGGAAAACTTGACAAAAATTTGCTCTTTTTGCAAGACAACGTTTCAACTCACAAGTCGGAGATTCCACTTGCAAAAAGTTGATGAAATCAGTTTTGAATTGATTGATTCTCCGGATTTACCACCGTTAGACTATTATTTGTTCCCAAAACTAAAAAAACGTTTGATAGGCAACGGATTTTCTGCAATCGACGAAGCAATATGTGCCTTTAAAGAGTGGTTTGTAGATCAAGAGAAAGATTTTTGCAAGTGCTTAGAATTACTTTACGAACCTTCTGTTAAATGTATACGTCTTAAAGGGCATTATGTTGAATAAATAAAATTCTGTTTCGAAATATTGTGGCTAAGTAACTCATCGATGGCCCCTCGTCTAATGTTTTGTTTAAATTTATTAACATCGTGCATAATTTACCCACCTCCGCTTTCTGAGTGACGGGCACAAAGTAAGGGAGTTTGTCATTAGTATTGATAACGTTGATAGTTAAAGTTGTTGTGCCAGTCATGCTCGGTACTCCTTGATCAACGGCTAATACCTCGATGTTGTACGTGTTCCGGCGGTCGTAATCTAACTTTGAAGACGTTCTAACTACGCCCGTTTGCATATCAATGACAAAGTCATCGGCCGCCCCTTTCTGTATATTATATTTTATCATGGAGTTTATGCCGACGTCCGCATCGGTGGCCTTTAACGTAATTACGCTCGTACCTACAGAGAACAAACAACATAATGATCATTTATTAATGTGGGGCTTGTGATAAATTAGTAATGGATTCTATTGAAAATAAACTTTTAACTAACCAACATCTATATCCTCCGGCAAGGATACAACATAATTTTCCTTCTCGAATATGGGCACGTTGTTGTTAACGTCACGAACTGAAATACTAACAGCGGCCGTGCTCGTATATTTACCGTCATTTGCCTGGAACACAAGCAATTTTTAATTCGCATACACACCAGGAACGGCAAGAGATGCCACTTCAGAAATTGCAATTTGTTTTTAAAGAAGCGCTGCAACTCTGCAATTCGATGTTTATCCATGCAAAAGGAGCGCACTTGGAAGGAGGAATTTAAAAGATGATATTGCACGTTTTATCAATGTTACTGCACTTTGCGTTCGATAGCAAACGAAATCGCTTTCATAATGAAAACAGAAAGCAATTGCCAACGAAAATGGTATCGTTATTAAATGTTTAATAATGATTGGCGGAAGCAATTTACCTCGATCGTAAGTGCAATGCCGTCGTCCGTATTTGTTTCGTTACTTAAATCAAGTCCCTTGTTACTGGTAATTCGCAATTTCCCCGTATTCGAATCGATACTGAACAAATCCTTATTGCCGGCAATAATCGCGTACGTTACGCGCGAGGTTTTATCTAAATCGCGTGCCATTATTATTAATTCCGGATCAAATTTGACGGCACCTTCGTCAACGAACACTCTATAAATTGATTGACTGAACATCGGTGCATTATCGTTACTATCTGTCAACGTTATCTTTAGCGGTACCATCGACGTTTGTCCTTTACCGTCGTCATCGGTTGCCTGCAAGTGAAAAGACGGATTATAATTAGCGAGATCGGATGCGAATCGACGATTCGCGCATGATGCACGTTACTTTGAAAGAGAGTAAATATTCGGCTTTAGTCTCGTAATCGAGACAATCCTCGTCGCCCGGATGCTCGCATTCCGCCACCGTGATGGCGCCGGTACGATTATTAACGACGAATCGCTCCGCACCGTTGCCGGTTAGCTGATAGACAATTCCATTTTCCCCAAAACTACCGCTGTCCCGATCTTTCGCCGTGATTGTCGTCACTAACGTGCCGGGATTCGCCATTTCGGATATCGTTGCCGCATACGATTCTTGATCGAACGTCGGTGCATTATCGTTGGTGTCGGTTACGGTAACGGTAACGGTCGCCGTCGAAGATAACAATTGATCGGTGTGTATTTCTTTAGCAATAACCAAGACGATAAACTTCCTCTGATTCGGATTCTCGTAATCCAACGAGTTGTTTGCAACGCGAATCGTTACGTTCGACGAGCCGGTGACGATTTTCGGCTCGACGGAGAACGCCCCGGAGATGTCGTTCAACGAGAGCGAAAATATCGAATTGCTGCCCTGAAACGAACGTACGAGGCACGTGAAACGAAGAATTTTCATATGCGGTCATTCCGTGTGTTACGTTTAAATGCTATATAATTCACTTACAACGTCCGGATCCTTAACCGACATATTTAAATTCGGCAACGGCGAGCCTTCGGGAATGTTTTCCGGTATTTCGACGTAATACTCTCTTTTATTAAACGCAGGCGGCTCGTCGTTGACGTCCTTAACGGTGACGGTGGCCTGGACGCTTGTTACCGTTAAAGGGTCGTCACCTTTAACACCGTCGACCATTTCTCTTGCCTGCGATAGGGAAACTTTATTAAATAAAAGGCCCTAATACATAATTGCCAATGCAATACAAACTTTTATGTTCAGCACGAGAATTCCGGCCGGATTGTCTAAACTCTCCCTGTCCAACGGCCGAGCCGTACGCAATTCCCCCGTTACGGCGTCCAATAGAAAATAATCCATTGGGTCTACAACGGCGGGAAAACAATTTGCGATAGATAATGTCCGACATTATTTCTTATTATTATTTAATAAGGCACACATACTGTTCACTAATTCGTAAAATATTTTTCTTGGTCGTTGCTTGTCCCCATCGTCGGCATGGACTTTCATTATCAATGTATTTATTGGCACGTCTTCGTATACTTCGGCGTTTAACGAGCCAACGAACACGGGCGGAGTATTCTGAACATCGCCAACATTCACCTGGACCGTTGTAGTACTGTTCAATTGGCCGTCCTGAATGGGAACAGTTCAATTTTGAAAATGTTATTATTCAATATCATCTTGTACTAATGCATAGGTTATAATACTACCGTAGCTTTTAGTTGAAATTGATACGATTCTTGTCTGGCATAATCTAAACTTTGTCTTAAAACAATTGCCCCGTGGTAATTACTTTGAGTGGAATCGATAGTTTCCACGTGGAACATGTTACAAGCATCTTGGTATTCAGGTAAATTTACACATTCCACCTCGATGGCATCGCCAACAGAATCCGCATCTGTCACCGTTACGTTGGTAAATATTGTTTTATCCACAGGTGTGTCTTCATCTACTTCTATCACGTATGGCACCTTGTAAATATTTAATTTAATGTTAATTAGATATTATTACACATAGTTAAATACTTAATATATATATATATATATATATATATATATATATATATAATGAAGCAATCATTTTGATGTTCATGTAAATACTGTCGAAGTCGCTTATCGAACTATTGGACGAATTGGTAGCTGTAAGTGGACTATCCTAGTAATTGGACAAGGGTTAATTAACGAAACTTATCATTAAAAAAGTTAATGAAATATTTATTTGAATGTTTCACTCAAATTTACAAAAAAAAATCATGTAAATTCAGTTTGCTTTTTGTCCTGTGTGTCTTTCTAATGTGAATTTTTATATAACTTGACGCAGACAATATTTTATGCTGTTCAGGTTGCAACCCAAAGACATTCTTAAGTTTTCAAGTTGTCATGATTAAGATAGTTCATATTCGACTTTACCAATTCACAAATTGTTCATTAAAAACATGCGTCTAATGATGAGTTTTAAAAAGAACAGAGAAACATTGATGGAAACTAGCGAATAATCAATAAACGATGTTTTGAAATAAAAACATTCGATTTTTTCGGCGTTATAGTCAGTCCGTTGTTAAATAGACGAAGTTATAAGCAACTCTTTTCCATACATTATCGTAAATGGAAAACCAAAGTTAGTCGAAACTTTTGTCGTTATATCAGATCTTGCTTTATAAGTGACTTTGACAGTATTTACAGTTATTTCGGTCTGTTAAAAATTCGCTATTATATTAGGTTGAGGAATAAGTTCCCGCGGGCTGTAATTACTAAGTAGAATTGAACATTACGTAAACTATAACCACATATTTATTAAATATGTTTTCTCAGACATTGACTTCGATATATTTTGAATCACTCCGTCAATTATCTTTTGTCATTACGGAGGAAATCAGCACATCTATCGGATCACTAAAATGGACCTCCTCATAGCCAAACAATTTTTTTAAAATTTCGTTTATTCCGACCTTGCCTGCCTGCATTTGCGGCATGTACAGAGATTACGCCAATCGCCAGAGGAACTGTTGAAGAATGTTTGCCAACTTTTTAATTCTTCGTCGTTCTCGAAGATTAAACGAATGGGATTTGTTCAGAAATTCGGAACGGGTGCCACTCCATGAGTTCGAATTTGAGGTTCTGCAGCATTAAGCGTACTCTCTGGTCCATTTTAGGGGTCCGAAATAGGGGCAATTTCCTCCAAAAAAGATAAGCAAAAGATAATTGGCGGAATCGTCGAAAATATATCGAACACAATGTCTGAGAAGCCATATTTAATAAATATCTAGTTATAATTTACGTAATTTTCAATAAAACAGTAATTACGAACCGCGAGAATTCCTCAACCTAATATTTTGACGGTCTGAGTTAAATCAAATAAATTATAGAACGAAGACAAAAAAAGAAATTAAATGCGATGGAGTTCGATTCTTAATCGATCACTTACATTTTGAAATAGCGGTTGATTATCGTTTTCATCGAGGACGATAACGTGAATTGGCTGCCTGATTATATTGTTCCCTCCGACTGGGCCGTCTTTGACTTCATCTTCGATCGTTACCGAAAAGCTGAGTGTATCGTTCACCTAAAACAAGACGCTTCCTTAAAATATATCTACAAACGGAATAACTTTTGGATTGATCAAATATTGAAATTCTTACGAACCTCACGATCTAACGGTTTCACAACGGTTACGTCGCCCGTGTTGCGGTCGACTTTTAACAAATCCGTACCTTCGATGCCGAAATGCACCGTACTATTCTCTGGATCGGTCGCTTCCAGCGTGAATATTTTCTCGCCAACCGGTACGCTCTCGGATAACGCTAAATTGTCCATATCTAACGTAAACGACGGCGGTAGATTGCCGTGGCATACTAGAAGAGACGTGAAACGATAGTAAAATTATTCGCAAAAGAAATTTTCTAAAGAATTCGCTCGATTAAATTCAAATTGAGGTGTGCATTGGTATATGTATCTTAGAAATCGATTATCTGTATGCAGCGAATTTTAATATCGGAATTTTTATTTAAAAATACAGGAAATCCACGTGTTATTTATTATGCGTTTGTGAAAGGGTCAATTTAAAAGTTTATTTATCGGAAAATGTCAAATCGAATTTTCTTCATTTTCACAACAAAGCGAGTAATAAACGATAAAAACTAATGCACTTTCGAATAAAGGCGCATAATCGGCAGTAGTTCAGTGTAATTGAACGATATTCTATTGACATAACAGTGTTTTATAATAGTGTCCTACACGTGGCATTAAAGGAATAACTAGCGATACCCACGTATGATATTAGATACGGTAGTAAAGGGTACTTTTTAAAATTAACAGAAATAAATAAACCAGATACGATAACCGTACAATAGAAAATGAGATTCCATTATGAGTACAAAGCTGTCCAGGTTATTGGATATGAAATTTGCTGTTCCATATTTTTTTCTGCGATTGATGCCTATCGACGATACAAAACTTCTGCATGAGTTTAAATTACAAATACGAAGAGAAAAAGCTCCCATTAAAACAAACGACTCTTTATATATTTGATATCTGAAGGTACTGGAGCGAAGATTAATAAATCGCATGGTCAGATAATTAGATCTTCTCTTTTTCTTCTTTCTCTCTAATTTCCTTCTTAAAAAAACAATTTTCCGTTTTCATGGAACACACAACTAAAGCACATTTTAAATGGGCGTTATGAAAGAAATATTTTTCTTTTTACATAAAGCCAGAAATATGATGAGTATCTTAGGAAAAGAAGATAGCTGAAGAAGAAGCGAGAATAAATAAACGGATAATGCTGGAAGAAAAATGCAGATTTATCTCATTAGATTTAAAACTTGGGAAAAAGAAGAACGATACGAAAGTGGAGTGTCGTTAATGTCGGATGAAAGAAATTTAAGAGGGAGGAACCAAACGGATAACATTAGATTGGATAATCTGCATTCTTTTTACATTTGCAGAAATCAACTGCGCGTTAAATGAACAACCAAACAACTCAACCTTGTTTATTTTATGGTACCAATTAATTTCACGGATATATACTACGTACAGATACGCGCTCCATTTTTCCCTTCCGATTTCCATTTGATCCTCACGCTTTGTTTCATCCCTTAAATTATATCTTTAATGATAAAGAACCAAAGATAAAAATATTAGGTGAAGCCCTTCCCGTAATTATATCGGTTTTCCGAGACATAAAAAAGGATCTTATCATTTCTATCTGTAAAGCACTACACAAGGTTAAACTTTAATACGTAAAAAAAGTATAGATTAGTATTTCGGCAACTTTATTCAATGTTATTTAGATAACATCAGCATTAATCTTCATAAATTGCGATATTTCTTCTTCTTCTTCTTTTTGTTTATTCTCCTCGACGATAAACAATATTGGCAATGTTTCAATTTAAATAAGATAAATTGTAAAATAGAAGTAGATTGTATATAACAGTAAATGTTTTAAATGGAATAATCGATAGAACCCAGTAAGAAGAAGGACTTTATTTGGAACCATTATGGTTGAAATAAAAGGGGGTTTTAAAAACATAAGGATCTCCAAATGCAATGGATTGAAATAACTGATTGCCTTTAAAATGTTCCTCCTTGTTACATAACGATCAATGGGGTGCGAATTAAACTAAAGCATTTAGACCATTATATTATCATCATGGTCTTCCTCGTTCCATTTTTTCTGCTTCTCCCGCATTAACAATTCTGTTATATAACAGTAAAAAGCTTGACGCATCTGTTTTACATTCATTTTATTATTGTCTCTTCGTTAGCGTCTAGCGAAAAAGGCATTCGTCTACTTAAAATACAATACGTTGCGGTATTACAATATTTGTTTTTTTGCTTGTTTTTTTATTGTAAGAGCAATTACATTTAAAATCACCAATTGTGATTTCATAAAATATTAACAACAACCAGAACAATAATGGAGCGAACGTTCATGCAATTCAAATGTGAGCAATGAAATTTCCATTAAATAAGTAGCGAGTGGAGAGAAGGAAAGAATGGGAGGAATGAATAAGAATGTGGCCGAAAGAAGGATGTGGTGCCGTATAACGAAAGAAAAGCAAAATTATTAAATTAAATAGAGTGCTTTCGTTATAAGTAAAAGTTAAGGATATGTAAGAGAATAGTTTTTTTTTCTTCGCAAAATGAAAACACATTGTAATGAAAAATGTATTTTGTAAACGTAAATTTCCATTCTGTGCCTAGACTCCTTTCGTTTTTCATTCGAGAGAGGCAATACCTTTTGCATGTATTTGTTAGCGATAAAGCTATAAATCTTTTACGAACAAACTATATAAACATGACAAAATTCATATTTTTTAAAGCAGTTGTAAACCGCCTCAGACAATATGAGAAATACATATAAAATGTTCGCGTTGGTTCGTATTATCTTCCAGCATATTGCATTGCTGTTTAGTTTTACAAAGACACATCGGAATACGTTTACAATGAAAACAATTTGGTTTAAGCGATATAACAAACTTTCTATTCAATAGTAATTCGAAACTCTGGTGGATGCGCGCGGATTCGTACCAGTCGATTGGATTGTAAGTTTTCCCTTAAATATTTTCAATATAATCGTTTCGCTAGTGTCGAAAAGGAAACTACTACAATCGAAAAAGCTCAAATTGTTTTGTAGTTAAAGTCACTATTACTTTTGGAGGAAGTTAGAATTGGGATTCACGCTGAAATCTGCTAAAATCAATCAGGATCAAATAGGATTTAACGGAAATCGCAAGTTTTCCTTTTCTAAGCTGTTTGAAGTTGATACTTTAATGTGCGTGCGTGTGCTTAAGGGCACGTTGTTACATTTTTTTATTACGTAGTATAAGTTGTTATGTTTAAAGCGCGGTCGAATTCCTATTTCAAGAAATTTCCTCCTATATTTATTTTTTTAAACAAAATTCCAAATAATTGGAAAATAGTTACGACTATAACACAATATTAATGCAAATTTAAATAATGTCCTTGCTTGCACTGTATATTTAAATTATCGCATTTGTGTTTTTCAATTTGAAGCTTAGTAAATTGAACTGCAATTTGTTCCATTATCTCTCCAGTGTCGTCTTACACGTTTCTTTTAAAGTTATTACTTTAATTCTGTACAGGAAACGTTCTTGATGTTTATTTAATGTAATAAACTGCAAATTTAATTCATTTTCCGATTTAATTTATTTTTCGATTTTTCGCTGGCTCGGAATAAAGTGCTATTCATAAATTAGTTTACTTAATTCCGCTATTATTTGGAAATTTAAAAGATAAAATATGGGAGCCGCTGTTTTTAATGATTATTTAGGAAATTCAATAGCGGAAATTGTTTCGTTGAAACGCATACCAACATAATCCTAATTTATTGCCTATGAGTATTATAATATATAAATTTTAAATTGGGTTTGTTATTTACAATAAATTATTTAATTTGAAATATTTGTTTTAATCTAAGGCTAAAATCTTCTCTACCATTTCCATTTTTAATGCCGTAATGGGAAACTGAAGGGAATGATCTATCTCACATCTCCACAGTTGTCGACTTTAGTTCTTCTTCCTCTACTTTTAAATTGCCACAACGAGACATTTGCACTTTCCACAGTTTCCTTCATTTACATAATCCACAACTTCATTGCCCGCTTACAATTTCGTCGTCGTATCGGTTCGTTTGTGTTTGCTCTGGATGTATTTTAGAAAATTCATACAAATATTTTGAAGCTATTATAAACGTAAATGACTTTTTAGTAGTACTAACACTCGGTAACAACTACTACCAATATTAAAACCTAACGTTACGAAACAATATCTCTCTGTAAGTGTTGCTTTTGTTGTCGAAGTCGGTGAAACCGCACGTTCCATTTATGTTGATAAATAGGAAACAAACGTTTTCCAGTTTTCCATCTCTTTCGCCACACATTTATACGTAAACACACTTATTCCCATTAAGTTCATAATGAAAGCTTTGTTAATGTAAACAGCCCATCCTACTATCAATTTGAATGTATATTAATAATATTTGTATACGTCCGTTTCGCGCCTTTTCCCTCTGATTTGCGTTTGATTAATTATAATACGAAAACTATTTAATATTCCGCAAATCAAACAACATAATCCGTTTCGCTTTAAATACGGAATACGTAATATACGACCGCTGAAAGGAATAAAGCAAAAATCGTACGAAGGAAATACTGGGAGAATGAAACGTAGTGGTTGTTATAAAAGAAATGAGAAAAAAGGGATGAAGAAAGAAAAAGTCTGTCGTTAAATTACGTATCATACATTTTGCTACGTACACACAAACCAGAATTTAGTGTCTGCAACTCACAACTCGGTTCCCGATATTATTGACTGGAGAAGGATGAAAAGTTCCGTAAGGTAGATATTTGCTTTTCCCGTCGAATACATCTGTTCACCATTAAGCTTGTAAAATATTTTTTTTGCCTTCACTATTTTCATTGCTTTTATTTCCGTATTCTTTTCAATTTTTATTTTATTTTTATTTTTTGCTTTCTTTACATTGAATCATCCTTCCATTCTCACCATCCTAAAGTACAAAAGAATAAGAACAATACTGTATTGTTGTTGGTCTCAAGCACACCACACCGTTCATTTATGCAGCTAATAAATTCGATACAGTGCAATATTTCCAATAAGGAAGATGTAATATCTGTAGATTTTTAACGGAAAATGTCAATGTGAGAACATCGATAACGAACACACTAACATTTTCGTTTCTAATAAGAAGCATTTCAAGTTATTCGAACGTTTTATTTCTTTTACAAATATTATGAAAATTTTCGCGTTAAAAAAAGTGCTTTTGTACATGTACATTATAAATTCCACCATAATTTTCAAATCGTTTCAATCAGTTTGTAATTTTGATAAACACTGGCAAGTAATTTAATTTGAAACTTTTATTACGCTTAATACAGAATCGTTCCGTTATATTCATTTTTCTAGAATTAAATTCGTTTGAATTTAACGTAAACTTAAATTATTTAATTTAAATTTTAATACAGCTTAAGGAGGATTAATGGAATAACTGGAAAGGAAAGTCAATTAAAATTTAATTCGATTAAACGTAAAAAGAAATTAAATGAAATAACTTTTGGTTGTATTGTGATTTATATTTTTGGAAAATAAAATATGAAACGCACCACTAGAATTCAACAGTTTGTGATACGTTTGCTATCGTCGCTTTTTATACATATTTGCTAAGGTCCATCATCTCTGCAAATATACGGTGATTGTTGATTTCATTCACATTTACCCCATAGATATGTGGATAAAGGGATTTTATTAAAACAATTTCCTTCTTATTCAAAATATTCTACTAAAATTGTTAAGGATGAAGAGCAAAATGACAAACAGTGTTTGGTAGGTCTCAAAAACAAATTCCTGACATAGAAAATAAAGAGTGTGGCGTAAGAAACTTTTTAAAAGCGAACACAAAATGACAATTTAATTACAAGTTTAAAGAGTCGAACATAATTTAAATGAATATAAAATGCTTTCACTTTAGTGCATGTAAACGTTATTGTTAGAAAAAGCTTTAAAGAAGCTTAGTTATTATTGAAGTTCTCCTTTTGCGAGTTACAACTGCATCTCGCAGATTAATATTTATGAGTATTTTTTAATTAACACTGTTTAAAAACGATTCGCAAAACATCAGATGATAAACAAATATAATTTGCAATTATCACCTAATTGTATTTGATCTAGAATAAAACTTTTTTAATGCATGATAAGTAAAGGTGAATGTAAAAGGGTTTCATCCCAATGAATAATTTCGTGTATGTTTAAAGGTGGAAGATTAAATTTGTACATTTCGAAATATGTTTATGAGATATGCGATTTCAATTTTATGCGAATATGTTCTGCATTTAATAAATGTCATTTTAACGAGAAACTTGGATGAGCATTGTTACCCAAAATACAATATTGCGGTTTGCCGTTGCATTAGGTCTATGAATTATATTATCGTACATAATATTTAACAGGTAATAGATACAACGCAATTACAGCGACAACATACGGACAGAGCACGAATCTATTACAATTAAATTTAATATTGTCCATGTTAGGACGATAAAATAAATTTCATCGAAAGTAATTAAACCGATTTTCAATAGTACTCTGTTTATTTCAGCGTACTTAATGGGAAATATTTAATAAACACGCAATCTTTCGCTGTTTAGCGAATTAAAGGCTTCACTAAATTATAACTTTGGCCCGGCGCATCCACCATAAAAACTATTACTTAAAAGCTCTCTTGCTTTTTGTAAAACGTAATATTAAATATAAATCTAAGCTATATCATAAGAGAGTCGTTCTTATTTGTTAAAAAAACAATATTTGTTTCTATAAAATTCTGGAAATCTAAATGAACAGCAATACCCATAACATTTTTGGATTTCTATGCGAAAAAATTAAAATTAAATACGTTACTTTTTAGTTTATATAGCTGCCAATAGTCGAATCGTAAATATTGCGGACTTGCAAAGAGCATTTAATTTGAAGCTATCCGTATATTACGGGCTTTGAATCATTTTTTTGCCCATTTATTTTTCGAATCACATCCGGCATTCGCACAACGTTTTGGCGTTTTTATTACTTACGTCGAATCAGATGTTTGAACACACACACGAATATGCACATCGAACACGAAATGTGTATTATTGCAATTGCAGCAGTTTCATACCTCATGCACTCTGTCATAAAAAAATCAGAAGTAGAGAAACATTGATTTATGATTTTCACGGTTAAAACATTAAAAGAAGATGTAAATTTGCAGATATTAAAATATACGTAGAGCAACATTTTACTAATAAGACCTTCTCTTAACCTCCTCATAAAAGTTATATTGTGCTAATTCTGAAACGTGTACGTTGTTGCATATATAATAACTAATTATGTAGATTATGTAAAATGGGCTATAAAACGGCATGTTAATTGTAATGGTACTCGTTGAGAGAAAATTTGCGAATTAATTCGCATACGTGTGATGTTAAATCGTTAAATTACTCGAGCATTTATTAGCGCCAATAATTACAAATTAGTTTACACGTGAAAGATCTAAGATATGAAAACAAACTAGTACGCAATTAAAAAGGAAAAAACGCCACATCGTATTCGGTTCAACGAATAGAAATAATTTCACACGCTTCCGATTAGATTAAGTTGATAGATAACTGAACGTCTCGTGTAAGATCAATGTGATTCATTTTGATGATTTCGTCTCTATAGGATTTTATCTCTATCACGTGTTATATAAAATTTCGATTATACGTTCTCTAATAGAAGTTTCCCGTCAAATATTTGACGGGTTTTACTTTTCACCGAGCTTTCTTTCAGAAACTTGATACGATGATTAAAGACGATATATATTAGAAATTATATTTTCCCGTCCGCACTGAAATGACGAGAACGGTGATGCGCGCGTTAATTATAAAAGTTATTCCTTTTATCGTCGCAGAGAAGCGAGATGGAAATAAAGCTTTTCCTGTCTGTTTCTTTTATTAAGAAAACGTTCTCTGCAGTCGCGAAAGAAATTTTAAATGGAGATTACAGAATTCTCGTGGTCACTTTTAACGGCGCTGCACTCAAAGGCAAATAAAACCGCGCTGCTCTACTTTTTTTTCCTTTGCCCATAAAGTCCCTCTTTATATTGTGTTTGTTTGCATAGAAATTAGTATTCTGTAAACATCTTGCTCGGAATTTCCCGAGCAATTCTTCTTTTTAGTTTACTCAAGCGAAAGAGCGTGAGCGATTAAACGAACCGACCGTCTCTACCAACTATTAAATGTAATCCTTCCAACATGTTAATCGCCGCAAGATTTGCATGTACATATTTACAAAATGATTTTCTGGTATGTGCCGATCATTATAGTTGATACGATTTCCATATTATTTTCGTTGAGGCGTGCCACAAATTGTAAATGGGAACAAGAAAATTTTGGCGAGAGTATCTATTAAATATTCGCGGTCGTTAAAAGTAAACCATACGTATAACTTTTGGGTCAAACAACATGAACGAACAGGGAGAGCGCAGTAAGAGAATGTAATTTACGGCTTCTATAGTCGGTAGAACTGTTTTAGGTTATACCAATAAACTATTTTTTTTAAAGCAAAAAGAAATTATGAAGGTGTAGTGTGTGCGAGTGGCAGTAATAGTAATACTACAACGGAACTTTTTTAATATCCTCCACGGATAGCAATAAATATCCGGAGTGTAATATGGTACGATACAAAAATAAAATTTTACAAAACTAAAATAAAAACAATAAAGGTTATTGTTATAATTTATACTACCAATAATAATAATAGCAGGGCACATTCGCAATCGATTGCCTTTGCAAAAAAAAATCATTTTTATACGTTGTTAAATTTATTTATAATTGTTATTAAAGGTATAAATGAAAAATAAATTTCGCATGTATGAACAACGTATACGTAAATTATTGCCAGGATTATTTGTATGCATTACCAGTATCTCTAATGCAATTAATTATCGCTGAAAATTTATGTAATATAAAATACAATGTAACGTTAATATCTATTCTCTTTCCATTCATGCATATATGGCTAACATTGCATGTTTTGTTGAATGGTACCACTGGAATATAATAAATTACATAACAATTTATTTATCTGGTATTACAACAAAAAGTCTGATGGTTCCTTTTACTATCGCGAATAAATTTAAAACTTGTATATTATTAAAAGTAAATAAACACAAGACTACTTAATTTCTTAAATTAGTGTTCGTTAAAGAAAGCTTATTTACAATAATGATAATATAATACATTACCTTAATGATGAGGACAATAACACTACCTAATTGAAGGAAATAAGTTTTAACCTGCTCTAAAGCCGCTAATTTTATTACATTTGTCCTAAAAAAAAGTAGTTAATTAATTCTGTCATTGAAATTAGTTTGTCGAGAATTTTTCCCATCCGCATTTACCATCTACGACAACTTATTTTTAATTCAACACTTCGAGTGTTTCATCTTCTTAATTACAATAACGGTTGAGAGTAAAATATTTCCACGATTCTTTTCGCTTCTTTCTGCCATTCCTTTCTTTTTATTGCTGTTCACCGAGGATTTGAATTAATACCGAATTAATTCGACCCTCAACTTATTATTCAATGTTATTTTGCAATTTACCATTGTCCTTTAAAATTCATTTTATTTCCATCTCGGTATTACGAATTTATTCTTATTATTTTCACTTAACATTAAGTTCAAGATTCCCTTCGACGAGAACGAAATTGCGTTAATTTTACAATGCAACGTCGCAATAATTCGGTTAAGAGCATTAATATTGCAAGTAATTCAGAAATTTATTAAATTAGTTGGAAATTATTGCAAAATTCAATTAAACCGTGGAAGCGCTCATGCTAATTCGATGAATATTTATCGCGCTAAATTATTAATATTGCTAATATTATAATATTACAGACGAGAGAAAAATTGGCAGATTTACCGAAACGCAATTGTCTTCATGTCCAATCCAATTTTATCTCAAGTAAATTTTCCACAGATACACTTTATATAACTTATGATGTGATAAAACAAACTGTAGCCGCGATGTTTGTACAAAATATTTGTATTTGCATATTTTAATAAATTATGAATGGCAAAATAGCAACTACGTTTTTGGTAGAGTGACGTTTAACTGAAAATTTCGATCAAATCCAAACATTGCATTATTTTAATCACAGAAAAACAAATAATTAGCTTCAAAATAATTAACAGTGGCAAAAAATGCCCAAAAAAGAGAGAAAGCAATTTTTGTTGCGTCGTGGCATTTGCATTTTTGCCTTATAATTTGCAACATTCGAGTATTTAACGATGGTAATTTAATACAGGTTGATGATGAAGATGATGTTCCAAGTACTGCTACTACTATTGTTTAAGCTACTCAATAGATATATGCATATCAGTTTACATCATCACGATAGATTTTATGAATAATTCATTAAATTAATATATATTACACAAGATCGAGTGAATTGTTCGAAAATATATTTTGTGTGTATGGAAGTACGTTGTAATATTTTAATAAATATAAATTGCAAATGCAATTTTGAATAGTATCTAATTTAATAACGTGCATAAATAACGCATTTTGATGCGGCTTATATTGACATTTACCATGAAATATGTACTCATTTATATGGTATCACTACTACTACTAGTAGTAATAGATTATATAATAAAAAATTAATTATATTTTTTATTCGGTCAGAACAAAACTGTTGGAATCAATATCAAATGTATTGTACAAATTATAAAAAAAATGTGTACAAGCAGCAAACAATGCAAAATGTATGTTTAATTAATATGATGCACATAGTAATTGAAAGATGCAACAGATAATTCCAGATTTAATGGCAGAGATGAAATATTATTGTGTAATTAATCATTGTCGTTTGGATAATGATTAATTGTAATTGAATACAAAAACCGTGATTATTATTAAACGCAATCATTGGCTGCCTAAATACAAAAGCAAAACTCTAACATTTACAGGTGACGAAAAGTCCCATTTTTATTGCCATAAAATACATCCAATATTTATTAAATACGTATTTAAAATATAATATTTTTGTTTTATATTTATAGTCTTATTTAAAAAACCTAAAAAGTAGTCATACTTTAGAAAAAACTGAAAATTCTTTTTCTGTTAAAACATTTTAAAAAGTTTTCGAATGAAGGAACAAAAACAGAATGGGAAACTCCTTTGCATTATCTTACAGAAAATATTGTATAATATAATGTCTCTTTAAGTCGCTTCATTATATTACCTTCACTTTTCTGATATTCTGTTCACGATTTCATTAATAACTACTTCAAGACGTTGGAGACGACGATGATAAAAAAATATATATACAGAGAGAAAGAAAATGAGAGTAACGTATGATTAAAACTTCGAGAATTTAATTTGGAAACTTTATATAAAAGAAGTAAGATCTTGATGACGATGAAAAAATAAATAAAAAGGAAAATTAAAGGTCTGGTTGTTTTTCAATTTTTTCTTCGCCGAAGAACTTTTCTAAAGGAAAACACTTGTGTAAGTAGAAAAAGATGTCGCGTCACCTACTTTAATCGAAGAATACACGTGCACCTAATAACAGAAGAAGTAGATTGGGAAAAAGTAAAAAATTGAAATATAAAAGCCATTTAAAGTTACGGGAAAGTGAAAAAAGAAAAAGAAAAAAACGACTAAAGTATAATCTAAAGGAAAAATCAATTTAATTAAATGTCTAAATTTAATTAGTGTATTTTATTAATTAATGACGTAGATAAAACCTGATGAAACTAGTGAAATAAAAATGAATTAATTATTAATCATCGGTTTATTAATTTAGCAGGGATCATAGTATATTATTTTTAGAACTATTTTAGCATAAATGAGGATGGGTTTTGTTTAAAATTGGATGCATGCACCTTTGAACTCAATCAAACTTTCCGAGTAATTTCTTCGTGAAATAAGGCAGATTAATTAAAATTTCTGAAGTTAATCTGTTCTTATACGAGAACTAGTGGTAGTAGTTGTATTAGTTGGTACCGAGATTCTGGTTGTATTCAAGCACCTCATTTGATAGCCTGATTTTAAGTGAAAAGAACGGACGGCTTTTACTTACAAAGATCCTTCGAAGCATGGCATAATTTAAAACGAAGTTTTTCGTTCGGTTTCACTTTAACAATTCGCCTTCAACTATTTTATACATACACATCGTATAAAATAATATTCTTTTATTTTCCGGTTATTTCAATTCATCAACGATTTCGTACATCCTTTAAGTTAGCTAAATGAACAATGAACGAATGAAAACAAAAAGGATTACAAAGAGAGCGCATTTGACATTTTAAAAGCATTCCTTTTGTCTTTTTCTTTATTTAGAAGTGAAAGGAGAAAGATAGTTGATTGGCTCGATAGAAATGTTTTCGTTGTCGTTCCATTAAAGAAGCAAAATTCCAACGGTGTTTCGGGAAAGAGCGTGGAACCGAGAACGTTGATTAAAATTTCATTCGATCTCCTTTAAAAAATGTGACACATCTAGGAAAACTACAGTAATAAAAGCGAAATCGTACACATATAAAGGTATCTTCCTTTAACCTCATAACAAAGACGTTGATGGATTAAATGTTCGAAATAATATTATGGAAGCAAAACTCGAAAAACGATTCTCTTTTTTAAATACGAAACGTATTATAATTATATTATGAATACGAGATTGCATAACATTTTCTTAATTCTTTGATGAAAACATTCTGTGTACAGAAAATGTTTGTGTCAATTCCGGCGCATCCGCCATATTTTACTCGTAATTTTATTGCCCCATTTTTTGCGTATTAATTCGTTAGAATTATGTAGAAGCGAGGCTTTTAATATAAAATCTTACTTGAAATTACTTGTGAAATGTAAATAGGCTTCTGATGGCTCCTATTTTATATTTATATTCACGCAAATGAGATGTCATTATAAAGAGAAAGTCCATTTGAAGAAAGGACGAACACTGCGAAAAAATATATACATATTCTCTATAAATAATGAAATAACGAAAAATTCATTAGAACATCTTCAAAGTTGTAATTAAAGCTGAATGTTTAAAATATATACGCGCATAAGATACAGAGAGTAAAGACATTTCCGTTGAATGCTTCCTCGTTGAAAAGCGAATGAAAGAGAAGTTCTCGAAATGATGAAATGAATGTAAAAAGAAAGGAAAGGGTCCTAATTAGATCTAAATTAAGATTCTTGTTGCTTAAACCATCAATTATTACATTGTATCCAAATTTCTAATTATCATTTGTTATGGCAATACAATGGAAAATGGAATAAAAGGAAATTTGTTCGTTTCCTCACCCTCTCGTCTGCCTGGTTGTCAGTTTGAATTTTATTGGTTGTTAGAACGCTTGGTTTTAACAAGTAATTTTATTTGTAAAGTTGTAACAGAAGTAGATTTGGTCGATTAATTTCCTATTTTATTTCGCAGACACGAAAATTTCTTTATCCATTGTTGCAGTTTGTGTTTGTTATAATAGAAATTACGTTTCTGGTGCTGCAGGCGGCGTATTATATAAGAGTCATTGAACCAACTAATCGTTTCGATGAACACCGCGCTTCGGTTTGAAACTAATTAAGCTCGCCAATGTACGGGAAGAAGAAGTAGAAGAAGAGGAAGAAAAACGCGAAAGTACCTCTACAGAAACAAATATGAAATAAAATTGAAACGATAAGAGCGAGTCGGGGAATTAAATTTTCGTTTACCTCTAAAGCTGTTTTTAATCGCATGTTCCTATTTCGACTTTTTCTTTCATATCCTTTGTGCTCATTTAATCGACATCCCTGACCACGATTTTCAACAAACGGAGAAAATCGTTTTGCCTCACTCGAAAAGCGCACGAGAAATATTATAATTGAAATATAACATGTTGTTCTATAGAAGCTTATTTCTCTTTAGATTATCGATACGTGTGGAAGAATAAAAGCATTACCAAGAAACATAAATGGCCCTAAGAGTGTAATTTACTCGAGGGAAATAATTAACTTAGCTTAATGCGTTTTTCGCTCTCTTACATTAAGCATAAAAGTGGATGTCGTTAAAATGGAAAACAAGCGGTTATTTTTAATATTATGGAAATGGATTCTGTGCTGCGATATCGTTAACTTTGACTTGGACCCGACATAAATAAACTTGCGCAATTTTTCATTAATGTTCACGGATTCCTTACTAATTTTCGCGAATAATGCACAATTCCGAATGACGATCTAGCAAATAAAATCCGTGACCTTTTTGCGATACACATTTAATTTAATTCTTGATCCGTGGCATAGCGGTATTTTTCCGGTGCATTAATTTATTAGAGATAGGACGGCATTTACTTCGAAATGCGACATAGTTAACGAAATAACCGTACAGTACCGCGTAAAACGAGGTTAATCAACTCGAAACAACAACGTTATTTATTCTATAACGTACTCGATGAGAAGAAATTAAATGATAGAGAGAGAGAGCAAATAATACCGTTTACATAAAAGCATTTTCCAGTTAATTGTCAATGCAAATAATACATTCATCATTAGGCATATTCGCTAAATACAAACACGTCCTCGTTGTGTTTTTACGCACTTTTATGGTCATTATTAACGCCATCAAATATACAAGGACTTTCGCTGTTTTGGCAAAAAAAGTCATTTCGCATACACTCCGATTACCGCATTCAAATGGATATTATTGGGGTTTTAAGCCAACGAGAAAATTTAAACAATAAACACGTTTAAATAAAAAAGCACGTGCAATATATTTCAATGCCGCATAGCAGATTCACGTTCTCTGTTCATCTGAAAAAAATCACCGGCAAATTAAAAAGAACTTTTCTCTTGTTTGACGGCATTAAAAGAAATCTTTCAAACGTGACATTATCAAATTGTTATGTAACATACAAGCAGACAACAACCATATATAAGGTTTGTTTTTGGTAGCTGAAGACAATTCAATACAAAATAATTTCATACATTAAACGCGGCTTACAGAAATATTAATCAAAAATCGTTAGCATAAGTTTGCAAATCGTTGTTTATAATCGTTTGATGATCAAAAACAAAGCGAGATAATATTTTGTTCGAAAAATTGCTATAAAAGATATTTCAGTGATTAATGCGATCATCATCAATTTAAGTTTTCATTTTTTTTATCCAGAATGTATAAAGTATGCGAATGGAGCATTAGCATTCTATTAAGGACAAATTTATAAATTAATTTAGAGATAAGTAAACGTATGATGAAATCCAGCAGTCTTTTTAAAAAACACCGCATAATCCATTACATAATGTGTATCTAATATTACATTATAGATTATGTGGCCTTTAGCAATCTCGCTTGGAACGACATCGTATCGTTTACATACGTTGACTGATTACTAATAATATCCGTTAGTGCATAACGTGATATCGGTTTACACCTTTCATCAGTGCATATTAAAAAGGAAACTCATATAATGGAGCAGCAAAAAAATTTGAATGATTTTTACAGGAAGAATTATAATTGCTGTAATAACGGTAATTATAATATTCATTTCGCACAAAATTAAAAAATACCCACGTATTTACAAATTAACATTCCTCTAATTGTCGATGATCAGCATTTAAATGTAGTATATGAACAATTATTATAATAGTAAATTCGCTATAACTCTATAATGCAATTTGCATACATTATTGCTGCTAATAATCGATTTTAAATGATTTTCTGGTAAGTTAACGTAATGGGATTTTTAATAAATGTAATTATTAAAACGATATAAAAATTAGGAACAGCTCTAGATTTCTATTTGCATTTTTAGACGAATTGAAAATAAAATGAAAAAACTTTACAGTATTCAACGACAGAGAAAAAAAGTATCGTGGGAGAAATAAAAACGGACCCCGGGAAATATTAGTAAGGGCTGTAGTAATAACGAAAAAAGCTTTTCTTCCTCGAGGAAAATTCATATTAAATTACTTCGATATCGTGGCCGCTTTAATTTACAAACATTATTGATATTTATTTTATGAAAAAAGTTAATTTGTAGCTGCTGCTTAAAAAGATGTATATAAATTTAAAAAGCAGAATGCAGAAATTCGAATTTAATGAATTTCAATATCCAAATGGCAATTGAACGTCCATTTGAACAGACAGAAAAATCTTTGCGAATATACTTTCCTCCTGTATTAAAAATATAAAAGGCGAAATAAAAATGTATATATCGTTACTTTTGAGTGAATGTATAAAATTCGTCAGTTTTCAATAGTGCTCGTGGGAGATAAATCCCTATAAAAGAAAAGGGAGAAAAAATAAAATAAAACCGAACGGAAATCATTTTCACGCCGTTACTGCAGATTTCAGTCTACTTCAACATAGGAAGTCACTTATCTATCATATTCTTAACGTCGTAATGCGACAAGCAAAGAAAAAAGTGGATGACAGAACGAGTGGTGGAACCATTGAACGATAAATCTTTTTAAAGAATCTATCAGCGAATTGCATTATACGTACTACGTCCGATTTAATTATCGCTTAAAGGCAAAGATAGGATAGTTAAATTAATCGAAAACGCTTTACTACAAAAAAGAATGGAGAGGGACCTTTAAAAATCGTTCATAGGCAAAAGCATTAAATTACTTTTTCTTTTGAAACGAGCAAAAGGAAGAAATTCTTTTTCATATTACACCAATCGCAACTGAGAATTCGATGCGAGTTACCTTTGATGAGCGAAAATGAATGCTTACCTTCTGATATTGTTGTAATTAATATAGCGATTGCGACGCAAAGTCTCCTCGGGCGGTTATTCATAATTCTGTAAAAATAAAAGAGAAACAATAATTAAAACGTGTTCGTTTTTTGAACAAAATATTAAATTGGAACGCATATAACAGCAAGAGGGATTAAATAAAAGGTTTGTATGCTGGCAGAATAAAGAGTAAAGTAACAAAAAGAAAACAAGGAAAAGTAGAGACTAAAAAAAGGGGAAAAAGTAATGGCAAAGGATGTAGTATTTGAGAGGCTTTAGTATATGAGACTAATGCAAACAACTGGAACCGCATAGGAAAAGCAGCAGGAAAACTGGGAATCAGGGCTATAAAAGACGCGTTGTGCGTAATATGTAATAGCAACTTTTGATAGATCACCTGACGTTTAGTAGTTTCTGCTGTGTGTGTGTGTGTGTGTGTAAAAGTTTACGTGCGAGGGAATAAGAGAGACGAAAAAGGAAAGAGGAAAGTGCGAGAGAGTGAAGTAAAATTGGAATAAGAGAACGCCAGCGGACAATAAGCGTAGCACTGAGACTCCTTTTATGATTTACTATGGAATTGAATTAAATTAAGGAAGAACGTCAGAAAAAAAAATGAAATAATAAAAATGGAGAACGCAAAAATTTGCCCCAAAGAAAATTACATCCTTTTATATTCTCATAATCTAATTGAACAACATCGTGCATTTATATGTCAAACAGCAAAAGAAAAGGAGACATAACAGGAAAGCCTAATTTATAAAATATTTTCCCTTTATGTTTCAACTTAAATTTTCTTTCGCTTCTTTCCTCCACTTGTTCTAACTGCGAGCGCTCTCTTTGATAACAATTGTCCTCTGTATACTGTAGCAACATTTTTCATTACGATAATGTGCAGTTTGTGCTTAAGGAATTGCTGAAAAGCGTTAAATTATTTTCTAAATACGTTTCATTAATTTCAGTTAAGAACTATGGAGAATGCACAATAAAAGATAAAACAAACGACGAACGATAAGACGTCGCGAATAAATTTTAATTGTAACTGGCAACTTAGACGAGTGGGAATGGCTCTGAAACGAAACACTATGTGATATGTAAAATTGGCCACTTAGAGGCCATAACGTCTTGAACAAGAATTACCGTTCGTTTCCTAATTAATTTCTGGCGGATGCGCCCGGCTGCAATTACACTTGTAGCATGAATTTGTCGAGGAAGTTCCGCTCGAGCGATAAGACGACGAAGGAGGTTGAAGTATATACGCAAATGCTAATAATAATAACATTTACGGAATTTTTATTCTCCAACCCAACTTTATTTCGCATCTCGCAACGAGGGCGAGAAAGAGAGGCGACATATATCAGCGACGAAGAACAACAAATAGTGGAGGTATAACTCCCAGCCGTTAAACAATCTTGACGTAGAGCTTTCATGTTACAGATGGCACAAATCCTCCTAACACATGTACTACCACCGTCTGTCTACATAAACTTACTGTTTTCGTCCTACCGCCACACAATCGTCTTCTCCGATGCTTTCTCTTACTCTTCCGCAGACGTCGCGGAATCTTCACGAAAGAGCGAGAGAGCGAGCGAAATATGGAAAGATGCATATGTGTGTGTGTGTGTGTATGGGATTACGTACTACATTAAAATATATAGTATATGCCTCGGGAGGTATGTTGCTTTATCTCTTACAAATAGAAGTTTGACACAAGATTTATGTTACTTAGATAGTGGCGTTATACCTTTATCGTGCATCAAGGATGTCGTAATATAGATAGATACGTGGCTGAAATTGAAAATTTCGCAATTAATATTAATTACGATGATCGCATAATAGTTAATTATTTTCTTTGACGGTATTTTGTTATTAATGGAATGACGGTTGAAACGAACGAGATATTGCAATACGTTTCTTTTTCAGTTAATGCACTTGTCCTTGCAATAAAAGAAAATTATGGCGGAAACATAAAGGGTTACCAGTCTTTATTGCCAGCACACTGCCGATTTACGAGCAGGGCCTTTTGGAATATCAAGTACTTTCCTTGTTCTTTCGTGTGTTTCCTTCCTGAAAATGTTCTTGAATAATTCCTCGCAGCATAAAAGATAATATCAACAAGAATTTTTTTCCTGTTTAAGGATTTGTAAAAACGTTGTTTGCAATAAGAAAAAAATACTAATGAATCTTTTTATGGTAATGTTAACTTAGTAAGTGTAAGAGTGCTTATTAATACTAATTAAACACACTTGACGCCTCGAGACTGGCACACAAGTATTTTTCCGATGTCTCTTTCTATTTTCTTTTTAATTTCTTGTCCCACAAGTTTCGCGTTCACGAAAAAGGTAGAATCGTCGCACAAAAGGCAATCGAAAATGATCCAGCACAAGAACTATCTGAGTTTCAAAATAAGTGTATTGCAATTAGTGCAAAAGTAGACAACTCTCTAAGAGTGCAAAAATTTAACGAAAACTCAATACAAAACTCACATTCAAAGAATTTTTAATCGATCTTTAATGTTTACATCCATAATTAATCAGTTAGGGAGCAATAACTTGAACAAATAAATCATTTTTTGATCAAGATTGGTGCATATAATTATGCCGCGCTTTCGAATTGCATTATTTCTCAAAATTCACCAAAAAAAGTGTATAATGGTAAAACGATGAACATATGAAGTATTTAAAATCTGAATTCAAATTTTAACTGAATAGCCATTTGAAATCTGTTATAAACTATGTTTTATCGGGGATAAATACTAAATAATTAAATCGCTTAACTGGGGCAAGTGATTGCGTTTAAATGTGATTGAATAGTACAGCTAAAAGGCATAAAAGTAACTCAGTAAAATAAAGAGTGGCCATTATTGCATTATTGAACGGCAAAGCAGCAACACCAAACAAAAAAACACTCGAATGGTACGTCTACAGAAGATTTCCACCTGAACGAACTTTGTTTTTGAGATAAAAGATATGGAACACAATGGACATTAAAATGGGAATCAAATGCGTTTTATGTGTGTATTAGATCGTATATTCCGCACGAATAAATTAGTTTATGTTAACCGGATGCCAGAGATGTAATTTTGCGATCTAGTAATACTAGTTACTTGTGTATTCGTTGAATCGCATATCCTCTTATCAAACGGTAAACGTTACGTAATACAATCGAACTTTGCAGAAAAACAAATTGAGTTTAATCGAAATTGGAAATACAACGCAACAACAAAAAAATTACCTACATTACCTTCCCTCTTTCACAAAAGTTTCCGTGTGTTGCCGAGAATTGGTTGAAAATTCAGTAAAAATACACAAAGGTTTTAATTAGTTTTCAACTATACCTACACGGAAATAAAGACGGAAAATTCGGCTAGCAAAGTCGACGACGGATATGGAATTTTACGACTTGATTCATTAAAAAGAGAATCCTCGATGCGCCATTGCCATTCAGATAGTCGGACAATGGGCCAAGTGGAAGAAAACGGAGATGGAGCAACAAAAAGTTGAGAAAGACGGGAATAAAATGAAAATTATTTGATAGACGAACTCTAATGGGTCAGTTTGAATGGACGGACGATTTCGATTCAGGAAAAGAATGTCTACCAATCAATTTTGATGGTTATGTAAGAATAAAATGTGAAAGGAGAAGAAAAGCGAACCGAATCGAAGCAAACGAGCGAGATGTATTAATACAAAGAGAAAGGGAGAGAGATGGCATGTTAAATTTCCACGGGTATTGGTGAATCGTCAGTGAGATAGGATTAGATAGTTATGTGGAATAGATATGTCGGGATGACGAGAGAAGAAAATGGCACGGAGGGAATAGTTTTCGGGTTTATCCCGGCATTTTAATTTACCGTAGCCGTTTGCACAAACTCGCAATTATTCATGGTATCCTCGTTGAAATATTCCATTCGTTTTCTCTTATCGAAGGGACCATTTTAATTTTTTTAATTGCAACTCATCATCTCCACCCTTCGTTCGCACGCGGAAAATGTACGCGGTTGATTACTTTTCCGCCATCAACGACTCTTTGTTAAGATTCACACGCATTACAGCGGAATCGTGTCCATTTGAATTTGATAACGACATTCGTGTGTATGTGCACGTGTGCGTATAATAGGGTGCGAGATTATGCGAAATAATGTACGAGAAATATGATACATAGAATCGCAATGAAAGATGCGGCCATCCAATCGTAACATCCACTCGTTCCTCTCCCTGATACGTGTATATAATATACAATGTGATGCGCTACGATCGACGCTGCCACGTGATTTACACAATTTGTGTGGCACTACTGGAGGAATATGCTGTCTCAAATTGACAGCACGGTGTCGTTTGTCAGTTTTTCGCTTCGTCATAATCCCCAAATTGAATGTTACCTTTTATTTCATTTGATTTCTCTTTTTATAAGTGAGTTTATTTCCAAAAATTTATCGATAATTCGTCATTATTTGCACAAATTATTGAAACCACTGTAAAACAAATGGCGGATGCAAATATCTGAAAAGTTTGCGTATTGCTAACTTGAAAATATTACTGAAATTATGGATCACTTTGTATATGCCCTCTAGTTATACATATACCAACAATTAGTATCACACACGTTTACAGAAAAGTTTCTAGAATCCAATTTGGCATAATTTGAAATTTAAATTTCGCAACTGAACTGTTTAATATTTAAATTATATTTTATTAAAATCTACAACGACATTATACTTCTAGTAAATCTCTCTTTTTTCCGGCTTTATCACACCCACTTCATCGCGAATTTTTCTTAGTCTACTTTTTCTGTGCATCATTCGCCCCCGCAGCTTTTTCCCTCCCGTGCTTTCGCGTGCGAAATTAAAAGAATTATTTATTTAAAAACTTTTAATTTATTTGACGTCATTACGAAAATATAAGTTCATTAAATTAATAAGTTAATTTAAACGGCGAGCGAAATCGAGAATTCTAGTCTTAAGATTGAAATAAATAAAATGTGAAATATATGCGAGACGAGGGCGAGAGAAGCAAAAACTTTGTAAATTGGTGCATTTTAGCTAATTAAATACAAAAAGAAGACAAACGTAGATAAATATTCATTTGCGAAATGAAAGAAAAATAATAAATGGCAAGATAAAACTCGTTACTTGATATTTATCCTCGCTGGATGTAAGTGTATGCAGCCAGTTGGATGTGAAATAATAATGGCCATTTCTTGTGTTTACGGAAAATAGAAACGGGCTTTTCTTTTAGAAATCCTTCCGGTTTATTTTCCGCATCTCCGTTTTTCATCATTGAATTTTATATTCATTAAACGAAATAAACGCATACATACGGGGGGGAAACTTTAAAATCGCTTGTGCCAAACGACATTGTAATTGTTAATTAGGGAATATAATGGATATTGATACTGTAATTCGATAGGCCCGATTAACAAGAAAATATTAATTAACAATTTGCGTTAGTTGAAAACGTGACCTATTTTCCGAACGGGATAATCCCACGATCATAATTTATATTTAATCATTCATGGAACTTTCTTTTGCATCCATTCTTTTATTTTTTTAATTTCTTCGTGGCCCGTTAACCCACATTATATTCCACGTACGTTCCATATGTGGATGTATGTATGTGACATGTCCTAAGATCAATACATCGAAAAATTTAATCATACGTCTCGCATCTAGCATGTACTTTTTCGTCGTAGATGAAGAGAGTAAAAAAATATTACTTTCAACCATTGAGATAGTGTAATCCCTCGAGTAGATCCTGCTGTGACGCGCGGTATGCCATATGTAACTCTAGAGGAAACACGTTATCGAATACGGGAGTCGTTTATGGATGGGCGAAGCGAATGAGCAAAAAAGAAAATGGAAGAAACTGTTTGAGCAAAGAACAAACAGAAGTTCCCTTCGTCCTTATTCGTACTCGTTTATTATTACTTTACATTTCTTCTCCTACGATTCTTTTGTGCTACATCTACGAGCGTTCTTATTTATAATAAAAAAGGTTTCGCGGAAGCATGTTTTTAATTTTACATTTTCATATTTTTCCCTTTTCAGGTTTCCTCTCGCACAACTAATTTCAATTCTTTAATGGAAACGGCGCTCCCGTTTATACGTACGAGATCAATGAAATAAACGCGATGCAACCGCTATAAATGATTTTATAAATAAGAAATCACAAAAAAGAAATTGTAAAAGTGGCAACAGTAACATCAGCACCAAGGACGAAAAAGGAGAAAATGTATTAAAGATGGAACAGAACGGATATTGAAATATAAATTACGTGTCTTATATATAAAATCATTTTTTTCGTTTTGCAAGTGATACATCCGAAAATGTTGTGCTGGTGTGCAAAGTGACGAAGGAGACGAGGCGAAGGGAAATCGAGGAAAAATAGTAGATTGCATAACAAGCAGTTACCATGAAGGACCGAGATATAAATATTCGCGGGCGTATAGAAAGTATGTAAGTTGGGAAATTGATAGAGATGAAGGGAAGAAAAAATAAATACGTTTCTTACATGTTGTCGGCCTATATGGCAACGAAATTTTTGCCCTTCGTCCCATTCTTCTTTCTTTCCATTATTATTTTTGCTTTCGCTTTTGCATTCTGATACTTTTTCACAAGACATTAAATTTTTGTCTACGCTGCTTTATATGGATCTCGTACAAGTTCTTCTTGTTCCAATCTTATGATTGACATTCTCTTTTCGCCATTCTCGCTTTCGCATATCGTTTCGTCACGTTTCATAAGGCGACAACGAGATGCCGAACATGCAAAATGGCCAAACCGAGCCTATTTCAATCGACATGCAAATCCGCGCCAAGTAGGAGAAGAGTCATTCTTTCTGCGACGTTTACAAATTGCAATCGATTTATATGAGAGTTTAACCGATTTTTTCCCTTCTTCTCGCTAATTCTGGGTTGAATTATGACCAAATTTATAAATTGCGACTACGCTTCTTTTGGTCGTCTTAAACGACGTGCCCGCAATCTCGTGTTCGATGCGGTCATTCATATGAACTTCACGTAATTAAAATTATGCGCAAAAGACCGATTAAAGCAAAAAAATTTAATTTTGGGGCGAGGGGAAAAAATGCGGCCCTCTCGAACGCGTATATTTCAACTGAAGAGCGCATAATCCTTGCACGTATCCACATCGCACGATAATCTATGTGAGGGATAACGCATACGTAACGTTACATTTATATACGTTCACGTTTCTTAATATTAATCCCTATTTTACGATATGATAGCTCGCATCCGTGGCAGACGGTTTTATGGGCACATAACAATTTTGGTGCATGTTGCGAAACGGTAACACTTTAAGTTATTCAAACGTAATATTAGGCGTTTAATTATAATAAATTCGGTTTAATATTACGATTGTATTAATACTAATTAAAATGGAAGCGAATTAGTGAATGGCCCAACGCGAATCCCAATTGAAACTAACGAATATTTATCCGTTGATACGAGGGGGCACCCAAAAGAAACGAGAATTGCTTATTTATTTACTTCATTAAATTTAAGGAAATCTGTTTAGGACATTGATCCTCTGCAAAATACTATCCGCTAGATAATCTGCATTTGTTTCCAGCGATTTTTGTCTTTCTGCGTCCTGTAAACGATTTCTCTTTGGTTTTTCCTTAATCCTCGGGAGCTAGGTCAGGTGAGTAAAGGAGTATGAGGAACCGTGGTCATATTGCTTTACACCATACAGTGTTTCATTTTCAACACGTGTGAAGAGGCTCGCTGTCGAGTTGAAGCTTCCAGTCGCCAAAGAGCCACAATTTCAGGCTGCCTTTTTCTCAATGCCTCACGAAATCGTTTCAGCATTGCCAAGAAGTATAATATTTGTTTACAGTAGTATTCTGAGGAACGAATTCAATGTGAAGAACTCCTTTGATGGCGATAAAGAAAATCATCACTTCACGTGCTTGTTTTTGGCGTGGACCTGGCTTAGAGCTTCCTTGCCATAAGTTTTCCGAAGAATTCGAACGATATCACCCGCTGTGTTCTTTAACAGGAAACAGAATTTGATATTGGCGCGTTGTTCCTCAAAATTCGCGATCGTAAAATCACGGATGAACGTTAAAAAGGCTTTAAGAAATCAGTAATCAGTGCTCTGAATTCATTTTTCATGGTCGCCACTTGACAAACTGAGCAGGGAGTGTTAAGCAAGCGTATCCAGCGGAGGAAGCTGCCATCAATCAATTTGCGTACAGAAAATAATTCTCGTTTCTCTTGGATGTCCCCCGTACATTAAAAGGGCTACCACCATAAACACGCAAGATACACGAATTCAAAAGAGAGAAATATGTATCTGCGTGTATATGGAAATTAGTCTGCGAGAGTGACGTGGATTTGCTGTAGATTTTGGCACACACATAGACGTAGAAATTGCTCTACTGGCAGTTAAATGATTAAACATGTCTAGCATTAGTCGTATTGTATAACTCTTGTCGTCGTTTTGATATTATTTCTCGTATAAGTGAATCTCCGTACTACACTTGTACGGTTCCTTTAAAGCGCTTAATCCTAATGTGCTTATCCAGAAGCACACGTTTTCCTTAATGCCTCTTTAGTACTCGTACTAAGTGAGACTAAGGTGAACGGAATACGGTATCGTAACAATAATAAATTTGGTTTAGTCCCCGCCGATACGGTAACGTGGAAGACCCACCGATTTTGGCTTTTGTTAAAATTATTATATATTAACATAAATGATACGTGTGTACGTGGAATTTGGGCATTAAATCGCTAACAAGTTGGAATTACGTGTATTGCGCGGGGGGTAGGTAATCCGTGACAGTGAATTCTTGGGTTATTATAACGAATTATTATTAATATTACTATTATCATACACGTACTACAGAAAATGTATTCATATGAAAGTGTAAGAACGATATTATAAAATTTGCATATAATAGTATGTATGCATAATAATAAAACGCTGAACCTCGTTAACTTCTGCCCATGTTAAAGTAACAACGTTCGAATAGGAAAGGAGCCGGAATTAAAAGTGGGCAACAAAAATTTGCTTCCAATTTTTTTGTTATCAAGTTCGTAAAAATTGCTTTGGGCAACGAACTTTCAAATGAAACTTCCCACCGACTTGCTTCTTATGAGTTAAAGCAAGACAATGGTATTAATAATAAAACGCTTTGAAAGAGCATTAATCTTCAAAGGATCTTTTATAATTCAGGAAAGATAACTTTGCGTGCAAGTATAATGGACGAGGACGAAACCTGAAAAGCAGAAGATTGAATAGAAACTAAATGAAAAGTTTCGGAAATTTGTTTCCGTTTCATATGCAAGTGTCTTGTGCAAAGGGAAACTATAAAGTTGCCCGGAAGAAAATCGAATATAGATGAGGAGAGCGAAGGATATTAATAAAAATGAATTTGAATATGAATACCGTACGTAGATTTTATTTTAGTATTCTGATGAAAGCGGAACAACAATAAAAATACATTGTAAATTTAACACCTCCTTTATTTAAGTAGAGGTATTACGCAGACATACATATGAAATTTTATGTTAACGTCTTTTGGAATCGTTATTAAAACCATTGCAATAAAAATTATGCGTTTTGCCTGAAATGGAAATCTTTTGCCTCTTCCTCTTATACTGTGTAAAAAGAGGATTGAAATGGAAATATTTAAATGATGACGTTATAAAATTGTTGGCTTTCATAAATTAACGATTAGACAAATATCCGTGCGTTCCCACTATTAAATTGACCCGTAGATTCCACCGACTAAATTTCACGTTATAATATCAACCCTTTCGATACTAGGGAAACCGCAACAATTTTCGATTCGGTTAAATTTCGGATACCTTATCATCATTCGTTAATTTAACTAAAGGAAAATAATTAATTATGATTAGTTAACGATTTAGTGCTAAGAATTTGTATGGAGAGAAAAAGGTATTTAAGTGAAACGGGATTTTTCCGTTTTTTTTTGTAACCGCTTAATTTTTTGTTTTGCCCATCCATTCAATTAGATTAATAGACTTAATCTCGACCATTTTTATCCTTTACTTCTTCGTTCGGCGCTCGAGCGGCGGACAAGAAACGTATGAAAGCGTGTCGTGTGACAAATTATGTAACGATTAGAAAATTGCGGGGGCACAGCGAAAAAAACATCGAGTTTTCCCACAAGGAAAAAAAGGGGGAAAACGAGGCAGACTATTAAAAATTCATTTAATTAAGTAAATGGTTCCGGGGTATTAGTTGACTCCATTCTTATTACTATTTGAGGGATATCATTTACATTTTTTTTGCTTCTATTCCCATTCTAAGGCTACCATTTCTATCGCTTTTATTTCTTTTACTTGCTGCGTATCCACGAAATTTCAATGGTAACTTAGAACGGCGGAGAACGAGAGGGTGTCGGTTAAATTAGTCTTGTGTCCTGTTTTTAAGCAGTTTTACGTTGAAAATTTTAATCGTATACATTTATATGCAAATACATCCTTTATTTAAATATAAATACACTGGGGGAGATTTAATTAATCTCCACATCTGTATAAAATATGAATATCATTATTTTCCATCAACATGATTATTTATTATTATACTTACTTTTTTCTTTTTTTTTTCTCGTTGCTAAATAGCCAGTTTAATAATGTTAATGTAGGGCCAGGGTGTATGGAAATGCGTAACAATAATTATAATGGAATATTTATTTTTTTACTCCGGTCAGTTCTCGTTGTTTGCAAACGTAAAGCAAATTTGTACGTTAATAATAACATACTTACGCGTGGCACTTTGTCCATTACAAAAATATTCAACACTTGGCCAAATAAAAGAAAAAAATAATAATAAATGTTATTGCTACTCTTCTGTGTTTTTGTTACGTGACAAATAGAATTTAATTTGAAAATTGTTTACAATTGTCGAATTGAAAATCGACTTTATTAGCAACAATCGATAAAACAATACCGGCAAAATAATATTAATAACAACTTTCATTTGCTGTTTTATTCATTGCTCTACATTATAGATATTATTTATTAAATTCTAATTATTTATACGAATGTCCAAAGATACCGTTTTAGAAATAAAATATTAAAAGAATCAATATGAACCATGTACCTGAATGTGACATACAGAAAATAAATAATAAACATGCGGAAATTTTGGAATGGAATATTTATGCATAACAGTTACGAATGACGCGAAAAGTTTGCAATTGGTCCATCGAAACGTTAAACATGTATATAATATACGCAAACAAATTACACTCACTCTCGCAATTAGAAATCAATAAAAAAATCTAATTAAAAAAATCCTCGTCGTCCACATTTTAATCGTGTCATCGTATTCCCCGTTGAGACAATCTGACGCTTTAAGAAGATTACTGGAAAACAATCTTTTAACAGCTTGTAATAACGACGCTTCATCTTGTGCCTGTATTATTAGAACGTTACATAACGAGAATGCTTTACACCTCGGCGTCTACTGCTGATGATTACAAAACAAGTAGAAATTAACAGCGAAAAATTAAAAAATAATAATGATCCTCATTATTTATTGAAAACAAAACAAAAACCTGACGGCATTGATTTTCCATCATATTAAAACTTAATAAAAAGGTAAATCTTTAAATATTTGAAATAAATCAGCGAAAAGAGAGGGATCAATACAATTTCTTTTTCGTAACAAATTGCAACTAGTTCGCAACATGAAAGTGCTCTAACAAATTCTTTTCCATAGCGCTGTTTTCAAAGAAGCATGCACACACGCTTAGGTGCTTATGAAAAGGCGACAATATTTGCATTTCTTCCACGTTATCATTATAAAACGTTTCCAATACATTATAAAATGTGCAAACACATAAAATTCGAGATGTAAAAAACAGTGTTTTTCTCCGTTGTCTCGTTGTCCTCAAACGAGCTTTTTTATTATACGCATTCACACACCAAAAGGAACGTGAAAGCCGTCTATGGAATTACAGTAAACGAAAGAAATGATAAATTGATACTTAATCACGCTCACGATATGAAAAATATTTATGGCAATAATTTTATAAATTAGTTCCTAAACGAAAATGAAGAGGAACGAAAATAAAAAGGAATGTCGGGGGCAAATGTATTTGAAGACGAAGTAGTAAGAAGAGGGCCTGAGAAGTAAACTGAATGAAAAAAAATGTGTACAGAGAAAAGGAAAAATATCTTTGAATATAAAGGAAATGATTCAATTTTTCTTAGGAAGAGACGTCCGTAGCAGTTGGTGGAAGTTCGGTCATTCCGGCGTGTCGCGTCTCTTTCCTTCTCTTCTCGCGGTTGTCACACTTTCAGTCAAACACTTGTTTTCGAAAACTCTTGATTAATGATCTAACAGTAACGTTTTGTGTCTCTTGTTAGATACTTCTTAAACTTATACAGAAAAATATAGAAAGAGTTTTTAAGAGAGAGAGAGAGAGAGATCATCGGGGTCGCGGTGTATACTTAAGAATTTATTTAATGCCATATTGATCATTTATTTTCTCTTGCTCATTTTCTTTTTCTACTCTTCAACCATCCAGTGCTCATTTTTTGCCCGTTATTATTATTATCGTATCTTGTGCAGAAGGACGTAAAATTAATAATTTAATAAATTATTATTATATTATGGCAAAAAATAAGTATGGGAAAACTGATAAAAAAGCATTGGAAAGAAAAAAAAAACGGAAAACGGGAAAGTGTCAGGAGAAAATTCTGTATAATTTTTCTTGTCATTGTTGTTACATAACGTGAAGATAAAACTTTCCTTCTTCTTCATCATTATCGTCGTCTTCTTATACCTACATGTTTCCATCAAAATTGAAAACGAATCTCATGTCAAAATATTAAAAAAATCCCTTTTTTCATTATTCCACAAGACGAGCAAATGGAATTATTATTATTGCAACAGACTAAATATGTACAAGTTATAATTGGCTTCGAAAATTATACTGAAACGAGTGCAAAGCGACCTTTGCAATCTACATGTTTGCCAATTGCAGTTGTTTCATATTCGTACAAAAAAGTGATTTTTAAACAATTTCGCGCTAATAAAAGGTAGCGTGCAAACGGTTCAAAAATTACGTTTTTCGTTCATGTTCGTGCTCATTATTAAATAATAATAATTGCTTATTGGATGGGCACGCAATTGAAAAATAAATATTAGATCCGCATATCGGAAGTATTTAGAGTGTCGGTGCAAATAATTAAAAAGTTTTATTAAAGTTCGTTCGATACAATCGTTTGTATTTTACTCAATTAGCAATCTTCTGAAAGTGAATTATTATTTTACCAGATAAAGCTCTAAATTTAACGTGTTAATTACTCCATCGCCAAACTGAATATTGGGATTTTCAACGCGTTAATTTTAATGAAAATACGTATTAAACGGAATAAGGAAAATATCTTACAGTATCCAATAGTGAAAATGTGAACGACGAATATTAAACTCGCACGTGTGTTCGTTCGATAACGTTTTCGTTTTGAGTGTAAACACTTAATTTCACTTGGAAAAGCAGCCCTCAGTTGACACAATGCAAACATTTAATGTAATTTAATTTCAATATCATTCCTCATAATAACATTGTTTATCTAATTATTAAAACGAATTCATACGCTTGTTGTTATTATTGTTGTATTGTTATTTAACAGGTGCATATCTAATGTTCGTAATCGTTGTATTTTCAAGCAAAAATAATTATGTTAATATCAATCCACGTAAAATTTATGATATGTAAATTCAGGCCATTACAATACTTATAATTTTATAATTACCAAAAATGCAAAAAACTTGCTGAAATGATTGCGATTTTACCACAATTTAATTCAGGAAAATATTAGGTGAAATATCCAATTTTGTCATAGTATTTCTTTATAAATATTTCCCCAATGAAAAATGTTATCAGTATGCATCATTTGTACATCATTTTGAAGCTAAAGCGTTGTTCTTTCGTGTGATATTTATCTTCTTGGATTCTTTAATTTAACTGTATTTATTTTACCACTTTGGATGGACTTGCAGACCATTCGTAAAGTAAAAACCATGGATAAATTAGTGCCGCACAAAATAAACGAAAATTAACAAATTCGTCGTTTTGAATTATGTTTCGGTCTTCATTTACTCAATAATAATTTATTTGATCGCATTGGGACGTACAATGAGAAATGGATCTTGTACGAGAACCAGCGACGCTCAGCTCATTGGCTGGACAACGAAGAAGTTCCCAAACTCTCTCCAAGGCGCAGAATTTCCGCCAGACGAAAATTATTTGGTGGTCCGCAGTCGGTTCAGTACAGTTTCGTGAAACCCAACGAAACCATTGCAGCTGAGAAGTGCTGCCAGCAGTTCAATGAAAGGCATGAAACACTAAGGCGTTTTTTTTTTGTCTACGTCAATGCTTGTTCCTACATTGATCTGACCCACGAAACTCTGCCTTATCCCCCATACTCACAAGATCTATCGCCAATAACATGTATTGACACTTAAAACGGCAATTTTGGTTTTATCGACTACTTCATTTTGCAACTTATACCTTTCAATCTCAAAAGCACTTGTGCCAGCCTTCCTCCAGCTTTCTGATTCTTTTGCAGAAGTGAGTTTCTCGAACAACCTTAATACCCAGTCACCTATTGCTTTGAGCCGAATCTTTATTAGGTCATTAATGCTTGGAGTTTCCTGAAAGCATCTTTCACAAGGCGTTTTCGTGTGCAATTAATTGTGCAAAATAAAATAAACTTTTTCAGTTTTAGCTGCTACTGGCCTTTACTATCTCGCCCAACATCAGTCGCTTATTATCAAGAGCATTGCATGGACTTTATTGCTGATTTCAAGCGTGACTACTATGTTTGAACCTTCAGGACATGATGCATTTCTAATGCTTCTTGTACCGTTTTCAAACTCGTTCCCCCAAATATAGACGGTTTCATAAGGGAATGAGTCACCCAATGTGGACAGAATTCGTTCATGGATTTCCTTCGCTGTTTGCCCTTCCAAAAAGCGGAATTGAATAACATTTTGAATTCCAATTTTATCCATTTTGCTTATCACTCGAAACATTTAAATTTAAATGAACTTTTAAGCAACTTATTATTACCAGAATTACTCGCAACATTAAAGTAGTCATTGAGAAGGATGAAATTTTATGGCTGCGGCGAAATGTTTTCTTAGGGCCTACTATAAGTAAGATATTCATCAATCCGCCCTCGTAAAACGTTCGCAAATGGAGAACTACAGAGTGTTTTGTCAACGGAATAAATAAACTTGTTTCTTGCTGACAAAAGTCTTAGATGCCAATGGCTTTTATTTCGTTTAAAGTTGAGTTTAAGGGAGAGTTAAGGTTGATAGGAAAATCGGATTGATAGTATTTATACGTAAAACGGGGCAAATATTCGCCAGAATTAATGTCTACGCGAATGTGTTTTACATTTAAGTTGCTCACAAGAAAACGATTGAAAGTGCTTGCTTCTTTCCTCCCCAAATTGAACCGTTTGAAATGACGGAGTGAATAATCCCGTCAAACGGATCCGTTCGCATTTAATCTATTCGATCGTAATAAATGTTATAATACATTTGAGTTATACTAAATTAATTTTCACTTATGTTTCAGTAATGGCATCGCGCATACACACACATACATTTAGTTTGTAACGTGTAATGATGCTTTGATGGAAAATAATACCGTTCACATACACAAGCACCTATTCCTGCATACGTATATTATTATGATGATGTCATTTGCGTTATTGAATAGAAAAGATGTATTAAAACGTGATCTCTACAGTTTGAGTGTGGATGTATAATATGTATGTAGAAAGGCAGCAGTACCAAAAGATCTGTGGTATAAAATGTGTGTGGAGCGAGAATGTGAGATAAACTTATTATATTATTATCTAGGTATAATGTACTCCTCTGCTGTTCGCGTCTTCATATGGGGATGGTTACATAACGTCTTCCTTTCTATTCAATTGTCGTATCTTTTGAATTGTTAAAAGGGAAAGATACGTTATATAATGGGTACAATAGAATAATGCATAAATACATTATACATAGATATATTTATATCGTTTTTGTAGTGTTTATTTAAACACAAGAAACGAGCGAATTGAATGGAGGACTCTCGTCCATCCTCCCTCGCATCCGCCATTCGTTTTATTTTCTTCATGAACGAATTTAAACGTTATACCAATTCACATAGACAACGACTTACACGCAAACATTCACGTATATCACTAAAGACCGATGTTGTAAGAAGACGGCGGGGAAGCAAAAGGAATAAGACACTATGTTGTCGTAGATATTTTTCTAAAATGTTACATTTTCAATGTGCAACCAGAGACCAATTACGTACTACAACAGTAGACAGATATGGCCGAATCGTAATTTTATTGTTTATATAGACACGCATACACATGGTTTATACATGAGGTTGTCCCTTATACTGCACATATTAAATTTGATTTAAAATGTTTACATTTGCTTTTGATACCGGTCTCCGGAGCCGAGACTGTCCAACCATAGACGGCAGCATTTAGCAGAGAAGGAAAACGGAAATAGGAATAAAATCCCATTCGATTTACTTCAACGGGCAAAAGATTGAGCATAAATAAACTTTGGTAGGAGAGATTTTCGCTATACAGTAATAAATTCCATTTTATTCGGTAAATGTTTTTCCTTAACGTCGAGGTTTATTATTTCATTATCCACCTGCCTTTCGCTCGCTCTTTCACGTGAAATACAATTCATCGCTTCTTTCGTTCGCTTAATCTTAAAGATGTGTAATTCCGCCTTTTAACAATGGGAACAAGGATAACCTTTAATTGCGGCAGAGAGTGTTGGATTGTTTCTATTCTTTCGAGCGGACCACTAAGTCACAAACCGTTAACTTCAATTTCCCAAGAGTGTAGGGTGGAGAAGGAAGGACCCTTGGAAATGGTAGGTTAACGAGTCTCGATGGGAGACATTACAAACCACTATAATTTAAGAGGTTTCACTATAACATCATCTAGCTACTAATGCCGCTACCATTCGCATACACACATAGAGGAAACGCAATTCGCCACTAAAATCTGAAACTGATTTCGGATTTATGTTTTTTTTTTACCGCTGCGGTTGAACTGAACGTTTCTGTCGCAAGAATTCAGCGTTCTCTTGCGCGAGATGGATTTTTTAAATAATTGATCCGAAATGTGTGTTGTGAATTATTCGATATTCCACGTACAAACTATAAGATTAATAAATAAAAAGAAATAAGATGGGAACGATGCATTTTAGATGTGCAATCTATACGGTACTAGTAGGAGGATATGGCGTTAGAGGTAGAATATGACGCGCACAAAGAATTGGATGGCCCTAGTGCTTGCCGTGTATGTGCTTGCAATCTGAATACGTGATAGAATCGATATTGTACAGGCGTGAGTTTCAAAAGAAAATTCTATTCGGATACAAAACAAAAACAAACAAAAGGAATAAAATGAAATAAATTGCATAATAATCTCCTTTGAAAGGTAACGCTGATTCAGCGTGCGAAATATTCCCCTCGTAGAACTAGATAAATCGATTAATTTTTATTCATAATTTCATCCACCTTTCCATTAATTTTACTTATTGTGAGCAAACAACGGACGAAGACCAATTTAACAAGCAAAACAAATTGAATAATTTGACGCTTAATTAAGTTTACAAGAAAGACGTCGTTATTGACGAACCAATTAAGAAAATAGTCGAGGGCAAAAATCGTGTTCTTGATGGAAAACGAATTCAATTACGGCTTTTATTTAAAAAAATAAAATTAAATAGCAGCCCTATTGGTACAACTTCTCCGTTTACTTTTAATACGTCTACCGTATTCGATTTATAAAGCAATTTTCAGTGAAAGAAATTATTAATTATGATTACGTTAATGAAAATAATTCGATGTCTAATTGAAATGATTTATTTTTCAAACAAAACCCAATTAAATTCGCATAAACTATGTTATGAAGTTATTCGAATCGAATTAATAAAATTAATTCTGAACTGAAATAAATTCTTATCAGGAGGCAATATAAAACTTTTCATTCCTTGAAATTAATTAAGTAATACTGGTAGGAATGTAGTAGATTTAATGATGAATTGAGAGATATAGAAAGTTTAGAAGTTGACTTTCTTTTGCCAAAGTTAACGTTTGCGAAACTTCTTGATATTCCAAGAACGTTTGTTATCATTTGTAATGGTTTATTTTGGGTTCTTTTGACAATTAAATATGGAGAGAAATATAGCAAATATCAGCTATTTGAAATGTACTCAACAAATCGCCTATAATAACAAAAAGAATGAGAAAAGTTTTAGTTTATTTGTAAATTTGCTTATTGTACCAACAGTTTATAATAATTTATGGTAAAATTTTAGTATTCATTTGTTTTATTTTGAACATGGTACCCGTAAAGTTTTGTTAGTAGAGTTTTGTTTATTCAGCTCGTAATGAAACATTTTTGCAATGTAAGTATTTTCTTTTACGTGAGTAATCTTATTATTCTTGGCGTTATATTGATTGCTATTTTAACCCGATTCAGCAAAATTGGTGGAGATGAACATTCTTGTGCTTTATATAGCTAATAAGAGTCTAATTAACCTGCTCTATACTGATTTAAAATAAACTTTATTATTAATTTTATACAATATGATGTTATGCGGAGGAATCGGTGGAATCGCTGTTTCTAATTTAAGCGTTACAAACTGAAAATTAATTAAAATGAAACATAAGCTAATAACATACGACAACGGGTGGTTTTATCAATCAAAATCACGAATGCAATATATTCATATTAAAAGTGAATATCCTTCTCTAAGAGCCTTCCTCTAGGTCTAATATATGAGGATGTGTTTAAAACCGAATAAAAACAAAAAAGGAAGAGACATATCGCCTAGTAATAGTGCAACATTTGCGATTTGTATGAGGTAAAATAATATTACAAAAGACATCAAAGAGAAAAACGAATTCATGTGTGTGTGTTATATGTTGAGTTATAGAAGTAATTTTGCAGCATCATATATAAACCAAGTGGAGGAAAAAGAACACATTTTCAGATGGATGTACACACATACACACAAACAATATAACTATGGTTATATTATAACAGTATAAAAGGAAAATATATTTTATGGCACGTAAAACGTTGATTGCGTCCTGATATATACTACCCTTAGAAAATGTATATTCCGTGTGTGTGTGTGTTGTAGGGTTTTCTCTCTCTTCTCCCTTTGTTCGGCTTCTTTTTTATTATTTATTTAATAGTTATATTAACCCATAAAAATATTTCGAGCAAATTTCACATTATTATTATTGTCGTTATTAAACGTTCCGCAGACGATTACACCGCTTCCATGTCGCAGTTAATAAAACTATTATTTATTATATCGGTGCTTGGGAAATAAAATTAAATTGTCACGATAATCACATTTCAGATGGACTCTTTATAGTTGGGAAATTAACAAAATTATCGCCCAATCTAAATCCCTAAATTGTTAATAAGGAACTTTATAAATATCATAATAGCTCGCTCGCTCAGCTCAAATTTTCATTACTGAACTATTCATCAACTTGTTTAATAAACGACATAAAGATATGTACGCAAAAAATGAGGAAAAGCAGTTTCGACAATAAAGTTTTCCATCTAATGCACACTAGTGAATCGAAAAAAACAATTCACTTGCAAGCTTCTTTATTTATTTTTTATTAATAACTTCTAATTGAATACACAAGGAAAGTTTTTTAATCATTATTTATTACGAACTTTTGACCTATTGATTTCTGCACGCTTGCTTAATTCCTGATAAAAGTTCATCTTACTTTGACTCTTCAATTTAAAATGTACATAAAGTGAGAATCAAAATTTACATTAAAGCACAATGAAGTTCGCTTATAACGAACACATATTACAAAAGTGTGGATAACACCGTAAAATGTTTCATTAATTTTGGTTTTCCTTCTACTAAAAATTTAATTATTTTATTTCAAAGCGCGACTTAAAAAACCTGAAAAGTTGCCCTCTTCTCTATGCAACTTATCCTTAAATATTTTTTGGTGAATTGATGAATAAAAGTTGACACGATTAATATAAAATATCACGTCTTTTGCTAAGTTAATTAAACTTAGGAATGGTCATTGAAGGTGTTTAAAAGTTAAGATTGCAACAATTGCGTTTTGAGTGCATAAACTTGTATTGAAAGCTACAAAGGAAGACTGCAAATTAACAAGAAAAACGAGCACATGGAATTCGAATCCACCCTGTACGTTGAAATTATAAAATAAACCAATTTGTTTGTTTCAGAAGCCCTCGCGAAAATTAGCTTGTTTTTGTGCCATAAATATTTTAAATCACCTTGTTAATTAAACTGATAAAATTGTTGCTGTATGTGTGTGTGTGTGGATTAAAATTTCAAATGAAATAAAAAATATAAACGTATATAGGATAATTACGAGGATTTTATTTGCGAGATGATGATATAATTTTATTAAACACCATTATTAATAATAGTGATAATACGAAAGTAAAGGATATAAAATGGAATGTCCTTTTTGTGTGTCTGGTTTTACTGTTGTTGTTATTATTTTGTCTAGGTATTAATTCAGGGCGAAACCAGCGAAGAGAGGAAAAAAAGGTAACCGCAATTTTCGAGTAATATAATCCTATTATTATAAACTAACCGAATGGTCTGCGTTAGGAAATGTACCAAATTAAAGCTGTGGCTAATATTCTTTTTTTCTCATTATGTTTTGTCTCTTTTCCCCTCGTTACGTGTCTACATTTCGAATTAGATAAAACATGTAAATGATGCAAATTGTATACAAAAAGAACCTTTCGTTTGTGATATGCATACATTACAATCATTAATTGCAGTATTATATTTTGATAGATCGTCAATAACATGGAAATCGAACATTATTACATACATTACCTGATTGACAATTCTTTTTTCAGTAGTAAAATATTAATTACAAATTTATTCAAATACATTATTCAAACTAGAATCCTTCAGGGGAAAATTGAAATGCATATAAATCATTGAAGTTAATTTTTTTTTGTGGCAATTGCGTTAAATATTATTAGAAACAACCTCGATAATTAAAATTCCCTCTAGCATTTCACGTTAGCTTTGATCACAAAATACAATATATAGGGTGTTTAACAAGGGGTGTATCCTGTAGTATGAATCTTATGACTCTTAGACCTTGAAAATATCTTTAGTGAATCTTGTCACGAACGTAGACGAGACAGAGGAGTGAACGAAGTAATTATGTCTGCAGAATTTAATTAAGACTATTTGAAATTAAGATTACCTAATAGAAGTGGTAGTGGCAGAATGTAGTAATAGTGTTTTAGGGGGAGGCTAAAATTTCAAGTCAAACACGAATTTACATCAATCTTGTTTAAATTGTTAGTTTAAGCAGCGTTGAATTTTTATGTTCATTATTTAATCTCACTGTTATTCCTTTTAATCTTGTTTACATTAATCCACGTTTTGCCTAAATAATTTGGGCCATTCAAATAATACATTTTATATACGATTACTTTCATCTTTTCAAATTGTTGAATCTACAATAACTATCATTATCGTGCAGTCAATTTTGTTTTATATTAAATTTTCTCGGAAAATGCTACGCTTTGCAATGGGTAGAAGTGTAAAATGCAATAGGAAATGAGAGGAAATTTTACTACCCAGGATTATGGCATTTTTCTAACTTCCGTCCAATGAAAAATGCCGTAGGAAAATAGAGAGACGAAGAACAACAAGTTCATGTTATTCCATTGTTGTCCTTATTTGTTTTTATCGCCTCTCTTGTTCCATTATATGCACATGAATTGAATCAATATCATAGACAAATTGTTCGGTATCTGATAACGATGAACGATTATCCGCATTATATCGGATTATTTTTTTCGTTACGTTTTTCAAATAACGACGAAACGCATCCTTTCAAATACCCATAATACTAATCAACTTAATAAATGGATAATATTAGTTATTGATTGTATAAAAAATATACTGATTATCTTTGTTATCAATATTTGTTGAAAAAATATTGTAAATTAATTGAATTCAGATTTTATTTATTCATACACTTTAATTTTAATTGATTCTGTGACAATGTTTTATTTTTGTGAGGATTAACCGGAAATCAATAAATTGAATCCTAAATAATTCACGAATGTGCATAATAAAATGCAATTAATAAATATAAACTGGCGATTGAATTTATAATAAATATGCATGAACCTGACACCAATTTCGAAAAGTCGAAACTGCTTTCGTAGATGATCAATTTTAACCATGACCTCAATTTTAATCAATTAACGAATTATAATGCAATACGTTTGATCTATTTCCAAATTATGGAGCTGTTTCCAACGTCGGCTCAAGTCCCGACAACACGAGTTCTCGCGTATACGAGGAGGTAGAGAGAGAGAGTCGCTGGCTCGCTGCGCTCTCGTGTATGCTAGCGCGCAAAGTATGTCGATGTTTCTTAAAAATTCTTTCGAGGCAATAAGGCATTAATAATTTGAATTTTGAAACACGGCAATAGAAAGGGAAGAGATTGGGGATTAAACTGGAACAGGAATTTTTGTAATCGAACGAAAATTGCCTGAGTTATGATCGTGTAAACACGTTGGATAAAGGAATGATTCAATTAAAAGCATTTTTAACATACTAGGAACATACTTGCATTAGCAGATGATATAAAACTGGAAATAATTCCAAAAGGGCACACATTAGGCAAGTGATATGTTTAATAAAATATCCTTAGAATTGAATCAGGAATCCAAAAAAGCCAAAAAATGTATAGCATTGTATTTAAAATAAGGAAGTTAGTGTCAGTTTCCGGTATAACCGGAAGTAAAATGAACGCTTAAGTTACGGCAGTAGAAGGGCCGAGGCATGACAAGTAAGAGAGAAAAAAACTTTTTCCAAATATCTCAATATTTCGCCTAGTTGTCCTCAATCCTTTCCTTCGTTATAGAATTGTCGACAAATCCTTCTGTAGAGTTCTAAGAGTCGAAGTACGGTTAAATAAATTGAGAAAAGTGGCATAATCGAAGAGAAACTTGGCACTTAAGTTACACCGTTGGAAAGGTGAAAGATTGAGCATCACAATGAAACTAGAATTTTTGAAATTGATTGAAAATTACCTTAGTTAGGGCAGTTTTAATTTTGCCGAACCGTTTTACCGCGTCGATAAAAGCTGTTGTACCGAGAAATCGCTCGTAAATCATATTAATTATTATTTAATTGCTTCAGCGCCATTTTTTCGGACCGCCTTTTTAAAAGGTTTAAAGGTCCACAATCTAAACATAAACAATCATAACACGTGGGTTTATCGGTCGTACTTGCGAAGTTAAATCACCATCGAATTCTTTATTCGCTGATTATTAAATTGGACCTTATTTATTCTTCTTCTTTCCTTTCATTCTTCTTTTAACATCGGTTATTAATTAAATTTTGTTACATTTACGATGATAAATAGTCTTAGATTTAGCACGAATTATTGCAAAGATACCATTCGACAGTCGAAAAAATCGGAAAGATTTCTATTCACTTGCTATTTTCTGCAAACTAATCTCGATTTTGTAGCAAAAAAAAATAAAAAATAGGGATAAGGTCCCTCTCTGCCCGATGTAGCAAAGTCTTCGGGTACTACCGGGGTTCGAATATTGAGTAGCTATTTTTGTTTTAATAGGTCAACAAATTAATAATCACCGAAATGAATCAGTATGAATCGTTTGGCTTCACGGGGAATCCTTTGACTCTCGAGTTGGTTTGATAACACCTGGGTTTATCGTTCGTACTTGCGAAGTTGAATAACCATCGAAATTTCGCTGATTATTACTTCCGCTTTCTTTTAGCATTGTTTATTAATTACTTTCTATAACATTTAATATGACCTAAGACAATGTTATTTCGGTTTTGGAGTGTCGAAAAGAACGGCAAGTGTTTATTTGAGTGTGCTGCTAGATTCAATATAGCACCGGCAGCGCTTAACGGTTGTTTCATCTCGTTAAAATAAGCCGAAAAGTTCCTATAAACCATGGTCCGAAAATGCTTGGTCTTCGGGATATGGACCTTCAAGCATATTTTGTTTTGGGCTTTGGGGAATCTTAATTTCATGTTAAGGAGCTTCTTTTGACGTTATTTCAAACTTTGAAAGCTTCTGGAAAGTGGTGTTCTCGATGGCCTACTTCTTTCCAGAAACCACAACTTTTTAGCCTTTAGAATTTTGACCATTTGGAACGGATAATTAGGATAGCTTGTCAGTACGATGTCAGTCAGTGGAATGATTCTTAGTGTTATTCTTTTGATAATTAAAAAACATAAAATTTCTCGATAATGGTGCAAGATAGCGCTAGCCAGCAAGAGTGCCTTTTCGATTCAGAAGATATGAGGGATCCTAATTATCCGTTCCAAATGGTCAAAATTCTAAAGGCTAAAAAGTTGTGGTTTCTGGAAAGAAGTAGGCCATCGAGAACACCACTTTCCAGAAGCTTTCAAAGTTTGAAATAACGTCAAAAGGAGCTCCTTAACATGAAATTAAGATTCCCCAAAGCCCAAAACAAAATATGCTTGAAGGTCCATATCTCGAAGACCAAGCATTTTCGGACCATGGTTTCGGACCATGGTTTATAGGAACTTTTCGGCTTATTTTAACGAGATGAAACAACCGTTAAGCGCTGCCGGTGCTATATTGAATCTAGCAGCACACTCCAACAAACACTTGCCGTTCTTTTCGACACTCCAAAACCGAAATAACATTGTCTTAGGTCTTAAATGTTATAGAATGTAATTAATAAACAATGCTAAAAGAAAGCGGAAGTAATAATCAGCGAAATTTCGATGGTTATTTAACTTCGCAAGTACGAGCGATAAACCCAGGTGTTATCAAACCAACTCGAGAGTCAAAGGATTCCCCGTGAAGCCAAACGATTCATACTGATTCATTTCGGTGATTATTAATTTGTTGACCTATTAAAACAAAAATAGCTACTCAATATTCGAACCCCGGTAGTACCCGAAGACTTTGCTACATCGGGCAGAGAGGGACCTTATCCCTATTTTTTATTTTTTTTTGCTACAAAATCGAGATTTGTTTGCAGAAAATACCAAGTGAATAGAAATCTTTCCGATTTTTTCAACTGTCGAATTGTATTATCTTTGCAATAATTCGTGCTAAATCTAAGACTATTTATCATCGTAAATGTAACAAAATTTAATTAATAACCGATGTTAAAAGAAGAATGAAAGGAAAGAAGAAGAATAAATAAGGTCCAATTTAATAATCAGCGAATAAAGAATTCGATGGTGATTTAACTTCGCAAGTACGACCGATAAACCCACGTGTTATGATTGTTTATGTTTAGATTGTGGACCTTTAAACCTTTTAAAAAGGCGGTCCGAAAAAATGGCGCTGAAGCAATTAAATAATAATTAATATGATTTACGAGCGATTTCTTGGTACAACAGCTTTTATCGACGCGGTAAAACGGTTCGGCAAAATTAAAACTGCCCTAACTAAGGTAATTTTCAATCAATTTCAAAAATTCTAGTTTCATTGTGATGCTCAATCTTTCACCTTTCCAACGGTGTAACTTAAGTGCCAAGTTTCTCTTCGATTATGCCATTTTTCTCAATTTATTTAACCGTACTTCGACTCTTAGAACTCTACAGAAGGATTTGTCGACAATTCTATAACGAAGGAAAGGATTGAGGACAACTAGGCGAAATATTGAGATATTTGGAAAAAGTTTTTTTCTCTCTTACTTGTCATGCCTCGGCCCTTCTAGTGCCGTAACTTAAGCGTTCATTTTACTTCCGGTTATACCGGAAACTGACACTAACTTCCTTATTTTAAATACAATGCTATACATTTTTTGGCTTTTTTGGATTCCTGATTCAATTCTAAGGATATTTTATTAAACATATCACTTGCCTAATGTGTGCCCTTTTGGAATTATTTCCAGTTTTATATCATCTGCTAATGCAAGTATGTTCCTAGTATGTTAAAAATGCTTTTAATTGAATCATTCCTTTATCCAACGTGTTTACACGATCATAACTCAGGCAATTTTCGTTCGATTACAAAAATTCCTGTTCCAGTTTAATCCCCAATCTCTTCCCTTTCTATTGCCGTGTTTCAAAATTCAAATTATTAATGCCTTATTGCCTCGAAAGAATTTTTAAGAAACATCGACATACTTTGCGCGCTAGCATACACGAGAGCGCAGCGAGCCAGCGACTCTCTCTCTCTACCTCCTCGTATACGCGAGAACTCGTGTTGTCGGGACTTGAGCCGACATTGGAAACAGCTCCTATATTAGACTGAATTCAATAGTTTCGCGTATTACAGTATCTTTCGAAAACAGGCATTTCAAATAATTTCTTCTAAAGAACGAGGAGAAAATAAACATTATTTGAATAAAAACGAATTATGTTTAAGATTCACTAAATAATTAGTGTTAACAAAATAATCAAAAAAGGAACAATCAGCAAAATGTATGTGATTAATTTTTTGTTCAAACATAAATTAATATTTAAAACAATACTTACTCTGAGAAATTACCGCGTCTTTATCATTCCCAATAACCTGTAAACAGAACTAGAATTAATCAAAGTTGAACATACAAAATTCAGTTATCAATTGCTAGTAATTATTACTGGCATGTAACACAATTTAAATTGTAATAACAGAAATCGATTTCACAATGAAAGAGAACTGAAACAAAAATCAATTAAAGAACATTGTCATATATATGTAGAGAAAATGAAGAAAATGGGTATTTAAATTATTTAAAAAAATTCCATTTAAAATCGATTCAAATTAAATTTTCAATAGTAACAACCGTTACAAAAAAAAAACATCGTCAATTTTTTTTAACTTTCAATTATCATGCAGCATTTCTAATTTTGATATGGAAGCCTTTCATAAATGATGTAGGCAATTATAAATTAATAACGGAGTAACATTCTGTTATAAAAAAATCGTGTACGTGTCATTTTTTCATACAAATCAATTAATGAATTTTATACTATAATTCGAACCGAAGTAGAAAAAAAAACATGCTATTTTTAATTTGGTGGCGCTCTCGCAAAGTAATTACTTTACATTTGACCTTTTCAAGATGCACAAGATCGTTGCTCATGTTTGATAGCGAAATATAATCGAATATTTCACTTCATTCTAATTCTCAATTAATATATGATAAGTATACGTCGATGTACGGTTTTCCTATTGTGGTTTCGCTAAATATTGAAAGCGACAGTTGCAATGCTAAAGACAGCGTTGGTTTGCGCCCTTTTACCAGAAAATATTTAAATAATAATTTTGGTTTGGAAAATTTATTATTAAATCAGCAGAGAAATTAAGATTGAGGTAAGCGACGTTACGATCGATAAATCTCTTTCTTTACGCTGGTGCGAATCCCTAAACCCAAAGCGTTATGAAGAAACTGCATTTCCTTATTCATTCTGTCTACAACAGCGACGCATCATTTCTCATCCTTTCCAGGTGAAAATTTCTAAATAAAATCATTTATCCTGAACATTTAACATATTTTCAACATTATTTAACGATTTATATTATGTGCTATGTATGTGTAAGATTTTCTTGTGGATGACCGAATGCCCAGTCGAACGGAAAATAGAAATATTAAATGTGCCTCGCTTATATGAATTTCTCGAACAGCAAGAGAAAACAAAAAATATTGATACAGAATAAGAGAAAAAATATTAGAATAAAATAGCTTCCATTTATATAATCCAATATATTAAATGTTAAATTTGGAAAAGAGAAGAACAAAGAAAGGAATTGGAAATATGGCGAAAGACAGAGAACAACGATTAGAAAATCAATTTCGCATTTTCGGCGATACAAGAACTATAATAATATTTATGGCAATGCAAATGTTTGTTATAAAATGGATAAATATATCTTTTCTCAAAAAAAAAAACGAATCAAGTGTAAGATTTATAGCTTTACAAAAAGGAAGATTTTAATAATAATATAATATGAAGCATGAATTTAGAATCCTTTTAAATTTCGCAATATTTACATGTAACATTTCGAAGAAAGTTTAGGGATGGTGACATGGTTTTACATCTAAAACGACTTTTTTTCTCTTGCCGATCATTTTTTATTCGATAGTAATCGAAATCAAAGACTTACATTTATTATAAATCTTAGTAAACCAACAGTCATGCATGTGGAATTACAAGATATAATGGCATATAATAAATTTTATTCTATCTGCAGATATTTGAGAGTCACATTGATTCTTGATTTGTTGTTTGCTCTCTATCTTCAATAATAAGAATGAAAAATGTTACGGAAGTTTTACGGATCAATTCGTTTCCTTCTTTTTGTATTCTTCTGCGCCCATTTTCCTTTTGGGCAATCAATGTATGAAAATGAAGAATTCCTTGCCTAATAAATTCTTAGGTGCGCAACAATAATAGCGATAATAGCAATATAATATGTACGTCAAGTAATAGCACAAAATGGTTTATTGATAATTAACTTGTTAACAAACTACTTTGCAAACAAAGTAAAGACAGCAAGACGGAAGTTGATTTATGGCCCGAGCCTTGTGTTAATATACAGTGTTCGGTTTTTTGGCGTTAATTAAAAAAATAATTTTCTTGTAGAAATTACAATTAATTTGAATCGTTTGGGATATAAAGTTGTGATGATGGAGTTACTTTCAAAAACGAAACATTGAATGTATTATTAAACCTATTGCAAAAACCGAGAGTATTTTTATGAGATTCGAACAGTTTAGAAAGATAAAACAAAGAACATACAATAAACACGAGTCTCTTAAGAAAACTTTTCAAATATGAACAGGATGCTACAACTAGTGCAACTAACGCGCTTCATATGTGGTACTTTGTTAAAAACTCGTACAACTTCAAGTAAACAGTTTTCATTCGTTAAAGGTCCTTTTTTAATCATACAGTGTAAAGCAAATTCCATAATCAGTTTCGCTAATGATTGATCAAATCCGAATAAATGACATTGATATCAACATTTGGCAGTATATCATTACCAGGATAAATCGAATTATAATTAATAACGTATAATCCATTTTGGCATTAATTAATCTACATTTTAAATAATCACATGACAACATTGTGTGCCACTTATTATGTAAAATGCAATTTCGCAAACATCTAGAATAATATATGCAACAACGATAATAATAATAATATAGCGACATATCGCCAACAAAATCTGCTGTTGATTGTTTACGTGATTCCATTCCAAAATGGATATTGTTACAATTGTATTTTTTATATTCCCTTTATCATATTTTTCCTTTTATTTTTGCCATTTAAAAAGCATCTTGTAACATTGTCGTCGTTGCCATCAAGAACCGTAAAGTGCATATTAAATTAAACGTTCAAATTTGAATATGGAAAAAAAATAAAATGAAAACGAAATAAAAAAGAGAATAATTTATTTAGACATTTAACAATTCCAGTCTTGTCTAATGCCATTATTTGCTTTGCAAGAGCTAATTTAGATCTAATGTTGACATGCGGTAAATTGTACAAGGCGGTACTCACACAAATACATAGACAAACATAGGTGGTTTAGGTGTGTGTTACTGAAAGCTAACAAAAACAAGGAAAGACCAAGCAGCACAACAATGTGATTAAGGTACATGGAAGTTTACTTAATTACACCTTTATATTAAGCATTTAATCTAACGATTTAACAAACATAGGAACCAGCACGTGAAAAGAAAACGTGATTCAAAAAGTGAACAAGTTACTCGAAAGAAATTGCATCAGCAATAGAAAGTCGCCAAAAGGCATGTCTTCGCTTATATATCATTTGCACGTCAACAACAGATATTATTTTGCATAGCATCGTTCGCAATTAAGTTTGTTTATTTGCCCGAAGGTTCTCATCTGTTTACGAAAGATTTTCTTACTGATATAAATCAATGACACAGATTTAAAAATATTTCAAGGAAGCAGAAATACACATTATAATCCTTCGGAAAATCAATTAACTAGATGTACAAAACAAAAGGAAAACTTCTTCTGGAAGTACACTAGAAGGAAGCACGTTCGTAATTGGATGTTTCATAAAAAGTTTATGGTTGAAATTAAATATCACGAAGAAATATTTTCATTTCTGTATTTAGGACTTTTATTACATCGTCTATAGCACTGACAAGCATTTAATCTTGTTTTCACTTAATTTATCTTTCTTAATTCCCGACCATTCTTTTTTTTTTTAATTAAGAGATACGTTTACACAGAGAAAAGTGTTAGCGCGAAATATTCCTTCAATAATAGAGGTTCGTTTCGTTTTTCCTATCGTTGCCAAAAGCGAATCGAATTTAAATGCACGAAAATATTTTTCAACTTTCGTTCGCTTCTTTGGTTTATTTAAATTGATGAATATTGTAAATTGTCAAGGAGACGACGTTTCTAAAGATAAATCAAAACCGTACCCGTGGAAGTGACGAGGAAAAGCAGAAGCCGTGGAACGAAACGAGGCTTCTTCGTTTCCTTTTTTGTTTACCATAATTAGAGTTGACGCAAAACCACTAATTTAAGGAAAATTTGCGGACAAAATCTGCGCTCCTTCACCCACCCACTCAGCCAAACTGTTTTCTCTTCTTTGCGTTTTCCTTCGGATTACATCTTTCAACAACGTACTTTATAACCTAATTTCATTTTACATGAATAAATATAAAGCAAAGTTTTATTTCATTTATCTATTGAGAAGATTCAAGAGTGAAAATGAAAAAAAAAAGTAAAGCAACGACTTTATGTTCGATTGAGTACACAACAAAACAAATAAGACGCAAATTATACGAATAAACCGCTGTTTTCGTCCAACTTATACAATGCGAAATTAAAACCGACAGATATTTGTGTTTAATTTCGTTTTGCTAATATATTAAATAATTTTATGAAAGCATATCGCAACGAATTAACACTAGGACGTTCCAAATTTTAATAAGATTTTACTGTAAGTTATATCGTTAGCGAATGCGGTTTAATTATTATTAAAACAATTTGCATAACGGCGTATTATTACGCTAAGCGAAATTAGCATTTATTAGCGCTCATTCTCAAATCTCTTTATTCTTATCGTCATCAAATAATTAACTACAATTTTTTCCGGTATGTAGATTATAATATTTTAAAACGTTACAAGTGAGTTAATGTAGTGCAAATAAATGCCATTTCGTATTCGTTCATGCAAAAATTTTAATGAAGAGTCAACAGGATCGTACTGAAACATTTTATTTCGCTCATCTTTTCGTTTCTTGATACCACATTTTATCCGTTTCATACGGTCACATCAACTTAAAACGCTTAATATTATGAATATGTAGATAAAAAATAAGCAGTAAAGTGCTCGAAGAAAGTCTTTTTTCCATTCCTCGAAACACTTCTTTCTAACATATTATTATGATTACATTTCCAAGTTTTCCATATTTATTCAGCGCACAAAATATTTTACGTTATACCGACGTCATAATAGCAATGAAAATATTTTCAGTGGGTATTAGTATGTAGGAAAGGCGATCTAGGTTAGATCCAAAGTTAGTTTTCATAAATTGTTTTCGTTTATAAATTAAGCGGAATTGGATCTATAATAGAGTATTTATGATATTAGGCCAGACGCCAATTTTCGAAAATTTTACGATCCTTTGATGCGGCTAGGCGACAATTTCTATGCAAATTTCATTTAATCAAAGTTAATTTACAGTTGCAAGAGATAACATTAAATGCTACAAGAAGTTAAAAATGCTTTTAAACAATTTAACCGAGTGCAATTTTTTTGTGGATATTTAAATTGATTTTTAACATTTCTGTTACTGGGTTCGTGTTCGCGAAATTGCAATATAACGATGCTTTGCGTGGGAATGTTATACCAAATTTGATTGACACAAATAGGACCAAGAAATATACTTTTGAAGAGAACTGCAAAGTCAACGCAAAGCGAGCCAAATATTCGCACAAATTATTTGGTGAAGTGAAGAGATACTAATGGACATTTGCTCAAATTTGCTTATTGTGTTTTGTCCACGGTAAACCGATATAAGCCGCATTATAAATATAGGACAACGGTATCAACAGCAAAAAAAGGCAGAGAGAAACCCTTTGTTAATCTGAAATCCGAAACGAGTACAATTAGCGCGTTTCTACAACAAGAAAAAACATCATTCCCCATTAATGTTAATGAATGTAAACGAATAAACAACCTCTTGTTTGCGAGGAAAATGTTTTAATTGTCTGCGATTTCATCGAAGCAAAATAAGTTTCGTTTTATTGGAAATGTATTCACCGTCGTAGTTGTTGCATCGAATTAATTTAAACGTGTTCAATACGTTTTCCTCAAAATTCACATGCAGAAACGTAATCGTATCACTTTTAAATGCGAATATATTAATTTATTGCGCGTTGATAATAATTTATGCGAGTCGCAATCAATTGTAGAAAGCCCCTAGCAATTTCTCATTAATTCTACACATTTGATTTACACAACATTGTACTATGTAGAGGACGTTTTCTGTTGGGGATGATGACAATATTAATAATATCTGTGGGAGTTTGCTCTAAATACATCAACAACGTGCTGTTCCGTCAATAATAATTTCTAATCTACCTATTCCTTTTTCATATCAAAATTCGAGCTTAGCATTAAATTGTATTAATACTAATTAATTCACATTAAACCATCGACATTACCTTGTGCAATAAACAGCCTTTAGATCACTACAACGAAAACCGAATATATTGACATCAGATGGCTTCTCGTTATCCTTTATGCTAATGACATAATAAATTGAATACGTCGAAATACAACCACCTAATGCGCTCTTTGTCTATAGACGAATTAATAGTAAATGGTAGTCAACGAGCATAACTTTTGTTTCCGCTCAAGCCTAATCGTTTAGCATCGAACAGTCGATGACAACAATAAACTTTTGCACTTGTCGTCACTTAGCAGTTTCTAAATGCATCCATCATTAGCAAACAATCGCATAAGATCGCACTAATTACATGATTGATGTGCACGAAATCGTCTACGAAAGGATCGCAAAAATAATTCAGCGATGAATTACGTGATGATAATCGTCTGGCCTTGTCCCCTCGCTCTACTACTACCCTTTAGAAATCGTGATAACGATTACCGGCCTTTCAGTTTCCCTCGTTCAAACAACGATGCATTCTCAACGAGACCGTCGAACTGACTAAGGAGCGAAAAGCTCGCACTGGTTTTCTTGCGAGCTTTCATTTCACGACCGCAGCGGCGCTGTGCTTTTTACCCCTACCTTACTATTACACTACCCTTTCATCATGTACACACATACACACGGTGCCATCACTTCAATGTTGAGTTTCTGTATTTTTTTTTCCAGTCCTTTCTCCTTTCGTCCTTTACTAGCCAATTCAGAAACTGATGCTATTCTCCAGATACACGTACGGTTCGATTCTTCTACTTTCTACTGCTGCTGCTTCTCCTTTTTTTGCCATCTACTTCTGCTTTTATATTTATATATGTGTATTCGTTCCTTTGCCAAAACAAATATACTTCTGTTTGATTTATTTCTATAACAGAATATTTCAGGTTTCAGTATTCAGCGAAATACAATACCTTTTCATCATCTTCTTCTTCTTCTTCTTTGCAGTACACTGTACTTTACTATACGGTTCGTTAGAATAAGGACTATTGAAGAGAGACTTTTTGCTATTGCAAATACTATTACATGGTAAAACAACGTACAATATACGTGCAGAAGTTGCAAGATTGAACATGTTAAACAAGAAACCGTATTTTTCCTATCCGTGGTTCCCGCGCAAATTATTCGCTCCGTTTATGTCAACGAAAACTAACTCGAGATCGTAAAACGTTCGAATTGCCCTATAAACAATTAATGCCGGACTTATGGACTTCAGAAATTATTCAACAAAGTTTGACGCAAGTTTAAGTTTCCACCTTTTTGCAAACAATGGAGATTTACATGGATCGTCAAATACGTATGACGCTGACAAGGTAACGGCTGAAACTGAACGTATCTCTACAATATGTGTCTGACAGGAGTCAGAGGAAAAGTTATTAGTATTGTTATAGCTTATAACGCCATGAACGTATTACCACCGCACAGGGGGTAGAAATGATCGAGAGGATTAAAGACGTTTAATATGCGAGGGGAACAGTGGCTAATATGAGAGCATTCAATAAAGAATTTAGCGAGGAGCTAACGCTATGAAAACGTTTAAAATAATTTAATAAATACCCCTGTAAACATTATGCCTTTGAAGCGTTAGTTTCTTTTCACAAGCATTCATGCCAATAATAATTTGGCGACACAGTATGTACGTGTTTAATGAAAGTGTAATTAAGTTCTTCGATATATAAATTAATTTATTAATCACTAGTGCGTGTTACGTGATATTGATTATTTGAAATATGCAATAAAGGCTTTAATATCACATGAACATTTGATTTTAAACTGACAATAACTAGGTTGTGTAACACGTATTATAAACGTTAATTGATTTTTGTACGTAGGTGTACGTGTTGCTATAACATCAGCATGTGAAGAGGCGGTGTATATCTAAACTCATTATTAAATCATGTTCTTTGCTTATCAATTTTGATGTTTACATTAGAAATGGGGTACTGTAACTGGTACATTAGACTGGAATTTAACTTGGAAAGGGCTGCAATAAATGAAATCGCTTTGCGTTATTAAAAATCAAATTTAAAGCGTCTTCCTTTAAGCACGTGTCTTAATCTTGAAATGACCCTATTTTGAGGGCTTAAACTTCCCGTAGCTTGCATTGTAGATTGATTTACAATTTTTTATCTGTTTGTTTATGTTATGCGGTTCATTTTATATGCAGATAAAAGTTCAAATCATTTTGAGTATCGCGTCATACGAGGCCCTGGAGATACGAAAATTAGCATCGTAAATCGGTAGCAAATTACTTTGGAACCTTAATATCTGATATTGCGAATTTTGTACCAACAATCGATTTATACAATTTTTATTTATTAATAAACGATAATAAACAAATTAAATGTATAGACATATTTTCGTCAAATAATCGGAACAAAATTATCGACGAGCGGGGAAGGAATTCGATTGTTGTGTATTAAGGTTAATAATGATAGAAAGTATTGCGGTTTTGGCGTGAAGCCAATCTCTTCGCTCCTCCTGAAAGTACAAATAAGAACGTTCTTACAAGTTATAATATTTTAAATCGTCACCCTTTTTTCCTACTTCTGGATGTTATCGATTTTCAAATGTATTGATTCGCAAGTAGGACTTTAAAGCTTCGCAAATAAAAAAATAGAGAGGAATAAAAATCGTCATAGCGATATTTAAAATCTAATATTTCGTGCTCGTAGATATTTACAAACCAGAGCCATATAAAGCCAGTTCGATGGAAAACAAAGTAATAAGTAGAAAGTTAAACAGCGAGGATATTCGTTTGCGCTGTTTTTACGGGTGGAAAATTGAAAAAATGTTTATTAAATCTACATACTTGGCGAATGAACTAAAAAAGCAAAATATACACGCTAAATAAAAAAGTGGTGGGATGAAAAATGTAATGGTGAAAGAATAGAGGATGAAGCACACAAAAATACTGCGAATATTGCAAAAAAATAGGTGTATCGTATTTCAGATAACGGATATTACGAAATGATGAAGTGGCTCCAAATAAATTCTTATTAACTTTGTATTCCTTCAGCTTTCTTTCTTCATACCGCTTTCGTTTCAGCGAAATTTTCATCTACTTATTCACATTCATTTCTCTATAGGCGTTCGTTCTTTTTTTTTTTTTTTCGCTTTTCATTTCATTTCCTTGTATTTCAGCGCACTTTCATGTACCTCGCTACACATAAGTAAATTTCATTTTCTTTTCTCCTTAATATGCTTTTAACAGAAATAATTTATGCATGAAAACGTGTTTCCACCACACGTACCCACGTATATTTTTTCCAAACAGAAACACTTCTGCATTTTTTATTTGAAGACGAAACGAAGAAAAAAGGTAATAAAATTTCAGAGCGATTTTCCAAACGACAATTTGAAAAGCGCGTATTCGATCCATATTTTTCTATTGGAATGATGGAAAATTCACACGAACAAAATAATTTTGTTAATTCAAGTTTTGCCAAATTCCAACATAGAACATTCGTTAATTAGCAAAAAAAAACGTACCGAAGCAGTCGTGAGGCTCTTATTGATTATATTTTATTAAATATACTATTTCGCTTTGATCTTGCACGTTATCATTCGCCTCGTTGTTCGATATCCTTCGGAATCCTTAGAATGACTTCTTTTTGTCTTTGGGCTTATTATTTCTTTCTTCCTCAGATATCGTTAACGTTGCCAAAAGAAAAATGTCATAACGGAAATTTCAAATATTGACACACGAAAAGAAAATGAAAATAATTTTATTGAGATTTGGTGTATGGAGGGTTACTGAAAAGAAGCGAGAGGAAATATAAGGGAAACGAACGAACGAAGAATACGAAAAATAAACGGGGCAAAAGCATATGTCAATCTCAATTTTAAATACATTTGATAGCGTTTCATGCAATAGCTACTGAATTTTGAAAAAAATTAAATTAAATAAGATTCCCTTTTTCTCATATAAATTGAACGCGGAGCATTTAGCTAAAAAGAGGGCGAGGAATCCTCTTGGCGTGTGGAGATGATGGAATGAATGGAATATTGATTAAATGTGGTAATAGAGATGTACAAAGCGATAATGCGAAGCGAAGGGGACCATAAAGGAAAAAGTCCTTTTATTCGCTTGCCACTTTAAAATTTCTACTGCGACAATAATAGAATTGAAAAAGAAATGCGCAAAAAGGAAAGGGGTCATTTTATGGGGCGACTCCACGGCGCCAACATTTAATTAGTTTAATGTCTCAATTACAAATTATCAACAAAAAAAGAAAATTCAATTATTTTAATGCGAAATTGTAAGAGCACATTCGGCGAGAGTGGCCGAAATGTTATAACTTTGTGATTAACGACGCAATATTTGAGGGATAAACATAAATTTCGCGTTATTAATATTTGCCTACGATATTACCTGGCTCCTCTGGCCTCTTTATTATAGCGCGTTAATTTCGCTAACTAAGCTTTCCCTCTCGCTTTCTTTGCACCTCATTTCGTCTCTAACTAGAGCTATTATGTGTGTCTTCTAAAAACGGTTTTTTCTTCCCATGACTTTTCGACTCGAACTCCAAACATTCCGAGCACGTTTTCGCATTTATTTTTTTCTTATTTGCATCTTTATTGTACTTTAGTTTTTCTGTTTATCTGGCTAATCCAAAGAGATTCGAACAAAAATAATAGTAAGAACAAATAACATTAAATTTTGAAAGAAATAAAAAAGCGGAACGAATTGAAGAAATCTCCTTGCAGAAAAAATAAGCGAAAACACAATTGTTATTGTTCGTATCGATGATCATCTTAACAAGCATCCAGGATCTGTAACGATATCGATATAATAATAGTTAAAAACACGTAGACTATAAAATTTAATGACCTTTATATTGCAAGTATTAGAGACTAAACTATTGCCATTAAATTATTATTATTCGATTCGATCATCTAGCTGTACGAATTTGCGTAACATAAAACGGTGTCGTGCGTATATTCCAATTTAATATTCTAATCGTAACAGCAATAAAATTGCAAATAATTAATCAACCGTATCCGCTACAACACCACAGAAAAGGCCCTCCGGTAAATTTATTTTCAATTTTTAGCGTTCTGCAAGCGAATAACGAAAGTTTTCCAAATTGTGAAATAGTACAACATAATTTACTATTATCATAATATGGTGGATGCGCGAGGTATATAACTTACAGGATGAATAAAATAATAGGTGAAGGAGTTTATTACGTAGCTGTCGGTGCCAAATTAATAAATATCGAAAGCATTCGTTTCTCATTTAGGTAGAAAAGTAACGTGATCGCACATTGTTCTTTATAAAGTTTAATGCATAATACATTTTCACGGTCCGTTATTTGATGGAAAGAAAAGTGGTACGTTCGTTTAACAAGCAATTAATCCTTAGAATTATCATAATAATATGAACAACGTTTGCGGTTTACTAAATGGCAACACGCGAATTTCTAATACTAATAAATTATAATATGTATAAAATGAAGGAGAAGAAACAAAAAACAGAAAACCGTTACGAATATTTTTGACAAGTATGTTGGTTTATTATGCAAGAGTAAAGTTCATAATGAAACGCAACGGAATATATTATAATGTCACGCGATTTTCCGTATTCTTAACGTTTTCCTTATTTATTACAAAGTATTAACAAAGAACACGTTCACGCAGATTTTTCCCCCTTAAAGAAGAAAACATTTAAATAATTTCAACGTGCTTTCGGTAGCACGGAAAACAAGAAATCTTATTAATAAAACGAGTTGGCAGATAATTAGTTATTACAATAAAATACCATTTCATATTTAATGCACTTAATTAACTTTGTCGTTTTCAGTTATGTACAGAAGTAATAGAATCAGTTTAAAGTAAGAAGTTTACGATATCTAAATGTATTAAAATATTAAAACGGAAATTATATTTTATAGCGCACGGTGCCATAGTAAGCGAGCACTATTTATAATGATAACAGATAAATTTTAATAACCTACTTTCGAGTTCTGCTCAAATCTTATTGATATCCTAAATTAGTTGTAAAATTTTAAAGCTCTCTGCGCCCGAATAATTAGTAATCAATATTTATGGCAATCTAAAAAGCACAGGGATATCAGAAATTAAATAGCTTAGTTTGGTGGCAGTTGGTTAATATTCTGCACGTAAATCCATCTTAACATGCAACAATTTTTCACGAAAAAAGTTTCGATACAAAATTAAATACTGATCATCGTAAACAATCGAAAAATTTGCCGGGAAAAGCAATAAGGATCCACAAAAAATACTTATTCATTCATCATCGTCATATTCTTTCTAATTTCATTTTCAACTTTTCTCTTCTTCATCGCCTCTCATCAACAGTTATTTCATTCTTTTTCCGTTTCCTTATGATAATGACCATTTTAATCTGATCACGCTCCGCAATTTAAACAGTTTCGTCACGTCGTGAAAATTAATCAATAGGAGGGAGTAAAATTGTACATTTCGCCTAATCACCCTTCAAAAATGGCGATGTCAAATTAGATCTCACGCAATCTATTGAATACTTAATGACCTACAAAATAGGCGCCAATTGACTAAAATCGTATGTTAAGGACAAATTCCACTCATTAGGAATATTATTTTAAACCGCTCTAATTGTCATTTAATTGTGCGATTGTGGGGGGCGATCCCTTAAAAGGTATTTCACCATCGATTTCATTTAATTGAAATTGCATGTTGGTAGATCCAATCGGAATAAAAAATAATTTAAATGTTTAAAACCGTTAATTAAATTTTTATACGCATAAAATCTGCCATTAGTAACAGCGAACCGTTGTACAATATGTACATGATTTAATGCATTACAATTATGCAATGAACTCTGTAATCTACAATCCGTTAAATGCAACATTCTTGCTGAAATAAAATATAATCATCCTACACAAAAAGGTAATGAAAATTGTAGTTTTCAGAATTTCGTGTAGTTTTACGCTAGGCTATAAATCATGAAAAAAGCGTAAAGACGCTCATCAAGTTCACATAATGCACAATATAATAATAATGGTGAGTCTTTTAAAGACAATTACCTGCAGAAGAAAACTAGTTGGATCTCCAGTCGAGCTTAACAACTTGTTCGTTAGATATAGTAGATTCGATTGTTTGGTGAAAATATCGAATAGAAAAAAAAAGGACTGAAGAACAAAACCAAGAGAAAAGGTAAATTTTCATCATTTTTGCGAATGCATTGTTTTATCGAAGGCGAAGGTAAATAAAAGTAGGAGAAAAGGAAAAGAAAAAGGCCTGAAAGTGTTTAGTAGATTCTCGCCTTTCCTTTTTTTTGACGAAGGCAAAGCAGAGAGTGGAAGTGAGAGGAATTCGATAAGAATACGATTATCACTATCGACTGGCTTCTCTGCCTCTTTCTACCCAAAAGAATTATCGATTTTTAAGCTCTATTACAGGTTAATGTAGCATGCATAACGTTTTATCAAAATCTCTTCTTTTCATCGTGCCACATCAAACTTTATTATAAACCTTTTCCATCTTTTAGCGAATTTCCATTCTATCGTATGTCTAATTAGCCTTTGTTGCCACCATGACGAAGTGTAAGTAATTAGCATAGGTTTTGATTAACATTTTACTATGCTTATTACTTAAATAGTTATTATATTATTAGCAATTTTCAGCTAGCGCAAAATTGTTGGAAATATTTAGGTTAAAAGCCGTGAATAAATGGGTCTCGTGTGCCAAAGCAACGGAGGACAATCATGGCGTTTGTTGTTTGCTCCCTATTTAATAATTCAATCATTAATAATATTGCTTTAATGCATTGTGCTCCTTTAAAATAACTACATGTGTGTACCGTTTGCGTTAGCAAATTAATGAACAGTTTATTAGTATCTTACATAATTAACGTCCTTCCATTATTGCATACATTTATATGTTATATAGTTTAAAGCAGATAAATTTGATAATCATAGCCCTTATCTGTTTATACACTTTCACCATTTAGATGGTAAATTCATTAAAGCTCCGCCGAATGGAATGAGATGTATAAACCGAAATCGCTAATTATTTTAATTAATGGACCCATTGAAAGGCTTCGAATGGCCTTTCATAATAAAAAAAGGAGAGTGAAAGAATTAATAAACATTTTTACTGCTACAAAGATTATCTTTTAATGTAAATTTTATAATTTGAGCTACTTAAGAAAGGACGGCATTTGAAAAGAGATTGCGCCAATAAAATTCCTTTTTCGTTTTATATGAAAATTGACTTTTTTCGACAGAATGTGTTCTTTAAAAATGAAAAAAAAGTCCCTTTCGCCCCTCCTCATTTCTTTCTCTATCTTACTCGCCATCATCATCATCATCGTCTTTTTCGACGAAAAAAAATCTCTTTTAGAATATGTTACGTCTTAATCCACTCAGGAATGATCTATCGTTAATGTTACATGACTTGCAGAAGATAGAAAGTTAAATAAGTAAAGTTGTAGCTTTTCCCTTTTTCTTTTCTTTCTCTGCCTCCTTTATTCCAACCTAAGTACTACTCATGTCACCTATTGATTTTAATTTTTAAACCTTTTATATTTAGATGTAGAATAAGAGAGAGCAAAGAAGAAAGACGTCCCTCCGAGTTCTATAACGAGTATTTAATTATGGATTACACTTCGCCATTCTCGCCGTTTCTTTTGTCTAACTTTTTCTATGCTTTAACTACTTTCTCGATTCTTCTTTACAATTTTATTTCCATCCCGATGTAAATTATTGTTAACGTTTGAAGTCCAATTAAGAAAAACGTGATAATTATCTTGCGACGCATTAATCTCGCGCCATTAAAAATGATGATGAGTTTCGTTCGCTCTTCCTCGAATATCCTCTTACGTTTCGTATTGATGACTGAAAAAGAAAATGCAAAAGATTGAGAGCGGAGTGAATGGAAACTATTTGCACCGGTAGTGTCGGTGCGATGAAAAGCTCTCGATAATTTTCTAAAACCGGGCTTTAAAGATTATATTTTTAAGCCCTTGCTCGTAGTTTCGCTCCAGAACCTCGCTCCCGTTTTTTCTTATTCGTTGCAATAATCTTCTACGATAATAACGAATCGCATTTAAGTCACTAATTAAAAACGCATTCATCTTATCGCGTCGACATTCATACCGTCACACGCTTTGTTCGATTTCGATTACGAATAATTTCCAAAGGCGTCACAACCTCGATTCATGACATTTTAATGGTTGATAAACTTACACGAAAGTTCGTTTAACAAAATGTTACCGTGTCGGACGGGGGAAAAAATTAAAGCGATATTCATATGCAACGTATAACCATTTGCAAACGCCATTAAAACGATGTCGTATATCTTCGTGATTTGTAGACTGCCATAGGTGTATGTGAGGATAGAGCAGCGAGTTATAAATTAAAAGTAAAAAAATTACAAGAGTTTAGAAACGCTGACAAAAATTTAAATAGAACACGACAAAGAATATAGTGTCATTTTCCGGCCATTTACAAGCAATAGAAGGGCGTCCGCATTAAATTTGATACATAGTTGTTGTTGTCTCTGTGCGTGTAGTCGCAGTAGGTTTAGTTGTGCGACGTGATGAAATACGAGTGATAATAACTAATATTAATAAACTGCAGAACGGCAAGAACAACGTCCGCATTCCCTAAACAGATTACATAACGTGTCACATGTGTATTGTTAACAATAACTATTCCATACTTTATATTAAAACAGGTCGAGGTCGCGAACTTTATTAACAAAACTCACTGCTACGAGTTACGTGGGGCTTTTCGATGAATACCGAAAAATTGCGCCCAGCAAAACACTATTTACGAATCAATGCCATTTTTTCACGTTCCATCGATACTCTCACGCCCGAAGACCTGCTGGAAACCATTTCTAGTCATTGCAGGCCGCCACTAAAGCTGTGACAGTTTAGCGAAACGTCAATTTTTGTTCAAACTTCTTGTAATTGGGGTTCCTTCTTTCTAAATTCAGGCCAAACTACAAAATCTACATAGATTTTATAATAGCTAATTTTTAGATATCGTCCATAGTACAAGATCACAATAAATTCAGTACGTCATTATTGAAAACCCCTCGTAGTTTTAAGCAAGCAAATTGTACTGCTCAATGGAACGCTATCGCTTCTCTTTTGTTTAATGCATCTGCTTAAATTGTAACCACTTTTTTCGCATGGTCAACTTTCCGTTTTTGCCTGTTAATGTTATCATTATTAAAAGAAACAAAGTAATACGTTACTTTATTCTCAACCGTGGTAAAAGTATTCCGGTAATAAAAAGAATGGAACGAACGCGGAAGGAAGTAAGTCCATATTGAAAAGATTTGCTTAAAAAAAGTTTTCACGGAAGAATCTCCTCAATCTCTATCTGTCTCGCTTTGTACCGAAGGAACACGTAACGTTGAAGGAGAAAATAGAAATTGCGTGCAAAGTTTCGGATCGCACAACAACGAAGTTTTATAAAAATTAAAGAACGTGGAAAAAGTTTAATGCACCAGCATTTCTTCGATATTTTAATACTGCGACTCTCTCTACTGTCGATGATAATAGAATAAATTTAAACGTACACAGACTCCTCTTCTTTTCAGATATGTCAATTAATTGTAAATTATTTGCGATAAAATTAATTAATTTAATTTGAAATGCTACTTTGCCCAAAGCGATAGACAATAAATTCGATTTAAATGTGCTTTAAAATTAACATAACTTAATGGAATTTTCGAACGTATTAAATATCAGTAGATGTAAATAAAAATTATTATTATTATATCCGTTTTTAGGAAAAGGTGAATGGTTATTATTATTAAATTTATCTCGGTTTAGTTATCTCCATCTCCTTCGTCTTTCCCTCGCTGCTTATTACATGCAATCGATTTAATATGTAAATCGAGCAAATTACAGTTATAATTTCGCTTATTAATCGCACGCCACCGGAATGAGTGCTAAGTAGTAAGGGGATAATTTGCCAAAACGCGGAGTTTATCTATTAATGCTATGATTTATGCTGAAAACTTTCGAATAAGTTGTGTTTCACTCCATGTTTATTACATGTGCCTGACTTATCATCATTTATTAAGTGAAAGAGAAGATCGTGGTAGAGGGACGAAAAGAAAGGAGAAAACATGCGAGATATACAAAGCAACGGTTCATTTTCTATTTAACGATCGACCGAAGAAAAGAGGAATCTTTAAATAAAGAAGCTTCCGTCCATTATTAGGTGCACGGGTGTATACGCTTTGATGATTGAAGGACTTGTTCCTTCTTTTTGCTTTTCCCTTCTCGTTGATTCACCATCAACCCCGGTGTAAATAAACATAAAAGCAACGACCTGTAATGTCTGCATCGTTCGTACGTAAAATACGTAAGCGTATTGCCAACCTTTTGCCCATCGAATTTATTGTTGCTATCAAAGATCTTTCTTAATATGTGCCCCGATACCTGACCTTTTAAATACGAACCGTGAGAAATGGGATTGTCTTGGTAAAACGACGTGAAATCTAATTCCCAATCGAAAGATCGGGGCGCGATAACGTATTTAATATCGATCATTGAACGGGAGAAGGAAAAAAATTGGGTCACATCATTTCATCTCGTAAAATTTCATCTTTGTTTCTCGCTTTGTCGCCAAACTGAGAAAATCCGTTTAAAATGTTGCAGTAAACGAAAAAAAAGGGAAGAATTTATAAAGCAACAGAAAGAGAACGGCGGGGCCATTTCGGAAACTAAAAGAAGCAGCAACAACATTCTTTTCTGCTAACTTAGTTACGTGCAGACTACGAGCGAGATTCGTTTTGGTGTTATCTCCAGAGACACTAAATAAACTAAATAACTTTTCGTTAAAAAAAATTTAAGGGGGAAAAGGGGGACGACGACTAGTCGTGAAAAAGAGGAGCCACCTTTAAAAATTGATTTATCTCCTCGCTCCCGGTTCGGTTTTTCCTTTTCCCCTTTTTATTTCGTACTATCCTCCACATCGACCGTCATTATCTACTCCCAGTTATTATCGTTATCTACGTCATTTGGAGTGTATAATTTCGGATGTGGCGAAAAAGCAAGCAACCAACAATTTTACCTTAATGGCGAGCACTCACGTTTTACGGCCCATAATAAATACCTAATTAAAACGTGCTACGGGCACGGACTGATTAACCGACGGACGGATGGATGGATGCGATGGTATCTATTCGTGGTTTTTCATTTTGGGGTACCGCATGAATTTTATATAAACGCGCAAATTGCGTAGCGAAACAAAAAAAAAATGATAGACTTGCTTCTTTTCCTCTCCTCCTGATTAACGAACGAACCCTAAACTATTCGAATACAACACGAAGTAAGTTTGTGCTACTTTTAATTATCAACCACCTAAAAGCCGAAACTTCCAGTAAATTGGCTTGATTTGCTTGTAACAATAACGCATGTACACGCACACCACACGGGCTGCTTAAAATGCTGCTCTTCTAGCGTCGGTACGCACTAATTAAATTAAAATTTCATATAGTCGCAATTCAAGCTATTACACACACGCACACACACAATCGTGCGCACGTGTTTTATTAACGTGGCATAAACGTACAAAAGGTCTGTACAAACGGAAATTGGCCCATAGAGAATTACTAAAACCGACCTATGTCACCTTTGATGTCACCATTATCTACATAAGGACTAATTAAATAATGCTACAGCGAATAAATTAACTCTAATTGAATAATTTACTCTAAATTCCGTTTTTATTAATAGTTTATACATAGTAATATTTATATCGGGAATTATCGCAAATTGATGCGGTTTCAAGTTACAACAAATTAAAAAATTCTGTGCAATATTCGCACTAATCTTTTTATTTATTAGGTTGATGCATAATTTAGTGCGGCTTTTAGTTGCAAAATTGCTTTAAAAAAATTAAATAATTTTGCAATTGTTATATGGTATTCGATAGCGGATTTGTCTCTCTAAAAGACTGTGTTCTAGTTCTTTTTGTATAATTCAACATTTCATTTCACAGCGGAAAGAACGGCTTAAAAATGTTTTGCGCGGTTTAAAAAGGGTGATTTCGACGTCCAGGACCAGACCCATACCTGTCGACCATCTGAGTTTGATGAAGAGCGATTGAACCACCTTAACTATGAAAATGCGCGTCAAACAACAAGAGAGTTGGTTGAGCAAAAGGATTGTGACCAATCAATGGTTAAGGTCCAGAAACTCGATTCTTGGGTATAAAATTTTTAGAACCAAACCAACAAACATCAACGTTGCTGAGTCATCGAGGAAGTTACCGAACGTTGGGAAGAAGTCGCTAACGATGGAGAATATATATCACTGATTAATTCTTCTTGTTTTTTGTTTAAAATTAAAAACAAATTAATCTAAAAAACCGCACAAAATTATGCATCAATCTAATATATTAATTTTTCACAATCGCTTTAACAAGTTCCATACATACTCACAGAAAAAAACACTTCGGTTGCAACAAAACCATAAAATTTGCATCAAATCGTGATAACTGAACCCATTAAAAAAAACACTTATAGCAGAATTACCACGTGTTCAAGTTTTCACATTTTTTAAAGGCCAAATAGGAGAGCTTATCCGATTTTATTCTATTTTCTTCATCAAATTAGAGTGTTTTATATACATTATTGGGTTTCACTTTTCTAATTTTCGTCGATTTAATTGTAATATAAAAAGCAACAATTTACATTTTGCAATATTTGGTTATTGGAAAATTCCTGGACAAAGGTATGTGACAATAACGCAGGAACTTAGGAGAATTTAGGAGTTTGGGATGAACGTCATGTGTTGAAAACAATTAAGAACTCGTGCCTCAAAATGGCATCCATGTGCCGCATTTCTAAAATGTTTTGCTGTCCGATTCTTGTGAAGGAGTTTCTCTTTTTTGTATATAAAAATAGAAGTTAAGTGTTAGGCGCAAACAAGAATTTTCCGGCAACGTTGGAATACGTTTCCATTTGCGAATATGAAAAAGTGCGAACTTTATCACGTGTCAGTTAGTAAATTTTCATACATTTTCACTCGTAAATTCATTCATGTTTGAATGAAAACGCGAGCAAAAAAAAAGGGTGAAGAAAAACACATACATATTCTTCCAACTGTAAACCATTTTTCGACATCTGGATATATCTTTTTTCCGTATCATGCGTTTATGCATTATAATATCGCGGTAAACTGAGTACGTTTCACCGCACATTCACGTTGTCTGCTTGTGTGCGTGTATTGTCATATCGTTCCAGTTATGCTTTTTTTGCTTTTTGAAAATCATCTCTCATTTTTCCCTTTCTAAAGTAGAATTTCTTTTTTTTTTAACCGTCACATACTCTGTGTTAAAAATGCTTTCAAAATACATATAATTTACACCATGTAGTTAATTATTCCTTTCTAATTAAAGGAGAATAAATAAACGATACTTTGTACTTCAAGCTAACAACTGTAGGAAACAATATTGATACAATAAAAAGTAATAAAGATTATTTAATTTTGTATTCAAATTTTTACATATCAGAACTACATTCCTAATAATTTTTACTTTAGCACCCAGTAGAAAGCCCTTCATCTGTTATCTACTTGAAAAGAAATTATGTTTTCAAGTTGGAAAGATACTTATCGGGTAAAGTATCCGAAACAACGGATTTAATTATTTTTTTATTAAGGAACGAAGACAAATACAATTTTTTATAATGGTTATAAATTTTTTAAAGAATACTTCCTAACGAATTTTTAATAGACGATTTAATGTTAAAAAATGGACAAAGAAAATAAATTAAATATTTTTAGAGGTTTCACTCTCTTTTACCCTTCCATTCGGTATTGTTTAATGTCATTATAAAAAAAATTAAATATTTTGAAGAAGAATTAATAATAAAACGTCTGGCATGCTTGTATTTTTAATTAATTTGAAAAATTATATGAATAAGTTTGATATTATAAGACAAGTAATATTAAAACACGCTAGAAGAGCTTATATAAGAATATTTCAATTAAATTCTTTTTTGTATCGGTAAAATTCTTTTGATGTTTTTCTTTGTTGCTTTTGAATAAAACAGCATTATAAAAGAATTAATTAGAAAATTAATAATCATAAATGTCAAATATGTACATTTAAGACATTTATAAGAATTGTTAATAGAAAGACATTTACAATTGTATTATTGTACTTTGAAGAAAAAATCTGGAAAAAGTTTTTGGCCCGGCGCATCCACCATTTTCTTATTGTAGGTCACAATATAAATAGTTTAATTTATAATTTTCTTATATAACCTAGATGATCACAGGTTTAGTGATTGTACTATTTTACTTAATAAAATAAAAAACCTTATTTTACACAAATTTTATCACAAAAGTGCAGGTAAAAGCGTAGCTTTCATCATTAATAATAAATGAATGCAACCTAAGCTTCTAACACATATTGCCTTCATAAATCAATAAAATAGCTTTTCATCATACAATTTCTGATGGTAATTATTCAGAACGATTCGCTGTTGTCCTTGTTTTAAGGTAAAATTCCATATATGACAGAGCTGTCGATAACTTCTGAATGAAAACGTTTTGCCCTATTGTAACCATCTATCAATTCTATTATTTCAGTTACTTCCCGCAAAAAATAAAATTCTTTATTCCCACATAGGTATTATGTTCAGCATGAAATTGCTCCTATTGCATTTTGTATTTATTTTACTTTATATATTTTTTGTTGGTAATAAATCTTATTTTCCCATGGTTGTTCTTGTAATAATGATTGACGAGGGCCGAAACACGCATACATGTATAATGAAAACAACGAAAACGACATTGATTGAATGTTTTTCCAATGAATTTTTCCTATACCTATTTTTTAATCATTGTAATTTTTCATTTTTGCTGGATATAAAATATTGCGCGCGTATGATCATAAAGCCATAGATAAATTATTCAAATAAATATAATTTGCAATTTACTGATTTAGATTTTTTTATAAGTCTAATTGCAAATCGTGTATTGTTCCTGCATGAAGAAATGTATTATTCAATTTTTGGCTAGATTTTCCACATTCGCCCAAACTGATTGAAAAAGTTAATCCTTTCAATTTTATAAACTGTAATTAAAAACTGAAAAAAAAACTCCGCATGATCGTATCCAAATTAACTCGCAGATTGGATTATTTAATCTCCTAACTTTATTCAATAAAAATGCAACGTAAAATTTCCGATATAAATTTTTTGCCGTATATGCTATATTGCAATTTAATATCTGCTGCATACAAGATTTAGGTTTTTTATCCCTTTTCCTCGCCCATAATAATGCAAGTTGCCATAAAAATTGCTTTCCAGCAAGTATACATTAAATATTATGTCGTATAATTTAAATTAATAAAAGAAAATATATGGGAGAAAAGGAACTGAAACAAAATGCGGTATCTGCTTCTACTAGCAATTTTATTTGATTACGGTATTTAAAAAATATTCCATTCTAACAAATTCCCTTTTTTACAGAAATTCCCTGATAATGACATTTTTTTATAAATATTTCGTCCTTTTTAAAGTATATATTAGTACGTGATTTGAAAAATATTTTTGGACTTATTTTTTGCCTGTTTGAATTTCAGCTTTTTTTAATTAACATTACCTGAATTTAATTAAAATTCACTCTGAAACATTTTCATACGACTGTATACCTATAAGTATTTTTAGAAAATATATTGATAATTTACATAATTAAATATGCTTTTAATAAGCCACTAATATAAGCTAGTTGAAGAGAATAATAGAAATAAGCAAAGTGGAGAATCGGGTAATTACACTAAACAACTTTGCTTTTTGCTCGTTCGGTTTACTTTTTCTCTTGAGATAAGTAAAATTCGGAACATGTATCTCTCAGATATGTGACCAATTGTTATTTCGTTAAGTCTTGTAACAAAAAGTTTTTCCAAAGTCCTAAAGTAGAAAAAGATGTTCGGAGGAGGAATTTTTAAAATCTCGTTTACCATCGACGACTACAACTTCCGCAGCGTGAGATAGAACGAGGAAATAAATATACAAAATGAAGAGAAGGTGGAAGCGGGCAAGATTCTAACTATAAAATGGGCAGCACGTACACCTTATTTGAGGCCGAATGTAGATTTTTTTAAAAGAATTTCCATAAATCTTCCTAAAGCTCCATTACCTATCAGACATCCTCCCCGTTTTCATGCTTTCTATAACATTACCATTCCCTTATTGACAATTTAACAATATTTTATTACATTACAAATATATGTATAAAGTGGCGTTCTCTAAAAAAATTATATTTATGTATATTGAAATTGTATTTCCAACGGCGTTTTCCTCGCACCTCCACCATTCGATAGGTGATAAAAATACGTATTTTCCACTTTATATGTGACACTTTAAAGTGGCATTACACCGCCATCAGTTTGTTAGTGGAGACCTTTATAAGTGTCTTATATATTGTATACGTTTAGAATACAAAATTTATCAGTATAACAGCGTGATGCAATAAGTTTCCCTTTGGTGCAGATTTTGTTTTCTTTTAAATTCCAACCAAAGATATTTCAATAAAATTCGAGACAAAGTTTAGTACTCGTGTCAACAAAAAAAAAACATTATTATTAGGTGTGTGCGTTTAATAAGGTTTCCACTTTACGCATTCCAATTTTAATGAGTTTCCCTGCAATTAGCTAACGTTAGTTCGCAACGGTTTAGTTTCGAAACTAATATAATACACGTTTAATATGTAGGTGTAATAAACTGAAAGCACTCGGATATATTTACGGGCGGAAGAAAGGGAAAAATTGCAAGTACTTTGAGGTTTCGCTTTTCGTTTTTAACATTTGTTCGGGTAAAGTACTTGTAACGAAAATGAAATACCGCTAATAGTTATTCGATACGAAAATGAAAAATGCCATTTAGAAAGAGATAAATGATTCCGTTGGAAAATTAAAAGAATAAAATTAATGTATGACAATAAAAATAAGAAAGAAACGGGGTTTTACCCTTTTCTTTCGCAATAACATAAATCTTTAAGTATATTTATTGGAAATCTAACAAATGAGATCGCGCGATATTTGCTCCTCTTGTTGTATGCAGCACCTATTTTCAATGTAACTCTTGTTGCTGTTTATCGTTCGTTTAAGCATTTAATTCAATATATTTAATGCGGCGTACCCATGACTTGATGCTATTTCGGGGGGAAATAGACGTTTAATTGTAGATGACACTAATTTAATTAACAAAACTTGAAACTGCTGTTGATGACGATATTTTGGGAAACGTAACCGTTTCGCATATAACGACATATCATCGAGATTTAAATTTAGTTAAAGCAAAATTAACCAAAAAAAAGTCATTGAATTTCATCGTTGAAGCTCGACGTCCACAATAAATGGCTGGTGAATATAAGAGATAAGGGGTCGCGACAAGGAGAAAGAGAGAGAGAGGAACAATTGAGTTTTTCAAATCGTCTGTAAATACCACTAAACAATAAAATGCTTTTAAGCAACAATATAAGTTCAAATAGAATTTACATCTTTTAACACTTTTATTCCATTTCGTCTAAAGCATTTACAATTTATTGCCTACATAATTCAGTGCGAATCTAAATAACAGAAGATAGGGATTACAATTAATGATTGCAATCGGTTTTCTTTTATAGACCCATAGAAAAGCCTTTAAGCTTGCATCCAAACAGTTCTTATACATTTATGACCGCAATTTCTCATTTGCTTTCCATTCAGCACCAAATTGTACATTATATTTCAATTTTCGAAAAGGAAACACAAAAATCGTTAACTGATCCTCAAATTTATTCAATCCATTACTAAATTGAAAGCTCAAACCTCTTCAAGCGCTGTTACACTATTTTGTTACATTCTAATTGGCTATAAATAAATAAAGAGTAAAAAAGGGTAATAAAGTCGCAGTTTAATATTACTTTCGTATAATATTTTTGGGATACGTCCCCTTAAATTTCCGCACGTTCAATCTAGTTTCCAAGGCGAAAAAAAGTTGGAGGAGTAAGAAATGTTGTACTGTCCGTTTGCGGTGGTGATTTCCAATTTTTTACGGGCTATTAACGAAATGGATTTCAGCTGAGAACGTATCCTTCCTGCAACTCCTTCCTTACATTTCGCGTAAATTTTAGGGTACCCACACGCACAAACACAAAGAAATCAGGTAGAGCATAAAACCTATGATCGTAAAAATAACTTTATTTAAATTCACCGTCTCCCTCTTTCAATCCAGCTAGGATTAATAAAAACGAAAGGGAGCGAAACTAAAAGCTGCTGCCTGAAAGGTGATATTCATAAATTCACTTCTAATCGCGACGATCTCGACATTATACAAAACATTATAAAATATCTTGATGAGAAAGTGTTAAAGCTTGTAGTTTCTTAGCACTTGAAGGAAATAAAAAAGGGCTACAAAGTGTTTCTCGCTTTTCTAAAAGCTTTTCGTGCCATTCACTTCTACTAGTTTTCTTTCCTATTCCCCTTTATGAATATTCATAATATCTAATGATAAACACTGACACACGTTAATGTAAAACATTATTATCATAAAACTGCATGATAGGCAAGTGCAGACATTTTCCGTTTTCCAATTCGTAATTGTAATCTATCTGATAAATTACTTAAAAAGCCACTTTATGTCCGAACGAAATGAAAGTAAAAGAGTCGAGCGAGAAAGAAATGACGGCAATGGCCGGAATTAATGCCGAAACAAAACAAAAAAGGAGTAGCAGAGCGAGTAGCAAATAAAAGACCAGCCGAAAAAAGAATCTATTTTACCCTTTATTGGTTTTAATCATGATAGAAGAAGAAAACTTTTTTCCCGTCCTGTCGTAAGTTCGGCGGCTGTGTGCGAAAAGTACAAAAGAAGAAGTGAAATAAAAATAAAAGTGGAAAGAATAGTACGGCGATAGTATGATGATAGTAAGCAATAGTAGTGGTTGGGTAGGAAGAACCCTATCGTAGAAGAGTTTCGTGAAAATCTGCTGCCAGACGCAATTTTGTGCCATTCAAAACTACTCACATGCTTCAACTAACTTCTTCAGAGATGAGAGCCGAAGAGAAGAGTTTGCAATATTAACTTTTACCATTGCCAGTTTACGTTGCATACGTATAAGAATCCTTTATGGTAAGCAATACGTAGAGGAGCTTATTGTTTATCAAAGAAACGAATATTCATAAATTTAATCTTTATTAGGTTGAAAACAAAACGCTATTTACTTCTGACCATATTAATATTTTTAGTTTCGAATCATCAACCATTTCGTTAATCCATTAACTCATTATGTTAATGGATGCGTCGGAATTATTTGCTGAATTTTATAATTACAATTGAAACGTGCTTATAAAATATTGAACATTGAACAATGCAAATGAGCATTATCGAAAAATATGTTTTGCAAACGTCAAATATTATAGTTACATTCAACGAGGATATATCAACCGACTTCCAAATTCTAGAATTATTTATTATCCTTTCGTGTTCCTTTATTCATTTCATTTCAATCGTCTAAAATTCTCCACTCGACTGCAATATTCTTTGTGGCTTTCATACATTTATAAGCCACAAACTAGACGAACTACCGCCAGCAGTTTTATTATTATTATTATCCTTGCAACAACAATTTACTTTGTCATTTCATCAAAGTGAAGGCGTTTCTTTGTTTTTTTTTTTTCATTTTGCTGCAAAAATAAGATAAAAGCTTCTCTGGCGACAATGAGAAAAGGGCTCTCACCCCCTACATTTGACTCGCTATTCTAACAATAGTTTAATTTTGACAATTATCCTTGCCAAATTAACCCACTTAAATTGATAAATTGACAACAATTTGGTGGTAAAATACGTAGGAAACAAATTAAAACGGCTTCAAAATATCGCAAATCATCCCTGTTACGAATCGACGCAATTCCGCAATTGCATACTTGCAATATCAATTTGATGTAATCGAATGAATACGGAAATTGTTCGCATTTAACTGTCTCCATCAAATAATAATAATAATGTAAAGCGTTGCGATAAAGGTCGTTAATGGAATTATGAAAGTACTTCGAGCTACGACGTCTCATTTTATGTCGTCTCCCGCTTCTTTTTAATGTGTAATAATATGGACAAAAAAGCAACGGAAACGCTTTATTTTTCTTTTGGTTTATTGCTCGCTTTATCTACGAACGTTGTGTAAAAGTGGAAAATTATTTATTGCAACCATTCCGCTGTCTAACAGCGTTTACATATTGATTGATTCACGTTTCAATAAATACGAAATTAATGCCTTTTTTACTTCGCTTCAATTTATCTTTCCCTTTTTTGTTCTTTGCCGAAAAACGTATTTTTACACTATTTTTCTGCCCGTATTTTAACGAATTTACGTACATTTCCTTTCGCAGAAACAAACCAAATAAAGAATCCATTCCCTTCGCCACACAAAGAGACGAAATAAATGAAAGGAGTGAAGGAAACGGATTCAAACATTTTTATTGAGATAGTAAAGTGAGCCACTTCAATTTTCCATGCAACTAAATTTAAGTCTCGCCCTCTTTTATTATTTCTTGCTTAAACAATTTGCTTTTACTTCACCCTTTTCTCCCGCTCCGGTCCTTTTTGCGAGGAAGCTTCCTATTGCTTGTTACCAGGTCGTGATTTTTATCTTAACAATGTAGGTCGCGGCGAATAATTGAAATTTACTCCTTTCCATTTTTCTTTACATAAAATTTCTTACACGTAATAATATTACGAAAAGAAAATTACTCGATGCTTTCGGCTCCCCTCTCCCGCTTTCATCAACTTTTCATTTACACTTTTAAATCTTCTTAATGTTCGTAAGTATTCTTAGGGAATAATCCCAGCAAGAGAAAAATCGCTCGAATGACAATGTTTAGTTATACGATAATACGAAAATACCTTTTCAAAAATACTTTATTTTCATCACAACCCGACGTCCACACAAGAATGAAAGCGAATAGGAGACAGAAAGGCACAAAAAGATATTTTATTCCTACGGAAAATTACGCTTGAATAGATTAATTCAAAGAAAATCTTTTTTGTCGTGGCAAAAGGAGTTCGAAGCAGAAAAAGAAGAAAAGAAAGTTCGAATCGTAAATTCGAATATTAGAAGCAAGATTCACGTTCTGAAAATACATAAACCTGAAATTCACGTAATCTATTACGATCGTAGGACAGAGATTATGTTTCATTCCGTTTTTTTTTGCAATAAAATCGTTGCCTTAATAGATTTTTAATGTTACAATTATTTGGCAGATGTGGTTCTAAGAAATGGCACATGTTACATTCACGTGTTTAGTAAATGTATTCTAAAAAAGAAACTGTAATCCTTCATATTAAATCAACTCTAAACCTTGGAGCGTGCGAATATGGTGGATGCGCCGGTAATTAGCTGATGGAAATAGCACGAGCAGAAAGTTTGCCGATCCTTTTTTTCCGAGTTGAAATTAGTACGCTAGCTGAAAATTAACAAAACTAAATCGTGTTAAATCGTAAAATGCAGACAACAAAGTTTTTAACTGGAAGTTTGAAAATAAATTAAAAACAGAACTAAAACTGCTCGATTAATTTCATTCGTTAAGCTCGCAATTGAACTGTTAACGTTTTCAATTCTGTTTGCGTTCATTGTGAAAATATTTGCGATAAATAATTAAGCACGCGAACTAATTCCGCAACGGTAAACAACGCGGAAGATTAGTAAAAGTGCTCTTGGTGAGAATGATCGGGTAATGAAATAAAATATTAATTTCGAATACGATTCAACAGATAATCAACTTACGTTTTAAAATTGGCAATTTACATCGTTTTATTCGAATTTGCATCTCATTGTCGATCAAACTATATGCGTCATAATGCTGGTGTACTATTACCTGGAACAAATTAAAATTGAATTAATTTAACTAATTAGGCAGTATCGTTTGCGATTACGGTCAGAGATTATGTTTATTATTATATCGATATTTGGCCTATTCCATGCAATATTATCCGTTGATCATAAGCCTCGCTATTACATTCATTAATAGGATCGAATCCCTTATCCAATAATAATTACGAGTATTACTGTTGCTATATATCGCAAGCAATGATTTATACATTACAAATGTAATAATGTTTAATCAAGTGTTACAAACTGGTGAATTATTATAAAGCCACTGCATGGGGCCGTGCATGAATGAAAAAAGAGTCGGGAACTTTAGCTTATAGCAACATTTGTACACAACAAATGTTTTCCATTTTAACAAAACAAACGATATGCATTTGGTTTGAAGCTGATATTGAATTGTAAAGATTATCATTTAGAGTTGTAGGAATTTAATAATACTTTTTTTAAAGGACGCCTTAAAAAAGTTAAACTGCGCCTAAAAGTATCATTAATGTCACGTGCAGTCGTAGAGACGCTAAGAAAGATGTAGGTATTAAAAGTTTTCAATTTGGTACGAGGGTCGAATAAACGAGACAAAGGAAATATATATGAGACGTAAGCAAATTTCCCTGTTCTTTTTTAGTCCCACAGAACGCGTCTGTTGTTATATGCTTTTTCATCTTTATTTTCTTCTTCTCTAATATTATATGTATAATATAATATATATAAGTGAGACGGACATTATGAGACCGTAAATATCTACTTTGCCATCTCTCTGTCTCCCTCGTTCTTTCCATTTATGATGGTATATTTAGAGGAAAAGACCGATAAAATCAAGAAGATGAACGGTTCACTTTATTTCTTTTATGGGAATATCAGCGTGTGTGTTAGAGACAGTTTAGAATTCCAAATGTTACCCAAGCAATATTGAAATATGACAATAAATTTCTTATGGAGTGGTACACTGTCTTTCCACACACACGCTGGCATCAACAAGAAGAAAATAAGAACGGGAAAAACAAAAGGAAATGTTTTGGAATAATAAAAATCGATCGTTGATACACTGGGAACGGCGATGGAAAACAAGAAGTTGAAAGGCGAATTATTGACATCATTAACATAAAAATGTTCTCGTCATGTTTTGCTATGTGACCGCAAGAAAAATGAAGGGAAAACCTCGTATGCGAGATATTTTAATTATCCTTTCATTTTATATCTTTCCTTTCCTACATCGCCGCCGATAACGTTTATGTATGTTTTTTTTTTCGTCCAGAATTAAATTCCAGAACGAAATTCTAATTATTTTTTCTTCTCTTTGTTAAATAAGAGTGTTGTGGCAATTAAATATTCAAAGCACGACTTGTAACAATAGAGAACATTACTTTCTTTTTCAGTCTTGCTGTTGTAATTAAAAATATAACGAAAAACGAGTGGATTTAGCAAAAACAAAATAACGGGAATCATTGGAGACGCAACAAAACAACACTGAAAGTAAAATATATTCCCTGCTGCTAACAAGAACAACAATAATGCCATCATGCTCTTTTCCATTCTTTACTTTTACTCTTTGTATTTAATACAACGACCTTTCTTTATTTTTCGGACATACAGCCGAAGAAAAAGATGAGCGCAGAAGACGATAAGAGAGCATGCGAAATATTTTTCTTTCACTATAAAAATCTTTTAAACCTTATCTCGCTCTTTCTCTCTTTTCCTCGCCGAGCACAACAGCTTCAAATGGATACGAGATAGTGTTATTTTATAACCTATTCTTGTGTAATACCTTCTTTTTTTTTTCGTTCCTTTCAGCTATTCTTCAGCCGAATGGAAAAATGGCCGTTTCTTTCTTTTATGCTCCCTATTTATTTGTACATGTAAGAAATTAATGAGCCGTATAAAAAGGAGGAATTAACTTAATTCGACTCTTTGGATTTAAGTGCGAGAATGTTAATTAATCATTTCGCAATAATAATACTAATAATAAGTGAGTTTGTTCGAACAAATTCTCTATCTCTCGCTTCCTTCCATTCTTGCGACGTATTTATCTTGGAAATGCTGTTGGAAAAATATTTTCTTACGTTTCTCTAACATATAAATTTCTTTTTGATAAGTCACGTTTGTATGCACACAATAAAGCATTTTGTTTGCCCTCGTATTATCCTCATTCTTTGGCTTTCCATAACGTTTGCTGCCCCACACACACACACGCGCGCAGAAGAAAAAGGAGAAAAGGGAAAAATCGTATTTTCCAGTAATATAAATAGATGTTTTGCCACCAAGAGTTACTTTTCATTCTAGCAACAACCGGTTTGCTATTTGCGAGCCTTCTCTCTTTCGCTCGTTTAAATCGCAAAGTCTAAGAAGTAACATTTACCCTCCACTCGCTGATCCTTAATATCAATGCAAACGTTATTTACCTGTACAGAAAGATGAGAAAGAAGGAACAAGTGTGTGTGTGTGTGTGTGTGTGTGTGCGCCTGCTGTAGGAAAGTATTTTACATCTAATCTTTGATACAGCCTTTTATTAAATTAAATATCGATGGCAATATTATTAAAAGTACGTGCATGTACTCAACATTGGTTTATAATGTTATTGAATCCATGGATAGAATTTGCAAACAGAAAACTATTCGATTCAGTAAAATACGAAAATTAAATATACAGAACGTTAAGGAAATATTTTAATTATTTTCAATAGCACAAAAACATCAATTCGAATTGGAACGCTCCTCGAATTCTATGAAGTGTTTTTCTTTTTAGCTAACTTCTTCGTATTGGTTATTACAAATTTTAAATACGCAGTCATTTCACTAACACCTTTGAATGAATTTAATTAAAAAGTAAAATAATACTTCAATGTTACCTGGACGTTTGAAATGTATTTATTTTATGATATAAATGGTCCATTTATATAAAAAAAATCAAATATTTTAACGGAGATTTATTACGCTCGACCAATTCAGGCGGTTACGATTTTATTTTTTGTTCAGGTCCACATCACGTTCAGCAGTTTTCCAAAATAAAATCCGGGATATCGACCATCCTTTATCGTGTTGTAAGGATCAAAGTTAGGTAAATTGCACGCGCAAAAAAATCCTTCCATTGACATATATTATATTACATTTACGTATGACGGTTGCTATGTGGAGGACGATGTCTTTATGGATTCAAGGGTCTAAATCCATAATTATAAAACTCAATATTCGTTAATAATGACAAAAGACTGTAAATTAATTTTACTAAAATATCTTCCCACTTGTTCAAGATGTTGTAATGAACTTTTAATTGCAATTACAACTTTATTATTATTTCTTCATAATTTTCCTTATAACATCCGAGTACGCTTCATGCTTTAGGAAGTTGTTGTTGTTGCCATCGCTTTGATGTTAAAATATGTACCTCGAGAGCGTATGGCAGTTTGATGGGAGCGTGACAAGTCGATAGTTGTTTTCTTCCAAGTTTTCCAAGTTTATGCCTTTTACTCGACGTGGTTCGAATGAAACGAAGTTTTAGCCTGTTCTATAGCTCCAGCAACCCGTCTGATGGCAGTCTGTCTGCTCTGCTATGTATGGGAAGGAACATGTTTTGTTTGAATGTGTGTATCTGTTGTCGAGATACGTGAGTAAGAGACTCGAGACGAATTTGTCGCAATCCCGGTTACGAGGTTTTACGCTGTCGATTTCATTCTTTATTTCATCCATGTTACACATAACGTATAATAAGCGCAGGCAAAAGGAAAGAAAAAATGATGCCACCATCCATTTCTATCTACACCAACTATTTATTTTTTCTTTTCCGTTGCTGCTTCTTCCTCTGCCTCCGTTTCCTCTTGTATTTCGCATACTACGTATTTGTCACAAATTGATTTACGATGTCAGTGTATGGATTTATTGTTGTCTCGAAACGTTATTATACTTTTTAAACACGTACTCTAAAATACGCTGATATTTATTTCTTGGTTATTTATTTATTTCTCTTTCGTTCCTTCCTGTTCGTTTCGTGTTTTCATGTTTAGCGAATCGACTAATATCATTCGATATGTCGAAATTTGATTTATATCTAGGCCTATGCTGACTTTAATTACATCCAACCACTAGAATATTAGTTCAAATCACAAATTGCATTTTTTCTCAAATTTACATTTAATGTGCAATTAAAAGGATCCCGATTCCGCAAATAGTTTCCATCTTCTTCGACTCACTGAACACACAGAGCTTGAATCTCGCGTTCAATTAATAAGTTTATAAAATTTTGCTCAGCAAATAGGAAGGCAAACACAATGGTCGTTAATTAAACGTAATAAATTGCGGTTAACCTTTGATATTCAGCTTTAAATGATTTTGATTAATAAATACGTGGGATTACTATTACCGCAGTGCGCTTTATTAAAAGGCCCTTCGGAATTTGCCAAATACTTTCTGACGGCTACGTATCATCGAAATCTTTTTTGCAATTTTTAATTGCCATCGATCTATTCGTTTCATTAATGGATTTCAAGAGGGAACGTCCAACGGAAAAATTCTATTGCCATCACGTTGAATACTGTTGATTTTGCAAATGGAAGATACATGTTAGAGTTACCAACAACCAACGCTGAAAATTATACGATCTCTCTTTCAAAATTGAATCTTATAGAATCATATCACAAGACTAATTGCAAACAGTCCCATCATTGAAAATACGTCGATTCTATTTTCTAGGCAATTATTAAACCATATAATTCAACATTTTACCCGTGAGATTAATCAAGTAGATTCCGTTAAATATTTTATTTAAAAGCGCGTTTCTCGGTTTTTCACGGCGAGAGAAAAAAGGAGAATGATATAAAACCTAAGAGCAGAAAAGGAAATGCTATACACTTTTAAATTAAAACGTACTACGGCAGCTAATTTTAGGATAGCTACTACTATTACACCGACCGCCACTAAATTTAATCTCCTTCGCAATTAACCGACTCGGACTTAGTAAAATAAAGAGGCTAAAATAATGATTAAATTTTTTTTAAGTGCGAGAGAGAGAGAGAGAGAGATGAATGTAGTTAACAGAGAGAGAGCAGTAAAAGACGAAATTGTATTAAATTCACAGATTTCCACCGTCGCAATACGTGACGTTCGCAATCTGGAAATATCGCTTTAATAAATTTTGTCACACGTATAATTTGCATTCTACGTACAAATAATATATTTAGCAACATTGTTAGAAAAGAAGAACAAGTTTATCCCCTTATTTTTGGTTTTCTGCCTTCTACGTGCTTATGTGTATGGAAAATTAAGAAACTTTTCTTCCAAAGAACAACTTTAAATCACGTTTTAAAGCCACACCGTCTGATTGCGAACATTCCATGACGTTCGCAAGTTCTTCTCAAACTTTAATTAAGTATCGTTCCTGGACAAGTGAGGTAACAACAGAATCGTCGATTTCGACGAAATTAAACACAAACGAACATTTACGGTACAATAATAAAGAGGATTTTATTAACTTAAAACGTATTATTGTCTCTTGTATAATCCCCCAGTCTGAGGAATTTTATTTAAACGTCAGACATTCTCCAATACCATTTATCACTGTCCAGAGATATGTATTTAATATAAAATTTAGGCCATTAAGTAAACAAACGATACCCCGTAGTTGTTTTCGTTGGTCAAAAATAAGACGCATTTATATAAAAAAAGCGTTCTTATGAAAGGTGAAGGGTAGGTAAAAAGGGACCCACCTACCTACCTCCTCCTTCCAAATTTATATCCTCTTGGGTAACAAATTTTGCCTTAAACAGAGGTAAAACCTTGTATCTCCCTAATGTCTACTTACCTGCGTCAACATTTTTTACGAACACACACGCGTTAGATTACGATTCGATTTCGATTTGGATTTTCTATCTTGAAGTGGAATGAAAGTGGAAGACGACGAGAAGAAATAAAATGAGAAGGAAGGAAGAGAGAAAAAAAGAACGATATTCAAGACCATTATTTTAGGATTTCTCTTTGTCAATATACCACTTAGAATACATAGAGGATTCGAGTTTATTCCGTCTCCTCCATTCTCTTCATTTTATATGTATTGTGTTTTTGTTCTACCGAAAACCTAACTTAATGTGACTTTCTTGCATTTTCTTCCGAGATTTATTTATTTATAATAATAAATCGACGAAGCATCGGTTTTGAGGTAAAATTTCCCTTCGATTATTATTATTAGAGATATTGCTTTTATGCAAATCCTCATCCGTTCCACATTGTGTCCTCTTATACGAAATTATTCGCTCGTAGTGATGAATTGATTCTTTGGCACTCATAAAAAAGACAAAAAAAAAAGGAAAACGTCGACCAGAATGAAAGTAAAAATAGAATCATCTGCTTTTGTCCTACTCCTGAACCCACTTCTTCTTCATCTTGTTTATACAATACGAAGCTGATTAAGCTGAGTGTTCTATGGGAAAAAATGCAAATCGAAATACGGTCGACAGCACTAAGTAAGAAGGAGTGTACGAAAGATTCTTCGTCTTGTATAGTAGGAAATCTTTCCTTTTTCTTTCGTTCTTTTAATACATATTTACAGATTAAATAAAGTACTGTTTTTTCCATTCTATCATTTGCATAGTACTCGATTAGAGGTTTATATGGAATGATTTCATCGACATCATCTACAATTCTAATCGAATTTACCACGGGAATGGAAATCGATTTCATTGTAAGCGCTTAATTTCGGCTGAACGAAATTATTGCACACCGTATCGTCGGAAAAAAATAAAATTGAAAGTGGTACTATCATTCTCCAGATATAATAAATAAATAATTGACAAGACGTTTACGATTATAAATGTTTAATAGGGATAAATTGTGCCTTTTATATCTTTATTTTTTCTAATGGACTACCTGATAATTCTTCCAACCTGTCAAAATGAGAAAATAATTCATTTTAATGCCACTTCTTTCGTCCATTCTCTTCGTCTACTCGAAAATTAATATCAAATAAACTTGGGTGATGTTTATATGAAAAGAAAAAGGAATAAATCGTTGGACCGCCATAAACCTTCCTTCGCAAAGAACATGATGGTGAAGGCGAAAAGAGAAAACAATTACAAGAACTTTTGGAATTACGTCCATAAAAAAGAAAGAGATATAAAAAAGAAGGTATATAATCTTTTTAATACTTCAGATCTATTACCGTACTATATATTAAATGGAGAAATGGAATTGGGGGTTGCTTTAACGATCCTTTTGACATTTTCATCGACCATTGCGAATATACGGGTCATTTTTCAAAATTACGATAAGGGATTTCTCGACAGATTCACGCATAAGAATATTATCTGCAGGGCAAAGGAGGAAGATTCGAAAGATTCGGCGGTAAAAGTTATTACTCGTTTAATTGCTGCTGGCAGTCTCAAAAACTAATTAATCCTTTCTCTTTAGATTCCTATTTCCACGCATATTAATACGTAACAATTTCACGAAAGTACCTCCATCGCAATGCTTCAACACAATTCATTCCCTTCTTCATCTCTGCCACTTGCCGTTACCCTTTTACTCGTGTATTGCACGTGAAAAGAAGCACCACACTTTTGATTGCATTTTAATAATTGAAGAAACTGTACGAATGAAACCGTCTTCTTATGGTAAAAAAGGAAGAATTAGCAGGATGCATTCAACAGCACGTAACCGTGGAGTAATGCTAATAATAATAATAATACGGTAGAACGAAAGTACTAATGAAAACGGAACGTAGAAAACGGAACGGTTGTAGATGAAATAATAACGAGAAGTGAGTATACATTTTTGAAAAGGTATAATACCTAAACGCGTGAGAAACAAGGCATATTGTACAATTTACCTATTGTTTGTCCATTCGCCCTATATCTTTTTGTATCCTTGCTTCCTGTTGTTCCCGCTGCTATTTATTTTAGCTCAGTTTTTCATTATTCCATCCGCGCGTAACACAAAACATTCGCACAATAGTAATAATGAGGAATGAATGGTAGCGTTTGCACTATTCATATTTAATAAAACGCAAATGCTGAAGAAAAAGAACAGGAAGGAGAGAGGATGAAGATTCAAAATAAAAATAACTGTAGTAATTGCAGAAAAACAATGAAAGTATAAAATGTTTGTTAAAGCGTAAGACTAAAGTGGAAAATTGCTGTTTTTCACTCGAAATAAATTTTGATTTAACACGTAAGCATTAATTGCAAGTCTTTCCATCATTTTCAGAGTTTTTGTTAAAATACTAAAATATTAGATGCATCGCTCTCCCCAAGCACATTCACTATCTTAAACGATGAAAAGGAAAATCTCCAAGAAGTGTATTATTATTATGAAAGTTTACATTAGAAGGTTTATTCGGTTTCTGAGCTTTCAAGTTTATAACGACTTTCTCCCTTTCGAATTGAACTTTTTTATTGTTAGTTGACGTAAATTTTTATTCAAAAGTGAGTTGGAGAAAGAAATTGATGGAAAATGGTTTTGTTTCAATTTTTAAACGTTTTCTTCGTCCTGCTTTATTTATTAGTCGATAGTTCTTCCTTCACTCCAACATTATCGAACGGATGTATAATTAGACTAGTTTCGCTATTAGTTCTTCTTTCTCTTATGCTTTTTGTGTCGAATTCCAAATGAAACGATAATAATTAAATCCAGTTAAAGATTACCAAGAGAAATGCGTATCATAGAAAAAATAAAAGCGAGGCGAAACTATTTCCAATTTATCCTTATGTTGCGAATGGGGGAAAAAAGCAAACAATGGATATACGTTGGCTTTTAAATTAAACCTAGTTTAATTAAACTTTTCACGTAAACTAAAGTAAAATTAATTATCTGATAAACGTATATAAATATATATTTAAAAAAAGTCACACTGCAAAATCGCGCAGGATATTGGTATAATTATAACGTTTTTCTTGGCCAATGTCAATTACACCGAATCTCAACATCTTCCTGTACTTTCCTTTTCTTTCTTTTAAGGTACAGTCTAACTGTAAAAAATACATACATACTTATTTGTCAATCTAATAAATTATAATAGGAGGTATAAAAAAAAAAAGAAGAGTGAAAAAGGTGATAGAGAAGGTTGAGGAAGAAAAGCGTTTGCCTTCTTGCATTTTTATGAAGTTCCTGTCGTGTTAACGCGACTCGAATATAAAGTATAGATTGAAAATTTGCGTATATTTATTCCTCCACTTCGAGCAATTCCATCGTCCTCGCACTTCTTCTGCGTCTTTTTTTTCTGAACCCCTTTCAGCCGGAAATAACGTCGCGAATTCCATAAGTATGATTTACAACCGGTTCGGATTATTAAAGATAAATTTACTTGTAACACTGTTTAAGGGCATCCCCATTTCTTCTTCTACTTCTTGTACAATCTCTAATGAATCTACCAACCAGCGACAACGAGATAAGTAAAATTAATGCGAAATTCAGTTATCATGCGGATTGTATAATAATATGACACTTGACGATTCGCATGACGGAAAGAAAAAATTCAATTGAAAGCTCCGAGCATTAAAATTAAATTAATCAATTTCCAAAAGTAATGCTTCGCCACCATCGTCAAAAAAAAATTGTTAAACGTAACGAAATCAATTGGTTTTTCGGGTGATATTGTTAATAACGATAGGGCAACCCGTAGAATAAAAAAGTCGAAGAATTGAACACGTGAACAACCGGTCAAATACAACCCCCGCACGTGTCACCCCTATTTAAAATCGCGATCGCTGGAGCAGCAGACGAGTGAACAATATGAGCGGTCAGGAGGGAACAAATGGAGTTGCCATCCCCAAACTATGGTAGTTGTAGCCATCATCAATCAGAGAGGAGCAAAAAAAAACATCCTCGCTCATCGAACGTTACTCAATTAAATGTAATCCGAATTGCAATCCAATTTACACCGGCCACCGCACTAATCTTCTCTACGTGCATGTAACATCCAAACTAGCCCACACCATTTCCCAGTTTTTCTCGCTGTTTTTCCAGCATGAAACAGCCGAAAGAAATGTAATTATTTTCAATGCAATTAATTGGAACGATTTTTAACTGAAGAGGTTTTTTTCAGCAACAAAAAGAGAGAAACGCAATTAATTGAAAAAAGGGGGTCAAATTAATTAAAGTTAAATTATCAGAGGTTAACATTCTTTTCGTTTCAAGCAAAAAAAAACCTATAATAAAATTTTATGCACGAAATTTGTTTCTCCGCTGTTAATAGATTTCCTTCGATGGTACGAAAGGCGATTATTTCTATTTTCGCCACCCATTTTTTCGGTCATTTAGTATTTGAATACAAATTTTATTCAGTACCGGATTTACATAGAGAGCAATTAGAATTGTTCGTGCCGTTCTGCCAGATTTTTTTTTATTAGTATGTTAATGCCACGCAAAGTTCCGTGAATAACGGACGCAAAGCAGATATAACAAATGTATACGCCGATCTGTGGTATTATTTCAAAACAAAAAGTAAATAAATTCTGTAGAAAAGGGGATAAACGTTTTTATGAAAATGGGGCGGAAGCCGAAACTCGATGCGTATGCATACAGTCTGACACAAAAGTATAAGGCACTTGGTTTTTTAAGCATAACTTTTTTCTAGGCGATGCTACAAAGATTAAATTGATATTTTTGGAATCAGAACGACGAGCTGAATCGAACCATATATATACTTCTTGATTTATAATTTTTAGAAAGCAACAACAGCCCATAATGAAAATTTCACTGACACAAAAGTATAAGGCACTTAACAAAAAATATATTTAATAACGAATTTGATGGCCATTTTTTTGAATAAGTGTAAAAACACGATCATTCATAGATTGAATTAGCGATTTTACATAAGATTGGGGAATTTTACGCCATTCCAAGCTTATCGCGCCGCGCAATTCTTCTATTGTTGCAAATTGACGCCCATCAGCGTAAATCTTGGGTGTTAAGTAGCCCCAGATGTTCTCTATGGGGTTACAATCAGGCGAGCATGCGGGCCATTCTAAAACATTGATGTTGTGTTCATCCAACCACTGTTTAGTCGCCTTCGACGCATGAAGTGGAGCATTATCTTGCTGATAAATCCATGTGTGCGGTACTGGCTTGTCCAGGAAGGGCAGAGGATGATTTGTAAGTACCTCGCAATACTCCTCACTATCCATTCTTGCCGTCGTAAAAGCCAAATCGAGCACACCTTTAGCACAAAACGCACCCCATGTCATTACCATACCACCGCCAAAGTTTCTCTTGCTAAACAAGCGTTCCTCCTTTCGTAGATCATGCCAATAGCAACGATACCCGTCGGGACAGTCCAAATTCCACTTTTTTTCATCTGAGAAAATGACCTGACCACAAATATTTCATAAATAGCCCCTACAAATGAGATAATAACTTTGACCAATCCCTGCTCATGTTGGCCTTCGCAAATTCAAGACGCCGTGCAATGTGTTGAGGCTTTAGACGTGGTGCGGCGTTCATTTTTTTGCGGACAATGTTCCCAGATTTGTGAATTGCCCGTCGAATCGTTTCGCGACTGACGGAGCACGGACCCGTGTGAACAAATTTACGAATACTCAAAGATGAGTTCGAGAAAGCGCGTTGTATTGTCCGGCAATCCCGCTTAGAGAGTAGCGCTGGGCGACCGGAGATTGGTGCCGTGTGGTAACCATCAGGATTCATTAAAAAAATTTGAACAGCGCACCTAGATCGATGCAAAACAGCGGCGATTGGAGATTGAGTATGGCCATCTCGGTGCATAGCAATAATTTGGCCCTTCTCAACGTCGAAGAGACTTTTACCTCGCCCCATTTGGTTTAGACAAATTTATGAAAATGATTTAAAATGAAACAAATGAAGCGCGATACATTTTCAAGATTTTGTACACTGAACTGATCAGATTTTGTTAAGTGCCTTATACTTTTGTGTCAGTGAAATTTTCATTATGGGCTGTTGTTGCTTTCTAAAAATTATAAATCAAGAAGTATATATATGGTTCGATTCAGCTCGTCGTTCTGATTCCAAAAATACCAATTTCATCTTTGTAGCATCACTTAGAAAAAAGTTATGCTTAAAAAACCAAATGCCTTATACTTCTGTGTCAGACTGTATAAAAAACGAATATATTCCATGGGGAGATTACCCTTTACTTTTTGTATCGCATAATTTTACAATTTTTTTTTCGATTTGTATTCGTTTGCCTGTGTGTTAATTCCGATCTCGTAATTCGATTATAAATATTATTCAACGCATTAGAGGTCAGCTTCCGTGCGTATTGTGTATAATACCAACCTCTCACCTACTCGCACTTATCATTATTAAACTCTCACGTGTGAAACGTACAGCGACAGAAAATTGAATTGGCACACATTTAATTCTACTCAAAAACAATAAAAAACGGCATAAAGCACAAAAAAAAATTAATACAGGTCGCCCTTCAATAAACAAAGTGGATACGCTCCCAGAAAATGTAGTACGAAACTGTGAAATATTCGAGTCCACTGATACTAATAATAATTCTCTATATTTGCATTTTTGCATCAATTGCAATAATCTCATTTTGGAACTCTGAAAGTGATTAATTATGGAGATAAACATTAAAGATCGATTAATAAGTGTTTAAATATGAATTTTACATTGAGATTCATTAATTGTTTGACACCATTTTTCCTCAACTTTAATTCTTACTTCCCAAGTTTTTTTTTCTAAATCTAACAAAACCCTAACAAGACTAAATATAACAAAACTCTGATTTTGGTTTTCTAATTAACTGGTCATGACCGCAGCCTTGTTTTAATTCGGAGCTTTTACAAGGTTTTTTTCGTTTTAGAAGACGTTCAAAAATTTGTATTATTTCTACATTCAGAAAAATTATTTGTTCTTGTAAACTTCGCATTCTAAACTACACATTAAAATTAAACCTTCCAAAAAAGAATTTCCTTTAGACAATATCCTCTTCGAGCAACACTTTTAGCAATGATCCCTCAACGAAATTAAAATATGTTAAACACAATAGGAAGAAAATATCGTGGTCGAAACAAAAAAAAAGGAATTACATGTGTTAAATTGCAAGACCACGCGATTTCCCAACAGTGTACGAGGATCGATTTGTACTGGTATCCAATTTAAAACGTATTAAATTATTCTTCTGTCGGATTTGGCGGAATTTAATTTAACGTTTCGACCTTAATTTCATTACGTCATCCACTACCGTACATTGTTCATAAATTATTCGCCAAAAAACGAACATTTTCTACCCAATTCGTCCGAACGTATTTTACATACATTCGAATTAGTCCGATTCTTTCGATCTTTTTTGTTTGCATCGACCCTTTCCATTATCCGAACTTAAAATTGCAAATAAGTTTCTAATTGGCGTACACAGACAATAATTAACTGAACGGCTAAAACGTAACTAATATTGTTCATTTAAATTAGTTCCGCCATTACCGACGCACCGTGGCCGTCGTCCTAACTTTATGCAATTAACACAACATTAAACTACATTGAGTTGAACTTGCGATATGTAAATAGGCAAGTATTAAAGGGTGAGAGAGAGTGAAAGGGAGGCGCAACTACGGCCGTATGTGCGACATATTCGACGTAGTTGAATTAATCATGGCAACACGAGTGAGGGAGTAAAATTAATCTTATATTAACGCCAACAGACTAATCTGAGGGTTGTATTGTTGCAAGAAGAATTTGTATTTCTTCTTTTCGTATTATTTTAAAAGTGCCCACTTCCCAATTGAAAAGAACTGAAAAGGTCCTAAACACGAACGGCGAATAAGAAGGACGACGAAAAGAGAGCGAAATTATCGTCTTAATTTTAGACTCGAATGCGAATATAACAGGTTAATCTGTTTCATCGAGTCGTTCGCGAATTTGTTTCTATTGTCCCTCTTTAAGGCCTTCAAGGGAATAAATGAAGCATGGAACTCGGCGTACGATTCGCCATTGTTCGCATTATTAACGGGTTCGTTCAGAGGAAATAATTATCCGAACGCGAATCAAATTCTGACGTTTTTTTTTTCTTCGCATCAAATATTATTGTTGTTGCGAAACACTCAAAAGAAAATGTTTTTAAATTATACAAAAAGAATATATAATAACGGGCTTTAGCCTCTTCAGAAATGTTCGCATCGAATTCGCGTTTTTCTTTCTCATTTATCCTCGAGATTCATCTTAATTCAATGCACGATGACTCATTATCAACCCGGCAACTTTACAAGTTCCTTTTCGTTTAATCAACTTTCCTTATATTCATTGCCTATTTCTGTCTACTTGCATTCAAAAATCATTAACATAAAAAATTTGTATGCGCTGCACTCGAATTATTATCCGGGAGAAATGAACGAACGATTTTGAAGAGAGCTTCTTCAATAGATAATTAGCCGCCAGTCGTTTTCAAAAAGCTCAAATACTGAAACGAAGAACGAAACGAATCCCAAATAAAGCTCTTCATCATTGATTTACTCCATTGTAATTGGGTGAAAAAAGAAGAACTTTACGTTCATTATTTTATAATTAACAGCGGTAAAGTTTATAAATAGTAACGAAAAATTCATTATTCGTCGGAACTTTTCGTATATACGAAACTTGTAATCTAATAATTACATCTCTAAATAAGAGATTTTCTTTCACGCAATCAATTAGTTTGATCGCGTTTTATACGCTCGCACACATACACGCGCTTTTCTTTTGCTTAAAGGGCAAAAGCAAATAAATAATAAGGGATGGAGAGAGTGTAAGAAGAAGGCATCGAAGAGAGAGAAGAAAATATCTAAAAGCTCCATTAACGTGCAACCACACAACCGTGTAAATATATTTCGGATAAATTTTTATCTCTTTCTCTTTTTTCTACATTACATCCGTTAGGAAAATCAATAAAATAATGGCATACATATAGAAAAAAGGTATTATCTACGGTACAAAACTTTTGGTCCAAAGAAAAAGAAAAGACCATACTTTAAGTTCATCTTAAAATTTATAAAGCCTCACGGTATATTGATTTTGTAATAAGATCGAATGAGACGGGGAAAATTCTACAGTAAGTAACGAAAATTCTTTAATATATTTATGGAATATATCTTTTTTTCTTTTGATTTATAAGTAAGACACAAAGTGACAAAAAGTGTTTCGTCTGCCTCAAAAAAAAAATCCTTGAAAGAAACTTTTAAAGTAACTGAAATGATTCTCGTTTAAATTCAATAGTAAACATTTTCATTTCAGATCACACCTAAGAACTTCTAACGTGCCTTTTGTTTGCAGCAAATTTCCAACTAATTTAATCTAAATAAATCATTTATTAAATCACCGCACATTTTGGAGCAATTTACTAGGAAACCTTGATATATACTTCCGCGGCTTTCCTATATGAACTAATAACTATCTTTGATAAATTGCCTTGAAATTGACAATTTATTACAAGCCGAGTATGAAACTCTGTCGTCCTATCGATGTATACAAATTCTTTAAATTTCGAATAAGATTCGTCGCACTTTTCGCCAGAATTTATTACCGAAATTGATGCCCATCAAGAAAAACGAACTCTAATTCGCTGCAGTAGCTGTTGACGAATTGCTGGAAGAGATTGAATAATTTATCGAGTGTGAAATGAAGATTGTTCGTTAATATTTAAAATGGACGTTCAACGATAAGCACGCATTTGTCAATGAAGAAGAAGAATAAGATGGAAGAGGAAGTGGATAATAGCGGTATCGTCGAGTGTGGGTAAGTCTTTTAAAATGCGGTACGTTAGATAATAAAAATGATAATCGCTTGTGTGTATATTTCTAATAATAATAATATTGCAAAATAACACACCGCTTGTTACTTCTTTTCTGCACTAAACGTACTCTCAACAGCACACATAAAAAGAATTTTCATCTTACTACCATAGTTTCCGTTTCGTATAAAGGTGTACTAACTTTGTCGCATTTTTCTAAAGATAAAATTTTATGTCAGAAGGATAGTGGAACACGGAAGATCGTAATGGCTGTTGTATCTGCGTATATGTATAGAATAGTATATACACAGAATTATAGTTGGGTAAAACTGAAAGTAGACGAATAAGAAGCAAAGAATAAAAAAAAAAGAAAATTGGAGCTCGTGATCTTTACTATATTTTTACGAACTCTTTCTTCTTCATTTTATTGGTCTCTCTCTCTCTCTCTCTCGCACTATCCATTCTTTCGATCGTGTCCAGTTTATAAGTACTTTTCAACACGGAAACTTTTGTGTCGCTATGTGTTAATGGCCTTACCGTGAAGCGAATTTACAACCCCCGCAGAAAAAGATTTTGGACAGAAGAGGGAAAAAAAACGGCCGGCCCTTTTACTATTAAAAGTACACTTCCATTCCCTTTATTATTATTCCCTTTTATTCGCACTCTTTTATTAAATTTGTCCTCTTCTTTTTTTTGCATCACTCTCTTCAACACACCGGAAGCCAACACAAAAGTGCACTTTCGCAATGATTATGAGTGCAAAGTGCGGTTTAATGTTGTTACATTTAGTCCATCCACTCTTCGCGTTCATCCGAGACAAAAAAATAATAATAAAGATTCATTATAAGGTGCAACAAACGTGTATTGTTCTGCCATTTCCATAAATGCGTTCGTCGTTATTCCATCTCGCTTTGAATGCAATTCAATTCGTTTAACAAATATTAAATTAATACGTTTTCGCATTAAGACGAAATCGACTTCGTTAATTGATGCGAGTAAGTAATCGAAAGGAAAAGCTGACTCGAAACTGAGCCGAAAATATTAATTTCATATGTTTGCCAATGTCACGTGCTCATCATTTTTGTTTTATTGAATTTGATCGATTGCTATATAGATGGAATATTCTTATACGTCGAACAACTCATAAAAGCCCATTTATTTCCACGACATCGATATTATACCAAATATTATCAATAATTTTATCGTAATTTACCGACCTCTTCTATCTATTAACTTGATCCCTCTTTCGTCCCATCATTTTTCTATTTCGGCTTTAACCCTCTGCGACAATACCAACAACAAAAAAACTCACTCATAAACATTAATCGAGAGAGAGAGAGAGAGAGAGAGAAGGAAAGAAACAAGCGAAACGAAAGAAGGCCTAAGTTGAATTTAATTCCAACAAAAGATCGGCAGAAAAGAATCGCCGAATCCTTTACGGAATTACCAAACCATTTCCCAAATCCGTCCATACAATTGATGAGGAATTTTCAGAAATGATAGGCACTATACGAAATTCGTTCCATATTAATTCCCCAAAAATCTTCCTCGCTCTCCGTGTTCGCCTCCGTTTTCTTAAGCCTTTAAGTATCGCAGTCCTTAACATTAGATTTATCCGCACTTATTTTTCCGCAAACTCTTGCTCCAAACCTTTTACCAACTACAATATCATGCCGTTCCTATAAACTTTGAGACCTTTAAGCTAAACCATCCGTGCACGATTCTCATTACTTCCCTCGCATTTTTCTTTTCGTTCCAACGCATCGACTTATCTCGAAGGAATCGTATTTGAATCTAATTCAAATGACGCCATCATTTTCGCTAATCCATTCAGTTTATCTTAACTAACAAACCAATCGTTCGCTGGTCGTTAAAATATCGACGTCATCAAGAGCAAGCGACAGGTATTGAATACTGTCGCGAACTTTTTTCCCGGCATTTTATCGGGAAATGCGATTATCGCATTTTCCATCTCAATCCTATAATTGCGCAATTATTTTAGCCGGAATTCCGCGCCCCCTTGCGTGTGCCCGACGTAAAAGAAATCTTATGTTTACGACGGGCCCCAAACTCAACAAAAATAATCAAGAGGATGAAATTTAAATTAAACCATTTTATTTTCCATCTTAGAAGATTAAGCGCGCAACAACGGGGAACGCTGAGGTTCGGTGTAATAAGTGTTTGGGTTCGAATAGATTTATTATATAAGTTAGTTGTAGTAGCGGTGTGATGGTAGTAGGAAAACACACGAGTTGCGGTATACAAATGTACAAGTTTTAACCGAAATAACCAAACGTTTGGGGTTAACAATAAAGACTGCAAAGGATGACCAACGAGCGTCTAAAATGCGGTTTACTTAAAGTTGCAATCCTTCATAGCTGTAGGTACTTAAACCGGCCTCGGCACTAGATCAGAACCAAACCGCTTCACGGTTTCTGTTAAGATAATGTTTAATCAAAATGGAATACGACGATGAAATGAAAGAGCATCCCGTTTGGACGGCTCGATTCTCACATGAAACTGATTTCTGACCCGTTATATTCTATCTCTAGGCGGTAATTACATTCTTTTCATTGCTCTATTTCTATTTTTCGAAAGCATTTCGATCATCACGCTATTGTACGTTTCGTACTAACATACAATCCGACACTTTAGACAGACTAAATATCTTGGACACATTTATCTCGTTTGCGAGGATAAAATGTAGACAGAGAGAGAGAGAGAGAGAGAGAGAGAGAGAGGGAGAGAAAAAATGGGGAATGCCATTCTTTTCGAAAACTCCGAACAGAATAAATGACGTAAACATTTTTATACGCTTTACACGCATTGGTAAGTTTTAACAACAGCAGCAGCAACAACAAGAGGAAATATTAAATCTCTCTTCTTGCGATTTCTGATGGTTAATATTTCATTGTTGTTGTTACACTTTCTAAAAGAGACGATTCTCTTATTTTCGAATACGAAAGTGAATTCTTGATTACATCAATCCGTAATTGTTTAATTATTATTGTAATACAAAGTGTCGCGATTAAGCGTTTGAATGACAGAGGTGAAAGTTTTTCTTTCTATTTTCACTTTTCCATCGCTTCCCTTATCCTAACTATTTCGCGTCTGTATGCTTACATACGAAATGTATTGGAAACTATTGAAATTTACATTGCTTTCAGTCCATTAAACAAACTCGCGTGTTTATGATCTTTATCTCTTCTTTTCGTTCCCTCCCTTAAACGAGGTGAAATGATTTGTTTGAACGAGCGAAATGCACGAACGTTTGTTCCGCAGTGTACGATTGAGGAAAAGCAAAAGCTGAGAAAAAGGAATAAAATCATACTGAAAATTGATCGGTTTATCTTAGCGGCAGACAGAGAGAGAGAGAGACCAGATTTTTGCAACTGCTGCTCGTAGCTGTATAGTAATCCCGTCAGCGTGTGTGGGATTTCTATTTATCACTTTGGAGACTTGCAATTCAACCCAAAAACAAAATTTATAATCTTTAGTGGTAATAATGGTTTGGGAAAATAAAAATAAACCTTTGGGGAAATAAATGAGGATGTGTAAGAACAATATAAATAAACGCAAAATTATTTGCAGCGATTAAAAAAAAATCCGTATCAATTTCAGTGGTATTATTCGATTTGAGCCTTTATATTACAAACCATTCGTCCGGTTGCAACAATTTACTGGATCGAAAAATAAAACCGCAGGTGAGAGAATTTACGAGGGGATATTGATAAGTACTTAGCCTGTCATATAAGACGCCACAGTATTTCAAAACAAAACTTTATTTATTCAACATAACCTCCTTCAAGACTTAGACATTTAGCAGAACGTTCATAAACTAATTATAAACTATTTTTAAAAAAACAAACGTCTTGTTCTGTAAGTGGTTTACAGTACCATGGTTTCGTCATTTGTCGAAAACCTTTGATCTTTCAAATGTTTTATGAGTTTTGGGAACAAATAACAGTCTGACGGTACTAAATCCGGAAAATGGGGCTCAAAACCAATTTCATCAATTTTATGCCAGTGCAGTCAACGACGTATAAGAGTAGAAGCGTTGTCTTGCAAAAAGTACACACCTCTGGCAAATTTTCCGCGGCGTTTTCCCATAATTTTTTTCGTAATTTAGTTAGCAGCTAAAGGTTCTAAAATCAGATCATATCATAACTAAAGAATCAATGTTTTCCGGAGCGGTCACAGAAATTGGTCATTCCAGGGCGGTGCTCATCTTTCACATCTGATCTTCCACTTTTATATTCCACAATCCAGTTTTTCAATAGTAGCGAATGAAAAACAGCGATCACAACAACATGTCTGTATCAGATCAGCAAACATTTCTTTGCCCGATAACCCTTTCAAAAATGAACTCGATTTTTTCAAATTCTATGTTTCTCAGACTCATGCTGTTTTCAAGAATTCACTGTTTTATCACCGTTCAACTTATGGATATCAACCTCTGACTACTTCATAGTCGTAACCAATACGAATCATGTTCATTTTGGTTGACTACAAACCTTCCAGACTAAGAACTTAGCAATACCCCCTCGTATAAAAGTAAAACTATTATTAGACTGCTCTGTTTTAATTAACGGAAAAAAGTTGCATGTACAACAATAAGTAAACCATAAAATTTAATTAAGAAATAGTTTACATGGTGGAAAATTACCTTCACTGGCTGCTAAGCAAAATATTGGAAAGAAAAAAAGACACGAAATCCGTATTTTCGAGCGTGTAATTCATAATCGCTTGGTGGTGAGTCGTTTATTAAAAAGAATGACTTGGTAACATGTTGACACATGACGGTATAATAATAATAGGAATTTGATGATAACGTAAAACGATCAGAAAATTAATTAATATTCATAAGTTGCCTTCATGTGAGGGAAGAAGTGGTACGTGTTATAATCAACGACAAATGGATACTAACGGCGTTTATACTACGTTTAAGGCACACACATATATACACGTGCTTATTTGTCAAGTCATACTCCTCCACAACACACCCACCAAAACTTTGGAAACTTGGCTTAACATCATGAGGTTTCACACTATTAAATAGATTTAAATTTTACCATAAACGCCATTGCGTTTCGCATCAAATGCGACGGAGGAAAGGAAGAAAAAATTATTTAAAACGAAATTCTAAAGTAACAAATTTCGCGATACTATTTTAAACGTACTTTATTGCGGAAATGTTGCCATTATTTGCAAAATACTCGTTCCCTTCGAAGAATAACAACGAAAAACGCAATTACTTAGCAGTGAATAATTCATAAATAAATAAATTTAACATTAATTATCGTAATTAATTGAAAGTAATTCATGCATGTTTAACGAGTTTCACTTAATGTCAATGTCTTGGCCCTTACCGTTTTTGTTATGAAACAAGTTATTAATCTTTCAATGATAACTAATTAACCGATTTAGGAACTTTCAACGGACGACGGTTGCGAAGAAATCGCCCAGTGCAATAGCGAATTTGTTTTTCTCATTCGGGAAAAGTACAACAACAATTACTTTAATGACTTCCACACTATCGAAATGACCGTTTTTCTTTAACTTTAAGCAAAAATTAGAGGCACTACTTAAAAATCGTTCTAATAACAATTAAGTTTTATTGCTAATTTCCGGCACTGTTATTGCTTGCACTTAAAATGAGATTATGCACGCCGAAACAAACATACTTCTCACACAATTTAATTACATTCACCGTTTTACTATACTTAATTGCATTCTGTCGCGCATCGAAGATTATTAATTAATTTATGTATATTGTACACAATAATATGCATTAAATCCTATTTAATATTATTATGATTAGGTCGCTAACCTCTCCCACAGCAAATGTGCAATGCCTTTTAATGCACGTCTACAACATACGGGCCTGATGTATGTACGTATACGTAAAGATATACGTTTCTCTCTATCGCTCGCCATGAATGCGGCATCTATTCTAAACTTTATCCTATTTAACAATATAAATAGATTTTACGTGTCGAAGGGAAAACATTGAATTACGATAGTTTCAACTTGCAGCTCGTTCCCCGTCATTATATTATTTTCCTAAGTAGTGTTTAATACGACGTCGTATACGTGAAGGATAAGATGGAAAACATATAATATATTCGGTCGTTGGTGGATGCTATTGGTGATAAGCCGATAAGCGAGACCTATTATGGAATTTACCTCGATCCCTTTTTCTTTATTCGACGGCTAAAAAGGTTCGAATATAATATCGATTTTATGACGATGGAGAATTCATTCGGCACGCAACATCGAAGCTTTTGGTTCAGCTTTATCAGGAAGAGAGGAAAAACAAATGGGAATTGATAATGCAGCTTCATTTCCAACAACAATCATTTCTGTTTGAAGAAACTCTTCTTTAATTATGCAACCGACAACATTTGCAAATAAAAGGTGAATTAGTTTAATAACGCCAACATCGTCGGTTATGCACTGCGTATGACTATTGACCTTTTATGCTGGTTATTAATTTTCCAGCGGCAAAGAAAAACATGACCTTTAATGCACGACAAAAAAATAATAAATTCGGTGTGCCCCAATAGCTTCGGTTACAATCGACCGTGAGAATTTATTGGGGTATGAAATGAAAGCGTAAAATATTATTAAACGCTCTTGCGGAAAAAGAAGGAAAAAAAAGCGGTCGAAAAATCGTATTGATTTTTCCTACTAATTAAATGAATTCCTCTTTAACAATTTAAAATGATGATTTCTTTCTGTTTTTTTTTATTTCCTTTTCGATCCAATTCTTATTTCTGCCTGAAATAAAAGCAAAAGTTGAGTCCATTATCGTGTAAATTTTCAATATCTCGACGAAATATTCTAACTTATTCAAATTGGATTCTAACCAAAAATTTATGCAAAATTCGATTTCGCGTCATGAATATGATGAATATCGTAAACCCCGTAGACTAATGATAATGGAACTCTGATGAATTTTATAAGATTCGCTTTAAATAATAGAATAACGTGAAAAAGTGGTTTTAAGAAATACATCGGCGTATAAAACGAATTCAAAGCGACTGCATTACAACGGTGAAAGTTTACCGCATAACAACTAAAAAAAGAACTTTCCCTCTCGACACCTAACAGACAAAAGAATCCTCTTCGTGTTTAATAAAATCGAATTACGTTAATTATGTAACCGAGATAAATTAAATTTTAACGAAAGTGCATGGGAAGGGAATCAAGATGAATTTTCGGTTTTCTTTGTGTTACCAATCAATCACTTAAATATGTTAAATTGTCCTATACAAGCAGATAAAAACGAAGAAACGTCAAAGTGACGGTGACGAAGAATCGATTCAAAGACAAATTTAAAATAATATTAGTGTCTATATGCTCTTGTTCTTGTTCTTCGTTCCTTCTTCATAGTTGCCAATTTATTTCTTTTTGTCGTTTTTGTATCCGTTCGATTTTTTAAAACCCAATTGTAGATACATTTTTTTGCCACACAAATTCCCAGTAAGCACAAAAAAGGCACCGCATTAATTTTCATTTACATAATGTTGACAGTAAAATACATATCACACAACAAAAAAATATTACGATGATGATGATAATAAACGTGGCAAAAATATGCACATTTATTATACGACGTACAGCAAAATCGTTTGCAACGAGGGAATAATGGAAAACATATTTCTCTTTATTTTGCGACAGAAATTCTATAAAATCCAGCCGAATTTCGCAAAGTTAAGGAAAAGTCCTCGTCTTGTTATTAAACTAATTAATAACGTTAATTTAACTTCAAATAAGTTGTACGCATTTGCTACGAACAAATAATAATTTTAATTGAAGACAACAATCTATAATATTCTTTAGAATTAGCGTAAACATTGTTACCGAATTCATAATCTTCTCTGAAGGTACGAGCAAACTTCAAAGCTTTTCAAAGCGACAAGAAAATTATACAAAAATCAATCGACCTTCGTAATCAACGTTATAAATTTCATCTCATTACAGAATGCTTACAAAGAAGAAAAAAATCCGTCACCGTCAAACAGTTAAGCAGCTTAAGAACTTCATCTTTGTGTAAACTTAAAGTAACTCGTACATTATGGCAATTTACAATGTCAGTGGATCCCATTATAATTTCTTTTACAACCTGCCGGAGGGACTATAAAGTCAGGAGCAATTTGGTTGGGAAGCAGAAAAGAAAAGTAAAAGTATGTACGATGCAAATTAAATGGAAAATTGAGGTCGGAAAATCATCTGTTCTCCCCCGTTTGCTAATGGAAATGTGTTCGTGGATGTATTACACAAGACCAGAGGCGACGACAATTGAAGTGGTCCAATTCAATCATACGGCCATCCAACGCAGTAATGAGTTGATTAAATGTTCTAATCAATACAATTCAATCAAGATGGAATTAAACGGTAGCGAATAGCGAGAATTTCCGTTTGTTCGTGTTAGTTAGCGCCGAAAGTGTCTGCAAACTAATATAATCAAGGTGGAAATTAAAATAAAAAATGCATCACAAAACAAAAGTGCAATGTAATATAATTTGAGAGTTATGGTTCAGATTTCATCATCTGCGGTTTGCCAAAAGTTTTGGAAAAAGCTACAGTGCCTCCCTACCACACTTCTGCGCAAACGAAGGGCCATTTAGATGCGTCAAAGGTGGAATTATTGAAGACAGTCCAAGACCTGGCTACTTGCAATTTCTTCCTCTTTCCTACATTAAAGGATAAATTGCGTGGTTTGCAATTTACTAATGCAAATCAAGCGTTTGAAGCCTTCAAAAACTTGGTAATTCAGTTATCTTAAGAAGAATGGGCTTCTTATTTAACGAGTGGCTTTACCGCTTGCATAAATGTTATGAGTTGAAAGGAGAGTATTTCGAAAAACAATAAAAATAATATTTCTTGAGAACGTAGTTTGCAGACTCTTTCGGTGCTACCTGCGTATTTCTTAATTAAATGTCGTTATTTTTTATTGTTTCATAACATGTTAAAAAAAGAAACACTTGGCACATTTAATTAACAACTTGATTGTTCGTAAAAGTTAATCCCACACAATTCATAATTCATCGTGAACATCTTGAATGTCTTCATCTACTAAAATACCAAAACTTGTCATTTGAACATGATTTATAATATTTCTCTTCTGTTGAGTAAAATAACGACAGTGACATGCAATAAGAACGATGATACCAATTTTATATGTACTTGTAAAACACTACGGGAGGCATATTTCATTTCAATTGCACGCACATGCAGCACAAGATTGCGTTTCGTCTTTTTTTTCCTTTTCCTTTCTTATTTCAATGAAAATTTACAAGCAGCAATTTGAATAGAATTATCGTAAATAACAGTTACTTTTTTTTGCTTCTATTCGTCGAGTGCGAAACGTTCGTTTAATTCATAATTAAAATAAAACAATATCGCGTTGCAAAAAATGATAATAATAATGCAAATTTCGAGAAAAATAAAAGCAAAGTTGCAAGAAAATTTTCTAAATCAAACGCAATAATCTAAAAGAAAATGAAATAAAAATAAACAGGAAAAGTAAGTGTATAATTGGTACTATTACGTTCAAGAAGTACTTTTTCCATTAAATGGATAAATAAGTGACTGTATAAATAATGAATGGCCCTTTTGCGTTTTTTTCACATTTTACTTTCATCCTTCTTCGTTTTCATCATACATACAGGGGCAAAAATGTTCCTCGCAATTTATCAACTAAATGTGCAAAACACTTGCAAAACGTTTACAAGCAAATTAAGTTAAACGAGAGAAAAAAATTCCTTTTTTTAATCGCCCAGATTGCAAATAATTTCGTAACAATTCGATTAAATTTGCAATTTATTAGAATCATTTCACTTCTGCAATTTAATTATTTTCATATATACGTGCGTTCGTTTACATGTACGCATTTTTTACCACAAAAAAGGTTTCATTACAATAAATTAAAATTTATTTAATCTATGCCCTCGTCTATTTCCATGCCCTATTTCCCTTTACTCGTTTTTCATTTTTGTAAATTTATTTCAATTTGATTTAATTTAACGCAATAAAATGCAGATATACATCGCCACCGGCGGGTTGGATATAAATAAATAAATTGAGACAACAAAAATTCAATATTCAATCAAGAATGAATGAAAAATGAATTGAAACAACCATAATTCCATATTACAATCGTATTGATCAGTCGTAATAATTTATAAAATTCGCAAATCAATTTGATATCATTTTAATAAACAACTACACGGCACAATGCCTACATTCAACAAATGGATTCGTTAAATGATAATAATAATAATAATGCTCGAAACCGTTGAGTTATATAATGAGAATTGACTTTTCGAGTGGAGATTTATGCGTTTTGCAATATTATTTCGCGAAAGCAGGATAATATACGTGTAAGTGGGAACGTACAATTTTATTTACAAGTGGAATTACAGAAGTATAATAATAATTTATCAGTTTAAATAGGCACTCGAAGGATTTAGGAGAACAATAATTACGAAGCGAACCATATGAGTCAGTGCTACCGAAATAATCCTGCCGATTCTCAATAAAAACAACGTCATACGAAATAAATGGGAAAGAATGGCTAATTAGCCATTAAGTAAGCAAAATTCAGGCAATAAAAAATTTACGTTAATCAGGTGAAAAAAAATTCTAACAGGAAATCTTAAACGCCAAAACAGAAAACGATTATTTCGAGGAAGTTCCTTCATTAAGGAAAATACCAGAAAGTGAATGTCTTGCACGAAACTTAACGGTCACCTTTCTTTAATAAAAGAAAATAAATCACGAGCTAACTTCGTAAGAGCGAGAAAAAAATCGATAGAACTATTAAATCGCATTTTGCAATTGCATTGTTTTTGTTCGTTATGAAAACAATACCACCATAATTATCTTTAGATGGTAGAGAACAGTTTCGATTTTAACCTATTAATTAAACGAACCACGGAAACGAATCAATTCGCAAGTGTTAGCAAATGGTGTAACAATCGTCCCTATTAACCAAATGTTATTCTTACACACGCGTACACAGATGCCAAATGCAATATGAGAGAACTCGTCATTTGCTAACATTTCAAAAAAAGAATAATTCGATATTGAATTACGTTACACAAAAGGAATTTGTCTATTAAATTTCCAACGTTCGCAGAAAAGAAGAATACGTGTAACTAATTCACAAGCTGATTGAATTGAACCGTTAACTGACGATTGTCGTAGCGTTAATGAGAAATTATTTCACATATTTTATAATTAATATATGGAATAAGGATGAGAGAATTGCTATTGTACAATTGCGACGAACGTAATAATAACGAAAACAATCTGCTGCCACTGTTAAATTATGTAAGATCTATTTTAGAAAAATACTCAAGAAATATGGTCAGAGAAAGTCGATAGGAACGGTTCACATCATCTTTATAATTGTCGTGATAAAATAACGCAACAAAAATGGGATAGTAGAATGAATTAATTAAAAATAATTAGTGTGGTACTTTATTTTTAGACGAAGGTGGTCCGAATTAGAAAGGAGAGCCGGTTTATCAATGAACTTACAAAAACGAAAACGGACACCACAAAAAAAATTAACCGGAAGTGTTTATGGTTAGGGAAATACTTATAAATATCACAGAAAATCGTCCACGTATTAACGATAACTAAGAGGAAAATTTAATATTATAGCACATTATAGCGTGCATAGATACACGAGTCTCGGTTTCGTTTTAGTCGAGGTTCCGCTTCGGTTTGCTCGTTGTGTTATTTTACAACGAAAGGTCATTTTCATAGAACGAGAAGACGATGATGATGATGGTGATGGGGGAATTGTTGCCCGCTTGCTAGCTTGCATGCCAACGTATAACCTGTTACGAGAGCGAGAGAATGGAATGCAACCAGTTTTTTTAATAATTTTCTTCTTTTGCAAACAACTTCTTTTGTATCGTAAAGTTCGCAAGAATGTTGATGTCATATGAGAGCGAATAATAAATCCACGTATTTATAAAGAGGGTGTGTTATTCTCTTATGGCTTTTACGAGAAATCGAAAAGTACCTTTTTTTCTTGGTCTCTCCGTTCGCCTCTCAGATGTAACGTGTAATCCAAATTGCGAATACGAATGCCAGGCACAATTTAAATTTGCACTGGTAGAAAACCGATCGAATGTATTACGACGAAAGCAACACGTCCACTTCACAAACAACCGATCGTCATTATCCTACAAGACTCCGGTTTTTCTGTTTTCCGATTTAATTCGATTTTACCGGTCGTACGAACTGAAAATGATCAAACTAATTTTACGATGGATCACTGCACAACCGACTTAAGCTAGTCTACCGACCGACAAATGTCTGCTCGAACTCGTTGCGGTACGAGTTGGAGAGAGGTATATAAGAAATGGTAATTGGTAGGGGAACACAACACTAAATAATTCCTTTAGAATCGACAACCGCAAGGTCAACAACAAGAAGGTTGCATTGCAGTTTAAAAATTAAAACACCGTTTACGAAAGTCATACGCATTTCTAATTGCATTCGTTTCATCAAATTTCTACGTTTCAATTTCTGCATAAAAGTCTGTACTCGGCATTATTGCAAATTACCTCTACCTGCAAACTCCGAACAACGTTTTGGAAATTATTTAGAATCGCTGAGAAAGAGAGAGATGTTTGTTGTGTAGGTCAACTGGAGAGTAACAGTACTTTTTTGTATTTCAAAGCAGAAAAACTTTTTGTTTGTTTGTAACCGTTTCGCTCTTTCTTTATGGGCGCAACTGCTCCTGTGTTTTTCTTTTTCGTTTTTCAGATAGCTCGAGGTCGGTACAAAATTTCGATTCGTTTCCTCCACAAATAAATACAAAAAAATATACAAGCGTTTTTAAATATTTCATTTTACGATTCGAACAGGATATTGTTCTCGTAAATTGTTACATTGTTGTACACAGTCAACATTCAAATTGAAATACAATTCTTTTTCCAGCATACAAACGAGTTTTGAGGTCTATAGTCGTGTGGAGTGTTTCTCGTGAAACCATTGCCTATTTTATAAATTGCAATCAATAGGCGAATTCGCAAAAAAGAGGTTGTTACCTTGGAATTTATTACGAATACAGTTAATTAATTAACACAATTCCCTTGATAAACGAATTAATTCAGTTGCAAGTCATGATAAATTGGTACACCACCATCCATTCAAATGAAAAAAAGGCGTCTGCCGTATTATTAAAAATAATTTGTAGGGCGAAGAGAAGAAAAAGGAGTCTGTTTAATTAAAAGATTTTACTTCGGGAGTAAAGGTAGTGAAGAAGAAAATAAAAATGGTTTAACGAATAAAAGGGCGCCCATTTCGTGAACTACCGTCGATAAATGGACGGTAAGGCAGTTCGCGAAGAAAAAATAAGTCCTTATTCTTGTAATTAACAAAGCTGAAGAATTAAAAAGTTTTTTTTTATTTGAAAGGAAACCAAGATTTTGAGAAACGCGTTCGGTGCGAAGAGGGAGATTTGTTTTTCTTTAAATGAACCGTAGCAATGGAATTGAGACATAAACTAAATTTTAACGAGCAATAATGTAATCAAGTTAATTGATGTTTTTGGAGGCAGTGCTTCATGTAGATTGTAAACAGGAAGCTACTGTAAAAAGAAATGGAGGTGACACGGACCATCTGTGTAATTTAACTGGACTTTTTTACGTCAGAGTAAAGTAGATTTCCGTTGATTCTTGTTAGCTTCTTGTTTAATTTGTGGGAACTACTTCTATTTTACTGAACTTAATCACTTACATTTATTTTCGTATTAAATTAGAGATGAGTTGCTGTGATAAATTTCAAGGATGAAAGTACGAAAATTATAATGGCAATTATAAATTATTTTATAGCGTTTCTTTGAAGAATCTTGCAAATTTTTCGAAAATTATTTGTAGGAAATATGCAGATAAAAAGCATGCAGACAGTTGATATTAAATACATTTGAACGTGGGTTTTAATATAGACCAACCCATTATTAGTTTAAATAATTGCATAATTATTTATAATGAAAAAATAATAATTTCTAACAAACAAATAGAAACAAGGTTAATTAAAAACCATTTGTTATTCATTCTAACATTATATAACACGAATGAAAATTGAACGTGTTTCGTTATCTCATTGATTTACTTTTTGCAACGGACCGAATGCAATGAATTTAGCTTAGATTAGTAATAAATTATTTGATGCTGGTAGGATCATCTGATATCTATCGGTTTTGTAGCACGATTAAAAGGGGCTCTTTGTTCGCTTCCTCGAGGCCGTCGTTCTTAGTGGATAGTTAAACATACCACCACTAGAAACCTACCACCTACATACAGAACTACCACTATCTACTGACCAGGGCAGAGTAAAGAACTACTTTCTCTATCTTCTACTACCATCCCCGTCACAACTGCAAAAACGTTCTCAATTTTAATCTCGCTATTTCTCTTTAATCCATATCACTTAGACTCTGTATGCCTGTCCGTCTCGTACCCATTATTTCCGTTCTCGTCTCACTGGCCAACCACCCCCTTTACACTCTCCCTCGTGCACCATTTAAACGGCTTCCATTTAACCGGAAGTCGTCCTTTTCGATCAAAATGGAAATTTAATCTTATAGCCATCACATCATCAACCTCAAACAGAACCAAAAAAAAATTGGTATGAAAGGAATAAGAATTGTCCGCCAGAAATTACTTTATATTCCATTTTCGATTCGTCTTTATTCGACTCGTGCAAAAATAAGAAGTTGCATCCTGAAAAGATGATAGAAAAACTCACCATGACCGCTTTCTACTCAATTCCTAAGGAAAGAAAATTAAAGTTTATGATTGAATGTCGCAATGCGTTTAGTAATCAACTAAATTATTTCCTAGTTCCTTACAAAAACTTCACATTTTGAGTTAAAGAAAATTACTTCAACTTTATTTGTTGATCTTTACTATGCAGTAGAAGTTTGTTAAAAAAATTATATTAGTTGACGTCACAATTAATAACAACTATTCTATAAATTGATGTTTGCGACACAGATAATTAAGACCCAGAGTTGATACGACAATAAAAGTCAAGTTCCTAAAACGTATGAATGCAACAAATGATAACTCCTGCAACAAAGCAGAAGCTTGACTAAAGCTTCGTTTAAATTTCGAGCATTTTCTCACATTGTGACGATCCGACGTTTATTTATTTTTAATTTTTCCTAAAAAGCTTGCCTGAAGCTTCGTTTTAATTTGGAGCTTTTTCTCACATCATGACGATCCGACGTTTGTTTATAATTTTTCTAAAAAGCTTGACTGAAGATTAGTTCAAATTTCTCCAATTGAGACAATTCGACGTTTGTTTGTTTTTAATGTTTCTTAAGAAGTTTGACTGAAAGTTAGTTTAAATTTAGAGCTTTTTCTCCCATTGAGACGATTCGACGTTTATAGTTTTACATTCGCAAAACCAAAATTCTGAGTATATTAATTATTTTTTAATTTGATCCTTCATCTTAACTCCAAAAAGACGGTTTAATCAACATAAATTAAAATCAGTTGCCTTCAGAATTGCAAACATTAGAATTTACTGAAATAATTTTTTCTTGAAACTGGAATTAGGCAATCATTTCTCGATGCATTTTAAAATTGAAATACTTTCGTATATAATTGTGCTATGCTAAGTTTGTGCAATTTTCTCATGATACCATAACAAAATCATGTTGTGAAGAATATATGCAAGGACTATCGGCAAATTATTAACAAAAGCTACATACAATTTAGCTTTATCTGCATTAAATATGCGACCCACGCAGGGTCAAGGAAGTTTCTATCGGCCAAAAGGAAGCGGAGCAATTAAATAATAAATTCGAAATCGTATTTCTGCCTTAACTTAAATAAGCAAAAATAATTAATAAATAAAATTAGTTTGAAAAAATTTGTAAAATGTGACGAAACTATTTCGTTTATTGTTCTATAATGATTAAAGATTGCTCCTAAAAAAGATGATAACATCAATTTAATGATTTAATGCGACGGAAAGTAATTTTTTCTCTCGGCCAACAGTGGAATAAAAAGTGAGAAGATGCAAACAAAGAGAGCGAGAAAAAGGAATGGAGATTGGACGTTTGGTGCAGCAAAAAAGATGAAATGAATTAAGAAATATATTCGAGCATCAAATTTAACAATGTTTACGTGATGAATAACAGCAATTTAACTAACATGTTAAAGACGGTCTCAAATGTCCAGAAAATTACATTGCCTCGCTTTTCTTCAAACATCCTTTTGCCCCCCTTTCGTCTACTTTAATCTTACTTCAGCCGCAACATTTATTGCCAGAAAAAGAAAGGAAAAATTAAATTTTATTAAAAAAGAAATTCCTTCGTTTCATTTCCCGTTCTTTTCTTTTATATTTACAGAGGAAACGAGGAGAATGTCTTTTCATCTTTCTTCCGTTAGGTACACCTAAAATAGAATGCTCTTTGTTGAAAATTTAAATAAATCTCCTTTGTTACAGGTAACGATGATGGAGAGGTGAGAGGAAAATAAGCAATTGAAGGAATTAACTTTTATAAAAGTTAACTTATTGCGAAAATATAAGTCGGGAAATTGGGAGAGGATAAAAGGAAAGGTACACGGAAGGTTTTTGAGTATGAATAAGAGAACAAATATAGATGGCAAAATTGAGTTACAATTCTTAAATAAATAAATGCGAAATAGAGAAATTTCCAATTGTAAATAAAGTCCTTTAACTGGATGTATTTTTGTAAATAACATTCCTATTTACATTTCGGTATATACATATACATTTCCTTCGTCTTGTTATTATTATTATTTCACGTCTTTTCTTCTATTTAGTTGGGCGATCGAGTGCGATGATGGAGTAAGAGGGAGCGAATGAGTGCGAGAAACTCGTGAAGGGAAATCCTTATAAACTGAAAATGAGATTGGCCACGAAAACGTAAATACAAAAACGTGGAAAAAAGTGAGAGCGAGAAAGAAATTTATTTGCCCAACATATAAAACACTTTATAATGAAAATTGTTATTCTTTGTATTTTATTTATTTTTTGTGCGGCATAAAAGCAAAAGGAAAATTAATAATTTTCGCCCGATGCTTTCTTTTTGTTTGCTTTAGTTTCGACGACGGCTGGGTGGAAAAATATTTTCCCAATTTAAATTCCGTGATACGTCGGAGACCTTTCGTTTTCGGATATATTTTGCTAATGCAAGCACTTGAATATCAAGTACAATAATAACAAGGGAGAACGTTGTATTGTTGATGTTGGTGTAAAAAGTTTTTAGCTAAAAGCGAAAATAAATTTAAAAAACACGAGGGAAAAATGTTTTCCAATTACATCAACGTGAACGTAACTGAAAAAAATAATCGCATTAATAATTAGGAGTCGTTGCTCGTAACCTTCGTTTGTTGGAAAAGTTTTGTACAAAACATAAATAGATATCCACCGAATAATAATAATAATAATGGTACCTATAATTCATCACCAAAGTGCAAACAATGATAATGTCCATCTAATTAATCGTTATTTCGATGTTCAATCTCATAAATCATGCCGGAGAATTAGACTTAGATTTACCACTAAACAAGCATTATAACGTACGTATATACGTTCACCGCAACATCCATATATAAATGGGATTTAATGCAAGCGTTGCGACCAAATCGCAGCCAACGAGAAAAGAATTAGTTCATTTATAATTGCTAGTTTAAATAAGTAATACAACAACAAATACATATTCTACGTGAATTGGACAAATTTCCGCTGTGATGGTACAAAATATGTACATCTAAACTACTTTCCGTAGAAGTTTATAAAATTTTAAAACACGAAAGTGTAATATTTCCAACAATAAAATATTTTTTTATGAGATGGAAGGCGATGCTGGTAGCAATAGTAAAAAGCACCAAGAAGAAAAGGATGAAATAAGTTGAGAATAAGAAGAACAATGTATGGTGAACATTTTTCGCCGGGAATAAAATTTACGAAAGTTTACGAAATTTTTCTCGATGGAAAACTTATTGGTAAATTATGCATCGTGATTTACGTGAAAAAAAATAAAATCAAAAAGTTTCTCAATATCATAGAACGCTCGCACATACATACAGACGTTTGGCGCAAAAGTCGAAGTGAGAGAATCCTTCTGCGACCACTTTATATTTCATGCTTTTTTTTTTCTTTGTTCTTCTTTATTTACTTTCTTTCATATTTTACAATTTTCCATTCTTCTCCCACAGATGTCACACGGAAGTAACGTTTCACTTGCGCAAAAAAAATATTCATCAATCAGGTACGAATTATAAGACTTTCAGTTGCAAAGAAAATTCCTTTAATTAAGATTTATCAATTTATGAGGAAGAAGGAAGTGAGGAAATGAGAATTTATTTGCGAACGTCCTAATCCGTCTAAGAATTTCATAATTTACATTATGAAGCTATAAACAATGATAAATTAGCAAAATACAATTTTCTTCCTCTGTTTATTCAGGTTCGTTGTTTTTAATTAAGTTTTTTTCTTTTCCTTTTTCGCCCGAACGTAATAATGTATTAAGCAAAGTTTGTATTAATTATGGCAATTAATTTCATTTAATTATTTCCCCTTTCTTTTCCACTTTTTCTACCGTAATTGTTCTTCTTGTTGTTGTTGCTGAATCTCATATAACTAATTAAAAGAATACCATTGAATGTTTAAAAGATTCCACTAGACTCTAGAGAGTGAGAGAAAGAAAGAGCGGAAATAAATGGATGAAAGAATAAGTTGAGGACTGAGAATTCACGTTCTTGTTAGATGGTGCATAACCGTCGAAATTAGGGGTTATTTTTCAAGTAAAAATTTAATGTACGGAACACTGGTTTTAATACTGATAATGTGTAATGAATTTTAAATAACTAATAATGGTTTTCTAAAATTGTTGCTACTCTCTATGTAGGATAAGATATATGTATTTTTGTCATACTACTTTATTACCCTTGAAATTATTTCGCAAAAGTTTCTATCGATTGGAACTTTCTTCCCAGTTTTCCCAATGCAATAACATGGCCAGAATGAAAAGCGATATCGAAAATAAAGAAAAATGACCATGTCAAGATGAAGTTGTAGGAAAGAAGTTTCTTGTTATCTTATAAAAGACGATAACGTATTGTTGTCGTTAGAAAGCGACAAATATAAAGTAGTGTGCTTAACAATAAGGGACAGATTTATACTTTAAGCAAATTTTAGTTTATGATGTAGCAATATGATCACATTCTCTTTAGCAATAGATACCACTGATGAACTTTATATTACATTTCTTCTAGTGAAAGCTTTTATATTATATTCCCAAATGGACGAGTTGGGAAATGAATGTTGATGAAGTGACTGGGAAAAAATCCCCAACAAAAACGTGAACGAAAAATGCGTTAATTTCACTAATTAAAGCAATTTTCTGTGAAACATCCGAAAATGATTCATTTTGTTTTGATTCTTACAACTTTACACCAAACAGAAAATGTATAATTTTATTATCGATTGCCTATTTAAGTAAATGGGATAGTATTAATAATGTTAATAACACAGTTGTAGACAATTGTTAGGCAAAAATGAAAGAAAAAAGGCCAAAGGAATATCAAAATTGGCTTTTGCTTTTATGAGTGAAAAAATAAAAACCTTATTATTATTATTATTATTTCGAGAGCACTTGTAAATAGGGGGAAGTGCAAAAAGGTCCAGGAAATAGCAAATAAAAAGTCTTGATAAAGATGTCTGTCGGCGTTTCTTTCTCATTTTCACGTTTCACTTTCTCCCTGTATTTTCTCCCTTTTTTATATTTTGAAAAGGCATGAACCGTGCAAGAACAATTTATAATACTACCAACACCGTCACGGATATACGTGTATATGTACACGTCATTTTTCTTTCTTAGGTCCTGATTCTGACAAGGAAACAAACGTGCTTTCCTATTTGCATTCTCAAACTTTATTATCAATATGTTTATATTATAATCTTATCATTATGATACATACATTGTTGTCAATTCCATATACGTAACAATGAATATGAAATTCTTTATCACAAACTATTTACGATAAAAATAATTTTAATCCCGGCGCATCCACCATTTTCAACAACACGCCTTAAAATTCCATTCTTCGTTAACATGTACATAATGGCATTATTCTGCACATTTTTAAGCACGTTCGATTAACAAAAACGTTTTTAAATAGAAAGAGTCGCTTAATTTGAAACGTGACTCTAAAAAGTACCAATAATCACGAACAATAACAAAAAAGTTGGGAAATAATTGTATTAAGCATTTTTTGCCAACACTATTTGTATTTTTTAACGCAAGTAAAATTGGCCGTTATTTAAAGAGACGATCGTTAAAATTTCGTAGATGGCAATTTTTTTATTCGCTTTATTAAAATTAAATTAAAGTAGCTAATCTACAGGAGACGATGAAGAATCTCTCGTTGAATTTCTCCCATTGTTATAGTTTTCGTTTTCCTCATTGTTTCATCGAGAATTTAAATTAATAAAAAGAAAGTTTAGACTGTCTATCTATTCCAAGCAGTGGTGGTAATGGTATGAAGCTTTCCTTAATACGTATTATAGGTTAAAACTTTATAAAGGAAGTTTAATAAAAGTTTCCCCCTCAAAGACATTTTCTTAATAAAAATTTATAAGAATTTCTCTCGGTTTCCTTTTTTTTATACTCGTCCGCCTCTTTATTGCTACAGCTACAATACATATAAGATATTTTGTGGAAGAACACGAATCATCAATGTGATATAAGTTATTACGTACGTTTTCAATTTATACAATTTTCTGTCAGACATGGGTAAACTAATTGACAGAAGGTCGAAGAAAGGCCGGTTATAAAATAAAACATTACAAAATCTGAAACGATTTTTAAATGGCATTTATTAACAAATAGAATTCATTCCCTTGGTACAAAACTTAAATTTAATGCAATTTTATAAAACACCTGATTATTAAAATTGCTTGCATTTAAAAGAAGATTTCAGCTAATTAATTGAACATAATGAATAAATTTTCCATAAACTCGAATAAGAATTCAAAAGGCAGGTTCGCGTGGATTTTCTTTGATAAATTAATTATTAGCTTCGAATTTTCCTTTGCAAAGGTGAGCATTTAAGCGATTATTATTTACGCATTATTCACTCATGGTAAATTGGTAAAAGGGAAAAACGTTAACCCGCACGTAAAAGCATAAAGAGAGGAAAAGTAAAAGAAAGTCGGCTAAAAAAGGGAGGAAAACGTTCCGGAAGTAAATAAGTGCCTTTTCCCCAAATGAATAAACCCGGAAAATGAGAAAGACACAATACACAATTCTATCGATACTAATAAATGTACTGGGACCGAACATAAAAACTATACGTAGACCAATTTCGAAATGTGACCCTCAGTTTATACGTCTCTCTCTCTCTCTTGTCTGTTGCCTTTCTTCATTTTCTCTCGCATTTCTCTAAATATTACACACACGTGTCGAATTAAAGAGTTCCTTTTTCCTTTCTTGCGTTTTACACAATGCGATAAGGACTTGCAATAACAAAGAAAAGCATAACACTTTTTTCACTCGTTAAACGGGTTATTTCAATGCTTTCAGAATTGTCTACACATTACAGTTTCGTTCAAAGGATAATTGTCAATAACAAAACAATAATAAGATGAAACAGAAACTATTATATGGATTTTCGCAAAACCCCAGAAAACTGCATTTTATAAATTTGTAAGTAATTTCATTTGCTTGCACATTTGCAGTGCAGCAGAAACCTTGTTGTAATAATTGATTCAATTATAAATATCTCTGCCCGAATGCAATTTATATTCAACAAGTACTTCTTTCCTATATTTGAATTACAAACTACGTTCTTCAGTTTAAATTAATTTCATTAACGTAGTTTTTTTCTGCAGAAACTGGTACCAAGAGTAATGAGTAAATATTGCAGGCATCTTCTAGTACAATAGAACGATTCAATATTAAATGTAAATAAACATTAAAACAAGGCAGTTATTAATATTGTCTCTATTGCAAGCAAAACTAATAAAATCCTGTATATCATTTCTCATAAACGAATAGAGATTTATGGGTCACCTTATTTTGCCTTCTTTTCCATTTTACTAACTTCATAATGCAATAAATAAATATAATTCAGGTGGAAATGTACTTAACAACTCAAATATATATAAAGTTGAGTTTATAGTTTGGAAAACTAAAGTTGGTTGCGAAATAAAGGAAGATAAAAAAGGAACGATAGTAAACATAAACAACTGTAACGTAATAATAACGTATACATTTAATACGGTAATATTGTATATTTGCGAACTTCTTTTAAACTTTTTGCAACTTCAGTTTGCCATAAAAGTATGATCTATATTATAGCGATATTAAAGGTTCAATTTTATTTTCAGGTTTTTCCTTCACAAATAATACGCAATATTAAACTGTTGCTGAACGTAAAAGATGAAATTTTCCCTATTTTCTTTTTTTTTTTCTTTCATATTTTTTCATCATACACATAAAATTGCCTATCTTTAGTGAATTTGCTGATCATCCGTACTTTGTTTGCGCTAGTGAATGGGAATTAAAAGGGGGATGACGTAAAATAAAAGATTAAATATCCTCTTATTATAATTTTGATTTGACGATGAAAAACGATACGAAAACAACAAGTAAAAATGTGATAAATGAGTGCTTCGTGTATACAACATACTAGAATATCATTAAATTCATGTGCAGCATGAATAATACATGCGGGCTAGTTCTCGTGGGAAATCAATCTTGAAGATTATACAATTTTCACGTCGTCTTCAAAAAATATTTGTTCTCATTATCTTCGCCGAGAATCAGAAATGAAGGATTACGCGAAACTTGTCCTTCTCTTCCTGTAAACACAGCATATAATCGATGTGTTACAATATATTAATTGATAATTCTTGGTATAAAAAAAGAACTTTAAATGAAAGGACCTCATGCACTTTTGGAATGAAATAAGCCCATAGGCTTATCATCGTTCGTATTAGAAAATTAAAACAAATTTGCGTGAAAGATATTAGTACAAAGTTTCCTTAAAATCTTATTTGCAAAAAAAACGTTTCATTAGAAGCCTTCTAATTGTTACGGATTCGACCCTCCTTAATGTAATTAAGCTATTTAACTTTATAATTAAACTTTCCCTTTTTTCGCATTTCTTCTTAGTGTTATATCTTTCAATCTTATTTGTTTAGAAATATAATCGCTGCTCGTTTTTTTATCGTTAATTATAAATTTTCGTTACATGTAATTGATGCAATTAGGAACATTTCGATTAGTGTCTATATCATAAATTATTACTAAAAATATTCTCAAATAATTATTTTTTAATGGTCATTATCGTTTTTCTTTGCTACATGTTTGTAATTAATTAATTATTTCGCAAATATACCCGATAATTATTTATCATGCCAAAGTGACCTATTTATAATCAAATAAAGTTTGATTGGTCACTTTATACTTGGTCACCAAAATTCCAAACGTTTTACCTCAATATCCGAAAAACATTTTGATCGTCCACAAATAACTTATTAATTATTATCATTTCTGTCCTCTTTCTCTTTCTGCATCATCTTTGAGGTAGAATCAGATATTCCGCTGTATAATCGGAAGTGTTATAGGAATTTGTAAATTTACTAAGCTGTGACATAAAATATAAGACCAACAAATTTTTGTGCATAACTAACTGTTTCTTGTGTGGCTCAATCTGGACCGAACCGATTTTATTGGATTGAGAATAACGAAATGCATTGAATTCATGCAGTTTCTTTTTTTTTAATTTAAAAAATAAATGCAAAATATTGAAATTTCATTGCCACAGAAATATAAGATCACTTGGGAGAATCAACTTAAGCCAATTTAAAACATCTGACAATCTTTGAGAACGAACTTTTTGTAATACGTCAGGTCATTATTCAGGATTTTGGTTAAAATATCGCGTTCCAGTTCTTTATCTGACATCGAAAAAGGCCAAATTGTTGCAACCGTTTCAAAACTGTCCTGCAACATTTCTTGGAAAATCCCAAACGGCTTGGACGTCCTCCCATCCTTTCCGAACACGACCATTGAATCATGCAGTCTCGAATTCCATGTTAAGCAATTTGTTGCCACATTTACCAACTCTGTAAGTCATGAAACGCTTCGAAGGGCTTCGACACAGTTGTGGTAATCTATTCTACCGTTATGGACGAAAATTCACCAAAACATATATACTAATTTCGCTTTGCGAATCTATGCAGAATCGTATTATTGAGTTAATTCGAAATATTGGAGCTCCTACTAATTATTAAAACTTTTTTCTCAAGTGATCCTATAATTATGTGTCTGTGAAATTTCAATTATTTGCAATGATTTTTTAATTTGAGCCACGAAAGATAAACTTATGCGCAAAAGTGTAGTTGTCTCATATTTGTGTCACGCCAAATATTATAATAAAATAATTATTGATTGTTTTGAAATTATAATTAAGATTGTTATTGAGATATGACAATAAATATTGTGTATTTTGGGACAAAGGTAATTTTAAAATGCTATCCTTTAAACGATTACATAATTTATATTTCGCATCACGTTAATAAACCATTTTCCCTGAGGTAAATTAATATTGACTCCCATCCACAAAGTTTAATTGTATTATTACGAAAATTGGAAACTTCCGATACATGTGATTAATTTTCTATGCGCTCGCATTCCATCTATTTAATCCAATTGTAAATATTTAAGTAGATTGTTTTACGGTTACTAATTTATTATTTTACCTAACGTTATTCCGTGATTAATACAAAATTTTAGTAAAACTAACAATGATTAGCTAAATACTTAATGTCCTCCATATAGCAACTTATTTGGTTATTCCAATATTTATTTATTAAGTGGAACTAGTTGGGAATTCGTTCGAGTTATTGTTGATTTTAAATTAAAATCGGCGTAAGAGGAACTTTCCGAGCATCTCGCTATCCCGCTTCGATGATTTCCACCGAGCGGAAGAAAATTCGTTTTAAGAATAGTTTTCGGTTAAACTTCTACTAGTAGACGGCTTTGTATATGAATAAGTAATTCATATATATAAAGTTTCTAGCATTTGTACGTGTACAAATGCACACATACTTGAATAGTTAGAATCAATTGAATTAGAAGGAACGGCTGCAGTAGTAGTAGTAATAGTAGTACTTTACTACAAGTAGTAGTGGTAATGGTACGTGGTACATCTGCTGTAGAAGTACAGTTGGTGTTGGATTATTATTACGAAACTATAATTGTAAAACAAGCATAAAATACTAGCGGAAACTACGAAGTAATTATGAATAATTGTCGATTATAATGAATTATGTAAATGTGCAAATTGTAGGGAAATATTATTGAAAGCGGTTTCCGTTAATTGACAACTAAGCGTTGTCCTCGAGAAAATCAAGATAAACTACCCAATTACAACTTCGTTTATCCGGACGCTAGTTCGGACGCACTACTCATTCGAACATTAGCACTGTTTTGGATTGGTTTTTGCCGCTTCGTTCAATAATTTGGACGCATGAAAATATATATTTTTCGAAAACATTTACACTCAACTTTTAAAGGAAAATGCTTAGGAGGAAGTGGACAATTTGCAAAATTGGCAGATCTACACCCTCTAGATTTCTTTCTTTTGCGATACTTGAAGAACTTAGTTTATGCTCCGCTTCTAAATCAACTCCAGGAACTGAAGCAACTAATAGATCAAAGATGGGACCGAACTTAAGCCAATGCTTAATTGCCAACGATTTTCGAGAGAGTTCGAAGGTGCTTGCGACAAAGATGTCGTGGCTGCCAAGAAATGGAAGGAGAGCACTTTGAAAATCTTATTTCACTTATTTTTAGTTTGATTTTTGTTCATAGTTTGCATTTTTTTTTTACAAAATTTTAAATAATACAAAAGTGCAAAATGTTTGGTATTTCCAAAACTGTCCATTGACCTATGTTCATTAAGACTTTGCTGCTTATCTTGCGCCATGCTATCTATCGCCTCTAAAAGTTTGTGACACTTTTTTTAACACCATGTTCACAGTGCAACTGCAATCTTAAAATGGCAGCCATGAAAAAGAATGACTGACTTAATATCTTAAAATTATTTAACATACAGTTTGATAAGTGAGTGCCAATTTAAAAAAAAATGCTGCTATGAACTTGCGTTGCTAAGAGTCTTGAGCATCACGCATATACACATGAAAACCTTGAAAGTTAGCAAATTTTCTTCAAAGAACATGTGAAATCTGCAGAAATCTGGTTTGGAAACCAATAAGAAACAATCTTTTAGAAAGGTTTAGAAGTACACAAGGTCGCCTTAAAAAGTATGTGGAGCTAAGAGGGGAAAATGTGTAGTAATAAAATATTGTTGAATTCCAAATTTACATTGATTCTGTGGTAGTAAAAGAATCTATCAATGGACCCTCGTAAATCATCGTCATCCTTCCTCCGTCATTATTAAAACATAAACGCAATATACTGATGAAAGATTGGAAGCAAAAGTAAGAAAAATGTGAGCCATGGGGAGCAGGAATTTTTTAATCGAATTTTACCCTTGCCTTACGGTTAAAGAACGTGTTACGTGAACGTAAACGTTATCGCTCGCTCTCTCGTAAACATTTTAATTGTGGAATTCCAAATAAGACACTATTTCATTTTAGTAATTACATCCATCTTAGTCCCATCATCTCGTCATGTAACAATAATTTATTTCGCCGAAATTCTGAAAATTTCCATCCACCGAGGTAGATTAGATTTTACAATGGGAGAAGAGCGTTGTTAATAAATTTTAAACTAAAACTTTATTGTGCTCGTAATTATAAATATAGAACCGCATTAAAATTAATTAAAGATAATGATGTATCATTATCGTTATACGTTTATTATACATTCGCGTTCGAATGGGTTTGGAGTGTACGGTGTTTTTTTGGGGGAGGATTTAGATTCGTAACTTGCTAAAGAGATGGATAAATATAATAATGGGGGGATGAATGATGAATTCTCCTTGTTATTATCATTCGTTTTGTTACCGTTCCCTCCTAAACTCGATACGATTATCATTCTTTTCCCACCGTTTCATTTTTCTTTTTCTTCGTTTAGAAACAGCCGACAGTTATTTCGCCGCCTTATGCACATAAAGTAGATTAACTTTTTGAGAATTTAATTAGATTGCCTTGTTTTGCGAAATTACTTTAAAACTTAAATTCAATTTAAAGGTGTATGACTGAGCGAATGAATGGGCGAGGGTCTGTTGCATATACGTAAATCCTTTAGCGAGGAAAAAAAAATTCGCCATCCCTTCTCCACTATCTAATCTGTCTACTTGCCCCCATTTCCTCCTTCCCGTTTTCATGTTGTCGTTATATATTTCTTCTGGAACGTAATTTTCTCGCGTTGTTGTTTAATTATCTTCTAAGGATGCTATTAATCATGATTAAAATTTTCCATAATATTCCCTCCCATTCTTCTTAACATCTTCTCGTTTTCCTTTTTCTGAATAAACGTAAATTTATTACTCAAGATTTTCTACTCTCTTTCTCTCTCTCTCTTTCTCGCCGTATACAATAACGAAAAAAGACAAATTTTATCTGTAATAAGTTTGCCGTAATTTAAATAAAGAAAATAAATAAATGGCCTTTTAGATAAATATGTTTGCGAAAAAGTTTCGTTACTCTTCGCCATCGTTTCGGTTTGTATTTTGATGCTGTTCACATATATATGCTTGTATAAAATAAAGGCGTCAAATCCCCGAAGAGATGGTGGTGTCGCATTAGTTTGTCGGTCGCACGCTCAGCAAGAGAACCACAAGAACAGCCCATAATGAAGCTGACTAAACCAACAAACAGTAATAGCTTTTATGTCAGGAATCGGACAAGTTTTTGATGTTGCGCTCTCGCATTTAATGAGACGAAACGATTCCGCTTGTTCGGCATTATTTCCTCTTGCACACACGCTTCCAAAGACGGCAAATTAAAAAAATAAAATAATTACAAAAAAAAGAAAAATATAATTATTAGTAAGAAGTAAGGAAACGGAAACCGTTCCCTAGAATCAAGTGACAAATGGTAGGATGCAGAGAACGACAAGCGCGAAGGAAAATTGACGCTAACTTTTTGCATTTCCCACGTGTATAAAACTCGTATAAGAAATACCCAAAATGGTATTTCTCTAGTCGGTAGTCAAAACTTTTGAAATATTCATTCCTGTTTTCGCCGTCTCTCGCCCGAAGAGGTGGAGACACGTCTCAAAATGTCACATGTCGCAGGATTTCAGTTTAAACCAGGATTTAGAAGGTAGAGCCGAGGACGGTAAGTTTGATGGCCGAGATTTCGTTCGAGCCCTCCATCGCTAATACACGTATATATTTATAAATTTAAATCGTCTCACTTTCACTCGAACCGTTCTTTTTTTAAATGATATTATTGTTACGGGAATACGTCAGACCAAGAGAAAAGTTGCTGTCAATGCGAACAGATGGTTTCGATTTTTAGGGCGGTAAATGCTCGAACAAAACGTGTTGTTAATTACTTTTTTGTTTAAGTTAAACATAAATTTTTTCGCCACACGCTCGCCGCCAATTATAACTCCCCGAAGGGTAATCAACATTTATCACGCCGTGCCATTTTGTTTGTTACGTGATAACGCTATACCATTAACTGATAATTGTTCAGTGTTACGCGAAAGTTCACCTTTTCGATTTTCGAATGAAAAACAAACAGCTTATCAAATTATATGTGTATTGTTCATCATTATTGCACCTCGACAATTTATTTTTAACCGACTTCATTTCGCTAACCGACTTCAACGGTTCAATTTCCACCTGTAAAGAAAATTTCAATTTCATGGATCATTCTTCAGCTGTGAACCGCATAAGAATCTTTAAACCGTAAGAGTGTAAAAAGAAAAGGACGAAAGCAGCAAACTAAAGTAAAAAAAAAGAAACTGGAATAAATAGTACGATAGAAAAAAGCAACTTCAATGTTTACGATATCTAATTTCAACTTTTGAATATAGTCTTTAAAAGACAACCGTAAAGGACGACGAACAAAAAAAGACACTAGTTTTTTACGGTCAAACGGTGTCGTATTTTTTAACATAAGATTTCGCGCAAAAGAAATTTTCATTACTTCATCAATTAATCGGTTCAATGGCTTAATTGTGAGTATCATTAAGATGATTAAACGTTCTTGATAATTGATTGTATCGTAGCGCTTCGGTTTTGAAATCTTGGAAATTGCCAATACGAACAACTAAGTAAATAAATCTTTAAATGTTGTCCGCTTCCTCTCGTTAAAAATCAGAACGAAGAAGAATTAAGACGAGGGCAATGAAGATTAAGATAAAAGAAGGAAGGCGATTATTTAGTAAATTGCAATTCCCCAAACGCGTCGAAATACCCGATCGACTTGGCGATATCATTAACTCGCCATTTATCGTTAACTATTTTTCAATATTGTGATAAATTATCATTTCTTACTGTTTTTTTAATTGAATTTATTTATGAGCGAGTCGCAATTTATTTAATTAATTTCAGTCGAATTTACGGTTACTTTTCCATTAACGAATAGTTCGAAGAAAACGAAAAATAAATAAATTTCTCTTCCAATTTGGCGCTGCGAAACATTGCAATAAAAGAACCAGGCCGTGGTAATAAGCCACTTTTGGTAACCGAAGGGAAACGAACCCGTGTGACAACACGTACGTTACTTTAACGTACATTTCTTATAAGGTACGACGCGAATTTATTTATTATGATCGATGCGTATTATCGCTACTTTCTTTAAGAAAAACCGGATGCATAAAGGTAAAAGAAGTGCTTCGTTATACACATTTCCGCCAATTTCTTTTTTATATTTATTCCTTTCCATATACCGTCAAATGATATTTTCTGCTGCTGTGCTGTTGTGGATACCGCGTGCCCATTCGCATTGTATTCCTTGAACTCCTTTTCCTTTCTGCCTCTTTTTATTAGATTTATAACCATAGACAATTCACGACCGTTTCGTATCACGTTCGGCAGTTTCTTTCATTTCTTCTTTTGCCTCTTTGTCTTGGATAAATTGAGTCGTCCATCCTTTGTCGTGTACGAAAAATTTTACGTGAACGTGAACAGCGAAGAAAAAAAGGGTTGACATCTGTGTGTGTGTGTGAGAGAGAAAAAGACGGAGAGAAGGAAATAAAATAACGTGAAAATCGGGGGGAATATCTTTTGAAAAGCGTGACCTGTCCACCCTCGAAACTTCTATTGATGTTTCAATCATTATTTCGCATTCGGTAAAAATAAATAATGCGAATTTCCGTCAAGGAAAACGTATTGGAAGAATGTTGATTGCAATTCATTTATTGGTACATATTTTTGGACGCTTCAGCCTAGATCATCACTTCAGTTTTTATTTGAATACCCTTTTAATACTTTAAATATGAGGGGCTACCCAAAAGAAACGAAAATTATTTTGTGTAGGCAAATAAGTTCATGGTACTGCCTTTTTCCGCTTCATATGTTTCCTCGACACTCTTCCCGATCAGTTTGTCAAGTGACGTTCGTGAAAAACTATTTTAGCGAACAGAGATTTCTTAAAAAAAACTTTTAACTTTTTCGACAACTTTACGATTGCGAATTTTAAAGAACAACGCGCCAACATCTAATTCTGTTTCCTATTAAAGTAAGTAACGGCTGAAAACGTTTCAATGCTTCGCGAAACTTATGTCAAGGATAAATTGAGTCGTGTGAGTCAGACCCAGCCAAAAGAGCACGTCAAGCGAAGTCAAACTTGAAGACAAGGATGATTTGCTTTTCCGACAACAAAGGGGTCGTTGACGTTGAATTTGTACCTCCGGGAACCACTGTAAATCAATATTATACTTCTTGGTGGTGCTGAAAGGATTGCGTGAAGCAGTGAGAAGACGATGGCCTGAATTGTACCTATTGCGCCACTGGATGCTTCATCTTGAAAAACAGACTGTTTTTGGCGAAAAGCAGTATGACCACAAGTCCTGAGTTCTTCTTGTTCCCCGGAACGAAGGAAAATCTAAAGAGAAATCGTTTATAGAACGTAAAATAAATTAAGACAAAATCGCTGAAGGCACTAAACAGCATTAGTTCTGGAGAGCATAAAATTCTTTCGAACGGTGGAAAAACCGTTTGGACAAATGCAGATTATCTAGTGGACAGTATTTTGAGGGGCACAATATTCTATAGATGCTTCCTTGAATTTTAAAACATTAATTGAACAATTCTCATTTCGTTTGGATCCCCCCTTCGTATTTGTATCATAATTCTCGCTATTAGACCTAAATACGTTGAATCTAATAGATGGCAGCGAGAAGATTTAACTAAAACTTCGTTATCATCGGAATCTGCTCACATCATTCGTTTAACTTGGAAGCGGAAAACCCTTATTTAGCCTGAAGGCTATTTAGTTCACGCTCTCTGGCTACGTTTTAATTAAAGGTATATTTTACGCCGTTGCATTCCTCTGTGTGTGTGCGTCTCGAAAAGTTTTACTCCCTTTTAAAAAGCTACATATTGAAATATTCAACCCCGCCGCCGTCTCAACCTATTCAACCCTCTCCATTTTCGTTGCTTTTTTCCCTTGTCTAACGTAAAAAAATTACTAAAACGTTCTTTCTTTTTATGTATGGGTACATAATATTTTCTTGTGGATCGTAGTTTAGATGGATTTAGATTAGGTTTCACTTCGGGAGAGAAAAAAGTGATAGTAATCAACAAGAAGAAGTAGGCGAAGGGTTTTAATTAAAGAGCACATGGTTATGATTTGTAACTTAATCATCTCGCTGGCACGAAATTGTGTTGATACATCAGCAGGCAGTAGATTAATTACGTTAAATAATGGGCAAGATGAAGAAAAAAAAATTGCATTAAATTAGTTTTTAGTTGGGTCGATAATTATTTTTGGAAAGCGTACCTATTATTATAAAAAAGGTGATTTTTGTTTAATTAATTAATATAGCTAATCACGCGCTTGTTACCCATGCAACCACCTCATCCCTTATGGAATAGTAATAACATTTTTGTTAAAAAGTTGAAATTAATATATTTGCATTTTTCCAATTATAAATAAATTCATGCCATCGCCCAGAGTATTATAATTCTCTTTTTGCTACGTGCCTCAATGACGCATCCGGATTATCTTCACAAACCTGTCCCGATAGGACGAAATAAATTAATTTCAAGCTCGCTGGTAGACATTTTTTTTTTTTCAAAAAAAAAAGGAATCTAATAAAATAATACAAGCTTTAAATAATACATTTCTCTACGAACAATATTTTATTACATAATAATGTTCGTTTAATTTAATTCCCATTTCATTATCGTATTTATTAAACGATAATCAATGTTAAAATTCATTTAAAAATCGCTGATATGTAACTGAAAATAATTAATATAGGTAATAAACTTGAAACTTGGCGAATGAGAACCAACTGGATAGAATGCGCTCAACGTATAAGCACTATTAAATGATATCTCATACTTTATTATTATCCCCTGGAACAATTTAAATTTCGCCTCTCACATTATTATTAGTGAAAGAAGGTGCGCCGTAACTTCCCTTATCTATCGAAACAGAACAAAAGTTTCTTAATTAATATTTTAGCAAAAATTTAAATTGTTACTCCGCATTTTAAAGCCTCGAGCCAAGCAAAGAGAGATTGAGGGAGAGAGAGAGACGGTGGAGAGGAAAGCAGAAATAGGAAATTTCGGTGTAGTTACTAAATTATCGTCAAATAAATCATTTTCCATAACTTATAAAACTTTGTTCTATTGTCGTGAATTTATTACCAATTTACATCCGCCTTGTTATTATCATGCGATAACAATTAAAAAGAAGACGCGTTTCTAAGAGCCGTATTGAATAACTTTGAGGATTGCGTCAAATTTCGACTATCCGGGGAAATGCTAATTTAATTAAAACGAATAACCGATCTGTATACAAAAGCTTAATGCAATAACTAATTGTACGAAGTATTTGAAATCTTTGTAAATCTACGAGAACGAATGTCAGCGTCATTTGCAACGATGTCGTTATTATAAATTGCAATTTTCTAAAAGACAAACTGGCATTAACTCTATAACACACCAAGTGAATTTGTTTACGTAGTCGGATAGAAGAGATTTCAATTGAAAATGTATTGCGTCAGATAAATACTGCAATAACTTTTCCAACAAAAATTATTCTTTTAATCTGAACAATAATTGGAAATTTCCCCTATAATTTATATGCTGTGGTGCGAAAATATTTCTTACCAAAAAGGCAGAGAGACTAATGATGATACCCTTAATTTGGGGAAGCTCGTTATAGAGAAAACAAACCGGTTAACATCAATCACCTAATCCATTAAATGATTCAATACCATTAAGTACATTGATGTATTGTAATTTTATTTTATACTGCTGGAAAATGAATGGCGAACAATTAGTGAAAATGATGCAAAAGAATTAAAGAGTTTGACGCGAAAGAAGAACGAACAAAAGCGGCATTACAAAAAAAAATAGAGAAATTAATTTTTAAGTAAAGTACATAAATTCCGAAAGGAATATATTTAAAGACAAATTTATTAAAAAATTAATTAACCCCATTTATAGGGGAACGAGCGAGGAAAAAAGTGCGAGAAAGACGGGGAAAAAAGAAGCCTCATGAAAGCATTAATTCCTCCATGTCAAAACCACTGGAGCATTGTTCAAAACATAATTCCTTCAGATTAACTGTGCGGAAAATAATGCTCTGTCGGTGTAAATAGCGTCAAAATACAAAAAATAAATAAGTGAAGAGAAAAAGAACGCCGCACGACTAATATTTATTTTAAATAAAACAATTTTTCCGTCTTATTTTCCATCATTTTAATATTGAATTAGTTTCGACGTTGCCTCATTATACGATCGACTACACTTGATTGCAAAGAAGCGAAAGAAAGCTGCGCGTTTAAGTCAAAATTAATAATGCTAAAACGAGAACTGGCGAAAAGCATTATTCGCACATTTGTTTCGGAAATGGGGCAAAGACGGGCGTCCGTAATTCATTACATTTTAAATGTGTATACGAATTGTGCATGTAAGTAATTACTAAAGTTCTTTTAATAAGCTAAAAGGGTAATAATAACGGAAATAAATGCCTTTTTTACGAGTCCTTAAAAATTGAACATATCAATTTAAAACTTTCAATTACATTTCCGAGATTCCACGAGGCTCTTATAACGGGAATACGATCCACAACCATAATGGAAATGACGATGATGATGATCATCGTGATGATGGTGGTGATAATAATAATAATAAAAGGACTGAGAATATCTATTTATAGGTGTATTAAATTACATTTTAATAGTATTGTTGTCTATATCGTTCTGTACAATATTAATGATAATAATACGAGCGACGTTTCGAAATTTAATTGAATTGCCTCATAATACCAAATCCACGTAGAAGTGTTTGTAACAATCATTAATTAAATTTGCATATGAAGAAATTCGGACAAAAAAACATTAGTAAAAGATTAATCAAAAACTCTGTAATCTTTTTTTCAAATTTAATTCCACAAATAACGATATATAGGCTCACAGAATAAAAACCTTTAATATAGGATTAAAAAAGGTTTCGTCCGTTTCATTTAAATGCAAGCGGTCATCTTCGCGTTTAATCCGCATTTCTTTCTCACGTTCGCATCTACGAAATTTCGCTCTCTACAACGCTCCGTTTTTATTTAAATCCTGCAATAATTGCAAAGATAGCTCATCAATTAAATGAAACGAAATTTTGTTAATTAGCGAAACTATGCATAAATCGATTCGATGATTCGCAACAAAGCCGTTACATTTTCAATTTTCATGCCTGCTTGTCTGTGAGTAAAAAATTTATGTGCCACTTTTTGGTTGTAGTTGCCGTTTTAAATTAATAAACCAAAAGTTTGCCAAAACTCTATTATTGTTTGAATTAAATTTTTAATGAAAAAAAGGTACGCTCTACCCTTTTCTGCGTCCATAAATACCAATTTGTAATACGTGTTTGCAAAACGCAAAATAGAAATGAAACTATAAAATATCGCACGATTTTTTTTGTTGTTGCAAAAAATCGTGGAAATTTATGTGACGAGATTTGATTAGATCCAATTTCTTTTTTTACTATCTTATGCAACACGTATCATCCTCTCTTGTTTCGTTTATATTTCATTTGTATTATTGTCGTTCGTATCAGTGATAAAATATTTCCGGCTGCTATAAGGGACTTATAGAAAGGCAGGATGAAAAAGGAATAGAAAAGAAAGCAATAAAATCTTTCATAAAAACGAACATTTAACATTACAGTAACACCTGGTGTTCTGTAATAAATTCATAGTTTTGCTTTCGTTTTATTTTATTATTTCCTTTCGATGCCCCCCTTTTAGATAGCCATAAAATGTCAAATCGCTTTGGGAAAATCGCTATTTTATCAATTCAATTTCATTATCGCTTCCATCATGTGTTTTTGTTTTCGCGATATTGAATTCTGTTACTTACTACCTTTTGCAAGGTGTAACTGGATATTAAAACCAATTCATTCATTATCCCACGAAATCGTTAATTTCGATAGGTAATTCCCTAACGTGAACATATTAGTAGAAATGGCAAAGAAATAAATGAAAGCTAGAAAAAGAATGGAACGGAAACAAAAAGAAGTACAACCAAATCATGAGCGAAACTAGTGCGAAAAGAGAATGGAAACTAACCGCACTAATTTATTGTTTTTGTAGGGACCGGCTAGATAAATTCCGTCGGTCCTCTTCCCCACGGCTCTACGGTCTTTTAGATGGATAATCTGTCTTCCGAACGTCTTTGTACTAACACGTCATTAATATTGTTTTTCTGACGTTGTATTTATTAACGTACAACAGTAATGTTAATTGGTTTCGGATTTTTCTTTCTTTCATTTCTGTCGGATAACGAAAGAAAAGGACGTTAAAAGATTACAAAAATATAATACCATTACAGATTTCAGGAGAGCAGCAGACAATTAACAATTTATAATAATAAAATTTCTTCCTTCTTTCTTCCTTCAATTAATCTCTCGTTCGTTAACTTTAAATAAAGGAAAATGTTAATTAAATTCTTCCACACTTTTTGTTTCTCTTAGTAAGAAAACATTTCAAATTTAATTTTATTTGACCCCTCGGAAAAAAAATCGCTTAAAACAAATTTTAAGGAAATTGTTATTTTATTCGGCCCGGCGCATCCACCATAAGTTTAAAACGAATATAATCTTCTTTTTCTATTCGATTCTTCATAAACTACAGTTAAACCATTTAATTACAATGTAGATAGTAAATAATTAGGCAATTAAAATTAGAAAATAGATCTACCGGAAACGCCGCGAAAGTGGGATTACGTGCAAACTTAACTGACAAAGTAACTTGTTTTACTTACTTAACCATACTTATGTTCCTGCATGTGCATTTCGTTCGCGTGATTTTAAGCCAAATCTATTAGAGTACGTCGCAATTTTCGCCTTAGTTCAAATTTTACGGACTTAATATGGCATGACACAAATCTAAGACCACCACATTTTTGCGCATAACTACAATTTGTTTAGTGGCTCAATCTTCGCCAAACCAATATTTTTGAATTCAGAAATGACAAAACTCATCGAATTAATGCGATTTAAAAAATTGTAAAAGTTTAAAAAATCATTTGCAAATAATTGACATTTCACTGACACAGAAAGTTTACTTGTGAGAATCCAACTTAAGCCATTTTAAAACATCTGAAAATCGAAGGGCAACACACAATTGTGACAATATATTCTATCGTTATGGACTAAAATTCACCAAAATATATTTATTTCGCTTTGCGAATCTATGCAGAATAGTAATCCTAAGCAAATACAAAATAGTGGAGTCCCTACTAATTATTAATACTTTTTCTCAAGTGATCTGATAATTCTGTGTATGTGAAATTGCAATTATTTGCAATGACTTAAATTTCAAAGCAAATTATTGAAAATTGCTTTAATTAAATGCATTTTGTCATTCTACATCGGTTCAAGTTGTACCGAAAGAATGTATGCACAAAAATATGGTGGTCTTATATATTTATATGTCACACCATATTAAATTCCTAATTCTAATTGTAGTAGCTAAAAGTAGCTGAATAAATGATTAACTAATCATTATAAGTAACAAAACTCTACAGGAATGCGGCTTTCGTGGAATATTGAATAGTTGGAAATTGATTTTGCTCCAAGTTCATCTCTCTTATACAAAATTTTGTCTAATATGTCATATCTAAAGTTATAAAAATCAATATTATTTTATTATTACTTGAACTCATGTCAAGTGCACCTGCTATCTTATTGCTTTTCCATTAAGTGAAGACTAAAGGCCGGAACGAGTTTCATTGACATTTTTATTGATTAAAAAAGGCAAAAAAGTGCGTTGTTTATCCATAAACTATATCATAATCGGTTTCACGTTCATTCTAAAGTAATTACGTTAAGTGCAAATCTGTAGCTGAGCGTAAATCTGTTAACATTTATCGCAATTGTTATTACTGCACGCTGTAGTTTATATTTGTGAATCGTACCGAACTACCTGAATTTGAATGATTTATTATTATTGCAACTGCATATGTAATATCCTGTTTCCAGGAGGTGCCTGTAACAATAAACGACATGCAGTAGAAACAATTAAATAAACAAAATCCTCCATAAATAAATCCTTTAGATTCATTCAGCTTTAATCTCGTTTTATGCCAAAAATCATTTTATCATAAAGCAACTGTCTGGCTTTGATAAATTTGCTTTAAGTTCAATTTAATTGGAAACAATAGCGACATCGCGGTTGTTTAATCATTTATGTTGAAATTTTGATATATTTAGCTGAGTATTTGCGAATAATTAATATAAAATGTTTGATGAAATGTGAAAGAAATGATGTTAATCTGCTTGCTCACGAACGAATTGAATATTGAAGGTTGTAACATTTACTCAGATATTATTTTCAAGCATAAAAAATTCACGCAAATATCGAGTAATTACAAAATCAATTAAACCAATTTATTTCGTACTGAACTGATTGGATTTGGAATCTAGACGAATAAAAGATTATCATTCCAAAGAACTCAAAATTAATAGTAACTTATATGCTTATAAATCTTGAAGCATCAACTTTAAAAATAAGCTTTCGTAAATACGAAACGACAAAACAAGGAAAATGTACCATAAAATATATTGCACCTACAATAAGCTCTCAAGGAGATTTGGCGAAACACACAAAAGCCATTATGGATTGTATCCGTAATGAAGCAGACGTAACGAAATCCTATACAACAGGGAAGAAATATTTTTAATCGCCAAGCACAAATATAATTGATTTTTAAAAAGTTAATCGATATATGGACGATATTTTAGTCTAATTTCCAATAATTAAATATTTACATATTGGCTTTGAAAGGAAACCTATAAATATTTCTTCAATTACGCAGATGGATTTTTCACTCTCGGTAAAATAAATAAATAAAAAATTAACATCACTTTGATGTAAAACGATAAGTCAATCGATAAATTGAATTTTAATTAACTCATCTTTTAAATGCAATTCGGCAGAAATAAATGTTTGATGGAGGAAATTTGCAATTTGTTGAAAACCTCCTTTCTGCTAATCTTGTTTTTTAAATGAAAATTGCAATTCATTTTATTACTAAATCGTTAGTTAATTAACGTGCCGTACAGAAAAGTCTAAACCAGAATAAGTATTACGGTTTTTTAAAAAGAAAATATATATTTCAAAACCTCAAATTGGTGGAAACATATAATACAGAAATTGTCCTCGGTTGGGTGTCGTATAAAGTGAAAAGTTTCGAACAAATCGATATCTCTTAATAGAGCCTCTTGACTTTACAACTCAAGAAAGACGTTATTACACGTTGCCTCATCGCAATTTTACGTTCGATAATAAAAAATCCAGGAAAGGAACTTTAATTTTTCGTCTTTATCAGTGCTCGATTTCGCATTTCCCCTCGAAAAATTCGTATAGACGAATTGCCAGAATTAGTAATTTAGCGCAACTACTAGAAAATTTTATTTATAAAAATTGAAAAACAAAAAGGATTTTCACTTTACCAAATAGGTTTTCGTGCAATACAGCAAAATTGAATGAATGTTTCCATTCGGCAATATCCGAGCATGGGGAAGCGGAAAAATGTGTAGTAACATAAGGAACAGCTATCATCCATCTGATTAAAAATTTCCGATTCAATTACGGTACGAGTAAAAATTATTACGTCCTTTATATTATCATTCTTCTTCTTCGTTACTTTATTTATTGCCGAGGAGGAAATTTTCGGAACGAAATATAAAAGTCAATAAATAAGGGAAAGACCGTTTAGTAGATTGTACGCAGATTGCGAATGTATGAGAATGATGGAACGTGCAAATCAGCATATGCGAATATGTTCGCATTTGATTCATTTCGAACGTGCTATTATTAAAAACTTTTATGGCTTCAGAAACATATTATTCATATTTTTCTTCATCGGTGAAAAGAAAATTACACCATATCATAACGAGAACGGAAAGGAAAACGGAAAGTGAATTAAATTTTTATTAAAAAGAAAGAAAAAGAAGCCGAAAGGAAAATTTGAATATGTAGTACACATTTGCATATAATTTTCAAGTATGACCGGAAAGAAATATTTTCATTTTCCTAGAATGAAAATGATAGAAAATGTGGTAGCACAATCATCTACATCGTCTTGCGAATATCATATTCGAAACAGGAATTTACAGCAAGCAACGCAATATAATAGAACTTTGAAATTGTATTACCTTCTTTCGATATTTCCCTCCGCCTTATTACTGTTTCCATTTATTTATTCTCCATCGATTATTTTCGGTTCTCTTGATAACTTAACAGGTAGTAAACTTTAATTCAATTTTCATTTGAAACGCACTCAACTACCTGGAAACTTGCGATACTTGGAACGCAGCAATTGAATTCAATACAATTCTCCACCCTCGTCTTTCGTCTTCATTTAATCTCCCATACACTTCCTCTTCTTCTTCTACCTTTACTTAATCCATTAACAAAGAGGTTCCTTTCAACTGAATAACTTAATTTTAAAACAAAGCAACTTCATCAGAATAACTAACACCGCTTGAAATCTCCTCAGGAAATTATTTTCTTGTTAAAGCCTTTGATTAAATTATCACCAAACTGAAATCTATAAAAAGGAAACCCATGATCCATATTAAGAATTTAGTGGTGAAGCTTGCGATGCACTAATTATCGTAATACTAGATATATTCATAGTTAACAATATTTTTTTAAATCTACGCACCAAATTTAATACCTTTCAAAGTGTCATTTGAAACATCGACAAAGTAACCTATAACTTTGATTGCGAAGGGAAATAGGAATGCAATTAATTCATGTAAATAAAAATTTCAAAGCATAACAAGTAATTTAATCGTTTTTTTTATAGGTTTTAAGAAGAGGTATTTATACAACCATTAAAAGTAACAATCTTGTCAAAATGGTGAAATATCTTAATCAGGAAGAAGCAACAAATATTGATTTAGAATTATTTAATGATTATAAATACAGTGTCGATCAATTAATGGAACTGGCTGGTTTGAGCTGTGCAACAGCAATAGCCAAGACTTATTCATTGGAAGAGTTAAATAACAAATCTATCATTATATGTTGTGGACCTGGTAATAATGGAGGTGATGGTTTAGTGTGTGCTAGACACCTTAAATTATTTGGATATAACACTACAGTCTATTATCCTAAACAAACAGACAAAACACTTTATCATAACTTAACACATCAATGTGTTGCAATGAATATTCCTGTTACAAAAGAATTGCCAAATGAAAGTGAAATCAATTCAAACCACGGAGTTATTGTGGATGCATTATTTGGTTTCAGTTTTAAACCACCTGTTAGAGCAGAATTTGTTCCAGTCATTGAGTTGATGAAGAAATGTAAAATTCCCATTGTTAGGTAACTAAAGCTACATGTGAAATATGTACATGCTTAAATACCACTACTATTTCAGCATTGACATACCTAGTGGATGGGATGTTGTTAATGGTGAGCCAAATGAAGGAGGAATAAAACCTGATATGTTAATCTCATTAACAGCACCTAAGCAATGTGCTCAACACTTTAAAGGAAGATATCATTATTTAGGTGGTAGATTTGTGCCACCATCTTTAGAATCAAAATACAAGTTAAATCTACCAAAATATCCAAACACTGACTGCTGTTTATTATTGAAATAAGTCCAATATGCTTCTATGTTTTCTATAAACTTTTTATTAATAAACTTTCATTTATGGAATTCAGACTCTTTTTTAATGAGGTAATACAATAGCCCATAATTTAAAGAAGGCATAAGTTATCAAATTTAATACTGGTATAAAAATTAAACCCATTATTATAATTGCCGAAAAGAACATGATTACTAATTCACCAGCAAATATGATCAATTTAAATGCTTTATCTTTTTTGTTTCTTGTAACACAGATATCAATAGATTTATCTATTATGAAACGTAACATTTGTAAGAAACCTTCTGCCAATGGGATCAGATTAATCAACATTGTGAATATAGTAAATACAGCATTGTACGTTTGGTGTGCCAGTGTGGTCATCAATCCCATAAAAGAATACTGGCTAAAATTCATTCAACATTTGTCAAATTATAGTGATACCTTATTAGTACAATTTACATGTCTCTTGGGACGCCCTTCTGTTCTTCATATAAAACGATTGGTTCTCGGATTCTAGTTAGCAGTTCACAGAAATAATCCAATTTTGGATTTGCCGTGGCAGAGTGATGTGTTTGTTCTGTCGTCGCGGTATTTAATTGCGGTATAATTTTATCGGCTAATGTAGCAAATAAATTGTCCGAAGTGGCTGGCATTGCTGGAAAAGAAACAGATAGTGGTTGCGCCGATGGCGGTGATGAAGGTGGTGGCAGTGGTGCATTGTGTAGTAAAGCATAACTCTTTTCAGCTGCACAAGTATGGTCCATATTGCCGAATGCTTTATAATCACCAAATAATTTTTGTTTGATAAAATCACTGCAAATGAACATAACATTAATCTGTTATATGATTTTTGGCAAATTACCTTTGTTTCTCTTCTGATAAAACTTTAAAAATCCAAGCTGGTGAAGTTCCAATGAAAGTTGTAGACATTTTAAAACATGTCCATGCAACTTGGTATTAATTTATCTTATTATCCATATAAATATGTTCATATGAAGTCCTTTATTGCAAATAGAGTTCCAGATGTGTATATTTCAAACAAACAAAAACGTTATAGATTTATTATTTTTCATGGCCTTAGAGATCAATCATTATAAATCACCATGCAATAATATTGATGGCAAAGATTTTTTTGATAACATCGCATTTAAAAATAACAATTTCTTTGGCTTTGCCTAAAACAGACAGATTAGCAGAGATGAATAAATGTTATTTTATTAACTTACATTTTTTTCGGGTTCAGACATTCTACCCTTTAAAAAATATAAATGTTGATTATCACAGTGAATATTGTAGTATTTACAATCACTTATTAAATCAAATTCATCTTCATATATCAGTAGCATACTTAATAGTTCAACAGGAAAACCCAATATTTTTGAACTATAAGCTACATTCATTATCCTCAAACATCTCCTAAAAGAAATTTTAAGATTATGAAATAACAGATTTATTCGTAAAATACCTTCTAATCTCAGGCAAATGTAGTGCAGCTATGGCTAAGAGTGAAGGTGGTAACATCCTCATTTGCCTGCATAATTTTACATAATTTCCTCTGACATAATTTAAACATATGTTCAGTGAATGCTCAACAATAGGAGTTCTACAAATAATAATACATTAGTTTGTGAAGTGCCATTCAATGAATGAATTTACCTCCACTTAGATGATAAACTTAAGGCTCTCATTGCACATTCTTTATGACCTAAGTTAAATAACAAATATAATGATTCAAAGTATGGTCTTTCTTTCTCATACAAATTGAAATTCATTGTAAAGTTGTCATCAACTAATGCACACTTATCGCAGAGATCATCATAATAATCATAACATACCAATAACTTTTTTAAACATTCCTGCAGGTGTTTATTGTTCAGTGCTGGATCAAATTTTGATATGTCTTCTTCACACAGTCTTAAATAAATCTATTAATTAGAATGAATATACAGAAGAGATAGTTTAAAACCTGTATGAAGCATATGCATAAAAACGTATCACAGGTTGCAATATACTTATTACATAAGGCTTTGGTAAATTTTGAATGACCATGTCCTGACGAACAGCTTGCAATCTATCTACTATGAAATCATATATTTTATGCCAAGGTAACTTATCATTCATTGTTACTCTAAAAATTAACAATTACATAAGCCTCTCTGGCAATCAATGATAATGCACAATAGACATACACATCTAACAAATAATGCACTGTCTCTAGCAATGTACCAGGCGTTCTTAAATGTTCAGGTTTTTGTTTATCTTGACCAGCACCTGAACGAATATATGACTTGACCATACGTTTTTTATCAGCTTTAGGTTTATTAGTCTTTTCTGTACCAGATAACATTTCCAATACATGCAATAAATTCTCTCTTTCCCTCCTAAAAGATGTTAACCTGTTAAAAAGCAGTTTGGATCATACATACCACAAATACATTTTAATTTCGTCCTCTGGACACATCTGCTTACAAGTTCCTACTATATATTTTCTTGGGTCCATTGTCGATCTTGAATCTGGGAAATTGATTCCAAATTAACTTTACAACTCTATCAACAACACAGCTATCAAACTGATTCAAACTGACAGGTGTGGAATCAGCTGTTACCAGTCAGCTGTCGATATGTTTATAATACACTATTTTTCGAAAAATACCTAGTGTATGTATTGTAATTATTTTGTATAAATTATAATTACTATTACATTAGAAGAGTACCGGGATTAACAGGACAAGAACATATCTGTTGGTGTTAGAAATAACAGTTACAACTGTATTACATTTTGCAAACAGATTTCACCTTTACTGTTCAGTGAAACTAAATAACACAAAGTCAAAGTATAAAATGTTTTAACATTCAACCAAACCAATGAGATCCCATACATTCTCTTGACCATGGGGTTTGACAAACCCAGCACCAATCAAACTGACAACCTGCTCTTGTACAAACCATGTGCATACAACCTCCTATAAAAGAAATTAACAATTTAAGTAGTTGACCAATAATAGATGCTATCAGTACCATCTCTTTCTGTAGGTGTCCTACATTTTGGACAAGGTTTTGTTAAAACCCTAATGGTCCTCTTTGATGCTTCATCCCACCTAGCTTCTGCTGCTCTTGTAGGATCAACATTATATGAATTGCTTCCAACAGCACCATTAAAGTCATTTTCAAGTGAACTACATTCACCAATGTGATAGCCTTGCAAACATAATCGGCAAAACACATACTGAAAATTAATTAAATAAACCTTCATACATTAAAATTATTTGTGACATACTAACATCACATCCACCGCAAGCAACCTTATTACATCCTTCCTCTGGCAGTATTCCCATGCCACAGCCAGGTTGTGGACACAGAACTCCTCCAGCTTGTAGAACATACTCTTCAGTGGCAAATCTTTGATATTGAGCATACTAACAAAAGAAACCAACTATATTCATATCTCTCCTATTGACTAAACCTACTTGTGTTTCAGTTAATAATCTAAAATGATGTATTTCAGTTATGAATGAATCTGGACAACCGGCTGGACAGCATAAAGTGTAACCATGCTCTGCATGCTGAGAAAATTGTCTCTCTTTCAATCTTACTGAACAATATTCTTTGAAGCAATCCAAGCAAGTAACATGTGACTCCTTACAAGGGTATATGAAGACAGTTTCACTACAAAATACAGAAAAGAATACATCCATATAATGAAAATTATTAGCATGTTACATTACCACACATCTCCACATGCTAAACATGGCACTGCTCTTGTATTTGACTGGATCAATTGTAAAGGTACAGCAGAATCATCTTCACCTAAAGATGTGTGCTCTGAACACTTGAAGTAGAACTCTGCAAATGTTGGTTCTCTGTTGTTTAAAATCTACAAATGGGATTAACTATTATTACAGTTCAATACTCTGATATTTTTACATACATTTTCACATAGTTCAGGATTATTTTCACACAGCCCTGTTATTCTCTTTGGTAGTAATACATCATCCCAATTTTGGGGATCAGAATGTACTGTGAAAGCACCACTCTTACAAAAATGACAACGTACACGTAATTTACCAACTTTCAATGCTTTACAAGTAGCACAGAAAACAAAGAATTGTGCTTTAGGCTTAGTTTCATTACTCAAATTAGTATCATCATTATCTGATGATAAATCTTTTAATGTTTCACATAATGGTTTTGAGCCTTTTTCATCTTCCTCCAGTTCACAATCATCTTCCTCTTCAAATGTCTTTGAATTACTTTTCAACTTAAAGTGCCTCTTAGACTTTACAGCATGTAATATGCTTTTCTCGCCTAAATCACACTCCTACATGAAATAGATTGAAATTAAATGTTGAATATAATTCTAATTATCATACCGCTATTGTGGTAGCATCACTCAGTTCTTTGCCAGCAAATATGATTTTAACTTCATTAGGTTGTAGACCCAACTGAGGAGCAACAATTTCCTTCACATTTTTTATATCCCACTGTGGATCCAAATCAACGGAAAGTGTATTACCAGTGTTTGTTTTGATGTATACATTTAACGAATTGGTTATTGTCTTCTTTCCAAACCAAAATAATTGTAACATACTATGTAAAATGTTTTTTATGGCGTTAATAATATAACTCATTTGGTATTATTTTAAAATCAACTGATAGGAAGGTTACCTAAAATTAAATCAGCACTTATAACTGTGTACCTCTTTGAATTATTAAAGAATACTTTTGCTCAGCTTTTTCAACTGAATTATACAAATTCTAAAATTCTTTATAAGAATCCATGGAAATTATAATAAATTGCTAGTTTGATAATTTCAAAATAGACTATCAAAAAAGTATGTGACCACTAATTTGTCAAAGACCGGCAGCGACATCTTTAGACATGTCGCTTATTCAAAATGCAAAATTTGAATGAAACGTCATTTTAATTTTTCCATATAAAATCAAGCATATATTCATTATATAAAAAAGAATTAGACAAATGATCAATTAATTGAGTTTAAGACATTGTGTTACAGCTTTATTAGATATGGAAGAAGTGAGTCCTCGATTAGATTGTGTAAGTTATCCTGAGAGTGTAGAAGAGGATCGAAGTACTGATGAGGAATGGAAGAACGTAATATTTATACCTTTTAATAAAAAATGGGAAATTTTCGTCGTGATATTAACATTAATTAATACGTATATAATAATATACAATATAATATTCGGTGATGTGCACCAATTCATATTTACTTTCTACACTTTGAACGAATTGGTTTATACGTTGGACACATTATTTACAATTATGCACAGGTATTTAAGACGAAATTAACAAACTCACGAGTGCGAGCATTAAAACACACATTTTTGTTTTAGAAACATGAAGATGTATAATAAGAAACGGAAGTACGTAGCAAAAAACTTATTCTTCATCACGTTGGATGTTGTCACATTGCTACCAGTTGGAAGTATGTACGAATTCGTTCATACAACTTCGGGTTTCGAAGTGAATATGCTAGTCAGAGATTTGAGTCTTATGCAGAAGTTGCCAAGAGTTTATCGTGTCATTTTGTATTTTACGAAATTGAGAAACACCGTCGGTTCGAATCAATTATTCGTGGTGTTATTATACATTACCCTTCGCATCTCGTTAATTACAATGATCATTGCGAGCATATTCTTTCCAATCGAAGGAGGATTCCTGTTTATTTCGATGCACACGAAATCCTGGGACATTATAGGATTTCAAGCTAATTCCGAACTAGATTTTTTTCTAATATGCTTAATAACAATGGGAAATTTGATATTAAACAATTCTCATGGTAATATCCTATTAGTATATCAGTTATAAATTAACGTTCAATTTTAATTATACCCATTAGGTTTAATTGGAATGCAGAAAGGCAACGAGATTCTCATAATAATAATATCAATTACGATCGGTTACTTATTCAAGATAATGACATTTTATGGAGAGATAACGTCCGTTTACATCAAAACGTTGACCGGTCATTTTGAGTTCACGTGGAAATTCCATCTCATTCAAAACTTCATGGAGGATTGGGAGATTGAGGCGAACGTCAGAGAGAAAGTCTTAACGTACATTCACGACTCGTGGAAAAGACAGCGCGGCATCCGCCAATTACCGGACACCATCAAATTGTTGCCGATCAATCTTTGCAAGGAAATCACTCTCGACATTGCCTGGGACGCGTTCAAGCATTCGCATCTGTTCGCCCCGGAAGAGATGGCGTTCAAGAAGACGTTGAGCATGTTTGTCGAATACAAATTCTATCTGCCCGGAGACGTTATCTTCAAAACTGGCGACATGAGGTACCACATGTTCTACGTGAATTCCGGTATAATTCAGGTATCAGTGAGCAGGGAATTAAAATAATTTATGATTGTTTTATTGTTGTGCACCTTCCGCAGATTCTCTCAGACGAGGACGACGAATCCCCTATTTTATCGCTATCGAATGGCACACTAATCGGCGAGACTTGCGTTTTAATGTTTCATCATGCCCGCATTGTACTAAAATGTGCCACTCATTGCGAGATCTTGGTGTTATCGTTGACAAATTTTTATAAGACTCTCCTAATGTACACGGGTAGATCGAAACACTTTCGTTTGGCCTTTCTGAAACGCATCGGCAAAGCTAAAATCGGTTTGAAGATTGTCGAGAGGTACTGTGAACAATCATAAATAAGTAAGCCTGTTTTTTTAAGAGTCATATTTGTTCTAGGAACTTACAAATGAAGAAGCACACTTTAGATATACCGGAGACCACAATAAAATCTTTAAAGAGACGTTGGCGTCTGATGTCGATGTTGCAAAGCGAAATGAAGCGAAACGCACCGATGCAGACCAGCGATTTCGGCGTAATGGATGGCGTGCACACATCAGAATTCTTGAACATGCTCGTATTAAGCGATAACGTGGCGTTGAAACTGAAAGCGGTCTTTCTGACGAAAAGTTTCCCGTTCATCTTAGATCCTGATTCCGATTTGGCCAAATGCTGGCAATACATCATATTGATTTGCATAGTGCTAATGGATTTTCTGTTGCCGATTTACATATGCTACGGTTTTAGATCGATCCGTTTGAAGGTGTTCTTGATCTTGTTGGACATTGCGTATATGTTGGACGCTTACATTCTAACATCGACGGCGATAAAGTTGAAGCAGCAAACAATTTCCACGGTCAAGCAAATATTTTTTAAAAGGTAATTTAGAACACATTTCTTGACGTTTTAAAATTTTATCAGTCTACTTTTTCAGGTTTAGTCAAGGTAGTTTCATTATCGACTTATACGTTGCTTTGCCAATCGACTATTATTTGGAATATTGCACGAACGTCGATCAGAAAGTCGTTTTTTATTACAAGTTGCTCAAATTATTGAAAACGCACAAAATAATGAGATACATGCGACACGTGCAGCAGTCGAATTGGAATTATCCGATCCTCGTGCGTTTGATAACTTACGTGTTCATCGTTTGGTTCCTCATTAACGTCACGGCCGCATTTCATTTTTCTGTCATGTGCAACTATTACGGCTTCTGTGACTACAAGTTGGTCAAAGACATCACGCACTCCATTGCCGAACAGATCCTGTTCGTTCTCTTTTACATTGCCTCGTTGTTCTTGGGCAAACACAGTCACACAAACATTGAGGGCAACCTGATGTTGTATATCACTTCGTATATCATATCGTTTATGGGCGGCATGATTCTTATATACGTCTTCTCCGAATTCTGCGCGCTGTTCGTGTTGAGTGGCAAACACGAGAACGAGTACAACGGCGAGATGAACAATTTGCGTAATTACTTGTTCGCTTTGAACATACCACGTATAATATTTCGAAAGCTGCAAGACGTCCTGATCTTCACATGGAACTTTAACAAGAATTTAGTGATGACGGGACCGAATAGCACGTTACGATCCACTACGAGAGCATTACGTAACGAGTTGTTACGTGATCGCGTTATAAGTAAGGAAAACCTCACTTACACCTATCGATGCCGTATAAAGAGACCGTTTCAGGTTACTTAAAGCGCGTGCCGCTATTTGATGGTCTTCCGGATTTATTTTATCAAGAACTGTATCTACGTACCGGTGTTTACGTTTTGCCGCCGGGTCACGACATTCTCACGTACGAGGCCGACATCGCTTACTTAAGAATCATATCTAGGGGTTATTGCCGGATGAATTCGTACGTGCCAATAGATAGAGCTTACGGCCGATCGAGAGTTTTATGCCCGGGCGATTCGTTTCCAATATTGGAAATTGTTCATCGCGTGCCGTCGCTCATAGAAGTGCACACGATAACGGCATGCGAACTACTATACATCTTCATTAGCGACATAATTACCTTCATGAAGCACGACGTCATTAACTACGAACCCTATGTGCGAGTGGTAGCGGAGCATAAGACAGTAAACGAGAGGATTTTAATGAAGATGCCCATACGTTTGCCACAATTAAAACCAATAACGAAACCAGCACCGAAAGGCAGTTACTTCACTTACGATATAATCGATGAAACTGAAGACGATCTGAATACGAAGATGCGGTCGGCCTTCGAGCAGAAGACCAACGAGAAATTGGGCAAGGCACTGAAAGTAATCAGATTGCTAATGTTACGGAAAACGATTCATCCAGAATCGAAGGGTTTCGTTTGGTTTCAAGCTTTCGTCGCGATGGTAATTTTGGTACGACTTTCGTTAAGTTTGATGCGCTACAATTTGTACGGCCCGTTTCTCAAACGTCTTCCGATTGTCAGCCACGCGATTGATATTTTCTTACACTTGTCGCTCATTTTGAACTTATATGTCAGCCTGCACGTGCAGTTTTACAATAAGAAAGGTCTATTGATCACGCACCACTTTTACACCGTATTGAATTATCTGCGGACCAACTTTCTGCCCGACGTAATCGCAACGATACCGTGGCGCGAATTACAATTTGCACGCATATTCGGCGACCAGAATGTACAAGTAATGGATATGGTCATCACCCTAATGTTTCGCATACTGCAACTATACAGGATCTACGGTCTGCTACGTTATTTCCAACTGGAATCGTCTAAACTGTTATCCGTATCGATAACGATCGCCAGGATCTCGTTAACTATCTACTTGCTAACGTCGTTCTTCACCAACGCTTTCCTGATACTCACCTGCCGCTACGATCCGAAAATGATGTACTGCATGTGTTCGGAGGAAAGCTGGATGTCGACTATGCTGGATCCGAAGGCTTATCTAAGTGCCTATCGTTCAACCGTTTTATCCTTCTACGTCGTCACGATGGCCGCCACTAATGCCATAACGGGAGCCTACGAATTGATTCACGCAACGGAAATCGTTACGTTGTTCATCGTTATGATTACAGGAATCATAATTAGGATCTATTTTATTGCATTGATCACGAGTACAGGAGTAAGTTGCTATAAAGTCTCTATTCCAATTTACCTTTGAAGTGTTCGAAGACTGAGATATAACGTTTAATTTCATTTTCAGATCAGCGGCGCGACAAAGCTGAATCAATTTCAGCAAGAGATCAGCCTGTTCATGAAGTTCGTCAAAGACGAGACGGTAGAAGAAGGTCTCATCCAGGAAACGATCAGTTACTACGAGTACATCTTCAAGAAAACGAAAGGCCGCGATTTCTTAACGTTCACGACGAACTTTCATCCCACGCTACGCTGCGAATTCACGCATTCCGTATTCGCATCGACGTTGAAACTGGTGCAAATGTTTCACAACATGCAATCGTCTTTTTACAGGCAGATCAGTTCCAAATTCAATTTGATCTATTTTAAAAAGGACACGACAGTGATACGTTGCAACGACGTGCAAAATAATTTGTACATCGTGCACAAAGGCTACGTGGACATTGTAGTCGCGAAACATAAAATATGCACGTTAAAGAAAGGCGGAGTTTTTGGTAACTTTAGCAATAAACGCATGCGGCAAACGATTTTCGCTTATACGAAGGTGAAGAACGCAACTTTCGCTTAAATCGAAACAATTTTAACAGTCTTGCACCCTTAAAAACTGCTTACAGGTACACACGGAATTGATTGTGATCGATTGCAAGACATTCCATAGATTTATAAAATCATATCCGAAACTAGAAGGGAAAATTATGCACATAAACGAATTGAATTGCGAATTTTGGGAGTCGATTCAAGATGACACAGAAGTAGCGGACACGTTCAGTGACGAGGAGTCGGTCGTACAAGTAAATTCGTCTTTTGACTCGTCGAATCAATCGAAAGGTTCTAACTTATTCAAGTCAGCCGCACAAAAGCGGATCTTTCACACTCGGCCGCCATACCAATTGTGGCACGAAATCTTCGATTTTCACATAGCCGCAATCACGAGCATAATAATGACTTGTTTTATATTCTTGACGCCCGAATCGTTTGAATTGTATTCGAACATCTTCAAATATTCCGTCGACGGCGTCTATTTAGCAAAGTTTTACATCGGATTCAATTTGACTTACACAGACCCGGATTCGGGATACATTGTTATCGATAGAAAAAAGATTGCGATAAGATATGTTAGGAATTTGTTCTGGTTGGACCTGCTCACAATCGTACCATTCGACTTGGTACCAATTTTAATGGGATCTTCTTACAATTATCGCAGATTATTTTCTATAAATAGAGTATTCAGAATCGTCTACGTCTTGCTATACTACGAGCAAAGACGATATAAATTAAAAGGAATCACATTGGTCAGATGGTCGTTCCTATTCTACACGATAGCCTTCGTTCTAGAAGCGTTAACCTGCTTCTGGTAAGTTTTAAACATCGAAGGGCTTGCAATCCGTCGTATTGTTTAACAAATTACAAATTCCAGGTATGTCATTTGGTGTTGGGACAACATGTGCGTGATTTATACGAAATCAAGGGACGGCAGAGAAATTAGTTTGGAATTATCCCGACATCCATTCGAAGCCAGCCTAATGGCTTTCTATCATGTACTGAATTTGTTCACACAAACCGGATTGAAGTCGGTGAAAACGAATAATTACCAGGAACTTTACGCCACGATCATCATCATATTTGTCACACAATACTTATCTGCCATACTTACGAGGACCGTGACGAGCCATTTAGTGATAAAATGCTCAAAATTGAGCATTTACGAGTGCTCCATGCAAAACTTGAAAGATTATCTAAAAGTAGGAAACACTTATTCTGTAATAATATGAAAACGTTTAAAACATGTTTGTTACAGTGCCGCGAATTGTCGCCGGCCATACTTAACAGAGCGTGGAATTACTTGTTGAACTTATGGACTTATCGCAATGGCGAATCGTTTCCGATAATAATAAGAAGCGCTCCGACATATCTGAAGCAGGACATAATGAACGCAATGTACGGTAACCATCTGAGAAATCACTATTTGTTCTCCAAGACCCACATCGATTTCTTGAGACAACTCGTCTGCCACTTGAAACCGCTCATTTACTTCCCCAACGATTGTATCGTCGAGAAGAACGACGTCGATTCAACAATGTACTTCATACATTCCGGCGAAGTGGCCGCATACGATGTGATGGGCAAGAATGAGCACATCGTTAAGATTTTGACAAAATCGATGACATTCGGCGAAGCACAGGGATTATACAACGTACCGCATAGTTTCACCTATAAAGCGCAAACTGTGTGCAACATATTACTGTTAAGAAAATGTGATTGGGAATATATGATCGAATGGTTTCCAGCATCGATGGAGCAGATTTGTAAGTCTGCCGAGGAGAATCTGATAAAGGGACCGCAACCTTATAGAGCCCACAATTTCGTCTATGATATCAATTAAAGAAAAACATCATCAATCATTTCAACTAATTGGAAAATAATTATTTCACAAAATGAAATGGAAATACAATAGGAACAACAATTATTAGCCTTTGCTTTACATTATGCTACCTAACTAAACATACGAATGTTGTTGCGATTTGCCCAAAATCAATAGAGGCCAATAAATGATCATGAAAATGAGGAAGACGATTGGAAAAATAATCCTCGACAGTCGATCAATCTCGCACCAAAGGATCTTTTCTTTGCCAACATTCTGAAATCGGGATTTTAGTGATTTCATATTTTAATTGATTAATTACTCACGTCCTTCCAACACACTTGCACGAGGCTGTTACGTTTCATATGTCGGACATCGAGTCTTGTTAAATTGTTCGACCAATTCGTGTAATCCTATTATGAAAGTATTATAATTAATCATAATTGTAAATTATTCCTTTTTAATTAAATATACCTTGGTTGCCATCAGTGCTTTCTGTTCGGCTTTCTTACACGTTTTGTAGCTCTCGTCCAACACTTTGACCACAACGAATTCGCTTAAAGCTGCGAACACGAACAACATGCAGCCGGCCATCCATAAATCTAAGGCTTTTACATATGCCACCGGTGGTATGTCGCTTCTCAAACCAGTGAACATCGTGACCAACGTTAACAGGCAGGTCACCAAGAGCGTAACTCTGCCAGGAATGGCATCTAAACCCAACCAGAAACTGAACCACGACAAAACGACGACTAAAGTTGATGGTGCGAATGTCTGTATTAAGTGATGACCGATTTGTCGCTCGAATCGGAAATAGACGACCAATCTTGAAAAATGTCCTAAAATAAGATAAATTTGGTTTATTTAATTTTAATTTCTTTGACGACTGAATAGCAAACGTTAAAAGTGCACGTTACCGTTCTTCTCCGCCGTATACACGTTCTTTATGTCCAATTCCAACGGCTGTGCAATGTGATATTGCAACAATTTCAATTCGGGACTGATGCTCACACCGACCGTCGCCCATTTCAATTTAATCTTCATGTTATCGTAAGAAACTGGAATGAGTTAACATGTATTTCTTTATTGAAAATGTGTTATTTAATCTATCTCTCGAGGTAATTTATAATAATAACTTACAGCTTTCGATGCTCAATGGGCATACTTGTATATCAACCGGATAATATTGAAATTCCATTTGGCATGCAACGATTGCATGCATTCTTGCTGAATAAGTAACAGTTTTGTTTCTGTACAATGTTACCGAAGAAAATTTATGCGTTATTGTGGCAATTTCTACGAAAGAAAATCGAGGATCGAATAATATGCGTCTTATTAAAATCGCCGCTTACAAATCCTCTCACCTACTACTTTGGAATTGAGAAAATATAGATCCGGTTGCCACAAGTCTTCGAATACGTGCGTTGGTAAAGTAACATAATCATCGCCGTATTCGAAGATCGATTCCGGTATTCGTAATCTCGAATCGACCCAACGTTGTCTCAAGAACATGTCCATCCTTTTGCGCCGTTAAAGACCAATGAAATACAGTTTTTAATTAAAATAATTAAGTTAATCTTACCTAAAATCCATATCTTCAACATTAATGGAATTAATATCGACCACCTTCATGCTGAAATCGATTTCTAATGGTTTTCCTCGTGACGTCGGTGGTCTTAGTTCTTTAAATTTATTAACAATAAGCAAATGAATAAAATAATACTCATAGTTACCTTTAACATAATGCTCGGGTAAGATGCTTTTTGAATTGTTACTCTGCGATTTCGGCTTGGTTCCAATGTTTTCAACAGCATTAATCATCAATAGAAAGCTTAAATTTAAAAGCCAATCGTTTGAAAACTTAAATTGTATAAAATGTAAATGAATTTCTTACTAAATTGGAAAGATGAAAAGATTTACACTCGAATACATTTTCTCAATTTCATTTATGTTTACTTCACGTTATCACATTCTCGCACTTGATTAAAGTACTTTTTTCTTGGTTTATCGTTGCGTGTTACCATTTTTCAATAAATGCTTAAATGTAATAGAAAATGGGAGGACATGGAGGATGTTCGAAAGCATCAATTAGCAATTTTCTCTCTCGTTCAATTTGATAAAATGGTTAATAATAGGCAAGGCAGTTAAGACGAATCAATTAAGAACTACCAAAAAAAGGACAGAAGTAATAAATTACAGTAAAAACCTTTAATTAACAAATTTGTCCACTTCCGTTGTAGCATCCTTGTTTTAAAAAATTGTTGTAGAATACAGTTGGAAAGGCAAAAATTAGTGTTTTGGAAAAAATGTTTATTCCTTTTAATTTCTCCAAACAAAATTGATTGTGGCTTAATGAAATATAAATAACTTTGGTATATTAGTTTCAATTTATTTAAATATGCATTAAAAACTTTTAGAATTAGCTAAATACAATTGAACAATTTAAAATTGAAAATACTTTACTTATATGGACGAAAAGGCGTAACAAATACATAATATGAAATTAAATACTGAAAATTACACTTTTGCGGTAACATGGCAGCACTTTATTCCTAAAGTGCATTTCAATTTGCAATAGAAATTAATATACTAAACTCTGATAATTGAAAAATCAAAAAGATTGAAATACTAATTTATTGTCGTAGATGATCGATTCTAAGTAATAGGAAATTATTTAAATATAACAGAGTCGTTCACTGTTTTCTATCACAAATAATAAAATAATAATGCTACAAATAAATAATGGTAGTTAATTTTGGATAGGCATAATTTCTGTTCTTTTTATTACTATCTTATCACACTTTTAAGCAATTTTACTACATATTTCCGCCGTGAACTCCGAACACTTAGCTTTACCGCCCAAATCGCCGGTCAGATATTTGCCTTCTTTTATTGTATCGTAACAAGCTTGTTCGATTTTCTTAGCATGATCGTTCAGTCCCATGTGCTTCAGCATCATAACAGCGGACAATAGCAATGCAGTTGGATTCGCTTTATCTTGACCAGCTATATCCGGCGCCGTACCGTGAACCTTAAATTGAAATAATATACGTATAATGTTGAGTTAAAACATCCACTAGTATATCAAACTTACAGATTCAAACAATGCTCCCTTTAGGCCGACGTTTCCTGATGGTGTTAAACCTAATCCTCCTACTAATCCGGCACACATATCTGATAAAATGTCGCCGTACAGGTTTGGCATGACTAGAACGTCGTATTGCGTTGGATCTTGTACCATCGTTAAGCAGACCGTGTCCAAATACTTTTCTTCGAATTTTACGTCCGGATACTTTTCGGCCATTTCACGGCACTTCCTCAAAAATAGGCCATCGGACATTCTCCTAAAATAGATTTAACCAGTTACTAAATAGCTCGCGGTGAAATTACTGATTGCGAACTGACATTATATTAGCCTTATGGACTGCCGTCACTTTTTTACGATTGTTTTCAAGCGTGTATTGAAACGCAAATTCGGCGACGCGTCTGGATGCGTCCTCCGTGATCAATTTGATACTTTGAACGACGCCATCGACGATTTCGTGCTCAATGCCCGAATATTCGCCTTCAGTGTTTTCTCTTATTGTTATTACATCGACGTTGTCATACAATGTTTTATAGCTGAAAGAAAAATTAGTAATAGACTGTTGGAGAATAACTTCAAGAACGGATTTTAATACCCTTCTAGACTTCTGCATGGTCTCACATTTGCATATAAATCAAACTCTTTTCTTAAAGCTAAATTGAGTGATCTATGACCTTTGCCAACTGGTGTCATTAATGGCCCCTTCAAACCAATCTTATTTTTATTCACAGAATCAATAGCAGCTTGTGGGATACCAAATTTACCATCTGGATACTGGAACAAAATATTGTTCAATTTAAAAAATTACTTTTGTTATATTTTAACAAGAATACATATTTGTAGAACATTTAGCAGTCTTCAAAAATTTAAAGCAGAGAGAATATACCTAACATTTCTCTCATGTTGATGTCACCTAAAAATGTATTATTAGAACCAAGATAGTCCTTGCATTATTTCCCTTGAATCTGTACGTTCTAAACTTTTTGCTCAATTTAATGGCGTCACCAGTTCATGTTAAAAGAAACCTAAATGCATATAATTAGCAGCAGAATTCCAAAAACTCAACTTTCAAACTGTTTCTTAGCTTGCAAATTAAACAATTTGCTTTTCATGCTGGATTAAAAAAGAATAATGAGATATCAGCAAGGATAATGAAGAACTTACTCTAACTGGTGTAACATCAACTACTTCCCATTCAATTGGTACATTTGCTGCTTCAAATATTTTTTGCACAGCTGCTGAAATTTCTGGGCCTATCCCATCTCCAGGTATTAAAGTGCACAACTGTTTATCTGTACTATAAGAACGTACACTTTTGATATCGTTGCGTAATTTTGCATTTGCCTAAATATAAAATAAATGTAAATAAATAAGTTTGCATTTTTGTAAAACATGTGATATAGATATGTATAACCTATAATTGACAATTATGTAACAATTAATTATAATAACATTTTGCAATTATTTCTAAGAATTTTCAGCAATATGGAACTTTGTCCTAATTCAATGTTAAATTTAATAATAAAACTGTAATGCATAACAAATAAATTTAAGTTAAACTTTAATTATTCTCGTTGCCAGTACTATATCCCCTTTAATTTAATCAATTCATTCACACTTACCAATTGTCTGAATATTCTTAAAGCCATTAATAATTATTGAATGCAATTTAAAATTAAATGAATTCTTTTCTACGTCCCTTTACAGTCGTACAAAGGTTGAATCGAGATATAATCACGATTCCAGGGAATTGATTCGTCGCACGAACTTATTTTGGTAGTCTAACTTTCTGTTAGTGGATTATAATTCAATCTTCAAATAAAAGGAGAATTATGAAAAATAAATATAAATCGTTACATTACGATTATACTTGGAAAGAATAATTTGATTCTAAATATTAGAAATATTATAAAATAGGGACAATTCTAATTGGAATGTGTGTTATGTTAGTTGCCTACCTTAAAATGTCATTGCATCACGGGAAAAAAATAAGCAATTCGTAATTGTCAATAAATTAAAATTCAACGTTTTTGGTTTCAGAACATTCTGCATTAATATACTTCAAAATAGTATTAATTGAATCTATAATCTCTATTAAAAGGGTAGTTTACCCTTTTGTGCACATTTCAACGATTTGCCAAATGTATCTGACGAAATTTGCAAACATATTTAATATGATTGAAAAATGTTATGAAAATAATTCTTTACATTTGCAAATTGTTTTAAGATATTCCGACCGAGAGATTTTATCTTAAAAGAATTCAACTTTAACATCCATTATGGTGCGTAACGGATTTTCTATTATCCTTAGGGAAAATAAAATACTGCTTCATATTTTTTAGTCTGCTCAACAATGTCCAAGTTCCAGTAATAATGCTGATTCCACTGGAAATGGATGTGAATCTACTGAAAGTGAGGATCAAGAAGATTCTACATCTTCACAGGTATTTTTTAGTTATATTAGAATATCATTGAATAGAAAGAGTGAAGTTAATACATCTTAAAGGATATTGAAGATGTCTTAGCAAGCTTCAGAGACAAGTGGCAAAAGGAACTAAGGATTTCAACTCCAAAACTAGAATGTGGAGAAAAAGGCTTGACAATGGAGGAAGAGGAGGATTTTGAAGTTAAGGTATGTTTTTAATTATAATCTATACAATTAAATTTATATGAAAATTGTTCTAGGCAAAGAAACTTTTTATTGAAGGTATTGAGCTGGAGAAAAGTGGTAAATTATATGAAGCTATACAATTTTATCGTCGTGCAGTACAATTGGTACCTGACATTGAATTTCGCATTGATTATATTTATAAGAACAAAAACAGGGAGCTACAGAGTGATGATGTACTTGGTAATATAAAAATACTTTCCTTTGATCTAATACATTATATTTGAAGCATTTAACCAGTTATAGATTAATAATTTCACATGAAATTATTCAACAACATTATTTTTCTTTCAGATGGCACTAAAACTGATGAAGATATACATATTTCATCAGATGATGACTCTGATGAAATTGATGAAGATAATTTCTTTAACCACATTCAAAAGAAAATTAACCAATCACCTTTTTTCTGTTTACCAGCAAGACAACAACAGGTGAGTAATTGAATGGAAATAGGATGTATTACTTCAAAGTATGTGATTTGTAGCATCCTCATATTTCTTGCTTACCAATGGAAATCCTACTCTACATATTTAAATGGGTTGTTTCTTCTGATTTAGATATAAGATCGTTAGAAATTTGTTCTTATGCATGCAGAGGTTTTTATTTGTGTGCCAGAGATTCGGAAATTTGGAAATTGGCGTGTTCAAAAATTTGGGGCTTAAACTGTGGAACGTTGGGTTATTACAAAAGTTGGCGTCAAATGTTCATCGAACGACCTCGTTTGCATTTTCACGGTTGCTATATTAGCAAAACGACTTATATGCGGCACGGCCAGAACAGCTTCCAGGATCAGTTTTATCGGCCGTGGCATTTTGTTGCTTATTATCGGTATTTAAGGTAGAAGTATCGGTAGCCCTGAACAGATACATTGTTTTTAACATGATAACGTATTTTGTAGGTTTTTCCCGGAGGGTTTAGTTTTAATGCTAACAACAGCCGATGAGCCGTTACTAAGTGTTGGCCATTTGAAATATCGAAATGTAAAAGGTTCAGCGGTGCTACGTGGACATTACCGTCTAAAAGACGATAAAGTCACAGTCGTTGTACACAAACAGGAGAATCCAAAGAAGCAAGCTAACAAGAGAACTCGAAGAAATGAAACCATCTACGATATGATAAAAGAACAAGTGCATCATTTGGTTGGTAACAAATCTATGTGGATGTAGGCGCTCATTTAATTTTACCATTGAATTTTAGGAGTTTCAAATACAAAATCACAAGAATAAAAGACATGTTCTGTTGATTTGGAAAGGCTACAGTATATCAATGAAATTTACTAATGGTCAAGAGACGACAAATAAATTTGAGTTGGTAGGAAACCGCTATCCTCCGCTCTGGTTTTCACGCGTTAAAAGCTACACATTAGAGTCCTTAAGCCCACTGCAATAAGCAACGTATACAAATTTTAGTAGCAAACCATCTTCCTTTCATACTTAAGAATAGTTTAATTAATTGGTTTTTGTTTTTAACATACTGAAGGGGATTTATGTCATGCTTGTAATTATTATTGTTATACTGAAAAATTATATATATTTTATATAATTTGTTCTAAATATATATAATAATGATAATTGTTTGTTTTAATATTACCGAATTATTTGCAAGAAACTCTTGACAATTCGCAAGAATCATGCGCGTATTGCAGTATTTTCAAATGCAACCGAGAAACACTCCAAGAATGTTGTGTTGCTTAAGTAGATTAATTAACTTTAAGTAACATAACTATACTTGAGTGACATAAGCTTAATGTTACTGATGGGCCTTGGGTATGTAAGAATCTCAGTTGTTTTGAAGATGGATACAAATCTTGATGTTAAATTATTTTGTAAATATCCTCATATTAAGTTTATACCAGAGAAGAACCTCTACAAAGGTTATTTATACACTGATGTATGCCAATAGCTTTTAATTGTTCTAATAATATTAATTGCTTATAATTATTTTCAGCTTAAACGATACAACATTACAATAGAAGTGAATAAAATGACTGGAATTTTAGGTTTGGATAGTACAACAAGCAACAATTTGAAGACATTTGAGAATGAGCTAAATTCTATGACTAAAGACTTAGTAAATCCTTTACAATTTTTGCAAGAACTGGAAATGATTCTATCAAATGATGAACAACATTTATATATGAATTTTGATACCACACATGATTTAACAATTTTAAAAGAGTACATAGAATTTCGTAAATTTTTTGTTAACATCCATAAAGCTTATGTCTCTTCTGATATGAAACTAATTGAAATAGTAACGATTGATGCAGCTAAACATGTTCATACTTTAGTAATTGAAGCAAACAAAGATTTGTTAAATGGTCAAAAATTATTTTCAATTAAGGAGCACGATTTACCCAAGTTTATAGATTCAACTCTCTGCGAATCTGATGATTCTTTGATATGTTTATATGCTAAATATAAGTCAATTATTGATGATGAAAATTATCAAAATTATATGAATATGTTACATGGTATTGATGCTAACTGTTGGGTTTTAGAACCAAATGATAAGAAACTAAATTACAGGAGAATTGCATTATGTTAGTATTAATTTGTAACATTTATTTTTTACTAATTTTAAATTATATCATTTATTAGCAGCGAATGCGTCAGTTACCATTACATTCAATTCATTGAATATTAGAGAAATGCCACAGTTGAAGTTCTTTGGCCCAAAAGAAATCGTTTCGCATTTCGAGCGAATGGCAAGTACAAATTGCTTTGCATGGGACGTTGACGGTGAATTTTTAGAAGAGCTTTCTAAGTTATTAGGTAAATTCTTAAACGACGTTGTATCATCATTAATATTAATCTCTATCATCTTTATAGGAGTTGAAATGTTTCCGCAAAATAAAAGCGGAGAACAGGAAGGCAAAGGAGACATGCTTCTTGTGGACGAAGGTGAATGTGCCATTTGTTTTATGACTGATTTAAATGGAAAGATGCCGGAAATTATTTGCCCATATTTGAATTGCAAGCGATCGTATCACGTTGCTTGTTTATACGAATGGTTCGTGTCGTTGAATCCTGTTGTCGATGTTAACGAAATAAGTGGTAAATGCCCAAACTGTGATAAGGTTGTTTGTAGAAATTGCAAGTCTTAGTCCCGTATTAATTAGAAATTCTTTTTAGATTATTTCGTGCCCAATTTGGCGTAAGAACGCGTAAATACCACTATTTTTGCTAATTGTTCCACACCGTGAGGATTTTCTTTTGCATTCCATGATGCGGCAAAACATTACCCGATGTTGTATGTTTAATAATATGTCGAATCAAAAATGTTTGCCTTAATAAATCTTCTGTGCGAATAAACACTAAAATTAGAATACCGTGTTTGTATTTAATTATGCATCATTTAGTTTTGATAGGAAATGGTTTAATGTTTTGTGATAATATGCAAATGATTTAACCAAAATTATCCTTTTAATAATTCGCACGCATTTTATTATTATTGCGAATTATATTCTGTAAATGTTCAATTCGTTACACAGACACCCACATATATACATGATGAAATAAAATGCTGAATGGGCAGGCTTTCGTTTTTGTATATCTGTGTACGCACAGCAGTTTTAATAGGAAAATTTTGCTATCGTTTCTACTATCAAATATCAATTAAATTCTTCGTTCTACGTTACGATGAGCATTTTGCTACGAACTCAGTTATTTATTGAACGTAATAAATAACAATAAAATGTTTAGTTTATAGAGTAACGGCAACGATTTCTAGTTTAATTCAACGATGATAATTCCCCTATTGATGTAGAAAAAGGAAGATTTAAATCCTTAGTCTCATTATTATTGAAACACAGCTTCGTATGTTAATAAAACTTTGAGGTGTGAGCTTAGAAAAATATAAGAATTAAAGGATTCGATTTGCATTTTTTTAAATTGCAACGGCTTCGTAAATTCCAATCGATGTTGATATTTATTTCTAAACCGTATGTCTGCATATTTACAGCTTTGAAAGCAATTAAACATATAACTCAGAGCGGCCGATAGTAAACATCGACTAGCTGAATTCATAATATTTTCCCTTCTTTTCATCAACCGCAATTCTTTTTCTCTGTTTAAATTTCCACATTGATTTGTTATATTCGACGAATATCCAATATCCTGTAAAATAGATGAGCGGATATACTGGAATGAAAAAAAAAAAAGAAAGCGAGAAGCTTCAGCGAATATATCTTTGAAAGAGCGACGGCAGCTATAACAACAAGAGCGTGAAGCTTAGTGTGTTAATGCGAATAAACGGAGAGACGACGATGCGGAAAAAAAGCCGTATTCGTTCGCGTGCTCTTCAGATTTCAATATACATATATAGAATCGTTCGTTCCCCCTTTCACAATTCTTTAAACTGAAATCAACCAAGTGGGATGACGATTTTTTACATTAAACTCTCATCCCCCTATAGATATACCCATAGTAAGTTCGTTCACTGAGCGATGCAAATACTTTTCACCGCTCGCGATTACGCCGAAGATGAGTTTAACAATGATCAGAATAAGGCATAAAGAATATTTCGATCGCTACGAAAGTAATCGTAAACGATTTTTATTCTGTTTGGTTTAATTAACTTAATCAAAGATGAGATAACTTATTGAAATCGCCCTATACATCAGCAAAATCAATTTTTTTTCTTCGCTCTTCTCTCGCACTCTGTTCTTCTTATATATATAGAACATTAAATGGTGATGATGATGATGCACAATAAGGATCTATCAATTGTCAACTCGTTTCGTTCGCGCTCTATTTGCATGCGACGATATCAAATGCCGAGAGTAAAAGGAATACTGCGGGAAATGAGAAATGTATGTACAGAATATTAAAAGCTCGTTTGATGATGATGATGATGAAGCTTTAATATGATTCTGCATTTTGTTCCCTATTCTTTCAACTACTCTTTTTTACATTCTTCAAATATTAATTCGCAGGCAAAATACGTATTTTCCCAACTCTCGCTTTGGAAATATAAGCGAAATTACGTTATGATTTTAATGCGATAATAATGGAACACAACGGCAACAACAACAAAAAAAGTCATACGAAATGGAATCGTAAACTTTTAATCATCCCTTTGACTGCATAGTAAAATTATGCGCGTATGAAACAGTTTCGGATTTAATAATAATAATAATTGTGTCGAAAAAGTGTGAGGGAGAGAGAGACGTTCACAAAGAAAGCGAATATCGTAAAAGGCGAATGCGAAATGAAATTCGCTTGCCCAATATCCGACGTTTTAGCGGTCGCCTTAAGGCGTAATCTCCTCAAACATTTCAATTAGAATTTAACTTCAATATGTTTTCGATCTATTTTTCTGTTAATTCTTCACGAGTCTTCCGCCTGGCGCGTATCTCACTTTCCATCCGATTGGATACGCATCTACAATGAGAAGGGCATTAAAAAAGAAATCAAAAGACGAACGTGAAGTGAGACCATCTTACACATACTTTTTCTCATCTAGATCAAAATTACTAAACTAGCACTATCACTTTAGTGTTAGTCTTTGATAAGTATGTAGCGAATTCGAAGAGGAGGTCCCCTTTTAATTCAGTTAATCCGTCTGCGATCCCCCGTTCATTTTTATCACATGCAACATATGTATCGTCTATTCTTCTTGCTCGACTGACAATAACAATAATGACGACGGCAGACGAAGAACAAATCGAGACATCCGCACGATCGTGTATAAATCCTCCCCCAATAAACAACACCTGGATTCGTATATATTTATTCTCACGAAGCTTTACCACAAACACAGAAGCAGACGAAGAGAGAGAGAGAGGGACATATATTAGGACTTCTATCGTTCACCTGTAGACAATAATAGCGGGGTGAAGTCCGCCCCCTCGATGTTGTAATTTATACAGGATGATTCAATGCCGTTGGTTAGTGTGAAGGGAAAATTTCTGCTCTGCGTTGGATAATCGATTCTTGTTATTAGATTTTAAAGTGGCAAGTTTTAAAATTTTGGTTGCTATTGGTTCTTTGTAAATTAATTTTAAAAGAAACCGTCGAGTGACGGAATATTTCTGTTTATGGGAAATTGGGAATGATCATTGTATGAGTTAATAATTTTTGCAGTATATTAGCAGAGAACAGTGTCTTAAGGAAAGCTTTTAATCTTGACCTTATTCAAAAGTTTCTTCAATCCACATATAATCCTAGAACTTTTCATTAGCTTTTAGTTAGCTACTGTCAATAATCTACCACAGTTAAATGTGATTTCAACTTTTAGGAAAACCTAAAATACTCATTCCTTCGTAATAGAGTGGAGTGTCTCAAGAAAATGGCAATTTTGTAAACAGTAATAAGTCTAGTTCAGTACTGTAAATAACTGAAAATAATGCACGCGAAATCGGCCGCATGTTACTCAGCTTTGGTTTATCGAGAGCGAGCTTTGTACGAAGGAAGTTACGTCCATGAAGGAGATGCGCCATTGATCAGGAAAGTGGTAGTTGGATGATGCAAGGTCGAACGAGGAAGAAGTTTGGTTTCATGTTGTTTTGCCGAAGAAATACGCACTTTCGATTTGTCTTCTACCACAACTCCGCATGAATTTGTCATTTGGCGAAAATCTTTTACCTTTCACATGTTTTTTTTTTAGTATTTGAAACAAATAATAGTCTGACGGTGCTAAATTAGTTCAAAACCAATTTCATCAATTTTGTTGTCTTTGGAAAAAGCGCACATCTCTGGCAAGTTTTCCGCGGCGCTTTTCCACCATAATTTTCTTACGTAATTTATTTAGCAACTCAGTATGATTTGCTACAATGATAGTTCTCCCCGTCCCAAATAATCTGTCAGAATTATCGCAACTTTGTCCCAGAAAGCTGAAGCAAGACACTTGCCATCTGCTTTTTGAAGACGAAATTGTTTGGATCGTGAAGAGAACTAACATTCTTCCATTGTCTTGGGATTGCTCTTTAGCCACGGGGTCATAGTCCAAAGTAACAAGCCGATCAAAAAGTTCGAGGAATCTTCTGCAAAACGGTGGCAATTTTGATTTGATCGAAACTCGATTTTATCAAATTCTGACGTTTTTCAGACTCATCCTGTTTTCAAAAGTTCACAATTTGATCACCGTTCAACTTACGGATGTCAACCTTTGATAACTTATTTATGAAATATTGTTGTTGTTGTATCCATATTCGCTTTTCTTTACTATAGTAGAAACTTTTCAGGTTGACTAGATATCAGTACTTACTCGTATTGCAAACAAAATTATGGCGCAACACAGAATTATGTTTCAAACTTTAAAAAATCATGCAACAATTTAGTGGCGAAAATAACATTAAGAAAGTGCGTGAAGTTATCAGTAATGGCGAAACATTTTCATTGAGATGCTACTTGCGAGATGACAATGCAAACGATTCAATACGACATTTTTAACTCTTCCCAATAAAAATTTAGGCTCTATCAAAAAAAGAGCGATTTTTTTTGAGATAGCCTCATAGTTTTATAACATAATGTAAGTTAATGTACCGAGTGTCTAAATAAATTCCTTGAAGCTTTTAGCTTAAACCTACGGTTAATGAACAAATGTTTTGCACTCTCGAGCAGGAATTTCTTAAGACGCTTGGTAGAATTATTGATTTCACGACTTTTGTTAAATGCTCTTTTATAATTGGAAACTTTTGCTCCATAACAAATCGGTTATTCATTCGACGATCGCTCTCAATTTAAAGTTTGGTTAATGAAGGAACCGCGATCGAAACTCTATTTAAATGCGACGACCCTGTACATAGACATATCGCCCCTCCTATCCGATTATTATCACATTTAACATCCCCTCTATTTTCATACTGTACAAGACTGTCAACGGGAAAGCACGTGGCCATAAGGGTAGGTAATAATAAAACGCGGTATCGTTACGCGTCTGCCGCTGCTGCCGCACTTCTTCTTCTTGTTGTTGTTGCTGCTGCGGCTTCTTCTGGCGGGTTACGTCGGCGGATTGACAGGGAGGAAAGAGAGATAACAACGACAAAAAAAGAAGAAGGCGAGACAGCTAACAACCCTTCGCGAAATCTTCATGACAACCGCATCTATTCGTGAATTATTCGGGGTTGAAAGGGTTGTAAAATTTTAATAGTTATTAGTCAGTGATCGGGGATACGTGGCCGTCGAGAGTGGCGAACGAAAAGTCGATTTACGTCTCTCTTTCTTTTGATTGATTGATTGATGGTCTTCGATAATTAAGGGTGAGTACGCATTTATCATGAAATGTTATTTGTGTCGCGGACTTTTTTATTGAAATTTGTGAGCGTTCCAGAATGAAAGTTGTCGATAACTAATTTCTTTCAAACTCAAATTTCCGGTTAGTGTTTCGCTCGGAACTAGAAAATATTAAATAGTCAAGCAAAATTGTTGAAAACCTAAGTTTAGTTCTTTTGCGAAAGTTAGTTCCGGATACTTTCCACAGCAATCTTGGTAATAGACAAGAAATAATCTTGAATAAAATTTCAAACCCATTAATAGTAAAGTAAAGACAAAAGTTTTGAGACAACTTTTCCAGGGAAACTGTTCAAATAACTGCAAAGGTATACATTTTTGTGGCGGTATCTGACTAATCGTCGAATTAATCGCTTGTGGGATTTTCGAAAAGTTGTCCGGGAAGTGAAACGCCTCTGAAATTAAATCCTAATTTGTGCATTGCTTGTCACCAAAAATAACATTCCGGCTATAATTGTTAACACCAATCGTAGAATCTATTTTCGTAAAGCGAAAGCAAAAAAACTATGGAAGAAGGAAAATAAAAGCGCTGGAATATTTCTATTTTGGGTTTACCCTTATAATACGTAACGCGAAGGAGCAACTAATACCGTATTCAATAACGGAAATGAGAACGATGTGATGTGTGCACCCTAACATTTTCTATATTTGCATTTCTGTTTGTATATGTGTGCGGTTTCTCTATATATATTTTACGTATATACATGCATATGTCACATTGAAACGGATGACCTCTTCGGTGCTAACCCCGGAAGAAACCGGGGAGAACGTGACGCTTGACGAACATAATAATGATGATAATAATATCGTCCATACGGTTGACGTTGCCGAGGGGGGTTGGACGGATATTTGTCGGTCGTAACGTCGAATTGATTATTACCCTATATGTTGTTGTTGTTGTGGTAAAATCGTACGTTCGTAAAAAGCGAAGAAGGAACGAAATATCGAGCAAACGAAGAGAAAAAAATGTCCGATTGCACAAATAAATTTCCACCCTCGTGCCGTTAATAAAACCGGCGCCCCCCTCTTGCTCATGTTCGATTGTTATTAGTAATAAAAGCGAACATGTGCCGTTTACTAATTTACCACGTTATTTCCGAATATACGCCATCGAAGACAATGAATTCTCTTCTCCTCAACATTCCTTAAAGTCTATTAATAAAGGTCTATAATTTTCTCTTGTTCCCTTCTAAAAGGACTTGTTTTTTTTTGCGCTTTGCAAAGAACAACTTTGAAGAGAATTGTTCTTCGCGACTCCGTATCAGTTACAAATTCTTCCAAGTACTTTCTTTATTATGTGCAAAAGAACATCTCGTTACCTTTATTATAATTCCTTTAAGTAATTTTAGATTAATTAAAATTATAACGAGAGTAAGTTTGTTCCTTCACTTTTTCCCTCGAAAGACAGACATCATTATTCGAAAGCTGTTTAAAAAGGAATTTTCGCGCTGAGCTATTTAATTTCACCGTTAAGTTCATCGACGAATAAAGACGTTTGATAATAATCAAGAACATTGAATACAAGTTAAAGGGGTTGGAACAAAATAAATATTTCTTTCACTACAAAATCTCCAGTCTGTTAAGAATCGTATGGACAATTCACAAAAGACCGTTGAAATATGCACTAACGAGCGAACGTTTCTAATTAAAAGTAAACATTCCCGTAATAGGTAACGCGAAATCTTCAAGGGAAAAAAGATATGCTAACCCATCTCGAGAAAGAAATCACTTTAAAACAACGGACTTTATACGAAAGTGAATTTATAATGTAGAACATGGAGAGAAAATAACAATAACAGCGATATTGCGAAGAATCGCAAAAAAAATACTTCCAAGAAGGATTTCGCAAAGCGGCGAACGGTAGCTAATAAGTTTCAAACTCAATTGAGACGGAAACGATGCCTTAACAGAGTTTTCGCATACCCATTAGGTACTTCCGTCGCTTTCATAAGACGTTCGAGTTGATGGTATTAGCAAAAGGCACAAGCGACTGTACGGAATCCATTCAGTTATAATAATACGTTTTGCACGCGAAAAGAAAGAATCAAATTGTCTAGAGAGTTTATGAGTTATCTAAATAACGAACGAACTGATTTTACGCGCGGAAAAGCGATAAATAAATCCTAAGCTTCTTAATGTAATAACACGAAACTTTATCGTCGTTGCTACTGAGGAGGAATTATCCGCAGAAGACGATCAATTAAATAACGTTTAAAACGTGAGCAGCGGCGGCGAATCAAATGTACGGACAGGAGAAAATAGGAAAAAGGTAAGAAGTGGCGAAGAAACGAAAATGGAACAGGACGATTGCTTTTAAAGTTTCCGCTTCGTACATTCAACAAACAACAACCGCCAAGCACATCATCGTCGTCGTCGTAGTCATTGTCATGAAGAAGTATTTTATATATATATTCTACACTGAATCGTATATAAAATACTCTACTTTCCATCCATCCATCCATTCACTCACTCTCATCTGCGTCCCTCCTCCTCTCTCGCTCTCTCATCAAACTTAATAATCTTTTGTGAGTGAACCTTTTGTATAATTCGCGAATAGCTGAAGGATTTCGTGATTTTAATACGACTATCTGGCTGGTTTCATATAAAAGAGCACTTTACACAGAATGAGTGAGTGAGTGAGCGAGAGATGTACGTTATCCCTATCTATTAGAATTATATTAAAATATTCGTTGAATTAAATTTGGTTTATTTAAAACTAAAACTTTTCAGATTAAATTTGCAAAATTTCAAGTTGATCTTCAACTTAATTTGAAAATGAATGAAACAATAGTCGACGATATAGCAAACGGAATAGTGCGTGGAGTCGATTAAGGCATTTACGAATTTTGTGCAAATTGATGGCATTTTTTTTTAAATTTTCGAATTTATGTTCATTCATCAGAAAGAAACGATTTAAAATTTGGCAAATGGCAAATTGGAATATTTCGATAAACTTACAAATTACAAAAAACCTTTTATCATACATTTATACCTCAAATACAGCAACTATTAGTTTGTTCTGAAATAAATGAAGACGGAATTAATAATTTTTTTTCTCGTTGGCAAAAATGTGCTAATTCAAATGGTTTTTACTTTGATAAATAAAGATTTTTTTAAGTTGAGTTATTCGTTTCTAAATTTTTTAATTCTTATGATAAAAAATTGGGATCTTTTAAGTCTTCGAAAGTTCAAAACGATTTTGTGGCATTACAATAATAATTATTAAGATTAATAGAGAAATTACTTGTATCGAATAAGGAGGGCTTCTTGTGAATTTTAATTTTTGATTTCTATTTGATATTGATAGTTTTTGTTCATAAGTCCGCAAAAAGAGTTTTAAGACTGTCGTTTTACTTACGTTTTAAACCACAATCAAGTTCTTTGTAATATTTATTTCGAATTTCGCAGATTCTGATATAGCGAAACATTTTATAAGCTAGTTTTTCATTCGATAACATTACAAGAAAAATAATGTTACTTGACAATTTCTTCGTGGACTTGTTAATTAATTTCACGTGTGGATGGCCGTTGAGAAATACACGTGTTCACCAACGTTTTGAATTAGTTTCATTTGTTTCTATTGCGATCGTTTAAGATATAGTCGACATCGTCAATGCATCTTCAGGATGCCATCCATCCGCCGAAGTCAGAGTAAATTACAATTTAACAATGTTTAATTAATTTCCTTAAGAGGATACCGTTATACAATATGTACTGCTTTACCTTTAAACCAACCGCACAAACTAAACTTATTTTTGAGAGTGGTTAACAAACGTTAAATAATTATTAAAATTCAATGGAATGTCTTCTCTTGTAACTTAAGGAAATTAATTCGTTTAGCTACGAGGGCGGTTTGATATATCACTTCTTTCATATAATTATTGTTATGAGAAAAGATTTCAATGTAATCATAAAATTTCATCTTCTTAACTGAATTTTGCAAGTAATTCTGGCAATAATAAGTTGGAATTCGAAATGTTACTCAATTCTGCGTTTTTGAAAGTAAAAACAGCGAAGGCAGTCCATAAACGAATTCTGTCCACATTGGGGGATTCATATTCTTCCTATGAAACCGTTTATCTTTGGGTGAACGAGTTTTAAACCGGCACAAGACGCATTCGAAGTGCATCAATGTTCCAGAGGTTCACGAACAACAGTCACGATTGAAATCAACAATAAAATCAATGAAAGGGTCTTAACTAATAAACGATAAATAATGGGCGAGATGGTAGAGACCACGAGCATGTCAAATGAACGAGTTTATTTTGTTTTGCACAATGAATTGCCCACGAAAAAGCCTTGCGAAGGATGGGCTTTTGTTAAGCCATTGAATTAGCTCCATCGCAGTAAGATTCTGCTCAAGCAACTCCAAACATTACTGGCCGAAAGAGATTTGCCCAAAGTAATAGGTGATAGAGAGCGTAATTGAGATTTATGAAGTTCTTAAGAAAGGAACGTTGGCACATGTGCTTTTGACTTCGAAAGGACCAAGTTGAAGAATTAGTTAGTAACTAAAACCGAACTTTTCTGCGATTTAATATATGTATATCAACACAAATGATTTATCAAACCGTTTGATTAAACGATAAGTAGAAGATTGAAATAACCTTATTCGATGCAATGACCAACTCATAAGTAAAAAATAACGAAAAATTGCATATTAATGAAAACGAAGGATTCTTGCTGAATTTTGAACATCCATCCAACGGAAATAACGTGTTATTGTTTATTTTTTTGAATATTTTTGGTGGCAAAATTCATTACTTTTTCCTTTCTCTCTGGCGAAACGTAAACACTAAACTATCCATTTCGCATAAAACGAAACATGAAATGTTCATCGAAAATAGAATACAAATGAAAATATAACACACGAAAAAAAATATATATAACGCAATGCGCACAAATGTAAAATATAAATTGAATGAATGGGCCTACTATCATCTCATATACGCATAGAGGATCCAATATGCATCTCTTTGATGTATCATGGGATTTCATACATAATAAAATCGCACGTATATACACGCGATACACACATGACCGCATTTTCATATTGCGTGCCACGTTAAAAGTACCACCGGACCACACTAATAGAAATGCACACATATACAGGGCGTTTAAAAAACGGTTTCGAAGATATGATTACTCCATCTTATAGTATATCTTCGGCTTTCGCCTTTTTCATTCGCATAATTTGCAATTTCGTGTCGTAATTAACAGATGTTTGGTCATACGTAGAGTTTGTAGTTAGTATTAAGTCGTCTGTGAGATTTTTAGGAATTTTCGCTAAGCCTTTTTACCCTAATTTGAAGTAGCTGGAGTGCATTGCATTTATGGCCGTGTTAAGAGCTTATGCCAGTGGTCATATTCCTTCAGGTCTTCTTCTTAGAGAACATTTACACATTATTAAGGAATAAGGAAGATGCTTATAAATGAGTGGATTTGTATCATGATTTGCAAAATCGCCAGATTTAGACCCTCTAGATTTCTTTCTTTGGCGGTATTTGAAGAGCTTTTTGTATGCTACGCTTGTAAATTACCTCGAGGAACTGAAACAACGAATAGGTTAAAGATGTCATCGAATTTAAGTCGAAGCTTGACATCCAATGACTTTCGAAAGTGTTCGAAGGTCCTTTCGGCAAAGATATCGTGGGCTTGCGTGAGATTGAAGGAGGACAGTTTGAGCATCTTATTTGAGTTATTCTTCCCTTGCATTTTTTTTTCATAGTTTACATTTATTGTACAGAATTGTACGTAATATATAAGTTGCAAAAAGTTTCGTATCTCCGAAACCGTCCATATCCGCCGCACCAATGTTCATTATGACTCTTCTGCTTGTCCTGGACCATATTATCACCCCTAAAAGTTTGTGACACTTTGTTTAACACCCTGTGTATAATATGTACATATATACACACAAATGTATATTTATACGTACGGGACCATTAAAAATGCAAATTATTCAATATTCAACTTTTACATCGAATCGCTGACGAATCAAAATGAATATTTTGTCCATCAGCAATATAATGATGATGATACCCAGTAATATCATGCAGTTTCGATTTATTATTACCACTTTTTTTATGGAGCGTATATTGCATATTCATTTATAGAATGATCAGAAAAAATTTGTTCGTAAATTGAAAACAAAGCCACCGGACAGACTCCACAGAAAACACTGCTAAATAAATACTTTTCTTAAAGATTCTTTTATGTTGATCATTATCACGTAATTCTGTGGTCGATTTAAAATGATTTAATATGGAAAAACCATATTTTCCAGTTCCAGTTATTTCGCCATCATACCAAAGAAAAACCAACATTGTTCCTCGAATTTTAGATTTCGTTACATACATTGATGAGATTGGGCATTAATTACATTAAATCCTTTCAATTAAAAAAAGAATCGCAAAAAGAATCTGTTTACTCAGTGGGTATCGACTGATCAAACATTTTTGCAGGGTGATGCAGAAGAAATATACAGAATGTTAAAAAATCGCGTCACAACTTTAAGGAGTGATAATAAATTCGCTAGTAAGACATTTAAGGTTCCTTTGATTGTTTTTATTTCAACAAATTGCACTTAAATTATCGGCTGATTGTATACAATGAAAAAGAAATTTTGCACCGTCCATACATCTGAATTTTGGATTATTGAGACTTTGTTGTCAACCTTCCCATGACAGAATTAGGAATAACATATGGAATTATTTTTGCAATAAATGCAAATTCGAATTAAAAATATTGACCAATATCTTGCCAATTTTTGGTTTTCCTTTAAACATTATTAAAATATTTCCGTTTCCTTTTGAAATCAACCTATAGGTATGACGAAATTCAAGCGTTAGTCTTTTCGAAATATCGCCTGTCAAGAACAATTACGCAATTAATTAAAATTTGCGCGCAATTTTTTTTTTAAGAAGAACGTCAACAATTCCTGCTAATCAAATTTCAAAGGGATAAAATTGTGGCGTCGCGAATTTAATTCGCATCAAATGTATACGACGACAAATTGAATGAAAGCTTGCCATTGAGGGGAAAAGCGACGATTTACATAAAATAAGAAACAGTTTTTCACGCCATCGCAAAATGAGCCGAAGACAATCTGTCAAATTAACGGTCTGCGAATGCGAAGAATGAAAATTCATTGGATCGAATTAATTTGGTCTAAAGTAAAAAAAAAAGTTCTCCACTCGCCTTCTTTTTCTTCTTGGTTTTTCATTTATTTATTAAACGGATACTTTCCATTAAGTTTCGCGTGGCACGTGGTGAATCCTTCTGTCAGGACGATTATCATATAAATCAGGTAAAATTAATTCTCTTATTTTACATAATACGAATTTTATACCGAACGCTTGTAATAAAATTTTCGCGAAACGTACCTTCTTACTTTATTCCAGCACCGTTGCTCGCTTTAATTGTTACTTCAGAAATAAAGAAGTCGACACACTTTGAGTAATTTATTGCGAAAAGTTATTTGTCTCTTTTACTGTTGGAATGTATAAGGTAACAGATGCAACGTGATATTACCAGTTCTTGGATTTATTATTATTAAGATTGCTTTTCGAATGAGAAAGGCGAATGAATTAACTGTTTCCATTATTGCAACGTGCATTTATTGTTTGAAGAAGTAATTACAAAGAAATTAAGGCAGATGAGAGACGAAAAGATAGAGATGAGAGACGAATTAAGTCGTTGCTAATTATTTAAAGAATCTCAGTCGAAAAACAATTTTCTTTTTAATTTAAATGGAAATGTTTGCAAACTTTTCTCTCTCTTATTAATATAATTCGTTTACGCTTCTTTCGTTTCGTCGTCGTTAATTAGTTGAGCTACTTTTTATTCGTGAAAATTGGATTGAAATGATGAAAGAGCGAAACGAGAAACTTCTCTTAATTTTATGTACGAAGATTTGTTTCATTCTATTTTTTTCTAATCCGTTTGTTTTTAACTTGGCAGATAATAATAAAGAAAACGCTGGCAGACTTAAACGAACGGATGCAAATAAATTATTCCAATGACAAACCTTTAAATGCAACCGCATTTGTGGAAAAAAAAGGTTCGCCAAAGTTGGATAAAAGTTCGTCCCCGAACTTTATTACTTCATCTTCATTATAAAAAATTATCTCGATTGCTAACGTCCGTCGCAATAAATGTAATTAAATGGAAATTGTTGAAACGAGCAGTCCGGTCGGTGTTGGTTAATAGATTCTTGAAGCAGTTACTCGATTTGCTGTAGAATTCTGCAAGAAGAACTGGCAGAAATAAAGAAAATGAAAACTTTATTATGTATCAGAATTCATTCTTCACGCGTTCAGTTTATTTGTTAGTTTGCCTCGCATTAGGTTATTCGTCCATGCGAACCGTACAATAGACATAAATAATAATGACAATACGATGTCCTTCCTCTTTCAGACGTTGCGCTTGAAGTCGAAGTTTATAATGCACTCCGACGAGAGCAACTACAACGATATTTGGTATTTATATCAGAAACTGTTTAACACACGTTCAGTTCTATTGCACAATAGAAATTTACCACGTTCGTACGCAAACGTAACAATGAATGGCTATGACCAAAGTTCAAAGGAAACGAATCCTATTTATTTCTCTCGCGTTCGCCGCATATTTTTCGTTTCGTTTTTCGCCTTCCTCGCAAAAAGATACGACGTTATGCACTCGGATTCTATAATGTTATGCCCTTGTTAGTTGCATTATACACACTATATATTTATTTCTATACGTCGGACTACCACCGCAAGCAGAGCGAGAGCATCAACAGCAACGACTAAACAATAACAATAACGTTCGCCTCGTTCTTCCCTCTACGTCTGCTGCCGTCCTGCACGTTTGCAGACAGCATCCATTGTGAAATCCCCGCAAACGAAGAAGACAATAGTTGCAGCAGCAGTAGTAAACTCGCATGAAAACAATAATCAGCATCGCCATAGAGATGCACCGTCACCGTGGGCGACTGCAGCATATAGCACGTTTCCCTCAACAATATTTCAGCATTGAGCCATCATTTCTCGTTTGTTTGTTCTTCTTTATTCGTTCACTCATTCTTTGCTATATACTCCCCTTTTTCTACCATCTAAACATCAGACTGTTATAATGGAGAGAAGAGGTTGCCTCTAGTTTCTTTATTTCCGTCGCTGTTTGCCATTCTAATTCCTTGATTAAAGGCCCCGTGTTCATTTGATGCGACGAAAAAAGTTTTTCTCTTATATGCCGCACGTAAAACAATCATTTCTTTTCATTTAAATATTCGGTATTCATCTTTCAGGTATATTTAGCAAAACCATTAAAAAATTTTGCCAGCTTGTTCTACCAATTGCAGAATCTGGGTCACGTGAAAGCATCAAGAAGATGTTCCAATCATGTGTAACTTACCTTCTTATAGCGCGGGCTTCTATAACACGACTTCGGTTTAACATTACCAGAGTGTAACCCAATTTTTGGATTTGTAATATCATCGCTTTGATCTACCTGAAATTCGTTGAAAGATCGTTGCAAGAAAATGCCATTCGCGAACATCTTTATTTTAACTCATTTTCGCAATGTGTTAAACGCTAACTTTTAGACTTTTAAGTCTCATTTTTGCAATGATAAATTATGTGATAAAATAAAAAATGTTTGAGAGAAAACTTATTTCTTTACGTATGGCGTGACACAAATATACGATCATTACATTTTTGAGCATAACTTTTTATCTCGTGGCTCAATCTAAACCGAACCGATATGATTGAATTCAAAATGACAAACTGCCTTAAATGAAGGCAATAATTTTCATGAAAATCCTGATTAATGACCTGAAGTATCACAAAAAGTTCCTTCTCAGATTATTTTAGATGGTTTAAGTTGATTCTGCCAAGTGATCTTATATTTCTGTGTTAGTAAAATTTTAATTACTTGCAATGATTTTTAAAATTTTTATATTTTTAAAAGGTCGCATTAATTCGATGCATTTTGTCATTCTGAATCCAATAATATTGCTGTGGTCCAAATTAAGCTATGAAAAAGAAAATTAGGCACAACAATGTGGTGGTACTATATTTCTGTGTTACACCATACAAAATTGCAAAATTTTGATCGCTTCATGAAAAAGCAACACACGTTGCAAAATCGACCATTAAGAAAAATGAAAATTAAGGTTGCTGTTGGCGCAGAAGGATTTTTAACCTCTGCAAAAGAGTTACTAGTTTCATTCGACTTTTTCTTTCGTCAAGCAACGATACATTTTCTTCGCGATTTAAAAAGCTTTGGTAATTAATGAGATTTCATCTTCTTTGTATTAACACTGGATCTCGTATAACGCGATTTCACACAATGAGTATTTTGTACGAACCTATCTACCGTGTTAAAGGAGAGTTACCTGTATTAAATGGATGATGGTGCAATGACTATAATAATAATAAAGGAGGAGCGGGATAATCTTAGAATTGGAATTAAACCATTTGCAGATTACTTGTAGGTATCCCTAATTAAATCATCTGTATTTGCTGTTTCTAAAAGGATAGGGATAGGGTTGACGGTTGTCATAATTATTCATACTCACTGATTATTAATAACACGCCGTTTCGGTATTTCGCACGTACCGATTCCGAATGTCTTGAGCAAAATTTGCACGGTAATATTCAAAGATGACGACATGGAGGATAAAGAAGAATGGAGAGTGAAGAGAATTACATGGCGAGATGATTTATAGCGTTTAACAACCAAGAAAGGGTTGAGACTGATTAATTTTTTTTTCTCCGCCACTTCTCGCTTGATTGTTTTCATCGTAACGCCTTTTCCCTGGCGATTACCCATCGCTTGCTCCTTAATTTTAATCGTGGTCCCTCGACGAATTATCTTAATGTTAATAAAAATGATTGCGATCGATGCGACGAAGATGTTTTAGTCGCTTTTTATTGTTGAAACTTCTTGCTTCGTTTCAATTTGTTCAACATTAAACGAATGGAAATGTTCTTACTGATATCGCAAACATGATTTCTACTGCATAAAATTAATTTGAAGTGTTTGCTGTTGTTGTCGTTGCAGATGGCCACCAACGAAGAAGTGCAGCCGGTGCCGCCGAAGAGAGCGTCACCATTAGATTACAGAAACACGGATTTAGTGTCGAGATTGTTAGCTGCAACGCCGCCATACTTGTACAATATGCCTCTGGTACCAAACAGTTACTTCTTTAGCGAAATGTTAAGGTATTTGCGACAGACGTCGATTTCATCCTCATTTGATAACACTCGTGTTCTTTCGTGACTCATGTTCTCAGATCTTTAGTGCAAGCCAAGAACGAGAACAACACTCGAAACCACGCCAATTTCCATCAGCATCACCAACACCGCAGGTCGCGGAAGCGTTCGTGGACGCAGACCAAATCGGACTTTATCGCCAACCACTTAGAGAAATCCGACGTTCAAATCGCCCAGTGGACGCATAAGAATGGAGACGCCAAGAAATTGGAACAATTAGATGGACTGTCGTTAAATAACAATAATAACGGGGCGAAGTCGACGAAGGAATTCGATCTAACCGAGTCGAAATCGGCTCAAACGTCTGCAAGAATCGATAACAGTTTCGTGCACGATAAAAATCTACCGCCGATCATGTTTCCGGCAACGGCGAACGCCAGCGGCGCCGTCTCCGAAAATAACGCGACGTCGACGACGAACATGATGTTACCGCCGCCGCCGCCAATGTGGTATCCGCCGTTTTATCATCCATCTTCGGCGCCATACTCCAACACCGGAATCGATCCGCTACATTTCTTCATCGATCTACGCGTATCCGGCCACATATACGATCGCAAGAACGATAAAGAACAAACGGCGATCACGCATCACGAGCAGAATCCCGAACGGCATCAGGCGCACGTTTCCGCCGATGGGAAATTCGAAACGCACGAAAACCACGTAAACGGCAAAGACACGTTATTCAAGCAGTCGCGGAATTCCTCGGCGTTCACGGTGCCGGTGCCGACGGCAAAGAACCTGCCGATGAATTTGAGCAAAGTCGAGACCGACAAGGAAGCGACGTGCAAGACGAAGTTCGACGTGAAATCGATGGGATTCGATAAGGGATCGAACAAGACCAGCGTCAATTACATAATGTCGAACATCGGCAACATTTACAAGCAAATCGATAGGGACAAATTGGAGGAGCAGCGCGACGAAGATGAACGAATCAAGACGGAGGGCAACGGCGTTAAAGAGGAAACGGAAGTCGACGACGAGGAACGGAAACGGGAGAAACGCGTCAAGGATCTGCGGGCGTTAATCGGTTTAGAATTGGTCGTCGATTATATGAACCAACGGAAACCCGTGCCATCGTCATCGCTATCGCCGGACGAACAACAACAACAGCAGGTTCAACATCATAACCAGCAGCAGCAACAACATCATTTCGCGCACGTTCACAATTTGTGCGGTCAATCGAATCAGCAAAGCGAGGAGAGCCTAACGGACATCGAATCGGCCGGCAGTCCTGCCCTCGAAGTGGTCGCCATCAATGACGACGTCTCGTCGTCGCAAGATATTTAAGTCTTTTCCTCTCTCGTCACCTTCTCGCAGTTTTAGTCAAACTAGTCAGAATCTGTACCATTTCAATGGGCAAATTATTATTTACGTTATGCAGTCGGTTTCTTCTTAAGTCGGATTTGCGGTACTCTGTAGCACGTGATGAATGAAATTGTTTAAAAAAGCAATTACGCTGTAAATTAATAGACGAATGCAATATTTATCGCAGTTTCATTTCATCATGTTTTTATTAGGTTTCTAACGCTGATAATAATCAAGATTTTTTTTCATAATCGCAGCGATTTTAATTATCAGGCTGATGCATAATTTCCAGAAGTTTTGTTAAATTATAAAGATTAAATAATGTACCCAAGAAAACCTTGCTACTTAGTGAATAGTAGATTCCTCTAAATTATTGTGGAGGTTGTCATTACGTTCCCGTTTCTTTTTGATTGCTTCTTTGAAGAAATTTAGTAGTTTGAAGTTGATATGTTGTTGAAGTAAAATAAAGTTCCGGGTGGTTGTTGAAAACAATTCCAGGCAGATTGTTTGGAAAAATTATCGCTGTAGGTGATCCGGAAAAGGAAAGACTTCCCGAACAATCTCTTGATTTTCTTAAATTAAAGTCTACCAAGTTTGATGAAAGCCTTCGCTTGCTTCTTCGTTCTGCTCCTCAGCAATACCTCCAGTGACTTTTGTCTCATCTCGGGAGTGACTGAGTCCGAATAAAGTCAAACAAGATCTTCATCCAAGGAAGACGATGTTATGCCTATGGTGACACCAACTTAGCGTTGTCCAATGCGAAATGCTTAAGAGGTTTAAAGCAGTAACGACCAAACTTTATTTTCAACAACTTGGTTGATTTGAATTCAAGAGATTCAGGTCATCGGCCGGAAAGTTCTTCCACATCCGGCGGGTTTTTCGGACCTTCCGGTATCCAATTATGACCCACAGCGATAATTATTTCAAACCAGCGACCTGGTATCTTCTTCAACAACGACCCATAACTTTTTAATTTACTTCAATAACGTTACAACTTTAAACTAATAAATTTCTTCAAGGAAGCAATCAAAAAGGAACGGAAACATAATGACAACCTCCAAAATAATGTCGACGAATGTACAATTGACTAATAGTAAACTTTTCTTTGGTGCATTACTTACATTTTTGAATGTAGCAAAAGGGCTGGAAATTATGCACCAATCTGATAGTTGGTATAAACGAAAACGCTCGCTAAATTTGTATTTGTTAATTTAATTTTAATTTTGTTAAGTTTGTAAATTTCAATAACAAATTAATATTTTGCATTTTAATTAAATTAGCTTTGTGTTTCATTAATTCGATTCGAATTCGGGGTTGCACATTTACAACTTTTAATATTGATATTAAATTGAAAAGGTGCAGATACAAATTAAATTAATGAGTAGATCAATGAAATTAAATTGTAAAATAACTTAAAGTCCTAACGAAACGACATTGTAATAGGAGATCTTCAATGTTGCGGTATTGTAAGTATGGATCATTGAAGATTATAATTAGAACTCTTAATCCCCCTACATTATTCACTGTTAATTGTACTTTTTTTTAATTGTTAAACTGCAATCCAGTAAAAGAGATTTACAAAGACGAATATTTAAAATAAAATACTTTCTAGTCATTTAAACAGCTTTTATTACAAAAAGTATTTTCATGCAAGACTTTAAAATTATAACATGTACAAGGTGTCCTCGAGTTAAGCAACGTCAAGTCAAGATTCATTTAAACAAAATCATGTTTCGAGTTACGTTGCACGTTCGTGGCCGCATTCTTCGCAATGTATGTACCTGACGACCACATTTTGTATCAAATTGAGTTCGAGGAGTCCCCATAATTATATAAAAAACCAAATTAATACACCATTTTCCGTTATATAACATTTTGCAAAACCAGCTCTCTTATTCTACGACGCATTATTTTACCGGTAGGCGTCACCGGCAGCTCCGCGACAATCTTCAGACCGCCGCGTAACTTTTGCGTCTCGTGCAATCTCTCGTCCGCGTACCGTTTGATTGCGTCGGCCGCCACGTGCCCGTGACCGTGCTTGAGGACGACGAGCGCCAGCGGATGATCGCCATCGATCGGATGCGGCAATCCGACGACGGTCACTTTCAATACGGCCGGATGCGTGGCGATCACGTTCTCCAACGCGTTTGGCAGCACGTGCCACGACCGATACTTGAGCAATTCCTTGATCCGGTCCATGTGATAGAAGTAGCCGTCGTCGTCGTAGGAAACCAGATCGCCGGTCGAGATGTAACCGTCCTCGTCGAAAAGATCCGTAGAATCCATGTTATAATAACCGGTCGTCACCGATTTCGATTTCACCCACAATTCGCCGACTTTATTCGGGCCCAACACGTCGCCCGTATTCGGATCGAGCACCTGCATGAAGCGAACGATTGAATTCGTCGGAATGGAATCGAGCTGTAGCTTACCTTGTACCAGAAGCCGTCTAATGCTTTGCCGCACGTGCCGGCTTTCTGTATTAGAACGTCTTTCGGTGTGTCCGGATCGACCATCGTCAGTACGCCGCATTCGGTCAAGCCGTAGCCGCAGGCGATCGTCGTGCTCGGGAATTCGGCGCACAATTGCTCGAACTGTTCGCTCGATAAACTCGTGCCGCCCATTAAGATGTACTTTATTTGCGACGTATCGGCGTTTCTCGGTTTCACGTTGAGTATGTCGAAAATTTGACTGGTCGGCGTGAACATGCTAACAATCTGCAAATCACCAAATCGCGCACGCTTATAAGAAGAAAGCTTTCGCTTATAGATGGAAAACTCTTGTCTAGATAGCAATTTGCGATGAGTTAAAAGCACCTTTAAGTCTTTAATCTTTGTTCTTAGGGAAAAGTATTCGAGTAAGTAGTTTAGAAACCGGCAATGATTCTTGCACAAATCGTAGTGTTAAGCAGATTGCACATTCTGATTATCGTTTCACAACATACAATTTTCTCAATTACCTTTGCTCAAAAGCATGTTGAAGGTGTAATTATTAAAATGTTTGCAGTTTTTAGTAAAATCAAAAATACTCGTTCTGTCGTAAGAAAATATTAATGCAAAATTTGGCATTACACAATTGGGCATCTATTCTAGGGATTGCCAAAGGTGTTCTTCAGTTGCACCACTTGTAAGTCGCTGGACATTTGAAAAAGAAGCAAATAGAATTCGGGCTTCAATGAAAAATGTTTCCGTGTTTAAATTTTACTAAATTTTTAAAACGAAAAAGAAGATAGACGCACCCTAATTTTTCTTAGTCAGAAATGAGAAAAAGTCAACAACTGAACAAAAAAATATATATATCTGAAAAATTAATATAAAAATTAATATAGCTTTCCTTGTCCTCTATGAGAGCAATAATTAGCAGAGTTTTATTAAAACGTCAAGGGCAAGTGTCTGAATCCAATTGCCCATCAGCAATTTTTCTCTAATAAGTCGTCACCAAATATAAGACGCACCATGAAATCCAGGACACCAAAATTTGAAAAAAGTGCGTCTTATATGCGAGTAAATTCGGTATTAACTTTCCTTGCAACGATTTAGAAAGTCTTGGAGGATTAGCAAAGCTTTTGAAAACGAGTCGCCCGATATTTTATTTTTCGTTGCAAACATTTTCTTATTAAACTTAACTTGAATTTTTAAACGAGGGAATTTGCCAGATATATGAAAACCGCCGAATCATTATTATTACTTTTTAATTTGTTGAATTAATAATTTAATGCGATTAATTAAATTTTCGAACGATTTTTGGAAAAATGTTGAGATCGATTGAAAAAAGAATTGCTTTCAATCGCAGAAAAAAGCTGGGAATCCCTAGTCTCCCATTTCATAGTTTCGTAACTTTGAAATTTAAATGATGTTAAAAATATACGAAGGAAAGCTTCATTAATGCAACTATAAACATATAGAGGATCAGTACAAAAACGACAGTTTTTCTCCTTCATATTTAATTCGTGAATCTCATAAGATCATGGTCTGATTAACGTGAAGGTTTCAAACAAACGTCGTCGTAGCTGAAAACTATGAATGATTTCCATCTTTTACCTTAAATTTCTTATAAATAGTCCAAAACCTCTCGGCATCGAAACATTTTGCAACCACTCGCGTTGCGCCCAGATGAAGGACGAGCAGGAAGAAGAGCGTCGCGGACACCCAGTAGGGCGACGAGTACAATAAGAAGACGTCGTTCACCAACTTCTGGCAACTGCACGTTAAACGAGAAACGGCCCCGTAATTACACCGTTCGGACCAACAAAATCACGCACCCTCATATACTCACCCTTTCAAGTGAAGAAACACCAGACACTGATAGTGCGAGAAACAGATGCCCTTCGGCGTCCCGGTCGTGCCGCTGCTGAAGAAGACGTAAGCGGTGTCGCGTAACGACTTCGTCGCAACCGGTTTGAAGTCGTCCGCCTCGCGCGGCGACTCTTCGTTCACGTACTCGTCGAACGTATCGTACTTGTCCGATTGGCCGAAGAAGACGACAATTTCGGTCGCGCAACCGACGTGTTCGACGGCGTTCGCGACGAGCTCGACGGCTTCCGGCACGACGAACATCAGTTTCGGTCGCGCGATGCCCGTCAGGTGATCGACGTCCGATTGCGAGAGGACCGGATCCATCGATGCCACTTTGGCGCCGAGCATTTGTGCGGCGATCGACGGCACGAAACTGTTCGAATGATTGTACGTGCACAAGCAGATCATGTCGCCGCATCGGACGCCCTTCTCGCGCATCTTGATCGCCGCCCGGATCGCTCGTTTCAATAGTTCGCCGTAGGTTTCCGTTCTGCCGGTTTCCGCACAAATCTGAATTCACGATTTGTTTGATTTATTTCGTTTGCCACGATACAATCGCATACCTGTGCCGTGCGATCCTTGAAATGGGACATCGTGTCGTACAAGAATTGACCGACGCCGTTCGGATTGATGTCCTCGTCGGCCGGCGGCATCTTGACGATATTCTCCTCGTTCTTCGATCGAACCATTTCTGAATGTTTGTCGTTGCACCAAGACGAGTTACAAAATGACTGCGCTTTGTTTCGTGTCGTTGCCACTGTTTATAGCCGGATGCGAAGTGCGCCGCTTTATATCTTTTACAAGTCTCATTGATAACCCACTATTGTTGAGGCGAGTGTACAAAAATAAATACAAATCAACAAGTCACGCATACATTCACGAAGAGAAAGTATTTATTCGGTGGGCCCTATTATTAACACGAAATCTTCAAAAAAGGAAGACAATAAGCAAAGTGCAAATATAGATATGCTGCATCACGTTTAGCGATTCTTTTCTTTGCCTTCTTATCGTTACACGTGTTTCATGGTCTTTTAAAAAACATAGTTTTTAGTTTTCGATGCCTTTGTGTAAGCTCTTATCTTATTCGATTTTAATTAAATAACAAACTTTCCTATTATGCAAATCATCGTTGAAAGCATAAGCCCTTAAGAAATTGTTATCTTCAGATAAAAGACACGACTGAAGATGTTTGCTTGATTGAGCGTGTAAATAACAGCAAGTGAATCAGCACAATTTGAATCTTTAAACGCTCCTTAAATTGAAGATGTGGCAAGACAGTTAAATAATGATTAACAATAAACGGCAATTTCCTTATTGCTAACATAGCGCAACAATTTCCGCCTATCGACAAAATTATGGTACTACTCAATATACTTTTGGCGTAATGATATAAACAGGGAATGTGAACGTCGCTTTTTCTATAATTTGCAGATCTTGAACTTCACACTTACAAAGCGTCCTTTTAAATGTTTAAAAAGCACAATCGTTTACGTTGTTATTAATGTGCGACGAACACAAAATTTGTTGTTACTTGACGTGTCGCTATAAACCTATGACCTACTGGCAGAGATAAGGAAACATTGAGCGAACCCAATTTCGAGATGTTTAAAGCGAAGAGAAAAATCCTAAAGGTGTCCAAATAAGTCGATTTCATTTTATTCGACACAATAACGTACGAAACGACGTTACGATGCGATAAAAGTTTATACTGACGATGATAACGACGAACGAACGATGGATGCTGCGGAGTCATAATAATGCGACGGCAATAAGGAGAGATTTATACTTCATGGAAGTGTTGTACCGGAAGTAACAGGTTGTTAGGATCCAGCTGCGCGTTAGGGATTCATACATGCGTGTGCACTCGTAATAAATAAATCCATCATCATCATCACCAACGGCAGAGTGTCGGATTTTTTCCTCTCTCGCTCTCTCTCTTCCTCTCGCACATCTTCATCGTTATTATCGTCATCATCGTCGAAATCATTATTCGAAAGAGCGAAAATAACGATCCGGTAGGTGTACGTTACAATGCGAACGTTTGTAATTTGTTCGCATTGGATTGCAAGAAAAAACATAATACACACCTACACAAAGGCAATCCAAGAGGAATCGATCCAGCTATTCGTATGCGAATAATTATTTAATTCCGTCAACATGATTTCCATCAACACTTTGGATACACGCGTCCCGATATTTCTGCAACAGTGCCGTTGCGCAAACAGATTTTTTCTTTGGGCCTGCAGACTAATTTTCAGCATTATCTGAACTAAATGTTTTTCTCCTGGTATTATTACTATTTTTAATTGTCAAATTGCGGTATAGATTCGCTTTCCCATCGAAAATTAAACACAGAAACTTTGTAATAACTTGGTACTTCTGCCACTTTGTTTATTGGTTCGTCTAACTGGTGCATTTTGCAGCAAATAATTGTTTATTAAATTGTTGCAGATACATTGGCAAAAATTGTCGTTGTTCCAAAGTTTTTGTTTAGTCCCTCAAAGGATATCTTTCCGAATTGTCCGCGTGAAAGAATCTATCCGCTTTTGACGATTTGTCGATCAAAAAAACTTCGTGACATTCTTTAAAAATTGCTCTAAACCGCATCATCATCATCATAAAAAAATTGATTGATTTATCAGCAAACAAATTAAAAATTGCCTCCCATCAACATCATCAGCATACCGGTCGTCAAAGAACGGGGAGGATTATCTGAATTATTCGAGCGCACGAAATTCTTTTATTAATTTGCTCGTCATCGCCATCGTTCTCTTCGTCCCCCTCAAGCCGCATCCGCGCGCTCCTCTTCTTTAATGTCGATTTAATTACATCGATAAATCTTACTTTTATTACGGCGAAGAAAAAAAAGTTAATCAACATTCAACCGTTCTTCATCTCACGGTCCATTGTTGGGCCCCATTCTTTTCTCTGCGTCTCTCTCTTTCACGTAATCTTTCATCGTATCGTCGTGTTTACTTTAAATATTACCTCATAAATAAAAATTTAAGAGCGCAAAGAAACAACGAGCGATGCAAGTGGAAGAAGATGAAGAATAGGAAGGCATTTTTCCTGTCACACGAAGAAGACGTCGTCGTCGCCGTCATCCTTACCGGAATATAATATAATGGATATCATTTCCTTCTAATAACAAGTCTCGAGTGAGTGATTTATACGAATCCGCATTTTTGGTTAGCTTTTTTCCCTCGACAAACGCCGTTATAAATTAAGAAACTTTTGCAAATTGATGATGGCACTTTTTTTGTTTGCCGCACAGAAGTATGTTTATCATTATTACTTTCTTTTTGTCACTGTCTTCTCTTCTTACCAACTCTGAATGAATATTAAAACTCATTGCTTTCTCTGCTAATGGACACTTAAACCTAATTGCCGAACGTCTTCCTTTCTTCGGCTACCAAAACAAATGAGGCAAAGGATATTTGGAAATTTGCATAAAGTTATAGCAGACGCCACCAAGAAGGGAACGGAAAAATTTTACATTGTAAATTAATGCGAACGTCGAATGCGAAAACGTTTTATTTTTCAACAAATTTTAACGTCTAACATAAAATCGCGCAAAGAATAAAATAGCGACGCCAAGAAAGAAACCCCCCAAACCCATTGTGGATTTGCTTAAGTGATAGCTTAAAGATCTTTAGGGAATACGCGGCGTGTCTTCTGCCGTCGTCTTCATCTACTTCTTATTCGTCTCATACAATAACATTAACGTCGAATGCGGGACGGTTATCGCGATTCCATGTATTTACTCACATTCATTTGCCACGAGTATTATTGCTTGCTTGCTTGCTTGGTGGTGGGTTATGTAAATGAAACGATCCCCGTCTCGATTCGCTTTTTACTTTCTTTCCATTCCGCATAAATTATCCATTTCATTTCGAGAGCTTTTCGTTTTCCTCCTTTTACTTCGGCTCCTCTCGATTACGTAACTCTTATTAAATTTCAGAACGCATCCATATTTCTTTTTCTATCGCACAAATTATTTAAAGTTAATTTTAAAACTCTTATTGCTTTTGCCTTCGTTGCGTTTCAGTGGAGATATGAAAAAAAAAATAAATAACAGTGAGTGTGCTCATCTCACTCTCCCTCTCCATGTTAACGTCAATTTCGTTATAAAATGAAAATTTGATTAAAACGATGCTGAGGGCATTCGTTAAAAAGCGGTATGCAAATTAACAGTACTCAGTTTTAACATAGGTTATGCCAAAAACTGCTACCTAATACGGTATATGCCGAGAACCGTGTGCGTGCGTTTAATATTATACAGGGCGTTCAAAAGAAGTGTCACGAACTTTAATGGGCCTGAGATACGCAGAAAAGTCCTAAGGAACATGCGTCCGCAAATAGACCGTTTCGAAGATACGGAGGAGTATTTATTTTTGTAGCCTATCTTCAGTTTTCGCCCTTTCCATTCACAAAACTTGCAATTTCGTATCCAAATTAACAGCTGTTTTGTCAATCGCAGAGTTTGCACTTGATATTAAGTGGCTTTTTACTCTAATTCTGAATTAACCCATCATGTGTTTCATTTATGGTCGTGCTAATGGGAAATGCCAAAGAAGTCTGTGTGTTGAAGCTTATCCAAATCGCCAGATTTCTTCACTTCGTCTTTTGATAAAATATTTACACATAATTTTTAAAGGAAGATGCTTAAAAGCGAGTGGATTTGTACCAGGACTTGCAAAATCGCCAGATTTAAACCCTCCAGAGTCATTTTTGGGGAGATTTGAAGAGTTTTGTGTATGCTACGCTAATAAATCAGCTCGAGGAACTGAAACAACGAATACCAACCAACCAAATTTAAGCCAATGCTTCATTGCCACTGATTTTCCAAAGAGTTCGAAGATCCTTGGGACAAAGGTGGCGTGGTTGCCATTAAATGGCAGGAGAGCACTTTGAGCATCCAATTTGAGTTATTTTTCCTTTGTTTTTTTGTTCGTAGTTTGCATTGTTTGTACGTAGTTATAAGTAATACGAAAGTTGCAAAATGTTTCGTATCTCCGAAACTGTCCATTTCCAGACCCATGTTCATTAAGCATTTCCTGCTTATCTTGGGCCATATTTTCACCCTTAACGTTTGTAACAGTTATATTTTAACACCCTGTATACACATATACGAGGTCCTGTGCTTTTGAAATCAGCAAACTCCGGGTGTGAGTAAATGTAAAATTGTGTAAAATATTCACCCTCACTCGCGATACATGCTCACATACACACCCTGTACATATAAAAAAGAAGCACTCACACACACACACACATTTTATACGTACTTGAATATTTTCGTCCATATTCATGAGGAAATCTTTCTGAGCGAATGTTTTATTCGCAAATATTAGTGCGGATTTTCCAACGTTTTCCCACGTTAAAGGATTATGCCCTCCTCTTTTTTTTTGCAAGAGCGTATTCTGATTGTTGTTGTTGCCTTTCGCCTTCCTTTTCCTGCATTTTCCTTTTTGCTAACACTTGCAAAATATCCCATCTCGACCCCTTTCAGATTGTTTCATACGTTTATTTTTCCTTACTTTGATATCTCTTTTTTTTCCCTTCGTTTATTAATCCGTTATTCTTTTTTGCTGAACTTAATTTATTCGAGATAAATTCCTTGTTGAACTTTGATTGCAGTCGATCATTATCAGTGTTCGTATATCGAAATAAAACTGAATCACTATGTTTTTCTGGCTGTATATATTTTATAAACAGTTACATTTGGCAAATGACCATGAAAAGCCAAGGATGATTACAAAATAAATACAAACATTAGATTTCACCTTGGGCATACAACTTTTAATAAGTTTTAAAAGTTATTTTGTTTGTATAATTTATTAATGCTTAAGAAGTTACTTCATAATGTCACCTGTTTATTATAAAATGTAAAAACAATTACAATTTAAGTAATTTGTTAAAATCAATTTGATTAGATTAGATCGTTTATGTGATATTGATAATAGGAATTGGGTAACTTTATCAACTCGCGTGTCTCGCATTGTATTTCATCAATTGCTAATTTGACTGGAAAATTTGATTTCATCTCTTCGATGCAATTAACATTAAAATAAACAACGGCACAATTATTTAATTAACTAAATTGATTGATACATTTAATGACGAAACAAATTTAAATTATTTTATTTTGTCGGCTTTATCAATTCGTTATTGCTCACACTTTATCGCCATCGATAAACGAATTGATATTAATATTGGGTTAATCGTTACGAACATTATTTCGAATAGAATCTATTTTAAATTACTGTTACGTGAACGCCATCATCATCACCGACTATCTCGTAATAAGCACACATAAAATAAATGTTCCTTGTTGACGTAGCCAGCATCATCATCAGTGCAGTGTGTCAGTGTTTTGATTCATAAAAATGGATATTTTAACAGTAATTTACTACGCGACTTTATTCTGTATACCGATCGTTTTGCGTATCGTTTTTAAGAAGCGGAATACGTCGACTTATACGAAGAAAAGTGAGGGTCCTCGTTTAAAAAAGAATCCCATTATATTTCTTATTAAATTTAGTCTGTAGGCAAAATTTGTTCTTAAAATAATACTTGTTATTTTATGCGTTATTCTAATTGAAGAGTAAAGACTAAATGGCAACTTTTTGCATATAACAATACAACATTCGTAGTAAATTCCAAATTAAATTCAATCGATGGAATCACTGTTTATTGATTACCGAATGATTTGATTTTCAGCCTGGTACAGTATTATTAAAGAGTACGTTGCCAGATCGCACATAAAAAATTACCAAAAGCGATGTCGTCGCAATATATCAATATGGAGCGAACGGCTATTGGAATCGCCGCGACTGTTTCTAAATCCAGAGAAGGTAATTAATTTTCAAATCTAAACTTTAAACTTTAAACGAGCCCTTTACAATTCTAATTTTCTAATGATTCAGTGATAAGTTATATCTCGAATAAGTTTCGAGTGTCGAGCAAACTACGAAAACAATTTTTTTGTCAATCATTTGCTATCGGTCTGCGAATTTATCTAAAATTGATTTAATTAATAATCATTTTCGTTTAGTCAAAAATTCCTTTGAATTGCCGAAAAACGTTGTTGAAAATTTTTGTAATTGTTTAATTGTTCAAATAGATTAATTCCGCTTTGTTATTATCATATTTTTAAACTTTCTGCAAGTAGCTTGCGACCTCTGTTATCAAATAGGACAAGAACGATATTTAGCACGGGATGTTTACGAAATGATGAGAGAGTAAACGAAATTCAACAGGACCCTAAATAGTCCTTAAAATAATCTCTAATAAAAAACGAATGCCAATTAAACATTGATTCATCATCAAAAAGTAATTTCCTTCTTCTTTAGGACAACGATACCGTAGTAATATGCGGTTTGGATGAAATAGGCAATTCGATTAAAATTACGTTAATATTGCGACAAGAAACGTACGCGGAAGTGTCGATACGATTGTGTTTAAAGGATGGAAGAATCTACCAATTACCCAGTAAGTAAACCGGAACGGAACTGGTATATTTTCGCAAAGAAACGAAGACATTCCATTTGCGCTTTCTTTGTGTTATTTTCTAGATGAACCGCGAGTGTTAATTTGCGACACCGATCCTAACAAATGGAAAGCGGGCGGCCTCACGCTTACGGTACTCGAACCATTAGCTTCTTACAGAATAACGTTCAACGGATTGATGAGAAATGCTGCGAGGGACGACATAGAAGATGACCGAATCGGTAGCGTCGAACACGTTAAATTTAACTTCATGTGAGCGTTCGTTTATTGTAAGCCATCGTCTAATTCTTCGCAATTTTACAGTTGGAGAACGGCATCGGATCCGATATTTTATCCACAGGATTATAATTGGAAATTGATAGCGGAGAATTTGGCCAGAGAACGTTGGCGAAACAGCAAATGGATCGATTTATTGTACGCGATCGATTTTTTAAAAAATTGATTACACTTAAAGCAACGTTAAACGTTTCAGGGGCGACCATCAATCGTACGAGCATTACGGTTCGATGCACGGCTATTTGAACGGCGCCGCTTTTCCAAAGGGCGAACATCTTTACTTCAAAAGCTGGCGAAAACGCTATTGGGGCAAAGCGGACTGTTTCACGCTGAATCGAAGCTTGTCCGTTTACGTGGCCGCCGATGACGGTACGTTAATCAACGTCGGCATCAAATCCGTTAGGAACGGTTGCAGCCAGTAAGTTATCAAGTCTTAAGTTTGCACGTTATCGAACGTAAACGCGATTCGTTTAGCTTCAAATACGGTACGGTACGATTCAGCGATACGAGCGTTTCGTCCATTCAAAACACGGACCTGAATTTGTATTACATCGGTCAGAACAACGTCATTCCGAACGCATTTACGTTCCACGTTAAAGGTAAATCTAAATAATTGATTTACTTATTTTCATTGTTATAATTTTGTTAACTTTTTTTAGCCGCAAATAGATCGCTAAAATGCGTATTGCACGTGCAGAAAAGTCGACAAACGGTCACGTACAACGACGAATCGATCGGCTGGAGGAACGTTATCGTCGAAGCTGAATGTTTCGTCAATTCGAAAGCTGGCCGAGCTCTCTTAACGTTTCGCTATCCTCATGCTGGTATGTTTGAAATTTAGTTAACAATCCTAGTGTGAAACCTAAAGCCATTTTACTTAAGACACTACAACATCAGCTCTTGAACAAATTAGCATTTGTGCGATAGCATTTCCTCTTTCTTAACATTTGTTTAAGATGGCGGGAATAAGACGAAGCTTTTACTATTTTTAGTGGAAACAAAGAAAGCACTGCTAAAAGCTAATATTGAATAGTAAAAGCTCGAACCGAAAACAAAATCTTATTTTTATTTAACACTGCAGGTGACTACAAATCGTTGCCGCAGCAAATTGTGAAAGATGAGGACTTCAAGTGTTTGGAAGCACCCGGAGTGGTTGACTTCAAAGCTCCGGCGTGCAAAGTCTTGCAATATTCCGGCGGCAAAGGACGATCGTTAGCATATTTATCCGCCATCGATAGTTCTGAGGTAAATTTAATCGTTCGTAAAAAAAATCATACTAAAATTTACTCCTTCGACTAGTTCACGGTGCCCGAGGGATTCGTAATAACGACAGATAGTTTTCGGAAACAGTTACACCTGAAACCGCACCTTCAGACGAGCATCGACGAATTGCAGGACGTGTCGAGGGGCAAGATTGCGGGCGATCTAGAGACGTATTGCAAAGCGTGAGTGTATATATCGTTGCAAAAACTGCCTCATTTTGTGAGTCCTTCCGTTAACCACCGCAGAACCGTGCAGTTGATACAATCCGAAACGATCGATCCATCGATCTCCGATTTGATTCTACGACAACTCGCAACTATCAAAGGCAATTTAACGGGCGCCGATAAATATGCGACGTTGAAATGGGCCGTGCGATCGTCCGGCGTCTGCGAGGACTCCGACGATTTATCGGCGGCCGGGCAAAATTCCACGTTTCTCGGCGTCTCGTCGAACGACGAACTCTTGCGAGCCGTCGCCGCGTGCTGGGCCTCGTTGTTCACGTACCAAAGTGTACAATACAGAAGGTAAATGCGAAGGATTTATGAACGGGTAAAAGACGCGAACGTTGCGGTTGTTTTAGGCAATACGGTTTTAAAGTGGACAGCGACATCGCCGTTGTCGTGCAAAGAATGATAGATTCCGATTGCGCCGGTGTCCTCTTCACGTGCCATCCGACCACTTACGATCCATCGCGGATGGTGGTCACGGCTAATTACGGTTTGGGAGAGGTAATTTTTTTAATTTCGACAATTAATACGAGGGGGTATCGATAAGGACTTAGACTATCATACAAAACGCCACCAAATTTTAAAACTTTGGGACATACATATAACAGAAAGTTGGTAAAGTATTCAAAGTCACATAAAACGAGTCTTTGTTTCTGGAACAAATAATAGTCTGATGGTGCTATATCAGGAGGATAGGGCCTCTGGTAAAATCACTGCCAAACCAATTTCATCAATTTCTAGCCAGTGCAATCAACGACTTCTTAGCAGAAGCGTTGCCTTGCAAAAAGAGCACACCCAAGATGTCCGCGTTCATGGGAAATCTGCAATGTTTCTGCAATATTCTTAATCCCAATGCGACGATTTTCTAGAATAATATCATGGACAGAATTAATGTTTTTGGGAATCGTCGCAGAAATCATCTTTCAAATCTAATCTTCCTCTTTTAAATTCCGCAACCCAGTTTTAACAGTGGCGTATGAAAGACATACTGATCATCTAACGTCTCTATCATATCAGCTAAAATTTCTTTGCCAGATAACACTTTTAAAAGTAAACACTCAGTAACTGACCGAAACTCGATGCTTTTGAATTCCATCTTTTTCTCAGATATCCTATTTTCAAACATTCACAGTTTGATCACCGCTCAACTTACGGATATCAACCTTTGATAACTTATACATAAAGCATCATTGTCACTTTTCTTTGCCAGAAACTTTCCAACCTAACTAGATATCAATACCCCCTCGTACAGTGTCCCAACAGTTCGGTGGACGAATGATTTCTACCTAAAGTCGCACTATTGGATTAAAACCTCTATCTATGAATGAAGAGCGTCGTCTCCGGTCGAGTGGAGCCGGACACGATCGTCGTGACGAGAAGTTGGCGGGGCGAGGTCGAGATCGAGTCGAAGCAATTGGGCGGTAAAGGAAACGTGATCAAGATGAAGACGAACGAGACGCGAAATGCGATGGACATTCACGACACGATCGAGTTCATCGAAAACGAGCGTAGCGACGAAATCTGCCTGACGGACGAGCAGATTTTGCAAGTGGCGAGAGTCGGCGTCGCCCTCGAAAGAACGTTCGACGGAGCGCGTGACATCGAATGGGCATTTTATCAGGTGAAACGAATCGATCTATCATCAAAAGTATATGTATTATATATTTATATTATATTTATACGCCGCATTAACTCCGTATAGAACGAATTGTACTTGTTGCAATCCAGGCCAATAACGACGATTCACACGTGGACCAAGTACGAATTATTGCACGAATTCGATTCGCCAATCTTGACCGACGACGAATTGAACTTACGTTCTAACGTCGGCGAAGTGCTACCGTTCCCGATTACGCCGTTAACGTTATCGGTTCTACTCACCGGTTTGGAGCAGTCGTGCCCGAAATATACGGGTATCGGAAAAGCGAGTAAATATTATATGAAATTTTTCAATATCTTCCAATACATTGTGCACATTAGCGGATTCAATGTGAGTAAGTTCGCGAGCAAGTTTTCGCGTTAATTCATTGCATTATTGTTGTTAAACAGATCCTATACAGGGCGTTGGATAAAGAAATTGTGTTGGCCAATAAATTGATGGACATTAGTTTCAGCGGCCACATAATGATCAACGACAGGATCCATAAGACGACGATGGAACGATTTGGACCAATATCGGCATTCAAAAAGTTACGGATGCTGCTGCTGCATGCAATAATTGCATATAATTCAAAAGAACTGGTGAAAACGGCAGAAAGTCGTTGCGATACGTTAGTTGCGAATGTGCAAAATTACTTGCAAAATTATAAGCGGCCGTCGGATTTGTTCGCCACTTTCGACGAAATCTTTACGAGAGCTTTCGACGTCTATTTGCCCCATCATCAAACTTCCATGGGTATATCCGTTTCCGAAGTGATTTCATTGAGTATCGTTTGTCAGGGAAGTGATGGTACTTTAACAGGAAATTGCTTTATTATTGTTGCATGTTTACTGAGTTTTATTATATTGCAGAGTTAACACCAGATCATTACACGGATATCGCAAATTTATTGTCTTCGTGCGAAAATGTTGTCTCGGCTAACATTCCGATGCAATTAGAGAAAATTAGCAAACGGTTGGTGGATTTGAAATTGAACGAAGAGTTTAGTAAAATCCCCCCGAATGAAGGCATCGAATGGTTGCAAAAGAATTGCCCAGAAGTTAGGAAAATGTTCGACGACTTCATGAAAGTAAATGGATGTCGCGGTTTAATCGAGGTTTATTAACTGACGAATAAGAATGACAGTAATAACAGGAGAGTGTTAATTTTAGCTGGAACTTATCGAACCGTCGTGGGAAATGAATCCGCAAATCGTCATCGAAATGCTACAGCAAAATTGTCGGAACGTGAACGAAAGCCAAAAGAGTAAATCGCCGAGTCTGAATGAAATTTTAGACAACTTGAAGAATCCAGTTACGGGCATGCGAAGGTTTGCTTGCGAAATATATATTTTTGCAACAACGATTTCTATTATATTGCATCGATGTGTTTCAGAAAATTTTTGAAATTCTTTATACAAATAGCGAGGAAAGGCGTCGGTTATCGGGAAAACACAAAACGCTCGTTAGTGCGTGGCTTTAATGTAGTTCGCAAGTATTTCATAAAATTGGGCGAATTGATGGCTCTCGAAGGTATCTTACCTAATGGGGATTTGATTTTCCATTTAACAGTCGATGAGATAAGACAGTTATTGCAAAAACCGAATCCTACGTTGCTCCACAAGTAAATAATGACCGATTACATGCAAATGCAGTGCTAAATGTTACAAAATTCATTTTAGATGTACCATGAGACAAAGGGAATACCGCACAAATTGGCGAAAGATCCGATTACCGGAAATGTCCTTTGGCATACCGCAGGCAATTGACGAAGGCCTCGATAGGCAACTGGATTTAAGCGAGAAGAACTTTAAAATTAACGGCACACCGGCATCGTCCGGCGACGTTATCGGTCGTGCGTGCGTAATTCAAAGCTTAGACGAAATTAATCAATTACAAGCAGGCAAATGAAATTTATTTATCGTTTATCTACGTGCATTTAACATTTCTTCTGTCTCTCAGGTGATGTACTAATTACGCATGCCACGGACATTGGCTGGTCCCCGTACTTCCCGATACTTTCTGGCGTCGTTACCGAACTCGGCGGCCTAATATCGCACGGTAATAATTTCGATTTCGATTTGAAATTGAAAAATGTGTTGTGAAATGTAATTGCTAATCATTAGCACCTTACAGGCGCTGTTGTGGCTCGGGAATATGGTCTCCCCTGTTTAATTGGTGCTACCGATGCCTGTAATTATTTCAAAACGGGCGATAAAGTATTACTTTCAGGTACATCAGGGAAATTAGAATTAATTGCCAGAGAGTAACTGTGAGATAAAATCATTAAAAAACTTCTTAATTATTAGAACAAAGTTTGCTCAAGTCGTACTTCATAAGAAAAACGCGTACAGCGCGAGGAAGCTTTTAAATGAACAAAAATCATTCCAAACTTTGTATTTATTTTTTAATGTAGGAAAGATTTGTACAAATTCATATCAAAATAAGGGAAATCTTTTAATTAAAACTTGCAAGGACCAAGAAGCTAGTTTGTCTCTAATTGCATTGGTGTGGATACGTTTTAAGCAACGGCTTCTCCTCTTAGAATAGACAATGGCTAGTTATTAAAAATGAAACGTAATAAAATTCTGGATTTTCTTTCTGAAGTTAAAACTTTATTTACATAGTGAAAAATTTCATTGTTTTTATTAAATACACTTTTTACAAACTATCTTCTGCCGCCAATTCATCTGCAGAAAAAAAAACATCATGAATCAATTTGTAACGGAAATTTATGAATTAAAAATAATATTAATTATAATAATTACTAATATTTTACAAAATTGCCTTATTTAAGTAACAACATATGTATTTATTTAAAATAATTTGTAACGACTTCGATTTTCTACCTGCATTTAAAAATGTTACTTATTCGAATGGACCGTCTTCCGACGAAACTCACTCACATTTCTATTAATCTTGAAATCCGCACGTGATCTTCGTATCAAATGACTTGCAGTTGCCGATGAACTATTTCTTGTTAAGCGTAGACTCCTTTCGATCGGTGACTTTCTGACATTGCTAATCGGTACTTTAGGCAACGGGTGAATTGGTTTCATTTGAGAAAATGTTCTTTTTCTATTACCATTTTTTGGCGATTCCATTTTATTTTTTATTGGAGACGATTCCACTTGGATTTTCACACATTTTCTCCTAACGTGATCGTCCAAAATATATTTGGATACGAATGATTCACTACAAAATTTGCATTTGAAACGTTCGTGATTATTTTTCACGTGGCTTCTCAGTAACCATTGGGACGGCAGTATCTTATAACAATACCGACATTTGAACTGATTAGCTGGCGACGGGACGACTGAACGCATCGTTTTCTTCTTCATTTTCATGGGTGTTATTACATCAATGTTGACGGTCGATTTAAACATTTGCTCTTTCATATGACTACGCTTGTGCGCCGTTAATTGTATCTTATCGGAGAACGTCATCTTACAAATGCCGCATACTTCCTTTTCACGATGTATCGTGTTCTTGTGCTTCATTAGCAGAGCGAAATCTTTAAAGCTTTTGTTACAAACAACGCATTTGTTTGGTAACAAAGAGGAAGAAACTGCAGTAAGTTTACAATTTGATTCCTTACTATTGTGGTACTGTAAGTGCATGTTTAAACTGCTAAGGCTTGGAAAAGTCTTTGTACATTTGGTGCATTTGTGATCTACTTTACTTTTATCGTCCACGTTTCTGATCTTTGGTGGACGCCCTCTTCCTCTTTTCACAGGTAACTCAGTTTCTTCCGATCCTTCAATTTCTTCCATTTGACTCTTTTTCGACGGTCTCCCTCGTTTCTTTTTACCCACTATTATCTTTTCAATATCAGAATCTGAAAAGCTCACGTCGACAATGTTATCCGATTCTACATCGGTTACTTCGCTAGTACTCGTATCTGTTATTACAATTTCTATTAAGGATCTTCTCTTCCTTTTACGCCTAATCTGATTGTTGTTGTTCGATTTACGTGGATCGTAGTCCTCGTCGCTATCACTTAACTGTATCGTTTCAGATATTTTCGTTTTCTTGTTCTCCACTTCATTATTGTGATATCCATTAGATGGAACGTAAACTTCTTGAACAATTATTTCTTCGTCCGTTCTCGTTACCGGTTGTATTACTTGCTTCCTTGGTAAACGCTCAGTTCTAACTGGAGCCTGAATGATTTTAGTTTGTGCAATAAAACTCTGAAATAATCTCGCACGTATTGCCTCTTTACTTTTTGCAAAACGTTTCTCGAATCTTTCATCGTGAACAACTGGCTTAGTTTCAACGGTTTTCTTTAAATATGGCTGTGAACTTTTTAATATACTCCGAGGATTTGTTTTGATATTATGACTCACATTTTCCTTTTCAGTGATACTCTTCAAAACTAAAACTTTTCGATTTGGATTCTTCACTAAATTTATTTTTCCATGTTGCTGATTTTGTTCCTGTATTAATTCTGGCTGCTTCTGAACTTTCAATATTCGACCCTCCATTTGAGTATCTGGTATAACTAAATTATCCTCACCATTTATAACATGGTATTCCTCAATATCTTCTTCTTCATCACTGTCATCCAACTCTGTGTATTGTTCCTCATCATCATCCTCTTCATCATCATAGTCTTCCTCGAATGTAATTTCCTCATCTTCATATTCTTCTTGAGAACTTTGAGCAATTTCATCAGAATCCTCAGAAAACTTAATTGCTTTGCATGTGGTATCATCCAAAATAGTACCATCTTTAACAAAAATGTGTTCAATATTATCATCATCGGAACCAATATCTCTGTCATCACTATCATCCATTTCAGTTTTTAAATTGAGAAGGTGTTCTTGAATTGTTTCTTCTTCCTCTTCGTTTTCTGTGACATTTTCTTCAACATTCTCCCTTTCTTGTTTAAAATTCTCTATTACTGTTGAAGTATTTAACTGATCTTCTGTAGACTCATCTGAAATGAATAATTCAATGTAAAAATATAATTTACATATAACACAATTATTTTTCCTAGAACTATGTTCTTTCTTATTGTAGTAATACATCTTAAAATATATTTACAATTGCTTCTTACCTGCCTCTGCATCATTATTTTGATTAATTTTCTCTTGCTTGATTAAAATAGATGTCTTATCATCTGTAGAACAAGTTTTAACAAACTCATTGTCCTTGAATGGTACATCTATTATTTCTGTTGCTGTATTTTGCTGCTCTATTATCTGAGAAAAGTCACAATCAAGGGGAGATAACTGAACAGTTTCTGGTATAGCTTCAAAATTTCCATCATCATTTTGCCTAAAATCAACACATTGAATTTAACAAATTCTAATTAGTAATACATGTAACCAACCTCACTTTAAACTGGAACTTTTGTAAGTTACCCTCCTCATCTTGTGCCACTTGTAAACCATATAAATCCTCAGACCCATCAACACGGAACAAGACTATCTCTTGGCCACTCACATCTGACATTTGATTTTGGTTTACATTTTCTTCTACATTTATCTGTCCTAATGCAGTTTGTGTAATATCATTTAAATCCATATCATTTGTACTGTCTAATATTGAAAAGTAGTGTGTATCACTGTTATTGGTATGATTATTTTCATCATCAACATATGAATTGGCTGTCTCTTCTGTTAAAGTCGCATCAATTGCATCTGAATATTGCGTTTGATCTTGTTCAGCACTATTTTCTTGTATCCAAACTTGATTTTGCTGAACCAAAATTGTTGATGAATCTTCCTCATTAAAATTGTATTGCATAGCCATTGCATTTATTATTGGTTAATAATTAAAGTTGAATGTGTTATTAAAAATCAATAATGTGTGAAAATTTAAACTTTTACTTTTATATAAACAAATTATTGTTCAATTTTTAGGTTAAGTTTTACTGCAACTTTACTTATATTTAAAAAACTTAATCATAGTTCTAATTTACTACGTTTCTTCATTCCAAAATACCAAGCCAAATTAGAACTTCAACAAACAATTTATGTGCAGTGCTGCTTACTATTTTCTGATACTGCAATTACGCACCATAAAAAGAATTATTATGCGTTCATGTTAATCACTCGATTATAAATATTATAAACTAATTAATTAATTAAAAATTGACAATTGTTTTTGTTATTTAACACCAACGGCGTTTGTATTAGAATTTATGAGAGCCATCTACAGGCTTCTTATTGATTCAATATATAACGCTATCTATTAACAACCAACATTACATAACAAATAATATTTTACATATTTATTTTATTAATCATTTTAACAATATATTCAATCTTGAATTTTCTAAACTATGATAAATGTCGCCTTTTGTTATACAATTGCTGCCATTCGACCTGAAAATAAAATCATCAAATTAGAAAAAAAAAATAATTCATTCTCCTCATCTCACCTATTCTGCAGTATGTTATTGGAATATGTATCTCTAATAATGTTTTCTGCTAAACACTTCACAGCCACAAGCAGCGCCCTTTCAGTCCCATTAATAACCACACCTGGCAATAACTCTTCACATTTCAATATAACACCAACATCCAATGCCGTTTGTTTTATAAAGGAATATCTCGGCTCATTATAGGAATTTTCGTCTTCTACTAACTCGTTGTAATTTACTATTTCATTCACATGTACTGCATTTCTTTGGTCTGCAAAAGAATGTTCTAGTTAAATTTATATATTGGTCTATATATGAACACATACCTTCTTCAGATTCAGTTACATTTATTCTCTCATCTTTAGTATTCAAAATTAATTTATTAAATTCCCTTTTGATTTGCCTGGAGTCACTTTCCAATGCTAGTTGTTTGGTCCTAAATTTATAATTTTGTGGTAATGACATAAAATTGAAATATGGCGTAAAACCATGTGATCTTGCGTACCACAATATATTCTTAACTGACCAATTAGTTTTATCTATCAAGTCCAATTTCATTATCAAATGTTTGATAAATTTAGCTCTTGACCACTGAAACAAATACTGAAATAATATATTCATAGAAAATTATTTTACATCTTTACCTCACAACTAACTCTTTTCATAGCATTCCATTTCAAATACTCTGCTGATGTGTTGGCCATAAATGGAAAATTATTATGGTAAGAATTATCACCTAAAACAGGCAACTCACTCATAATTAATGGAATTCTTTTTAAAATATATGGTAGTATTTCAGGCACATTGTGAAAATAGTCATCAGGTATATTGCATAGATCAGCATGATCCTCCTCCATAGCTATTTTTTTTAAATCTTGAGATTCATTTTCAGACATCAAATGGTTTCTCTTTCTTTTTGAATTTGATGGGTAGTCACCATTGAACTTTACATAATTATGGTCTAAATATACATGGGAGGAATTCCATTTCATAGTATTTTCTGACAAATCAAGTTCATCTTTAAATTGCAATACTTCTTCCTTAATCAATATATTGGAGTCCTCTGAGTTTATTTCACCATTCAACACCTCCTCTTCGTCAATTTGCTCAGTAATGTCTTCACTTTGTTCCTCATGGTACAAATGAATATCAACTAGAGTTTCACTGCCTAATGTTTGTCTGCCACTATAAGTTTTATCCAATTTTAAATTGTGAATGACATCAACTGGTTTATTCAACTTGCAGTTGAAATGAATTTGCAATCTTAATGGAAATTCACCCCATCCTCTTCTTGACAAATGAAATGGATATTCTGTCACTTCAACAATATCATTTGGTTTATAAGATGGATGTAAATAAAAAACTATCTTCTTTATAATACTGCTTACATCTGGCATTTCTTTAGGACCACGTACATAAACCATCCATTTATGTGTAGAACTATCTTCCTCATTTTCTGATGGCATCCACTTTGAAATATTTCCTATTATAAGCCTGTGCTTAAATTTACCTAGAATATACTATTTTCACATACAAGTTATATTTAAATAGGACATGCCAAACCTCGATTCACTATATCTGGTAGAGTTGTAGGTTGATTCACTGCCTTTTCAGTTTTTTCCATTGGTGCTACATTATTTTCCACAACCTTCATTGATAGTTCCTGTGATTCTTGTATTACTTGGTTTTTACTTATCAGATCATTTCTTGTATTCCTCTTAGGTCGCATATTCAAAGTGTTAAGCAACTGACTTTTATCGGAATTCTTACCAAGTAATCTCTTCACAGCAGGATGTATGCGATTCTGTGCAGAAAAATTACATTCATCTAAAGGCTCCTCAGTTCGGAGTTCATTTGAATTGTAATATGATTTGACTAACACATAACGTAATAGATGCAACGTTTTTTTGGTTATTAGTATTCTCTTTTGTAGAAGTTCCAGTTGGTTTTCTCTCATTTTCAATTCCATATTAAATTCTCTGTTGATGATAGACTTAATTTTATCCAAGTATTCCTTGTTATCTACAAATATTCGAATGAAAAGCAAGTCCTATAAAACAAATAAATGTTTGATCATTTATATGTATACCTTTTTGTTCTTTGATTTTCTCCTGTATCTGTTCGCTTTCGGTCCTTTTGTAATCGGGATCTTGCATGATTATATTATGGCCTACTGTATTACAAACATGAAAACACTACCATAATAAAAACACAATTTCCTCCTTCTAGAGGTTAGAAAGTCACAATTCTTGCGAAAGGATTTTCTTTATTCCTTGAGATCGCTTTGCGTATGGTGTGTTGCAGAGGCTTTATATAAAATTTAATAATTTTCCTAGGCGGTGCTACAATTCTAATCAACGCACATACACGAAAATCCACGGTCCCGACCAATCCGACGTGCAGAATATCCATACAATATTTTGTTTGTATTCAATTTGTGTGGACGATATATTTCCTTTTTTTGCACTCTGGAGTCCGTTCTTAAATTAGTACGAATCGAAGTGTGATGGTGATCGTATGTGTTTACGTGAATGAAATTTAGCAAGAATTTTATTTTCTAATCAAAATATATCTTCGTTTTGATCGTTTTAACGAGTAATTAAGTAAGAGTTTATGTGGCTCGTTCGTAGGCCAAAGAGAATCGATTCGATGATAATTTAGGTGAGTAATTAATGAAAAATTCATAAACACTTCCACGCAACGATGATTGGTTACTTTTAGCAAAGAAATTGCTCATTAATGTAATTATCAAAGAAGAGAATAATGCGAGTCGCTCAATTAAATAAAAATTTATATGTACAAGGTGACCGTTAGTTATATTCGCTCACGTTTCATAAAAAATATACTTTTTCGGTGTATTAACGCATCAATTTATTAATGAACGATTCACAAATGTAAAGGGCGAGTTTCAAACGTGGATTTCGCGAAATAAACAAGAACGTTGCTGAATAAGACACTCGCTAGAATTATTAGTCTCATCGCAAATGTTATTTAAATGCTTTAACACATTTAAGAACCATCATCTGACGTTATTTTACAGGAAGTGTGTAATTTATAATTGCGGTTTAACAAAAAAGCTAGTTTTCGCTTATGTACGATGAAATAAATATACCGTAATAAAATTTTACAAATAAAATAATCTTCCTTATTTCACTCATAGTAAATGGCTTATTTAGGCATAGCGTAGTAAATATTCGATCGCAATTTTGCCCGTTTCATGCTTAAATTGTCATTGCCGCATATAAATTTCGCAATTTCCGCTTATAAAATACTTCTGCAGGTTATAATCCATTAGCGGATTTCTTCGTTCTCGTTACTCAACGTTTATGAATAATATCTTAAACTCCCGCACCAATCGACGCTGAAATTTGAATACTTTTACTGATCGTTAATTGATGTTCAAGTCCGCGCAAATTTTTTGAAAATTATGCACGAAAATCGTTAGATAATCGCTACTGATCCCTTTCGATGTTTGCTAGCGCGAAAAAGAAACTTAATGTAAATATTGACGTTGCCGCAACGTAAATGTTTAACGTACGTTTAAAAGCCATTTTCCCTCCTAAATTACGCCAAATAAACTACAAGAAACGAGTTCTCTGTCATCATTCATTCTATTCCTACGTTCCCCAAGTTAAAGTAAAGGAGACCGTTACTTCCTAAGACGCACCTGGAATGTGGCCAGGTGGTACGCGTAAATGAGCTACTTTTAATGCACGTTCCTCTTCGGCATTAAACCGACGTTTAACAAAAAAACTTTAAGGCAACTTTTCATCATAGTTTATTAACTTTGCTCAATTGCTGCGACCAAATTCAATTGTTATCATTGATTCCCATGAAGTTTGTTATTAATTATAATAATAATCGAAATTACTCGCATGAAACCGATTAACAAACGGTTATCCTTTTAAAAAATGTTTGGATCTACGAATCCGAATTCAAGGACGTAATAATAAGCGAGCGCAAAAAGAAAAACAATTTCTCCGTTCGATTCGTCGATGGATGGATGGGGGACGACAGCACGATAGAAACGATAAACTCCTCGAAGGAAACATGCAAGGGCAGGCCAAGGGTAGTTTTATGGAGTCGCTACGTAAGGGTGTTAGTTAATGAGATCCCCCAGAATAATATGCGTGTGTACGTGTGTGTGTGTGTGCGTCTAACAGGAGGGGATGAAATTCACAGGTTATCGATTGACCGTCATCACACCAACCTGGGGAAAAGGGGTGAAAAGAAAAGGAAAATCGCTCGGGGGACGTTAAAAAAAAAGCCGTATATAGGAGCGAGTTTCAGCGGGCACACCTGACACGCAACCGTTTCGCAATGTTCCTTGCTAATTTTCTTTCGTTCAAGGACTGTTTTTAACGTTTTCTCTCTCTCTCTCTCTCTCTCTCTCTCTCATAAAAGGATCTGCCTTTTTGAACCCTACACACTTATAAGTTAACGTAATAATTTCAATGCCTTGGTTTTACTTTATAAGAACCAGCTTGTTTTTTTTTCGAAGATGGTAATCTCGACTTCTTGCTGGCTCCTTCGAGATTTATTGCCGCTTACGTAGGTTACTTTGCATGGAAGGAATGAAATTAAAGTTTATTGTTATGAAGGCCGCAAGGTTAATATTATAATCGATTCCAAAATTAGAATACGGAGAGAGCGAGAGAGATATTCGCGAGTCCAGTTCGAGAGTGATATTCGTGTGTTATTTTCTGGTACGATAGTATTTTGAACTTGACATTATTATCGCGGAATTATCTGAGAGACAATGGAGATGATGGATTAATAATATACATGATGAAAATGATTAATCTGTTTCAGATGTTCGCTTAAGAAGAACTGGTCACTGCCTTTTACGACGCCTTCCTTGCCGCAATTTTTTATTCTCGTCGTCGACGTCGTCTAAATCGGATACGATACCGCGATTAATCACGATCAAAATAAGATTTAAAAAGAGAAAGAAACTGAGTTAACGAGAGAATGGTCGAATTGGAAAGTTGGCTAATTTATCAATTGATCGTCACGGAATGTAACAATTGTTTATGTGAGTCCGAACTTAATGATCGCTCGTTGTTAAACGATTAACATTATGCCCGCTTTCTATTTATCTCCCTTAATTTTCTAACGAATTAAAATGTTTGTCATTTGACTCATTCCTTTCTTTTGCCTCTAACTTATTTACATATCTTATCTGTTTATTATTATATATTTTCCCAATGTATCATACGAAATGCATACACAATGATTGTTTTTCGAACTCTTCTCATTTCACGGCGTCATACACTTTGTTATTATTACTAGTATTATTATAAACTCTTGTTATTTTTTTGTTTCGATTTCTTGCTTTTAGGATGTTACATTTTGCGTTGCTAAAATTCCCATAGAGCGTAAAGCAAATCCCTTATTAATTTGAGTTGATTAGTAAAGCACGTTATGTTGGAATCAGGTATGTTATTTTCTCTCTTTTTTTTTTCAATTCACTTTTTCGCTTTTAATTGAAATCCGTTTATTAACGAGATTTTATTTAACGATTTTTCCGCAAGTTTACGTCCTTCTCATGTTAACCAAAGGCAAAGAACACAGTTATCGAGCGAAACGAAGCCTCTCAGTTTCGATTGAGCTCGAAACTTTTGTCAGCAATTAAGTTGAAATTCGACACGCAGAGCAAGTTGAATGTTCAAATGATAATATTACGCTGTACAAACAAAAACGACAGTTTCGTAAACGGTACTAATTGTTGTTTAAGCTTTTGCAGTTGCCGCAAGAGATTTTTCTTTAACTACGAAGTTGTGTGCATTTTTACCCGGATGGACTTTCAATCACGTCGAAAGTTTACCACAAACAACTGAATGCACGCGAAATTGGCCGAGCGTTGCCCACTTTCATTTATCGAAAGCTTAATTTGTACGTAGGAAGAAAACGCTCGGCGGAAGTAAAGTCCGCGAAGGAAGTGCGCCATCGATGGGAAAAGATGGTCTAAAACTCCGGATTATAAGCTGGACCAGAAAGAAGTTTGATCGCGTCGCGTACTTGGAAGTTTGATATCGTTTTTCTGTCTGTTTGCTGAAGGATTTCCACTGTAACTCCGCGTGCATTCTATTGAGTTGTGCATGGTAATGAACGTGTTGCTGCCGCCAAAATATCGTGGTTTGATTATGGCAAACAATTACAACGCAATATTAAATTGTTTTAAACTGGGGAAAACATTTACCACGATATTGCAAATGGTGAAACATGTTTGTAGCGACGATCACGCATCGCGAATAAGTCATTTACGATTGGTGCAATCGCTTCAAGAACGGTCGTGAGCGCATTAATGACGATCATCGATTAGTGACGAAAACGATCAGGAACGACAAAAATGTTTGATTTTTTTTAGGAAAACGACAATCTATTTTGAGATAACGTAATTAATAGATTGAACAGATTTTCCTTGGTTTAATTAAGTTCGATAGGACGGGGGCTTCGCGAGGAGGGAAATAAAATAACAATAATTAAGCAAATAATTATGTTCTCCTCGCAGATTAAAATTAGACAATGACGGAGATAACGGTTTAACGAGAACGTTGCTGATAAGTCTCATTTGCTTCATAAGCAATATGGTGCACTATATACGAATGATAAATAACTAGTTTTCCTTTTGCCTCATTTCCACTCTTTGCCATTGAAATTCACAAAGAGAGTGGCTCTTCATATAACCACACGTTTTTTTGTCTATCGATATCTAATGCGTAATTAACAGCAAATTGCAATTAAGATTTGTTTTGTCGGATGTGAGTAAACTTTTCTGGAATTATTTTTCTCAACTTTTTCATTTTCTTCTGGAACTCAAAGACTTGACCAATTGAGAGAACGTTGACTCGATTTTTTCGCCCATGCAGCTTGTGTATGAGTGCGTGTGTGTGTAACATAATGAGCTGAGATTTTCTCTCTAGCTCTTAATCGAATCAACCAACTTTTGCTCATTTATTCGCAACTCTGTTGTTATAACATTTTATTTTCTTCGGTTCCCGCGGCAGATAATCGGAATTCAGTTTATCAAAATAGGATGTCCTTTCGAGATTAAAAACACGATTTACGTCATCTATCTGCACGAAGGAGGAGAACGCTAGAAATGACCGAAACGAAAAACTCGTTTCGCTCGTTATGATCGAAATAAAATGCTGATGGGTGTAATTTAGAAATTCTAATTCGGCCATAAATTTCACGATTCTATTTTCTCTTTAATAGTCGCGTTAATTATTCGAACGAGAAGGTCGTAAACTTGCGTACCATTTCACGTCCAGTTATTTCCTTCTTGCCTTTTATTTTTGCGAATTAATTAAACGGATTCTTCGCACGTTTTCCAGTCATGACGGAGAGCGCATTCAGGGCGCGCGATATCGGTCTGAGGGCCCAAAAGAAGATTCTCTCACGTATGGCCGGCAAGAATATCGCGAAGGCATTCATCGACGAGACGACGGCCTCGCTGCTCGACAACTTGTATCGTCTAGCTAAGCAATACGTAAGTGCTGTCGATGATGATGATGATAATCAATTATTGTAAACTTTCGCCTCTGTTTCAGTCTGGTAATAAGAAAGAAGCGGAGAAACTGATAAAGAACATAATCAAGATCGTAATCAAATTAGGCGTTCTCCATCGTAACGGCCTGCTAACGGCCGACGAACTGAAGTTGACCGAACAGTTCAAGTACAAGTTTCGTCAGGCCGGCATGGCAATAATATCGTTCCACGAGGTCGACTTCAGTTACGATCGCAACTTTTTGAACAACGCTTTAAACGAATCACAAAAGTGCCTTCAGTCGATCGTCGCGAAACATTTGACCGACAAGTCGTTGTCGCGGATCGATAGCGTGTTTAATTTCTTCAAGAACGAACAATTTTTAGACGCGATTTTCAAATACGATTCGGATTTCAGCGAGATCGTCGGCAAGATCGTGAGCGATTTGAATAAGGCCATCGAGAACGGCGACTTATAATTTCATCCGATTTCATTATTCGGTCGTGTACATTTCGTTTTTATTTTGTTTGCGATCGGTTTCCCCATGCGGCACATTTTATAGACGCAGTTTTGCTATCAAAGAGACTTCATTGTCGTGCTGTTAATTATTTGCAAGAAGCAAGATCTCGTACTTAATTACGATCAGATTGCGTGGAGGAAAGCTCGGGATGCCGAGTCACAAAGGAAATTGTTTTCAGCTTTTATATATATTTTTTTATATTTAATTAATCCTCCAGATTGTAATTGTTATTTTATGTAAATTTAGGCGTTAATTGTTATTTATTGATTCCGTAACATTAGGGAGAACGTTCCGGTAGGAAAAGTTTATTAGGGCGACACAAATCAACAATCTAAATTGATTTTTTGTTTATCAACTCCTTCTTCAAATTTATTTTGCATTTAATTGACGCCAACAAAATTAAACTTTCTCGATAATATCGAACAAAAGTTCGATTCGGTTTTGAATTACTTTCTCATTAAATGCAAAGCAAATTTAAACAAATTAACATATTATTAAGATGCTAGAGGAAAATGGAAAAGAAAAGATCTCATTCATCATTATAAACACCTAACATATCCCTCATACAAAAAAATAATATATTTTTACACGAAGATTTTGTGAATAGCTTACAAAAGGGAGCACTTTAATAGCATATTGAACTTAAAACGTTTACATGAAAACGGAGACAATGAAAGTTATCAAACTGAAATAATATCAAAAGAATTAATACATATATGATATGTCGCTTAAGTTTGAATAAATGTAAATCAATAAACGAAAATAATTAATTTCGTGACAATAAGAAAATTGTATCTGTCCGAAATAATGTAATAATGTTTATATAAGTAAGTTTAATTAGCTAATCGTTAACACTCATCCAACTAGTCACTAATAATTTAAAAGGGTTCACGCAAAGCGAAAGAAAGAGCGACTGCAAATTTGTTTTCTGGCGTCCCTTTGAAGTTTTTTTTTATAATTTATTCTTCTGATTATATTATTCATATATTATTTATACACACCTATATTAATAATGTTTAATTTTTGATTTATTGCAACAACAATTGGGCACAATCCTATTCTTAAGAAAGCCATATTGTACCATTTGTTTTATATGTAGCAGAGAAACAGCGTAAAAGACATGAAATTTATTTCATAATCAGAAATATATTTAAAATCGAGCGAAATAAAATGAAATAATTACATTTGAATTGTTTTTTTGAATAATTAAATAATTGCGTGTATAGTTGGTTGTCTCATTATTCTACGTTATCTTGATGACACGTAGTTGGCACCACCAGAGATATTTAATCTGTCATCGTGGATTATTTCAGTAATAATTGTCAATATGATAAAAAGATCAAGAAAAATAAACACAAGTATTATGGCTGACTAATTGAAATCATTGTCATATTCAGTTCTAAATTTAATGCAAATAATTTTAAAAAATACAGAAGCAATTAACATCTCGACAAAATTAAAAATATCTGTGATAAAGTGCTAATTTTAAATTAAAAAAGGCAAAATTTTTATTTACCAGACAAGAAGACAGTTTTTAATTTTTTTTTAGTTGCGTCATGACGTAAAAGACCTTGACATCTCACCAAGGTTTACAATACGATTTTAAAAAAATAATAAAGGAAAAATATATATCTGGTGGTACTTTCATTTTTCTATGTCGTCGTCTGTAGAATTCTAGTAAGATTAAATCGTACTCACGGGAAAGAAACACCGAAAATGACGAGTGTGAGGTGTGGTATAGTTTCTGTTGGAAAATTTTCTTACGCGGCGACAATTAGACCGTCGAACGTGCAACATGGTAAGATAAATAATTCAATAATGCAAAAATTTGTGACTGTACGTTATCGCGTTTTTTTATAGCCGTTTTAACATCTTTTTTCAATAAACATCAACAATTAACCTCAAAAAATCTAACGACGAGCGTAATTTTATTGAAATCGAATAATTCTGGTGATACAACAAACATCTCTGGAACTGGCAACAACAATAATAATCCACCACCAACGAAAGATGTAACTCCAGGAAGTGGTACAGGGAATAGTGCTGGCGGTGGTAAAAACAAGAACACATTATCCTGTCCAAAATGTGGTGATCCATGCACACACGTTGAGACATTTGTCAGTTCAACAAGATTTGTTAAATGTGAGAAATGTCATCATTTCTTTGTTGTATTAAGTGAGGTAGATAGCAAAAAGAAGGAAGGTGTTGAAAATAAGAGTGGTTTCTTCAGAAAACCACCACCTCCACCAAAAAAGATTTTCAACTATTTAAATAAACATGTTGTTGGACAAGAACATGCAAAAAAGGTGATTGTAGTAAATTACATATGAGAATTGTTTTTTATAAATTTATTTTGCTTTATTAGGTATTATCTGTAGCTGTTTATAATCATTATAAGAGGATCTATAACAATGCACCTTCACAAATGTTAAATAATAACTCAAGACAAGATATGGCTGTGATGGAACAAGGTCCACATCAAAATTTCACACACAGAGGTATGTTAAAGAATGAAGGCATTTGCACATTTGATAGCTTATTTTAGATCTTTTATATGCATGTATACTTGTGTAAATGATATACTATTTTGGGAATTTTACCACGATAACAAATTTGCAGATTACATATGATATTTTGGTAAAAATGCATTTGCTAAATTTGAAGCATATTTCTTTTAAAAGCTCAGAACTTCAATATTTTTTTTTTGTACAAATGCATCAATAAGTTTTTCCTTTTCGTTAAATTTATGCAAATATATTTGGAATAAGGTATTTGTTTCGTCCAACCATTTCATTTAAGACATTTTCAAGTTTTGTTCGTTTTAAATTTATGTGCTCAGTGTCTTAGTCTGTAAGCTTAAAAGAGTAACTTGTGCAGATCTCCTGCATATAACAGGCATGGGTAACGGCCACAACAACTCAATGGGTTTCAACTTCCAAAATTCACCTACCGATAACACAGGTTCTAGGTCCCAGTCATCGACAACCGGAGCATCGGCGGCTGCAATTGGTTCAGAAATACTGGACCGTACCACGCACGATTTGAAATTAGAAAAGAGTAACATTTTGTTATTGGGACCTACCGGTTCAGGTAATAGAAATTAATGTCATTCCTTTTTGGGCCGGTGGAATTTGTTTGCATAGTATGTTTTGATTTGAAGGTAAAACGTTACTAGCCCAGACAATTGCTCATTGCTTAGACGTACCGTTTGCAATATGCGATTGCACCACTCTAACGCAGGCAGGATATGTGGGCGAAGATATCGAAAGTGTTATAGGGAAATTGTTGCAAGACGCTGGTTATAGCGTGGAGAGAGCCCAAATTGGCATCGTCTTTTTAGACGAAGTTGATAAAATTGGTGCCGTGCCAGGTATACATCAGTTGCGCGATGTTGGAGGTAAGACGATGTTTATTTTCACATGTTGTTTACAAACAAGTTGCAGTTACAATATATTCCTTTCCAAAAAAGTAATAATAAATAAATTCATTTAAATGTTTTTATATTTGCCATAACATTTACGCAACACATTTATTACCAATAAACTTTATAAGCAAATATAAAACGTATTTATTATGCATTTGTAATGATACATTTTATTTGGATTTTAGGTGAAGGCGTTCAACAAGGAATGTTAAAAATGTTAGAGGGTACAATTGTAAATGTACCTGAAAAAAATTCGCCCAGAAAATTGCGAGGCGAAACAATACAAGTGGACACGACGAATATATTGTTCGTAGCTAGTGGGGCCTATAATGGGCTAGAAAGACTTATCACTAGAAGAAATAACGAAAACGTATGTCATTTAACCGTGAGGTATTAGTATTTAAAAGTAACGTCCTTGCTTCCGTTAATTCCAGTACTTTGGCTTCGGGGCTCCACTATCGACGAATCAAGGTAGAAGAGCGGCCACGCAACAATCACAAAATGACTTGTCTGCGGAAGATGAGAATCTTGAGAAAGATAAAGCGCTCAAGCAAGTACAAGCAAGAGATCTCATCGATTTCGGTATGATACCGGTGCGCAATTCAAAACGAAAGAGAAGGGAAAATTTACAGGATTAATTGCGTTATTTTTTTAGGAATTTGTTGGTAGATTCCCGGTCCTTGTACCGTTTCATAGTTTAGACAAACGTTTGTTGGTCAGAATATTGACGGAACCTAAAAATGCTCTAATACCACAATATCAAAGGCTATTAGCAATGGATCATTGCGATTTAACTTTCACTCCTGAAGCACTTGCTAGCATAGCGCAACAAGCAATGAACAGGAAAACGGGCGCTAGAGGATTAAGGGCAATTTTGGTATAATTATGTGCAACCAAATTTATTTTATAAGATATCTTATTGTTTTCTTTTTCTTTTCGCAACGCACAGGAATCATTACTCTTAGAGCCAATGTTTGAAATACCTGGATCAAATATAACTGGTGTACATATTACGGATGATTATGTAGAAGGTAAAAGTGGTCCAGCTTACATAAGAAATTCAACTGGTACGGAAACATCTACCGACGACGAAGATTTAAAAACGTCTATTAGAATTTAAGAAATTTAAATAATATTATCCTTTACTGAAAATAAATATAAATAAAAGCGGATGGAAGATATACTTGTAGAATTATCGTGATTTACGTTTGGATAGAGAAATAAACGAATATTTTATAAAAGCAACGTACTTTCTGTGTGAGCAATCATTATCAAATAATTGTGTTTATCAAGGTCTTGAAATTAAATTTGTGTTGATACGTTCTTAAAATAATGCAAGGATATTCTGTCCTAAAAAAAAACGGTGTCTTAAAAATATCGATGATTTTATATAATTATAAAACAGTTATATAGAAACCACTTACAATTACTAGAAACATTTTTTATTTACTTTGTCAGTAGTTTTATAGAAGTTTGAAAAATGTCAAAAGAAGGATTCGATCGCATCTTACTAAAAATGTAATATTTTGCTTTTTCTTCTTTGCTTTTTCTAATTATATCTCTTCTGATTTCACGCATACATTCTTTCGCAGCAACAAAGAGTTGATGTGTCAGGACTGGAATCTCGAAATAGAACGGAATCCAACAGCCCACCGACCGATGTATCCGTTAATTTTAACTATGAACGAAGAATTGCGACACTTGAACTCGCTCGAATTAAAAGTCGATAATAATTTTCTCTATTCAGCAAAAAAAGAAAGAAAAAACTTAATTGCGTCAACTTTCTTCAACAGAACCGTGCGACGAAAATGAGAAAATTATACATTGAAGACTTTCTGCGCGAAGAGAACGAATTGCGAAACGTCGGATTGGCGTACATCGACACACAACCGTAGGATGGGATTAATTTATTGAAATTTAGGTCGCGATTTAGAGAAGTCCATCTGGCATTGTGTGTTGATTAAAAGAAAATCCACTTGATCTATAGAGAATTAGAATTATGCATCCACTTCGTGTTCCGAAAATATTTATTTTTAATTAAAAATAGGAAACAATTCGCAATCATCGTGTAAATAAAATTTAATCGTCAGACTTTAATTACAGTTATAAATATCGAAAGTACGTTCTTTACATGACTGTTACAAAAATGGGATAAGTGAGAAACATCTGTAAAATGATGTGAAGTAAGTATTAAGTTCTAAAACGAAAACGTAAAATTTCGTCTTGAAGTTTCCGCGATAATAATTATTAATGGCGAAGGAAATAAGTTAGATAATTGATTATTTTTCAGAGGTGGCACCAGTAATGATAATAATAAATATAATAATGATCCTGCCTTAACGGTTAAGAAATGTGTTAACGTTCTTCGCCATTCCTCTCCAACGTTTTTTATGAAATAAAACTTATTAATAATACTTTCTTTTAAAACTAGTTTTCTTCCTTTAGTTCAATAAATGTTAACAAAATATACTTTTTCCTCGTTAAAATTTTCATGTTTCTTTCTTTTTTTTTACAAAAATCACAGCGATTACGTTCATTCTTCCTGTATATTGTATGTCTATGAAAAACTCGAACGGCCAGAAAATGATGAGAATTCAATCGAAACGTCGCTTTATTCGTTATAAGAACGATATCCTATATGCGGCGCATAACGTTTCGACGACCGTATAGATTTGTTCGAAGTTCGGCCTGTTGTCCGGCGAATACTCCCAACATCGCAACATTAATCTGTACATTTCGTCGGGCGTATTCTCCGGCGCCGGCATCCGGTACCCGGCATCGATCCGTTCGCGCGCTTTCGAATTGCTCAGGCCGCTGTACGGCGTGCCGCCTCGCGAAAATATCTCCCAGCACAGAATACCGTAACTCCATACGTCGCAGAGCGAAGTGTATTTGCCTTGAAAACGAAATAGATTTCATCAATTGAAGCGAGAACGCGAAATGAATCGTAGATTACCGAAATTCAAAGCTTCCGGTGCGGTCCACTTGATGGGAATTTGTTTCATGCCGTCCGAAACTATGTACTCCTCTTCCTCTCTGGACATTCCAAAATCGGATATCTTCACGATGTTATTGTAGCCGACCAGGCAATTCCTCGCCGCCAGATCCCTGTGTATGCAATTCTTCGATTCCAAATATCGCATCCCGGCCGCCGCGTCCAAACACATCTTCATCAATTGTCCTTCCGTCAACGTCGACGACTTTTTCCGCAAGAACGTCAGCAACGAACCACCTTCGAAATCGAAAACCAAATCAAGTTGATGATCACACTTAAAACGTCTCTTTGTGCTTCGATTACCTGGCACTAATTCCATCACGATCATTATCGGCTGCTTCTGCACGCAAATGCCGATCAGTTTCACGATATTCGGATGATCGTATTGTTTCAGGATTCGTCCCTCTTGTAGAAATTTCTTCTTGTGATCGTCCGGTAGCGTTACGCGACACGTTTTTACCGCCACCTCCTGACTGGTACTCTTCAATTGAGCTTTATATACATCACCAAAATTGCCCTTAAAGAAAAACATTAAATTTAACATATAGTTAAATTTCGTTTCATGAAGGTTCGGCTAACGAACAATTCAGTTTGCGAGCAAAATTTCGGAGCAACAAAGAAAGATCTCGATTTACGTACAATATTTCGGGTTACGAACTACCAAAAGCTATGATAGAAAATCTACCATATTTTGGGACTGGTTGAAACTAAGACCTTTTGTATGCATTTACGGTTAACAAAGTCTTTAAAAATGTTCGTTTCTTCATGAAACAGTTTAAGCATAAATTAGTCAATTTAACATTAATCCCTGTGGGAGGAATTCAATTTGCAAACAATTCTGCTTGCAAAAGAACGTCCACGAACGAATGGAATTTGCAATTCTAGAAATTAGTCAATCTTAAGATGAACTCACTCTTCCAATCTTTTCGAGCAACAGCACGTCGTCGTTGTTCAATTCCCATCGTTCTCTGGGTATCGGTTTCCTTAAAATCGCCCCGGATCGACCGGTAACCGGTAAGCCGCTGTTATGCTGATACAAGATTAACTCTCTGATGCTGGGGAACGCCGGACCTTCGAATCTGTAGTGACCCTAAGCGCCGAAATGGAATTACACGGTAAAATGGTGTCTCGTCGTATCGATTGGTTTCGATCTTCGTCGTATAATTACCTCAGACGTTATCTGCACTATGAAATGTTTGTGGCCGCCCCAACACACGGACAACACGGTTTGGCATTCGTCGTTTCGCGTCGTCTCCCTAACCAGAAAGTCGCCTTCTTGCGTTAACAGTCTGACAACTTCCTCCCTGGGCAACACGCCATGGAACCAATCCTCATCTACCAAAGGTTTATTTGTGCTCAGTGAAACCTAGAAATTGTCATTCGGCTCGATAGAGACAACGAACGTGTAAATGCGAGTTTGTTAAGAGACAAGCCAAACGCAACATAATGAAGAAGCAAGCAATAGCGAATCAAACAAAAGCCCAAACGAAAACGAAAACTAAAGCACAAGAAAATCATTTTCCTGGTTAATTTTTTTTGCAAAATAATTTTCTTGTTTATTGCATATAAGGGAATAGAAAAAGATGCACCTTTAACATGACAAACTATTTGGTCGTGTGTTTCGTTAGTCGCCCAAAAACAAGACATTAAACGCCACGTGTTATAGCATATAGTCTCTGGCGATGCCAAGTTTTGATTAATTAGAAGAAACGTACGGGATCTGAACCTTCGCTACGTGTACAAGAGTCTCGTCGCCCTCTTGTGCGAGGCGGAGCGATTGGCGATGAAGGTGCAGATTTCCGACGAAACGGTTTACGAAGCATGTTCACTAATTTTTTAGGACCCACCAGATAATGCTTATGCGATATGGAAGATTGTGAACCATCACCCTGTATGTAAATTTGATTGTAATACACATCCCCTATGACTATTATTATTATTATCGTGTTTATTTTGTTTCATGGTTAGTAAATAAAAATATCCCCCAGTACTGAAATTTATTTAGTCCAATTCCCTGAACGTTTAATTTACCTGTTCACTGGAATTACTAATAAAGTTCTGATTGTCTATGGACAAATCGCAACCGGGCGGCACCTCTTCGCAGCCCAATTCGTTTAAGGCACCTTTTATCAGTTCGGATTGCTTCTGCAATTTACGCTCTAGACATTTCAATTCGTTTATTTCCTTTTTATTGGTTTCGACATGTATTCTGCAAGAAAAGGAATTTTTATAAAGCGTCAGCAATAAACAATGATGAATAAACTTTTTCTTCAATTCATAAACTCCTTAAAACTTATTTGCTATTCGATTCTATTGCGCATTTTATCAAATTTAGTAAAGTTGTGTAATAATTCGGATTTTCTTGCTTGTCTTGTTGATTTATGTTTGAGGAAAAAAGATATGCTGCTTGAAAACGAATCAGATGAGGAGGAAATTAATGAAAAGTCGCCTGAATTTTGATGTTTGTTTGGAATGAGCGAAAAAAAAAAAAACGATAGCGCATTTATTCGGAAAATTGTTTTAAAAACTGCGAGGTAAAAGTTTATTTGTAAAGCAAAAATAAAACGTAAAATTACCTATCGCTAATTGGGGAAGCTTTCCCGTTAATGGCATCGAAATTCGCGGATGGCACCAAAAGATTCCTCTTCTCCTGTATCTCTTTGATACCGGTCTCCAATTCGGTTTGCTTATTACGCAACCACTCTATCGTCAGATTGTCGACGGTCAATTGGTTCGGCAGCAATTTCCCGGCTGACTCCTCCACCAGCGAATCGTCGAACGTGAATTTGATCGGTTCCGTGGGCGTTGTCCTGCAATCCAAAGAGATGTTAAATTCAAGATCGACGAACGGATCGTTTTACGCGAACTAAACGGTTCGACTTACTTGTGCCGTTCGGTGAAATCTTTGTATTCCTCGGACGGTTTCACCGATTCGACCGAACTTTCCAATCGTCTCTGTATCTCTTTGAATTTATCCGACGTGAAATCGCAACAACGAACTATGTCTTGTAATATTTGACGCCTGGAACATAAATATCAGCGTTACATTTTAGAACGCCGTTCGTTTCTTTAACGTATTTTACGCGAATTTCGTAACGTATCGCACACTATTTTGCAATTATGTCTATTAATTTCTATCATAAATTTGAAATTTTGCAATTAAATAATCCATTTAGTAAACGCTATTATTAATATTAAACGCGGAGCGTGACAAGAGTTCAAGCGTATGTTTCATATTTAGACCTTTTATGATTAATAACAAAAAGAAGAAGAAAATACGTACCACGATTGAATAAAGTTCTCTTGAACGGATTGCTGATGTTCTAATAATCCTGGCAATAGGACCGTGCGAAAATCTTTCTCGAATTCGGCCGCCTCGCACAACAAAAGCACGTATTCGTTGTGCGTCAGATGCAATTTCCTACAACCTTTTTGATATTTATCGCGAACTTCGTCCAATTTACGACCACCCCTTCCAGCTATCGAAGAAATTATAATGTTTTGCAATAGTTAATCAAACAAAAAATCGCTTAGGTTTAAGTTCTTCGTCGGGCAACATACCGCAAAGAAGCAGAAGAGACGTGAAATCGGAAGACTAACAAATGTCCAGGCAATTGGGAAATAAACTTTTTTTTTGTATGTTAAAAATTATTGTTATCTCTTTATTGCACATGTAACGTGCGAATTTATTCGGCACAGCAAGGCAACTATTTTAAATTAACCTATACCGTTTAATACGCAAACACTTTGCGAAAAAAACATATTTTTAGATTGATGACGGTCAAGCGGACCGTTTTTTTTTTTGAAGATTAAGGTTGCACTTAAATCTCGAGCGAAAAAAACAACAACAATGAACGTAAATGTACCAAATGGAAATCTATTTTAAGTTTTTAGTTATATAATGAATTATGATACACTGATGAGAGGCTACTTATAAACATCCGGAATTTTACGTAGTTCCCTGAGTGGGCGATACAAGTAAATGAGTTTAAATGGCAAAGTCACGAACCATATTGGTACATTATTGGTAAATAATGGGCAAATTGGAGGCTTTGCGGAAACGAAATTAAAAGACCGTCGCTAATTGCGAAGGAAATTTAATAAGGGCCGCCGAAACTTCTGGCAAACCTGTTGAGAACTTACATTTAACGTAATGCTCTTCGAATCTGGACCGCATCAACTTATAGACTTCCAAGTGCTTCTGGTACTCCGTCTTTTTGCGCTGGACTTCGTCCGTTAACTAAAACAAGCGAATCAAGTAAGAAAATTGCGAAACTTCAACTCTTTCACAAGTTTTCCAACTTGTAAGCAAATATTGACATGTAAGTTTTGTCTCTCGCGGGAATATTATTTAACATCGCAACGATTAATAATAAATCGTGAATTGTTTTGTTGTTAGTTAGATTTCTTCATAAAAGTGGAACGGTAGACAGGATAAAAATATGACACCTGATCAAGGTTTACAGTTCGTTGACTCTCTTTTAATATACAGCTGTGAACGAGAAACAGTTTTGCCATTTTCACATTATTTTCAAATGTACATAAACATATTCTTATACGTAAAAAACACATGTCGGATACGTGTTCGATTTGAAATTGTAATTAGAAAATTTCTATTTTGTTTATTCGTCTTCGATCTTCGGTCGAACGTTAAACGAAGAGAGATTATTTTACGTGTCTTCGAAACTCGAATTTAAAAAAGACATTCAAAGCTAAGCTGAGAAATCGCAGGTCTAGCTTATTAATTAATTCACTTTTTCTTTATCGATTACCTTCGCTTAATAGAAACATTCAAGAATGAGGAAGCAATGTCACTTATAGACATATCTCTCGATTCACTAGATTTATAATCAGAAACAACTTTCCGTATACAGAGTGTTAAAAAAAATGTCACAAACTTTAAAGGGTGATACTATAGCCCAAGATAAGCATACAAGCCATAATGATCCTGTATCGGAAAATGGACGGTTTTGGACATACAAATCATTTTGCAATTTGGATATTATTTACAATTATATACAAAAGAATGCAAACTATGAACAAAAAAAAACAAAGGAAAAAAAACTCAAATTGGATTTTTAAAGTGCTCTGCTTCCATTATACAGCAGCTACGACGTCTTTGCTTCGAAGGATTTCGAACTTTTTCGAAAATCCACATCTTCTTTTAAAAATTAGGGATAAATGTGTTCTAACAATACGAACTACGAAATTGCAAGTTTTGTGAATGAAAAAGGCGAAAACCGAAGATATGCTACAAAAAAGGTTAATCCTCCGTATCTCCGAAACTGTGCATTTCCGGCCCCATGTTCATTAAGACTTTTCTGCTTGTCTTGGGCCACGTTATCACTCCTTAAAGTTTATGACACTTTTCTAACACCCTGTATATTTCACCGCTTTGTGTATCTGTCTCATTTTACGTCCCATCGTTCTCCAATCGTTTTACGTAGAATTTTTGCGCACATAATTATCAATTCGTATATTGCTTTATGATGATAATTGCAAATTGTAAATGGGAATTAAAAAGAGATTCAGACTTAGCCGAAGAAATTTCGTTTGAATTTTTGTAGGATTGATAGACGTTACGGTCGTTATTTATGCAGGTAGTATATTTTATTAGTTGGTATGGAGAGGAAGAAAGAAAAAAAAAAGAAAAGAAAGGTAAAAGAAGGATAAAAGAAAGACAAGGAACAAAAAAGCACCAGGTAAAAATGTCTGCAACAGTGTTGACCCTGAATGTAAATTACAAAGCGCTTAAAATACCGTATTTATCATTCACTATTTATTCTTCTAATCGAACTTAAAATTATAGAAATTTCTAATGGCATAAGACTTTACGGAGGAGCCGTAACGTGCGATTAATTCACAATGGAGACATCTTTGCTTAACGATCCTTCGCAGTAAATCTTGCAACTGGCAATTGTGCGAATTTAAATCTAATCAATCCGAACGAGAGCAAACTAATGGCGACTTCCTGTTATAAACGGACAATCAAGTGTTGTAAGGTTTCTTGCAAAAATTCATTGCATACACTTCTTGTAGCTTGTTGAAATAATGTTATTCAAACAATGTTTTTGCAAGTTGTCATTAGAAACTTTTCCTTTTTGCTAAAAAAAAAAATGTATTAGTCATTTGGAATTAATTTCTAATCAACATTCACACTTATCATTTTATATTTTATTGCATATTTTCCATGTAAAAAGTAACGCAAAATCAACATAAGAAAAGTGCAAAAATAACCGCACGGTATATTTCGTATAGAACGAATCTTAAAAGGATGAGAGATCTTGGTGTGTTTTATTAAGACAATTGGACCAATTAAAATTTATATTACTTAGATTGACCTGTGTTAATAGATTCTACTCCACTACCACTTATTATTAGTTGATGCAGATGTAAATGTTAAAATCCAATTCCTCGTATCATTTATATATTTAACAATGATGTACGATGCAACAATAAAGACAAACGTTTTAACAAACAAAGAGAGGAAAGAAGATGGAAATTAAGATTTCATTGCCTTATATCATTGTAACGATTTTATTGTTAATTTACGAGACTAAATGTAGTAAATAACCTAAGGCCATTATGAAAGTGATCATGAAATTGTGTGCGTAAAAAATTGCTTTATAAACGAATCTAGAACGCAAACCAAAAAAATCTAATCTAATCATTTGAACATACGTATACCTAATAAATAACGAGCCGAACCTGTGAATTTTAAATGAGACTGGTACGAGAAAGTTTGAAGAAACTCGTCGACGATGTGCGATTAGTATCGAGACTTCGTAAACGACTTAAAAAACTCGATTCGTTTTTCTTCTCAATTTTCTGTGTCGGTCAGAGACCGGTACCGAGAAAATGTAGATTTTTTCTTTAAGCAATCCTAAGAAATTCGCGATCGTTTTGCTGCTCTTTCTTCTTTTCGCTAAAAAAAAATGGAATGGGAACTTATATCGGTAGAATGTCAAGGACGAGGAAATGTTACGTCGTTGGTGATGTTGATAATGTGCAAACAGTAAATAGTGATAATCACGGGTACTCGAGTAAATATGTGATAATACGAGGGAGTACTCGTAAATAATCTTAGCCTACGATATAAAACAACGTTGCAATGAATTTCGTGCGTGAATTAAAACGATCTAAAAATGATTCGCGCCGATTCAATACTACATAACATCGTAGAAGATTGACACAGTTTACGAATTCCGCTTAACCGCGTCCCCTTTTCGTTCTAATGTCCAAAAGTCGTTCTACAACTTCCTAAATAGAAAATCAAAGAGAGAACGCGACATTCAACTCTATTAATCGAATCGAATCGAATCTGGCACAAGATCGTGCGGGACACCCGTTCCATTCGCAAATTTCGTTTCAACAAATTGTTGAATACGATCCAAATCGGCCAAACCGTTCGTATTAGTCTAATTAAACGGTTCACATTAAAATAATCATTAAACGTTTAATTGAACGGAACAAGCGACCTATCCATCATCGTCGTCGTCATCTCGTGTTTGTTCAGTAGTAATTGATCGATTGAACGGATCTGATAATAAATAATCGTTTCTAAAAACGTACTGTAACACTTACCAAGTAATTGAGCAAATCGAATAGCGTTAAACCAATTTTGTTTATCTATCTATTACCGTAAAACAAAACGAGCTGGAAAATGTGTAATAAATACCAAAACAAGAAGAAATAAGACAAGAAGAATTAAATAAAAAGTAGCCGAAGATATGCAATTTAACTGTAAATTAAACGCCGAAGAAACGAAGCATTGGAAAGAAAAAAAGTAGGTGAATACGACACGACCGATTGATTGTTCGAGACAAAGTTATTTAGGTGCGACGACGACGACGAATCGACACATTAAATCGATTTTCTTTTTATGCTAATGACGATTGGCGAGCGAAAATTGTTGCGTTTGTTGAAACTGATTTTCTACACGTAGTCGAAACGAAAATGTGCAATAACGAGCGCATTGCTGCACAATCAGAAAATAATTTTCGTTTTTTGGCACAGCCGTTAAAGAAAGACGAATTAGATTTTGAGAAAAAAAATTATGATCGCACATAAAAATAAGAATTAACTATACACAGGATGGTCATAAAATTATTTACGAGATCGAAATTTATTCGGTTCTAATAAAGTTCGCGTTTGCTAATCATACCAAAATCGAAGCGGTTGCGAATTTGATGCGGCTCATATTTCCAATGAACTAATCGTGTAATCGATGCCAACCGATAGTTAAATTTGATATTTTCAATTTGGCAAAAAATGCATTTGACGTTAATGTAAGCGTCAATATCTTTCGTTGTTTTGCCTTGTATCGCAAACTGCAAAGCGAAACCGTAAAATGTCAAAGTTAATTGAAGAGGCGCAGACGAAGAAAATACAAAAAAGAAAACTTTCTTTTCGCGTCAAAACTAAATGCTAGGGATCGACGTACAAGCATTTTAGATTAAGTAAATTGCTTAACGATATGTAATTAATTTTGGAAAAATTCAGTTTTTTTTTAATTTCAATAAATTGATGCAGCAATAAAAACAATCTAAGCGGCTAAAATAGTGGGCCGTTAGTATTTTTCCGCGCATTTTCTCGCTTCAACTAAAAATACTCGTGATATAAGAGATGATGAGCATGTAAATAAATAAATACAATCGAAACAAGCTTAAATAAACTATTACATTTACGAACTGTTGCGTTATCCTTTGATGCTCCTCCTGATAGAGTTTCCTCGCCTTCCGCTTCTCGCTGTACATCGTGTTCAGCGAGTCCAGCGCTTTCGTCTCGATCGTGTCCGTGTTCTGCTTAATCAATTTGCCCGTATTGTCCAATTCCTCGAGCATCGATTTCCATGCGGACGCAATCAAGCTACCCGACAACTCTTCGACCCTCTCGATCTTCAATCCCTGCGACACGACCGAACCGAGGGCCGTCGCGTATTCGCGGTCGTACCGTATCTTCAACATCACGCATCTCTTCATCGTTTCCAATAGACGTAATTCGGCGTCCTGGCGAAGCAATAGCGCCTCGTGAGCGATACGCCCTTGTAAGTTCGTCGAGAATCCCATCGCTTGTGCCCTTAATTTGTTAGGCGTTGTCGCTTCAGCAAATCGTTTTCTTCCGTTTGTCCTAAAGAGTTCGAATGGCGATCGAAAAATATTCACATCATATAGTGCGGCCGATTAGATTTTCCATCGATGTCGCCGTTCACGTCAACGCACAAAGAATGTATGAAATAGCGAGCGACATTAAAAAGGAAAGAATCTTTCGCTCTTCGGTTTACGGGGTCGGATGCGAATCTTTAGTTTCGCGAAATTTCACTCGTTTTATCTTACGACACACGTTTACGTTATTAACTTTGTTGTTGTTGTGCCGTTTGTTTTTCTTCTTTTAGACGTACAAAAGGCAAGAAATATGAACACACAAACACACACGCACACACACACACGGAACGGAACACACCTTCGCACTTAACCAAGAGCTAAAAGTTAAGCAACTCGACCGCTACTAAAACTACTTTGCTTTTCTTTTATATAACTGGCCTAACTAGGAGGCTACTCTCCGGCTCTCTCGCAGTTATTTCATACCAATAGAACGAAACTTACACGAACACGCACACACACACCAATACACGGACGAACGGACAAGATATACGGCGATTTCTTCGTAATGAAATCTCTCTCTCGCCCGATGGAGAGCGAAGTAAAGTTTCTTCGCTGGCTCCCTTTATTATAGATGAGGATAATCTCCTTCAAAATAATATATTTCTGACCGATAATATATTTATATAACAATTTAAATTGTACGGGCGTTTTCGAAAATGTGAAACTCCTCAAGTCTCCTCCAATTGAAGCGCTCTCGCTCGTCGCCGATCGAATAAAATCGGAATCAAACTGTCGGCGATCGAATTGCGATCACGAAAAATCGCCCATTCAATCGTCGAGAATTTCTGCCACGATCTTGTCGCATTAACGAAGGCACCTCGTAGGTTTTAAAAATAACAATGAACAAATTACGATTCGTGCATTCCTTTTCCAACAGCAAGAGACATCTATTGAAGGTGCGGCACGTTTTCGTCGAATCGAACGTGGATTAAAATGCAGGTAGATTACGGAGTTATTAAGTTTTAATTTCGAAAACTTAGGAAACTGCTCGAGGTTCTCGCTTCATTGGCCTCTAATTAGTTCGGACTCTCTCTACCAGATTTCTAACCGAGTCCGCTCATCATTTGTAAACGATTTAATTTACAAAGCTGATTAGTTGTAATTAAAAATGTAACGGGTTTTGTGTTGACACATGATTAAAATGTCACACACACAAACTATAAAACGAATGATGAAAACTGTCACGATGTTTCAAAAGAAATTGCTGTGAGCCGCACAACCAGAACAAGAAATTTTCATAATAGGAGCATTTAATTCAGGGTAAAACGTAGATTCGCCGAAAGTCATTTTGTCGTTTGGAGAGCAACTTTGCGAAAGACTAATTATTTTCGTAAAACAAAAACAAAATTATAAAGTGCGAATTTCTGTGAATGGAAAATGTACCAGGAAATTCGTGACGAACGAGTTCATTAGTTTTGATCAGAAAACAGTTTCCATCAACTCAAAGTTATGATGGTAAAGAGTCTGATGTTTCATTGAGAAGAACCCAAACAAATTAAACGAAACTTGATCGCCCTTTATTCTAGGATATCGGAGATCGACAGCAGCGCAAATTGTTGAAACCGCGAAGAACTACCAGGCACCAATCGCTACCCAAACACCAATCGACGAAAACGAACAATCGCGTCCAACGGCATTGTCCGACGCCCAAGGATCCGTCTAAGGATCGTGCGACGCAAACGAGCGCGACATTGGTGATGTGCAAAGAGAACGACCGCAAGAGCGACGACGAAGACTCGATGAGCTCGGACAGTTTGTCGTTGATCGACGTATGCCACGGGAATCGCACGACCTTCAAGGAGATCGCCTTGAAGAAGCACGACAAACCGCATCCGATCAACTATCGCGTGGAAAACGTGGGCGAAGCGAATCTAAGGCAGGAATCCAGCGAGGAATCGACGCTGCTCAAAATCTATCTGACCAAATGCACGAACAATTTCAACGATAAGACCGTGATCAGTTTGGGGAACAAGAATTACAAATTCAGCCGTTGCGACTTCCTGCTGCAAACGTCGCCGTTTAATCGTCTATCGACGCTGAACGCGGTGCCGACGTTGAAAAGTAAACCGTTCGTCGAGACGGTCAAGAACGAACCCATTGTCCAATCCTTCGACGTCGACAATCATTACAAGATGGGCGACGCCACGACGCGAGCGGCGGACGATGACGATAAGGATTCGTTGCAATCGTCGGGCAATCGATTAATCAACGACACAAAGAAGAGCAAGACCGTGGGGAAGTTTTGCAATTATTATTCGCCAACGACGGGCAAACACCATTCGCCGATGGTCGAACAGGCGACGAACATGCTACCGGAGAAGATGCCGTCGATCATTAAAAACTATTTGGAGGACAACAAAAGCAAGTATCGCAAACGGAAGAGTAAATCGTTCATGGCCGGCACGATAGCCAGCAAGCAGAAGAACATCTTGGCCAGGGTGCGTAGCGTCAATTGTCTTGTGTCGCCCGTGCGCAAAGGTCACCTCATCAAGTCGCCGACAAACATTAAATATCACGTGCCGTATATCGATGAGAACAAATCGGACACCGAGCAATGCGGCAACAAGGTTTTGGAGCGGCGAACGTCGAGGGCAAACTTACTGGCCGACGATCCAAAGGACGCATTGCTCTTCACCAACGTAAGTATGAATCGCTGCGTGAAATCAGATTCCTTTGGTACTATATATTTCTGCTATGAGAATTCAAGAATGATTTCGGCAATCTATTCTTGCGTCGGAGGAAAGTGGCCAAATGTGGAATAGCTGTTTGGTTCTCCCTTCAACTAGTCGCCTTCCTTTGTTGCTATTCTTCATTTTAATGATGAATGCGAACAATAGCGTTTTATGTTATTAATCACAAAATAATAAATACGACGTATTTATGGTTCATAGTAAGGTAACTGACCCAAACAAGGTTCACCATTATTTTTTATAATCATAACAATAAAATGAGGCTAAAATGTTGACAAAACATCGGCTATAAAATGTTCATTTCATTGTCCATGTACTAGAAAAAGATTCTTAAAAAACTCTGCCGTGGGCGTTATTTCGATCACGTGATTTCAATTAGGCCCACGTATAAAAATCATAAGAATCCGTTGGAAAATTGTCCAAAATTTCCTTAAACATAAGAAAATTTCCTACATAGAAGAACTATATTTAAAGTAATTAAAACTGCACGTGCATGTATTAAAGTTGGGAAATTTTTCTTTGTGCTTATGCGGCTTTTATTTCTATTAATGTGGATGGACTATGGTACAGGTTCTTTATCTTTTTCAACATTCATGCTGGCAATAAAAGAAAAAGTTATTATTCCCCAGAAAATTGCTCGCCCTTTATCCGAAGTGGGCCTTATTAAATGCATGTTAACTTTCAAAGAAAATTAACGGCAATTAATGTTGAATTTTGTCTAATGATGGAAAAGCGAACATGTGTGAGAGTTGATTTATTTAGATTGAACGCAAATTACCCTAGTTTTCTATATGAAATCTTCGATTTACTTTGGACAAAATTTCGAACAGTTGACAATCTGCTTCATCTGCTTGAATAAATTATCCCATCAGGAGACTTTCGGAATCCGTAGAGTTGCGCAAAGCGCGTCACAACTCAACCTAAAGAACTATTTCTTCATAGGACTGTTCTATTATATGGTTCACCTCTTAGTTTTTGAAGGCCTTATTCCTGCTTTGACCAGATTTACTGCCAAACACTTTCTCAGAACTAACTATAAAACCGTGAATTTTAACACTCGCCTAAACTACGTTTAAATTTGCATTAATCGATTCATTTCGTCATTAAGTTGTTTCGATTGATTCGCAGGAAGCCACCCTCTTCACTCGATTTTTTCTTGCTCAGTACACATTTTACTTGTTTTTAATCCATTTTATTTGCAATCTGTTTAACTGAATACAATAAACACAAAGCCTATTAAACATATGTAAAACGTAGAGGAAGTTGGTTAAACCAAATTAAACTAAAAATTTGATTCTGGGATAATTAAGTTAAACAAAAATCTAGTATCTGAATTACTACTGCTGTGTCTTTTTCTTTTAAGTCTTCTACACTATAGTTGATGGTATAATTTCTTATTTCTGACTTAACAGTCTTCATCTATAGATCACATGCAATAAAATAATTTAGAACAAACCAAGAAGCATTATTGATGCGCCCCAACACTTTAGACTGGAATCTCTCCAGTATTTGTTACACATAAGTCCACATGGGTTTTTAAACGAGTTTGTAAATCAGCAGTTTATTGTTGAGTGATAATTCGGAATTGTTGTCAATGAATCAATACAAGTTTCTGAACTTCAATCCAAAGTACATTCTTAATGCTTTTAATGATATGTATCTTGCTACGCTTGATGCAAGCTTGCGATAGCATCCTTCAAATAGCAACTTTCCAAAGTGTCCAATTATTGCTTTGAGATATTAGGTGAAAATGCGCAATTGCAATACGCATAATAAATCTATGCGTGCAATTATTCATCTGATCGTCATTGCTGATTTAGACAAATTTAGCAATATTCCATATTTATGTTCTGTTGTTCCACATTTGCCCCCCTTTCCTGAGACAAATGCAGATACGTTTTTGTATACAAGAACAAAAAAAATCGTTTTTTTTTCAATTAGAATTTAATGTGGCAAAGGCTAATTTTAGGAGCTCGCAACAGACACCGTCACAATAAATACGTTACCAATCGACATGGGAATAACTGCCTTAATTCACCGCGTCAAGGATCCCGATTGGTAATTATAACATCAACAAACTACATAAATTCCACCTGTTAAAAGAGGAAGCTTTTCTCCAATGACCATTAAAGGAACGTCTCGCTGAAAGCGCTTGCCGATCTGGTAGCCAACTGCGTCCTACACTTAGAGGATTATTATAATTACCTGCCGACCGCTCAGCAAAGGCTCTTGGAATTGATAAGATCGTCGCGTTGGTACGCCAGCAAGTGCGCGTGTCAGATAGCGGCGAACCTGTTCGAAATCGCCAAAGACACCAGAAGACCGGTAAGTAAATGGCATAAGCGAAGGCCTCCTCGTAGAAAATGTTTTGAAAGCGATCGATCGATCGATTTTTGAGGAATTCGACGAATTGGTCGATGCTCTCCTATCGAAAACGGCCGATTACAATCGGCGCATAAGGAACGAGGCGAATCTGGCGTTGGATTGTATGGTCACCAATATACCGTTCGGCCACGCGTTTAGGGCACTGACCGCCAAAGGGCCGAACCACAAGAACGCGCTAGTACGGAAGGCGACGGTGCGTTTAATCATTTGCGCCGTCGTCCTATTGAATCCGACGATTCTGTTCAATCCTGCCAGCGGCGAAACTTTGCGTAAGCGCGTGTTGGAAGTGATGGTAAAATTTGCATTGGACAAGAATCAAGAAGTTAGGTAACGTTTCTTAAGCGAACGGTGGAAGCAACCACGATAAAATTACGTTTACGTTTCCAGAAGGTACGGTATACGTTTGTACAAGGTGTTACAAAAGGAGTCTGGTTTTACGGTTTATTTAAAGAAGTATTTCGAGAAGGATGACATAAACGAATTTATGAAAAGTGTTAATAGTATTTCAAACTCCATTATATAATAAAGGTTTTTGCTTTAACCAATTTTGCTTTGCAACTTCGCATTTGCCAACAAGAAAAACTAAACGAATGGATTATACAATACAATTGAACATAATCGATTAAAACAGTTTTTCGTTGTTTGGAAAAGGTAGCTTAACATATCACGAGAGATTTCGAAGAACCAAACAAAAGTATATTCAATTGCAAATTATTTAAAATAACATAAATTTTAGAAGAAAAAATTCAAAATTCAGTTAAAAATAATGCTTAAACTAAAGGAGGATTTGGAATCTAAAATCCAGTTTTAAACAAATGGATTTGCCAAATTTTGCAAAGATAGTTAAAGGATTAGAATAATTAGTTACTTAATTTACATTTTCCTAGCTTTTACTTCTTCAGACAAAAAAGCGATTAAAATATCAGAACGCAGTAACATACGATTGCAGATAATAAAACACATAAAGCGTTTTTATAAAACATCAATCAGTATTAAACTTTTCATGCAAATTGATTAAAGAGATTGTTTTCAAAGGGATTGATGTATAAATCGTTGGTGTATACTTTGGTTATTCGAAAGTTAATACAAAATTTCCCATTATGCATCTAGTAAATTAAGGTAGATTAGTAATAAATGTGAAAAAATACAGATCGTTGATCGATAAACATGATCCTGTCGATTATCTATTCCACGTACAAACGTTCACAAATATGGGAAAACCCAATAAATTGATGAGGTGAAAACGATGGGATTAGGAAGATCACGTTTTTTTTTTCATTTCGTTTATATAAGAAGCAAGGGAAATATAAAAAAAAGCAGCTAAAAGTTCGTTTATCATAATTTAAAACTCGTTAAGATTTAATTGCCTCTTGCTAGAAAACGATTATCGTCAATGAAAATATCACTTAATACTAATTACTTTACATTATATCTGTTTATTGTTTCGTGCTTCGTTTGGCCCACATTTAATCGTCTCCGATATGATGGTTGTATTTATTGATTATACAAGCCATTAAAACAAAATGAAAACAATATTTGATAACCGAATTGCATGAAGATATTAAATTACGGAATTTAATTTTAAATTATCGAAATCGCTCGCAAAAAAGCAACCGAAAAGAGGACGAGACATTCGGATAAGAAATCATTAATTTGAGTAGCGTGTCTTGTTCCGGTCGTTTCATAGACGAAAATGTTCCAAAAGAATCCGCATCAATCATGTGATCCTGATATTTATCGAATGACAAGAAGTCGTAAATAAAGCCCCGGAAAAAAAGAAATAAAAAAACGGAAACTAACCGGAAAACTTCCCGGATTTTTTTCTGTGTTTTCTTTCCAGTCAACGTGGATGTTGGAGTTGGTGGCGAAAGGGGTACAAGACGCCGCGATGGTGCCCGTCACTGCCTGGATCAAATCCTTCTTTTTTATTATTCTAATCCTTCCCCCGCTTTCGTTCATCGACTGATTTTTTTATTAAATCAAAAGCAGCAGTCGCTCGTGTTGTTAACTTGTAGCGATTCCTGCCCCATATTTAATCCTTCCTTAATTAATTAAGGAAATCAAATAACTGTGAGGGCATGGCCTTAATCGAGAATTCGATACTAAAGAGACCGGACTGTCAATATGCCATCGATCAAATCGACGCCTGGCGAAAGCACAAAGAACACGAACGCCAGATGAAGGTCCACGAACAAAAGCAGGTAAGTGATCTCGTATAATCTCGCCTTACAAATTTGCAAGTTAAAAATTCGATTTTAAAAGATACGGGAAATGTTCAATTCTTACTGGCCGTGGAGGAACCGTGCGGAGGACCCACGCCGTTTCAACAACGTCCATTTCGACGATACGAATCCGGTCAAATCGCGAAGAGTACGTGCGTCTGTTGGGAACTCAAACTTAAAGAAAACGTGGTCGATTTAAGGGCGTTCAATTTTTTAGAGTTATCCATCACCCAAACGTGGTTTACTGTTAGGCCTTGGTAAACCCGGTGGCGGTGCACCGATGATAACGTCGTCCGGCAGGAAATTGATTCGAACGCACGAGGATCCGATGCTGCGATTTCAATTCGGCGATTTAAGACGAACGGTCGATAATACGTTACGTTATAAAACTAGTGTCGGCGATCAATTGAGGTACAAGAACGAGTTGGGTAAGTGACACGTGGTATTATGTTAAAAGCATCGCTTTTTATGACGAACAAATTAAATTTCTATTGGTTCGTATGCCAAAAATTCGCATTTTTGGAGGAATCTTTGTTTTGTGTTCAAACTGGTTTTTCATTTATTCGCTTTTTTTTTGGTGAATTTCGAGAAATGATGCAATTCGGAAGCGCCGCATAATTATATGCACCAATCTTCACTAAAAATTATTTATTTGCTCAAGTTATTGCTCCGTAATTAATTAATTATGCAAGCAAACATTAAAGATCGATTAATAAGAGTTTAACTGTGAATTTTAAATTGCGATGCATTCATTTCTCCGGACTTGTTTTATCCTCAACTTTCGCACTTTTAGGGCAATTTTGCAATAATTGATATTAACTCATTTTGAAACCTAGACACTCGCACAACTCGCGCTCTTTTCAGCACCTTTTTTGAATCTCTGCGATCTTCTCCGTGAATGCGAGACTCGAGGAGATGAAAAGTTAAAAAAACAGGAGACACCGGAAGACCTCTTTCGCGCCAAATGTGTTTTATTAGTATTAATTTTTTTCTGAGAAAAATTGTTTTCCTTCTGACTCTCCACCGTTAACTTCTTCAATTCTCATGAAGGCAAGCAAAATTACCTGTTTAGTTAAAATTCATCGTGGAAGGTCGGTTTAAATGAGTAAATTTCACAAGAAATGTAGAAGCTAAATGAAGAAACGACAAAAACAAATCGATGTCTCTCGAAGAGAAAGCTACAATAATAATAAGTAAAGGTGAAATGACAATGGCGAACGACGTATCACTTTCAGATCTATACTGCTTCATTATTATTCGGTTACCCATTTTCATTCTTTCCAATGTTTTTTTTTTCAAAAGCAAAATGAAAATCAATCAATCGCACGTACGATTTGCAAAATTTCTGCACGTCAATTACGATGCATTCATTATTTGCAGATGAATTGGTTAAAGAGAAACAGCTAACGAAACAATTGGAGATGAAGAACGATTTGGAAAACGACTATCGAATGGTAATTAGACAAATTTGCAACAATTTAGAGAGTGACTTGATTGAAAACTTTCCCAATAACAATGGGTTCGTATTTTGTAATTTAAAGTTGATAAAAACGCCTCCATGGGGAAAACCTGGACCAGGCGGACGGGCATGGAGGCATCCCCGAACGATTGGTTTAAATTTTTTTAAGTCTTTGGTATGTTGCGAAATACTAGAGACGCGATCGAGTGAATTTCATTTAACTCGACAGTGAAGAAGCTATTCGTCCATATGCGAAATTAAATTTTGCAAGGATTAGCTTGTTGCGTCATTTGCACTCTTCAATCATTCCACTTCAACCAGCACCATCGCTTTGAGATTATTCGAAAACGGTTTCTTTTTAACTTAAAAAGAGGTCACCGATTAATTTATGCCAAAATTAAAAAAAAAACTGCTTAAAACTGTATTATGCTAATGAACCGTACAAAAATGGGACGATTTTTATTATCAACCATTTAGAATTCAAATATCAGTAGCGGATTTCATTACCATCATTCGAAAATGAAATTTTCGCAGATTCAATTTCATTACACTCGAACAACTTTCAAGCGCAAACATTTAATCGTTTCACACAAGCACTTTCAAAATAGGGTTACACGACGAACGAGATGATGACGAAGGACCCGGACTTCGACAACGAATACCGAAGGAACATCGAAACGGATTACGAAAAGTTCAAGGATTACTTACGATCGGACGAGCCGTACTTTAAACCGTACGATCCGATCAGGTATCCGGCATTAGAACGGGAACCGATCCGATTCCCGGAGCCACAACAACAGAAACCGTCGATGCAGAATGTGCGTCTGTCGCCTTTAACGAATTCGAACGTTAAGGAACGAGGAGACGAATTGGTACCGATCATCCGAGAGAAACGTACGCCGATCAAAGCACCATTGGGCACGACCGATGTTACCAGAGGAAGTATATTGCCGTAAGAAGGTGTTGATTCGTTCGTTATCGTCACATTTTCAGTTGCGAATGTGTTCTTCCAGCATCGCTAAATGGAGAACGAGGAACGGCTCGTTGTATCTCAACGATCTGGCGCAACAAATGAAATTCAAGACCGATACCACGAAGGTACGAATTATTTATTGCATTTTGGGCAAATTTTCGTATAATTTTGGTTTGTATATTCTTAGGAAACTATTTCAACATACTTAGTTTAAATTAATTATTATAATTTTATTTTAATTTATTGCAGATTTAACCGATTGTTTAATTAATTCCTAAAACAAGCCATCTATTTCGTTCAGCAAATAGTTGTTACGACATATGCGTTCGTAATTTTGCATAAATCGCCGCCAAAGCCGAGTTTTGGCTTCAAATTCTCAATTTGCACCACATAGATCATCGATTGCCTAATCAGTTTTTAATTTTAACTCTTCCAGAATCAACTCCAAAACACGCGGACACCGGCGTCCTAGTTTATTGTTACGTAAAATAACTCGAGGAATTTAAAGGAAACGCATGGAATTATTCATAAGTCGAATGATGCTTAAAGCAACACATGAAGATTTCCATTTTAGATATTTCGATTCAAATTTAAGAAACTATTGCCCGTGATCCGTTATCTTGATCTGATTCAACATCCTCATAATATGATAATTATTTTGGTTTCGGTTCCAATCTATCATTAATAGAACCTGCGTATATGAAGAGGTGAAATTCTTCTATCACGTTTATTATGATGCGACATCGTTATTAGCATAAATTATTGAAATACCCAATTATTGGTTTCAAATTTCTTTGAAAAATATTTTTATTGTCATATTCCCATTCCTATGTAATTTTAATTAATTACTAGAGAAACTTTTTGAATTAACGATTGCGTTTCATTGTCAGCTGAATTCGAATAATGTGTCTTTGTTTTTTTGTCGAAGGAAACAAAACTGAACGACAACGAGAAATCGACGAGACACTTTAACACGTGGAACAACATTTGGGGCCGACCTGGTCACGGTGCACCGAATTCGGTCGTTCGCAGAGGATGCCTCGACCGTCTTTTGTATCCGTCGATGTTACCAATTGGCGTTAATTAGTTCTAACAATTGACGATTTTTTGTAACGGTCGTAAAGATTATCTCAAGAGTATTAAACGCATAATTGCACATGTACATAATGTGATATCGAAACTTATTAACTCGTAATTTAATTTTATTTGTAACAGTTTATGTTTAATGATACCCCTTGACATTTTATCAACTTGCATGCAGCAATTAACTGTGTAATAATAAATTATAACCGTAATGTAAAAATTATAAAGTTTTCCTAAAGCCGTCATAGTATAATCAGTAGCAAACGACCTACATGCATAAAAATTGCGTCTTAAATCAAAGCCTCGAATATTGTCCCCGCTAATTCTTGGAGTTCGTGCTGTATTTGCCATTTTTAGAAGAATAGCATGATTACTCACTTATCTCTTGTAGCGTTCTTGTATTTCTTGGACACACTTTAACAATTGCTTGAAATTAAGGTAAGAAATGATTTGATCTTAATTTAAGAGCCTGAAAGAAATGCATTCAAAAGCAAATCTTATACGCGAAATTAACAGATTCATTACAGGCAAAAGTATATTTTATTAGTTGCTGTTATGATTCGCAATAACCTGGCATTTGTTTGTAATTGGGACTTTAATTTGCAATGTCCTCAATACAATTCGATGTTTAAATGAAAGAGAAACAAATGATTGTATAGAATAAGTATAAAATGAAATCGTGTTCGAGATGGTTTCATTTCCATTGTAAAGTATTACAAAGAAGCAAATGGCAAATTCTCGCAAAGTGTTCGTTTCCCACCGCTTCGACGTTAGAATCGAAACGCGCGTAAGGTAATTAATTATTAATGTGCATCCATTGAAAGTGGTTTGTTACAATGAACCATAAAAATCTTTTCCGTTGCGGTTCTTTTATCGTTATGGTAAACATGCAAGGTCTCGATGGATGAATAAATCATTGCGGATTGATTCGAAGGAAAATCAATGATCGATGATTGACGAAATAAAATAGCCTTTTATGGAAAAAGTTACTCTCCAAGAAAAAGATTCAATTTATTAAAATAAACATTATATTAAGTAAATGGAAATCGTAATAAAACATATTTTTCACTTATTAAAATAAAGGCGTGTGCCTGTTTGTTTTGCATTTTATTCTTTGACACGAAAAGGAAGTCTTAAAAAAGAAATGGAAAGAAATTGCGTATTGCGTAGAAAATGTTCGGTAACGATTAATGGGATAAGAGAAATTTCACGTGTGCACTTTCCTTTAAGTAAGATCACGAACAATTCGAACAGAAACCGGTACGAAGATATTCTCTCCGTTATTTATGATCAAATGAAAATGAAGGTGTGTAATGTGCAGGAATGCACAAAAGGGAAAATACAAACTCTAGTTTGTTACTTGACTGCACAATCTTCGTGACTTAAGACATACTCGAATCAGAAACTGAATTTTGAACGCTAATAACTAATCATCGTCATTCTGGTAAGATAGAGTTAACGTCTCGTTAACATTGTACTTTCCCAAAAGAAATTCATAATTTCATCAATAAATGTTATTGTCGAATTCCTTGTTTGTATCTTTGTCGAGATAGTGATAGATCGTGCAATAAATTTTCAAAAAAACACCAACGTTTTTATAATATATTAAACAAAAGGTCATTGCCAAGATCAACAATGTTTCAACGCAAAAGAATTCCTATCAGTATGCATGTTCGTTGTACAATAGGAAAAAAACTTTTCAACATGACGATGAATTAATCTTATTTTCTATAAACCGAATCTAGAATTAATTGCCGCACAAAAAGCGTAATTAAACCGTGCGAATTTATGAAAATTTTATTCATTCATTGCATCTCATATAAAAATACTTTATTCCCATCAAAACGATTATTACTACAATTATTTTGTAATTTAACATTGAGCAATGCTGACATTCAATCCAGTTCGCCACAAATTTACTGAATGTCACCTGTAATATTATGCCTACGCATCTAATAAAATCTTTTGTTAATAAAATTTCCTCAAAAGAAATCTTTTTCCAATCAGATTGCGCTATAAGAAACGGACTTTTCTTTTCCCGTACGTGAAATGACAATGAGGTCATCATCATCGACACAAATAAGAAAAAGAAGAACGACTTCCACATAGTTTCCGACTCCAATAATGTACAAGAGAATCTTCACCAAAAGCGTGCTCGCTGGTTCGTTTCTTGCGTTGTTATTCTTGGTCTTGTTACCAGTAGTAGTAGTCGTAGTCGTAGCCGTTGGTTCTTGAAGAGGTGTTACTGTCTCAGTCTCTTCGCTTAAACGTTGGACGAACGATCGAATCTTAATTACAAGAATCAATTGATTGTGGGTGCGGTATAGTGTGGTTTTTAGTGTAAGAACGTTTCTATTTAATAACGAAAATGTTCAGAGTAAGTGGCTTATTAATTCAAAACTATTTGATACTATTCGCAATCGGTTATGAACTTATCAATTCACGTATGCAATGGGGAAATAGGGAAATTTTCTTTCTTTAGAAGCGATCCTTAAAAGGCAATCCATTTGGAATTTAATAAAAAATCGTTTCCATGTGATTGACATGAACTTATGAGAAGGTTCCAAACGTGCCAAACATTATTCGCAACGTGATCCGCACGTTATCGGTGCCCGTTAATAATCATCTCGCTTTCTTTGGCTTTATTCGCGTTTTCCCTCGTTAAAGATCATGCTCCACTATGCACAACTAACGCTATAATTATAATGAATAATAATTCACACGTGCGCTTAACAATATTGTAATCGTATTGCCATTATTATTTTGGATAATAATCAAAGATGTTTCTTAATGCATTCGAGAAGCATGCCAACATTGTTCAGGATCTTCGCCATTTGCATATTAAATTACAATTAAATTCTTATCGATTCGGTTCAGAAATCCTCGGGCGAGTATTTTTGAAATCGGCACATTTCAAACGGAAATGCTGTCATTCGTGCGAGTGAAAATGAAGAGGACAACATTGATGAAAGTTAATTTTCATCGGGTGACCCGCTGAACTTAATTAATTTATTATGATAATGACGATATACATAAATTAGAAACAGCTTCGAGTTATTTGTGTCAGGGCCTTAAGGAAACAATTGCAGTTTTAACTTTATTCGCGTTACATCGGGATGTTAGTGGCGATAACGAAAAATTTCCAATTGCGCAAAACTTTGACCGAAATGAAAAGTCGTCTTTCAGTTAGAAACAATTATTTCCTTTTCCGATGTTGTTTGTTAAAAAAACGTTTAAAAGGAAGTTTCGGCAATTAAGAAGATGTTATGAAATTTTTTCATGCAGATACAATTGAAAACCGAAGGCAAATTGTTGCATCATTTTTTCGAAATAGTTTCTCGTCAGAATGGATTTCTGGAAGAGAGATGAGGCAATAGTTGAGCGTAGAAGAAAGACATATGTGGAGATATGATTGGTAATTAAAATGCGGCGATTCTGTGCAAAATGCAATTTAATGGAGTTTCAAGAATTTCATTACAAAATAGCATTCTTATCGATTCGAGTCGCTCCGAGTCAACTTCTAATCGTTTATTATCTCTGAATAATTCGTTTTATACGATGAACAGAAGACGATCGTACGAGAAACTCATTCCTTTTTGCATTTCTTCTTGTTACATATTCTTCTTATTTAAAGTGAAATTTTTTCGAAGCACTTGTGTGAAATATTATTAACTTTCTCCATTAAGAAAACATCTCTCTTTTTGTTTCCTTGCCAAATTAAGATTAAACGTCTCGACGACTTACTTTTTGTTCGTTCGTTGTTGTTGTTGATTCGCTTCTCAAGGGCAGGGAGGGATAAGAGAAGCTTCTCCTTTTGCTTCTTGCAATTACTCTTCTTTTTTCTCTTCTTGTCGTCGATGTGCGGTAATTGGCAAAAGTGAAAACAGCAATTTCAAAATTCGTCATATCAATAATTCATGTACCTGCAGAAGAGAAAAATTCGAAAATAATTTAATGACTTCAATTTTCTTCTTAGCTTGCTTGTATCGAATGAAATAAGAAACATTTTGGGTTTGATGTTTACATTAGAAGAAATTTGCTTAAGTTTAAATATTTGAGTTAGTAATTAACTGCATGTTATTCTAATGGAGTTGTTACTCTAACGGAGTATTCGAGAGGAGTGATTAAGTTTAAATTTCTCTCTCTATCTCTCTCGCGCACTTTGTCATTAGGCTTTTCGTTAAAACAATAAAGAAGGCGTCAAAATGAGCATCAAATTGTAACTGAGACTCTCACTTTTATTCGTTCTTATTGTTAAAGTAAAGAATGGTGAAAAGGATATGAGAAAATTAGTGTTATTGCAATTTCTAAATAAAAGAGCATCAAAAACTTTTTCCGCATCTATTTTGGAACGTTATCAATGAACTCTGGGAATTACAGTCATAATCACTTTATGTTTAATTCCGATTTGCAAAATAATAATAATAATAATCATCGCACTTTCTCGTCGTACATTTTCTAATTCTACAATTATTACGCGGCGACATTTATTTAAAGTAATTATTTCATTATATCAAGATAATTACTGTTAAAAGTTGAAGAGCAACGTGAAATTAATCGGATTGTTTATGGGTTCTTCAAGAAAGAAGCAACTTTTTTCCAACGTTAAATAACATGCAACAAGAGAAAGTAATTAAAAGAATGCCATTAACGAAGAATTTTTACGGTTTTTTCCTTCATATCTTTCTTGTTGCACTTATTGAACCAATTAACTTAACTCGTCTGACTCTCTATTGGCGACGAGATTTAAGTGCAAAATGCGATCATTTAAAATTACGCGTGCGTGCTTATTTCAAAAGAAACGGATATTAGTCTTTATCCGGTTTAACTCTATTCAATTAACCCCCGCTTATTTATAATTAGTCACTAATATTTCATGTAGGGTCACGATAATAAAACTTCAAAATGCAGTAGCAGTAATAAAATATGCGTCATTGTGAAAAATGTTTCCTAATAACTGATTCGTGTTTCTGCACAAACATTTTATAAGCAAAGACCCGCACAAATTTTCTTTGTAGGCGCAAATATCGATGAAATAAAATTGTGCGATTTATCGTTATAAGTAACGTGACCTTTCGGAGAAAGTATAAAGAAATTTTTATGCAATTTATTTATTATTTTATTTGTAAATTGATCCGTATGAGATTCCGCCCGCGGGACAACATTGACCTACTAAACCATCCTCGATTTTTATGTTCCTAATTCTCAATGTTTTCGTTTCGTTCTGTTTCAGTTACATCATCTAACCATCTATCTGTTACTCGTAATATCGACGAGTGCGGCGAAGGACGAAAGTTCCGTTAACGAATTGGATCCCATCACATCGACATCATCGTCGACCAGTGTCGACCCAAAGTTACGTAGGGCCCTATTGAAAGCGCTCAGCGATTTGCAGAACGAGGGCGAGAAAACGCCAACGAAACAGGAGGAAGACGCCGGCGACAATAACAGTCAATTGTCAACAATAGACAAAGTGCATTCTACGTTAACGGTGGTCACCGCTTCCGAAGATCGTAACGTGTCATCGGTGGTTGAGACAACCGGAACCGAACCGTCGAAACCGTTGGTGGTCGTTCAGAAGAGCAACGGCATCCAACAGAAGCCGATCATTCAATACGTGCTGCCGACGAATCACCAACCGTACGATCCGTTCAACGAGACCATCTTAACGAGCGCATCGAGCAGTTTCGAGCCGAAGGATTCCCGCAGCGCGTCACATTCGAATTCCATCACGGACGAGAGAAAATTTGTTGGGTCGAAGGCCGTCGAAACGACGACGGTGACGACGACGTCGTCGACGGAGGAGAGCGAGGCAAAAGTCGAGGACGTGCAATTTTTCTCCGCCCCGCTGGTGGCCGCCTTCACCGTCCACCAGGACGAACGCGGCTTGCCGAAGAGCGTCGTGCCAATTTACAAAACGAGCGGCAATCATCAAGTACCGACGACGCATCAGCAACGGTACGCCAAACAACAAGAACAACTGAATTTGAAGCAGGAGGAACGGCAGCAGCACATTGCCCTTCAAGAGAAACAAAAGTTGCTCGAGCAGCAGTTGGCGAAACTGCAACAGCAAACGTTGCAACAGCAGAGCTTGCTGTTGAAACAGCAGCAGTTGTTTCAGGAGCAACAACTGAAGTTGCAAAAGCAATTGCTGCAAAATCACAACGCTAACAATAACAATCAATTGACGACGAATTTTTTCAATCCGACGTCGGCCACCGGTTTATCGGGCAATCGGCCGTTTGCACCGGTCAAAAGTGCGGACAAACAACGGCCGATCGACGCGCCATTCGACGCGTTCTTGCCGACGACCGTACCGACGCCAAGTTTCTTCGGCGGTTTCGCGAATCTAAGACAAACAACGTCCAGACCGATCGGCAACTTAATACAGAAATCCATTAGCGGACCGGCTTCCTCGACTGTAATCACCAATCAGCCAAGTTTCCACAATCAAGCGACTTTCGTCGACAGGCCAAACTCGTTCGGTGGCCCGCTGACGAATCACTTGCCCACCGCGGCTCCACTCTTCAATAATAATCGATTCAATGGGCAGCATTCGCAATTCAACGTCCACCAACACGGGCAACCGCCTCAAAGTGCTTTAGTCTCCTTCCAACCGAGCATCGCGTTGACGTCGTCGCAATCGTTCAACCAGCAACCGCTACATCAACAGCCGCAATTAACGCCGATCAATCAGCAATTGCCGATACGAAACTCGATCGATTTCAATAGGAACCCGTATTTCAAGACGCAACCATCGCCGATCGATCATTCCTTGTTAACATTGACGCCGCCGAGCAACACGCTGATACAACCGAGCATCACGCCGACTCTCAGACACGGTAACCGCGTGTTCCGTCACGAGGCCGGAACCGGCAACTTTTTAGCTAACAACAATCAAAATTTCAATCAACCGCAATATCGACACGCGAACCGATTCTTTCGATCGAACGATAACAATTTCTCGTTCAAAACGAATCCTTTCGGTTTACAGCCGCCGGCAATCAATCGACAATTGAACAATCTCCTGTATCAGTCCGGCGTGAGCGGCGGCAGACCGAGCGAGGATCTGAACATCGTCTCCAAGATTTTGTCGTATAACGTCGGCGAAGTGGACGATTTGTATTTCGACGCGTCCGGCAAGACGGAGAAACGCGTACCCGCACCGAAAGCCGTGGCGTCGACGCACCGATAATCGTTGCGAAGGATAATTATAATATGAAAGCGATAACTTTTGGTTTGTACAGCAAAAGAAATTATCTAAATGTACGAAAAGTTTATTGACACGACCCGAGCATTGTTGCAAAATTCTATAGATAAACAGTTGAATTGAAACACAAAATATATGTTGAGTATGATATTTAAATTAATGTCTAGGTTATTGTTGTGTTTGCGTTGTATCTTTTAAACGAAAATTAATTAATATTTATTTTTATTTTAATCTAATCGACTGATTTGTTGAACTGTTGAACGTTAAATATTTGACATCGAAAGCCAAGCGATCTGACGTGATCCAGTTAGATCTTTTCTCGTTCGAAATTGATTAGATTTCGGCGTTACATGTACAAAAACAGTTTAAAGTCTAAAAGTGAAGAATGCCATCGTTTTTGGAGCAATCAAAAGCTTCATCCAAAAATGTACTCCTTTTCTTTCGTAAAACGTAAGGTAACAAATCTAACTTTATTGTAAGGTAATTAAATAATTTGATTAATACAGAATTGAAAAATTATCAGGCTTCGTTTATTGCATCTAAATTATTAGATATTGGAAAGCAAGATATTAATCTAAAAAGAAAAACAAAAAGCACCTTCTGCAAAATAAAAACGAATCCAATTCCCTAGTCATAAGCTATTTAATAAAGCGGCTAATCCTCAAATCATCATTATCACTTGTACCGTTCTTTTTCAACACAACAGTTGTCTTTCTTACTTCTTAAAATTATTGAGAATACATTTCTCATAAGTATAATTAATTAATCACGTGCGACGACTTCCATCCAATAACTGGGTATCGACAGCACGATGCCCGGTACCAAATTGTCCATGTCCGGTTTTGGGTAGTTTTCCGGCGTTTTGAACGTGAAATGCTGCATCAGGCCGCTAATCAACAGGAACATCGTGTGACGTGCGAACGTTTCGCCGGCGCATAAACGTTTCCCTTGAAATCAAATCGAAAAATTATTCGATTTTAAATGGGGTAATACTAATCTATAAACGAAAGAAATGGATTCACCTGCGCCGAAGCCGAGCGTGTAGTCCTTCTTCAATAGTTGACCGTTCGCGTCGAGCCAACGCTCGGGCAGGAACCGTTCCGGATCCTTGAACAGTTTCGCGTCGAAATGTACGGACGAGACGCACGGATACACGAAGGTGCCCTGTGCGAAATGCGAATCGTGCGAATCGGTCGGTAACTTATGCGAAATACAATACTTTTGGTATGAAGTAGCCGGCAAGTTCCGTGTCGGCGTTGGCTCTACGCGGCACCGATAACGGCGTGATGCTGTTGATTCGTATCGACTCCCTGATGGTGGCTTCCACGTATGGCATGCTGCAAACATTCGCAAAAGAAACGAAGTCAGTGGAAAATATGAAGCGAACGATTGTGAAAAATTTTTTGTTTACTCTTTTCGATCGTCCAAAGTCGGCAATCGCGCTCTGCCAACCACCCTGTCGATTTCCTCTTGGATCTTCTTCTGAACGTCGGGATTGTAGATCAAATAAGCGAAAATGTAATTGATCGTCTCGCCGGCCGCTATCGGCGCGGGAAACATGAAATCCAACACCGAATACAGCAGCTCCTTCTCTATCGAAATAATAAGTAAAGTTTCCAAAGTGTACGTTTCGGACAATCGCTCCATCTAACCTGACACCGAAGTATCCGTAATGCCGTCGGCTTTCACTTTTTCCAATTCCTCCAGATAAATGTCGATGAAGTCCCTCGCGTAGCCGCTGATGAAGCTTCGCTTGTGCTCCTCGATCTCCGCCTGGAAATTGCATTTGCTTGTTTCGCAATCGTTTGCAAATCGAGAACGTGTTTACCTTCAAGAAATCCAACATTGGTTTATTGTCGTATACGGCCGAATGGATGCCAAAGTAACCGGGCGCGATGTGTTTCAACCACGGCGTCAACGTTATCGCGTTACCAGACGGATCCGCGGATCGGATGAATTTCATCTGCGTCCGCACCAGTTGCCGCAACTTGAAATAGTCGTACCTCGTCGCCGTCAGTATTAAACATATCAGATTCATCAAATGGCCCTGATAAACGTCCGGCACTTTGACGATTCCTCGTTTACGGCACACGTCCTTCGAAAGAACCCAATGTTATCCAGGGTCCGATAGAAAAACCTCCCGCATTTTTAGCATAAAATACAAGGCTATCGGTAGGTACGTTTTGAATTTTGTTCTTCTTCAAAAGACGGGGACTTTTGTGTCATTTTATGTTAATTGCGAGAGGTTTTTCTACCGGATATTTGCGAGTATAATCATCTGCATGCAAACACTTACCTCATTTTCTGCGGTCGGTTCGCTGGTGAATAACTCGATTAAATTTCGAATTTCGCCTTCGGTGTAATCCTCCACTTTGAACGACCGACGACCGAATCCGAAATCGCGCATATTTCTTAAAGCCAACCATCGCTGTTCCTTCCAATTACTGCCAAATATCACACCTGGCAAATCACCTTCGCCTCGCACTTTCAGCACTATCGATTCGGATCTCGACGTGAACTCGTCTCTGGTCAGTACGGCTTTGCATAATTCGTAACTGAACGTTGCCACCGCCGGAATGTCCCCCATGTAGAAACCCAAAATTGGCACATTGTACTTTTTACCGAAATATTCCAGCGCCTTGTGAAAGTAACGCCAATTTTTCCACAACAAAATCCAATAGCTACCGTAGATTGGTAATCTTGGCAAACCTAAATTTGGATTAATTAATTTCAGTTATTAGCAGCGATTTTGATTCGATATACCTGGCGGAAAATTAGGATGCCGTCTTCTAGATGCTTTAATAAAATAGAGGATTAACAAAATCACCAATATCAAAAATAATGTGGAGAACGCGATCATTTTAAATGTCGCAAATGTAACACGATTTGCTACTCGGAACGCGATTAAAGTAAAAGTGAAGGAACTTTAAAGTTGTCGTTCATTATGTTTAATTTTATATATAATCATTGACCTATTTCCAAAATGCATAAATAGAATATCAAAGAGAAGCGATAAACTTTTTTCAATGATAATTGTCCGTAGTAATTATCATTAATCTTTGGTATTCCACATAAATACAAGCACCAGTAAATGTTTGTATATAACTTTTCCTTTTCCTGGCTCAATGTGAACCGGACCGACACTTGAATTCTGAATGAGAAAATGCATGGAATTTAAATCGATTTTCAATGATTTTTTAATAATTATTGTAAAAATCATTGCAAATAATTGAAATTTCACGGACACAGAAATATAAGATCACTTTTGAGAATTTTAAAGCATCTGAAAATGTTTAAGGATGAACTTTTTGTATTATGTCCGGTAATTGCTCAGGATTTTGACAAAAAAAAATTATAAAAAGCTTATTGAAATCGCATATTTCGTCGTTCTGAAACCGATAATATTGTTTCGGTTCAAATTGAAGCCAAGAAAAAACTCATCCTCAAGAATCATATTTATGTTTCACACCATACGTTGTAATCAATTTTGCCCTAAGAAATAAGAAAATTAGGGAATATCCTAATCTCCATTTTAATATTAATGTAATGTTGATTGCCTGCTATTGAATTAATTAGCTCTCTTTCTGCCATCTGTGAGTAAATGTTTCCACTTCAAGCTGTCAAATTGTCGTTATTTTCATTTCATCACAAATTATAAATTTCATCGTATGTGCACTACAATAAAATTTAATTAAATAAGCCCAAGCTAATTGTTTATGATTAAGTAATATAGGTATAGCGTTATTTCAATAGTAAAGACAATAAGCACAAACTACTGAAGTTACAAACAGGTGATGGTTTTGTCATATGATTTCATTTCTGAATTACGGATCGAATTATAGCAAAAATTATTTATTATTAATATTTATGCGTATTAGAGTACGTTTTGAGGATTGTGAGTAAGTCCCCGAAATAGCAGTATGACAAAGAATATGTGCCAACAGTGAAAATAGACAGTTCATTAATTGATTGTCAAGTGTACATGGATGGATTGTTAACAAGATAATCGCAATATTTTGAACAGTGTTGTTTGATGAATTATTATTTTTATCCATAATTCTGTGTAACAATATCCAGTTGTAAGTGAAACATTGTGCAATGGAACATATAGGAAATCATGAGGAGCCTTTAAGAATAGCATTGGAAATGCTAACAGAAAGATGTAAGAAATTTGAACAAAGAGTTATTGATGTAGAAAAAGAAAACGCTAGGTTGAAATTAATATGTAGTAGAACAGATGATACTAGAGATTCGTTAAACGAGTTGGATACACTAAAACAGAAAAATGCCCAGTTACGTGAACACAATACACAATTGAAAAGTAACATACAAATGGTTGCAAATGAGAATCGACAATTATGGGCAAAGTTAACAAACCTAATGGAAGTAAATGAAAAACTAGGATCTAAGTTAAGCAAGATAAATGATTCAATTGTTAAGCATCATACTAATATGACAGAATCTATACATACTACACCATTAATAAGGTCAAAAACATTTACACAAAATGACTCACATTCAAAGTATCAACAAAAGAATATTGTTGATGAAAATACTAAAATTAGTTTAGAATTAGAAGATATATCTTTGAAACTTATATCGAACATAGCTAAAGAAAAGAATGAATTGGAAGCTCAATATAAAGAAATGGTTGAACTTCAAGGAACTGAATCCTGTAATGCAGGGTTTGGTTTTGCATATCCAGGAGATAACTTAGAGGAATCAACTTTAGAAGCTTTAGAAACACATGTAGATGATATGAAATTAATTAAAGAGACTGTCATGAAGCAAAAGGAGATGCTGTTATATAGTATAAACAAACTTAAGGAGCACACAGGTACAATTTAAATTTGATTTTCTGAAATACATATATTATTCTAATAATGCCTTTGATTTCAGTTGAAAAAATATGTCAAGAGTGTAAGGAAAGGGAGTTGGAAAAAGAAGTTGTAATGAGTAAGGACATATTAAATAAGCATCAAGAGTCTTATTTAAGAGATGATTATAAATTAGCTGAAAATACAAACAATAAGGAAGATAATAAGTTGATGTGTCCCATGTGTTCCAAAATATTTCCTAAAGAAACACAATTGTCTGAACTGGAAAATCATGTTGAACAACACTTTTTAACAAATGAGGGTATTAATAATTTTGTGGTAATATGATGTTATAAATATTATAATTCATACAATGCCCAAATGAAATTGATTCGTTTTAGATAATGGACAAAATAGAATTACATAATGACATTTAGTGTTTTAAAAGGAAATTATGTAATGATATCTGCATAGATTCGGTTGTTAAATTTATGTTAATATATTTTTGACTATGTATGAAACTTATAGTATTTTGTTTCAAAATAAATATTTTTTATAGGTCTTGAGATTATTATCCTTGGAGCTGATCCAAGAACTCCTCTTTTGATTTTAAACTTTCATGACTAATGTTTGGACATGCAGAAATGAAACAAAATTTTAATTACCATTTATATTACACCATTATTATAATGGTACACATAAATATTAACTTTTCAGCCTAATTGAGAAGGTTTAATGTCACTAGTGGTTGCAGGTTTCTGTGTGGTTTGTTGCAGCAAATTCTTGCTGAACCAATTTGGTCTTGCCTTTTTCATTTCAACAATCCGTTTACCTTCCCAATACTCGGATGGTTTATCATCTTTTTCACCATCATAAACAACAACCACTTCTTTATCCACTGGTTCTAAACCAAGGTTTTCTTGAATTTTATCTTGCATCGCTTTAGTCTCATCCATAACTTTTTGATAACATGTAGCTAAAAGGAGCTTCATAATGAATTTTAATGAATATTTAACGTTATTACAAAAACATACGACATAATACACCGATTTCATGGTCGCCACCACAAACGTTACATGTCTTCAGATTAGTTCTTGGCAATAAATACCATGGAAGAGCAAATTTTCGTTTCAACCTCTTTTCAATCGATCTCCTGCTCTTAGGCACGGCCCACAGAAATCCATCTCCTATTATGTCTTTTAATGAGAAATTGTGTTTAATACTTTGTCGATTTTGATTTGAGTCGATTATTGCCATGCAAAGGGCATCTGTCAAAATAGAAATAATTTAATGAGGTTATGTGCGGGATCTATCGTAATTTTTAGTGTGTGAATTTTTATTTCGTAAAGTGCATTTCAACCCAAGCAGTTATTATGTAATGTTCTCAATATTAGTTTACCTGGAGGGAACCTTCTACCCCACAACAACGTGAATAAGTTCTGTTCGAGGCATCGTACAGCGTGATTAATACGATTTAACATTGACAACATAGCCATGTGATTATTACTTTCTTGCTCGACAACATATAAAATATACCTGCTTCTTCTACTCCGCTCTCGTCAGTCTCTTATATATATATTACAAATATTTTCTTTTAATTTTTAACTGTAGTGGGATTTACTCTACTACTCCCGGTTTAGTTTTTAACTTGATTGTGTATCGTATATTGTACAAGCGGAAAGTTTAACAATGAGGTGTTTCTTTGATTCGCGTCTCACTACGGTTCTGACGATGGCCTGTTTAAGTTCGGGTAGTAGACTATGTGCTCGGGTGAATGGAAAATTGTGTCAGTGGGAACAATTTAGAAGAAAATCTAATTATGTGCGCGGCAAAAGTAGTGATTTTCAATCAAAATTCAGGAATATCCTGAAGGATTTTAAGGTAAGAATATATCTAAATCTTTTTCTCGAGTTTCTCGACGCTTTAGAGCGAAAAATCTGAAAAATAGAAAATCGCGCATTCATTTAACGAGAGAAAACTGACAGAAAAATACTTCAATTCTAAATTAAATTTGCCATATGATGGCAATAAAATCCTATTCAACGTGTTTATATGTATTTTTTTAAATATTAATTCTTTCTTTCTTTTTTGTTCGTAATTAATTTGTACAACTTTCTCAATTACAATATTAACTTTCTTCAAAATGCGTTCATTTTCACTCGAAGAAAGAGAAAAAAGTAATAAACATCGCGCTTCGAGCGCATCCGAATACTCTGCATACTTTTCTATTGAAAATGCAATTACAATTAGATCTAATTAAATAACATTATCGTTAATCTAAGTAAAATGGGCAAAATCTATGACAATTCCATAGATTGGCTCTCGTTGGTGTGCTATTTGTTTAGCAGATAGAAAAGTGATTGGTAAAAAGTGAAAAGAAATTATAAATTTTACTCGCGCAAATCGTAAAGCGAGCAAAGTTTAAAATTAGATTGTACACTTTAACAATTATTCAAAACAAATTAAAACGATTGTAATAATTGATAACTTCAATTTCAGTTTAATAAGAAAATAACGTAACAATGTTAATTGCTTAAATTTTAAAGAATGTTAAAAATGTCAAAGGGCTTTCAAATATCGCTGCTCACAATAATTGCGATTAGGGATTTTCCGCTTTTTCTTTGGGTAATTTTCATGTGCGCACTTGCACGAAATAGTTGACAAAAATATTATAACTTTCACATAATTGGGATCGTTTTCTTTAGGGCCATTATTTACGTTTTTGCGATACAGAAAGAACGAAAGAACTGAAAATTGAATAGAAAACGTTTGAATTGCTTCGATTATTTAACTGCGAATTGTAATTATCGCAGTGAATTTTGCGTTTACATTGTAATCAAATTCAAAGTTGATCAAACTCGATTTTGTTATTCCGTTAACGCTGAAGATTAGAAGACCGCCGAAGAAAGGGAAATCTATTATACATCGAGAGAAGCAATCAAGTTTGAGCGAAAAAAGTATTAACGTTAAGAAAAACGTCACGATACTTTCTACACTTTTGCTCTATTGCTTTTTAAATTATTAAACGAACGGGCCCGTTTACTTTTATTCGCCACATCCAATTAACATTATTATTATAAAACGGGATGTCGAATGCGCCCCATTATAATTGTGCGTGCGGCAATTATCGGGAACAAATTAAGTTTGTACGAAGTCGCGAAATTGATCCAATTAGCAATTGTGCGTTTCCTATTACGCACATTATTTAATGTTAAATTTAATAATTGGTATTTAATGAGACAAACAATTATGAACAAAAACTAAATGAATAAAATGAAATATGTGTACGTTTGATGTTGAGAGAGGTGAGAGTGGCCTTGGTCTATATGGAAGTGGGTCAGGTGTTGCTTTCTTCAGTCGTTGACCAAAAGAATACACGCGATTACTGGCCATACTATTATTTCTTTTTTGTTTCGTATAAATATCCCATTTTGAAATTGAATGTTTCCCAAAAAGTTTTCAAATTGGAGAAGAATATTCTTGTGGCAAACTGAATAAATGAATACGAATTAGTCGGACATGTTTGGAAAGAAAATAATGAACGGTGGTGATGAAAGGAAGATGCGGCACCAGCACCAACCAGCAGCAGCAGCATTATTATTATTATCTCGTGGTATTTTATGCTTATGTTATTTTTCCAACTTTCACACATAATGAAAGCTCTTTAGTTTTCTTGAATCGAATTGAATAACCATTTAAAACAAAAATGTTTATAAACAATTTTCACCTGCTTTCCGAACTAACAATGGGATTCTTGTAATCTACAAAAATGAAATTTCTTCTTTCGTTTCTCTCCTCGTTACAATCAACGAAAATATTATAAATTAGAGTAAAATCTCTAACGGGTAATTAAAACGATCCGATAGGAAAGCGAACGGGCTTGATTTTACTTTCTTCTGATTTGTTCACCGTTTTGCAATTTATGAATTTTTCCTTATTTTCTTCTCTCCGAATATGTTTGCGACACTCGTCTTTCAATTTTATAGGTGTGTTATAGGGTTTCTTCTTTACTAATCGAACAAAAAATCACTTTCACATTACGAAGCCAAATAGCTCCCGGCCACTCCACCACAAAAAAAGTAAATTCATTCAACATTTGCCTCATCGTAAAGATTCAAAACAATTAATAAATATTTCGTTGAGATCATTATGTAGTAAAGAAATTTGACCTTAATAAGTACGTTGCAAATTAACACGTAGCAATATTCATAGCGATTTTTAAGGTAATCTTGACGAAATTGCAAAAAAGAGCGAAAATTATTAGCAAATTAGAAATTTATTGAACCGCTAGAAAATAATTTTCAAGGGTAAAATAATGAAACAAAAAGAAGTTTGTGTTTCGTAGGCTTCCACGTTATTTCACTTCGCATATTAAGCAAACGAAAAGAAAACGAAAGCTTTTCTATTCGCCACATGATATTTTTTGTGGATTGCAATTCGAATAGAAATAAAAAGGATCATGCACTGAATAAGATATTATTAAGAAACGGCAATTTTAATAATTAGCTCACCTGCCAGACAATGAAATTCAACGGTGTAATAACATTTAATAATCCATTGTTTCTATCAAATAATAAAATCGCCGTTAATTAGCTTAAGAAATACGCGCAATGGATAATCATGATTTTTTATTTTATTTTCAAATGTAAACCGAATGTGTAGAAATTATGCAACATTAAATTTCAAATGCATTCATAACGTGAACCATACGTTGTTTATGTAATTATTTAGAGCATAATGTCAGTAATGTTGCAGCTTTTTCATTGCCTTTTTTTCTTGCTTATTAACTTTATTATATTCGTTTATATAAAATATGGTAATCAAAATGTTATCGACTAATTAATACAAGGAAAAAAGAGAAATTGCTAAAGTATAATGAGATACTCATTATTAAATTAGTTACCACGACTTGTTGGTTGCATACGAATTTTAGTTTAATTAAAAACTTGCATAATTTAATTTTGTTGGTGAATCTTGTGCGTATCGACTTTTAATCATTAGAATTTCGCGTATGTAGCTTTTGATTTATTAATCATTGTTTGATGAAAATTTCGAGCATGAATTGATTATTTGTTGTTAAAAAAGAGAAAAATAAATACGAAGTAGAAAGGACTTTGATATCTTTGCGATTAATTGCTGCGATAAGTTGGCTAATATGTGGGAAAATGAGACTTTCTTGTTTTATTGTTAAACGCTTGAATGCTTTATATTAATCAACTGCTCTTCATTATTCGTATAGTATTTCTTGTTTGAAAAAGTTAGAATTGATTATTATCGCTCATTTCCTCTAAAATTCTAAGCAAGTCGCAAAGTCAAATGCGCAGCCCGGTTCTTTAAAAAGAATTAAAACAAATATGAAAGTTATTCAAATTATGTATTTATATGCAAGTTTTCCAAATAAAACTATTAATGATTAAGTAGGTAATAATCGATTATGTAAAGCCTTTATTTTCAAAAATCTCCACAATACTACATTATCAAAGAAGTAAATAAACAAACAAAAATATAAAAAGGAGATGTTTATTTCAAAATTATACACAATTGCAAAATACCAATAGCTCGAAGCGTTGGTTATGTGCAATTCGAAATATTTTACATACAAATGATTGACAAACAAAAAAAGTAAAAAAAAAATTAAATGATAATTTTAATTAATCACCTATGCGTCATTTATTTTTTCGTTTTTGGTAGTAGTGAAGTGACCGAACTTTGATAATGTTCGTGTTTTTTTTGTTCATAATTCTTTTATGATTTAAAAGATTGCATTAAATAGCAAAAAACGACGTCAAGTTAAACAGGAACAAGATTTTTATTAGCGAAGCTTTTTTGCATATCGTTTATGGAATGCTTTTATATTTTACGGCCAAGGCCAGGTCAGCGAAAAATCTAGTAGATCTGGATAAATTTAATTGCTTAATTAGAGGAAAACATAATTATTATACGCGAAAAACGACGAATATTCCGCTGTAAATGGACTATTACTAGCGGATCAAAGCGTCATAGTACTATGTTTACGACATAATTGTTGTTACAATATTCTGTTTTTTTGGAAACGAAAATGATACTTGGAAATGTACAAGAAACGCATTAGCGTTGTCCACAAAACATCTCGCAGCAATTACCATTATGACAACGAAAACTGTTTTTGGGCAAATTCTTATTGTTATCAACAACGACATCAATAAAAATGAAATTTAATTAAATGTTAATTTTTTTAAAATGTATTTTTATCTTCTATTCATACGTGACAGGCAATGAAATTTTCATAAGGAAGCCATAATAGTTTTCTACTTCATAGCGTCGGTGAGAAAAGTACGTGCCTTGTGTTATTTAGCAATCTAACCAAAATACCTGCGATGTTCGTCTTTTCTCTTTCGAAATGCGGTTTTCTTGGATGTCTCAGGATTTCTCGCTTTTTTTTGAACTCCAAACATCTTGAGTCGCGTAATTGGCAATGATGTATTAATAATTTACCCTGATTCTTATATCGAGGTGTACAACTTTCGTGTGCGTATGTTATTTAAAATTCGCAAACATGTGACTCTCAATTTCGAAGGCTAAGCGCAAAAAGGGACATTAAACCAATTTATTTTTGATTGCGACCAGAAAAATATTTGCAAATCAGTAAGATAAATTAAAATAATCGATAGTACAATTTAGGGAATTAATTAATTTTCTACGAAAGTAATCAGATGGATTAATTGAAAAAATACGTAATTTTTATTGAAATTACTAAAATCGATTTCTTCCATGATTTGCAACTTATAAAACGTCCAAGCTCCATTGATGATTATTGCTACCAATTAGAATCGCTTTTGAAAATTGCCGCAATTTTACGGTTTCGTTTCGTTTTTACTTTTCTTTAATTTCGCATTGTTCTCATTCGATTTTCGCATACAACAATGTAGTAGTTCTTGATGTTCAACAGACAACGTTAATGGCACACGTTCATTCGAATGTGACTGCGTAACAATTATACCCAATCGTATCTGCTATTTGGTATTCTGCATCGTCTTTATTTATTGTTACAAGATCGGTTAACGTAATTTAACGATTGTTGTGCCGTCTTTCGATTTTGTAACACTATTGTATAACGTACGATTCGTTTGTTTTGCACTTTTAAGATGAACGCAAACGACTTCCTGCATCGTCCAATAACGCACCGATTCTTACTTCACGTGCAATTTCATCTAATTGATCCCCATAACGTTAAATGATTTATAATGGCGCGAAAGGTGATTTTATTGAACATTACATAAAATGCATTTTATTATTGACGTCAGTTTTCAATTGCAATGTATAACAATTCCCATCGTATCGCAAATTAATGTAATATTATTGCAATTATCGATATGCAGTCATTCCCCTCTTACGAAACCACTCTCTTTTCCTCGGTTTAACGTATAACTCAAGAATATATGCTTAAACATAAATTTACCCGTTTCATAGACATACTTATTTAATATAAGGCAAGAATTATGCTTAAAAGTGGAATTTATTTCAAACAAGATTTTTGAACCGATTTTCCCGATCCAAGAAGTGAAATTGATTAGAATCCAATTAATTTCCTTATAGCATCATCAATGTTCAAGGCGCGTTTGGTCCCCTAATTAAAATTCAATCACAATCGGGCACCTGCTTGAAATCGTTCCTGCTCGGTTAATAAAAATAAAAGAGAGAAGCGAGTCGTAATGTATTGAAAAATATAAATACAGAAAAAAAAACAATCTATTATAACCCACATTTCTGAGGTCTTGTTTGGAATGTGAAAGTGAACCCGGCTCTCGTTGTTGTCGTCGTCGTTGTCGTCGTCGTCGTCCGTAGCTGTTCTTTGTCGTTGTAAATGGCATGTGCACGGTTTTTATAATGAGATAAGAACAAGGAATAATACTCATCAAATCCGTTGTTGTTGCTTCGGTAAAGATACGGATGAAATTAAGGATGATTGAGGGAATCGTGAAGAGAAAAGTTTGTTGAACGATTTTAACTGGCGCACAAACGCAATTCGTTGCTACTTCCGGTTACGGTATAAGAAACAGGAAATTTAATTTTCATTCAGTCTTCGATTGAGGTACGATTTACTTTTTAGATGCGATTGTAAAATGGCAAAAATCGTAGAAAGTTATATCTGGGTCAAGTTGCTAAAAGTTTGTCCTATTAACGAATAATCGTTTCGGATGGATTTCTTTCTCAAGTGCAATAAAATAAGAATTAACAAATGTTCACTGTAGGTCATTTATTATTGTCATCAGATTCCAATTAATTTCTTATGGCGTTTATCTCTCGAAACGTTTCATTCACTTTTACGTTTAATTTATTTCTTATGTTTACGCAACCATTTCGATTTCTTTACTAATATCCATCTAGCATTCTGTATAATTAATTAATTGTGAAAAAAAAACAAAGATCAAAAGAATGATTATAATCGAAGAGAAACTTGTTTCGTTTGGTTGTGGAGGTTTAATTACAAAATTCTCAAATTCAATTAAGTCATGTTCGGCAACATATCAAAATTCATATAGCCTATAAATTTATACAGAGTGTTAAAAAAAGTGTCACAAACTTCAAAGGGTGATAATATGGCCCAAGATAAGCAGAAAAGTGTTAATCAGCATGTGGCCGAAAATGGACGGTTTAGGAGTCAAGAAGGATTTTGCAACTTTTCTATTTTTACAATTATGAGCAAAAAATGCAAACTATGAACAAAAAGGCAAAGGAAAAATAACTCGAATAAGGTGATCAAAGTGCCTTGCTTCCATTTCACGAAAATTTCAGCGAAACTTCGTAAAACGGTCACAAACGTCTTGATATCAACTCCAAACTCTGTAGCACAAAACAGCTGTTAATTACGATATGAAAATGCAAGTTTTGTGAATGAAAAAGCGAAAACTGAAGATTTGCTGCAAGAAAGTTCAATCCTCCGTATCTTCGAAACGGTCCATTTCCAGCCCCATGTTCATTAAGACTTTTCTGCTTATGTTGGGCCATATTATCACCCCTTAAAGTTTGTGACACGCTGTATATTTTTAGGTTGAACGGAGACAACAAATAGCAATTTTCCAGTTTGATTTTTCCAGATTTATTACACGTATATCAGGGCGTTGATTGCATTTTCAAAAGCTGAAACTGCATAGATATGATCTTTTTTTTTCATTTCCATGCATGCTATCTACTAGGTATTTTCTATCTGTTGAATCTAACATTTCGTTTTGGATCTAAATGATGAAATTCATATGATACCTTGAAAGTTTGTTCTAATTGAAAGCAAAATAAAAATTAATATCACCAAAAAAAAAAAGTACTTTGCATTTAACGAAGTGAACGTACGACTGTGATTTATATAGGTTAAGAATAATCATTAAAAAGTTAAAATAAAACGTATGTAAACACACGCCGATCATTTTGCAATAGATAATTAGCTTCCACATATCTGTTTCTTAATTTAATCATTTTTAAAAATACACTTATTTTATTGGTGTAACTCTTGTTTCTTTTCCTCAGATAATTAGTCAAAACAATATACTGGGACCAGTGTCGATAGCGCCGGACATACCGATATCGACGTCGACTGCCAACACGACGACAGCACCGTCGTCGACGTCGTCCCGTTGGCATCCTTGCGATCGACCGGAAATGACATTAACGGCAAGAAATTTCGCGACGTTGAGTACGCAACAGCCGGGTTCGTTACCGGAATACCAAATGGATCCCTATCATCTTTTAGAGGACGATCTGAAAGACGTTTACACCTACATTAGACAGGTGCGTTATACCGATCATTTATTATTCCTGCACGTTGGCACGCACGGTTTTATCGTGATCGTTCAATCTTTTAGTCCGTACGAAACTGCAGATTGACAAGAGACCGACAGATCACGAAGAAAGATTAATGAATGAATAATAAAAAAAAGTTTCTCTTTCCTTATTACTTTGTGAAGTATTGCAATTTGAATCGCAAATTTTAACGAGGTGCACAGCCTTTAAAAAAACCGAATTTGATTTGTGACTTTAGCGAAGAGGACCCACGAATGACGGTGAAAAAATTGGCAATATCAAAATATTTTCACTAAACAGCTATTTGTTCGCAATTATGGCATTCAACCTAATAATTATTATTGCAACGCCATGAAACGATAACTGAAACAGAATTATTTGCGAGTACGGTTCCTATTTGAATTCGACTCATTGAGGAATTTGGCACGCTAATTGCGTAGCCGCGACCGGATTAGAAAGATCCGGACGTGACGCTTTCTAATAATTAGCTGCTATAATTGTCAACTAAATAATTTTCATTGTCGATTCAAGTGATCAAACGAATTCTAATGGACTTTGTACTGCAAAGATTCAGAATCAGTTTCCCTTACGTCTCCAAAACATTCAGCGATTACGTTGCGGATCTAACGATGGGCCATTTATGAACTTGACACAAATAGCATTATTAGATTACGACAAATTATTCGGTTGTTCAATAAGTCGTTGCGTTTTTATTCGCTAATCGTTATCACTCATTATTTAAGGTTCTAAATTTTTAAATCGTCCCTTTTGTGTGATAACTGTCTGTCATCTTTCTTGAAGCTTCAGAACAAGTTTTCAGTTGGTCACTATCGAGGTCTTTGTTGGCCGACATCAAAGGGGCCCATCTTTTGCTCAGAAGTATCAAAGAGCAAAAAGGCACAAACGAAACTTTGACATTGATGCTCTGTTTGCGGCTTTGCTACAATAAACTTTGCGCAAATTTTTCGCAAAACTTCACAGCGTTCTCTTCTCTTCGGAAGTGACAAAGCAAAATATGGCAAAAATGTTTTTGATGATTGAAGGATTGAAGAAATATCAGGTGGCAAAGAATTTATTTAATAAAGTGTACAATTAAAGTAACTTAATGAAACGCTATCCACTTTTCGAACAACCCAATAGGTTTCGCGTATGAATTAAATTATGTAGATTATCGTGTTTTATTTTTGTATGACTGCACACTTAGATAATTGGGTTTTCCTTCTTAATTTTTTTACGCATCCTTTCGCTTTCGCCAAATTCTTGCACGTGTGTTTTAGAAGTAACGACCACTAAGACCTTGAAATATTGATGACTTTTTTTCAGCGATCAATATGGATCCGATCCTCTCCTCAAGCTCTCAATCTATTGTGGGTTTTGTTGCTAGAGTCATGTGTCGATGCCCAAGTAACATACATTATTTCTGTCATGATCACAACGATTTTTTCAAGCAGAAACAATTAGGAAAATTTGCAATTATTGATGATGATATTCGTGTCAAGGAAATTGCATTATTAAGTTTCCATCATTCGTTTATTTCTATAATTTAATTATTTTTCCTCTCCACCATATCTTATTAATGCCATCAATATATTATTTCTACGAGAAAATTACTTTATAATTGCAAAATGAGCAAAATAAAAACGGTTTCTTTTGTTGTTTGCAAGATGCAATTCCAACTGCTCAAAGTGTAAAGTAATGAATTGCTGAGGTCACAAGAAATAACTTAATTATTGTTTATTGTATGTTTGTTTTAAACTTATCTATATAACATTCTATCTATTGTGCATTCCCATTAAGTTGACCGTGACTTTTCCATTTGAGCCTTTCCTCGGCAGCTCTCACTCTTAAGTTTTATCAAATTATCGAAGGTAAACATTAAAAGAAAATTGAATTTAAAATTGTTTTATAGGTACTAAGGAGGAACACTTATCAGGACGAACTGTACGAGATAGCCACATATTATTTCGACGGACAAGGGAAAGCGATTAGACCGATGGTCGTTTTATTAATGGCCAGAGCCATGAATTATCATCTGTATAAAGAAAAAAGGTAAACGAACAACGAAAATGAAAAATTGTTTTCACTTTTATTTTAACAATTGCACGACGTGCGAACGCTAATTAGACGTGCAAATAATGTTAATAACGACGTTATCTGATTTTATTTTATTTTTTTACAACACCGAAAGGACAACACACAGAGTTGCAACTTAAGTCGGTCTTTCGTGCCTTGTAATCAATCGGCCGTACCCACGATGGGAAACATCCATTTGAAATTTTCATCTTTTTTCGTTCTGTTGCGTTTACGTTACATCATCGATGGCCTCTGGCTATAAGAGTAATAAACCGCATTTACAGTGTTTACCGGTCATTCCACTAAAATATAGTCGAAGCCGAGATGAGATAGGAGGACGAACAAAGTGCGGCACGAGAAAAAGATATTAGATGCTATCGGTGTTCTATAAATAGTGGAGTAACGCGCGGCCAAGAAGTTTGGTAACTTTTCTCAATTAGGATGTTTCGACATAACGAATACAATCAACGGAACATCATCATCATTCAGTTACTCACACACATAGACGCGGTTATTTCGTTACGTAATCGAACGACCTTGATGTGTACGTACGATTTTTTCCTTTTCAAGCGATAACAATAAAAAATTAAAATCCGGACAAGGTCTCACGTTCCTTAAAAAAAAAAATGGAAAACGAAATACGGGGATTCATTCATGATTAATGCATTATTAAATGCACAAATTTTAGCAAAGCAAATTACCCGGAAATCAAGATTTTCACTCGATTGTTTGCTTCAGTTTCCTGGAATGATTTAAAAAACCTTTAACCATCACGTTTAAATCTCAAGATCATTCCATAGTCACACGTTAACGGTCAGTGTGGTGACTTTTAAAACATGTTTATGCATTCGTTTCCAAATTTTGAGTTTTAGGCCATTCCTTATTGGAACGTGAAAATGAATTATGGAAAATTATTGCTAATAATGGAAAAGGATTTGTTTATAATGAATATTTAAGAGGTGTTAAGTTAATGTTCGATATAATCAAAATTTTGTATTTCTTCATAGCAAGTTAATTTTCATTTGCTTTTGTTTACTAATTTTCCTATATACAAATATTCGGTTGAAGGCTAAAAGGCTAAAAAAAAGTTTAAAAAACCTGTATTTATGTAGCAATTTTAACAGCATTTTATTGTCATCTTATAAAAAAGTGAAAAAAGAGTCGATTGCGAAAATTTATGTGAAACGTAACGTTTTGTTCACGCTTAGTTTCAGATTTTGCAGAAAAATTTAAATCCAACTTTTGTTGGCATTTTCTAATCGGCAACTCGAATAAATGGCAGCGTCGTGCGTTTCCTATTTAAATTATAACTTTACTTCATTGTTACGTGCACGCACTCGTTCGCTGTTAAATAATTTGCCGATATAATAATTTAATAATAATAATTTTTCGTCCAATATGTGATTGTTAATTTGGAGTTCTTCGACTTTTTGGGCAATAATTGATTTTAATTAGTAGCAAATTGTTATTTTTACACTATTTCTTCAACATTAATTTAGCTAATTGCTAAAACAAATATCACAAAAAACTTCCTTTTGTTCATCCTGTGAAATGACGAATTATGGCTGCTCCTTTTGTTGCTAATGCGTTATGTAACAAACTGTAAATAAGCAATTTATTAACAATCAATTACATATTACCATATAAAGTTATAAAGCGGCTCTCTTCATTCCTAAACTGTTATGCATCGGTTAATGATTCCACGATACAGTTAGTTTTAGATACGCCGAAGAGTATAAAGTTTCAGGCGGAAGAGTGTCGAAATCTCCTCGTTTTTTTTTTCTCCGAATCGCTGAACATGCAACTATTACCTACATTGACGTTGGCGATGATCATGCTGATGAGCAGTTATAAATAAATTAATATTTAAAATTCACGATTTGGAAAGATATTGGTTAAATTTCAATCAAACCAAGGATTTTCTGAGGTTTCGTGTTTTAATGGGCTTAAATGTTACGACGAAGTTTCCCTCCTACGTGTTCACTTAAGTTTCGTACGACCATGAATAAAATGTGAATCTCAAACACAACGGAATTGGTACATCCTGAAACTATTTCATGGTTTTTCCTTAGAGGCAACTCGTTGCCGTTTTCGTTTCTTACCAACAACCAATTTTCTGTTTCTTGTTCTAGCGGTCTGTTATCGTCGCAAAGCGAAGTCGCGATGATATCAGAAATGATTCACACCGCATCGCTTGTACACGACGACGTCATCGATCAATCAGATTTTCGTAGGGGTAAACCGAGCGTGAACGTCGTGTGGAATCACAAGAAGGTGAGTATTTTCCAATCGGAATTCGTTAACGTTCCAACCAACAACAATCAATCGAAAGTGAAATTATTTGTTGCGCCTTCCATTTTTAAATAACCATATACAGGATGTCCCGATAGTGCGCGCTCGAAGGATTACGTCCGAACGGTTGACGTTAGAGAAAAGTGTTTCAGATAAAATGTTTTCTCTCGGGAAGGACTACAACGTAAGAATATTTTCCAAGATGGCGCACTTCCGGATATACCCGCAACTGATACTTGTTCCGTTATTGTAAATGGAATGATATCATTTTTATTGCATTCTTGGATTCCTCATCGAATTTTAAGGGGAGTTTGTTAAAAGAATAACGTGCCTAAGATGCACAGTTTCAGAGTTATTCCAGTGTTTTTCAGAAAAATGTCATTTGGAAGGTGATGGAAAATCGCATATATCTCCGGAACTATTTAAGATAGAGAGTTGAGCGTTTTTTCGTTCTGTTAAGGAAGAAATGACGAAGACTGCGGTCTGCTTATATTTAATTGAAAGTATTAAAGACTGCAATTTATGGCCTGTTAAACTTTGACATTTTTAAATGTGCATAATTTACTTTTTTTTAATGGAAACCAATATTTTTGATCATCGCATTAGATGCAGAAAATTATTCCTCTGCGATCTTATTAAGGTAATATGGAAGCAATTCTTGATGGTTTTCGAGTTATATGCAATTCTTTACATTTATATATGATTTGTCCATGTTTGCTAATAAGTTACATTGGAAACAATGTGACACGTGAAGAAATTAATGAAATTATGAGTTTTTTTTTTAATTTTAAATTGGACAAACTTTTATTTATTTTCATGCTCCCAACTGGATAATTTTTTGAATTTATTAATCAACATCTTAATGAATAATCAGAAGAATAACGTCAAAACATGTAATTCTAACGCAAATATAATTGATTTTCAATTGCTTTCGCTGTTATTATTATGCAATTAAGCGCACAATATGTCAAATAATTGTAAATAACTCGAGAACCATCAAGAATTTACCCAATAATAGCTTAATATGATCGAAGGAGAATCATTTTCTGCATCTAATGTCATAATAAAAATTAGATCGCTCCATTAAAAAAAGTAGTTATGCACATTTGAAAATGTTAAAGTTTAAGAGGCCAGAAACCAAAGCCAGTTCCAGTTTCAATTAAACTTTAAGCACTGGAATCTCTTCGTCATTTCATGCTTATGGGAACTAAAACAAGTTCAACTCTCTATCCTTAAATAGTTCCGGAGATGAATGCGATTTACCACGTCTTTCCAAATGGCATTTTTCAGAAAAGCACTGAAGTAACTGTGCAAAACGGATAATCTTTGGCATGTGACTTTTTTTAATAAGCTCCCCTTCAAATTCAATAAGGAATCGAAAAATGCAATAGGAGGGATATAATTTTGTTTAAAAGTAAGGGAGCAAGTATCAGTTGGAAAAACAATTATGTTATAGTCCTTCCCGAGAGATTTTTATTTAATGAAATTTTCTCCAAAGTAAACCGTCTGGGCGTAATCACCCGAGCCCGCACCGTTGGGACACCCTGTATACATTGTGTGTATAATACCCGATTTATTAATATTCCTCTGGCACAACGACGTTTCGTTAATTTTCTAATTTTTATTATCTGTTTTTCTATTCTGTCTCTCTTCTTATCCACTTCGCGCTGCCAAGCACTTTACTCACTTACTTGCCCAATTATAGATTCCTCGTTTTTTTTAATATGTACAAATAAATATTTATACAACGTATCTATTTGTACGTATACGACAAATGTATGAATAAATATGTGTGTTAAAAAGTCTATCGTAACAGACACACATATACACACGCGTTGGCCGTTGGGTTGTACGAAAATCAATTTTCCGTTTCGTTCCTTATTCAATCATTTAGAAAGCTAATTAATATTGTAATTATGTGTATTCGATTTGCATGAATACGAAGAGGACGAGGAAACTTTTAATTGTCGCAGCCAAAATGATTTAAGTATATAATAGAAACCTTATGCTAGCGAAAAAAGAAGGAAAAAAGAAATAAGTAAATTAATTGCAATTTGATAGGAATGCCATTTTATTACAAATACAATAATTTAAATAAAATTTTATTTTAAATTGTTTCGGGCCGTAGTAGTAATGATCATTGGATGATTATTAGAAAGTGAATTTTTTCATGATATTTAAATTTTACAAGTATTTTAAAAAAACAACGGGAAAACCGAAAAGCAGTTACTGTAAATCGCGTATAGAAGAATTAATACGAAAAAACCTATCGAAAGTTGATCGATAAATTTTACGAAAAAGGTCCTATCCAATACGAAGAATCCTGTGTTCTGAAGATGCTATCGAATTAATAATCCACAATAAGAGCCGTATAAGAAAGAAAATGGAAATTATGTATAATCGCTGCTTATTAATGAGAATTCATTCAGTAAAAGCCTTTAAATAATTCTCTTTAACCCTTGTTCTCATATAAATTTCGAAAATTAATTCTTACTGAATTTATTGGGGAAATAATAAAACTACAAGCAACTATTACAGCAAATGCAAAGCTTTAACATAACACAAATTTTAAAACTTCATCGAATTCTGTTAGTATTCGAAAATTCTAATTTAAAAAAATTGCTAATTGAAAATATTGCAAAGAGATGTACGAAATTAGTTCTTATGTAATCTATTATACAATTGTTTCAAATTAAAACTTTGAAAATGTTTTAATTGTGATTTACGAAAGGGCACGTTTGTAATAAGGCACCATCGATTATAAGACGGAGCCTCATGTTTTCATAGTTAGAAATGAGAAAAAATCAAAAACTGAATAAAAGCTTTACTATTAACATCAAAAACATAGGAATAATGTCCATCAATAACATATAGCTTTCCTTATTGAGTTTAAAAGAGCAACAATTGGCATAGTTTTATTAAAACGTCACCGAAGATTGGCTCTATCCAATTTTGCCCATCACCAATTTTCCGCTAATAAGTCGTCGCCGAATATAAGACGAAAATGTGCGCCTCATATGCGAGTAATAATATCGTATATTTTCTCAAAGAATGGAGATAATCAGTAGTAAACGTGCGCGCATATGTTGCATTGATCATAATCCTAATGGTATTTCAAATAAGATCCTTGACTTGACTCGATTAAATGAATTCTCCGATTGATATTCTTAATTATTGCACATCTAATTTTAATATTTTAACATTTGAAAATAACATCACATAATTGCATGTGCGGAATGGATAATAGACAGGAAATCGATCCACTTGAAATTACGATTCGATCCGTCAGCGAGTTCTTATAAAGCGTACGTTTACATTTATTACGCGTAGATATCTGAAATAAGAATAGAATTTGAGTTTTCCCCCAAATACTGGTCAATTAACTGAAATTCCAACATTCAATTTACTCTTAATCGAATTGAAGATTTAACAAAATTTCTCTCTTAAACAAATCTTATTAGAATGATAATGATATAAATTTTATAAAACCCGTTCTAAAGGAACAACTTTCTTTCAAATAAAAATATTTTTTGCCTCGGTAATCTTAAACCATCTCACTTCTTGTGATATCTGCCGCTATTTGTGCCAAAGCTAATCAACTAAAATTGAATTAAGGCAAGGCCATTTATTTTACAGTCAAAAGCATTTCATTTTCCTTTGCCAAACAAAAAATAATTACTCAGCGCGTGCGACTTCTCCTTTTTCTTTCATTTGTAATAATCACTAATTGCGTAAGTAAACACAGACAGAAAATTAAATAAAACATCCATCCAATTTCGTTCGCTTTATTTGCACTTTAACAATTTAAGGCCATCGTCGCATGAAAAAGATGCGTGTTTCTGTATTGAGAAAAAGAAATTTCAAATGCTTACAAAATTTTGGGTGTGTCACGTAAGCCTTCACGAAGCATGTGTACATGGCAAATTAAGAAAAACCGAGTAAAAGAAATTAAAATGTTTGTGTTAAGAATGAAGCCGAAAGTTGACCTTTAAGCTCTATTGAAAGGAAAACGTTTATTTTTTAATTCTGCAAAAACTGTTGAATAAACATTAACTTGAAACGAGGCGAATTTTGTTTTAGCAAAAGAGAGCTTTTAAAATATTGTCCATGGGTCAACTTTATTAACGCTCGCAAACACTTTCGATTTTATAACCATTATTGTCTACCTTTTTTTGTTCTCTTCCGAAAGCAAAATTTGTAATATAAGAACGAATCAATTTCGTTTTTTTAAAGAACGCATTTGCAATTTAATGAATCAAAACTAGATTTTAAGTTTGTTTGAGAAAGTTTCCTTTGTTCCTTTCATAAGAGCTCATACTATTAATTTATTACAATTACTAGATTTGGAAGTGTTGACCTTTCAGACTAGTTTATTGTAATAAGAGTCGTTGAATAAAAACTCGATTTCGGTGACTTACACGTATTAGTTTCGGTCCTGATCAATTTTATTTCGAACCTAATTAACGCAGACGACAAAAAAAAATTACTTCGCAATCAATTTCGATTAGCTTTCTACAAACAATCAGCGCGAAAATTTCCCAATTGTTAAACCATATATATAAATATGAAGTGGCTATATGTGATTTACTAATAAACAAACAATTCAGGCAAGATTCCAACACGTTCTCCAACTTTTACCTACATTATTATTATCATCATCATCGTCGTTCGATTTTGCAATAACCAAACCGAATTTTATTTTTATTTTATTTATAACCGTTTAAGAATAACGGTTCAAGCATAGGAAAAACTTTTGAAGAAAATATTTGAATGCAACAAGCATAGAATTCGTAATGAACTGTCGATGGTGGAATTTAAACTATTAATTAACTTAAAAAAAACTAATCGTTGTATTGGCATTCTTTGGCCCGATTTATCGTTTAGTTAAAAAAATGCAGATTGGATTTCGAAAACGGGATCGTAGGACATTAAAAGAGGAATTCATTGTGAAGATTAAAAGGAATTAAAGGCAAAAGATAAAAGATCGGTAGCTGTATGTAAGAAAGGAACGGGAAAGCTATTATCTAAACTCCAATTTCATAATAAACCGGTCTCTTACAACATGCTCTATTACCTGATGAAGAATGGATGCCATATAATTTAAATTTGGAGAGAAGAGTTTTTTTTTTGTTTTCATTCTTATTTGTAGGATTCTCCTCATCAAAATAGTGTGTTCCTTTTTTTATGAAACTCGTTTCTCACATCTCAACGGTATAATAATTGTGGGCACGTATTTTGAAATTGATTATAATGATTTACGAGGATTATTATCAAATATTTATTTGCCAGACTGATTTCATAATCATTAACATTTATTCTCATAGAATTGGTGTTACATTTGTCGTTTGCCGTAAAGATTGAAGGAATAAAAGTGAAACACTTTTTTTTTCAATTCTTGTTGTAAACATTTAAAACCGAAAAGAATCATGTACTGTGACAGGAAAAGAACTTTCTTAGATTAATAACAACGCACGAAGCCGAAGGAATGAAAACCCGCTGAGTGCAACGATGTTCTTGTCCTTTTTATCGTTCTAATAACTCATTTAAACTCTTGTGCTCTATACCTTATTGTTAGTAAAAAAATATGTGGTATATTTAAAAATATTTTGTGCAAATTACGAACTAGTTTTTATTTGTGTCATTTAAATTATTTCTGCCTGTTACGATGATAGATGATAATTATTATAAAAAGTAATTAAACAACAAATAATAATAATGCAACAAACTTCTAATTGCATCAAAGACGTTTTCATTTATAGAAAGTATGTCTAGAGCAATGCACTCACTCGATCCGCTGGTTCTTTCGCTCGCTCGTTCACCAATAGCAGCGAGCAATAGAGTTTTTAAATAAGTAACTATTGCACATACCTCTAACTTAAAATGTTAATTTTCAAATTAAGTACAATTAGACGTAGACGATTTCGAAACGACGGAGAAACATGAAAAATGCGGGGGGAGAGCAGAGGAAAATATTTACGCGATGGAAAATTGACCAAATTTTTTTCCCTCCGCCTTCGTCTTCGTTTAATTAATTTAAGCGTGTGCACGAGTAATTTTCTAATTAAAAAATAACCACGTCAGAATGTTTGTCGAGTGGAGGAGATCGGTTGATTTATTATTCTTTAATAGCGATACAAATGTAATTTATAAGACGAAGATTTCGAAAGCGCGTCTTCGTTCGTTCGCCGTTCTTCAAAGCCGCTCTTAAAAACTCGAATGATGAAACTTCAAAATTACTTTTAACGTATCGTGACCTTATACTTGATTCACGGTTGCGTAACCGAAAAGAAAGAGCTTTTCTTTTAGATTAAATCTGATTTTAACACGTCTTATTTTAATAACGTAGGCTAGTCATCGCTTTAAACTTATATAAGATTACGTACCTGTAAAAATAAGAGAGTGGCAGAACAAGACCATTAGGATATTGAGTCGTATAATATGCTTATTAACGAACGCTTATTATTTGACAATGAACTTGACCTAATATTTAATAATAATACAATAAATTTAAACTTTAGTAGCTGACTGCTGATTTTGCATTTTTTTTTAAGAACAACCGATTATTCCTGTCACCAGATGTGCATATTTTTTGCAAAGGTAAACACCTGTACAAACGAATCAATGAGCAGATTTTTTTGGCTTGTAAAAATGTTAATTCCCCATAATATTAATAAAATTTATTGACATATGCTCGTAATTAATTTTTTTTTAAATATCTTCGCTTAACAACAATTAATCAGTTTTGTCAGAACTAGACCAAAAAATCAAATAAAAGGCCTAAAGATGTATATGCAAATCTGGAAATCGGAAAATCATACTGACTTTTAATCCTTTCTTCATTTGTACGGATGAGGTTCAATAACTTTAGTTTCCACACGTGCTTCAAAGTCTTCTGATGCGCTGTCCATCTAACACGTTTTTTGTTTATCATTTTTTAATCAAAATTTGATTATGCCACGAAAAATGTTTTAATCTTAAGACGCTTTAGAAAGGGGATTAAGTCAAGTTGTTTGAATTGTATTGTTTGCTTGAATTTAAAACGCATTAGTCATGCTATGTTATTCGGAGACCCGATAAACTTTGTGCTCTGATTAAAGGTGCCCTCGCGTTGAAAAAATGCTTGTTTTACAAAAATCCTTTTTACGTGCCAATTATTGCAATTAATACATTTGACTGTTTTAATTTTACGACCAATTTAATTTACATAAAGATTAATATTATTAAATAATACAATTATAATTAATTCTATTAGTTAATTAAAATTTGCATATAAAATGTGGTTTCATAAACGATTATCCACTTTTCTTCATTGCTAACGATGAAGGACTTCTTGTAAGTGATGTTATATGAATGATTATATTGTAAATGTTAACCCCTTTGAAAAAGGTTGTTTACCGTGAACCAAGAGCTAATATAAATTCACGGACGACTCTTAAATTTCCCAACATCATTTGAAGCTTCCTAAAACCAAAACATTTCGAAGAATTATTAATTTATTCTTTGTATATGTGCCCTTCAACTACTTTGCGAAACTAATGTTAAATTGCAACATTACCGAAATTTGGCGTTCTTAAGCACCTTTCGACAAATGCAAATTAATTAAAAAGTTTGAAAGTTAACAATAGGAACAATTGGCCAATATAAATTACGAAATTAATATTATTAATAATATTCTTCTCGTGTTAAATTATTTATTTATTAAATTAGAAATAGAAGATGAGCAAATTCGATTTTACACGCTTTCACTGTTTCTATACTCTTTGTTTCTTTTTCTTCTTTATTTTCTTTTCTAAAAGAATACAATTCAACATTCCATTGAATTAATTTAAAAATCGAATAAAACATCCGACACATTACTCGAGCGTTAATTGAATTAATTTGTTGTAAACTTATTAATTGAAAATATAATGATTGTGTTACCATTGAAGCATTCCATCATTGTTTTCAAGATCGACTTTTAGTTTTACTTGAAAATGAAAATGAAATATGTGAAAGTAGTTACTGGCGAATCGTTCACTTGAAAAGAATAGTTGACTAACCCGTCTGGCATTTTATTTTAACTCGTTTAACTTTGATTAAATTATTGTATTTAACGTAATTGCAAATTGTTTCGCATAATTCCATCTAAAAATTGTCGATTCGTTTGTTTTTTTCGATATCAGAAATGGATGATGGCCATTATTAAAATTTAAGACTATGCTAATGTTCACCGATTATTCAAAGCGGAACCGGAACTCCATTTGAAATGGAAATCGTCACTGATGTAACGACGACACAATCGTTTTAATCGGACTAATTGAATTTGTTACATAGATTTCGCATTTATATATTATATTTTTTTATGCGTTCACACTAGAAATATTATATTTCGCAATGCATATTTTGCATGAAAACCGATTGGTGAAAATATCAAGGAGATTTGAAAGTGTTGCTGTAATCTATGGGCAATAAAGAGGTGATCGAAAAGACCTAATCCATGAGTCAAATGTCTTGTATTACGCTTTCGTCATTATTACGTTTCATTGGCCAATCTTGCTCGTACAAATCGCAATAACTTTTGAATAAGATTCGTCAATACATATTGATCTTTTTTTCCTAAGAATATTATTAATGTAAATGTATTATTATTAGATAATTGGAGATGGCGAAATACGAAATACGAAAATTGCAAAATTCCTTCTTTTTTTCGGACTCCTCTCTTCTGGTGAACCTTGTGCCAATTTTTTGTTATTACTTCTCTCTCCTCAAATACAAATAAAAACCATTTAGTTACATTAATATAATTATATAAACAGGTAATAATTTACTAATAAGTATAAAAAAATTATTGCGAAATTATGGGCGATTCGACTGCCATTAAAACGTTTCTCATATCTCGCATCATCTATATTAAGATATAGTTTAATTTGCAAATCATGTTTTCGCTCAAGGTACATCTCTGCACGTTTTTACTCTCATCTGTTATTATCATAATCATATTTGATTATTCATCGTCCGATTTGTTTGACGATTAACTCTATTTTACATATTATTTAGATAATTATCAATCACTTCTTTATTTTTATTTCGCTCCTTTCTGCAACAATTCTTAATGCAAAAATTATGTTAAGTCAATATTTACGTATGTACATTACTTACGTGCAAAGTAATTTTCTTTGCAGTAAGATCGCTTCGTTAGGACAACAATTTTAAAAATTATTACTGTAACATTTTGATTTATCTCGTTATTTCCACTTTTATGTTGCATCATTTGATTTTTTTTTATTCAAAAGATTTAAATATTAACTTAACTGCTAACTGGATTTATTGCTATTTTTTGCTCTTTACTTTTTTGCACTTTACTCGCATACATTTATAATTAGGTCGATTATCTAATACATAGACAATATAACAGTCAATTAATTTACTGTATTTTTTTCCTTATAATTTACTTTCTCGCATTTTAAAATCGAAATGATAACAATGAGAATGGCAAATAAGTCTTATTATACCGCATGTTACTTACTAGCTCGCTCGCATCAGAAGGGTAAATTTAAAATATTTCAATAATAGGTTCTAATCCTTTTACACAATCTAAGGACCATAAAGGACTCAGTATAGTTTTTTCTGTGGGTGCAATTTATTGCTTTACAATGCATTTTGCGATTGATTGTCCTTGATTGCACAGAATAAAGTGCGTATTAGATAGTTGCATTTAATGCATATTGTGGTTGTTGGTTTATAAAAAAAAAGTACGTTACGTCCGGGAAAAAGTAACTTACTTGAGTCATATGAAATAAAGGCTTAAACATGAACGTTTAACAATCTCGGTAACGTGGTATTGAAAAAAAATCATATAAAATTGTTGTTTTTAAAACGTTATTTACTGCAATAATTTAGGAATCACTTTCTAAACAGTGAAGTTATTCATGTTTCAAAAAGTATTTGCGTTGATAGATATCAATTTTTTCAAAAACACTTAAAAAGTATTATGTACAAAATCATATTTTGTTTGGTACCAAACGTGAAATTTTATTAATTTTTTCGTTAACAAAATTTTGTATTTATTGCAAAATAAATCAGTCATCTTAATCATACAATCGTGCACTATATTTCCTTTGTTTTCTTACGAAAAACTTCAAAATTATCTCTGTTGGATCAAATATTCGTTCAATTCAAGGGCAGACGTTGACTTTCCTTCAACCATGCTTTAAGGAAAAGCCATTCTAAAGATGATTATTATGAACATAGTTATGTTACTGAATATAAAAAATAACTTGCAACAAAAGGCATCCTTGAATAATCACTCTATAATGGGAAAATTATTTAACGAGGAGAACAAAGCAATAAAATAGTTTGCTTCAAATTTGGAAAGACGAATTTATCACATTTGGCTCACATAAAATTGTTTGCTCTTTAAATAGAGACCAAAATTTAAACAAAGAATGGCAATAATTTGTGTATTGTTTGCCCAAGTCTGTAATGTTTTTCTGCCTTGGAATGACGCCAAAAGGAAGGTGTGTGAATTCTTCAAAGTGGTACTTTTGAATTAATAAAATTTAGCGACCCTGAGTGAAGAACACAAAATGTGACTTCCTATAGATTTTTACACGTATTTATAAACATTTGCCTCCTTCTAGTCGGTTATTGGAGAATTTATTTTAATGTCAAGTAGCACCTCTTCGATTCTTTTGCAGTTTGAAGGAAGCTAATTTGCCTTTTAGATTGAAAGGTTTGCAAGTATTACTGCGAATAGTTTTTTAAACTGTATATTTAAATCAAAAATATTTAAATCGTAATTAATATTTATACCAAGCAATTTTCTAATGCGCGAATTTCATGCACTGCTTGCTGCACGATCACAATTATTTGCTTGTTGCATTTTTTCTTCGTATTTCTTTCTGAAGAAGAAACTGAAAGTTACATTGATAACGATGAGAAGACATCTTGGAACATTAATTTCCATCTTTACAACGAGAATAACATCTAGTTTCGTTCTTGTAACAGTTCAACATTTGTTTTTAATTTAAATTTGATTTATGTACACCAGTTTTTTTTAAATATATATTAATATTAATTATTGCATATTAATTACAATTAGAAGTAATTGATAGTTTGTCTAATGAAACTGAAAGTACACGGTTTCGAATAAATTAGTGTAGATGAATATTTAGTCCTCTAATTACTAATTAAAGTGTGTTTCGTATTGAACTACTTAAATTAATTAATTAAAAATGTGTTATAAATAATTGTAGAAAACGCCGTTCGTTTCCCATTGTACTATTATTATTAATAATAATAATAGAAAATGTTCTTTTAACATCATTAATAGCATGAATATCGATGAGTTTTGTTGAAGAGTGAAAGTTTCTACACATACATTATTATTTTAGATGTACGCCATAAACAAACAAAATGTTAAATACTTAGATAAAATTCTTAATTAAAATTTTATACAGCTTAATGCTAAAATTGACAAGAAAATCAAAATGATTTTGTTCTTTAATCGATTTTTCTTCTTTTTCAGGTTGCTATGGCTGGTGATTATATCTTAGCGATTACATCTATGCTTATAGCAAGATTAAGGAACGACGAAGTCACTTTAGTACTTAGCCAGGTACCTTTGCAAATTGCTAAAAATTGCGTCGCCTTCATAGAATTTTCCCTTGGAGTACAAGAGATTGTTTGAGAACAAGAACACGTTATTTTAAATTGCATAGTTTTCTCATAAAGTAGACGCAGTTTCTACAATGATAAAAATATCAGAAATGAAAATGAATAATTGGAAAGAGAAAAGAATTTTCATTATTTTATTTTATTTTTTTTGCTTCAAACTTTCTCTCGAATCTCAACATCATCCTCACTACGTTTTGACAACGACGAATTAAATGAAAGTAATGTTTTATGGATCGATTTCAGGTAGTCACTGACCTAGTCCACGGGGAATTCATGCAGTTAGGCTCGAAAGAAACGGAAAACGAACGATTCGCGCATTATCTAACGAAAACGTACAGGAAAACGGCGTCGCTGATAGCTAATACAATCAAAGCTGTGAGTATCGAACGACTACATTAATCGAATGGCGCGAATTAACACGAACAAACTGGAAAATAACGTTTCAGGCTACATTATTGGCTGGTGCTAATGAAGAACTGTCAGAGATATCGTATCAATACGGTCGCAATTTAGGATTAGCGTTTCAATTAGTCGACGACCTGTTGGATTTCATCTCGTCCTCGTCGCAAATGGGCAAACCGACGGCGGCCGATCTGAAACTGGGCCTGGCAACGGCGCCCGTACTATTCGCATGCGAAAAAGTTAGACGGCTTAATCTGTAAACGAACGAAATGCTAATCGCTTGTCTCTCTTCGGTTTCCGTTTTAGTATCCGGAATTGAATCCAATGATAATGAGGAGATTCCAAGAGGCCGGCGACGTCGAAAAGGCTTTCGAATTGGTGCACAAATCGCAAGGTCTCGAACAGACGCAGTTCCTGGCGAAGCAGCATTGTCAGGAAGCGGTGCGTCTGGCGAATTTGATTGCGGAGAGCCCGTATCAGAAAGGATTAATCGTTGCCGCCGATTATGTATTGAATAGAATAAAATAAAGTCCGATCGATAGGAATGGAATTGCAATATAAATTATTATTATTGATTATACGATGACGAAAGAAGTCGTGGTGTTACATAGTTTTTTAAAAAGCAAAAGAAACGAAAAATGTTAAGTAGCTTAGCACTTTGTATTCTCTACGGTTCATTCTTTATTTCGATTGCTGACATGTACATAGTGTAAAAGAGGAACATATTTAATGTTTTCTTTGTTTGGTCAACGGTTGCAAGTATTTAATGATTTAGGATTGGTTCGTACAAGCGGACTAAGTAAAATTATGGGTTTTATGATTATATTTAATTAATTATATGAGTAGTAATCGTAGGGTTTTGTAGTGTAAGAATTAGAAGTTCGAATGGTGCTGGTATCGGGTGGAAATGTGACATTTTCAATACTACATCATCATATGCAATTAATTTCGTTCATAACATTTCATGTATCGTGAAAACTGTAAACTTATTTAAGGTTCGCAATTTATTGCTCTTGAAATAGTTTCAGTTAATATTATGCTCCATATTATTATCATAAATCTTAATGTCTATATTTAAAGAGTGTAATGTATTATATTCTCCTTATAGAAGGAATATTTCTGAATGCTTTTCAATCGACAAAATTATGAAAATCGAACGAAACAATTGTCCATGATTAACAATATGTGGTAATGAAACGTTTTCATTTGTAGTTGCGTTTGAAAAATTAGTGTGGAAGTAAAAGAAAGCACCATCACCACCCAATGCCCCATAAACAATATCGATAAACGTTTTAATTGCTCAAATTAATGACAACAGTAAACGATGAACTTATTATTTAATAATTTAATACAATCAGAGAGAAACCTTGTAATAATTGTTTAACTAATTTATCTATAAGTTTATATAATTTGTAAGTCTAGTCTTCTTCTTCAGTGACGATAATTTCGTTTCTTAAACATAATAACATCGTGCTTTTCCAGCGTGCGAATTGAATTGATGCAGGAATCGACTGCTGACAATAGATTATGTTGGAAATCTACGCACAAAATAAGGAGTTGGTAGAAATGTTATTTTCGCAAATCGAAGGAAAGATAGGGATAGAGCTGTTCTGTTTAGTCGTAACCAGTTTATTTATTATTATATTAATTAATTAATTGAAGGTTTATAAAGAAAAATTTATAAAAGTAAACTAGTTTCGACACGTTTATTTTTATTTTCATTCGGTCTTTTCTTAACTCTGTTTCTAATTAACTTTAACAACACTTGTAGGTAAATTAATTTAGAATGAGGAGAGAGAGAGCTATTTGTTAATAATTTGTATAATTATTATTGTTTTCGTTGTAATCTTGTATCAATATAATAATGTATAATTCTTTTTTGTTGTTAAAACTATGTATTGCATTAAATGTTATTATTATTATTGTCATTATGGGTGAAATCCAATGATTCAATTATGAATATAGAATAATTGTTATGACGAATTCTTTCTTCAATTACTAACTAATATGTAATGTATTGTAAAATTACGTAATTACGCTCTTATACATTTTAATAAATCATGTGTATATACAACACAAAAGTTTCTTATACAAAGGAATATCCTATCTGTATGTGAATGTAAATTGCATTTAATTAAATGAAAGGTTATTATTAGAAATTGCATAAAATTGGAGAGTAAAGGATAAATTGAACAATCCATTATTAGAATGTTCCTATAATGAAAAATAATGAGATCATACTTTTGACATTATAAAGAAAGCTTGTTAAGAATCACTAGAAGGATTACAATATTTGAATTAGTGCATTTGAAAGAGTGCATCGGCGCCATAAATATAATATTTGTGCGTGCTTTAATCAGCAAACGTTTGCGTATGAAGAGGATGACTTTTACTATTACCTACACCAAAATCGATAAATCATCATCATCATCCGATACTTTTTGCATCAACGTCCGATGTAAAAGTAATAACAAAATAAATAATTAAAATCGTATTTAAAGAGAAGAGAAACGGTATGAAATTTTTTATTTAGTCGCGTCTGCGCGTATTATATTGAAATTGAAAATCAATTGTAATGTCTTTGGGGCTCGCAACAATAAAATTTACCGGATAAAGTGGAGATAGTTTTGTTTTGTTTCCTCCTCGTGCTAGCGCAATCTCTCGCAAATTATCTGGAAGAATCGAAGAGAGGACGACGGAAAATGGCATTAGATTTTGCGGCGACGTTTAAAGTGCTAGTTTTAGGCGATTCGAATGTCGGCAAAACATGTATAGTTCATCGATTTTGCGATGAACGGTATTACGACACTTATATATCCACAATAGGTAATTATGAGAGTCTTAATTTCATGCACATTTGTGAATTGGGGTAGGTCGTAGGTATATTCGAAGCTTTCGTGCATTTTTAAATGGGAACAATTGCTTAAGGATTTTTAAATAATCGTTTACGTTATAGGTATAGACTTTAAGCAGAAAATTATTAACTTGGACGGAGTACCGATAAAATTGCAAATATGGGATACGGCCGGACAAGAAAGGTTTCGCACCTTGACGACCGCTTATTACAGAGGCGCCATGGGCATATTGTTGTTATACGACGTTACTAATTTAGAATCTTTCAATAATTTAACTTATTGGTTGCAAAATATCGAAGAAGTAATTAATAACTATTTTGTTTTGCTATATCGTTGTAATCATATCCTTTTCGTCGTCATTTTTAGAACGCTTCGCCGCACGTTTGCACCGTTTTGGCTGGCAATAAATGCGAAGCTACCGATAGGATAGTTGACTCAGATAGTGGCAAGAAGGTAATTGAATATTCATATAACATTCGTGATGAATCTATGCATCATTTTATCTTTTAGATGGCCGAAAACTTCGAATTGCCGTTCTACGAAGTTTCATGTAAGGATAACATCAATATAGAAGCTGTATTTCTTAAATTGGCAAGGAGGATTCGGGACAAGCGAGATCAGAAGGTTGAAACAAGAATAATTATTAAGGGAACAATGATTTGAACACAGTTTTTTAGGAGGATCCATTTAAGGAGTCAGACAAGGACGATAATAAGCAGCTAAACGCGAAAAACGACAACGATTCCAATAAACCCTGTTCGTCTTGTTAAATGTTTTAAATGTGCGTATTCAGACGAATTTCCTCTGATTTTGAATAATCCTAATTTATTAAGAAATTGAAGCTATATATTTTCCTCTCAACATGGAACTAATGAATGATTTATTATAAGTCGGGCCACAAGGTAACAAAAAAGAAATTATATATAATTTATAGTCAATTAATATAATTGAAAAGTTCGTTAAGTATTTGTTGATATCGAGTTTTCTAGTTTATTATACATAAATAAACATAAATTAATAATTAGTTAATATCACTGCTTGCAAATGGTGCAAATTAGAAGATGAGAATGTTTTTATCGACACGAGCAACCAACGTTTATGAATAAGAAGCTTATCTTGGAATGACACTAAGCACGAATTTATTTGTTGCAACTTTTCTTTTTTGGAATGTTTAAGCAAGGAAAAGTTATTTAATTAAGATAAGATACAGACACATTTTAGTAGATTAATGTAATCAAACTGTTAGCGGATTGTTCGTTCGATAAAACACATTTTCACGGTAATTATTGATATTTATTTTAATTTGCTGATGTATTTTATAATAAGTCAGCTCTCTATCTCTAATAACTATTCAAATACAAGACTGCCTTTTTTAACTATTTTATTAATTTAATAAGTATTGATAATATAAAATATTGTGAGTAAAAACTATTATATGTGCTTGCTGGGACCATATCTTAAGTAGAATTTCGCACAATTGGTTTCGTTCCCCAATTAAAATGAGACAATGTGATATTTCATCTTGATATTATTGATAATTATGTTTGTGGTTTGTTAATTTTAATTGTATGTATAAAAGTTTTATTATGATTATAATTATTGATAAATTTAAGACAAATTATATAATTTAACAAAAATTAATATTGTGCAAATTTGCAGAGCTTTAAGTAGAAATAAACATATAAATTCTAGTCATTTATTGTTTAATTCTTTTAACTTACATTAATCACAAACTAGCAAAGTATTATTTGAATTAACCGGTATATTTAGAAAATCTTAAGAGCAGCAGTGTCACACATCTTCCCGAAGAAAATGTTCCTAATCGCTGAAACTGTACAACTGTCAATTCCGTTATTTTCGTAATTCAATTTGCAAATTCCCATTGGATTTTATTGCAATATCTCCATAATAATACTGTAAATGAAGATGAAAAAATAAGTGGATCGTGTCAAATTTGCTTAAAATGGTGTCAATTATTCATTGCGATTCGATTGTTTATATTAATATGTTATTATGAGTGCTTACTACGCCCAAGGTGATAAAACGATTATCTTGTTATATGAGATTGATAAACATTTCGTTCTATTTAATTTAATGAGCAGGTAGTCCCAGTCGTGAATCTGGAGTCGTAAGCGATTGTGATACGATGGCGGATTTAGCAGCGTTGTTGAGAGCCGAAATACCAGAAGGTAGAAATAACCTTACTGATAATCACACCAATTTGCAAAGGGTTGCGGAATATTGCGAAGCAAACTATTTCCAATCGGATAAAAAGGCTACAGCATTAGAAGAGACAAAGAACTATACCACACAATCATTGGCTAGTGTGGCATATCAGATAAACACGCTAGCCTATAATTTTCTGCATTTACTGGAATTACAAGAGGCACAATTAGCCGAAATGCAAAGCCAAATGAATCATATTACACAAACAGTTATGATACACACAGAGAAAGTTGCCAGACGTGAAATTGGTGTATTAACAGCAAACAAATCAACTACAAGACAGTACAAAATAGTCGCACCAGCAAATCCAGAGAAACCAGTTAAATATGTTCGCAAACCAATTGATTATGCAGGTTGGGAATAAATTAGATCTAATATGCAAATATATAAGAAATTCCTTCTTCAATTTCAGTATATGATGATATTGGGCACGGCATTCGAAATAGTGGCACTCCTAGACAAAAGCAGAGAATATCTAGTCAAGGAAGCATACAGTCATTGTCAAGTAATTCTGTCGTTGGACCAGCACCAACCACTAAGCCTCCAACACCACCACAAGTTACTAGAACTGGTAGTAAAGGTGTGCAAAAGACGCAAACAAATCATTTATTGCTAACATTTGTCCATTGTTTCCAGTGTCCATGTCTGGTGGAACGTTAAGTAAAGGTAGCCGGGAATATAGAACACCACCGGCCGTTGCGCCACCGCAAGTACCGAGCCACTATGCTCCAAACTATCCATTAGGTCACCCGCGTCGCAGCGGCGAAAGAGGACCCGGTTACAGTACATTGCCGATGGCCAATACCCATCAAACTATATCGTCGCCGCAAGTAGGAATGGTTCATCCCATGAACGTCTCGCATCAACCGCAACAACATCCTCAGACTCCTCCGCCACCGCCACCACCGGGAAATACAAATTACATTTCGGATCATCAGTTAAGCATGCCTCGTATGCAATTTTTTCTATAGTAGAAATACTGACGCATTCACGAGTAACATTTATTTCCAGCTCCACCATCACCATTAGTTTCGCAAGAGATGAACATACCAAATTCAATGATGTCCCAACATTCCATTTTGATGACCCATCATGCACCGGTTCCGCATGGATTAGGATTACACACGTTGTCGCATCACCCTTATCACGGGCAACGTTTATCAAGGGGCGGCGGTGCACAATCGCCTCCGTTGCCGCCGCCTCCACCGCCCGAAGACGAGCACGAAGACTTTGGTCGACCGAGAACTTCCGGCGTCATGCCTATAGTTCCCGACGAAGACGATCTTCCTGGATGGGTGCCCAAAAATTATATCGAGAAAGGTAGTTCGATTTGATAAAACTGTAAATTTGGCTTTATTCGATTCGAATTTTCTTTGCAGTGGTAGCCATATACGATTATTACGCTGATAAAGATGATGAGTTGAGTTTTCAAGAGAGCGCCGTCATTTACGTATTGAAGAAGAACGACGACGGTTGGTGGGAAGGCGTGATGGATGGAATAACGGGCCTGTTCCCGGGAAACTATGTCGAACCATGCGTTTAAGATGTAGCGAGCACAATTGTTTTGGTTTTCTTATTTTCGTTCTTTTCATATACAGCGAACCTATAATTATTTATGCATGTCTAATTAAGTACATTTCTCTAAATATGTATATTAAAAATTAATATTGTTTTTTAGAATTAAGTACAATTGTCATAACTGGTAATATATATATTAAGTTTTTCATTTGTAAATCTAAGTAACAATATTGTCTCAGTATTTTACTATATTATTATAAAGGAATTGAATTCACCTCATAAGTTAATAACGAGAATGATGGGAAATATGTTGAATTTTAAGATTTGTATTTAGAATGTCGAAATGCTTTCATAAAATTTGTATAGTTGTTGCAATAAATATATATGATCAACTTTTAAACTTGCATCATTTCCTGTTGTATATGCAATTTATAAGGACGCGATTACTGCAAAAGTTGGTAAACTTTTCAAACTAGTGTAATGCAAACAAATAAAATTTGAACGAGCTTCAATTTGATGAGGTTCGATGAAAAATTTTATAATTGAATTTAGATTCGACTTTCGTTTAAATTTCGTCAAGATAGTCTGCGCGCACCTGTAAAAGAATATCTTATTGGCCGTCGGCCTTTATCACGCATCCCGCATCGCACGTACGAAGAAGAGGAAGAAACAAGTTGGTGAATTCGATTCAGTTTTATGGTGGCCGAGTTCGCGAGAGCACCGAGTGTGTATGTATGCGTGTCGCGGGGGTTCGTCGTTTTAGGGCATATGCTTTGGGAAACGTTCGTAAAACGATTAAATCAATTTCACTTGTGCGATATAATGTAAGGGTGCGAAACGGGTTAAACTATACAATGGTTTTAATGACTGCCAAAGAATTTTACTGTGATTCCAAATTGTGTAGTTTAAAATGTTGATATATAAAATCCTATATAGTTTTTGTTATGTGTCTACCTTTGCTGTTTATCTGACCGCAACACCGTTACATCCCATCCTACACTCGAAAGGTAAATTTTTATTCGAGTTCTTCGTTTATTTCGTTTTTCTCTCTCGCGTATATTTAAATTCGCAACGATCGCCGTAGAAAACAAAGAGCGAAAGAAAACGTTGCGAAACGTTTAAGGTAAATCCTTGGAAAACAACAATTGTTGAATGATAAATTATTGCTTTAGTTTATTGTATTTGATGAAAATAATAAAGCGAAAATTAAAATTCTTTTTTATTCGTTCGCAGCAACCAAGTAAAGTTGAACGGGATTTTTTCCCAAATTATTTCAGCAATAAATGTCAGTTATATAACGCATGCAATTGTGTTTTATTCGCATTAACAATAATTCGTAATTTTTAGCGCTTCCCATAACAATAATGATGATTACGATATGTACACCTGTATTTTCGTACAACGTTTTAGGAATGACGAACCGAATGAAAAAAAGTTCTTTATAAAGGATTCAAAATTGGAAAACGAATTTACCAATGAGCGGATTCGATTTTGTGCCGATAATCTGATTTAAAACTAACGATATCCGTGTTTCCATTATTCTTTTATATAGTTTAATTTTCTCGACAACACCGAAGAAACGAGTACGAGCCTTTTGGGCTGTTTTAAAATCAATTTCTTTTCTTGAAGCGTTATTTATTTGTTGTTAAATGAGCAATTTGTTCGAAACAAATTAAATCCAAGCTCGTTTAGCTGGAACGAAGATTATTATGAAATGGACCCATTAATCGCTTAGCATTTACATCTAATCCAACGTTTTGATTTTAGCTAGTGCACCATAATTTTCTTCAAGTAAATCTCATCGAGAGATTTATAGTCGTTAATCCCTTTACTTCCCGTGCACCACGTTACGTATCTAGTAATTGAAATACATCTCCTATCGAAGACATTATTTTATTCCCAAATTGGCTGTCTTCGTATTAACACTTATCCCTCGTGCTCACTTCTTTCGCGATTTTTGTTGTTCGATATTAGTTTTGATTTGAATTCGGTGTTACGAGCAAAATTCCATTATCGTGTCGAATAATTTTGTGCGATCCGCATTGACAACAATAAATTTATTCGTTTCCTCTATCTCGCTCATCTGTTCGTCGTTAGACTAAGAAGATGCGAATTGAAACAAAAGTTTCAATTTTCGCGAAAATTAAGTTTCTAAATGAGAATTGCTACCCGTCCTCTTCCATCGTAACATAACGGCGGAGGAAGAGGACGAAGATACGTTGTTTAATTATGTATATATCACTTTGAAAGTAGATGAACGATAATAAAATGAAATAAGAGAGCAAAAGGAACGAAATAAGTGAAGGGACGAGAAAAATAAAAACATTAGATAAGGCGAACGACTGCGAAGTACGTCCCCTTAGTTTTATCACTTTTAAACTTTAGATTTACTTTTGCAAAAAGTTTCCATTCGAGATCCGGACGCGTTCCCTTCGATTTCATACCTTTTCAACGTCTACTTTTAGTACACGATAATAAATCTTCGAGTATTCGAATATTATTATTACTCAAACGTTATAGTACGGAATTAATTGCCAAATACATACTGAAAATTTCATTTTCTACCACTTTTGCAAATGTTTATATGCGCAAACGATTTCCCATTTCAATGAAAACTCGCTCTTGTTTCGTGGGACGGATGAGTGGAGACGCGATTATTTCGGGATTGTATAAGATGTAACGAAATGACTTACGAAATTAGTAAAAGTCAGATGTAAGCGAACAAAAAATTGGAAATTTCGTTCATAAGACGTATTGTTTTCCGGTATCAAATTTCACCTTTGGGAATCTCTTTTCTTCATTAAAAATTCACCGCATAACATAATACGTACATTAGGTAACAATATGTAATAATAAACGATAATAATAATAGCGATGCTTCATGGTCTGGTTAATTTGAATATTCGTACTAATGTGCACAAGTTTAGATTAAAATCGAGAAGATTGTTTCGGCTCGTTTTGTTCTGGCGCTGTTCTTGATTAAAGTTTATTTTCAAGGTGGTTGACGTAAATAGGGAATTTAATTTTAATATCACACGAATGTCAGTAGCAAACGAACGTTAATGTCGGGCGAAGAGTAAGTTCGAAAGGCCTATAGGAGGAGACGCCGATAAGATGATGACGGGCGGATGATGACTGAAGGGGTTCTGATGGTTTTAATCGTGAGCTCATCATTGTCTGTTTTAAGAGATAAGCTTTTTTCGTTTAAGTCATAATAGAAGATCGTATTCAACACGCCGTAACGAATTGTTGATAGTTTGAATAAAATTGAACGTAATTTATTTCTTTAATCGGTCCGTTTTAACTACGTCCCATATCTATTTTATTACAACCAGCAGAATCGGGTTTGTACTTATCGTAAACTTTCACTCCGATTCATTCGTATGTATCTGGGATAGAGGCGTAATGCAAAATAACAACACCAACTAGGCAAAAATCAATGAAAATAACACGAGGCTTTCGGTTAACGTGCGTTCATAATCCTTAAGTTTCAATGCCACTTTTTAAAAAGTCGTTTAATTTTAATCTACCGATCACTTCTTTAACTAATAACCGGTTTTCTTGTTTTTGTTGTTGGCACCGTCATCGTCGTCTCCTTAACATGGTTTTCACGTGAGTCATTAATTACGTACAATAATAATTTTCCATGTTAATCCTATACAAATTATTGGAAATTATTAACTCGGTGCAAATTCGACTCTTTTCATATTGGAGAATTGATCATTAACGAAGATTTTCGAAGAATATATCCGTTTTTTTTTTGCAGGTCATCAACAATTTTCCTCCACTTTTAAATGAAGCGTTTAATGTACATATTTTGGGTTGTACGGAAAGTTCGTAGCGTTTTGCTTTGGTCATGATTATTTCAGGTTTCTTCGTGAAAAAATAATAACTTTTATATGCCATTAGATAGGTATTTTATTCCTCTATCGTTCCTCTTGTTTGTCCAATTGATTCTGTCAAACCATACTTTAATTCTATGCAAGATATTACGCGATGTCAAGTCGAATAAAAATCGACATCTCCGCAATATTTATCATGACAAATAAAGCTATAAAACAGAATCGCAACAAAATTTCTTAGTTCATTGGGCCAAGTGACTCTTCGACAGTCGCCATACGTTTTTTGTGGCATTTCAAAAGCGAATCTTCTTCTTCTGGATGCTGTTTTTCCTATGCAGGATGCTTTCTGGCCTAACAGTCAATTCAACCAGCGTCGTAGTGATTCGAATGCCTTTTGGGCTCACTTCATATCATAAAATCTAACGCATACGTCGGAGAAAACAAATGTTTGCGCATAGTTTCCTCAGCACTATCGAACGCAGTCACAACTCCGGTATCATTCGCTAATTTTTGGCCCATATTTTTCTGATTTGGCTGTATCTGAAGTCTACATTGCGTATATGGAAAATTAAATCAAAATTACCTTTTTCTGATATTTCAACGATCGAAACGGACTTTATGAGATAATATGAGAGCAAAAGGGCATTCGAATGGCAACAAAAAACGTATGGCGACCAGAAAAGAGTCACAGGAACTTATGAAATCATAAGTTGAGAACGTTTTTTTTCAATTCTGTTTTATAGCAATTTATTTATCAATGTTGCGAAGCTTTTGTTTTTTATTCGATTTGACATCCCGTAATGTCTTGTAGAGAATTAAAGTATGGTTTGACAGAATCAATTGGACAATTAGATAGGGATCGATAGATAAATAAAATACCTATATAATAGCATATAAAAGTTATTATTTTTTTCACGAAGAAACCTGAGATAATCATGACCAAAGGAAACGCTACGAACTTTCCGATCAGCCCAACGTATTAGTGTAAAAAAATCCGAGTTGGATACGTGCTAGAAATTTTTATTATCCTCCACTATAATTCTTAATTACGCTGACTTTCGTCCCGTTCCTTTTAACCTAAGACAAACATCAACTACTTGTGCGGAATTGTCGGGATTCTCTCCAATTTTGGCACCTCTTCGACGCGAAAGCAGGGCTATGTCGAGGGAGGTTAATCAAAGTTTAAAAGCTCGGGGAACGATCGTGAGATAGGCGATAGTGAGTTGTTGTATTAAAAATGTGGGGTGCCCATGTTGCTATAGTAACATTTTAGGCCTACCTCGTGCTGCTGCTGCCCCTTTGCCACCAGAAACTTATTCTAGCTCCGCATTTGGGGTGTAGGTAAACCGTTAAAATGTGTTCCCATAAAATGTAAAAGTCGATTTGTTCGCGAAATATATTATCGAATTGAACCCAAAGAGTTTTCGTTTATCGGCCTCTTATTGATTCGTTCGAATTTCCTCCCTTTTTTTTTCAATTTTCTTAGAAAGCACTTAACATTCTTCGTGCAGATGATTTGCGCAAGGAAAATTTTGTGAATCGGTTTCGATACCTCATGTGTGTTACGAAATATTTATAAACGTTGCAAGAAGCAATAAACAATTTATAATATTGTTAAAGCTGCGTTGTTTGACACTAAAGTTTGATAAAGAATTAATGTGCAATTTGCAATTTCATGACAAATTTAACGATACCCATCAGAAACAGGGAGCGAAAAAAGGCGTGTGAAATTTTGCCCTCGTGGAATTCAATAATAATATCGATTTGTCCATTTAAATATTCATAAACGACACGTGGAAAACATGATTTCGGATTGTTGCCGCTGAAGATTTTATGCTATTTTATTGATTCGTCGATCAGAACGTGAACGAAATTGTGCATTAAAGCGAATGCCGAAGAGTAATGACTCCGACATGCATGCAATTTGTTTCAATCAGAGTTGCGGTTTTTACCATATACTTTCAAATAACATTTCAATAAAACGGTTTAAATTCGATAATTTTCGTCTAGATTATTCGATTAATAACAATTATTGCGATTTTCATAAAGTGGCGAGAAAGTGACGATGTAACGAAAAATAAAGTTTAATTAAAATGGGAGATGAAATGAAGAAGATAGAGGCGTGAAGTTGAAATGGAAGATGGCCCGGAAAAAAAGACGAGAATATCGCATATCAGATTTTAATAAAACTTTTCGCTGTGGCGTTAAATAAATTGTCAGCCAGTGAGATACTTTTTATCATTATTTTTCTGTCGGTTCACTGTTTCTTTTTGCCCATTTTTTTTAAATATATATCTTCCTTGCCAATGAATATCATTATTATCGAAGTTAGACTTTAGCAGAAAGTTTTCCGGAAACCATCGCCACAATGCCAGGAGTATGGATGATGGTAGATGAGAGGATAAAAAATGAGATTGCATATGAGCGAAGCTTTTTTGTTTGTTGTTTGTTATATTTTCCAGTATGACGAAGAGTTATGGCTGGAATTTAGCCGAAAGCTATGCATATTTGTACATTGCTTGTGTGGAATCGGAACGAAAAAAAATCTCTTCTATTTTTACCAATTAATTTCGTACGAACGGGCTCATTAATAATATTCTGTTTAGCCATTCCGTCAGCTTTTTTCGATGTTTGATCATTGTTTAAAATATAAAGAATGGACGAATATTAAAGCGTTTGAACTGCTGATTAACAAGATGCAACTTCATTCTTGGACTTTGCTTTGTGGAAGTAACATTTGCTAAATAACTTAAATCAAACAAGTGCATGCTTTTTGCCAACAAATGTTAATGCACTTTTGTTTTGTACAAATTGACACTTTCTCTGATATTGTTTATGAGCTCGATCTCAGTAAGAAACTTTGTAACAAAGCGTTTAAAATATGGAAATTGTTAACAAGTTCCACTAGCGGCAAAAAAGCGGTAGTTTGGTAAGTCATTAAGTCGATAACCCTGTTTGAATCCAACTAGTCTAGACTATGTCAATGCTCTCGCTCTTTTCCCTCGTCACTTTTGTTCTTATTGCTTAGAAAATTGGCGTAAAATGTACAGGAACTAAGCATGAGTTTCATAAATCTATTGTCTTTCACCATTCGCTTTATTATTAACTAGCTAATAGGATATTGGAAATTTTATGTCGAAACTGCAACGTTTTGTAATCAACATGTTGCTCGCGTGTTTATTAATTTAATTAGGAGCATAGTATCAAATTGTATTGTTTGCTTCTATTTTTCCCAGTTTAACATGTTTTAATTAACAAAAAAATCTTATTGTTTTATCCGCGACTCTTTACATTACAATTCAATTTATCATTCTTGAAATTAAATTTCCCTGCCATTCGAAAAGAGAAAGGCCCTATGGCGAAGAAAAATGATAACGAAGGCGCACATATCCGTCATAACAATCATATTAATTCACCATTAATTCCGAGCGACCCTTTTAAAATCGCATTTTCCTAATTTCTCATTCATTTCCCAATTTGCATTTCATTTATAATCATAACAATAATCGTTATAATCATAGCGAATAATCGAATACAATGCGCTTATTTGTGTAGAAATTCCGTTTCGAATCGACTATTTTTCTCTTCCAGCAAATTATCGTTATTATATTAGTTCGTTCGGTACGAAGACAGCAATAAATATAAATTTATTATTCGTGTCGTTTTATGCGGTGGAGACGATTTTAAAGAGTCGTTCGTTTATAATTAAATATTGAAAACCGAAACGAATTTAATTTCGAACCGACCGCTTCGGTATTATCTTTCTCTTTTTTTTTTCGCTTTATGTTTCATTATAATTTTCCGCATTAAATAATTTAAAGAAATTATACACTCGTTGAATAATAAACGAGAATAAAAAGTAAACGGGTTATGTAACAACGACAACAACAAAAAAGGAGAAATGCACAGAAGAACGCACAACTTGAATGTTTTATTTACATAACGTTTATTCTATTTCTAAACTCGAGATTTTCATCCACAGTTTTTCATCCACCTCAAATTTATGATTTTCTTTAAGGATATAAAGGAAAAATGCTTTTTTTTGTTCGGTGTTGGCGTTGCCCCTTTGCGATGATGGAATCTGTTTCCCTTTTCTTACGTTTCCTCGATACCGATCGTCGTCGTTGCGAAAGAAAAACAAATTTTTCCTTTCCTCAATAATAATACATATTTATATACAAGGGTATGGATCTCGTTTTTGTCTCTTCCGCCTTTCCTAGTTTAGGGAATGAAATTATTGTCGGATATCTATTTTGAAAGTGAGAGACGAACGAAGATATCGATGGAACGGAAAAAAGGGATTTTTGCTTTACGTTTAAGTTTAGGAAAAAGAATGGATGGGAAAAACGTTGAGCCCTTATTTTTCTACAAATATAGCCTTTTGTCTCGACTGTTTTGATGAACTCGATATAACAATTTTTCCACTCGCTTGTGCTTTTTTTTTTGCTGTTTTGTCCATGCTTTTATTTGATTTTTACAATAAATTACCGAGAAAACAAAAACAGGATTCAATCAAACTTTTTTTTTATTACACATGCTCATCAATGTATGTAATTCGATTCGCTTTTAATTAATTGCGATACCTTTTTGGTTTTTGTTTATTCTTTTCTGGAATATGACGATGCTTCGTTAGAAAACTCTTTGTTTTCTGTTCCAATTTATTCGTTATTGTTGTTTACGTTTTGAACTACTTTCACTTCCTCCGCTTTCATTGATTGATTCAATTAATTAAAATTTATAAAAGGGAACGTTGAGTAAACATTGAACATGAGTCATTGCGAAAATGTTTACTTTTTTCCCTAAAACAAGTTATATTATATTAATAAATATACCTGAGCCTGTCTTCTGTGTACGTTTATTCGCCTTTTCTACCTCGTTTTGTATCTTTTTTTTTAACAAATAAAACTTTAATATCCACTTTGCGTGTAAATTATTGATGACATACATTTAGGTTACGATTAGAAAAATGATTTGAGTTCTTCGTTTTATTCTTTATACTTAAACTCAATTCATCTTAGACATGAATAAATTTTTGCATTAAAATATCGGACAGGATCCTTTTAGCAGTAGTGAACCGATTCCCTACTGTTTTTAGATACTTTCAATTTGAATATCTATTAACACAACGTGATTCTCTTCGGTATTCATGTAATTTGTACCGAATCTGATCGACATTAAGTGAGTTGTTTCGTTTGAAAGGAATATATTTCAAATTATTTAATTATTTGAACAGCATTTGAATAATATCGTTTCGCAAATTTGGCCTTTGAATTCTAAATACCATTTTCATAAAATTAATTTTGATATTGAACTAATGTAAAACCATCATCAAATTTAATTTAATCGAAAACCTGTTACATATTTCTTAAAATTTCGCGTCGTTCGCAAATAGTAATTGCGATGAGTATGAATATTCGATCGATATCGTTTATTTTAGTATGAAAATTTAAATGTTGCAATGCACCCAAATCTAATTGCATAAGACTAGTTTCATGGGAATTGATGCACTTTCAACCAAATGAACACGACTGATAACAGAAAGTATGCGATGAGATAAGTGGAAGATTACACTTTCCCAGTAATTAAAGGGCATTAACAATGATGGCGTGAGCAATAATTAAATAGAATACTTTACGTTGAGTTTTTAATGTTTTTCTAGGACATACTTATGTTATGATTTAATTTAAATGCTAAAAAAAAAGTGATACCCTTCGGTCGAATCTATTTAAAGCTGCCTGAAATTGATGGGAGTGAAATGAGAGAGGATTCGGTACGTCTAAGATAACAGAAATATATTTTTAATAAATTTTCTCAACCAAACAGGAGAACAACGCCTTAAAGAAAATACGTTCAATTGTAATGTATGTGTTTGTGTTCGTCGTAAATTTGTTTCGTTCTCAAATAAATGCCTTAATTTTAAAATGAAAAAAGAGGAAACGTAAACACAAATAATTCCAAAACGAATAGAAGGGAAAACAAATTTGAAAACGTTCAATTTCCATAAATTACAAGACAGAAAAAAAGTTGGAAAGATAGCAGGAATGAAAGAAATGTTAATGTTATATCGCGCAGAATTGTTTAGTTTCGATTCCAATTTCAATGTTTATAAATTCTCTTTTTGTGCATCGCCCGTTTCTTTCCTCGACTAAAATTTTGGAAAATAATAAAGGAAAATAGATTTTTCGAATTTTCTTGTCGATCGTTTTCTTTTATCAACTAACATTTAAATAAATCACGGACGTTATAGAGAATATCGCGTAATTTAAATTTGAAAATATAAATTCTGTCTTATAATAGTTCTACTACATTTATTACTACATTATCATTACTATTATGAAAATCACATGGCGCCAAGCATGTTTATTATCGTTTCTTTTCTTTAATATAAACATGCACATTTAACGAACAAGAACTGAAAAAGCAAAGAAAATAGTCCTCGTAAGAACGAAAAAGAAGAAGACGAAGAATCCGTCTGATGTGTATTATAATGGAATGCAAAATAACTAGAAAAAGAGGACGAAAACTATTCGCCTTGTATGTACGATGTGCTCTCGTGAAATTTCCAAACAAAAAAAAATCAGGAAATTCTTGAAGGTTTATTATAATAATAATGTTGATGCTAATAAGTTTTATGCGTTCCTTATCAAAACGTTAAATGTCAAAATGAACAGTAAATAAGAAGTCGCCATAAATTTCAAAATCATTTAATGGACATTACAAAAAAGCATTATTGTACGTTTGCCAATAAAGAGGAATTTTAATTCAATTTAATGTCACATTGATTACGGTTTATTATAAATATTTTTATAACAATGGACAGGAAGACCAACGTCTTAGACGAACGTTTATTACTATTATTTTACGTGAGACTTTGATCATTAAATATTTCCATGTAGTACGTGTTTGGAAAATTTATAATCACATAAATTACAACAACAGATTCACCTTTAGACGTTGATTGAATATCCATTATTTATTAAAATAAGAGGGATTTGTCAATTACTTTTGTGCAATAAATTTCTGCGAGATCACATAATGCGTAATCCTTTCATCTGATTGATCCCAAATCGATCGATGAAATAACGAAAAGGAAAAGAGGACCGAAACCAAAGGACTTAATTCAATTCTTACATAAAATAGAGTAATATGATGAAGTGGCTCAAATGGATTTATATCAAAAGAAGCATAAAAGAGAACGAAGCGTACAATAATATAAAAAGATATTCGGTTCGTCCTGGTGGCAGCAATAGTAATAATAATGCCAGTCTAGTAGGATGATACATAAAATCAGATAAAGATGTGATATATAATGCCACAGATCCGCGAGGTTCCTTAATTTAACTATAATCCATTTTTATATGTGCGATGACTTTTATTTCTTTTAACATTATTTTTCGCTTTTCTTTTTCCTCTTCATACTTCTTAATGTGCACATAACATTTTAAAGTACTTAACAATAATTAATTAGTAGCGTTTTCAACTTACTTTACAAAATTATTATTAATACTAACAAAACCCCTTCTCTAGATATGCAAAAATTGAGTAAATAATGTCTGAAAAAATGAATGAATCTCAATGTGAAACTTACATTTAAACTCTTATTACGCGATCTCTAAGACTTACATCCATAATAAGTCCGTTTAAGAGTTGCAAAATAAGTTTATTGTAAGTAGTGCGAAAATGCAAAAGAGGAGAACTTCTAAAGAAATACAAAAAATTCTCAAAGAACTAATGAAACTGAACACGAAATTCACATTTAGATACTTACTAATCGACGTTTAATATTCATATTCATGATTAGTCAGTTTAAGAGTTCTAAAATAAGATTTTTGTAAGTAGTGCAAGAATGCAAAAGTAGAGAACTTCAATAGAAATGCAAAAATTCTCAAAGAACTAACGAATCTTAATGCGAAATTCACATTTGAACACTTATTAATCGATCCTTAATGTTTAGATGCATAATTAATCAATTTATTGCGCAAAGGCTTGAAGAAATAATTAATTCTTAATGAAGATTTGTGCATATAATTATGCTGCGCTTCCGAATTGCATTATCTCGCAAAGTTCACCCCAAAATTGTGTATAATTATAAAACGGGGGTTGCAAAAAAAAACAACGATTCATCTAAAAATGCGAATTTTTGGCCTGACAATTAGTGTGACTATTAATTAAAAGATGAGTACAGCACGATGATGGCCGAACGAAATAAAAGTACACCTCTTCACAACTGGGGGACCAGTATTTTGAAATTGAGTTATAAAAGGGTGGTAAATAATTCACGATATTTACTTATCAAGAATTTATCGCAAGTAAAGTGCAACCGCAAAAATTGGGTCAACGGCGGGTAGAAGCTGGTTGTCTTTTTATTGTTGATGTACAAGAAACGTTTCTCCTTTGTCAACGATTATTGATTACATGATGTTGACTTACTTTATACCCTTTTCTCTTTTCGCTTTTTTCCCCGTTCCATTCTCTTTTGTGCGACACACAAAAATCGGAAGGAAACGATGATTTGTCGTTTGCCCCTTTGTCATGTATTATTTCCATTTTTCCTCGACGAACAAACTAAGTCCGTTTGTGATGCAGTTTAAACGTTAACGAAGAAGGGTATTAATTAAATTTTAACGTCAACGAAATGGGTATTAAATCGATTACTTCTTTCGTTAGTAGCGTTCTAATTGTCCTTTTTCGGGGCTCTTTTTATTGATAGTTAAGAAAGGACGGAAATGATGGGAAAAAGTAATAATGGAAGGAAAGTACGGCCACGACTCTTTGCCTTCTTTTCATTTTCCCTTTTCTTTTTCTTTCTCAATATGAACTCCATTCTTGTTTATTCTATGTAGCTGTTCGAGTGAGTAAACGAATCCTTTCAAAATGCAAGAGGCATCTCCGCATCGTAAGTCGAAGCGTGTTTTATTGACTTCCACATCAGAAACTGCGGTGGTTTCTTTCGAAGGTACAGCATTCTACTTAGAGCATTGCCTCTCATTTTCATTACAAACTTTTCCTATGTCTTACAGAATACTTTCAGCTGCGAAGAATGAAAGAATCCGTTGTAAATGGTTGTTGCTTTTTCTTCGTAGTCTTTCAGACAACAATTGCTTAGCTTCTGTTGTTGATATTATTATTGTTATAGCGATTACTTGTCCTCATTAGACGACAATTTATAGGTTTTTATATATACGGCAGTTATTAAAAATCATAAAGAGAATGGAAATCGTTAAGGTCAGCGATAAACGTAATCTTACGTAGGAAAAGAACGAATGAAAACAATAATAAGATTTTTTAGATTTCGAGTAAAATACAAGAAAAAAGCACATAACAGGAAGCCTGCCTTGTGTAATCCGGATTTGCTCAAACAATGAGCGATATGATTCGTTTTTTTCTTTTTTGCGTCCCCCAATTTCTTTCTAAACTTTCCTTTATTTTGCACGAAAACCATTTTATTCCTGATATTGTCACAGCGTAATACACCCCAATGTTTACAGTAAATATTATTAATATGATTATTATTGAACTTCTTTTCTTATTTAAACTCAATCTTTATATTATTGTGGCGGTTACGTGCAGAGTTTATTTCAAACAAAAAATCTGCGACCTTAAGCGCTCGTAAAGGGCATGATTTTGAAACAATTCGATTGTAAAATTGTGCAACGAAATGGGTTTTCATTAAAATAATTAATATTAATTACGTTACACAAGCAGTTCTTTCAACAAAGTTTTCGTGCCAATATCCGAGAAATAATATTTCTATTAATTGCGAATAATGATCGTGTGTAAAATAACGTGTATAATAATTATTTCACTTCGCACATACATTAAACGGTCAACAACACATGACGAATTAATTTGTGTCGAAAAGTTTGGTGGTAAAATTAATTTCGGCCTGTTTCGAAACGTTAATAATAATTAGTATTGCGTTATTGAAACGTTATTAGATTTTCTGTTAATAATCGAAAACGATTTATTATAATATTAGATTGCTACTTCGAAAAGTAGTTCTCCTTTCTTTTAGGTCAAGTGTAAATTCGTTTTAATTAAATTTCGACTTCATTATTCCATCGTTTCCTTTACCTTTCGCACTAGGCAAATTTCCAAATCGAACGGAAATTCATTTCGTTGCCATTCGCCGACGTTTATACAATTTCTGTATGTAGTAGGCTTTCAATACCATAAGTTATTATCATAACGTTAATTAATTATTCCATTCAAATGAAATTATTTAGATATTTACTCTAATAATAAATTAATTAGGCGCACGTTTGTTGTTATATAACAATCGTAATGCAGCATTTTATAATTGGTTGTATATTTAATTAATTCCTGATTATGTTGTGTTCATTAATAATCAAGGACTTGTTTTTAATTACTGGCAATAGTGTTATTAATTTCAAATTAAATACGAATTGGCAAAGAAATAATGTTAACCGCATAAAAAATATCAAATACCGTGTCATGTTTGTTTATATGCAGAAAAGGTAGCGGTAAAGACTAAAGATGACCAAAAACTAGTTCATTATATGTTATTTTTGTTTCATGTAGGCCGTGGGAATGTTAATGAAAAAGCACTGTTTCAGTTCTAGCAAAATAAACGTATGATATTGCCGTAAATGCAAAAACGTAGCCTAGAAAAAAAAAAAACAGGGAACGTAGGAAACTAAAACAGAGAAAAGAACGGTCTCGTACTGAGGAGATCGATTCTTGTCCTTGGCATTCAGCCGACGAATTGGCCTTGTTCCCATACGAAGAAATAGCATTGATTTGAACAAAAAGCATACATTTTGACGCCAAAATAATCCTGATCCTTATTCCTTTCTAATCTAATTCTTTCCTGATTCCAACGTTATCAGATTCTGTCTAAATGAGAATGTACGCATTGTTTTACGTTAGCAAATTCACAGATTATCGATTATGCATTTTGAAGCGGAGTAAGTATTACGCAATAAATTATTAACAAATAAATAGCGCAAATGTTAAGTTTGCCGCATCAATATTAATGCGGTAATATCGCGTAAAATGCAAAGCACGGTACGGCAATAACAATAACAGCAGCTGTAAGAAATGCAAAAAGAAAAATTTGAATTTCTCGTAAAATTCCAACTCGCTAAACGAACAATAAAATTTAGAAAATTGCTAATAAATTTTTTAAACAAAATTTCAAAATGTGCTTAAGTTATATAAGTGATTACAATTTTTTTTTCGGGGACGTCGTTCAATTCGATTTTGCTCACTTTTTGTCGACGAATCATTTTCACGGGGGCTAGAACTGCGTACCTTTTAACAATCAATCTTTCTGGTAGACATCATTCCTAAAAGGTCGTGTAACATTATTATTGTTTGACTGCGGAGCACGCGACATAAACACATAAACCAGTCTAAGAATAACAATTGCGATTACGATGCCGGATAAAAATTACTTTTTGCAAACGAATCGTGAAAACCAACCGACGTGGATCGATAGAATTAAACGATTTCGGCTAATTTAAATCGCATTAATTGCTGTCGTTTAAATGTTATTCGAAATCACGAGATCTCTTTCGTTCGATTGCTTCGGGCATCCTTGCGTCAATATTGCGAGTCGTGACCCTTTTTCACATTGGACCGTTACGGAGGAATTTGCATAAAAACGATACAATTGAATTTCTTCGTTAAATTATCATAATATTCTTATAATTAGTAATTTGGCAAGTGGAAATTTACTTTGCAAATCAAATATTTTATTATGTAATCGTGAGAATTTGATTTGAATGCGGTTCCATTACAGCGAACGTCGAATTTGTTTGTACAGTTTAAACTGAAGATAATAGTAGCATAATGTTTGTAATGTTAACATTTAAATTGCGCAAACGTATTAGTTTTTAGCTAACTAATATGTAGAAGATGGAAGTTAATAGTTTTCCCGTTTTAGTTTCGAATATTACCAATTCTATTCACTAGACGTTTTCGCTTGTATTCAAAATTGCTAAGCATTTGCCAAAACTCGCAAGAATTTATGCTAATTGATCGAATTTTTTTAGTAAACAAATTGAGCTTTTAAATGGTTTAATATAATAATCACGTCTTTAATTAATTAGCGATTAATCCGATAACGAACGATCCGTTTTTCTTTCTTATTCACGAGGAAATAATCCATCTTTTTGTGAGATAACAAGTTATTTCTTTTTATATATGGGTTAATCTAAGGCACGAATGAAAGTCTTTCTCCCTACGTAATTTATTCAATTTTGTAATAAGACCGATAAGAAAACGGAAAGGAAAAAGAGCGATGGAATTGGTTCGAGTTATTCTTCCCTATAAAAATGTAACCAGACGTGATCAGTTTCTTTTTTGAAATTATGTTTTCAACGTGCATTCCAACAGAAGAAGCAAAATGTTAACGAGTGAATTACGTTATTACATTACGTTTTATGTACATAAAACGTGCAAAAAAGGATATGGAAATATCCAGGGCTTTTCTCTTAATGTTTCTCACTTTTTTCTTCCTTGTATTCGCAGATTTAGTCAATTACAATTGATCTGAACGATTCAACTTGAGGAAATTAATAAACTTTGTCCGGTTGATTAATGCTTAAATGGTTTCGTGCTAATTTTTTGTAGACAGAGAATCTGAACAAAAATTAAATAATTTATGCCTTTGCAAATTACACGATTCCCTTCGCTTGTAATTTCATATTCATGTGATTCATATGATAAAAGGGCTTTCATGTTTGCAAATCGTTGTTAATTAATCAATATGTTATAAAGGCATTGATATAATCATGTCAATGTCGATTATCAAACACGATCATAGTATAAGAATCCAAGATATTCTTCCCCTTGAGTAACAAATACGAATGTGACCATAATTTAATAAATATCATGATGGTATAAACAAAAAAAAAAGCACAAGAGGAAAATTATTGTTTAAGGCACGCAGACAAGCGAGCTGTAAAAGCCAAAATCGAATCTAGCGAAAGTTCGGAATTACACGAATTCCCATAAATTTAATTACAAGTTTACTGCGCCTTTTGATGTACTATAGAATTATAGGCATCGTGTTTATTTGTTGTTGTCGGACGAGCTTTTTTATTTGCTTAAATTAACCGAGATTGTCTTCCGGTTAATCGAATACTGTGATTCCATTTAGATGGAAATAAATTGCTGCTGTGATGTTAGAAAAGGAAAATTAAGGACCACCCTTGGATTAGTTGCGCTTCTGCTGTTTCCGCTTATTCGATAACTATCGATTTCTGATGATGTTGATAATATTGTGTTTATATAACAGTAGCAAATAATTGAAATATATGAAACCAGCGTCTATTGCTAATAAAGGACTTTGTTTAAGAGAGAATATCGTGCTACGGATGCGGGGGAAGAGAACGTGAACTGATCTGTATTGTATATATGAGATGGAATAGATGATATTGTTATACACGTGAAAGGACATCAAATAAAATGAAATTTTTACGACACGCATGGAAATAATACATTTCTATCAAATGGATATCCTTTATTATTACACGTCCTTTACTTTCGCCTTTCCATTATTATTACCATGTATCACTTATCATCGTTCCTCCTTTTTCTCATTTTCCTCCGTCTCCTGCCCCATTCCATTCCTTCTTCCTTTTCTCCGTGTCTGTTATTACTTCATTCCCGCTCCACACTTTATATCCCGTTTTTATTTATCTTACTGCTCACTTCCTCACACACATTCGTTCGCACATATAATTTTTTTATTTCTCATTTTCTCATCCTACATATACAATTCCATTACGTTGTTCCACCCAAACTGTTTTCTTTTCTCACTTTTTTTTCCTTCCCTGGCTATGCAACGTACTCGCGTGCGTACTCCCGAATTTATGCCATCTTCCAAGGTAACTTTATCGTCACCGAGGAAAGGCTTAATTAAATTTAAATATAAAACGCTGCGGCAATGGGAAAATTCGATGGATTTCGCAATTTGAGTGTTTTCGCCGAAGTCAATTATTCTTTCGTCTTACTTCGCAGATATCGATCTAAACTCATGGATACGTCATTTCGAGCCGGCACATTATGATCCACTGCATTTGAAGGACCAGCAACAACGACGGTTTCGGCGAAGTACGAAGGACTCTGATCGACAGCAGGATAATATTTATTTGAATTTCAAAGGACACGGCCGGTGAGTTGCAATTTTCGCTTTTCTTTTATATATTTAACAACGGTATTAATTGCTTGAGATTTTTGTTTCACGAAGGGACTGTTTCAATTTATTTCGATTTAATATGAATAAATAATATTCGTGTGTGTGTGTGTGTGTGTGTGTGTGCATGTGGAGTTAATTAATAAAGTTAAAGTTTCAATTAAATCTGGAGTTAGCAAACGTATTTTCGCACTGGTGCTGACGATGATGATGATAATAATAGCAATATAGTCAGATGTGGAATACAATACGTCCTTCATCAAAAACGTAACACTAATTTTATATAGAACGTTCCAAATGTTTACGAGCTCGAGCGAAATTCAATTCCATTAAAATTGAATGAAGAACATTGTAACTAAATTTAATTTTCTATCAATTTTTCTTCAATTCCCTTTTTACCTCCTCTACAGTTAAGCGACATTTGCAAATTCGAGTTTTGTCTTTTTTCTTTTAAATTAACTTTATCTTATGGTGTGACACTACATTTGTGCATAACTTTTTTTCTCGTCGCTCAATTTTCACCAAAACACTGTTTTTGGATTGAGAATGATAAAAAGCAGTCTAGAAATTAAGAGAAAAATTATAACAATTTAAAAAATCATTGCAAATAATGAAAATTTCGCTGACACAGAAATATAAGATCACTTGGGAGAATCAACTTAAGCCATTTTAAAACATCTGAAAGTCCTTGAGAATGAACTTTTTGCAATATGTCAGGTCATTAATCAGGATTTTGATGACAATGTCGCCCCCCAGTTCTTAATCTGAGATCGAAAAAGACGAAATTATTGCCAACCACAGTTTGGATTTAGTCAACTATATATTGCAACGACTATAAACCGTTTCAAAAGCGTCCTTGCAACTTTTCTTGAAAAATCCTAATAAATATGGCACAATCAAATGTCTTGGACGTCCTCCCATCCTTTTCGAACGCAACCATCGAATCACACAGCGTCTCCAACTACATGTTAAACATCCGTGAATTTGTTGCCACATTTTCAACCCTCTGTAAGTCATGAAACGCTTCGAAGGGCCATACAAAATTGTGACACCAAAATATATCAATTTCTCATTGCAAATCTGTGCACTTTTAAATTGAAGAAAAATTAGGATTCCCTCTATAACAGGGTAAATAGCAGATAATATCCACGACCTTTTGATTAAAAGAAAATGCTATTTTTTTAAATATATTATCGACAGATACGAAAAAAATTAGTGTTGCATTTTTTGCAGATATTCAAGATTTTGCAGCAGCACCTGATTTTGGTTTTTTATTCTTAATTTTTGCAACATGCTATTTTATCTTAACAGATGTTTAAAAATATGTATTTACAAATTCCCAGAACGTAATTTTTGCTTTTAAACTTTACGCTTTAAATTTGATCAGACCTAGTTTGGGACTAACACTTAATTCGATATAAAGGTAGAAGGAAAGCTGTTTAGATACTAACTAAAAATAAATTAAGATTTTTCAAGAGAAATAAATTCAATTATCAGTCTTATAGCAAACCGTATAGTACAAGACGTTCCTGTTTCGAAAACTTCAAACTGGAAGCATTGCTGATAAATTGGCCGCAATTTTAAACAAGACACGATATCTTCCTTTCAAGCATTACTAAGGGGTTATTTTCGGGGCCCATCCAAGTGAACGTATTTAATGCCACATTCGATGCGAGTTCCATATATCCCACATTTACCTATATTTGTAAAGGAGGAAGCGATTTTATCTTGCCGTACGATCAAGAATCGAAAAACAAGGAATGATGAGACTAGTGAGAGAGTGTGAGGAACCCCATTCTGACGGGAATCGATCTATTTTAAAGAGCGACAGTTTCTTCTTATACTCATCTCGTGTCTTACCGACTACTTTAAAAGCATCGGCAACGACTTTTAAGTACTGCTCAAGTTTCATGTATTCTCTCCCTTACTTTATGATTATTTATTAATTTTTTTTAAATGTATATGTCCTTCCTTTTATTTCATCCCTCCGCGAAAAGGGAAAAACGAGTGAATTCCACTTGACATTTATCTGTTACATATTTTATTACCACTTTTATTTGGAATTACGTTCGTTTAATCGTAGAGAACGTACAATATACGAAACCAACAGTGGATGAAATAAAATAAGAGGCCTTCGTAAAGTAGTAAGTCGATATATTTTATTTTTAAGCGGGCACGGTTAATAATCCCCTAATAACGCAAATAATGAAAATAACGACGTTATTTTTACATTCGCTAGAGCATTATTATTATTAATAACATCGTAAGAGGTGGATATTTTCGGTTAAGCTCTCTCCCCATTCTCTCTAGTCATATATGGTTAATATATGGGGCAAGTCGTTTATTAAAAACCCGTTAAACGTTATCGTCCCCCTTTAATACTCGGGACGCACTTTAGGTTATTAATTATGATTAGGATTGTATCGTTATGAACAATTTCTTTTAATCGATATTCTATTTTGTATGTGGCCTATCCCGAAGTTAATACAGGGAGATCTCGTTATAACGCTTATGCTTATAATGCTATTCCGCATATTAAGTACGTTCTTTCGCCGTAGTCCGACCCCAACATGAACATTAACGTGTGAATATTCCCACTTTTAACGCTCAAAAATTCCGCTTGTAACAACGCAAACTTTGTTTGTAGGGTTATATTGACAAAATGGGCCTTTTTTCCAAGAATTTTCAAACCCACTTTCCAAAATTTATTGTGCAAATGCTAACCATTACAAATTCTGTTATCTGCTATGATTCAGCTTTTTATGCAAGTAAAAGACGTAGATGAATTTCCCTTCTTCATCTACATTGCGGTGTCATGCGTGTGTACGATGGAATATATTTAAACATTTAAACATAATGGAAAGTGCAATTTTAACTTCACAATCTCACCAAACCTCCATTAAATATTTTTTTAGGTGAAAATATTATATTGCAAGTTCATAATTGTGTATTATTTCCTCATTATATATATAATTACGATTTTACATTGAATCATACATATTTAGAAGAGAAAATGTTACTAATTAATTTCTCGTATATTGCGCTATACCGTTTATAACGCACTTTTGGTCCGTTGGACTCAAAAACGAGATACTACTGTATATTATTTTAAATCCACGTGGAGCTTGATTCGTGAATATAACTTTATGTTATCTATAGAAAATACAAATTACTTAGACGATTACTAGAGAAAGCGCAGTCGGAAGAGCCTTTAATTCAATTTGTCCCTGCTTCTAATAATTTGCTTTTGTGAAGCAGCGAAGGTGATTAAATGGTGTTGTTTTTTAAATCAATATTATGCGTCAGAATCCTTTAATTATTTAAAGGCCATTGCGACACAATGCAAACTTCTTTTTCTCGCTTGGTAATTTAAATAAAAAAGCGTTCAACCTTCCGCTGGCTTTATTTCTGTTTCTTTGAGCCACTTCAACTACAATATTAAATTTAATATCTTCCTCCGCATGAATTATTTCCCAGCGAAAGAAAAGAAATGTAACGGCGAACAATTTTCATTTCTACTTTCATTACATGTAATTCCGCACCACACATCTCTATGCATACGTTTAATATGTTTAATATTAAAAGAGGTTCCGAGTGGTTGTGTTTCGGGAAATTGTAGCAATTTCATTTGGAAAACATTCCACGAGCCTCTCGGTTCTGCTGTAATAATCATAATGCCGTTCGTTCGTTTCTTTTTTATCTGCGCGACAGTGTATCAAGTATCTTGAAAGGTCGCGATGGAGTGACAGATTAGGCTCCTTCCTTTTCCAAAAGGAAAATTCGACGGACGGAGGAAAAAATTAGCCCTCATTCATTTTCTTTCTCTCTCTCTCGTCTTTATCTCGTTTGCAAGATAATAAAGAGGAGTCGCCAGTTTCTTTAATTTTTCACCCACTAATACTTCACTTTATAACCGGTTTATATCGAATGGAAATGTTCCCTTCATTTCGCTTCCGGTCTAGTTTTCCGCTTTTTTGCTATTTTAGTTTGTGCCCTTATCGTAGTCTTATTTTCTTTCTTAAGTAATCCTCAATTTTTTTGAAGTGAATTAATGAAGTTAATAAAAAGGGAAAGAGGAAACGAAATAATTGCCGGTAATCGCCTTATGAAAGACGTATCCCCGATTCGTTTGCTAGTCAGTTAAATTATTATTCCTTTTCCTTCGAAGATTAATTAAATTAATTATTCAACTGATTACTTTTGATTAAGAAAGAATGGAATTGCGAGAACTACGTTAGAACGGTGAACATTTTTTTACCTTGAGGACATGAAAAGATTGGCGGAAACTTTGCGAAAGTTAGAGTTTATTTCGAGGACGATCTGCTGCTTAGAGAAAAAATAAATTTCCTTCATTCTAGGGCAACGAAATTAAGGATGATGAGGACGTAGAAGAGGCGGAATTATCTTAAAAAAAAAAAAGATTATTTACGTGTCTGGATTTAAAACTTTCTTATGAGTTTAAGGAACGTCGCCCCTTGTATATCCTACTTATTTTGATATACTTTTAATTTTCGCATGATGCCATTCCTCGGATCTAACTACACAACATGTTTAGAATAAGGAAGTTTCGAATGTAATTTTAAGCTAGTTAACATGCAAAAAGAAAGGCATAACCGTTAAATAAAGTTAGTTTAGCTCTTGTTTCAAGAGGTAGATAATCTTCTTCCATTTTATCTCCGAAGAATTAGAAATAACAATGAACTATCGATCCCTTTTAATGACTTTCACCTCCTTTATAAACGATTTTTCAAGGGGCATAGCTGGACGAAATTTAAATTTTGCATGAAATTTTGCTAATCGATCAAAATAACATCAGGGTCGCAGTAATTCGTTTGATGTATTTCGAAGAAATATGCTTTGTAAATTAATTTTGCATCTGTAATTTAAATCACATAAATTATCATAAATAAAGTGTTCAAAGACTTTTTTTGGATAGAATTCTGATTTCGTTCCAGGTATGTGATTAATATAAATACGTGTATGTGTTTGCAAAATATGGTGGGCGACACACAAAAGAACGGATCCGAACAATGGCATCTAAAATAAGGATGATATTTATGTTTCATTATTACTAATTATGCGTTTCCATATTTGAAAAATCGCCGACCATAAAGGTTGGCAAAAGTTTAATGGCTTTCTACGAATGAAGGGGATCAATGTCACAAACCTTCATTTCGGGCAACGGTTTCTTGCCATCTCTCTTTTTCGCAAACATTTCACTCGTCTTCATTCGCCATTTGTCAGGTTCTATAAGATTGATGATATTCTTCTATATTAAATTACAATCTAATTTAATATTATGAAGACGAGGCAAGGAACCGTCCTGCTCAAATTTATTAATTAAAGTGAGAGTAATTTTTTAAATGGCTTAATCGTTATGCGGTAAAATAGCCTTTCTCATTATTGCCACTTTTTTTAATAGGTACTAACAAAACGTATCCTTCACAGATACTTTTATATAGTTTTCGTTTACCTGCTCTCTATCAACCCTGTTCAACTTTAAAGCGAACTTTCGAATATGTTCATTACGTTACAAACAATTTAACCCACGAGAATCTCGATCCATAACTTTCGGAATAAGTCAAACTTTCGGCTTCCTCCATTCTAGTCCACGTGAAGCACGAGTCCTCTTCATTTTCGCGCAGTTTGCTTCCCCGTTCCAACTCTATATTTTCAAGTTAAATGTTTCAAGTAATTAAAGCAATTTATTTTGCGAGGACGCGTTTTCTATTTTTAATTTGCGAACGTCGACTTTCAATTGAATTTGTCTCCAAGTACTTGTAATTTGAATTCCGTTTCATTTTTGCTTCCTTCACATCAGCATCGCACAACGCATCGCATTAAATTTTATTCCTCATCAACGGAAACGGGATTGCGGCAAACAATGATGTATACGTTTATATAAACATTGAAATAATGACAAAATATTGACGCAACAATATTATTATTATTAATGCGAATGCAAATAGTTGCTTTTCTACGCGATATCAGAATAGTTTCAACTCTCGAGTATCTCGTGCACGTCTCTACGTTTGTTCAATGCGTGTGCGGATGTTTGTGTATGCATACGGAAACCGTATAATATAACATATGGTCTCGGAATAATCAAAACCCCGTCGTACCTTCATTTGAGTAGCGAAGCAATTTCGGTTCGCCGCAAAATTGAGTCCTAACATCCAACCAGAAACATATCACACTCGGCATGTACGGGAATCTTTTTGCGGTACCAAAACCGCATGATACGTAGGTATCACCGAAAGTTTCTACAAACCATAATCGATAAAACTAAGTTTCAAGAAATAGTATTTTCATTATTTCGCGAAATACTCTGCTTTCAACTCATTAAGTTTATGCATGCGTTGAATCGTTAAAGCATGAACTCCATTCTTCTTGAGAGATCGGAAACCACGCAATTAATGCTTTAATCTAGGAGAGAGGAATAAATCGCAAATGGTCAGGTCTGGACTACATGATGGGTGTATAATTCCACATTTGACGCCTTTAAATCGTCATTGTGTGCGAACTACTTGGAGGTCAATTTTCGCGAACATTTTCAAAAACTTTTGGCAAACCACACAAAATGAAACCATAACCGTCAAAGTACAATAACAATGTACCTTTGCTGTGTGATGTATTTTTTTTTTTCATATCCACCTTTGTTATATTGGTTTGCAGAAAATTTCTAATTCGCATATTTATTTTTAGAATTGTTGGTAGCATTTCGTGTGGGTGTTTATAATTTCGCAGTAACAATGTGTTAATCCTATGGAATCAAATATTATCCATGACTCGCGGATATGCAATCTATTCAACAAATAGCTTTATTGTCATTAACTTAATATTTTTTTAAATGTCTTCGTTTGTTAAACAATCAATAAGGTATCATTGCCTAAGTCATACGTACACACTTAAAATCCTTCTGCAGGGAAATTGAGAAAGAAAAAGCAAAGCGTAATTGGTAATCCTTGCGCGGAAGATTGTGAACAAAACATGAGTCATTGCTTAAAAATTGTTAAGTCATGATGGGTGCGTGACCAATATGCGGACGTTAACGAAAGAATAAGAAGAAATGCTCGATCTAACTAAATCAGTGAGACAACAAAAGTTACGCTTCTCTTCTACTACCTTTGTCCAATTTTGTTCTTTGGTTAGGACTTTAGTTAACTTTACAGAAATCCATCTAACAATGTTCACAATAGATTTGAACCACGGAAATATTCCTTGATTGTATAAATTATTTAATCATTGAAGAGAAACTGATTCAATCAAATAGAATTCATATTAAAATTCAACTTCTACTATCCGTGCAGTGTGTTTATTTGATTTTTTTGGATGAAAATTCAATTTCATATCCACACACGTTTCTACTTTATAATATCGATGCCAACACAACAATTTAAACTGATAAGAAAGTTGAAAAGCGACACAATGACTATTTTCTGGTGTGAAATGTATCTCTTCTACGGTAACATTGTCTGGTTTCCTTAGGTATATGTGTGTATGTACTTCCACTATGGAGCGAAAACCTTTTGTTCAACTATTCTCTTTGTATTTTAGTACAAATAGAAAAAGAAATAATAAATGAGTATAAAGATGGAAAAGGTAAGTTGTGTGCGGTTGGCTTACTAAAATTCCGTGTCAGTGTTCTCGTTCCTTCGTGATTGAATTAGATAAGAAAACGTATAAGGGCGAACCGAACATAATGCATGTACATTTTCTATTCATATTTGTCCGTGAAATTAACATAAAAATATTATACCATCCAATGACTGAAATGTGTATAATATTCAATAACGTAATTATAGATAATAGTCCTTCATAATTCATAATCATAATCTTTCATTATTCATGGCTAATAATTGCGATATCTCTGTTTATTAAAAAGAAAGAGGAAGGTACTTACTTAATTAAAATGCGACCAAAGGCTAATTCATGCATTAATGAAATTAATTAATTTTTATGCGAGCAGCACGAGTAAGGGCATAAATATCGTTTGCATTTTTTATGTGATTAACATGATGATAAAAGGAGATAAAAAATAATTATCAACAACATTAAAGCCGCCAGGAAATGAAGGAAGATTAAAAAATTTGTTAAATGTAGGGCACTTAACTTTTTCTTCTTCAGTAAAAAAATTTGATCAGTCCTATTTCATATCTAACGTAAATTTAGGTAATACGAGAATTAAATTGAAAGCAAACATGAGACCAAGATAAATTTATTAAATAGTAACAGCAAGTGGAAATGGTGGATGCGCCGGGCAAAGGGTAAGGCACGTACAAATTAAATTGCAGTTTCATTATTATTGTCGAGATATAAAATTTTGATTATTGTTATTATCTATTAATAATAATGAGGTTTAAGCAATAAAGATAATTTGGTTTATATATCTACATGTCCAACGGCAGTTCAAAAATTTCAAGGAAGCGAAGTAGAAATTAATCGATAATAGGAATTAACGTACAATTTTTTAGAACCAACTAAAACACGAAATCATTTTCTGCTTAACGTTACCTTACAAACATAAAAATGCAGACAATTTATTTATTTAATGTTTTCTTTTTTTACTTTCGAAATCCACATCGAAAAAACAGTTCAAATTTATTCGCAAACAGAAGAGGTTCCCAATTTCGTAGATGTAAAATTTTATGAGAGGTACGCAGAATAAAAGAGTCGTTAATAACTAAATTGATAAATTCCATTAATTGAATTACTTGTTAATTAGTAACAATATTGAAGTGATTTAAAAAAAGGTAATGTAATATAATGCGTTTACTATTTAAAATGAAAACTTGTTACTCTTTCATAGTAAATAGCAGTTAATATTTGACAGTAAATAAAATCAATTTTTTATTGAAGCTTTTTGTGAAAAAATAATTTAATCTCCCATGTTGCGAAAAAAACGCAATTTTTTGCACACGTTAAAATGTTTAAATCATGTTAAAGCGTTTTTAGCTCGTAGTTAGCATTTTATTATTTATTTATTTTTTCTGATGTATGGGTAGTGTGTTAACGTTATAAATATGATTTATTAGCGTAGACTTTCTCTTGTCTTGTTTTCGTTCTTTTCTTTTGTGCTTTTTATTTTTAATCGTAAATAATAACTTTATCGTCCCTATCATTTAATATTCCTTTACAAGATGAAAAAGGAAACGGCATTAAATTATTAAACAATAGGATCTAGACCACAAAAAGTTAAGGTGTGTTCGGTGTTGTTGCCAGTTTGTTTTACTTTTAAAACTCTAGGAAAAATTGCGCCTTACTTGGTGTGAAAAGCAGCAAAAAGAAAGGGAGGGAAGAGAAAAGTTATAGAAACGACCAAACGGTGTCCTACATTTGAGATTTGCACGGGTTTAGCTTTGCGAAAACAGTTGTCTTTTCTCCAGTTGCTGTTTTTTTATGTCAAATTGTTATATGCGAACACATAACAAAAATAATGAAATGAGTAAATTGAAGATGTTATCAGTTTACAAATTACTTTATTTTTAGTCCTTTATTATCTTTATAGTCACGTAATGCAAACATTGGAAAAAGTATTCCGCGAGGAAGTTAATTTGCTGCAAAAAAGAAGTTTCTTCAAATAAATTTACGCAAGTAATTGCTTTAAGCCAAGTCTTAAGCGATTACTAAATTATTATAATTATTTCTTTAACATTTTGCCAATGCTCGTAATCCATATATTATTCGCCTTTCAATAAATTTCCATTTTAGCCATATGCCTTCATATTTTGAAATGTCAATAAAAATCCTCATTTGAATAGTTACGAGAGGAATAAATTTGAATGGAAATTATAACCACTTGAATTCTTTTAATTTCAGGACTTTCAAATTAAGATTAATACCGGATAAGAATATTTTTGCGGAGGACGTAGTGTTCGAAACGACAAATGGACCGATTGAATTCGATTCAAACGTAGTTTATACCGGTACTTTGGAAGGTAAGATTACATTTTATTACTTTCTCTTCTCGTATACCTATAGATATATCACAAATTTGAATACTTCTTTCCTCCTCTTATTGAGAGATAAGATAAGCGAGCTTTACGGTAAATACTTTTCGATTTTCTTTCTCATCTGATTGTTAAAATGGCCAGAGTGTACCCGCTGGAAATGAGAAGGAGGCAGCGAAAGAATGAAAAAAGGACGTCTTAAGAAATAAGGGAATTTGCTTAAGAAAAAAAAAATAGGCGGAATTTAAGAGAGAATTCTTGAAAGTAAAAGCATTTTCGTGTATTTCATTTACAAGCACTCACACACGCGTATTTGACTGGTGTTCAAAGCTTTATATACAATAAACGCACTTTACGAAAATTATTTCTTAGCTTTTGATATTATTATTCATTTCTTTTCGTCCCTTTTTTAGCTCAGTTTGATAGGTGAACATTGATAAGGAAACGGAAAGGGAAAACGGTAAATAATAGTTAAAGGTCGGTTGGTTGGATGGTCGTTTAAAATATTACGTATTCAAGGGCAGTAGGAAATAGTAATAATAATAATAATAAAAAGAACTTTTAACTTTTGTTCTTAGAAATGTTAAGAGGGATCAAACTTCAGAATTGTTGAACGGATCGTTTGGTCTTTCCATGTCTAACCTTTTACACGGGGATTTGACCTGGAAACTTTCTAGGTTACTTTCGTTCAAGTATTAATGCTGCTATAGCACACACTAAACCCCTTACCACCCTTACTCTTACTACCACTAGGTACACCCACCACCCAATCGTATTTTGTTAACAACTTTGTTTTACAAACATGTATAAAACGACTTTCGGGTTTTCTGCTCTATTCATAAATAACACGTAATAATAAAGGAAAAAATAAATACGTTTTGATGAATTTATTTAAAACATTTACGGTTCGCGAAATAATGGCAATGAAGGTTTGGATGTGTTCTTCGAAACCCCTGGAAATGAACGTTAAAACAATTAGCAACCGTTCAAATAGCCGCATTAGAACATGAAATATTTAATTACCATTGGGATTAAATAGGTTTTAATATTGTACTTTAGAATATTTATTATTTGCCAACTACTATTAATATACATTATCATTATTTTACTTTAATAATAATTCATTCTAGAACCCGAGACCTACATCAATATGAATGACATTATCTTTTAAATGCAATAGAGAATTGTAAATGTGTGTTTCATGTAATATTATTACGATGCTGGTTGACTGTGATAATCGTACAAATTTCAGAGTTGTTACCAAATTGTTGTTCTGGGCGCGTTCCCTTAGGTATCTTAACCAGTGATCAACTTGGATAATTTTGCCCAAGACTATGCTCTAATAGACGTTTACTTAGAAACGCATAAATATTCCACTCGTAAAAAATTTGCACGCTACGTATTAAGATGACACGCATATTAAATGTTAAATACATTAATTAAAACAGCATGAAGTTAATGATGGGATTTCTTTTTTTTTACGTATAACGGGTCATACAGTGAATACACTTGAACTCTATTCATTATTGCGCTGTTATACATTGTGCGATTAAGATGTTAATTTAATCGTTTCAAGTTCGAATTCCATTGGTTCTGCATCAACTGATGAAGTTTCCGTCTCTGCAATTAATTAATTACGGGCGTTTGTTTTACAATCACTTGTTTCATCGATTGTTCTCTACTCGCATTCGTTGAATTAGAATTTTCGAATAGACCACGTATACATTTCCAGCAATCGACCGATGCATATTTGTTACGAAGGAATTGGTGCAGAATATCCGTGTCAGTAATTTCCTGTAATTTACTCATTCGTACAATGCATATTTGCAAATCTTTATTACTTGGTCATTTATATCACTGTAAATAATAAAAGTCGTCGTCCATTTTCATATTTGTTGAAAGATAATTGCTCTGTAATTACAGGATTTTCCTTTTAGAAATAAACTGGAAGCACCGAAAGAAAAGCTAAGCGGAGAATAAAAGGAAATTTGCTCATTGTTAATGTACGAATGCACAAAGCACTATTTTCCCCTAATGTTTAATATTATTTATAATGCTGATGGCCAACCTTATTGGTAGCTAGAATACGAATATAAAATATTAATGAAAATGTACCATTTATGTACTTTAAATAGTTGGAATTGCTAAAATTATATACGACGACGATGACAAAGATAATGATGGCAGTTGGAAGTAATTATATTCATTTTTTATTTCGAATTTAATTTGTAAATGGAACTTGAGACAAAATCTTTTCATTCGTTATAAACAATTTTTATAAACAATTCCACGTGGACTGGGAATTACCTTGGTGAAAGTAGTAAAAGTAAAATTGCTTTCAAATGAAATTTAAAGCGAAATTAGATTATAAAAAGCAACAATTTCCCCATAATAAAAAGAAACATAACTTATCCCCCCGTTAATGTCTAATAAATGGCACAGGGGAAAGTATGAACATAATATGATTTGCGGTTTGTATCTCTCTATAAGGGATTACAGAAATTTGTTCGACTTTTACGTGCTTCTTTTTTATTTCTTTCGTTAAAGGTTTTTATAATTTAATAATCTACTCCGGTGGCGTAAGAGAGAAAATGTTTTCGTAAAGTTTTCTTTTTCGCCGACATTATTTTTGTCCTTATTTGTGCAAAGTTTCCTAAATTATTACAATGCTACCATTTATATTTATTCTTGAAGCCAATGAAAAACACAAAGTGCGAGACAAAAATATTCTTCCGCTGCTATTCTGACCTCTGTTTTTAGGTTTTTATTTTTCCTCCCAAAACGGTCATCAACGCCTCTTCAAACTGCCTTTACTAAAAGCTTATTTTTGTAAAAAGAAGCGAGTTCATTGAGTTGGAAATGTTATCCACCTCTTGCCCAGCTTTTATTTATTTCTTTTTTCTAGCCCACTTCATTCGTTCCTTCACTTATAATAATTCATAATCATCTAATGTTGCAAAAAGAAAAGTTACGGTCCGAAATAAATTTATATTAATTAATTGCCATAAACGCGAAATTAATTTCTTCTTCTGTTCCACTTTCCTGCTATATCGATTTTCTTCCCTTTTCTATTGGGGCTAACGGAATAATAAAACATTTCAAAATTTTCACACTTACATTTATTCATCTCTATATTACACCACGTTCTCTTCGTTTTGTTCTCGCGCTACTGTAATTTATTACATTTAATGGCGTTTTTATGTATAAAGCAATAAATTTTAATCCTGGTCTATCAAAAAAGTAACTTTTTCACATGAAATTTTAAATATTTACAGCTTACGTATCATCGAGCAAACTTTTTGCATCTGCCAACAATTTGTTATATTTATTATGGTCGGGTGAATTTTCTCTTACCTATTAAGCAAAATTCGCCATGCTCCTCGCGAATAAAAATTAGCATTTATTAAGATATTTGTCATTAATATCGCTGCTAGCATAAAGAAATACGGTTGTACGCCAAAGGAACTTTTTAATAGGAATACGTTTATTTTTCAACGGGTAAAAAATATTGTGTGTCATCGTAAAAGAAGTTTTTGTTTACACATGAACCTGCAGTAAAATCCATTTTGTTCGTGTCATGAGGGGATACATTACAAATGTACGAAGACACACGTAGAGAAATAGAACAAACTGCGGAACGAGATGGATGTTAGTAAAATATGAATAATGTGCGAAAGAGCTAGAAACCATCTCATTCTTAACTTACAATTATATGTCCCAATTTCAAGTATAGTTTGATGGTTTTTTAAGAGATATGTGTTAATTTACAATGTGTGTCATATTTGCATTAAACCATGTCGAACGATAAAAAGTACTAGGAATGTTATTAAGAAGATACGCAAGAAATTTCTATCATTTTATACCTCATTTTCGTTATTATAATATCCATTCAAATGAAGCCGGAAAATGTGTAAGTCTCGCTGTTGTAATCTAGATATGAATGATAAGAAAAAGAAATACTTTCTGGATATTTTCATTTTAATATATTGTCCCCTGTGAAATATATCCCTGTCATAAATTATCATTTATTTTTCTTTTACTCTTCCCATACCGTTTCGTATATTTTTCCTTTCCGTAATAATTCTACCTTTATTATATTGAATTACATTGCAATTTCAAATTTATTTCATTTCTAAACTAACATATGTGCATCCGTTTAAGAAATTCATAAACGGTTACAACGATAATTGAGATATTGAAAATGATATTCGATTAATGCAATTGTGTCTTACTTCCGCAATAATTATAATCATCTTTCTTCAAATTGCATTTAAATTGTGCTAATGTTACAAACTTGAATATTAAAGCAAATAGTAGGTCAAAATAACAATTCAGTATAGAAATAATATTATGTTGCTGCATAATTTCCAGCCGTTTTGTGGATTGCTACTTTGAGGAAGTTTACTAGCTGGAAGTCAATAAGTTATTGAAGTAAACGAAAAAAATCCGGGTCATTGTTGAAGAAAATTCCAGGTCGCTGGTTTGAAAAAAATGATCCGTGTGGGTCATAATCGGATAGCGATAGGTCCGAAGAATCCCCCGGATCTCGTTGGACTTCCCAACCGATGGCTTGAATCTCTTGAATTCAAATCGACGAAGTTGTTGATAACAACGTTCGGCAGTTAGTGCTTGAGTCCTTTTAAGGATTTCGTATTGAATAAGGCCAAGTTAAGCATAACATCGTCTTCCTTGGACGAAGACCTTGTTTGCTCTTATTCGGACTCAGTCATTCTCGAGATGCGACAAAAGCGACTGTCGTATTGCTAACAAGCAGAACGATTGTCTGTGGATAAGAGAGCGGTTGAAGCAAAATAAGCGAGTAACCACTTGCGTCAAACTGCATCGACATCAGCTTAAGTCAATCAAAAGATTATTCAGGAGATCTTTCCTCGTCTGCCGTTTTTTTTTACCTTGCGCTATCGAATTGTCACCTACACCGATCATTTTTTCAAAGCATCTGCGTCAACAACGACACGGAACTTTGTTATTGCCTTCAAACTAGTAAATTTCTTGAAACAACCGATCAAAAATCGATGGGAACATAAGGACAACGTACGAAATAATGTAGACGAATGCGCTTTTAACTATAACACTGAGCCTTTCTTTGATGTATTCCTTAAATTTTTTAATGCCACAAAACTGTTGGAAATTATGCACCAACCTAATAACTAAAATCATTTTAATATGTATGACAGAAATCATCCCTAAGTTTCAACTTTTGATAATCATATTACGTTTTGCCACCTTTATCTATTTTTATAATAGTCATAGCGACAACGACGACTGCGGCGATGATAATAGTAATAATGAAATAAGAATTTATTTGCATTAATTAAATTCTAGCGGTATTCTAAAATATTAAAATGTAGTGGCATTAAAGTTTGCATATATGAGCAGAATGTCTCTGAGAACGTACGACCGGAATAAAGAGGCAGAGGGATGAGAATCGAATGAGCAAGACATCGAGGTAGAGAGCGTCATTAATTTTTGATGATGAGCAAGTTAAACTAAATAGATATAACGCGAAATGCTAACATGTTGTGCAAGTAACAACTAAATTCTTCCATATTCCTCGTTAAACCTGGTAACAAGCAATTATCATTCCATCTTTCCCCCATATATTGTAACTATTAAACTTACGTTTGCGAACTGTAATGTAACGAAATGAAATTTACATTACGTTTAATAGAAATGGATACGGAGTAATTTATTTTGTAAATGGAAAAGAAAAACGAATTAAAGCCAGTTCCGTAACATGTTAGGCTTAATGAAATGTTGAGTGAATTAAATTGCTTCATATCGAAGAAATTTACTTTGTTCGGTTAAAGAGTCTCGCTTGCTTTCGACCTACTCGCCTTTCTATTACGTGTCACTAAGGTTAACACAAACAATTTCGTTTCGCACAAACGATATTATTCAACCAATTTATGTCAGAATTTTTCACCTTATTTTCCTCTCTCTCTCTCTCATCAATTTTTTATCGTTTATTGGATAATATGCGAAGGAAAAATAAAATGAAAGAGGAAAAATTCGGTTTCCTTTTTTGCTTCCAAAGACAACTATTATTGCCTACCTAAGAGAACAACCTACTTTGCTTCTTTTTCTTCTGTTTCTGTACGTCTCACGTACATTACACAATTGGGAATATATTTTTTTGCGCCATTGGGCCCATGGGTCAAACTTTCTCTCCCCGTTCCTTTTGCCGTTGTCTTCTCGCTCCTATCCTTCGAAACTACACACATTTGTTAATATATGAAGCAAGCATTAGACACGCAACGAGATTATGTTCCTTCGTTTTATTCGCTTTTAGTTTCGTAACCTTTTTATCCTCTCAGGAGGACCGATTTAAACAAAATCAAATACCCGTTTTTTGAATAATTTTATTTTAACCAGATCCAGAACGGAATCGCAATTAGAATGTCAATATTATGTTTATCGTTTATTAAATCCAATCTTCGCTTTTACGACGTTTACATTTAAATTTCTATCAATAATTAAACGTTAATTATTAATTTAGATTTAAATGAAAGCCAACGTTACCCTAAACCCTTGCTCTCTTTCTCGCAACAGCAAACATTTCACGATAATCCTTGTATGCGTTTGATTTGAATTTTTAATTCTACAGCTTTCCTTTAATGAGTTCGAAATAAAATCTCCGATAATCTTTAATATCTGAAATTGGAAGGTCATTAATATTAATTGGAATTCTCGTTAATAATGCAAGATTAGCGGAAAAAGTTTAACTTCTTTCTGTCGTAGGATTTAATTGAAACAAGTTGGAAATCTATAACAGGTAGAGAACATCATTATTGCGAGCAATTAGTTTCCGAATATTTAATTAAACGTGCGGGAATCGGACGAAATCTCAGAATTGGACGAGTTGTCCTAACTGTTGCTCAAACCGCACAACTAAATCCAATTTATTGATTAGTCGCAGTAATTACGCTAATTAACCTCGTCGAATCTTATTACTCATCTCTGATGCGAAACAAATAGTTTTAATTCGATTTGCGGTTATTTGCGGTGATTTTGTGTCGGTACGAGGGAAATCGCATAGAAAAATAGAACGAGGCCATTTGAAATTAGGATAAACAAATTTGCGGGGGGGCTAAATTAATATCGACGATTAATATTGATACATATTGGCCGAAGGATTAATAATCGAGGGCCTGGCGCCTTTATTACTAACTACTTCCTTACTTGGGTCGTTCCTTAACCGGTAGTTACCCTCAATGGATACTAGCAGTATTCAATAGAAAGGAGAGAATGTATCGGAGTGCCATTTGAATTATAGGTTATCGCATAATGTATCTAATTAGTTTGGATGAATTAATTGGCGGCTATTTGAATCATATTCATCACGATAATGATGGGTTATATAATTATTTTTTGCAATTAATTTACGTTCTTTATTGCGAACCGAATATGAGGATTCAGACCGACTATCTGAATGTAGCAGGCGGAAAGTTATGATTATAAATTCATGTCTAATACGGTTCGAGTTACGATTAGTTCGTGAACATTAGGTACGAAAGTTTCGTATGATTGCGATACTAATTATTAAACGCGGTTCGATTTAATATGCGGCATTGATTAGAACTACGAGGGCAGTTTGATATATAACCTGATTCATATAGTTATAGCAGGGGATAAGAAAAGATTTCGATGTAGCCATAAAATTAGAATACTTACTTATTTTTATTATTATAAAATAAATAAGTTGCTTAAAAGTTCATTTGAATTTAAGTGTTTCGAGTGATAAACAAAGTGGATGGAATTGTAATTCGAAATATTATTCAATTCTGCGCTTTTTGGATGGCCAGCGAATGAAATCAATGAACGTATTCGATCCACTTTGGTGACTCATTCCCTTCTTATGAAACCGTTTATCTTTGGGTGAACGAGTGTTAAACCGGTACAAGAAGCATTCGAAATGCATCATGTCCCGGAAAACGAGATTTCTCCATGATGGCGAATGGATTTCAGCCATAATACGCAACAAAAAATGCTACAATCGAGGCTGAAGCAACTGAAATAGCTCCGTCGCAGTAAGAATGCTCACGAAACTCCAAACAATTACTGGCCGAAAGAGATTTGTTCAGAGTAAAAGGTAATAGAGAGCTTAATTGAGTGTCATGAAGTTCTTAAGAAATCCATTTCTGCAAAGGAAGCGGAAAAGTTTAGGAACGTTGGCACAAGTGCTTTGGACTTCGAAAGGACCAGGCTGAGAAATTCGATAGTCCTTAAAACCGAAATTGTTATCTGCTATTTAATATCTATCCAAAACAAGTTATTTATTAAACCACCGTCGTATATTCCTATGACCTGACGTATAATTTTAATCGATTTCGCCACTAATCAATACGAAATCCATTCTTTATCGACTAATCGTCGCGTTTCAGTCGAATATTTGTAACGAACGATTATAATTAACGATAAATCATACTTTGGCGTACATTATCGGTTCCTAGAGGTTATTTCATGATTTGTACATTAATTTTCTTTTTCCTTTAAATCGTGTTAAATGTGAAAGAATTAGATATGTGGAAATGCTTTATATTTATAGTATTTTCGTTTTTTCTTTTCAGTAATAATTCACATAGGATGAATGTGTTATGTCTGTCCCTGCTGTTACTCCACTTTTTATACCTTCCTCTTTCCTCTTTTTTCTTTCTCTCTTCCCTTATCACTTGTCAGGTTTCGTGTTCCACTTCCTACTTCTTCCTTTTTTTGTATTCTTATTTCCTCCATATACATGATATATACTCGTGTATGTATTGGTTCGGTTCACGTGCAGTGAACTCGAAAATTTATGAACGTCCTCGGGAAATTAATGAAAAGCACGATAAAAATTGTCCATTCGTTAAATTCAATTGTAAGGATCAAAAAGGACACTTTCGTGCAATCAGGATGAAATTTAAGTCCGCGTATTTTTTTTCAATTTCTAACTTTCGTTTGTAAAAGAATAAAAACGGGAAACAGAAACAAATCAAATTAAGTGAGGAGCAACGGAAACGAGCTTAAAGGCAATAAAAATTAATTCTCCGGTACAAACAATAAGAAGAAATTAAAGCTAGTAGAAAACAATGTACATGTGTGGCTACCACGGTTTCGTTTTTTTGTTTCTCTTTCTCTGTTTTAATGTTGTTCATCTAAGTACGTATGTGGTTGGGTTATTGCGTTTTTTACGACCATCCTAAAAAAGTTAAGATACGCTTTTGCTCTACAGAGATTGAGTATTTCGACTTTATTGTGGTCATTAAAATCGGACGAACGATTATTGTAAAGATAAAATTCGAACATACGCCCCATTCATAAATGGAGAATGATGAGGTTCAGTGACAATATCTTCTTGTTATCCAAGAGAAACAATAAATTCAACCGAATGAGTGACATGAGATGTATTAATTTACGAGTTCTTAAAATAAGCGGTGTTAAACGTTGGATTGAGAGTTTCTCAAAAAATACTAATTGTCCACATTTCATTGTGAAATGGTAATCCAATTAAGCCAGCGATAGAAAGGAGAAATAAATTAAAATAACGCAAAAATCTCCATGTCGACGAAGATTCGCTGATGAAATCGTTCAGTTGAAATCATTTTTCCTTCCTTCGTGCTCACATAAAATATAATAATTAATTAAATTGTCGTTCATTCTTTATCTAGTTATTTTATGAAATTAATTTAATTGCATTTTTTTCCTGTCGAACGGGACAATTTTCTTGCTAAGACACATTTCGAAACAATACGTAAATGATGAAACGTCTTCCTTTTTGTGCTGTTGATGTCCATGAGAACTTTTAATGAAATAATGAGCGACGAACTAATTAAATAAAAAGTAGCTGTTAAGTAATTATTAAACTTGGAGTGGAAGTTAATCCTTTATTGCAAAAGGATCGCGATTGTCCTTGAAGAACTTGCTTAATAAATAAAATATCAACAAGATAAAACAATAATAATAAAGGCGTGAGTAAAGAAAGAAAAGGAAAAGTCGTTAAAATTTAACAACAGCGACAATTTAAGGTGGAATTGCACTTTATGAGCCAACATTGTTGTAATACGTTTACCGGGGAAAATGTCTTTATATACGAAATAAGACTTTTATACTCTTATTGCACAGTACCATGCACCGTACATTTTAGCACTTGTAAAATTAAAAAGAAATTCTTATTTTCCTTTTATCGACTTCAATGTTTGATGAATGAACAGAAACAAATAAATTCAACCTTAAGTTCCATACAGTTTAGTTAGGTTCATTGCTGTTTGTCGATTTCCCTCCTATTTTTTGCCTTAATGTCTGTCCATTTTGTGCATAAATCGGAGGAACGCCTTTCTCATTTTACCAAATTGACCTCTACTCTTAGTTTTTCAAGCATTTCTTTTCATTTATTTCATACAGAAAACGTAAAACTTCACGCACATTTGCAAATACGACAACAAAATAAGAAATAGATCAATGTGCATCAAAGCGAGGATTTTTGTGTGTGTTTAAGTGGAAGAAATGGTCACGTATCTTTTAACGAGCAAATAAAATAAGATCTCGACAAAAGAAAACGGACTATCCAACATTAACTAGTAAATACGACACTTGGGTATTCTCTAAACAAGAATGCATACACACATATATAAAGCACGTAGAAAAGACCCATTTATAGTACAGAGAATGAAATATGCACGTGTTGGTAAGAGATATGTATTTAAGGTTATTTAGAAGAAAATTTACGATTATGTGCTAAATATTCAACGGGGGAACACGATGCTTATCTGTTATATCCTTACCTGTATATTGTAAAGGGAATATGCCCTTATACTTATAATAAAATACACCGAACATATGTCTTTAAGAGGAGGCATAAGGGTCGCGCATAAAATACGAGCTGATCCATATTGATTTCGAGTTTAAACCAGCATCGTGTGACTTTCTTTAAAAAAATTGTTTAATGATATATGGCAAACTGATTGCGATAAAATCGATTGAAATCGAAGAACGAATATTTTTGGCGGATGCGCCAGGATCGCAATCATTTTGCTCTTTAATTTGCACGCTCCACATGTCTCACAATTCAAATGAATTAATAAACAAAATTAGTAATAAGCGATGGATATAAATGTTTAAATCAACATTATTGTTTAAACATTCAACAAATGCCAGTTTTCCCCTTTTTACCCACTCGCAAAGTCTTTTCGTTTGACGGTATATTTTGTTGCAAACATTTGATTTTTTTTTGTCTTGCTAAATCCACATTAATATTTTGTATTATTCCCTGCTAAATAAAGCAGACAATACGAGTACGTTGATAAAAAATATATTTACTGTTATTTGAAAACGTGTACATCCTTTGGGAATCTGACATGTTAATTTCCCTTTGCACAAAATACTCGTAACACATCCATATAAAATATGTAGGAATAGAGACGAAATTTTATGTGCGAAGTAATTTTATGCGAACGTGCGTCGGATTAAATTTATTTGAAATATTAAGCCTTATCTCGAATGGAAACTTTAATGACATTAACGAGCTGGCTATAGATATAAAGGGACCAAGACAAGTTTTAGCGCAGATAAATGGGGAAGAAACTGTTTCACTTTTCACCGGCCTTAATTGAAATGAAACAAAACGCATTATCAACGTGAAAGTCTAAATGAAGTTATAAGCAAAATGTATTTTAATTGGAATAAGATGATGCTAAAGGGAAAAAGCAGCGGCAGTTATTTAGGACTGGGAAGCTTTCCAGATGAAGAATGCAGTAGAGGAATTCTCTGCAAATATTTTTTGTGATGTAACATGAGATTTATTCTGTCATAATTAAGTTTCCGAAATATAATGACATTCGTGACGTATATTTTAGAGAAAGAAAATTCAAAGCGAGATTCGACAATTAATTTTTATTATTGGAATTATATAACTCTGGTTCCGTATAAAATTTCGTGAAATGAGATTTTCAATCCAACAACCCACAATTTATGCAGGAACAAACCTTCATATTAATATTAATTAAATTTGAGCATTCGTTATTATATAAAATTATGAATGGGCGCAAAAAAGAGGCACGAAGAAATTTCTCTTATTTCTAATTAGAGATTCAACGATATAAGAGAAAGATAAATATCCGCGTCAGATAATAGGATACAATTATGTATAATTTGAGAGGAAAGAAAAAAGGAACGGAGCAGCCAAGAAAGGAACTTAAAATAAAGGGCCCAATATAAAAGCGATAAAAACTCTTTCTTCTCTTATTCGTTTTTCTTCGCCCTTCCGTATTAATCCGTACAGAAGAAAAGAACAAGAGATTCATCAACAACTTCTTGTGCTGTGGAGATAAACCAAATTAGACTGCGAATGAAATACTACACGGCAAAGTTGAATGGGAAACGTAAGAGCACAAAGTTGGTTATTATTTATGTATTTTAAGCAGACGTTTCTTTCTAAAAGAAAAGAAACTATTTGAAAATGTAAACATCAAGAAAAAATTGTTCGCTATCCAAAAAGAGAACGTTCTCTAAATGTATATTTAAGCGCGATTATTTAAAAAAAATTGTAAATAACCGATTTGCACATAAAATTTTCAGTTTAAATGTAAATCAATTGATTTGGAATATTGAACAAGGAAGTGGTGAAATGAATTTCCCATTTTGCCAACTGAATGAGAACGAGAGAAAAAAAGTAATTGTTTAATGTAAACGTGCAAATAAAACATTATTAATTTTAAATAAACATTGTATTGTAATAGAGACGTACAATTTTCATTTACTATTGAATCCATATTTATTCAATGATAAAAAACCGTGATGAAAAAGAAATCAATAAAACTCACGCTTATTGATATTATGAAAAAGATAGTTTCGCCATTCAGCAGTTTGCACTAAAAATCCATGCAGCAAACAAACGTAAATAAAAGTTTCAAACGTCCGACTCAACTATATCAAAAGTGTTTCTTCTGCGGTTCACCTAATAAGATACGTAAATAATATCGAGGTAAATTAATTCCGGGTTGAACGCAATTATGCTTACGTTCATATTGGCGTGTAATTAATCTGAACATGCAAAATAATTCGCTGGTTTTAGTGTTACGTGTTGTTGTTGTTGTTGTACGTAATTATCGTTAATTAGATGAGACACGTTTAATAATGTTTCGTAACATTATTATAATTGCCAAATCTACCAAATATATGGTGACAATATTCTTCCAATACAATTATAAAATTTCAACCATAGATGCGTGCAATTTTAAGTAACTATTGGTTTTGATTAATACTAGCATTGTAACCCGTGAAAGTAGGTTAATTGGACTTCAAATATATAAAATTATAAATGACGAAATTTCAATGTAAAATCTAAACCTTTTATAATCATTTATTTATAATAGTCGTAAATGTGCAATATACGGCAACGATAATTAGCAAGTCATTAAATTTCACTTTAAACGTTGTACGAATTTAATAATATGCAACTATGATTTAATTTTTGGCCAGTAGCATGCAGTCAATATTGATTGAAAAGCGATCGATTGATAGTTTTAGTAGATCCACAGTAGCGAACCAAAAAAATAATACCCACGAGGCTACAGAAAATGAGAGAAATTAATTCGTATTTAATGTAACACGAAACGTTTCATTATACTAACTAAAAACGTGTGGATCTAAAGGGAGACATAAATAAAACATCTAACACGAATATTTATTAAACGGATGCGAGGGACATAAACCGTTATACGGAAATATAAAATGTTTAAAAAAAAAGAAACTATTCAATTAATCGATCGAATTGTTTATGATATGCAATTGTTGTTATTGATGAATTTAATTAAACCAAATGGCGGATGGTGCCGTTGGGATTACAACCTTGCCAAAAAGTAACAACAATGCATTTTTAATCTTGTTTTACCTACTCATAATTCAAAATAAAGCCGGCTACACTTTCGTCTCTGGAAAAGTGGATGGAATCATATTACACGCCTTCGACGGTATCCTCGTCTATGTCTTTTCTTCTAGTTACAATAAACCGTGTTTTATGAGGGAGTAGTAGCAGCGCGAGAAAAACCTTCCGCACAACTTTTATATTATATTTATAAGAGCGAAATGTGTGCTAACATTGAACTAAGGAAGGCATTACGCCGTATTTCTTATGAAAATTGTATGATAAAAATTTCCGGAAATTGCACGAGGAAATTATGATCGCTTTTTCTTACATAGCCGTCGAAATGAAAAATAATTCGACTTTACTGCAATTATTATTATTAGTATCGTGTAAATAACGCCGGTTAAAATTATGCAAATTCACGAGATGTATGTGTCAGGATCAAGTTTTCGGCAGTTTAATCCGCGGCTAATCTCCTGAAATTTCATACAAGCCATATTTTCTCGTTTAATTGTAGATTCACTCGAATACTGGTTTCCTCCAGTCTATGCTTTTAGTCTTCGTTCTTTTAGTACATATCCGGTTTAACCAAAAAATAAATATAAACAACTAAGAGGTTTCCAAAATTTCATAAATTATTTTCATAATATTCCATTCAGAAGCCTCGTCTTCTATTTGAACAAAATACCTCGTTAAATTTCAACAAAATTCTAATAGTAATGGAATTTTAATTAACACGTAACATTTAATTAAGCGCAAATATTAGTTTAAAGAGTAAATTATTCGTACGGGAAAAAGAATGAAACTTTATTGCGAAATAAATAATTTTTTATGAGCGTAATTTTTTGTTCCCGTTCTGTTTGTTTTTACATTAAATTAAGCTCTAACTTTTTAAAATAAGCACAATAAAGCCGTGGCAAAACTTTATAATAAATTATTTAGTTTGTGTGTTGCCCTCTTTTTTATTTCGTTTAGAAAAGTGTTTTGAATTTATATGTTTCCTTTTCTCTCTCTCTCTCTCTCTCTCACTCACTCTCCGACGTGCATTTTATCCAAGTAAATTTTTTTTCGATAAAATATAATTATTGTTTTAGTCTCGTGCCGGTGTAAATCCAAACTATATAAAAACAAATCGAAAAAGAAGTTATTTTATATAAAATAAAAGCGGAAAATGAATGCTGTTCACTGTGAAAAAGTTAAAAACGTTATTAACTTAGTAGTAGTAGCAATGTGCGGTGGTAATGAAAATAATAAAGAAAATTATTGCGAAATAATATCGAATTTATATGAGAGAACAACATACTCAATAGCAATTGCTGTATAAGAGTAAAGACTTACAAGAAAGAAAAACGTAAGGGAAAACAAAAATTAATTTCAAGTTACTCTGTAAAGTAATGTAAAACAATTTTCGTTGAGGAATGCGATTTATTAGCAGTAATAAAGTAAGTTAAAACTGTCATTCAATTAATTTGCCTGAGTTCATAAGCAAGTTATTGAAGTCGAATAAGGAATTCGTATAATACACGTACTTTACACTTTCTTGTTGTACTTTGGCGTATTGCTAACAAGTAGAAAGTGTAATAGCAAAATATGTTTGTAACATGTATTTGTATGTGTAACAAATTGGATGCAATGTAATACGAATTAAACTTTATAAATTTCCTTTTTAACATTTCAGTAGTAAGTTTACAATTACGTCGACGCTGTGAAAATAGTTTAGGAAAAACTCCGACTCCAGTCTGCAACTGGCAGTTACTATGTATTTGAATGCAAAAAGTTTCCTGCAAATGTTTTTACGATTCTCGTCAATTTTTTTCGCGTAATTATTCTAATTAAAAAGTTTTTTTTTTCGAAGAGCGTTTGGTTCAAATTTTGACACGCATTTTGTGTTGAATATTTTATTTATTCGCATAGAAGATTTCCTTGAGCATTATTTACCATTATGTTTGGTTAAATATTTTTTTGCAAACATTTTCTCGTCTGCTTATAAGGGAGAACGTCGCCTATAAATCTTCTTTGTAATACGTTTGTGGTTCTTGTTTATTGCTTTAGCATTCTCTCCAGTTCCAACTACAATGTGTCGTATAAAAGTGACGACAACGATCCGTGATAATGTACAAAGAAACTATGGAGCCGATGTATTCGCTTTTGCCTTTTACAATTCAAATTTTAGAGCCAACACTTCTTATTTTGCACCATCGTTTTTCTGTCTTCGTTTCCGTAACTACATTATTCATACATTCTTGTTCGATGGAAAAATAAATTTCGCAGCAACAAAAAATTGGTATTGCGACAACAAGAAATAATACTTTCCATATTTTATAATAAATGGCGAATTGTTCGAATCGTAACGGACGTTTTCCGCGAAAACAAAATCAAAAGAATTTCAAATATCTCTCTGTATTCGTCGTTCGCTCTCATTCGACTACTACTTAAAACAAAGCGTATGCCAATATTTTATTGGGAAACGAGATTGGTACGCTGACATATTGATATTGTTATTGAGTATCGTTTATATGGGAGAAAGAAAAAAATGGAAAAAGAGAGAAAGTGTCTCCAATTTTCACGTTCATCCTACACCCTCATCAAAATACATTAAAAATGTCGTTTTCGTCGGGTCTCGAACTTAGAAAAATATTTATCCACTCATATATCAAGGTAATATCGGTATGTACATATTTGAAAATATGGCAATTTAATAAGTAAACAACTCTCGAGATTTTTTTCTCTCTTCGTTCTCGAAATTGGAAAACTTTTAAAATTTATTGTTCGATTTAATCCACATCTTTTCTAAGTCATTTCCCTCGTGAAATGTTTCCCATACACGTCGATGAATTTTAAGAAAGGGGAGTATAGAAAAAAAAATTGACGGGGACGAGGGCGGAAGAAACGCGAAAAGAAAAAGTGGAGGCGACAATATACTGTATAATTTTTTTTTGCTCCCCTTTTCTTCTCCCAGTTCCTTTCCTTATACATATTTTTTATGCCATCCTCATAAATTTCTTGATCATCGTGCATCGCATAATATACACTTCTAACAATAAATTCATGAAAGCAAATGATGCGTTTAGTAATTTTCATGTATGGATTTCATTTAAGTGATTTTATCGAAATTTATTTTTCGCGGCAATCCCGTAATTCGTTCATGAATTTATTGCAACTCTTGCCAATACTTTCAATCAGCGAGTCCCAAACGTTTTCATACATCGATTACAAAAATTTACAAACGAAACTTAAAGCGTTTGTTGCGCTTCGGATGGAAAAATATTTAAAAATGATCGTAAAACGCCGCATTCTTCATAGAAAATTTAATCCAGTTATTGTTGTTGGTATTAAATTATTATATAAACTATAGCTTGCTAACAGTTAGGCGTATGTATTTGCTCACTTGCCGTATTTTTATTTACGTATCTTTGCAATTTTACATGAACCCCATCGGGAATCCCTGCTTTAAATCACTAAAAACCGATTACCTGTACGGTGAGCTTCCAATGTGTTATACGATCACCGGAATTGTGTTATAGTGATTATTTGACCAGAATCGTAAGGCTGATCTGAATAAATTTCCATTTCGTCGGTACTTTAATTCTACGCGGGCAATAAAAGCACGTGAACCTAATTTAATATACAATTTTTCGTGGAAAATTTTACAACTGATCTATGATGGAAAATAAGAAAATAATGAAAAGTAAGGGAATTAATTAGTCATGATTTCTAGTCTCGTTTGACAATTGTCATTAATATCCTGTAGCGGTCGATTTATCAATTGGCGTCCTTCCGTCATTATTTGTTAGCACACATAACAATGGACAGATATTCTGTTAGGAGAACACGAGTTTTCCATTCTCCGGTAGCGAATACAATTACCAGCCTTTTTTTTTCGGCAAATGATGAAACGACCCTTTTATGTTTAGCTTTTTGTCTGGTACAAGCGGACTCTTTTAGTTTTTTCTTTTTACAGTTTTCTCGTCATTTACATTGATCAAGACGAGTTCTTTTATTTTCCCATTTATTTTTTGTTTATTTCCTCTTTCATAAGTTTCCCTCAAAGTTAGAAGATAGTTGATATTAGATGGGAGGACGACAATTCCGTTGGTGATTGCATAAAAGTTTGACGGAGCGTCAACTTGCGCATGTTGTATAAATTCAATTATCGTCGTAGAGTAGTTTCTGAAACTTAACAATTATGTGTACACTTTGCACGAAGAGCATTTTATAGGAGATCTCCTCTTGTTAAAATTTCCACGGTCTCGACGAGGAGGCAGGCCTTAAAAGTTAGATGAAAATACTTCGATGGAAAAACGCAGAAAATTATTGTCAATTTCAGATCGCTACTGAAGCGAAATGCTTTATTTTCAATTAAATTCCGGATATCAAAGTACTTTACATTCAGTGTACGTTTTTCGTATAATTTTTTTCCTCCTTTTGCTAGCCGACTCTACCGGTTGATGGCAAAAAAAATGCGACGGTTCGGTGCGGGAAAAAAGAAATCGATATATACGTAGGTAACGTATGTTTAGAATGCAATTTATTGACTACAAGCCAATCGATGTTAGGCCATCTATTTCATTTTATACATTCACAAAGCGAGTGAAACCACTTTCATTTCGTTCTTTCTCCAACGTTTCTTTCACATTTTTTCCGCCGGTAACATTTTTGAAAGATAACAACCACGACACGTTAAACAGTTAATTAATTATTACATAAAGCAAAGATTGATGTACGGTATTCTAAGAGTAGAATCGATTTTAAGGAAAAGCAAGGCTGGAAAAAGGTTTTTTTCTTCAGAAGGAAAGCGAAACATTTTCTCATTTTCGTATAGTACAGTCGTTGTTATAAACCAATCGTAGCGCTGAAGGAATTGTTCGTCTTCAACTAGAAAATGTTTTGGCTTTTACGGTTGGACGTGCAATTGGAGAAAGGAATTTATGATCGCAAGAGGCGTAAAGAAGAATAAGGAAACGGGTCGTAGCAAGGAGAAAGAAGGCATCAAAAGATCCGATAGCAAAAAATTAAATAGACTCATCCTGCCCGAGCCACGTTACTTTGATTAATTAAATTAATTATCACTTAATTTAAACTTCAGTTTTTCAGTTAAATTGTATAATATTTATGAAACGAGGTCAACTGTACCATTTTGTATCCGAATAAAAAAAAATGGTTTGAATAAATACTGAATACAGTTGACCGAAATCTTTACAAAAGAAAAAGAAACGTCCATTCGCGTTCCCTCGCATATAAAAGCGGAGGTGAAAGGAAAATCTTTGAATACACGGGCCTATCTTGATCGAAATCGGTTAATTCTATAAGACCGTTTACACTTATATTTCGTTTTTCGGTCTCTCCTTTTTTGCGTACGGGATGCTTTCAAATCATTTTTAAGGGACGCGACGGTAAAAGTGGTAGCGGTGCTTAGTAGGGAAGATTTAATCTTATTCTCCATCCCGCTTTTGCCCGCATCCCCTTCCCATTTCGCTGCGGCAATGCCCGCAAGCGAAACTATGCACGGAAATGAAGAAGAACCCATCAGAAAATTGCGAATCAAAAATTCATCATCAACAAGCTCATCGACCGTATTTAGTTTTACGTTCGAATGGGTAGGATTATACGAACATTTTTTCATATTACGCAAATCGAATGTTCAACGAGGGTAAAAATATATTAAATTGCGTGAAGGGCGACGAGCGGTGCAATTTATATGCGAAATTCAAACTATTAGTTTAACATAATAAATTCAAAATTCAATTGCACATGATACGAATTTAACGGTCCAATTGTCGGAATTATGTGAAACAAATATTAGGCGAACTGGTGGATGTTAGGAACAACAAATCCAACATAATGACCAGGAGAATTAAGAAGGGAATAATGTAATTCACTCCCATGGAAGCTCGATGTTAGCTCACAATATTACATCTACTTCCCTTCCTCTAACACATACTTTATTCTATCTCTTGTGGAATATGTGCATTATTCGTATGCGATCAAAACTCAAAAACCCATCTCTCACGATATAACCATCTCCAGAGTCACAGCGTTCCAAAACACATCATAAAACTTTTAATTGCCATTACGACAGCAAAAACAACAACAAAAGAACAAGAGCGAATAGAGCAATATGGTGTAATATTAAACTAAATGAAAAGTTTCATTCTGTTACAAAAATTCACGCTTAGTTAACAAATTCCTTGAGATCTTACGACATTATTTTCTAAAACATCCATGCTCGTGTAATCGTCGTTGTAAGCTAATAAGAAATTAATAAATTCATCTGACGAAAGTGCATGGTAAATTAGGAGTTGCGCTATTAAGGCGAAACAGTTTGCCAAACCTCTTCCTACCTTTATCATAACTTACCTGCAATTTTCGTATGGCCCCACTCCAAACGTTTCAGCGAGAAGCTATTGCACTTAATTATTATTGCAAAGTTAATAAATTACGTTTGTCTAATGGAACGGAAGGCGAAGAGGCGATGGAATCCTCTTGTGCGATGATCGACGGTGTGTTAATTTTCTGGTGGATGCGCCGGGGAACCGTAGTGCGAAATTTCGTTTTTCGCAAAACGGAACGGTTAAAATAAAACGGAGTGAGAAAAGGTTTTAATTAGAGTACGATTCGATTTAAATGCTCGATGGGTTTAATTTTTTGCTCGCTCATAAGGGGGCGCAATTCGCACTTACCCGTGTTCGTGTGCGTATTGTTAAAATGCATTAAAAGCGGTGTACAAACGTGTCGGATCGAACGACGATATTACGTAATTGAAACCTCAAAAACCCACACGTACAGAGATAATCTTTAATCCGTTACCATTATCATTTTATATAACAATCCGATACAATCCAATTTTATGTGTGCGCCGTAAAATTAAATTACTCAATTAATTGAGTGCTCGTTAATGAAATTTTATTTCGAATTCTATTCGTACATCGATCGTTCGGTTTCCCTTTTTTGCATTTACAAATTGGAAATGAAGACGAATGGAGATTGGTATGGTGGATGATGTTAATTTGATGCTGTTAAAAGCAATGAGTGGGTGTATGTAAAGATTGTACGTTGGGTAGAATAACAAATTAGTGTTATTTGGATGCTGGTCTACTTCTGAAAAGTTTCTGGGTTATTTCTAGTTGTAGACGCGTTAAACTATAAAGAATTTCGCATTGTGCTCAGAATTAGAACGTAACGTGCGAACACAATGCTCAATGAAATGTAATGATAACAAAAAGGTAGTTACTAACGGTACGTTACTGCTCTGCATAATCTAAATTATGCACTCTTCTTACACTATTAAAACAAAGAACAACAAATTATTCGCATTAAATTCGTTATGTAATAAACTGGGATAATTATCATTAGAATAAGCTCTAAATTAAGTTGATAAACATGAGAAATTTCCTTCGTCTGCTTAATATTGAATTCGAACACCATTTAAAGTTTGTCGCAAAGAAATAATATTTTTAAATTGTTCTCGAATGTGTTTATTATAAAATTAACTTGCTCTTTAAAAATATCGCAATGCGATGCATTGCTATGCATAGTTTATTTTCCATTACTTTCGCATAGTTATGCATATAAGTCACATGCTAAATTATACCAAAAATGCAGTTTAACCTATTGCAACTTCCTGCCTCTTTTTCCATCCAATTACGCTTGCATTTAATTTGATGTTAATAGTAACGACTCCAACCATTTACGAAATTGCTTAAGAATAATGGATCGAAACTTGCGCATTTTATTGTTATTATTAACGTATGAAAATAAAACGCTGACAATTTAAATGTTACCCATTCTAATTGAAGAATAATAAGGGAGTGATAGAACGGAATAAAATTGTTCAGCATGTAAATCCTTTTAAAGTCATTTTAATGATTTCGAAATTGCTTATCGATTTTATTCCAGCAATTGAGTTGTTTTTTTTTTCAGCAATCGCGAACTATTTCGGTTAGGATCGAATTAATTTACATTCGATAAATGATGAAGCTGGAAATTAATTTTTTATTAGGAAACCGTAATTAGACTCGTAATTGAAATTGAAAGCGACGAGCAACAAAAATAAACGGGCACGAGGGAGACACGAGGGTTCAAGGTTTCACGTTTAATGCTATAACATTAGATATTATAATAAATTGCTTCTAAGACTTTATATTTGATGGGCTCTTGTTTGCTGATTCAATTATCTTAGTTTCCGACAAGATTAAACGCAAATTTTCGCAATAATGATAGTGATAATAAAATCGATATCATTATATAACTTGTATAGTGATTAAGGATAGTATTTTACACGCATGTTCAATTAAACTTTGCATCCTACAGTTCGTTCCGTTTCTTCGCAAGGAGTGTTCATTGTTTAAAAGAAATACTCCGCTTTATGGGTGTCACGTACATAAGGTTAAGGTAATTCGCAAAATCGAAATTGCCACTATTAAAGCCGTTGGCTGTCGTAAAACTTTGTTATGTTTCGGTAACTGAAGTTTCAATAATAAATCTGCGAAAAATATCTTTAAGGTTCAATGAAAAAAGCGCCTGTAAAAATATGCCTATAAATGCTTTTATGTCAAGGTATAATTATTTTCATCTTTTACCACTTCTTCATCGTTTTCTTGTTTTCGGTTCCGTCAACTAACAAGAGAGTCCCTTCAGGATTTCCTTTATATTACTTACGAGAGTCGGAGTCTCATTTATGAAATAAAATACTATTTCAAATACCAGCAACAACGGATAAAAATTACGAAACAGAGATGGGCAAAAGAAGTTAATCTATTTCACTTTATTTGGTCTCGTAATTCGACTTAAGTATACTTAATTTTGATGGATAGCTGCTATTATGCTTGAAGTATTAATAAGGTTCTTTCTTATGATTCCCTATATTTTTCTCTGTTTTGTTTTTTCCTTTTTTCCTTCTCTTTCCATTTCATTTTCCGTTCGGTCGGTTTTTAAACGACCCCAATTCTATTACGCGAAAGCAAAGAGCGAATATTCACTTGTCGTCATCAAAGTACTATGCACAAGTACCATCATCATCATCATCGTCGTCCTCATCAACTAAACCTTTGTTAAATAAGATTCGTTTTTCTCTCTCTCTTTCTCTCGCTACTTTCCTCTACCTCACTTTCAGGATTTGTTTACTTAGAGGACAAACGAGAATATTTTAAGTGCCTATTTACCGAGATAACTCCCAATGAGAGTTAATTAATTTTCCATTCAGTTTCCTTCTCTTTTTCCTTTCCCGTCATTCTCGCTATATTTAGGTTTTAAGAGTATTTAAAGGAGAAGAAAAAACTAATACCAATATTAATTGCATTCGATTGGCGTTTAATGATTTGTCACGTGTGAATTTCAGATGACGAGACATCGGCCGCTTATGGCGTCCTCACAAAAGACGGCTTATTCGACGGGATCGTATCGACGGCGCTCGAGGACTATTACATTGAGCCAATCAGTCGCTATACGGCGTCAAACTTAAACGATAGGAAATCGCCAAATTTTCACTCGATTATTTACAAAATGTCGGACGTTTTTATACCGATCAACAATAGTAGCACGTTTTGCGGTTCGAAGTTATTGTTATTAGATAAGGGTAAGAATTTATTTCGGTCGCGGAAAAAGTTGGAGCCGAAAGGTAAACGGAGGACGAAGAAGAAGCGGAAAAGACGTTGGTTATTAGAGGCCGAAGCGAAGCAGCCGTACGACGATCCGACGATTTATTGGATACGTAATAAATCTAAACTTCCATCGGCGCGTCCGCCGCTCTTCGACATCAATTCGCCGTTTAATCAGCCGATAGACGAAGAATTGGATATGATTACCACGAACAGAACGTATCCGGACGTTTCCGGGCTTATTTTCCGTAATGTCAATAAACGTGCGACGATCGATCCGAAGAAAACCACTTGCATGCTCTACTTGCAAGCCGATCATCAGTTCTTTCAAAAGTATGGCACCGAGGAGGCGTGCATCGAAGTCATGACGCGACACGTGCAAAGAGTAAACTCGATATATAAGAATACAGGTGAGTGGAATTTAAATTATCCACCGACAAAAACGTGCTTTTACGTTTTTCTTCTTTGTTGCAACTACGTAATTATTAAGCGTTATAAACTGTTCCAAGCGATTTGCTTCCTCGGTTTCGTTTCCATCGTCGTGTTCGCGACACTCACATTTCTAATGGACCTTTCTTTCTTCACTTTCTTTTCCTTTTATTATTTCCATTGAGAAAACGCAACGGATGCGTGTGACAGTAGGAAATAATTTATGTATTCCCATTGGAACCCTTTTGGGGGGACGAAAAAAGAAAAACGAACGAGACGAAGCAAAAACAGCAACAGCCAACAAAGAAATAAGGGAAAAAAGAGGTAAAGAGGAACCGAAAAGAAACATAAACTTTTACGTCGGGGTTTTATCGTTATTTTTAATTTTTATTCGCACGAAAATCGCGTAATAATATTATAAACGAAATGAAATAATTCGAGCGAAATGAAGGGAGAAAGAACTTTGCTTACGCGTTTTTAAATTTTTCTTTCAGATTTTAATCAGGATGGCAAACCGGACAATATAACTTTCATGGTGAAACGGATCAAAGTACATACCATGGACGCTCTAAGGGATCCCCTATACAGATTTCCGAATAATTATGGAGTCGAGAAGTTTCTCGAACTGTTTTCAGGTGAGTTTGTCGCAATCTGGTTTCCATCTAATAATTCGCCGACCCGTCTCATGTGCCGATTACGTTGGCAAAACGTTGATAAGCAAACATTATTGACGGGCAAAAGGACACGAATCCGTGATTTATGACTTACTAAGTCCGGATTAATTCCTGATCATCCTCCGTGGAATAAAGTTTACTTCTTGGACGTAAGAAAATTTACTTTTAAGAATTTACCATTACTTTTTAACTTTTGCCTTTTTAAAGAGTAGTTTCGTGCGCCCGGCATGAAAAGTAATCTCGATTAGTTTATCAAAATATAATTAAGTTAATTAAAAAGTTTCCGTTTACGTTTGGAGTTTGTTACATAATTATAAACACAAGAACGAATCTCGTGCTGCAATTTGTTGTAATAAATAAACTTTGTTATTGCTAATTGATTCGAATTTAATTGCTTGCTAGACGATAAAGTAATTTATTTCGAGTGTACTTCTTCATATAGAAAGAAATGGAAAGAAGAAATTATTGAAAACGCTATATATACAGGGTGTACCAATAGTGCGGCCTCGAAGGATTACGGCGAAACGATTGACGTTAGAGAAAAATGTTTCAGATGAAAATGTTTTATCTGGGATAAGTACCACAAGGCAAAAATATTTTCCAAGATGGCGCCCTTCCGGATATTCCCGGAACCGATACTTGCTCTCTTATTTTATTACATTTTTGGTTTCATTATTGAATTTCAGGATGAGGTTATTAAACAATCACATGCCTACAATGCACCGTTTCAGAGTTATTTCAGTTCAGTTCAGTTATTCCCCGAAAAACGTCATTTGGAAGTCGTGGAAAATTGCATATATCTTCGGAACTATGCGCGACAGAAAGTTGAACTTGCTTTAGTTCTTTGAAACATGAAATGGCAAAGCGTTTGCACTGCTTAAAGTTAATTACAAGTGCAAGTGGCACTTTATATGTAACCGTCTATTTTTTTTTTATTATGACATTAGATGCAGAAAATGATTCTCTTTCGATTATATTAAGATAATATTGATTTATTTTTAATTAATAAAATTCCAAATAACAGCAAAAACAGTTGAAAATCAATTATGTTTTGGTTAGAATTACATATTTTTAAATTATTCTTCATTAAAATGCTAATTCATAAGTTCAAACAATTTTCCAATTGAAAGTAACTTTTCTTCATGAAAATAAATAAAATTTTGACCAATTTAAGAAAAGACTAATTTCATTATTTTCTTCAGTTGTTTCATTGTTTCTATTATAATTTATTATAATAATTTATTGTTTTAATTATAATTTATTATAATAGCAAACATGGAAAATCAGATATAAATGTAAAAAATTTCATATAACTCGAATTTTAAATTCGACATTAAAAGAATTACTAAATATTATAAAATTATGTACATTTGAAAATGTCAAAGTTTAACAGGCCACAAATTAAATATGAGAAATAACTCTGAAACGATGCATCTTAGGCACGTTATTCTTTTAACAAACTCCCCTTAAAACCCAATGTGAAATTTAAAACTGCAATAGAAAGTGTACCATTCCATTTACAGTAACGGAGCAAGTATCAGTTTCGGGTATATCCGGAAGTGCGCCATCTTGGAAAATATTTTTACGTCGTAATACTTCCCAAAAGAAAACTTTTTTTAACCGAAATATTTTTCTCTAACGTCAACCGTTTGGCCCTAATACTCCGAGTCCGCACTATTGGGACACCATGTATATATTTTCAAGTATAAAACTAGTTGAAAATTATTTAGAAAAAGAAATAAAAGTTTCGAAGTTGCTAGAATAAATTTGCTCTTCCTCCTTTCGTCTTTCGTCAATTGACGTACGCTAATTCTGAACGGCCAACGTACTTTTGATAGCAAACTTCCAGCAACAATATGAATAAACCGATCATGACCATTACGGCGTATAAGAATAATATCCCGCCGACGTGCTGTATACTGACTTGCGGCGCTTTTATTGTCTCGTAATTCTCCATGAGATCCGTCTGTATGTATTTTGTCGATAAGCGTTTCATAACGCCGCTGGTTCGTACGTTCTTGAAACTGAAAGGACAGAAATGATGAGCGGCCGTTTTAAAAATGAAATGGAATCTTACACTAAACTAACGAGTTTGTTCCATTTGAATTGCTTCCATAAGACGAACGAATTGGCCCGTTCGAAATACCTCTTACGCAAATACGTTAGCTGACAAGTGATATTGTAGTTGCGCAAAACTGATCCCATCACGACGCGATTCTCCAATATTATCACTCTACTGTCGCACAAGATTTTCGCCAAGTTTTCTTGGTCGTTAATATCCAAACAACCCGGTCCGTTTATCACGTTTCGCCATTCCGGTCGTATCGTCTTATTCGGAAACTGCGAGAATAACATTCAAAATTGAATTCGGACCGTATGAAACATGTATTTTGCTTTAGGTTTCTATTAATTATTGTTAGAACGTTTCCTTTCAGTTATTAATTATTACTGGATGATGAACGCGATGATTTCCTGTTCTTAAGGATCGTAGATGGAACTCGCGATCTCGGCACTTCCTTATCTTTGTCAATCATATTTATTAATGAACTGCTTCATAATTCAGTTGCTCTAGTACAGTAAATGATAGAACGCCAGATTTAAAACGAAATACTGGTTCGCAAACTAATCAATATTCTTCATGAGGAAAAGCGGAACCGCGATGATAATTGAAAATGTATTTCGTGTATTGTACAATAAAATGGTTTCGTTTTTGCTTTGCGGGAAAGGTTTTCTATTAATTTCACAACAGTTCATCACACTTACCGTGAAATTATTATAAACAAAACTGTTCGTTCGGACGCAGAGGGAATAAGTTTTCATCTTGCTCAAATCTTGGAGCGATTCGAATGGTAATTGTACGTCGAACGTTGCCAATTTCGCCACGAGTACGGCATTCATTGCCGCGTACAATAGCAGACCGAATAATAACGAAAATATGACGATCATCCGGCTGGGGATCCGTTTTAAGCGAATATCGTAACCTGCGGAATAGAATAATTGAATTTTTAAAACGTTCATTACTGATTTATGGATAAACTAGGGAGTGACGGCTACGAACAAAAAAGATCCCCGGAAAACCGGGAAATTAAATGAAATGTCGCGATGATACGCGAAATCGATTAAATGAAATTATTGTGATACAATCGGATTTACATCTGAACAGTTTAAATTATTTACAATCTTTTTTATAAAGGAATACATTTTTGATTTATATTTTAAATTCTTTCATGTTCGACGTAGCTGTTCGCTTTTCTTTTAGTAGCGACAAATTCGATTTACGTTCGAGGGTTTGTTGCTAAATTCCGATCTCATTCTTACCTTGATTTATAAAGCCGGAAATAACGGTAAGAAAACAGCTAAATATCGATACGTTCCGTTCGGTATAAATCTGATTTTTATTGATTATTCTCGTAACGAACCATAATGTTATTGCGAGCGTACAAAACATCAATACACTGGCCAGCCATAAACCTTCATTTAATGTCCTTAAATAAGACGTGGACGTCGGCTTCGCTTCTGGTGATTTCAAATATAAATGATACCTGCAGAAAGAAACTTTTTTTGACTTCTTTTAAATGAAAACAAATCGCACAGTCATAAATAGCAGGAGAAATGAAAGAAGCAAACACGATGTGAAATTATACGGGAACAGAAACAAATTTGCATTTTTTAACTCGCGAACCGAATGACCAATAAAACATTCACCAATTATAAAAGTAGGGTTGCGTGTATGTTACATTTTGTTTGCCAACGCTTGCAACAACCGCCGCTAGGAACACGTCCGCTTCGCCTCTTTGTAAAACACTTAATCCCTCATCGTAATCGATTGATTTCAGAACGGTCCTGAAAAAAATAACATAAAATACGAATGAAAATTAAAAAAAAAACAGGCAACTGAAAGCAACAAGACATCTGAATCCAATTTAAAACAATGTAACCCGAGCAAAAAAAGGACAGCGTAAAACGGGGAAGAGATGTTAATTAATTCCTCAAAAAAAATGCACTAAATTAAAACGATCAAAAGTTTTCAATTTGGATACTCCGCAATTGGCAATGCACGGGGGACTCGCAGAAACTAATATCCCACGTTTATTTTATTTTTTCTCTCTTGTCCTCTGAAATTTAATTAAAATTAATATGGACTCAATTTATTCATTAGGCGTCGTCAACGTTTTTTCGTGTCCTTTTAAAGCGACATCGATCAAAACGTGGCTTCGTTACATTAACTTCTACGCTTTTCGAATTCGAGTAAGAATATATTTCGCTTACGTGAAATTTAACGCAGTCCCGATGATTTTCCATAAACTTCCTAAGAAACCTTCCAGTTCGTTGGTATGGTTGTTAAGTTTCGCGTATGGTAACATCTACGGAATTAAATGACGCACACATTAAACAGGGATGATTTTAATCAAACTTTCGCACGAATATCAAAACAATACGTTACGTTGTGTACAATCATGCGAACCGTCTTGTTGCTGCCATCGAACTTGTCGAAATTGTACGAGTTTATTTGACTAAAAGTAATATTAAAAGCATTCGTGAATTCGTCCGTTTGATTCTGCCATACGTAAATATTGTCATAGCTCATTGACCTTTTTCCAGTTGTTCCATTTTGACATTCATTGTAACGCCGAATTCCCTTGATAATGGCCGGAACCATCTACGAACGAATACGTATGTATTCAACGAGAATGATAATAATAAACGGAATATAGATCGGAAGAAGAGGAGCAGCGGCCCAAAAAAAAGCAATTTTCAAAATTGTACTCACCGAAAAAATCACCAACAAACATAAGACATTTGACATTTTTTCCATCTTCATCTCTTGTGCCTCGTTTTTGCTTTCCCTTCCGTACCTTCAATTTATTTATATTTTATTAAACGTTGCTTTCGCTTTTCCAATACTCGGCAGAATAAGAAAATGAAAAATTTATTTGCAACCGAAACTTTTCTTCGTGTATCATCCGCCAGTCTTATTGTTGTATTTCCCTTCTTTTTTTTATTTGCGAAACTTTATCGCCGCCACTATTACTTTCCAACGAATGATGTACTTTCCCTTATGAGACTTTATATAGGGTACCGTCACTGTTTGCATTTGTCATTCTTGAAAAAAAAAGTTAACACACTCCGGTTCACACGAGATGTCAAACTGGGTGTCTGCCACGCCTTTTAACAAATTGAAATCTAGAAAATCAGGAACAAAAAAAAAAGGATAAGAAGATGGAAAGAAATGATCGTGATAAGATTGTAAACGTTCCGAATCGAATTCCCCATTTTAATGAGTTCGTTTTAGATCAAAGACATGGGCGGAAAAAGACGGATTATCACTATCGCCCTTTCGAAATAAATAACTTGCTCGTAGAGGCGTCCTTTAATTAAGGTAAACTTTTTCTTGATAAATTGTGTTTACCAATTTTCGAAATCAATCATTTATTTATGGGGAAGTCCTCTGTACCCGACACTTAAGCAATTTTGATAATAAGTAAGAAACTAACAAGAAATTAAATTTTATTTTTTTGTAATTGCACATAGTTAACATTTGCAACTATATTACTCTAAATAACAATAAACTGTTGGTTTAAAATTTGATAACAAAAAAGTGGCACCATACACTAATAAAGATTGTCTTCTAAAACCACACACGCTTAAATAATTTGCAACTGGTCTCAGATATATTTCTGTAAGTATTGTAGAATCTCTGCACATACTTCATGAGTCCAAATTTGACAGTTTCAACCCTGAATTCAGCTTCCTTCATCCGCTTCCAGGCACAGAACGCAAACGGTTCAACATTTCTTGCTTTTGGCTGCAACACTGCTTTTCTTAAAATTTTCTTGATATTTATCGGTTATCGACTTTCTATTTATGTTGAGGCGTGTTGCTTAAATTTTCTTCTCGTTATCTCACTGATATGCCCTGAAGAGATCGAAGGTGTGTCGTCGAAAAATGTAAAATTCTGAATATGTGACTGTTTTTAGGAAGACACTTAAAGAGATTATTGCGAATTGCTAAGGTTTTTAGGCACTGATGTGCCGCAAGAACAAGAAGTTTTTTAGTCTTCACCTTTTAATTTTGGTTCAAGCTCAATTGCATGTGATATTGAAGTATCCGACACTAATCGAATAATGACGAAAGACAAATGCATGATACATATAATTTAGAAAATTGATTTTGCTGTCCGGTGTTCGGGGATATCTTTGTGTCCGCTACGAGGGGACAGCCAGATGTAAAATATAAAATATGAAGATGAAACCTTCGATGCCTCGACTAAATTAAATACATACATAAACCATTTGAATGTTGATTTTATTACCACATGAGTAAATGTTATTCGCCAAAAACATTTAATAATATTTATGAAATTAAAATTACACCATGCAGAGTGATCACCAATTATCATACAAAAACCTATATTATTTTGTTCGACAGTGCCCAATTAAAGCTTGTCGTTACGTACACGTTTATTTCCCTCGTCCCTCAAGCCCATCCGTATACTCAGCTTTATATTTTTCATCATCCATAAGAAGCAATATTTTGTGGTTGGTGCTAGATGCCGCCCGGTTCTGGGGGACTTCCCCTTATAACGTTTTACTACTGCTACTTTGACTTAAAAGCTTAAAAGAAAATGCATAAATTGATCACCGAATTTATAGATTTCAGAGTTATGGCAAACTTGAAACTGGAATTACTCCTACTTTGCACCTGAATTCGAAGTTTAGACCGTTTAGTATGTCGTGATAGTTGCTTCCTTGTGAAACTGCTGCAACTAAACTAAATCTTCTACCAGATGATAAATTCGTTAAACAAACAACCTCTCTCCTTCTCACTCTATTGAGTCTCTAAAGTAAACTTTTTTATTTTTATTTTTTCGTTTTATGGAGCTTCTTCCCTAACAGGATTAGTGTGATTTTATTTTGTTACGTTCCCTGCGACCTACATTATTTTTCTTTGATTCTTTACTCTTATTTATTTCAATTTTGCTTTACTCGTTTTTGGTTTCACATAATCATTTTTTCCCGACTGGCAGCGAGGATGAAAACTTTCAACTATCGACAATACTTGAGCGGCGGAGACAAACCTGTAGGCAGTTTTTTTAATATCAATATTCAATTTAAGTTTACGCTCGTAGTTTATAGATTTTTCGCAATTTTCTATGAAGAAATAATCGGATGAGAAAAAAGAACAAATCAAATCGTACGAGATAACCGCGAAAAATATTATTCAATAGAGCGTAGAAACATTTTGACGTTAATCACTAGAGGAAGGAAAAAGTTCTTTAAGCTTAATATTTATTTAGCGTTATTTGAGGACGGTGAAGGAGTGAAAATAACAGACTTGAACTAAATCGAAAGAAGAATATATAGACTTTAGGCCACCTTTAAGATAATAATTTTTAATTAAGATGTAGAGCTGATGGTAATTAAAGCACTTTGCGTTTAGTGCTTTCGAGATAGGTTTAACTTTAATGTTAATGATGTTGATAATAATAGTAAATTTTGAGGTTGGAAAAATGATAATTTCGTGGGAAAACATACAATTCCAACGGTCTAGTCGCTCGACTAGTATCAGCATCATTTTTTTTTTCTGTTTCGTTTTGTGTGTTCGCCGTCGTCGCGTAATTTCTAATTATAAATTTTATACTTGCATCCACCAACGTAGCCCACCTATTTCATTTACATATCGTAAAATGTAATTGTTATTTTAATAAACACTTAATATGCATATTGTCATGTAAATTAACGTGGTACGAATGTTATTCTTGTCGCTTGTAAAATGTAATACGGTTCCAGTTTATATGGTATCCCCCATAAATTGATCCAACTATTCCCCACATTTATGTGTGAGTACGTACTACGTCTGTCCGTGAAACACCTGTCACCAGTCATATTGTAAAATGTCCTTTCTGTGTTCTGCACAAACATATAATATAGGAGCAACCCTTCTCTTATACGTGTACCTTCGTAAAATCTACCACGCCACAGGGAAAGATATGTTTATGTATGCGTAGGAGTAAGAATAACGGCCGAATTACGACATTCAAATTGTTCCTTACAATTTTCGTTACACGGACAATGAATTTTGCATATTAATTTTAACGAAGATTTATCCAAACGAAAGTCAGAATGGGCGCGCTCGTTACAAACAGTTTCGCCGTAGAAATTATACGTATATATATAGATCTATTTCTAATTAACAAACTTATTAAATCCATCCGAAAGTTTTATGCGAGAATTTATGAGCGCACTCTCGACGAAAATTACGAACCTTCCGTCGACTTTATCAAATACACATTGTACACTTTTTAACACAATCTTCACTTTCGCCCCCATTTTAAAATTCAAAGTCGCGATGATTGATAATCTGAATGGAATTGGAGCGACTTTAAAGGGGCAAAGTTTTCCAGTCATTCACTCGGAAATATTGTTTATGACTTTTAATCGTCGATTTCGTAGTCATCATTTTCTCGCGTACTTTCATCGGAAGGGTTTTGAATTAAAAAATTGAAATAGAAAAAAAAATTGACGAGATAACCAATTTATTTCTGATTTTTGTCGTTATTTGAAGGGACGAGACAGAATAACAAGATCGTAGATTTGCATCGAACGATAAAATGAATAAATGTAATCCTTCGGGATTTTCATTATTTTCCTATATTCTGCCAGAATATTGCGAATTTTGTGTTCGACCTTACGTTACCGATTGCAAGTGAGGAAATAAAAGTATTGAATCTCTACATCAAGAGATGAATAGTACGAGAAATTTCCAAGATTAGTCTCTCTGTTACAGCACGATTATTTGCAAATAATTAATTTTGTGGGTGTTATATGGCAATGAGAGCATATTAAGGAGCCCTGTTAATTTTCCATCTTGTGCTAATAATAATAGTAACAATTAAAGGTGCTAGCGTGTTTAGAGATAAACATTAAATAATTATAATATTGTTGTTGCACATTATTGCATGAAGCGAACAATTAACTTTAACGGAATTTAATTATGTACGAGTTTTACCTAATAAGGATGTCAACCGATGTAAATTACATTTTGCACAATAATAATAATAGTTAAACTGAAAGCTTCTAATTTTAGCTTCTCAAATCCACGTCAAAAGCAAAATAACCTTTCTCCTTACCAGTGAGCCGTTGTCTGTTATTATGATTTGGCACATTGTTCATTATACGAGGGCCCTTTTGATACATAACTTGTTTCGTATACTTATAGCAGGGGATAAGAAAAAAATTCGACGTAGTCATAAAATTTCATCTTTTTAAATGACAAATTTAATTTTGCAAGTAATTCTGGCGTTGCCTAAAAGTTCTTTTCAGTTTAAGTGTTTCGAGTGATAAACAAAGTGGATAAAATTGCAATTCGAAATGTTATTAAATTCTGCGTTATCTGGATGGCGAAACAGCGAAGGAAATCCATGGACAAATTCTGTCCACATGTTCTTCTTATGAAAGCATCTGAAATGAACGTGTTTATTTTATTTTCCATAATGAATTGCACAGGAAAATGTCTTACGGAAGATGGGCTTTTCTTAAGCCACTGAATTAACTCCATCTCAGTGAGAATTTGTTCACGAAACTCCAAGCATCACTGGCCGAAGGAGATTTGCCCAAAGTAATATTAAATAGTCGTGAAACCGAAATTGTTGTCTGCAATATCAAAACAAGTTATTTATCAAACGACCCTCGTATCTTCCATTTAAAATCTTAAATTCGATTTATTTAATTTTGTTTTCGGAACAACAGCATAATAACGATATTAATTGATAACGATTTTTCGATCATTCGTTATGTTTCTATTGTCACATCTCCGCTTTTTACATATAAATTGAAGTACGTTTGTGTAATTAAAACGTCCTTCCTAAACAAATCCTATCGCAACCACCATAATATTCAATATAAATAAAGCTCATTCGTGTACAATTTTTGTTTTCTGCAATAGAGCTTGAGTTGTTTTCCAATTTCCTTTCGTAAACTTTAATTTAATTAATAAACCATTTCTGTTACACGTACGTCGAAATTGACCGGTTCTTAGAAAGGTGAAACGGATAATAAAACGGACAAAGTGCCATTAAGGGAGTACTTGGTAGACGTATTATTTTCATTTGGAAATGTTAATACCTATTTTATATTCTTTTTTTATACTCCAGTTTTCGTAATTTTTTTCTTCCTTTTACACATCGCAAATGCGCGAATTGTACTTCAAAAAGACGGTTTTCTCTTTCATTAAGGAAAATTAAAATCCTTAAATTTCTTCCTTGCCGTTTCCGGAACACACCCACTTTATTTCATCTAATGGTCCAATAAAAGGGGCGCCTTTTTCAATTAATACAACGCCGTTCTATTTTATGAGTGCTTTTGAATTGTTGATGGGAGCATGTTTAGGGATATTAGTATGATAGGCAAACTGTTTATGTTAGTTTCGTAACAGAAAAAAGTACAAGGGGCATGAACGTTCAAAAGCGCAGTTCGCTACATACGTATGAAGGTATATTCCTATACATGTCTCTCTTTATTCTTTTTTGGTCGAACTCGTATTATTATAGCTTAAGATATACTAGGAGTAATTTTGAATGTAAAAGCTCTTCAGGGATTTTCCTTTCGATGCTCGACGCAGGTAATTGGCTAATTTCCCTTAGGAGAGTCCTTTTAGTCATTCATTCAGTCACTCGCCCCTCCATCCTCTTTTTAACTATTATAACAAACTCTGAAAGCTTTCTATTACATGTTACCCATATACATAACATGACAATTTACGATTCTATAATGAGGATACTTCGTACTTACGACGGTGGATTGATGTGTGATTAGCCTCGACTATCTGAAGCATTTTTAGAGCAACTTTTGATTTTTTTATGCTAAAGGTTTAAGCATCTGCAAACAAACACTAAAAAACATTACAGGATTCAATTTAGGAAGACATGGTTTATCCTTTTCGTAATATAGTGAGACATAAATGTAAGACCACTAAATTTTTGCGCAATACAGATATATGCGATCACTTTGGCGAATTAATTTAAGCCGTTTTAGAGCATCTGAAAATTATTTTATATAATTATGTGTCACACCATAGCAGTCAAAAAATAGTTTGCTTCTTTCGGAACAGTGGAAACTTTGCAATTCAAGACAATTTCAATGTCATACCATTCCAATATTAGCCCCAGAAAATGTCGATGTGATCCATGACCTGATACTATCAGACTGTCAGATTTGGCTAAAATGTGTGATGATTAAATACCATCGCAATGTGAAATAGACATGAAAGGAAAATATGAAAAATCGATGGCCAAATGCATAAACCCAGATTAAATTTTGCGAATTGTGGTTCCAACTGCTAGAGCATTTTGCTAATACACACGATTTCACTTTCTGTAATTATCTCCTTCCAAAACTGGAAATTATTTGAAAAGATGCAAATTTTCTTCAAAGAAGATGTAATAGGCTGACCCTCGTATAACGTGTATTGAATATGAAAAGGAAAATCTTTGTAGCTTTATCAGACTCATGAAATGGTCTGCCATCTAATTGAAAAATTGTTGAAATTTCGCAATCAATTGTGCCGTGCCATTGTGAAAATATGTTCGAAACGGAAACTGGGGGAAAATTCGAACAGAAGACGTTGTGTATTTTTTGCATTCGAAGCAACGACCCCGATTCTTCAGTATGCTTATTCAATCTGTTCAAGAGGAAGACAACTTGACAAAAAGGAAAAGAAGCGAAAGAAGAATGTCAGCGAAGTAATAAATTTCCTCGAATGACACTATTACTGTCGAACCGTCTTGTTTTCATTTTCAATGCGCACGGGGTAGCAAATGCCCCCTAAAATCAATTACATACCACAGTCTTTCTTTTCCCCTATCGTTTTGATATTTTCGCATGGAATTGGCCGGACTGACAAAGGAAAACGACAAAGAGCGAATTCCGTCTCCTTCTTGTTTCATCCTCTCACAGTGTAATGTGGCGCTAGTTTTTTGTATATATATATCGTTCTTCCCTCATGCATTTTTTCCCTTGATGTAGTCGTCGTTGTCGTCTAAAAGATTGCGGCTGGCCGGTAAGTAGAGAGACAGATATACAAGCAAACTCTCGGTTGTTGAGTAATTCTTGGATTTATTCACTTATTTATTATTCAACTCGTGACTGCTATTCCTTGTTGTAGGGAACCAAAAGTATAGACATGACGTTCTACCCTAAAATATTACTCCTGCATGTGTGTGTAGTCCTCCTATACAGTCGACTTATTCTACCATAAAGTCTTTAGCATGCGTTTCTCTCTTTTTTTTTTTCTATTTCGAATGTTTTTCTCTTCTTTATTTTCGCTTCGTACTTTCTTTTTTCGTTTGCTTTCCATCAGTTTTCCACAGAAACGTTAGGGCAATTCCGTATTGATGTATACAACATATAAATCGTAAATGTTTACGACGGCGGCAACAACGACATGGAAAACTAAAACGATTAATAGGAGAAAATCGTAGTTTTGTTTTCTCGACAAGACGAATTGTGACGTTATGATAACGCTCAAGAATTTTCGTAATCGCTTCGTACTGCTTATCGCAGCAAATAAATTCGATCATTAAAAGTAAGTTTCAAATTTTTATGTCTTCAGCTGCTGCAATGAAACTTGTTGTAGAATAACGTTAGATTTTTGAAGTGCTTTAATTTATGATTTTCGAATGGAATATAAGTTAAGGCCGAAGAAAAAGTAATTTTCTTCGTACCATAAGATCGTACAATTTACTATTCGCATTTCGTCGACTTCCTTTTATGTTTAGCTTTCGTTATCATGAAAATGAAACCGTTTTCGCATTTAATAGTGGTGTAGTATTTGAGGCCTTCCTTTCGTTTTGTTTCTTCGTCCTACGTACGAAGGAACTTATTAAAACGCGATATCCTTCGCATAAACTTGTAATTGAAAAAGGAAACGTACAATTAATTCGCTTCTCTCGTTTCATTTCCTTTTTTTATTTCTTCATTAACATTCCCTTTTTTTACATTTTCTTATTGTGCCTTCCTCTTTCAAAGAATTCCATTATTATTTATTGCGAGCGCCTTATACATAAAATAGGATACTGCAAGCAAGTCGTCCCAGTGAAACATTCAATCCTTTTATTCGTTTAAAGTAAAGCAAAGTAGAAACAATTAGAAAATCGTACGAAAGTATTTCGCTCATCGCTTTGTTGTCGTACGGATAATTGGCGAGTAATTTTCTCAATCGTTATTGTTCACGAGTGGCATGGAAGACGAGCAAAAAAAGAAACCGTTAGAACGCAGCTAATTAATTCGTTGATATCTTCCTCGAGGGGACGTAAGATGGATAAAAAAAAGTTTCTTCGTTTCGCATTTGCCTTACGTCTACCATCGCTGCAGGATATCAAAGCAAAAATAATGCAAAATTACTTTGCATAATTGGAAGGCTTCCGAAAGTTCGATGCGGAAGAAGTTCGATAATTTGGCGAATTAATTAACAATTAGGTGCAGATTTTTGGTTTACGATGCAGATTTTTGCAATTAATGATAAATTGTGCGAGTTTATTATATATGAATATATGGAAATTGCGCTTTGTGAAAGCGGTTGGTTGATAAATGTGGCGGATTTAAATTTTGCATCGCAAATTACGAAACTTGTTTTAATTAATTCAATTATAAAACTCCAATCGGAATAATTTCATTTTATCAATAATAACGATAAAACGAAACGAACCGGATCTAGTTTGACTACCGACCATAATCCAGTTCTTTACCTCCGGTTCGAAATTGTGACGCAATAAAAAGCAGTTGCTTAACAAGTTTCTTCGATTAACGCCTTAACCAAATAGAGTTTTGCCTTATTAACTCCACACTTTTACTGGCAATAATTCATCAGTTTCGCAGCGAATGAATAATGTTATTAATTTATCAACGCGAAGAAAAGAAATTTGCTAAGAAGTTTTTTGTATTCATTCCCGTGTAAAGAAAGATGTGATTAAGAGGCAATTTATTCAGAAGATGATTTCTCGCTTAAGCTTTAACTTGTCGTGTTTACAATCGTTTGCCCCTTCGTTTTTAAATTAAAATTTCCGTTTATATATAATTGCCAAATGTTTAAAATTCCTGTTTAAAATCTATATTAATGCATGGCATGGATTTTGCGATTTCGAGGCAAAGGAGGGCCGGCACATGGATTTAGTGCAAAACCAATTATTTGATATATAGCCTTTTAATTCAATTGCTTTAAACACAATTGACATGAAATCAATAACGGTTATAACGTAACGTTGATTTAATTTAGAAATTAATTATTATGGAAATGCCATTATGCGAATGTTATCGCAACGACAGAAAATTATTTGAAATTCAAATCGTTAACATCGATTTCTCTTGGTTTCCAGAGGAAGATTACGACGCGTTCTGTTTGGCGTACATGTTCACTTATAGGGATTTCGAGATGGGCACATTAGGATTGGCGTGGACGGGCGATTTAAAGAATGCCGGAGGCGTTTGCGAAAAAAACGGGGTAAGTAGCTTTAATATCAATATACGTCGAATCCATTTTTGTTCGGCCTCTCTCATCATTCTCCGCGAAGAAAATGTTAACACATAAATATAGTAAAGTCCTGGGAGTCGGGGCGAGGGGCGAGTGCGTGGTCCTAAAATTGATATAGAGTAGAAATACGAGAATAAGGAATACACAAGGCTATCGTCATGTCGGTTTGTATTAAATCTCGTAATAAAGTTTTCGATTCCCCTTTATTTTTTCTTTCCTTCTTCTTCCTCCTCTTCAATTCTTTATTCTACTCTTCTATTGATTTAACGTCGCCTTTTATCAGCCGAAAGAAGGAAGACAGAAGCACTATTTTCGGTTTGTGTTAGAAACGTTTTTTCTCGTCGAAACGAAAACAATCGATTTATTACTACAAGTAATTTATTCCCTATAGTTTATTTGTTATCCTAGAAATATCGTTGATATTTAATCAACGGAGTAAAAAGTGAAAGATGGAAGAGATGGTGGCGTGGAAAAAGGAAGCCCGAAGTCGAGAGGACCTTATCTCTTATTCCTAACTTCATCCATTCGATATTATTTTTAATTCGCGTTCAATAAGGAAAGGGAAGGAAAAAAAAAGAGGAAAAACGGTCAAATACTTTCAAACTTAAATAGGAGAAAACCTTTTTCGCAATGTTAAATGCTAGCGACATTCGCCTGTTTTTTTCTTTTTTTTATTCCCCATTACACTATTCTGCAGCATTAAAAAGGCAAGGAAAGGAAAGAATTCGAAAAGATGCAAAAAGAAATAAATTACTTTTGATGTTTCCATTACTCTTTTCTGCGAATACGGCAATTAACAGATTTATTCTGCAATGCGAATGGAAAAAGGGGAAAAATCAATTTTCTTGTCTTTTTTTGTATTTCTAATCGATTCTACTTTGATTTTTCTACTTAAAATCAATAGAAGTAATAATATATAGGGTGATTCAGTTACGTTTATTGCAGTTTCTTTAATTCTTTACTATTATGAATGCAAAACGTGTTTTCCATCGAGATATTACAACTTGTAACAGTAATTGAATTTGAATTCAAGAAAACAGTCTCACAAGATTTGTGGATAAACAGCCTCCATCTAAAAAGTTCCTAAAATTGTGTTCTAACTTACAGCAGGTTTGTTAATTTGACTTCAAACTGTTGTATTTAAAATAATCCCTTTTATTTGCAATTCAGCTATTTGAACGTTCTAAAAGTGCATCAAATCACATTTTAATCTCATCTTTTGTTATGTTATTAATGATGTCGGTTAGTCTTTGCAGTGTAAATCATTAAACTGTTTTCCATTCATTGCTACACGAAGTTTAACAGATAGAAAATAAACGTATCTTGCTAAACCATGTGAATAAGATGCATGATTGAGCGTTAACATTATATTTTTCACCAAATGGTCGGCAACATTTTGGTCATCATTCATCTGAATTAAGTTTTTTGTGCCACAAGGTATCGATTAAAATCGTATTGGATTTTTCTATATTCCCAACTCAATTTCCAAGTGTGTCAGTGAGGGTTTTGTTTCGTTATTTTAAAAGAATTCGAGCACTTTTCCAACGTTACTTTCGGTAATTGATGTTTTCGGGCTTCCTGATTGTGCCACTCATAAGTTGCTTGTAAAAGATACAAAACCATCAGCGTAAACATGTTTCACTATTCTCAATATCTCGGTAAATGTTTTTCCTAATTTAAAACAAAATTTAATATTTGCCAACCACCGCAAAGACGCTGTTACATTTTGCGCTAAAACTTTGTATGCAATAATTCTCGCCAAATATTCATACCAGCAGCAACAACAACAAATACAACTTCGAGTAACAGTTTATGATGAGTTACCAAGAATGTTCGGGAATGTTTTAGAGAGAGGATGCATAATAATAATTTTCCAATTTTAAACTTAAGGAATCCAATTAACTTCAAAAATATTTCCACGTAGAACTGCATTTTAATCACTTATATTTCAAATTCGTCAACGTTAAACAGTTCACCTTTGCAAGTCCTTTTCAACATGCTTCTTCGGAGCTTGTCATTAAAGTTTTCTGCAAACATTGTGCTCCAATTTTTCTTCTTGATCGCCATCATCTGTACGCTACCCTCATAATTAGACATTTATAAAATTAACTTTCATAAAAATATATGGACCGTTTAAACCGTCGAGGAGAATATTAATTTTAATTCAAGCTTTTATCATTTCTACCCCCATACAATCCATCGCACATACGTGGGTAACACCGAAAGTTTATGCAAACTAATAGTAAAACTAGGTTTTTATTGTTTTTCCAAATACTTATTTCATTTCTGCGTGCGTTGAAGTCAATCATTAAAGCAAGAAGTCCATTGTTCTTGAGATATCTGAAAACCTGAAAAATCTAGGAAAGAGGAAGAAATTGCTAGATCCGGACTGTATGATGGGTCCAATGGTCCCACCTTTGACCCCATTAGATGGTTCTTAGCTTCAGCAACAGTATGGGAAGAGGCATTTGCATGGTGTAGAACTGTTTACTTCGAGGCCGAAACTTTTCCGAAACATTTTCAAAAACTTTTGGCAAACCACAGATAATGAAATCTTAACCATAACTATCAAAGTACAATAACATTTTTGTTTTGTAACGCATTTTTATTTCATATCCACATTGATTATATTAGTTTACAGAAACTTTCGGTGTTACCTACGTATATAAACATTTCCTTTTAGTTTATGCACACTTTCGTGTCTGCTCGTCGTTCGTATCATAAAACAAAACCAACACAACACAATACAAACACAGATATACATAGATTGTTAGAGATATATGCTTAAGTTATTAATGATGTGAGTTGGTTTCAGCAGATACGCATTAAGCTGATTTAATTTAATTATTCTCCATATTCTATTATTACGATTATTATTTGATTTGATGTGTACGTATAGAGGGTATAATACCTACGATAATACGTAGAGAGATGCGAGAGAATTTCGTAACGAACGATCCAAAGGAGATCCATCATAAATAATTATTTGTTTCATTAACGTGCTTCAGCACTACCGAAATAAATTTTCTATTAGATTTGATGTTGTTGGTTGTTGATGATGATGACGTTAATATTGCGAGCGTTGATACAAATAATTCGCGTTTAATTGAAGAAACGTATTCGTTATACGATGCTAGAGTAAATTAATTAATCAAAATTTTAACAAAAAGAAGACAAGTGGAAGCGCAATCCCTCGTTGGATTTAGAACGAGATTCGCACAAAATGTTCAACTTTAAGCTTATTAGATAAATACCGATCGAATCGAATATTGATCTTTTAATGGATTATGCAGATCGTTTGTCCGTCCTTTCAGTACTCGTCAAAGAAATGAGTTCTCTGCGTGCAATTTCCAAAGCCGCACCTTGCATTAAAAAGAACGAGTGATTGCTCATGTAAATTACATTCTACAGTCATCCACTTCTTGTATTTCATTGCACACTCTCTTCTCTTTTAATTTTTTGTTTCCTCCTTTTACCATACATAAACTAAATACTTGTCGCAACAAGTAAACGTGGGAATGCAATTAAAAGAATGCCGGTTACACGTTTGAAGAACGTAGGTCAACGTAATGTGTTACAACGAACAGTATGAAGAAGAGACGCGTTGATGATGAAGGTGAATGAGGCACGTTGAAATGTTTCAACAAATTTAGATAAACTTGTGCATGCGGAAACGTTGCGTCATTTCGCCAAACAAATCTGCCATTCCTACGCTGGAGATGATTTGCAAACGAGAAAAAGAAAGTCTTCAAGCGTAAATTTCGTCAACATTCTAACGTACATAACACTTACCGGCGCTACCATCCCCGTGGTCGCGGTATAACAAATTACAATGAAGTTTGCAAAGTTGCTCTCCGCTGTGTTTTCTTTTTCTCTCGCCCTTTTATGAAGGGCGAACGAGCCGTCGTATGTGCAAAAATGTTATAAATGTGATTAATTTCAGACTAAACAAAAATGACGATAATAAAGAAATAAGAGACGCTGCAGCGGCGGGAATTTATTTTTATTATGGTTTAGTTGTGCGGATTTTTCCTTTTTAGTAACCGTATAGTAACTTCTCTCCCTATTTCTTTTTTTATTGTTAAACATTGTTATAAAATTTCATATACAATATCCGCATCTCCTGTGTGTTTCAGCATTACAGAGGCAGCATGAAGTCCTTAAATACGGGAATCGTAACGTTATTAAACTACGGAAAACACGTACCGCCGGCAGTATCACATGTTACGCTGGCCCATGAAATAGGGCATAACTTTGGATCACCAGTAAGTTAAATAGAAGAAGTAATGTGTACACATGGGAAAATAAAAAAGAAAGCAAAGTTTATGGGCATACATGCTCAATATGGGATGCGCATTTCTCTTATACATTAAAACTCCACCGCAAATAATTAATGCGACAAATTTTTTTAACGTTCCATAGTAAATTATTTTATTTTTTAAATAATATTATAGTAATAAAACTTTGAACTTATTATCACCCAAAAATAGATTCTGAAGCTTTCTTTGGTTAGTATCTCTTTTGCAAAGGCATTTTTATTCCAGTATTCAGTAATTCTTTTATTCGCATCTTATAAAATTGCAATTCATTTTAGTGTAATAAAAAGAAACCTTAAAATTACGAATCAGTTATGTATTTGGATGACTTGAGAACTAGTCGTTTGTGCAGTAAAATTTGTACACAGAAATAATGCTCGACTTATATTTTATTATGCATTAATATTGTTTATATTCCGCCATTCAATCGTTGTGGACTTGAACTTGAATTTGGCGACTTATTATTGCTAATATCATCATACGGCTCAGAATGGTTAATTACATTTTCATTATGATCCAACCCGGAAGAAACATCTAATCAACCAGCTAGGAAAGAGTTCATGAAATAAATCATTATGAAATTATTCAAAATTTATGCCTGAACTTATGAGTCAAACTCTCCATTTGAAGGATCTTATATCAATAGTTCCCTTTTGAAAAAATAGCTAACTTATCAATAATTATTTGGAGGGAATTGATTTCTTGTTTTTTTTTTAATTCGCACATTTTTACGATCCTTACATGCAAATCGGTATCTTAAACGACCTAATCTTCAATCGCTACATTTCAAATTAATGAGATAACCAACCGTTTTTCGTTTTTATTAAAACATTGTTGTTTCCTTTCGCTTTTTAACATTATCCCATTCTTCTATTTACAGCACGATCCTGAAACGTGTACACCAGGAGGTGACGATGGTAATTTCATTATGTTCGCAAGAGCAACATCTGGCGACAAGAAGAACAACAATCAATTCTCGCCGTGTAGTTTAAAAAGCATTAATCCCGTACTTAATTTTAAGGCTCGTTCGCCGAAAGGATGTTTCACTGGTAATATACTTTGGTTTCTTTCTTTTCCGATTCTCTAACAACTCGTAGCGCCAAATTGATGATTATCTTTTTCTTTCGTAGAACCGCAAGCATCGTTATGCGGCAACGGTGTCGTCGAAGACGGCGAAGAATGCGATTGCGGTTGGGAAGAAGACTGCCGTGATCAGTGCTGTTTCCCGCAGCGACGGTATCCGCCTTTGGACGAGCCTCCGTGCCGATTGACACCAAGAAGTGTTTGCAGTCCATCGCAGGTATATAAAAGAATCAAATCGGTCGAGAAACGAAGGGAATTGTAAACGTGCGTTTTTGGTGGATGCGCCGGTATTGCAAATAACGCGTTTTGTTTCGACTGCTATTTTTCCTTATGCGATGTTTCACATCAATTTTTTTTCTAAATAAAATTAGGGCCCATGCTGTACGACAGATTGCCAAGTGAAGTTTGGCGACAAGTGCAGAGAAGATAACGGATGCCGCGATGCCAGTTTCTGTAACGGAAGAGGTCCGCAATGTCCGCCGTCGATTAACAAGCCGAACAAAACGATTTGCAACAAGGAGTTCGTCTGTTTCATGGGGGTAAATAATAATTTCATGTTCGCCATCATCGGTCGAAAACGTCTATCGCCTTTATCATTTCTATCTATTTTGTTTCTGTTACCTCTACATTAAGGAATGCACCGGCTCCATATGTTTGGCATTCGGTTTGGAGTCGTGCCAATGTATACCGAGCAAGGACGATCCGAAAACAAAAGCTTGCGAACTTTGTTGCAAATTGCCCGGGGACGGGCAGCCGTGTATATCATCGTTTGAGTGGAACGACATGCCATACGATATACCGGATATGTTTTCGAAGCCGGGTACGCCGTGTAACGATTACAGCGGTTATTGCGACGTATTTCAAATGTGCAGAGAAGTGGATCCCTCGGGACCGCTGGCAACATTGAGGAAATTATTACTGTCGGAGGAGAGTATTGCTAGCTTCAAGAAATGGGTCATGGAATATTGGTATGCGGTCGCCCTGATAGTTCTTACGGTTATATCGCTGCTGGTAAGTTGCGTTGCCACTCGTCTTTTATTATTTTCATAACATCTAAACTTACACGGGGCGATTCGTGGGAAAAAGGGAAAACAAGTTGCAATTCGATTTCAATCTTTTTGCAGGAATAATTGGGTTTGTATTTTAAATCATGTTGTGTGGGCGATAGTAATAAAAGAAGTAAATGCTGCTAACGTTTTATTGAGACCGTCACATAAATATCCAAGTCGAGTGAATGCTACATCATTTTGAGAAATTGCGAAAGTGTTAATCAGGATTAATTAATAAAGTCAATGTAGCATTAATCGCATTTTTACCAAAATTTCTGAAAGTTTAACGTCCCTTACGCAAAAATTTCACAAGTATCCTCTGCACAACAGTGGCCAATTATGTATGTTATGTATGTTAATCAGATTTAAACTTATTTCGTCCTATTGAATCGCCCTACATTTTACCATTCATCAGTTTCTTTCCTCCTGGATATTAATCTTAATGGAATTGATTTCGATTATAATATTTATATTTCATAGATCAACATTATAATCACTATAATAAGATTGAAAAAACGTGAGTCAATTACATCAAAAACAGAGAGTATTTTTTCTGCTAGAACGGTAGCGCGTAGTTTGAAATCGTATTTACTCTAACTTTAGTTAAACCAACTTAGCCGACACGTTTATCGGCGTTCGAATCGAAACAATAACATTTTCTGTTTGTTCCAATTCCAGATATTCAGCACTAAAGTGTTGGGCAAGAAAGCGAAAACAAAGAAATCGGTTACCATAATGCATAGTCAAACGACGGAAACGGTGCGATTACCAGATGGCGACGGCGGTCCGGTGACCGTCCATCCGGCGATCCGTTCGAAATTACCGCTCAAACGCAAAGTGCGGAACGGCAAACTGAAACGTAAGCGAAAAATCAAAGAATCGATCAACAACAACGTGAACAGTCCGGCCAAAAGTAAAGGATCGCCGAAGAAGAAGAAACGCGTGTCCGCGCCGGTCGGTGCGGAGGAGACGCGCAAGAAGACGTGCGACACGGCGGCCGTCATCGAGATACCGCCGAGCAAAGTGAAGCGATCGTCGCAACCGAACGCCGCCGCGAACGGCAACAACAACAACAACAAGAAGAAGAAGAAAAAGAAGGAGGTGATCGATTACAGTGGCGCGCAAGTGGATAACAATAACGACGGGAAGAAGGGCCTGATCAATGCGGAAGTCGTTCACAATTCGATCGCGCCGGAGACGGATCCGGTCGGAAAGGTGCAGAATTGGCTGTTGCGCTCGCAGGCCACGTTCCCGAAATCGAAGTCGACGCCCGAACGATTGACGGACAAGAATCGTAGTCCGCACAAGCGGGCCGCCATACTGCGGCCATCCGCGCGCAACGACAAGAGCAAATCGCACAGTATCGGCAATTTGCCGAACGAGAAGGAGAAGGTTCGCTTGCAGGTTGTATATAAGCCGCCCTTTAAGTTTAGTGTTAAACTACGTAAACCGGACAAAAGTATGTCGACGAACGAACAGCGCACGTCGAAGCGATTCGAGAAGAGGCCGCGTGCGGGCGTCCTAGTGCGAACTGTTAAGGATAAGTCGCAGAAAACTGCTGTGAAACCCAGTGTTAATAATAACAATAATAGTAGTAACAATAATAATAGTAAAACGGTAACAGCAAAAACGACGGCGGCGGCGACGACCGCAACAACAACAGCTGCGTCCGCGTCGGCAGCAGCAGCAGCAGCGGCCTCATCTAATGTAGATAATAATCATGTGACGAACGCGACGAAAACGCCAACAAAAACTGACATCGATGCGACGCCAACAGCAACAACAGCAACCGTTATTAACGATATCGATTCTAACATTCATACCGTCCAGTCCGACTTAGAGGTACTCTTATCGGAGAGCGAGTTTCTATTCTCTGACGACTGACGATTCCTTTACTTTCATCCGTTGTTAGGGGTTTTCGCTATAAGAAGATGATAAACCGTTCGTGTTACTCTCGCTGCGTTTCAATTTCAAACAGAAAATCACATCAATAACGAGATTTAATGTTACAGTGAAAGTTGCTTATAACGAGGTTTGAAGTCGCGATAAAATGCTCGCTATAAGCGGACGCAAAACAAATAATGAAAGTTATCGTTAAACGATTTATGGAATCGCTTATACACTATCTGTCCCAAAAGTTTTACAGTTGGCGTGTTTTGAATAAAACCGTAACTTAGATTTGTCCAAATTTGTTGCTGTTCAAGATTATCTTCGATAATAGCGATTTGCATGTTCTAAACGAATTGTATCGGTACAAACTCATTGAAATCTTTTTCATGGACATAACGTTTTTCATTCGTTGCTAAATGAAGTATTGAAGAGAGAAAATTGCACGCTGGTAAATGAGGTGAATAAAATGAATGGTTGAGCGTTAAAATCTGATTTTTGGCTAATGCTTTGTCATGTGTAATTTTTGTTTCAGTCCAAAAATATCAGTTAAAATCGATAGGATTTGCATCTTTCGATGATGCCAACTGCATTTCCGTATGACTCCATGAAGTTCATTTGTTATTCTTAATGAATTCGCGTACATTTTCCATATTCCTTTGGGTAACTGAGGATTTTGTTCTTCCTAATCGATCATTAATCTCTTTTAAATACACAATCATCATGTTTCATCAAGTGACAGACTTCGAGTAAAGTTTTTCCGGGTTTAAAATCGAATTTAATAATGGCTTTATTAATATTGTATTGACATCAAAAAGATTATTATACGTCTTTTTGCAATAATCAAAATCTTCCCACCACAACAACAAATCTAACTTCGAGTGAACACTGTAATCAATATCAGGTGTTAATACTTTGCAAGTTGTTAAGAATATTTACCAATTTTTGGGGCAGATAACGTATATTATTATGTATATTATTTATTTGCAATATATATTTGAATATCTAACTAAAATAAGTATATAATTTCCAATTATGTTATAACATCATTTTAAGCGACTTCCTCTATACATTATCGTAAATGAAAAACCAAAGTTATTCAAAAATATTTATCCTTACATCTTGCTCGTCAGCTTTCCTGTAATTTTGTACATTGCTCGAATAATTTCATACGGTACATTTGATTATGGAAAGAAGAAAATTACATTTTTATACAAAACGGTGCGCTTTTAACTCGTTATTAAACATTTTCATTAAGCAGATTATAGAAACGTAAAAGGAGAGTAAATTGAAAGAAATTAAAGGAAAAAAGATGGAACCGCACTACTACTTACTCTACCTATAAAAGAAAGGAAAACCCCAAACTTTATATTAAGTTTTGTTTTTATGGCTGTGGAAAATACATTCCGCACTCTCTGAGCTGCTTTATATAGGTACGTTCATTCAGGTTATAAAAGAGAATCTAAGAAGGAGAGAAAAGCATTTAGTAGAAGATGTAAGAGAAGAAAATTATGTAATAAGTAAACTTATTCTGTACACGTTCACCTTTATACTGCCAAACTATTATACGTTGGTCGTATAAAAAATATATCGAATATATAAAGCTGCCTGTAAAATACATTTTGGGTGATATTTTCAACTCTTGTTAAATCCTTTTTAATTGTAAGTCCTTTATTAAGGAAGAGACGATCCCAAGCAAGTATAATTCCGTTGTTAACTTTGTCGGATCACCCTTTCCTGTTCGCCTCTACATTCGTATTGCTCGGTTTATCCTTTTTGCTCCATTTACTTTTAGCTATCATCTTTCAGTGAACGTGTACAACATAAGAATACCGTTTAAATTACAACAAATTATGCGAATGATGGTATAACTTTTATTTAAAATTTAGTTAATTTTGTAAAGAAGCGATTGGCACTAAACACAAAGCACGAAAGATCGTTAATGATTTACATCAGAAATTCCCAACGGATGAAGCCGCTCTAAATGGTCGACATAATTCGAGAAATATTTTCTTTTTAAATTGTCTCGACGCTTTTAACCAAATAATAAATATGAATTGATTAAAATACGTGTATCAATGTTTGATGCAAAGATTTAGCAATTTATTGTCCTCCGGTCTTGGATCATAAAACTCTTTTAAAGCGACACAGGCGATATTGATTTCTGGTGTTGCAAAATAAAGATCATACTAAGCCAGAAAAATTGCAAAACTTTTGAATTGAAAAAGTATGTGACATTAACAAATATCATAAAACCGTTAGTTTTAAGTTGTCACACTCCTTGCAGCAGAATTTAGTCTCGTTCATAATTTATTACGAAAAACAATATATCCTATAATTATATCAAATTGCGCTGATATAAAATTGTTATTACCACAACCATTCCATTAATTGCCTTAATTTTGCTCTTTTTTTCCCTATTTTGGGGTCGATTGAAGAAAGTTCTTTTAAAAGTGTCGATGCAAAAAAAGTGCTTGGAATTTCCGAATTACATTTAAAAAAAAAACAGCGAAATTAACAGAAATTTATAAAAGTATGCGGATTTGTTTCGATGCATTCTTACTCGAGGTGCCATCATTCGTATAACGAAAAACGTTTGTATAAATGAAAATTAACATATATCAAAAACAAGATAGTGTACTTAAAATTAATATTAATGAATATATTTATTTATATTAAAACTGTAAATAAATTGCGCTTGTATTATGGTATTTTTACAGTGCCATTGTTTTTCGTTTTTGTAACTAACTGAAATAAAATTCTATGAAAATTAATATTAAATAATAAAGTGAAACGAGAGAACGAAAAAGTAAACAAAGTTGTACAATCGATGCAATTAGTTCAAAAGAATTTTCCTCTTACTCATCAATTTGTAAATTATAAAAAAGCTCTTCTTTTATTGTAAGATAAATTTGTGTCAAAAGAAAGTTGAATGTTTTAAAGAAAGGAGAGAATAAAAGTTTTTCGGGATTTAAAATGCGTGCCAAAAAACTTAATTTGTAAAATAATGAGAGTGCGCTAATCAATTTTTTTATTATATTAATTCACTTATGGAATTTTTTTATCATTTTTTTTCAGTGATAATTTTTATCTCGTACTTGAAATTTAATTAGACTTGATTATCATCTGCGTAGAATATGCCGTTGAATAATCAAAAATATGATCAATCAAAGCGGTTATTATGCAAGAAAATTTAACGCTGGATAATTAATTAACCTCCCCCTCTTTCTCTCCCTCCTACTGAAAGAATACAATCCACTGTAATTATCACTGAAAGACAATGAATTTAATTTCTTCTTTTTGGTAATTAACGTCTAAGAACGTAAGTCATTCAATAATTGTTGCAATTGTTTTTGCTATTGTCCAATTAGAAGAGTAAAATCTAATTAATAATAATGTTAACGGTCTGTAAAATAAAATGCAAATTGAAGAAGAAAATATTATTATTAATATCCAATTAAAATTATAAAGTAAAACTGTAAATTTTGAAATACGAAAATGTAACAACAAATGAAGAAAAAATACTATTTTTAAAATTTTTTTACACCTTCAAGAATAAAATATTAAATTTTAATAACAAGAAAAAAAAAAGTAACATGTAACCGTACTTTATGTTTTAATGTAATAAAATATTACATTTTACAAAACATTCATTCATTTTGCTATGAAGCTCAAAAAAACTCATCCTTTCTTATGCTTTGATTCATTTCAAAACCACCGCTCCATCATTCAAAGCCTAAGTACGAAAACTTTTTCGCATGTTTGACAATCCTCTGCAAACAAGAGTATATTTTTCGTGTTACGGTTTAATAATATTACATGGAATCAATGTATAAATTGAGGAATGATTAATTTAAATCGATATAGGAACATATTTAGGAAATGTATAGCCATATGTCTTCGAACAACAATGACGTAACACAATTTAACGAACTTAGCAGCTTTTTAATCATTATTTTCCTCATATACTTAAATTCAATCATCTTCACTGGGTCAAAGACATTCAAACGGGACGAATGTGCCATAATTTAAATAAAGATTCTTCTGTCCCCAATAATAATTTCCTTTAAATATCTAATGTTTGCGTACCATAAATAAATATCAATTCATTTGAAACTATTAAAATATATAGTGCAAATTTATATACGTAATTATTTATTTAACAGGCTGCGTCTTAATGGATTTTGCAGACGCTTTTCTGCTAATTATAATTATGATAAAATTACATCCTTTGACGCCTACATGAAATCCCTGAACGATTAATAAGCCCCGGAAAAATAAAGGAAAAATTATAGAAAATTGCAAGAGCTATTCTTCCATAAATAATGTATTCCAGAAAACTTTGGCACAACTTTCTGACCTCTTTTTGAAACTTCTTGAAGAGTCCTAAAATAGTGAATGAAATAAGTTGCAAAAATCGTCTTAAATCCTGCACCCATTTGTAGTATATTTACAAGTAATTAAATCTAAATTAAACGCAATAAAATATGCTATATATTTCAATTCATCATTGTTAATAATTTATTATGACACAAATCTGTTATAGCAATTTAAAAGCGTACGTCGCTTACGATTAACAATAATCATACATAGTAATTATTTTAAATGGAACTGAAATAGATGAATAAAAATAGTGATCATTCTTTGGCTGTTAACAAACAAGAGATTGCTTTTTTTCCATCGGAAATATTCGAATTAAAAATGGGATAACGCTATCAATGAAACGCGATCATCGGAAAATAATTATGATTAGTTTAATTAAAAAAATAATAACCGAAACACGATTGATTAATCGCACTCGTCTTCATTTAACATTTGCCTTAATTATTATGCAACACATGTGGAGTATTACATTAATTACTAATTTTTTTTATAATGTTCGAGTTATTACTTTAACAGCATTAAGAAAAAATATATTATCATTTAAGAGGAAAAAAGTAGTGCACGCTATTCGTTGCATAATAACCACACATTTTTCTCTTTTTGATAGATTGTTATGAAGTTATTAATAGGATCCATTGATGGCGATGATCTAGTCCTCTAACAATTACAATTGATTGTAAAAAAAGAAATATTTAAATTGACGATTTGCTAAAAGGAAAAGTTGAATAACCATTTTGTTGGAAAAGATTAAGTAGCAACTGGCAGCTCAAGAATTAAACGATAATAATGAAAATAATCGTCTCCGAACCCCAGTATTTAATTTGGTAATAGCAGTAAAAGGCCTAATTAAAATGAATTGAACATAAGTCATCCATATGATCCTTTCTAAAACTCGCTCCTAGAAATGATTACTTATCAACATCTTCGTTGACATTCAATGGCCATGTAGTGAAATATAATAAAATCACGGACATTAATCTAATGAAAATGTTATTGGCTCTGTGAAACCCATCAAAGAAAAAAAGAATGTTTACATATTTCACTATTGATGATGATATTCATTATTAATTGCGCTAGAACATCGCCAGTCCCCACTAAAATGACTTGCTCACTAAAAGAGATAAATAGAAGATGTTTGTTGGACATTTGAGAAGTCCATGCCCTGCAATTGGGGCACGCGACCGACAGTAAGGGCCTCGTAATGCCCTAAATGTTTCACGATAATTATTATTTCATTTCGTGCGTACGATAATTAAAGTTTCGCAGTTAAAAATGTTCGTAATGAAAACCGCTTATTCAGTGACTCTACTCGTTGTTCTTTTCTACGTTCTAATACCGGTCAATTTGGTAGAATCGCGTGTAAAAAACTTGAAACTGAAAAAGGAACGTTTACCGCAAAAGGACGGTGTTCAAGCGCAACAGCCGCAAATCGATTACGAAGACTACGACACGGATTACACCTATTACGAAGATTTAGACGAGAATGCAAGTAAGTTGCCGAAGATTTGCTGCCTTCGACTTTCTCTTCGTTCCCTTCTGCCAATAGAATAGTGTAGTACGAACGTGCAAAACTTTTTTCAGCAAATTCCCAAGCAAACGTAAACCCAACCCCGCAACCGCCCGACGAACGAATCCTCGAAGAAGATGTGAGGCTACCGTTCGGTCAGCCCGTTGACGAATTACCCACCGCCTCACCGACCGGTTCCATCGACGTTCACATTATCTCGCCCACGCAACCGCCTCAATCGCATGCGGCCGCTTTCAGTTGCAAGCAAGACGGCAAATTTTATCAGAACGGTCAGAATTGGACGATCGGCTCGTGTACGCAATGCGCTTGCACAAATGGCAAAATCGAATGCAAAACCGCTTCGTCCTGCCCAAGAGGTTGCTTTTCCAACGTCTCAATTTATCGACGAAATAACCAATCGCATCTTTCGTCTAGGTACAACGACACCGAAACCGGACGTAACGTTCGAAACGTTACCGACCGATGGTTCGGGGCCGCGAGGAGATGCGGGCTTTCCGGGCGAACAAGGGATACCCGGCGATCCCGGTTTCCCCGGAACGCCCGGAACTCCGGGCGTGCCCGGACCTCCAGGACCGCCGGGACCCGTACCCGACTTGTCCGTTTATTATCAGCAATTGGCCTTATCGCAAGCCGGTCAAGATAAAGGACCGTCCAGCGGTAGCTTCCCGCCGGAAGCGTTTCAATACATGCAGGCGCAAGTCGGACCGATTGGTCCGCGCGGTCCACCAGGTCCGGTCGGTTCTTCCGGACCGCAGGGGTTCCAAGGCGTCCGGGGAGAACCGGGTGAACCTGGACCCACAGGACCAGCCGGTCCTCCGGGATCAAGAGGACTACCGGGACCGCCGGGAAAAGACGTAAGAATTTATTCTATCTAAACACTAAAGCTGTTTGTTGCAGACTTATAAATGATTTTTGTTAGGGCGAGCCAGGCGAAGATGGTGAATCCGGCCAAGCGGGTGCACAGGGTCCTCCGGGCCCTAGAGGACTACCGGGAATGCCTGGATTGCCGGGTGTTAAAGGGCACCGTGGTTTCCCGGGTATAGATGGAAGTAAAGGCGAACAGGGACCGGCCGGCGAGAAAGGGGCGCAAGGAAACATCGGTCCTATGGGACCGATCGGTGCGATGGGCCCTGCCGGACCAAGAGGCGAACGCGGAAGAGAAGGACCACCCGGATCGCCGGGTCTACGTGGAATGGACGGAATCGCGGGACCACCGGGTCCATCCGTGAGTTGATGATGGAATTTTCTTTAAACGTTTTTAATAGCTCAATATGAAATTGTTTAGGGGTCAATGGGTAAACCCGGACCGCCCGGATTTCCTGGAAGTCCCGGAAATAAAGGCGACCAAGGCGCATTTGGACCGAAGGGTAGCCAAGGGTTACAAGGACCTAGAGGTACGTGGAGAAATGTTTATTTTATAAAATCGCAATCGATAACAACGATAATCATTAGGTGAGCCTGGCCGACCGGGACAACCGGGCGATACGGGACCCGCCGGACCACCCGGCAAAGACGGTTACCCGGGCGAGAAAGGTGGGCCGGGAGCGACGGGAGTGGCCGGCCCTCCTGGGTTTCCCGGAGCCAGAGGTCCACCCGGAATAGCAGGAAGTCCGGGTCAGCCTGGAGTTAAAGGCGCACCTGTAAGTTATAGCTCGAGTGTGTTTAGAGTTGGATTAAACCAATTCTTTTAAGGGAACGCCCGGAGAACGAGGATACAAAGGTGAAACAGGCATGAAGGGCGAGACTGGTGCTGCTGGACCACGCGGACTGCAAGGTATAGCTGGACCGGAGGGAAAACGCGGTAAACGGGGACAAAGAGGACCGACGGGACCGCAAGGACCGTCCGGTGAACGAGGTGCACCAGGACCGAGAGGATTGCCGGGACCAGACGGTGCACCTGGACCGAAAGGTTTCAAAAGCGTATTAAAATTAACGATAGAATATTAACTTAACTGCTGATTTAAGGACACGCTGGAGACCGCGGTTTTACCGGACCGCAAGGCTTGAAAGGTTCGCAAGGCGAACCCGGCCGACCTGGACCGTCGGGTTTGCAAGGCTTACGCGGTGTAACCGGACGACCGGGACCGCCAGGTAAAGCGGGCAGTCCGGGAGAGAGAGGTATTCCCGGTGCCGATGGCCGACCCGGTGAACAGGGTATTCAGGGTCTTCAAGGATTACCAGGTCCACTAGGACCGCCCGGCGATAAAGGATTACAAGTAAAATTTTCTCACTTCATTACTTCTCAAGATCTTAATTATATATTAACTTATAATTAATTAGGGTGAACCCGGTAAAGACGGAGAAATGGGACAGCCAGGACAACCGGGCCCGCGAGGTGACACCGGAAAAGACGGTTTACCCGGAGCGCAAGGTCCACCGGGGCCGCCCGGAGCCGATGGCGAACGCGGTGTGGCCGGACCTCCGGGACCTCGTGGTTTTCAAGTACGATCGAATTTGAAATACTCTACGTATATCCCAATACCTCTTGCATTTAATATCCTATTAGGGACTTCCAGGCACGCCTGGCAATCCAGGAACGCCCGGCAAAGACGGCGAAGCGGGCCCACAGGGGCCGCCTGGTATTCCCGGACATGCCGGAGCACGAGGCGAACGAGGCTTCCCTGGTGAACGAGGCCCCGTTGGACAACCGGGACCGCCTGGACCTAAGGGACCGCAGGGATCTCAAGGTCCCGACGGTTTACCGGTAAGTTAACTTGTGTAAATTGTGTTCCACTGCGGCATAATGTTGCAATTTTCAGGGTCCTTCAGGAAGCAAGGGCGACAAAGGACACTCCGGGCCACCAGGTCTCATAGGCTTGCCAGGATTACGCGGTCAGCCCGGCGTTCAAGGAGAAAAAGGCGAGCGCGGTTCATTAGGACCGGTCGGTCCCGAGGGACCACCGGGAAAACAAGGAGAACGTGGTATTCAGGGATTTATGGGACCGCCCGGACCACCGGGCGAACCGGCAGAAAGGGGCGATCAGGGCCCGCCCGGAACACCGGGCGAACCGGGAGCGCCAGGAAATCCGGGAGAAAGGGGACCGATCGGTCCGCCTGGATTACAAGGTTTCCCAGGACCGCAAGGCTTAGTCGGTTTGCCGGGCATCAAAGGCGAACGTGGATTGCAGGGAATCAAAGGAGGTCAGGGCAATCCGGGGCATATCGGTAAACCTGGCGAGCCCGGACCGCCAGGCTTGACTGGACTAACGGGCGCTAAAGGAGCGCGCGGTGAAACCGGTCTAAGAGGCGACATTGGCCTTATGGGACCACCAGGACGACCAGGAGAACCTGGAGCAGCGGTAAGATAAATGATTCATAAGAAACGAAAGGTTTAATTTTAATTTAAAAAAATTCGAATAGGGTCAACCAGGAAATCAAGGTCCGCCGGGAATATCTGGTCTACCGGGTATAAAGGGCAGTTCGGGTGACACGGGACGACCGGGACCTCCAGGTCCGCCAGGATTAACCGGCACACCAGGATCGGAAGGTCCTAAAGGCGAAACCGGTCCGGAAGGATCGCAGGGCCGACCCGGTCAGCCGGGTCCGCAAGGACCGTCAGGCGAAAGAGGTTTACCCGGTTTACCGGGCCCGACTGGACCGGCAGGATCGCGAGGATTAAGAGGCCCATCAGTACGCCGACACGCGTTCCAATGACGACAAGTTAACTACTAATAATTAATTGCTTTTATATATTAGGGCGAAACTGGCGCGCCTGGAAAACACGGGAACGAAGGCCCACCGGGACCTATGGGAACAGCCGGTCCACCCGGATTGCCGGGACCCGCTGGCGAACATGGCGCCGAAGGACCGCCTGGCAAATCGGGACCACCCGGAATCGCTGGAAGACCGGGCGAGAAGGGACCGGCCGGTGAACCTGGCCATCCCGGATCGACGGGACCTCCTGGTCTACCGGTACGATTGATCGCGTTAAATAACTTCTAAACTAATTTGAAACTTCTGCAAATGAAAGGGAGCACCGGGACCCGCGGGGCCTCAGGGACAAACGGGCGAACGTGGAAGTAAAGGCGAGACCGGACCGCAGGGCGTCGAAGGACCGCAAGGATTGCGCGGAAAATCGGGCCCGCCGGGCATCGAAGGTCCGAAGGGCGAGCGAGGAGAACTGGGACCGAAAGGGGCCAAAGGTCATCGCGGTCTGATCGGTCTCCAAGGTTTACCGGGTGCGCAAGGATTGACGGGCGAAAAGGGTATGACCGGAATGCCCGGTTTGCCCGGTAAGGACGGCGACACGGGTCCTCGAGGTCCACCGGGACGCGACGGCAGCCCTGGGCAACCTGGTCCGCAAGGACCTTCGGGTCTACGTGGCAGTAGCGGCGAAAGCGGTCGCCCTGGCGAACCCGGACCACCGGGACCTGCGGGTCCACCCGGTCCGCCAGGCGACGGACTTGGCTACGATGTGGCCAATTTGGCAGCTCTCCTCGGTCAGGGACAAATCAATAATCAGAAAGGACCGGATCCGCTAAACGACGAGCCGATGCGAATATTCGGTAAGGAGATGACGCAAGAGGAAATACGCGAGCGAGTGATCAGATCGTTGGAGGAGCTCAAGATTCGATTCCAAAACATGAAGAAGCCGACCGGCGAGAAGAATTATCCGGCAAAAACGTGCCGCGATATAGCTGCCGCTTATCCCGATAAACCTAGCGGTAAGTATTATTTCGATATTTAATACGATAATCTACTTGAATCATAAACGTTCGATTCACTTTAAGGCGACTATTGGTTGGATCCGAACGAGGGCGACATCAAAGATTCCATTTTGGTGTATTGCGACATGAAGAAGCGAGCCTCTTGCATCTTGCCGAAACCGGAACGATCGCCGGAAGTAAATTATCAGACTAAAGAGACGGAAATGTGGCTGGGCGAAATCGAAAATGGACTTAAGGCAATTCACTTTTCTCATTGATAATACTAAGCTTTAACATTGTGTTCGTCAATCATTTTAGATTACGTATAAAGCGGAGAGCAGTCAAATTGCTTTCTTGCAACGATTATCCGCCAACGCTCAGCAGAACATCACCTATCATTGTAAGAATTCTGTAGCATACTACGACGTCTCGAAACGCACCTACAGAAACGGCTTGAAGCTGATGACTTGGAACGATGTCGAATTGACGCCGCGTGGTAATCATAAACTACGATACGAAGCAATCGAAGATGAGTGTCGAGTGAGTAAATTGATTAATAAAATTTGTACAACTTGATAATGTGGAACAATTTAATTTCATTGCAGTTCCGCGGCGACTCTTGGGCAAAGACCGTACTATCTTATACAACAGACAGATCCGAAAGATTACCAATAGCCGATGTGGCTATTAGAGATGTTGGCGACACGAATCAAGCGTTTTGGGTTGAAATTGGCCCCGTCTGTTTCTATTAGCCAGATATTGTACCACTGCCATATACCATTGATTGTATATACAACCTACAATTTACTGCCAAAAAACGTGTTTCATTACATTCTCTCATTAAGGTGCTATAATAATTAGCTTGTATATAATACTAATTAATAAAAATGTTTACAATAAATTGTTGATTAAGATGAACAATATACCCTTTTCCTCTTGATAGAAATAAAATATCATGTTATTAATTTTCCAATTTATTTACATTATGTAGTTATAACTATTACATTTTTAAATTACTATCTCTTTGCTAAATTAAAATTTGGGTGCTGATTCCAATTTGGTGTAATCCACATTTGGTGAATAGAACTAAAACAGAAAATCCACAAAAATATACATTAAAAAAATTATGTTTGACAATTCAAATGGCCCATAAATGCTAATTAATGATTACCTTATATTGTTTATCTCTGTACTGCTCATTTGACAATCCTTGCTTTCTATTCCACTGTACGTCTGGGTTACGAAAAGCCAAACGCAAGGTGTAGAACACAGCACCAGCACATCCTATGCCAGTGCATACATAGAGAGGCAATAACTGCAATAGAAACGATTTTGTGATTATTAGCACTAATTCTTTAGAGAAATTGATTTGAAAGGACTGTATTCTACTAATGAACGATGATTATATAACATTCGACAACGAATTCTTATTGCAATCCAGACTCTGTACTTACAGCTCTATGCTTCTTCAAGCTCGAGAAGCTCATTCCCTGCATGTTGATGATTTCTTTTTGTAATAAAGATGTACACTAATATAACTTCGTCGTAATCAACCGTCAACCTTTTAATGGCAACTTTGATTGATATGGTTGACTAACATGAAATTATCAAAATATTTGTTACTCAACTGGCAACCCACTTTGCAAGTAGGGAAGAGATGGCGCTTTTTAAAATCGCATAAAAAAGATATGTATATTCATTTAGAAAAAGTCAATTTTTTGCCGATTTTTGCCAAAAAGGCAAGACTAACCCCTTTGGATTTTTCTCATTTTCCCCACTTTTCTTCATCTCCCCGAATCGGCTGAAACTTGCAGCATTTGTAGAGACGATCGAATGTTGTCCCGTGCCAAAATCAGAGCCCAATCGGTCGAGTAGTTTAAATGTTTTCGCACTTTTAAACTCTTAAATTTGCATCAATTTTTTCGCCTTATATTTCGCATTTTTTCGATGCTCTTAATCGATTTTCATACGGATTTCGATGTTTATCTTCTTCTCTAATCGATCATCAATCGATTTCGCTTCCTTTAGAAAAAGTCCATTTTTTGCTGATTATTGCCAAAAAGGTAGAACTAACCCCTTTGAATTTTTCTCAATTTTCCCATTTTCCTTCATCTCCCTAAATTGGCTGAAACTCGCACCGTCTACATGGACATATGAAACCTAATTCGTGCGCAAATTACAGCCCAATCCGTCCAGCGGTTTAAAAATTGTATATTGTTCTTGCAGGACTCAGTTGAGCCGCTTTTCGCAATAATTGTAAAGAATGTCATCAGCAGATTCTAATGATGTGCCTAAAAGTATAAAAAGATTTATTACCATGCAGGCTTCATACAATTTTATTAAATGCCTTTTTATTGCATCATTTCACATAATAATAACTGATTAAAGATCAATCTGCGAGAAAGGAACATTTATGTCTTCAAGTTTTGCACTTTTAGAGAAGGGGTGGGGATCTTTCATTGCTAAAGCCGTTATTTTTGCATTTCTTAAAGAAAAATCACACAAAATATTTAATTAATCGTCAAAATTATTGATGCTTTATGGAAATATAGAGCATCAAGCTAATCTTATTTACTAGTACAATTTAGGTGCATAGAGCCATCAACTTATTCCCCAATCTACAATAACATCCGTTCGATTGCATTTAACTTTCTCAGCATTGTAAAGTAACAAGAGTACATAAGCAAAGGTGAGTAAACGTCACCTGGACAAGAACAATGAAACCCTGTGATGAGCAAGTTAGCCCACACAATAGAATATTTATAAATACTAATCGCTAATTAATAAATAATAATAATTAATAATAAAAAGGAATGATTTACTAATGCTACTAGTGAGCAATTCAACGCAAATAATTTCTTATCACATTGCATCTAACTCCTATCAAACTACCAATTAATTCCTCTTCTTTGCTCTTGATCCAACTCAATTTAATCCCCTCCCTTAACTTGTTTGAGTACTGTGAAGTACGAGAACGAGGCACGAATGAGCTGAAAAAATAACAAAACGTAAGATTTATAAGTTGAAAAATATTTGTTAATAATGGCTACCGTCATAAAAGCCGGTAGCGACAATATGACAAATTTGCCAGCGGTAAAGTGTATCGGTCTGAATGATCTCGCCATAATTAGAATCATCGATTTTTGCACGCTAATCGGTGCCCCGGCCCAATCCATTTCCATTACACCATCCATGACTTTAACCGATTCACTGGTGGCCTCGTCAGCGAAATAACAAAACTGAAGCACCTGTATTGCTACGGCGAAAAAGTAAACAAGGCATACGACGAAATTCATCGAACCCATTGGAACCTGGAAGAATTTCTATTAAGTTAGTACGCACGAAGGGAAAGTTGAGGCCGTTTACCAACGAAGCCTGAAAGAGCAAGAAGCATAGTTGCATCGTCGAAAGCAACACAACGAACAACATGATCGTGCTGCACGAATCCTCGATTTCATTTGCCAAATCTAATATTTGCAAATGATGCTTGACGGTGTTGCGCATTACGATGCCGTAGCATTCGCCCAAACTTTTGTTCCGGCCTTCCGGCGATTCCTTCAATGCTATAGCTCTAATTTTTGCATTTCTTTAAAAAAAATCAAAGTAAACGTTTCAAATGTGGTTAACAGTCAAAGCTTACTTGAGAACGAGGCGCAGAATTTTAAATTGGCACGTCAAATGTGCAATTATGCTAATTAGCAAAATGTCCGCTGGTATACCGAAAACGACGAACGCAATCACACAAGCGTGCTGATAAATGAAACCGATCGTGAACATCGGTTGGTACGTCGTGTTAACAATCGATATTGGCATAAAAGTCATTTGCCATTCGTCTTGAGGCTTTAGGATAAACAACAATATCGATTCGCATGTTTTCGTTAAGTAAACGGAAGAGACGCAACTTGTGTAGAAGATGAACTGTAACGAATGCAATTTACATAGCTAAAAAATCTGCCATATTCGGCCCTATTACCATTCGTTCAGTGGTCCGGACGCAATCTCTCATTAGCGTGGATTCCTCTGGGCCGCCGCGACTCAAATCCGGTTTAAACGGTTCGTCGTGCATGATTTTGATCATACGCTTGAATTTGTCTCTGGCTAAGAAGATTATACCCAGTTTGAAGGCACCTTAAATGAACTTGTTTTAACACTCCTTAGTTTAAACTTAAATCGCAAAATAATATTTTTACCATTCACATGTGTCACGCTATTCATAAAGACGTTGGTGAAATTGTCGATGTCGGTGTTCCAAGCAGGATAAAATTCGTAGACCTCGACCAGCGTGTACAAATAGATCCAAAACGTCATCGATATGTAGGAATAGATCTTGTAGCGGAAGGTTTCATCGTGGATGAGCTCGATGCCGCAATATCTCAGCAAAAGAACCTGCAACGACTAATTTGGATTAATTAAATATAATCGAGGAGAATTCTTCTAGACCTCTGCACGAAAGTAATTCTCTGGAATCTTCGCATTCCGATAAGCCTTAATGGCACTCCACATGTTGCTTTTACCAATTACAGATCACCGTGAAAATTGATAAAGATAGCAGGGAATCATCGCCTTTTATGCATGTTCGTGCGTTAATTATTGATAAAAGTTTGTGCAAACGTCTTCCGCTACAAATGGCCATTTAAAATTCTCTTTCGTATTTAATTAAGCGATATAAAATGGAATGATTAGTAATTGATGTTGCGCTAACGCGTGCTTGAATAATTGATATTGTTCCAGGCTAAAAGAAATAAACTTGCAACTAATGGTGCTAAATGAATATACAGGTGGGATTCAGCATTATGCGTCATCGTTTAGTTGCCTTAATACCATAAAGTAGGCGAACGAGGCCCTCATGAGCTGTAAAGCAAAGTGTTTTTCTTTTCGTCGTAGCTTTCCAACGAGATTCCGACGAATTTCCCGGCGGTTATGTAAACTGGCCGAGGACCCCGCGCCATCAACAATACGATCGACTTTTGCACGGTCAAAGGTGCACCGACCCAGTCCATTTCCGTTGCCGCATTGACGACGTTAATCGATTCCACGGTCACCTCGTCGGCGGCGTAACAGTAGATGAACGTCACGAGCGAAACGCCGACGAAGTACATGAAACTCTTGAAGAAAACGATCGAACCTATTTCGATCTACGGAAATTGCCAACGTTTTGCGAAACGAACGTTCGATAGTGATCATAATTACGGCAGACGCGGCATAGAGCATGAAACACAATTGCGTGACGATCACCATGAAGGCGAAGAGCAAGATTAAATTGTACAAATTCCCCATTTCCTTTGCCAAATCTAGAATGAGCAGATGATACTTGATGGAATCGCGCATCACCAATTCGAAACATTCGTCGAAACTTCTCGCACGACCTTCGGACGATTCTTGTCTCGTCCTTTCCTTAATTTAATCTCTCGCTTTACAAAATCTCTAAACTTTTAGTTACGTTACCTTAACGTTGCGCCGAGCATCTTGAACTGGCAACTCAATTGACTGATGATGGCCACTATGAGAACGTCGCAGGTCATAATCAGCGCTAATTACGACGCTCACGTGTTGAAAAATGAATGCCAACTCGAATGCCGGACTATACGACGTGTCGATTAATTGATATTGGCAAAAAAGTCAACTGCCATTCGCTGGTCGGTTTCGTGAGGAACTCAACGATCGTATCCATGCAGTACGAGACGCAAACGAAGAGAACGCACGTAGCCAATGCGAGCAACTGCAAGCAGATAAACTTAATTCGTTGCATTGCACTCTCTCGTTCGACTCACCATCGTTTCCGTCATCTTGATCGAGTCCCTGATAAACGTCAACTCTTCCGGGCCGCCACGACTCGCGTCCGGTTTCAATAGGCCCTCGTGTAACGTACGAATGATACGCTTGAACTTGCGGCGAATGATGAAGATCAATCCCACTTTGGCGATGCCTTCGATTGACGAATTTCAATTTCCGTTTCGTGGAAAATTAATCGTTAGTTTGAATACCGCTCAAATGGGCCATGCTGAATTATAATAATATAATAATAATTATAATAATATATATAATCTTCCATGCAAACATTTCGGGATGAATTATTCTTTCAATGGATCTATTTCTGGATAAACCAGAACGTTAGACTTTGTACGGAAATTTTCGCAGTTAAATTTTTCTCGCAATCATCCCGTATATAAATACATAACGCGTTTGTTAATTTATTTCCCATTATTGACGACATAGAAATATGGAAAATGATTTATATTAACAGGTGATCTTATTACTATTAAAATTATATCTTGTCAAGCGCATTTTGATATGAAATATTTTCCAACGCTCTTTCTTAAAACGTTAAGTATTGGCATATTATTTTCTTATGGAAACAAGGCTACGTGTAGGGCACACGTGCGTTTATACAAACGTTTTCTAAAAGTAAAACTAGCTTAAGACTAATTACTCAAATATATTCAAGGATCCTACAGGATCAAAGATTAATCTGCGAGAATAGAGCTTGATTAATTTTCATAACGAAATTCATATGCAACTAATTAACGGATTTAGACTAATTAGGGTTGTTGTTGTTGTTTTTATGAGGGTTAAACAGTAATTTGGTTTGAAACTATCTTTATTAAGATTAGAAAACACATGCAATTTACGTTATGTTACGCAAATGTATATTACGTGTTTACATGCTTAAAATGGTGTATGTATATGAAAACTGAAAGACAACATTTCTTTTTTAATTAATCAAGGTCCGAATCAATCCAAATGCTGTTGTTATTTGTTATCCATTGGATATCGTAATTTAATGAGTATTAACAATGAAAGTGCCAATTTTTCTCCTATGCTCTTGTTGCACGTAAAAAGTTATTTTTCATCTTTTTAGTGTGTACATACCAAGGTTTACATTATTACTACTTATTAGGTAGAATATCGTCAGTTTTGTTTCTCTAATTGGCTAATAATAATTCGAAAATAAATATAAATAATTACATTGAATTCGCTTATTACATATTATCAATATCATTATTATAACTTTTATAAAGTCTCTACTTCTAGTAATTTTTTTTGTGTGAGGCTTTTATTTTTAATTACTTTTCATTAAATCGTATTTCATATATTTATAAAATTAATGAATTAATAATAGGTCATCAAAAATCATATAAATAATTTCTAAATTTAACGATTATAATCATCATCGTTTACCATCATCGTCATCAAGATCGTGTATAATGATTTTATGCTTAATATCAATGTTATCAATCAGCATTATCTATTTAATACATAAATGCATATTAGACGGCACAAATATTAAGCTTGGCAAATTTCTCAATTTCGTCTCGTAATTCGTTCGTCGTCATTCTTGCACTAACTGTCTAACAATAAGAAAAAAAACAATCGTTTTCAATTAACGGTGCTAGATCATTAAGGAAAAAAAAATACTAATCGGATAGAATGGAATAATAAAATTCGTAAAGATGTAAATTATTGGGAATAAAAAAGGGCAAATTTAGTTGCTCATGCAACCAAGTTGACAACATGCCCAAATTCTGATGTTGACGGAGAAAGACATAAATTGTTGGTGATTACAGCTCAAATCACGTTTTTCAGCACACATTGGATAAATACGCAGTAACAGTCAATTGATAGGCTATCTTCAAAATTAAATTAAAATGCCATAAAGTAAATGATTTTTTAAATAAATCCAATCAATTATTAAGAAACTAAATTTGGCAAGGCAGCTAGTGTTTAATAACGCAATTCTGATATATTCTTTTCTGCTGGATTATACAACTATTCTTGCAACTTCTTATTGCTATTTCATCAGATCGAAAGGGAAATACGTCACCGGAAGAACGTGAATTTGCGCGCAATGAAACAAATTTAAATTCAAATTGATAACAAAATAATGCTATCCTTGTATATATTTGGAGGAATAGAAATCTTTAGAATATATACAGTACAATTGATAATGAAAATAATACGATTAAAAACATTTTAGAATTATTTTATCTTACGTGATGCATCCAATTATGCGAAATATTAAACATATTTCCTACACAATCTTACCGTGAATTTGTACTAAAAAAATCTTAAGGATAGCCAACATAAACTTCTAATGTGCATCCCTGTTGTGTTGTTGTTGAAAATATTTTTATGGCATATTTACTACAAAATTAACGTAGAAATTTCACGTTTCAAATTTTAAAACAAAATGGGATTAACAGATGGTGCTAATGATGAAAATGCCTCAAATAGTACATGCTAAATTGCAGCAACGATAGATTACTTAATATCGGGTTATTTTAAATTGATATCATTTATGACGAAGAATCCTATTTTAAATTTGAAAGAAATAATGTCTATATTATAAAATTAATATCATTAAGCAGAAAACAAGCAAAACATTACGGGTGAGAATCGTGCATTAAAAGTTGAAACGTATTCAAATCATTTGTAATACAACTCAAAAAGGAATTGATGCTACCATAATAGTCAAATTCGAAAGATCTATTGCTCATATTTTTGGTTTGCTTAATAAATAGATTTTAAAAATAGTCCCAATCTTTAATTCGTTTAGCTTGCAATATGAATGTACTATTATTATTTTCTGAAAATTATTTGAAAGATACTTCATTAGAAATATTATAATATTAATATTATATTATAATATAAGAGATTATATTGTATTCTAGGCGGTTTATTTCAAATAAAAAACAATTTAATTCACATAGGTTTATTATCGATTATCGATTTTCTTTGCAGTGTTCGATGTTTCTCACTTATTCGAATGGATCTTGATTCAATTCCACTCGATGTAGAAAAAGTCGATTTTTGCTATTTTTTGCCAAAAAAGCAAGCCTAACCCCTTTGGATATTTGTGATTTTTCGAAATTTTCTTCATCTCCCCAAATTGGCTGAAACTCGCACCGTTTGTAGGGTCTGAGGAAGACTAATTCGTGAACAAATTACAGTCCAATCGATCCAGCCGTTTAAAAGTTATCGCACTTTTAATCTGTTAAATTAGCGTCATTTTTTTTACTTATATTTCGCTTTTTGTCTTAGTCTTTCATCGATTTTCGCGCAGTTTTCGGTGTTTTTAACTTGCTCGTATCGATCCTGATTCAATTCCACTCGATTTAGAAAAAGTCGATTTTTGCTATTTTTTGCCAAAAAAACAAGGCTAACCCCTTTGGATTTTTGTGATTTTTCGCATTTTTCTTCATCTCCTCAAATTAGCTGAAGCTCGCACCGTTTGTAGGGTCAGAAGAAGACTAATTCGCGTGCAAATTACAGTCCAATCGATCCAGCCGTTTAAAAGTTATCGCACTTTTAATCTGATAAATTCGCGTCATTTTTTTTTTACTTATATTTCGCTTTTTCTCTTAGTTCTTCATCGAATTTCTCGCAGTTTTCGGTGTTTTTAACTTGCTCGTATCGATCCTGATTCAATTCCACTCGATTTAGAAAAAGTCGATTTTTGCTATTTTTTGCCAAAAAAGCAAGGCTAACCCCTTTGGATTTTTGTGATTTTTCGCATTTTTCTTCATCTCCTCAAATTAGCTGAAACTCGCACCGTTTGTAGGGTCAGAAGAAGACTAATTCGCGTGCAAATTACAGTCCAATCGATCCAGCCGTTTAAAAGTTATCGCACTTTTAATCTGATAAATTCGCGTCATTTTTCTTTACTTATATTTCGCTTTTTCTCTTAGTTTTTCATCGAATTTCTCGCAGTTTTCGGTGTTTTTAACTTGCTCGTATCGATCCTGATTCAATTCCACTCGATTTAGAAAAAGGCGATTTTTGCTATTTTTTGCCAAAAAAGCAAGGCTAACCCCTTTGGATTTTTGTGATTTTTCGCATTTTTCTTCATCTCCTCAAATTAGATGAAACTCGCACCGTTTGTAGGGTCAGAAGAAGAATAATTCGCGTGCAAATTACAGTCCAATCGATCTAGCCGTTTAAAAGTTATCGCACTTTTAATCTGATAAATTCGCGTCATTTTTCTTTACTTATATTTCGCTTTTTCTCTTAGTTTTTCATCGAATTTCTCGCAGTTTTCGGTGTTTTTAACTTGCTCGTATCGATCCTGATTCAATTCCACTCGATTTAGAAAAAGGCGATTTTTGCTATTTTTTGCCAAAAAAGCAAGGCTAACCCCTTTGGATTTTTGTGATTTTTCGCATTTTTCTTCATCTCCTCAAATTAGATGAAACTCGCACCGTTTGTAGGGTCAGAAGAAGACTAATTCGCGTGCAAATTACAGTCCAATCGATCCAGCCGTTTAAAAGTTTTCGCACTTTAAATCTGTTAAATTCGCGTCATTTCTTTTACTTATATTTCGCTTTTTGTCTTAGTCTTTCATCGATTTTCGTGCAGTTTTCGGTGTTTTTAACTTGCTCGTATCGATCCTGATTCAATTCCACTCGATTTAGAAAAAGTCGATTTTTGCTATTTTTTGCCAAAAAAGCAAGGCTAACCCCTTTGGATTTTTGTGATTTTTCGCATTTTTCTTCATCTCCTCAAATTAGCTGAAGCTCGCACCGTTTGTAGGGTCAGAAGAAGACTAATTCGCGTGAAAATTACAGTCCAATCGATCCAGCCGTTTAAAAGTTATCGCACTTTTAATCTGATAAATTCGCGTCATTTTTCTTTACTTATATTTCGCTTTTTCTCTTAGTTTTTCATCGAATTTCTCGCAGTTTTCGGTGTTTTTAACTTGCTCGTATCGATCCTGATTCAATTCCACTCGATTTAGAAAAAGTCGATTTTTGCTATTTTTTGCCAAAAAAGCAAGGCTAACCCCTTTGGATTTTTGTGATTTTTCGCATTTTTCTTCATCTCCTCAAATTAGCTGAAACTCGCACCGTTTGTAGGGTCAGAAGAAGACTAATTCGCGTGCAAATTACAGTCCAATCGATCCAGCCGTTTAAAAGTTATCGCACTTTTAATCTGATAAATTCGCGTCATTTTTCTTTACTTATATTTCGCTTTTTCTCTTAGTTTTTCATCGAATTTCTCGCAGTTTTCGGTGTTTTTAACTTGCTCGTATCGATCCTGATTCAATTCCACTCGATTTAGAAAAAGTCGATTTTTGCTATTTTTTGCCAAAAAAGCAAGGCTAACCCCTTTGGATTTTTGTGATTTTTCGCATTTTTCTTCATCTCCTCAAATTAGCTGAAACTCGCACCGTTTGTAGGGTCAGAAGAAGACTAATTCGCGTGCAAATTACAGTCCAATCGATCCAGCCGTTTAAAAGTTATCGCACTTTTAATCTGATAAATTCGCGTCATTTTTTTTTTATTTATATTTCGCTTTTTCTCTTAGTTCTTCATCGAATTTCTCGCAGTTTTCGGTGTTTTTAACTTGCTCGTATCGATCCTGATTCAATTCCACTCGATTTAGAAAAAGTCGATTTTTGCTATTTTTTGCCAAAAAAGCAAGGCTAACCCCTTTGGATTTTTGTGATTTTTCGCATTTTTCTTCATCTCCTCAAATTAGCTGAAACTCGCACCGTTTGTAGGGTCAGAAGAAGACTAATTCGCGTGCAAATTACAGTCCAATCGATCCAGCCGTTTAAAAGTTATCGCACTTTTAATCTGATAAATTCGCGTCATTTTTCTTTACTTATATTTCGCTTTTTCTCTTAGTTTTTCATCGAATTTCTCGCAGTTTTCGGTGTTTTTAACTTGCTCGTATCGATCCTGATTCAATTCCACTCGATTTAGAAAAAGTCGATTTTTGCTATTTTTTGCCAAAAAAGCAAGGCTAACCCCTTTGGATTTTTGTGATTTTTCGCATTTTTCTTCATCTCCTCAAATTAGCTGAAACTCGCACCGTTTGTAGGGTCAGAAGAAGACTAATTCGCGTGCAAATTACAGTCCAATCGATCCAGCCGTTTAAAAGTTATCGCACTTTTAATCTGATAAATTCGCGTCATTTTTCTTTACTTATATTTCGCTTTTTCTCTTAGTTTTTCATCGAATTTCTCGCAGTTTTCGGTGTTTTTAACTTGCTCGTATCGATCCTGATTCAATTCCACTCGATTTAGAAAAAGTCGATTTTTGCTATTTTTTGCCAAAAAAGCAAGGCTAACCCCTTTGGATTTTTGTGATTTTTCGCATTTTTCTTCATCTCCTCAAATTAGCTGAAACTCGCACCGTTTGTAGGGTCAGAAGAAGACTAATTCGCGTGCAAATTACAGTCCAATCGATCCAGCCGTTTAAAAGTTATCGCACTTTTAATCTGATAAATTCGCGTCATTTTTTTTTTTACTTATATTTCGCTTTTTCTCTTAGTTTTTCATCGAATTTCTCGCAGTTTTCGGTGTTTTTAACTTGCTCGTATCGATCCTGATTCAATTCCACTCGATTTAGAAAAAGTCGATTTTTGCTATTTTTTGCCAAAAAAGCAAGGCTAACCCCTTTGGATTTTTGTGATTTTTCGCATTTTTCTTCATCTCCTCAAATTAGCTGAAACTCGCACCGTTTGTAGGGTCAGAAGAAGACTAATTCGCGTGCAAATTACAGTCCAATCGATCCAGCCGTTTAAAAGTTATCGCACTTTTAATCTGATAAATTCGCGTCATTTTTCTTTACTTATATTTCGCTTTTTCTCTTAGTTTTTCATCGAATTTCTCGCAGTTTTCGGTGTTTTTAACTTGCTCGTATCGATCCTGATTCAATTCCACTCGATTTAGAAAAAGTCGATTTTTGCTATTTTTTGCCAAAAAAGCAAGGCTAACCCCTTTGGATTTTTGTGATTTTTCGCATTTTTCTTCATCTCCTCAAATTAGCTGAAACTCGCACCGTTTGTAGGGTCAGAAGAAGACTAATTCGCGTGCAAATTACAGTCCAATCGATCCAGCCGTTTAAAAGTTATCGCACTTTTAATCTGATAAATTCGCGTCATTTTTTTTTTTTTTACTTATATTTCGCTTTTTCTCTTAGTTTTTCATCGAATTTCTCGCAGTTTTCGGTGTTTTTAACTTGCTCGTATCGATCCTGATTCAATTCCACTCGATTTAGAAAAAGTCGATTTTTGCTATTTTTTGCCAAAAAAGCAAGGCTAACCCCTTTGGATTTTTGTGATTTTTCGCATTTTTCTTCATCTCCCCGAATTGTCTGAAACTCGCACCGTTTGTAGGGTCAGAAGAAGACTAATTCGCGTGCAAATTACAGTCCAATCGATCCAGCCGTTTAAAAATTATCGCACTTCAAATCTGTTAAATTCGCATCATTTTTTGACTTTCATTTCCGTTTTTCTCTTAGTTTTTCATAGATCTTCGCACAGTTTTCGGTGTTTTTAACTTGCTCGTATCGATCCTGATTCAATTCCACTCGATCTAGAAAAAGTCGATTTCTGCCATTTGTCGAATTTTTTCTTGCACGTGGCGCCATCTATGAGTAATGTCACGAGCTATAAATTTCAAGTGGCGCCATCCATGAGTAGTATGACGAACTATAAATTTCAAGTGGCGCCATCTGTGGGTAACATGACGAACTAAATTTCAAGTGGTGCCATCTATGAGTAATGTGACGAACTATAATTTTCAAGTTGCTCCATCTATGGGTAAAATGACGAACTAAATTTCAAGTGGCGCCATCTATGAGTAGTATGACGAACTATAAATTTCAAGTGGCGCCATCTATGGGTAAAATGACGAACTAAATTGCAAGTGGCGCCATCTATGAGTAATGTGACGAACTATAATTTTCAAGTGGCGCCATCTATGGGTAGCATGACGAACCAAATTTTATACAGCGCCATCTACGAGCAGTATGACGAACTAAATTTCAAGTGGCGCCATCTATGAGTAGCATGACGAACTAAATTCCAAGTAGCGCCATCTATGAGCAATGTAACGAACTATAAATTTCAAGTGGCGCCATCTATGGGTAACATGACGAACTAAATTTTAAAGGGCGCCATCTATGAGCAGTATGACGAACTAAATTTCAAGTGGCGCAATCTATGAGCAATGTGACGAACTATAAATTTCAAGTGGCGCCATCTATGAGCAATGTGGCGAACTATAAATTTCAATTGCGCCATCTATGAGTAATGTGACGAACTATAAATTTTCACGTGGCGCCATCTGTGAGTAGTATGGCGAACTGTATTTCCCGTGGCGCCATCTATGAGTAACGTAACGAAATATAAATTGCGTGTGGCGCCATCTATGAGTAGTATGACGAACTAAATTTCACGTGGTGCCATCTATAGGTAGCGTAACGAACTAAATTTCAAGTGGCGTCATCTTCATTAGTAATATTATATTATAATATGAAAGATTATATTGTATTCTAGGCGGCTTATTTCAAATAAAAAACTATTTAATTCACATAGGTTTATTATCGATTATCGATTTTCTTTGCAGTGTTCGATGTTTCTCACTTATTCGAATGGATCTTGATTCAATTCCACTCGATGTAGAACAAGTCGATTTTTGCTATTTTTTGCCAAAAAAGCAAGGCTAACCCCTTTGGATTTTTGTGATTTTTCGCATTTTTCTTCATCTCCTCAAATTAGCTGAAACTCGCACCGTTTGTAGGGTCAGAAGAAGACTAATTCGCGTGCAAATTACAGTCCAATCGATCCAGCCGTTTAAAAGTTATCGCACTTTTAATCTGATAAATTCGCGTCATTTTTTTTTTACTTATATTTCGCTTTTTCTCTTAGTTGTTCATCGAATTTCTCGCAGTTTTCGGTGTTCTTCACTTGCTCGTATCGATCCTGACTCAATTCCACTCGATTTAGAAAAAGTCGATTTTTGCTATTTTTTGCCAAAAAAGCAAGGCTAACCCCTTTGGATTTTTGTGATTTTTCGCATTTTTCTTCATCTCCTCAAATTGGCTGAAACTCGCACCGTTTGTAGGGTCAGAAGAAGACTAATTCGCGTGCAAATTACAGTCCAATCGATCCAGCCGTTTAAAAGTTATCGCACTTTTAATCTGATAAATTCGCGTCATTTTCTTTACTTATATTTCGCTTTTTCTCTTAGTTTTTCATCGAATTTCTCGCAGTTTTCGGTGTTTTTAACTTGCTCGTATCGATCCTGATTCAATTCCACTCGATTTAGAAAAAGTCGATTTTTGCTATTTTTTGCCAAAAAAGCAAGGCTAACCCCTTTGGATTTTTGTGATTTTTCGCATTTTTCTTCATCTCCTCAAATTAGCTGAAACTCGCACCGTTTGTAGGGTCAGAAGAAGACTAATTCGCGTGCAAATTACAGTCCAATCGATCCAGCCGTTTAAAAGTTATCGCACTTTTAATCTGATAAATTCGCGTCATTTTCTTTTTTACTTATATTTCGCTTTTTCTCTTAGTTTTTCATCGAATTTCTCGCAGTTTTCGGTGTTTTTAACTTGCTCATATCGATCCTGATTGAATTCCGCTCGATTTAGAAAAAGTCGATTTTTGCTATTTTTTGCCAAATAAGCAAGGCTAACCCCTTTGGATTTTTGTGATTTTTCGCATTTTTCTTCATCTCCTCAAATTAGCTGAAACTCGCACCGTTTGTAGGGTCAGAAGAAGACTAATTCGCGTGCAAATTACAGTCCAATCGATCCAGCCGTTTAAAAGTTATCGCACTTTTAATCTGATAAATTCGCGTCATTTTTTTTTTTTTACTTATATTTCGCTTTTTCTCTTAGTTTTTCATCGAATTTCTCGCAGTTTTCGGTGTTTTTAACTTGCTCGTATCGATCCTGATTCAATTCCACTCGATTTAGAAAAAGTCGATTTTTGCTATTTTTTGCCAAAAAAACAAGACTAACCCCTTTGGATTTTTGTGATTTTTCGCATTTTTCTTCATCTCCTCAAATTAGCTGAAACTCGCACCGTTTGTAGGGTCAGAAGAAGACTAATTCGCGTGAAAATTACAGTCCAATCGATCCAACCGTTTAAAAGTTATCGCACTTTTAATCTGATAAATTCGCGTCTTTTTTTTTTACTTATATTTCGCTTTTTCTCTTAGTTTTTCATCGAATTTCTCGCAGTTTTCGGTGTTTTTAACTTGCTCGTATCGATCCTGATTCAATTCCACTCGATTTAGAAAAAGGCGATTTTTGCTATTTTTTGCCAAAAAAGCAAGGCTAACCCCTTTGGATTTTTGTGATTTTTCGCATTTTTCTTCATCTCCTCAAATTAGCTGAAACTCGCACCGTTTGTAGGGTCAGAAGAAGACTAATTCGCGTGAAAATTACAGTCCAATAGATCCAGCCGTTTAAAAGTTATCGCACTTTTAATCTGATAAATTCGCGTCATTTTCTTTACTTATATTTCGTTTTTCTCTTAGTTTTTCATCGAATTTCTCGCAGTTTTCGGTGTTTTTAACTTGCTCGTATCGATCCTGATTCAATTCCACTCGATTTAGAAAAAGTCGATTTTTGCTATTTTTTGCCAAAAAAGCAAGGCTAACCCCTTTGGATTTTTGTGATTTTTCGCATTTTTCTTCATCTCCTCAAATTAGCTGAAACTCGCACCGTTTGTAGGGTCAGAAGAAGACTAATTCGCGTGAAAATTACAGTCCAATAGATCCAGCCGTTTAAAAGTTATCGCACTTTTAATCTGATAAATTCGCGTCATTTTCTTTACTTATATTTCGCTTTTTCTCTTAGTTTTTCATCGAATTTCTCGCAGTTTTCGGTGTTTTTAACTTGCTCGTATCGATCCTGATTCAATTCCACTCGATTTAGAAAAAGTCGATTTTTGCTATTTTTTGCCAAAAAAGCAAGGCTAACCCCTTTGGATTTTTGTGATTTTTCGCATTTTTCTTCATCTCCTCAAATTAGCTGAAACTCGCACCGTTTGTAGGGTCAGAAGAAGACTAATTCGCGTGAAAATTACAGTCCAATAGATCCAGCCGTTTAAAAGTTATCGCACTTTTAATCTGATAAATTCGCGTCTTTTTTTTTTACTTATATTTCGCTTTTTCTCTTAGTTTTTCATCGAATTTCTCGCAGTTTTCGGTGTTTTTAACTTGCTCGTATCGATCCTGATTCAATTCCACTCGATTTAGAAAAAGTCGATTTTTGCTATTTTTTGCCAAAAAAGCAAGGCTAACCCCTTTGGTTTTTTGTGATTTTTCGCATTTTTCTTCGTCTCCTCAAATTAGCTGAAACTCGCACCGTTTGTAGGGTCACAAGAAGACTAATTCGCGTGCAAATTACAGTCCAATCGATCCAGCCGTTTAAAAGTTATCGCACTTTTAATCTCTTAAATTCGCATCATTTTTTTCTCTTATATTTCGCTTCTTCTTTAATTTTTTATCGATTTTCGCGGAGTTTTCGGTGGTTTTAACTTGCTCGCATCGAACCTGATTCAATTGCACTAGATTTAGAAAAAGTCGATTTTGCCATTTTTTGCCAAAAAATTAAGGCTAACCCCTTTGGATTTTTGTGATTTTTCGCATTTTTCTTCATCTCCCCGAATTGTCTGAAACTCGCACCGTTTGTAGGGTCAGAAGAAGACTAATTCGCGTGCAAATTACAGTCCAATCGATCCAGCCGTTTAAAAGTTATCGCACTTTTAATCTGATAAATTCGCGTCATTTTTTTTTTTCTTATATTTCGCTTTTTCTCTTAGTTTTTCATCGAATTTCTCGCAGTTTTCGGTGTTTTTAACTTGCTCGTATCGATCCTGATTCAATTCCACTCGATTTAGAAAAAGTCGATTTTTGCTATTTTTTGCCAAAAAAGCAAGGCTAACCCCTTTGGATTTTTGTGATTTTTCGCATTTTTCTTCATCTCCTCAAATTAGCTGAAACTCGCACCGTTTGTAGGGTCAGAAGAAGACTAATTCGCGTGCAAATTACAGTCCAATCGATCCAGCCGTTTAAAAGTTATCGCACTTTTAATCTGATAAATTCGCGTCATTTTTCTTTACTTATATTTCGCTTTTTCTCTTAGTTTTTCATCGAATTTCTCGCAGTTTTCGGTGTTTTTAACTTGCTCGTATCGATCCTGATTCAATTCCACTCGATTTAGAAAAAGTCGATTTTTGCTATTTTTTGCCAAAAAAGCAAGGCTAACCCCTTTGGATTTTTGTGATTTTTCGCATTTTTCTTCATCTCCTCAAATTAGCTGAAACTCGCACCGTTTGTAGGGTCAGAAGAAGACTAATTCGCGTGCAAATTACAGTCCAATCGATCCAGCCGTTTAAAAGTTATCGCACTTTTAATCTGATAAATTCGCGTCATTTTTTTTTACTTATATTTCGCTTTTTCTCTTAGTTTTTCATCGAATTTCTCGCAGTTTTCGGTGTTTTTAACTTGCTCGTATCGATCCTGATTCAATTCCACTCGATTTAGAAAAAGTCGATTTTTGCTATTTTTTGCCAAAAAAGCAAGGCTAACCCCTTTGGATTTTTGTGATTTTTCGCATTTTTCTTCATCTCCTCAAATTAGCTGAAACTCGCACCGTTTGTAGGGTCAGAAGAAGACTAATTCGCGTGCAAATTACAGTCCAATCGATCCAGCCGTTTAAAAGTTATCGCACTTTTAATCTGATAAGTTCGCGTCATTTTTTTTTTTACTTATATTTCGCCTTTTCTCTTAGTTTTTCATCGAATTTCTCGCAGTTTTCGGTGTTTTTAACTTGCTCGTATCGATCCTGATTCAATTCCACTCGATTTAGAAAAAGGCGATTTTTGCTATTTTTTGCCAAAAAAGCAAGGCTAACCCCTTTGGATTTTTGTGATTTTTCGCATTTTTCTTCATCTCCTCAAATTAGCTGAAACTCGCACCGTTTGTAGGGTCAGAAGAAGACTAATTCGCGTGCAAATTACAGTCCAATCGATCCAGCCGTTTAAAAGTTATCGCACTTTTAATCTGATAAATTCGCGTCATTTTTCTTTACTTATATTTCGCTTTTTCTCTTAGTTTTTCATCGAATTTCTCGCAGTTTTCGGTGTTTTTAACTTGCTCGTATCGATCCTGATTCAATTCCACTCGATTTAGAAAAAGTCGATTTTTGCTATTTTTTGCCAAAAAAGCAAGGCTAACCCCTTTGGATTTTTGTGATTTTTCGCATTTTTCTTCATCTCCTCAAATTAGCTGAAACTCGCACCGTTTGTAGGGTCAGAAGAAGACTAATTCGCGTGAAAATTACAGTCAAATAGATCCAGCCGTTTAAAAGTTATCGCACTTTTAATCTGATAAATTCGCGTCATTTTTTTTTTACTTATATTTCGCCTTTTCTCTTAGTTTTTCATCGAATTTCTCGCAGTTTTCGGTGTTTTTAACTTGCTCGTATCGATCCTGATTCAATTCCACTCGATTTAGAAAAAGGCGATTTTTGCTATTTTTTGCCAAAAAAGCAAGGCTAACCCCTTTGGATTTTTGTGATTTTTCGCATTTTTCTTCATCTCCTCAAATTAGCTGAAACTCGCACCGTTTGTAGGGTCAGAAGAAGACTAATTCGCGTGCAAATTACAGTCCAATCGATCCAGCCGTTTAAAAGTTATCGCACTTTTAATCTGATAAATTCGCGTCATTTTTCTTTACTTATATTTCGCTTTTTCTCTTAGTTTTTCATCGAATTTCTCGCAGTTTTCGGTGTTTTTAACTTGCTCGTATCGATCCTGATTCAATTCCACTCGATTTAGAAAAAGTCGATTTTTGCTATTTTTTGCCAAAAAAGCAAGGCTAACCCCTTTGGTTTTTTGTGATTTTTCGCATTTTTCTTCGTCTCCTCAAATTAGCTGAAACTCGCACCGTTTGTAGGGTCACAAGAAGACTAATTCGCGTGCAAATTACAGTCCAATCGATCCAGCCGTTTAAAAGTTATCGCACTTTTAATCTCTTAAATTCGCATCATTTTTTTCTTTTATATTTCGCTTCTTCTTTAATTTTTTATCGATTTTCGCGGAGTTTTCGGTGGTTTTAACTTGCTCGCATCGAACCTGATTCAATTGCACTAGATTTAGAAAAAGTCGATTTTGCCATTTTTTGCCAAAAAATTAAGGCTAACCCCTTTGGATTTTTGTGATTTTTCGCATTTTTCTTCATCTCCCCGAATTGTCTGAAACTCGCACCGTTTGTAGGGTCAGAAGAAGACTAATTCGCGTGCAAATTACAGTCCAATCGATCCAGCCGTTTAAAAATTATCGCACTTCAAATCTGTTAAATTCGCATCATTTTTTGACTTTCATTTCGGTTTTTCTCTTAGTTTTTCATAGATCTTCGCACAGTTTTCGGTGTTTTTAACTTGCTCGTATCGATCCTGATTCAATTCCACTCGATCTAGAAAAAGTCGATTTCTGCCATTTGTCGAATTTTTTCTTGCACGTGGCGCCATCTATGAGTAATGTCACGAGCTATAAATTTCAAGTTGCGCCATCTATGAGTAGTATGACGAACTATAAATTTCAAGTGGCGCCATCTGTGGGTAACATGACGAACTAAATTTCAAGTGGTGCCATCTATGATTAATGTGACGAACTATAATTTTCAAGTTGCGCCATCTATGGGTAAAATGACGAACTAAATTTCAAGTGGCGCCATCTATGAGCAATGTGACGAACTATAAATTTCAAGTGGCGCCATCTGTGGGTAACATGACGAACTAAATTTCAAGTGGCGCCATCTATTATTGTATGACGAACTAAATTTCAAGTGGTGCCATCTATGAGCAATGTGACGAACTAAATTTCAAGTGGTGCCATCTATGAGCAATGTGACGAACTAAATTTCAAGTGGCGCCATCTTCATTAGTAATATTATATTATAATATGAAAGATTATATTGTATTCTAGGCGGTTTATTTCAAATAAAAAACAATTTAATTCACATAGGTTTATTATCGATTATCGATTTTCTTTGCAGTGTTCGATGTTTCTCACTTATTCGAATGGATCTTGATTCAATTCCACTCGATGTAGAAAAAGTCGATTTTTGCTATTTTTTGCCAAAAAAGCAAGCCTAACCCCTTTGGATATTTGTGATTTTTCGAAATTTTCTTCATCTCCCCAAATTGGCTGAAACTCGCACCGTTTGTAGGGTCTGAGGAAGACTAATTCGTGAACAAATTACAGTCCAATCGATCCAGCCGTTTAAAAGTTATCGCACTTTTAATCTGTTAAATTAGCGTCATTTTTTTTACTTATATTTCGCTTTTTGTCTTAGTCTTTCATCGATTTTCGCGCAGTTTTCGGTGTTTTTAACTTGCTCGTATCGATCCTGATTCAATTCCACTCGATTTAGAAAAAGTCGATTTTTGCTATTTTTTGCCAAAAAAACAAGGCTAACCCCTTTGGATTTTTGTGATTTTTCGCATTTTTCTTCATCTCCTCAAATTAGCTGAAGCTCGCACCGTTTGTAGGGTCAGAAGAAGACTAATTCGCGTGCAAATTACAGTCCAATCGATCCAGCCGTTTAAAAGTTATCGCACTTTTAATCTGATAAATTCGCGTCATTTTTTTTTTACTTATATTTCGCTTTTTCTCTTAGTTCTTCATCGAATTTCTCGCAGTTTTCGGTGTTTTTAACTTGCTCGTATCGATCCTGATTCAATTCCACTCGATTTAGAAAAAGTCGATTTTTGCTATTTTTTGCCAAAAAAGCAAGGCTAACCCCTTTGGATTTTTGTGATTTTTCGCATTTTTCTTCATCTCCTCAAATTAGCTGAAACTCGCACCGTTTGTAGGGTCAGAAGAAGACTAATTCGCGTGCAAATTACAGTCCAATCGATCCAGCCGTTTAAAAGTTATCGCACTTTTAATCTGATAAATTCGCGTCATTTTTCTTTACTTATATTTCGCTTTTTCTCTTAGTTTTTCATCGAATTTCTCGCAGTTTTCGGTGTTTTTAACTTGCTCGTATCGATCCTGATTCAATTCCACTCGATTTAGAAAAAGGCGATTTTTGCTATTTTTTGCCAAAAAAGCAAGGCTAACCCCTTTGGATTTTTGTGATTTTTCGCATTTTTCTTCATCTCCTCAAATTAGATGAAACTCGCACCGTTTGTAGGGTCAGAAGAAGACTAATTCGCGTGCAAATTACAGTCCAATCGATCTAGCCGTTTAAAAGTTATCGCACTTTTAATCTGATAAATTCGCGTCATTTTTCTTTACTTATATTTCGCTTTTTCTCTTAGTTTTTCATCGAATTTCTCGCAGTTTTCGGTGTTTTTAACTTGCTCGTATCGATCCTGATTCAATTCCACTCGATTTAGAAAAAGGCGATTTTTGCTATTTTTTGCCAAAAAAGCAAGGCTAACCCCTTTGGATTTTTGTGATTTTTCGCATTTTTCTTCATCTCCTCAAATTAGATGAAACTCGCACCGTTTGTAGGGTCAGAAGAAGACTAATTCGCGTGCAAATTACAGTCCAATCGATCCAGCCGTTTAAAAGTTTTCGCACTTTAAATCTGTTAAATTCGCGTCATTTCTTTTACTTATATTTCGCTTTTTGTCTTAGTCTTTCATCGATTTTCGTGCAGTTTTCGGTGTTTTTAACTTGCTCGTATCGATCCTGATTCAATTCCACTCGATTTAGAAAAAGTCGATTTTTGCTATTTTTTGCCAAAAAAGCAAGGCTAACCCCTTTGGATTTTTGTGATTTTTCGCATTTTTCTTCATCTCCTCAAATTAGCTGAAGCTCGCACCGTTTGTAGGGTCAGAAGAAGACTAATTCGCGTGAAAATTACAGTCCAATCGATCCAGCCGTTTAAAAGTTATCGCACTTTTAATCTGATAAATTCGCGTCATTTTTCTTTACTTATATTTCGCTTTTTCTCTTAGTTTTTCATCGAATTTCTCGCAGTTTTCGGTGTTTTTAACTTGCTCGTATCGATCCTGATTCAATTCCACTCGATTTAGAAAAAGTCGATTTTTGCTATTTTTTGCCAAAAAAGCAAGGCTAACCCCTTTGGATTTTTGTGATTTTTCGCATTTTTCTTCATCTCCTCAAATTAGCTGAAACTCGCACCGTTTGTAGGGTCAGAAGAAGACTAATTCGCGTGCAAATTACAGTCCAATCGATCCAGCCGTTTAAAAGTTATCGCACTTTTAATCTGATAAATTCGCGTCATTTTTCTTTACTTATATTTCGCTTTTTCTCTTAGTTTTTCATCGAATTTCTCGCAGTTTTCGGTGTTTTTAACTTGCTCGTATCGATCCTGATTCAATTCCACTCGATTTAGAAAAAGTCGATTTTTGCTATTTTTTGCCAAAAAAGCAAGGCTAACCCCTTTGGATTTTTGTGATTTTTCGCATTTTTCTTCATCTCCTCAAATTAGCTGAAACTCGCACCGTTTGTAGGGTCACAAGAAGACTAATTCGCGTGCAAATTACAGTCCAATCGATCCAGCCGTTTAAAAGTTATCGCACTTTTAATCTCTTAAATTCGCATCATTTTTTTCTTTTATATTTCGCTTCTTCTTTAATTTTTTATCGATTTTCGCGGAGTTTTCGGTGGTTTTAACTTGCTCGCATCGAACCTGATTCAATTGCACTAGATTTAGAAAAAGTCGATTTTGCCATTTTTTGCCAAAAAATTAAGGCTAACCCCTTTGGATTTTTGTGATTTTTCGCATTTTTCTTCATCTCCCCGAATTGTCTGAAACTCGCACCGTTTGTAGGGTCAGAAGAAGACTAATTCGCGTGCAAATTACAGTCCAATCGATCCAGCCGTTTAAAAATTATCGCACTTCAAATCTGTTAAATTCGCATCATTTTTTGACTTTCATTTCGGTTTTTCTCTTAGTTTTTCATAGATCTTCGCACAGTTTTCGGTGTTTTTAACTTGCTCGTATCGATCCTGATTCAATTCCACTCGATCTAGAAAAAGTCGATTTCTGCCATTTGTCGAATTTTTTCTTGCACGTGGCGCCATCTATGAGTAATGTCACGAGCTATAAATTTCAAGTTGCGCCATCTATGAGTAGTATGACGAACTATAAATTTCAAGTGGCGCCATCTGTGGGTAACATGACGAACTAAATTTCAAGTGGTGCCATCTATGATTAATGTGACGAACTATAATTTTCAAGTTGCGCCATCTATGGGTAAAATGACGAACTAAATTTCAAGTGGCGCCATCTATGAGCAATGTGACGAACTATAAATTTCAAGTGGCGCCATCTGTGGGTAACATGACGAACTAAATTTCAAGTGGCGCCATCTATTATTGTATGACGAACTAAATTTCAAGTGGTGCCATCTATGAGCAATGTGACGAACTAAATTTCAAGTGGTGCCATCTATGAGCAATGTGACGAACTAAATTTCAAGTGGCGCCATCTTCATTAGTAATATTATATTATAATATGAAAGATTATATTGTATTCTAGGCGGTTTATTTCAAATAAAAAACAATTTAATTCACATAGGTTTATTATCGATTATCGATTTTCTTTGCAGTGTTCGATGTTTCTCACTTATTCGAATGGATCTTGATTCAATTCCACTCGATGTAGAACAAGTCGATTTTTGCTATTTTTTTCCAAAAAAGCAAAAGCATATTTGTGATTTTTCGAAATTTTCTTCATCTCCCCGAATTGGCTGAAACTCGCACCGTTTGTAGGGTCTGAGGAAGACTAATTCGTGTGCAAATTACAGTCCAATCGATCCAGCCGTTTAAAAGTTATCGCACTTTTAATCTCTTAAATTCGCATCATTTTTTTCTCTTATATTTCGCTTCTTCTTTAATTTTTTATCGATTTTCGCGGAGTTTTCGGTGGTTTTAACTTGCTCGTATCGATCCTGATTCAATTCCACTCGATTTAGAAAAAGTCGATTTTTGCTATTTTTTGCCAAAAAAGCAAGGCTAACCCCTTTGGATTTTTGTGATTTTTCGCATTTTTCTTCATCTCCTCAAATTAGCTGAAGCTCGCACCGTTTGTAGGGTCACAAGAAGACTAATTCGCGTGAAAATTACAGTCCAATCGATCCAGCCGTTTAAAAGTTATCGCACTTTTAATCTGATAAATTCGCGTCATTTTTTTTCTTTTACTTATATTTCGCTTTTTCTCTTAGTTTTTCATCGAATTTCTCGCAGTTTTCGGTGTTTTTAACTTGCTCGTATCGATCCTGATTCAATTCCACTCGATTTAGAAAAAGTCGATTTTTGCTATTTTTTGCCAAAAAAGCAAGGCTAACCCCTTTGGATTTTTGTGATTTTTCGCAATTTTCTTCATCTCCTCAAATTAGCTGAAACTCGCACCGTTTGTAGGGTCAGAAGAAGACTAATTCGCGTGAAAATTACAGTCCAATCGATCCAGCCGTTTAAAAGTTATCGCACTTTTAATCTGATAAATTCGCGTCATTTTTTTTACTTATATTTCGCTTTTTGTCTTAGTTTTTCATCGATTTTCGCGCAGTTTTCGGTGTTTTTAACTTGCTCTTATCGATCCTGATTCAATTCCACTCGATTTAGAAAAAGGCGATTTTTGCTTTTTTTGCCAAAAAAGCAAGTCTAACATATTTGTGATTTTTCGCAATTTTCTTCATCTCCCCGAATTGGCTGAAACTCGCACCGTTTGTAGGGTCAGAAGAAGACTAATTCGTGTGAAAATTACAGTCCAATCGCTCCAGCCGTTTAAAAGTTATCGCACTTTAAATGTGTTAAATTCGCATCATTTTTTTGACTTATATTTCGCATTTTCTCTTAGTTTTTCATCGAATTTCGCGCAGTTTTCGGTGTTTTTAACTTGCTCGTATCGATCCTGATTCAATTCCACTCGATTTAGAAAAAGTCGATTTTTGCCATTTTTTGCCAATTGGCTAAAACGCGCACCGTTTGTAGGTCAGATGAAGCCTAATTCGTGTGCAAATGACAGCCCAATCGATCCAGCCGTTTAAAAGTTATCGCACTTTTAATCTCTTAAATTCGCATCACTTTTTTCTCTTATATTTCGCTTCTTCTTAAATTTTTTATCGTTTTTCGCGGAGTTTTCGGTGATTTTAACTTGCTCGCATGGATCCTGATTCAATTCCACTCGATTTAGAAAAAGTCGATTTTGCCATTTTTTGCCAAAAAAGCAAGGCTAACCCCTTTGGATTTTTCTCATTTTTCGCAAGTTTCTTCATCTCCCCGAATTGGCTGAAACTCGCACCGTTTGTAGGGACAGATGTAACCTAATTCGTAATTACGGAAATAAAGATATGGACTTTAACAAAATTGGTGAAGAAATGTAGTTTCAAATATAAACAAGGAATAAATGACAAATTTGAGTAGTTTTGTGAGGAATATTTTGAGAGAGTTCCTCAGAACAATAGAGAAAAATTTAATAATACCGCATCGCATAGATTACTTAAAGTAATAAATAATTTAAAAACATCTTAACGTTTATCTCAATTCATAAATGAACAAGTAACAATTATTTCGAATTTAAAATCTCATGCGCTACTTTACACGCGTTACATCGAAATACGATTGTGCAGAAATAGTTTCGTAAATTAAATCGAATGAGTGTTGGAGGTGCGATAAAATAGAAGTCGCAAATAGTAATTAATTACAGAAATTATAATATTATAATTGTTACATCTATAAATTTCAAAGCGCTAAAATATGGAGGCGCCAGCTCCTTTAGTCTGGGTTTATTACAAGTTCACTGATGACATTTTGTACAAACAGGAAATTTTCATTTTAAATTTAACAATCCATTAAAATCTCCATTAGTACACTCGTCTCTCAACAACATGCGCAATGTCATAGTTTGCATTATGGGTTCATGAACAAAATCGTTAATTGAAAGAATCATCGTAGCTTGCTAATATGATCACCTTAATTAATTAAATACTTTATTACAAAAAGAAATGGCTGAATTAACTCATATCGTAATTGCGCCAGATATTGGTGTTCAAATATTGTACCATAGAGTGCACTGTAAATATTGGCAAAATTTACATTTGTTCATGCTACAGGGCTAGATCGAAATACTGCGAATAAAGTTGTTGGGTATTCAGGATGGAAATGTTTTAATAAACCACTGGCTGAATTAAAAGTACCTTCATTTGAATTTTTGGTCGCAATACAATGACTTCTTGATAGAGGAAACTCTATTTGATCTAGATTTGTTCTCTAAGATTCCTTCCACAAACTTTAGCTGTAAAATTGCCAAAACTTGCTGGCTTAAATGTTCGTCATATTTAAATATATCACAATATCTTGTTCCACAAGTTTTTCTGCAATTTTAGCAATGGCAATACAACAATCTTCCTATACCATTAATTCTGTAACCCCAAGAACACTGCAACATTTTCCGATTAATGGATTATGATTTATGCAAGCCATTCTGGAGGATGAAGCAAAAAAATTTTTTGGACATATATGAAAATTCATATGAATAGATGAGAATCGTGAAGATAACAATTCTAGCTTTATTACTTGCAATAAACTAATAATAAAATTGTTTTCTATATTTCATAGACTGACCATTTTTAAAATCAAAACGTCTTTTCATTAATGACTTACAAAATATTTGCATATTGCTCGTACGATCTTATAATATAACAAAAAACAATGAGGCCGAAAATAAAGTTTAACACTGTCGCGAAATACATTTAGAAAACAACAGATTTAAATCGTAATGAAAGAAACTCTATAATAGGATCACATAAAAAATAGAGTGCATGTTTGAACAATGCACATTTGGCTATCAACTGCATAATTTGCAGTATTACTCTTTGCAATAATATTTCGCTTTGTGACTGTTGAAATGCAAATTGTTTAAAAAATAATAATAATAAAACGTAATTTGTATTATCAGTACGTGACCGTTAAAGTAATACGTTGATCGGCTAACTTCAATTCTTTTTAAAATCAAGTGATTAATTTCAAGATAGTAATCGAAGGTGGACGAATTGGTGAATCAATTCGATAAGTATCGAAGATTCGAATCTTTCAGTCCACAAAAAAGCTTATTTTCGTAACAGTTTTATGCGTATGTTATTTAAATCGCACAGATGAATCCTCATATGATCCATTTGCCTTTGTAAGGTGAACAAATAGAATTAGTAATTTACGAAATTTGACCGCAATACGCAACACTTATCAAAAAATTATTTACCTTTCCTAAATGATTTACGTTGTTTACGCCTAATTGTCTCGAATTTTCTCTATATAAATCGCAAATTTACACAAATCACTTATCAGTCGTCGTTTTGGGATTGCATCGATAACAACAAGCAAGTCGTAAAGAAAATGGCAAACAAATCGTTGTTGGCATTGTGCATTGTTCTAATTGTCAGCATTGCGGCTCTCGACGCTGCAATTATCGAAGCAAAAACGAGCGAGTGTCCGTACAGATGCATGAACAAAAATAGTTGTCCACAGGGCAGCATCGCCGACGGGTTCGTATTTTAACAATTTCAGAGCGTTTTAATTGAAATTTGCTCTCAATTGCAGCTACAAATGCCATCCAGATTATGTGATGGTTTGCTGTAAGATCGCGGCCGGACCGAAACATTGGAACCTATTTGACACAAATTAAGTTAACGTTTTCTTGCGTTCACGCTTCGTGTGTAATAAAATGATTTGAGCCATAAATTAGTGTAATTTTTTCAAGTTTAAATTTATAATAATCCTCCTTAATAATGTTACATAAAGGCACTCGCTTCTTTATCAGAATTAAAAAACGGACGAAGCATTTGACTTGCTTAAAAAAAATCGGCAGGAATAATAATTTTCCATGATATTCCAAAAATGGTCAGATAACAATCATGGAAAAATACGTTTACGTAGATGTTTTCGTTGGCAATTTATCTTTAGGCAATCAATTAATTTTAAACAAATATTTCTTTTGTTTACATCCTTAAAGTTTAATAAATTATTGCTCTTCGTTATGCGCAAACCTAAACTGAAAACGAATCTCTTTGTCCAAAGGTGGAAAAACCTTTGAAACGTTTGCATTTCCTCAATAAACTGGCCGGGGTAATTAATGTCGTTTTATTCGGAATTCTTGGAGTTTAGATGATAATAATCTATTAATGTTAATTAATTAGATTGTAAAAAGGTGCTTCCTCAAAGATAAAAAAATTAAAACAAAAAGTAACGCCAAATTTCTAATTTTTCTTTGGAAGAATCCCATTGAATTTGACATTTAATTTGCATAATTTTAATATTTATATTCGATGCTAAGCCACAAAATTAAAATGGTCGTGACGTTGAATTTTAGGGAAATAATATTTTCTTAATTACCTAAAATGTTTATATTTTGGTGTCGACTACAAGGTGGTACGTTGAAAGTTGTCGAACTTTCGGATATACCGGAAACTGTTACTTGCACGGTTACTTTAAAGGCAAACATCTATATTTTATTTGAATTTCCTTATTAATTTTCAAACATTCAATTAAACATTGGGCATCGGATAATTATTTTGCTGCTTTATTCTAAAATTGTCAGTTGAAAGCTCGTAGATAATAACACATGAACGGAAAAGAGTTGCTTTTTTCAATTGCTTTAAGTAGAAAATGGAAAATATTTTGTTCAAAAATAATTATCCTTATTGCAATTTTCGTTGGCAGTCCAGCTAAACTTTAATATTTTCAATCGTATACAGCATTATTTTGCAAGCAACTATATTTTTTTAGCATATTATGTAATTATATTTGCGTTCATTGGCACAATTGTAGAAATCAATTAAATGCAAATACTTCTCGAGCCGATGTTTACAAAGTTTGCACCATATCTAATGATGATAATCGCTCGTGTTCCATAGATATGAGCAATTAATATAAAAAAGTAGGATGAAAAATTAGATTAAATTAGATAAAAAATGGTTTATATAAGACCATAGTAAACGTCGGTAATTATATTTCTATCGCCCCGACGTCCATAATAATAGTTTACATTTAGAACTTAACGAAAGTTCAAGATACAAAACAAAATGGCAAAAGCTACCCTTTTAATGATTACCCTTGCAATTGTATGCTTATCATTTGCATACGGTGAGGAAACGGCCGAGGCGAAGAAATGCGTGTGCATGATCGGAAGACATTGTTTCGGTGAGATCGACGAAACGTAAGTGGACATTTTATTACGATTGGATGCAAATTAAAAACAAAATTCAATAATTTTCAGCGTTCATTGCGAAAACGAACCGGTTTACGCCTGCTGCATATTGGACGAAGCGAAAACGGTACAACAGAAATTGTTCGGTTTACATTGATCCAAATGTATTATTTTTGTTTTTGGAAAAGTCGTTCTTCGACCTTTGATTCATACTTCGTATGAATATGATTGTTGATTCGAAATAAAGTTGTTCCATTCAAATTTCAAAACTCGTTTTGTTTCTTAAAATTTATACCTCTTTGTTCTTCATCAAGTTAATAACAGTTATTGCCAGTCGAAATAACTGTAAAGAAGATTCGTTATTATTATCTTTGAATATCTTCGGTCTGCATATACGCACAGATTCAATTCGAGCTGTATTTTTGGCAAGTGAAACTACTTTAACTGATTCACATAAAGAAGATCTACTAGTCTGAAAGTAAAAGTCCTGAATAATTGGTTTTGCAATCATTGTTAACAAGACCACCAATGAAAATGTTATTAAATTACAAATTTTACATTGAGTACTTTCTGTTTTCACCTTCTGACAAGAACCTTCAAACGTTGAAAACGTTTTCATCATCAACACCAACGATTTTATTAATAAAATTATCGCTCGGTTTCTTATCAGATTCAATCTGAACAGCTTTAATTCAATCCAAAACTGATTTAAAAGCAATTCGGCAATATTTTCCTTCTTTTTGTGGAGCAAATTATTTTTTTGATTCAATAGTGCTTGAGACCGACTATTTCAAGGCAAAAAAGCAAAATCCAAAAAGTGGTTTGATAATCTTTAATCGCTTTATCAAATTATCGATGTAATCGGCAATTATTAGCAGCAAATTTGGTTAAAACGGTGGAAGATAAAAGTAAATCTAAACAAAAGCAAACAAATTGATTTTACTCTGAGAAAAGGGCAATGTCCAGCAATACGTTTCAACAACAAACAAATACCTCGAACCTCTAATGCTAAATACCTGGGCATTCATTTAGATTACATGCTAACGTGGAAAGAGCATGTAATCAAGAGGAGAAAGCAAAAAAGATCTAAAAATAAAAGAATTGCCATGGGTTTTTGGGGGAAAAATCAAAATTATGACTTGAAAACAAAATTCTAATTTTCAAAACGATTATAGCCAATCTGGACCTACGGAATTGAAATTTGGGCCTATGCTAGACAGATATATCCCTATATTTGTAATTCAAAAATGCCAATCAAAAATTCTACCTGTAATAACTGGTACATTACATATCTAACACTCCATGAAGACTTGCGAATTCCATTTGGGAAAGGTGTGATAAAATCTACTAGCATTCGACACTATCAGATATCATCGTGCCAATATAAAGCACCAAGTTCCAAGTCAACAAATTTGTACTGTAAAACATTTCAAAAAATAATTCGTTTAATTTTAGAAGGGAATCTTTTTTTATTGCACTGTATTAAAATCCTATGCAATTTCCGTAAGCTGTCTTCCTTGAATATTATGTAGAAGTAAATCCTACCACGTCGTACCTTGACTTTTAACATTCAGAAGTTACATGTTATGTAATTCAAATTCAAGGTGATGCACTACATTAAAACTAAAATTCGGTTGGACCACTTTTATAGCCAAACTTTCCTTATAACATACCATTTCGGTTCTCCTTTCCTAAATTATCTTTTCCGCATTCATGTTTAATGCGTAACGCAAAAGATAATCGTTAAACTCTTGCACATTTATGGATTTTACACTGAAAAAACAGCAATGTCCAGCAACGCGTCTCAACAACAAAGAAATACCTGGAACCTCTAATGCTAGATACCTTTACTTTCCTTTAGATTCCAGGCTGACAACATGTAATCAAGAAGCGGAAGCAAAAAGATCTAAAGATAAAAGAATTGTATTGGTTATTGGGCAAAAAAGCTATCACTTGAACACAAAATTCTGATTTACAAAACTATTTTAAAACCAATCTCTAAAAACTGGTGCACCCTGGTACGTTACAAATCTAACACTTCATGAAGACTTGCGAATTCCATTTGGGAAAGATGTGATACTATTAGAGAATAGATAGACACAGCAACACGTTGTTACAGCCGTTCTTGAATCAACCAAATAGAATGAAGAGATACTGGCCAATTGATCTCAAAGAGAGTTAAGAGGTTCCATCGTTGGATGCAATCTCGTTATGCCAATATAGAGCACATAAGGTCTAATTCAGCAAATTAGCTTATAGGATTTTCTTTAATTAGGATTGCTAATGTAAAACCTTTTTTAATCACATTTATGAGATCAAAATTAATCGTTATCGTATCAAATTAAAACTCATATGGTTCTTTAATTAAATTTTATTTTCAACAATTTCATACGTTACTCGACACAACAGACCATTACATAACTCGGTCGGCAATGGACTCTGTAATTGGTTAAAATTAATTGCAATCAAATTACGGTTTACAAGTAAAAAATTGTTTGCTAATTTTGCTCTCCTGTTTATTTCAAACGATATAAATTGTTTGTTACTACTTACGACGGGTCAACTTCGCCGTAACAAGTCTGATGGGTTTTGCAAACGCATTTCGGTTTATCGTCCAAATTGCCAATTACTTTTGCCATCAGACCGACCGTTCCGGCATTAGCAGCTGCAAAACATGCAATCACCAAGACGAGAATTAAACCTTTCGATACCATGTTACTTTTTCTTCTCTTTCTTTCAATTTACTTGTGAATCGAATAAAAAGAATTTTACAAAATATGCGAACTACTTTTTGCTCGCTATTTATATGCGAAAATATAGAAGTGGATGTAATTGATAAGAATCTAATTGATAATGAAAGAGAGATACAATTTGGTTACATAAAATCGAATCTTAAACGAACAATATTTTGATTACCATTAGAAATTAAACAATTCGCATTGAGAATAAATAATGACGTGAAGAAATAAATAATTCGGTACAAAATAAGAAAAGAAACTTCTAAAAACATTTAGGAATTCAGATTTTCGTCCTGGAAGCAGTAAAGTTATCGTGCACTCCAAATACCGAATCCAAAAATAAGCTTCAATAAAATGTTTCCATTTAGATAAGAACCCACTCAAAAGCACTTATATAAGACGAAAATAAAAACTGTTCGTGGTCATAAACGTTCAAAATTTCGTGTATTATCGATTTACGAAAGAAAGGCAAACGAAAATGGTAAAGAAACTCTTCGTATTCGCGTTGATGTTGGTATGTTTCGCCTTAATCGCTGCCAATGCCGTGGAGAAAACCGCGCGACAATCGAAGGAATGCGAGTGCATGATCGAAAGATTTTGCCTGACCGAAATCAATCCCAAGTAAGTCCAATCGATTAATCGATGCTGTTATCGATAACGTTTCGTTTGTTTCAGCGTCGAATGCGAATTTGCGCCACTTAATGCCTGTTGCTATTTGGACTGATCGAAGAATTGTCTTCAATAGAATCATATACGTTGTTGCTTCTAGTTAAATAAAAATGTTTTAATTCAAATTTGATTGTTTTTAAAATCTCTAGAACTCTTAAAAATAGTTTTTTTTTTCTGCAAGAAACGTAGAAGACGACGTTAGATTATTTTCAGATTTGCAATCGATTTTTATCGCTGCTTGAATTTAAATTGGCGCCACAAAAAAAGGAATAAATTACGAAACGACCTTTTGAAATTAATTGGAGAAGTTGCTCAAAGTTCAGTCCGAAGATTGTTGTTAAGTGACAATTATATAATAACTTTGTTTTTATTGCTTAAAACAATACACAAAGAAAACTTACAAAAGAAAATAATTACCGATTGTTGAGTAAGAAAACAACTAAAAAACAAATTAATGAATGGAAAAAGTTCAATCACAGTTAAATTCTTGATCGGCAAACGACAATTAGCTCGTTGGTGTCGATTTCCAACCGCCAAATTTCCTTTCTAACGCTTTCGCCACGGCGAAACACAATCGATCTTGATACGGCGCCGCGACGACTTGAAATCCGATCGGCATCCCGTCTTTGTCGAATCCCGTCGGCACGTGGGTGCAAGGAAATCCCAAAATGTTAAATATCAACGGGTACATTGTGGCGATCACTACCAATGGCAATTTGTTCAGATGGAACGCCGCCGTCGGGAACGTTGGATAAATGAAGACGCCGTTCGTTCCTAACTCGTGCTGTAACCGAAGGAAAGAGAAAAATAAAAAGTTGTTAAACCGAAGGGTTAATTAAAAGCTCACGATTAATTTCTGTCTCAGTTCTTGCACTCGTTCGTTGTAACTGTTGAATTTCTTTTTGTAGAACATCGTGAGCGTGTAGCGTAAAATGTAGAAGAGGACGATGTTGAATTGATGTCGCGAGAAACCGAACACGGATTTGATCAGTTCGACGAATAAGTTTAAGTTTTCCTAGACAAAAGATTAAAAGAATTAATTGCAAATACTATAAATATAATTTTATAATACTTAATAACACAGATATTAGTGTCAAAGTGCGCAATTTAGTTGGTGTTTTTTTTTCAATGTAAACTGGTTTTTAGTAAACTTGCATCAATAAAAAAAATTAATTATGAAATAAAATATTGATTGTCTTTAATGGAAATTTCGTGAATTTTCCCAACTTCCCTTCTGTCCGAAGGTGAATTTGCTTGAATCAAAATTTTATCAATTTACGTTGTTTTTTATCGAATTACTATCAAACATTTAATGACCAATCCAAATTCCTTCAATTTTCATTAAGGGTTCCCACCTTCCAACTTTCATAACTTTGTGTGAAACTTAAGTTTCTTCAATCGAAACTCCATCAATCTCAAACGATTTTTAATCAAATTTAATAGATTTTAATGACAGCTTTTACAGTTTTCCTTTATATTTTCCAAACGTTCCCAGATTTTTTTGAATCTGCCTGAAACTGAATTCGCTGGAATAAAAAATTATCAATTCGCATTAATTGTTATAGAATTAGTGTCAAAAATTTAATGACTTCAATCCGAATTTCTTCAATTTTCAGTAAGGTTTCACATCTTCCAACTTTGATAACTTTGTTCGAAACTTAAGTTTGTTCAATCCAAATTCGATCAATGCGAATTGATTCTTATTGAATTTTAATCAAATTTAATAGATTTTAATAAAAGCTTTTTCAATGTTCCTTTATTTTTCCCAACCCCCAGATTTTCATTGGGTCTGCCTGGAACTGAATTCGTTTGAATCAAAATTTTATAAATCTACGTTGATTTTTATTGAATTTTTGTCAAGAGTTTAATGACTTCAATCCGAATTTCTTCAATTTTCATTACGGTTTCACATCTTCCAACTTTGATAACTTTGTTCGAAACTTAAGTTTGTTCAATCCAAATTCGATCAATGCGAATTGATTCTTATTGAATTTTAATCAAATTTAATAGATTTTAATAAAAGCTTTTTCAATGTTCCTTTATTTCTCCCAACCCCCAGATTTTCATTGGGTCTGCCTGGAACTGAATTCGTTTGAATCAAAATTTTATAAATCTACGTTGATTTTTATTGAATTTTTGTCAAGAGTTTAATGACTTCAATCCGAATTTCTTCAATTTTCATTACGGTTTCACATCTTCCAACTTTGATAACTTTGTTCGAAACTTAAGTTTGTTCAATCCAAATTCGATCAATGCGAATTGATTCTTATTGAATTTTAATCAAATTTAATAGATTTTAATAAAAGCTTTTTCAATGTTCCTTTATTTCTCCCAACCCCCAGATTTTCATTGGGTCTGCCTGGAACTGAATTCGTTTGAATCAAAATTTTATAAATCTACGTTGATTTTTATTGAATTTTTGTCAAAAGTTTAATGACTTCAATCCGAATTTCTTCAATTTTCATTACGGTTTCACATCTTCCAACTTTGATAACTTTGTTCGAAACTTAACTTTCTTCAATTCAAATTCGATCAATGTGAATTCATTTTTATTGAATTGTTATCAAATTTAATACAAACTTTTTCAGTTTTCATTGATACTTTCCCAACTTCCCCAGATATTAATTGAGCGAATAGATTTTATATTTACTTAAACTAATAAATATTAGGTTTTTAGAAAACCTTTTTCTCTGATTGTTACCGTCACAAAAGTAAATAGCGCGCATAATTTTCAAAGTGCAATCATTTACTGCAAATAAACAAATCATAATCAATTTCAAACCACTTTTACCTTTGGATTCTCGGGCGATACGATGATATTCGGTATTCCTTTGACCTGAACGAGCGACAAACAGGCCAATTCGCACGTATCTTTCATGGCGAATTCCTCGTCCATAATTTGGCAATCCATTGTCGTCTTCAAATAGCCGACCGCTTCCTCGATGGCGTTCGCTATCGCCTCCTCGACCGGTACGAACGCCAACGATTTGCCAGCCTCGCGCATACGATACACTTTCACTCCGCTCAAATCGACCGGCTCGCTCAGATTCAACTTGACCCGATTGCTGCCGGCCATCACCGTCATCATTAGCGGCAAGTCGTCGGCGTAACGACAGAACGGACCCAACGCGAGATACTTGTAAAAGTCCTTATCGAAAGCGCTCGGGAAATGGCCGTCGATGCTAACGACACCTGCACGAAGAAGAAGACGAAAAGAACGAAAAAGAAAAAGAGGATTTATATTTTTGACTGCTCAAAAATTGTCGATGAGTTAATGATGAGCCCACCTGCCGTCGGTTTGTGGCCGTAAATGCCGTTGAACAGCGCCGGTAGACGCACCGAACCGGCCAAATCGGAGCCGATGCCGAGGATCGAAGCGCCGGCCCCCATTAAAGCTCCCTGTAAATTTTCGGTTTGTTTCGTTGCAATTTCCTTCGACGGTTATAGTCTAACAGATGAAAGAAGTCCGGTGAGGCAAGGGAGAGGTAAGTTTGGGTAATTCTGCAATCGGTAAAGAACGGAGCAATCACAAAGAAGTACGACAACAGTAAGAGTAGCCCAAAGAATTGTTTATCGTGACTCAGCGACGTTTCCTCTGTAACGTATTTGGTTTACTACGCAGTAGATGTGGACCCACTTTATACCGAGTAATAATTTGGCACAACTAATTCATTCGTTTGGTATTAATGATTGATAAAAATTACACGCGGTAAGAAATTGAAGGCGTGAAATAACATTCCTAACGTTCCATTGCCCTGGACTTCTTTCGTCTGTTAGAATTTACGTTACCTCGCCGCCGGAAGAACCTGCCGGCGTCCGGTAATTGTTGTAGGGATTCCGAGTCGTGCCGGTGATGTAGTTGGACGTTTCCCAACTGAGACAGTATTCGGGCGTGTTCGAGACGAGTAGCGGAATGGCACCGGCATCTTTCAGCAAGCGAACGCATTCGCCGTCTTCGGTCGCCTTCACGTTCAGACGCGCCAAATTGCCAACGCTCAGTTCCATATCTGGTAAACGGGGAATATCGTGAGGATTCGTGCGATTGTCGAGGGATTAATTGACGCAAAAGGTACCTTTCAATCGACAGCTTTCCTTAATCGTTATCGGGACCCCTAGCAAGGGTTTCTCGGCTGCCAGTCGCGCCACATCGATCTTCGTGTTCGATATGAAGTTGTCGACGAATGCAGCTTCCTCCAAAGCCTCCCGAAACCGATCCTCGACGATCGCGTTCACATACGGATTGACCTCTTTAATTCGCTTAATGTACGCCTTAATCAGTTCGCTGCTAGACAACTGCAAAGAATTAAGTTAACGAAAGTTCGCTTCTTATGACTTATTCGTGTGCTGCTATTGAACAATAAACGTCCAGCTTTTGTGCTTAAATGATTTAAAGAAATGTCATCCACAGTTATGTACTTAGCCTCACCAAATTTCAAAACAAAATTTTATTCATTCAACATAATCTCCTTTGAGACATGCTTGTAGCAGAACGTTCATGAAGCTATAATAACTCTTTGTCTTGCTCTGGAAACCACTTCTCAATGGCACATAATGCTTCGTCAATTGTCGCAAGTCTTTTACCTTTCAAATGTTGTTTTTCAGTTTTGGGAGCAAATAATAGTCTGACGGTGCTAAGACCTGAGAAAAGGCGACTTGTTATTCGATTCAAAACCAATATCATCAAGTGTTTGCCGGTGCAAGCAACGACTTGTGAGCAAAAGCGTTGTCTTGCAAAAAGTGCACGCCTGTGCCAACTTTTTTCTTACGTAATTTAGTTAGCAACTAAGTTGCTCCCGTAATATTTCTGCCACATTCCAAATAATCTGTCAGAATCATCCCATCTCTGCCCAAAAAAAAACTGAACAAAGAAGGTTGGCCAAGGAATTATTTCGGTCGTGAAGAACTAACATGCTCCCACTGTTTGGATTGCTCTTCAGTTTCTGGCTCATAGCGATGGATCCACGTTGCGTCCAGAGTAACAAGCCAAAAAGTTTGAGGAATTTTTCGATTTGTTCAAATTCCATCTTTTTCTCAGGCTCATGCTGTTTCCGAAAGTTCGCAGTTTGCTCACCGGGTAACTTATGGATGTGAAGCTTTGACAGTTTATTTATGAAACGTTATGGTTCAAAACTATAGTGAACGATGTTCACTTTTCTTTACTAGAGACTTTCCATGCTAATTAGGTACTTATCAATGCCCCCTCGTATTATATCTATGAAAAAATAGCGAAATGTTATAGCGAATGCTTAATAAAAATTTAGACAAAAACTTAAGAACTTTTAGTTAAATTTTCTTACACGTTCCCATTGTTCAATGGTGTCTAGCTATCTGTGAAATCATTTTTACCTTACAGGAACTATCCATTAATCATCAACTCTTTATAAGTTTTAATTAATTTCTTGCATAAGTAAAGCAGAATAGAAAGCTGCATTTTATTTCGCTTAATTTTCTATTTATATCAGGCAATATCAAATTCATTCGGAAAAACGTGAAGAGTTGCGAACAAATTTATAACTAGAACACGGTAATTTAAAGACAAATTCTAATCGCCTCCAATCGTTAGCGATCGCACGGTGTCTGCGTGCGTGCGTGTTCAATTTAAAAACTAATTAAATCTTGCCCAAGGTCGATTTGGTTGATCGTGACATTGAATCAAAATCGCGAAAGATGAGCTTTAACCTGTTTTAATCGAATGCATATTCAATGCCAAAGCGTTTAAATGCGGCCGATGACGATTGATCGAAATCAACGTCCCACTTACTTTGCCTTCGCGTATTTTGCGTGCCAATTCCGTCGCGCTTACGATTAGCAATGGGTCTCGCGGTGGCGGCACTTGAATCCTGTTGAAATTCTCGCGAAATCGCAAGAACGGCGTGACCAACCAATTGAGAAATCGCAAAATCGCTCCGATTAATCCTAGCAGCAGTTCCATGACGCTTTAAGAGATAAACGAATAATTGGTGTCGTTAAAAGTTCTTTTTTTGTTATTTGTTGTTAACGATATCCAAACAAACGTTGCATAATTGGGATGGGTTAGTTAAATAATAGAGAAACGATATTTCTATGTAATAACACAGAACAAACATTTTCGGCTTTTAAGTGCATTAAAATACAAACAAAACGAATTTACTTAATCAAATCTCGACATTCTTCAACGACAATGTGATCGTACTGACTTCTTTTTGCATTTTTTTAAGTAAACCACTTCAATGTGAAATTAGGCCAGCAAGAAGTGCTAGTTAAGTAATTAAGCTAAAACTGGTTATTCTTCGCTTAAGTGCATTTTAAATTGTTTCTTTTTTCAAAAGCAGTTGTAGAAACCGTATTTAAAATTCACTGTTTCATAGGATTTTTCTTTAATTGGATAATTAGAATAAATTTCCATTCTAGCGAAAGGAACTCGAAAAACTTTTCTCTCTTATTTTATAAAAAAAATTAATTACTGTTATGCTTATGTAAGATTACACTCCTCCGATTTCACTTATTAAAATGAAGATAAATAAGCCAATTGCTGCTGTTGTTGTTTTTCTTATTATCATTTTAATAATAAGTATTTTAGAGAAAGTTCTCTCTCTTTTCCACATTTAAAATCCATTTGTTGTCGACTTTCTTTCGGAATAAAATGACTAGATACCGCAGAGTGACGAACATCTATCCGTTAAAAGGAATGAACGTTTCGAAATCGCGCTCATGTAATTTTAAGATAAGATTAGAGTGCCCTAAAATGACATTACGCCTTGACTCCGAAGAAGAAGGTTACTTCGCTTAAGAGATTAGTTTTCATTACACTTTCTTGCTATGCAGATTTAACAATTGAAAAGCGTTTCTCCAGTTTATGTGGTGTACAAAATCCGTTTCTTTGTTCGTTTACATTTAATTACGAAACATCTTATTATCTATTTCTTCACACATAAATTAAAACTCTTATCAATTTTCACAACTAGCACGATTAAATGTTTAAAACCAGGTAATTTGATTAAATTAGAAAAAGCGTTGAAATTACTGCGTAAAAATCCTACCTTAATTATCAAGTTAGAATTAATGTAAACACTTGAAATTAGTTAAATAGACCAATATAAATTGCAGGCACTAATCAATTGATCTTGTTGATATACCGAAGATATGATTCTGACAAAAGCAAAAGCAAGAATATTTTATTTCGAAGCGGAATCTCGAAATTAAAGTAGCATTCCCTTCCATAATTTACCATCGAGGTTTATTGTGCGCTTTTTCTATAAAAACAAAACAAAAGCCAGCTGCAGCTATTTTAAAATGTTATTTAATTAATTATTTACGTTACGTGGTGCACTTTGATAAAGAAATCATTCAAAATGATATTATTTGTAGTGAATAGCACGTACTTAGTGCAATAAACGATTAAGTCTTTTGTAAATTCGCATGTTTCACTTTTGCTGTTTGTTTCTTCGCAAAGTTTTCGCCAACTGTAAATTTCATCATAGGAGTTATTGCTAACAATTTTCTAATAATAATGAACAAACATCATAAATTTGAGTACGCGTAACGCATTAGTTTTATTTAAACATTGCAAAACAATGTTATTCCAACGAGCGCATGTTTTGATGAAAACTAAATATGTTCATGGAGGATAGAAATATACGAATAGATTATTTTGATCAAGGTTACTAAAAGGCATCTGTCTACCAATAGTATCGTTTTGAACTTTGACTGTGACACGATTTTTAAAATCAATTAATTCCGTTAACCTACATGTAGCTTTTTTTAATTAAGCATTTTCAATGCCTCTTTTGCATTATTAATCGTGGAAAATTAGATATGTAAATATCCGTACTTCTTTGCGGCAGCAATTATTTAATAAAATCAATATTAACGTGCTTGATATTAGCAAAGACGCAAAAAAGGATTGCTAAAATTTAGTATTATTAAAAATGATAAATATCTCATATTTCTTTTACTGGTCATAGTTTTCCCAATTTTACTGCACAACGTAAAGGAATTTTGTGTAAAGAAGGTTCGACATTCAAATTTCCAAATGTAAATTTAAAATTCTCATTGCGACATCTAATTTCACGGTGCCAAAACACTAAGTAGAAGTTAATAATTATCTTGGCAACAAACCAAAGAGATTTATTTATGTCAGAAGGACATTCTAATTCAGAGAAAAAGAGAATCCAACCTATAAATCGTTAAGTATTTCTACATGACAAATTATCTAACTAATTGTGAGAGATTTATTATTATTCATTAATTAATTTACAGTGACCATTGGAATTACGATGCAATAAGAACTTCATCGTCAAAATTTTCTGTGTCAAGTCCCATCATATAAATGTAATTCTTTTAATAAAAAACAAAAATATGTTCAAAGCAATGTGAACCGTGCGGTGAGTATTATCAGAAAAGAATAAAATGTATACGAGTAAAATGCAAAATACAATTTTGGTAAAGAATAACTTCTGTACGATACGTGAGAACAAATTTAAAGAACGTCTTCACGTCTATTACACAATAATCGTGCGGCACACGAAGTGCAACAATTATGCGACCAATTATCTCAAACAGTTACAAGAGAGGATTACGATTTTATTAAAGACCGACGGATTTTATAATAAAATTCGTAACAAGGCCAAATCCGTGCCGCAACATTTGAAAGAACATTCGTCGAAAATATTAAAGAGTTGGGTCCACCAATGCGAGTGTGTGGTAGCACAAAGATTGCGGCGAAGCCAACAAATGTTCTCGTTGTACACGAAACTGTGGGAAGAGCAAGCACTGAAGGAATTCTTAAAACGCATGAGACTTCAACTAACGAAGCACAGTAAAGAATTAATTCTCGGCGCCGTTGGCGTTCATTGCTATAACTGGGAGAAGAATCGTATACCCGAAAGTGAAATTTTGATACACACCAAAGAATTTGAGTACATCGAGAAGTTACGGAACAACACGATAAAATGCGCGTTATGTTCAGTCGCGCCAAGAAACGAGAAGAAAATATGCCATTGTCCCGATAAGACGAATTTTAAATTCGAAGAATGGGAATTGTTCGTCGAGAAAGATGATTTATTGATTTGGCGGAAAATTCATCCAAATGGATGTTACGAATATAAAGTCTACGGATCCTACAATGACATTCTCGCAGAAGATTTCGTGAACGTTCAAATTGACATAAACTACAGGAAGACGTGGGATTCTTCTGCGGTGATCTTGGAGCTCATCGAAAAGGATCCGGCTCCATCGTCGAATAGCGATCTAGTCTATTGGGAGATGCAATGGCCTGTGAGTATATCGGATCAAATGGAACGATGACCATGCAATTAATACGAATAACTTTCGTTTTACAGCGATTATTCACCAACAGAGATTATGTGTTCAACCGACGATTTCTAGTCAATCATAACGCTAAGACGATCATCATAGCGAATCGTATCACGGAACATCCAAATTTTCCTGTCAAATCGGACAAGTTTCGCGTGACCGATTATTGGTCGAACATGGTCATCAAACCGTACGACGATTACAATAAACCCGGATTAGAGTTCGCGCTCACGTATTTCGAAAATTCCGGCATGAACATCCCGTCGACGGTGACGTCGTGGGTCGCGATGCGAGCGTTACCGGATTACTTGACGAAATTACGGGAAGCCACCAGAGGTTACGACGCCTATTGCAAGACGGCAGGCAAAAAGTGCCTGTGCAAGTTCTTGTACGAGGATTGCAGCAAAGTGACATTGATTAAGAACGAAGGGGAGGAGGAGCGTAATTTTACATTTTCGAACAATCATAAAACCAATTTGAACGGCGGCAACGATAAGCGACCGCCGTCGCCGCCACCGTCCAAACGGGCGACGAAGAACGAGAGCAACCGGAACGACTTGGAGAATTCGCCGCATCCGAACGTCCAATCGGCACCAGTGGATACTGGGCACAATCAGCCGAACTGCAATCAAAACGAGTTCAAAAGTAGCTATTGGAAATATTTACAGCCGACGTATTATTTTAGTTAGCGAGTCAGAGGAACCACGCTCTTTTTTTACGTAGTACCTAATTTGTATATTAGCTCACTTATAATGAATATACAAGACTGTTTACATTAGATGCGATTTTTTCCTTGCCGGTCAACAATTCCTTAATATATCGAAGGAAAGTGATTGGTAAGTATAAATATGCTGGCAATCGGCCAAAACTGAAATTGTTTGCGTAACGCTGGCAAGTGATTGAGGGAAAGACGTTCGAAATTGAAAATGAATCGAATAAAAAGAAATAAAATTTTAATCGATTTCAAATAGAGATAACAAAAGTTTTAAATACAGTTTCTTTAAGTAATGAAATAATAATAAGGGCGAATCTTACATAATTTCATTTAACAATAAATCTATCTCACTGTAATATGCTTTTACGTTAATTGTTAACTAATACCAAGCTTCTATTATTCAGCTTTTTAAAATCTTAATGCCGCAATAAACGCATTATTATTAATATTATTAACTCTCTTATATAAACAGAAATCGAATCCCATAAAATAATCTTTCTATTTGCATATCTAAACATATTTGTATTATCCAACGCACATAAACGAAAATGTAATTGGATTTTATTGCGTGCATATTTAAAAATTATCCTCGATTTCGTAACAGGGTTCACACGTTAACTATGCTATTAGTTGAATACGATATTCCAATTGGAATATTCTAAGAATATTTATGCACTACTCGAATTGTTGCTCGTTTTAAAGAACCATCCTTATAAAAGAATGAGTAATAAAAACCTCTAGTATAATTACAATTAGATAAATTAAGTACAAACAAAACACAACATTAATGATAACATTGCAACTGACTCGTTTAAAGAGTCGTTAAAGATTTGTTATAATCGTTTGTTGGCCTTTGTTAACAGCGAGACTTCTTCTTCCGTTAAACTATTACCCTGTTGCTGCTGCGAAACATCAACGTCCGTCGGTATTTTACCGTTAACGTCTTTGGGTGTTCCGTACAGTGTGATCGATGTCGGGCTCAAGTTCTTCTTGCGAACCGGCGATTTCAAATTGACGCTGGCAATCCTCTGCGATTGATCGCTACCGTGCGGACTATTATTCTGATGCACGTCGATCGATGTCGTCGGTGTCACCCGTTCCACGCTGCTGTCGTCCTCAAGAGAATGAAGCAACTGTAGACAAATAAAATGGGTAGGCGACTTACTAAGCATATCCTTTATCTATACGGGAGATATCAACATCTTAGTCAATGGAGATTATGGATTTTTGAATTATTATAGAGGCTGAATACAAGCTATGGCTTTCCATTGTTTACGTTGACCAAGATCATTTTTGATGTCCTTTTTTTTCTGAAGGTTAGATTTCTGAAGAAGGAAGAGAGTAAATGAGGAATGAAGAGGATAATACCTGGTAAGATCTCATCAATTGCTTCTTCGACATTATCAACGTACTGGAAAGGAAATAATGGGATTAGTATGGTAGTTTTGTTATTTGTTTAATCTCAAAATAATCTGCTTACATGAGAAGAAACTACAATTATCATCAGGCACACTTAGCTAAGATTACTATCACTTTTGTCCAAATTATATTTGAACATTCGTTAAGCGTTGCGCTCTAATTTTTTAACAAATTCATATCACCACAAGTAAGGCTCAAATGTAAGTTTAGAAGGTATTTTCTTCCTTTTAAATAAGCACCTTTTGGCTGCAGAAAACATACATGTAGTAGTATATTCTACTAGGATTTAAACTACATGCAATATATATTCCTAATTCATAACGTACATAAATGCCTTTCTTACTAATCACTCGTATGGGATCTTAGCAAATCTTTAACCAATAACGATACCTTTTCGACCTCATCTTCAAACTGATCGTTATGCGAATTACTCTCCGTATGATTGTTGTCGCGTTTCGAGCGTTCCATCAATGTGGCACGTTTCGCCGCCAGATATAGATTACGCTTCACTTTTAAGTACAACACCTCGGTACAAGCGCGAACCGTATAGTCCGGATAGAAGGATTGCCTTATGACCGTGTCCATGTTCAACGATTGTAAACTACCTATTGTCGATGGGGTTTCGGCTAAAAAAATATAACAAAAAGAATTAACAAATTGAGGATTGGTGAACTAAAGGAAGGTTCTCTTGTCTCGTACCAACGACAACGTTTTGAACCAAAGCTTGTGTCCCGAAATAAGTGAACGGCCCGCTTTCAAAGACCAAATTCTCTTTGCCAACGGTCACCTCGACGCGACCTTCTAATATCAAAACGAAGAAATCGACTGGTTTCCCTTGCTGGTAAATTATGCTGGCACTATCGTTCCTCCAGTCTTTGTTCTTCTTGACGAGAAGGATGATGTCTTGTTTCAATAATCTTCGCAGTATCGTCTCCGAGATGTATTCGCCTTTGAACAGTTCAACACCTAGAAGAATACAATATTTTAGTACTTTAATTCAAATCAATAACATTTATAAATCAAGCTTAAACCGGACTCTAATAAACGCATTCGATTTATAAGTTGATTTCAATCGAATGGATTTTGTAAACAACAATTTTAATTGAATTTTCCAACAACATTCATAGACTTCCACTTACTGGTGCTTAAGTACTGGAATGTGGCTAATGTTAATTGCGGACTGATGTGAATCTTATTGTTCTCGCCGCCCTTTCGTTCCGCGAAGAGCGTAAAGTCCTGATGGCGCGCGTTCAAGATCCGGCGACGTTTCGTACGATTATCGGCTGCAAGAAAATGGAAATCGTCATAATGGACAATAGAAAAAATGAGCTTTTACTATAAATGTATGCGTTTCGCACATATTCACATTGACCATTTAATAGTAGCACTTCATAAATGTTACGAATCAAAAATAAACTTTTCCTCTAATTGTAAGCTTTTAGATTGAACTAATCAGCTCTTTCGTAGATTTCCCTCTGTCACAAAGTGAACTACCAAAATTAACAGTTTTCGTTTCAAGTTTTAAGTAAAAGATTAAATCGCACAATTTTTAAGCAAACGCTAAAAAATGCTTATAATTAGAAATAAAGCTTAATTTTTATTTACAAGTCCTGAAGTTTTGGAAGAGTCATGACCAAAAGAAAGCAATTCATGACACTTGAAATTGCTATTGTTTACTCACTGAAAACGTCGGTTTCGTCTACGATTTCCGCTTGAATCAATTCTTCGATCACATCTTCTAACGTTATCAGACCGATCGTCTCGTAGAACGGATCACCTTCGCCTTCGCTATTTACACGATTCACGAACGCCATGTGGCCCTTGTTGCCTGTTTAAATAAAGAAAAAAAAAACATAATAAATAATGCTGAAAAAATCGGATATCATTGATTAATTGGAAAGCTCAAAATTGATTCGCTGCTGTTATTGTCCGAGCGCGAACAACATATTAATTGGATTTAATGAACGCCCATTACTATATCGATTACACAAACAAAGTTATCGATCGATGGGCCTTTTTTCTCTCTTTTTCATGTGTGCGTTCGAGAGATAACTGTCCTGTGATTAAATTCAAGATTTGCCACAAGGTTATCGCATCGTTTATTTTTTATGCTTTTTGGGCGTGTAGCAATGATTCTAATAAGCGAAAACGTTTACGCTATAAACAATGGATCGATTATAATTATCGTTTATAAGAGATACAAGCTTTTTGAAATAACGAAAAACACGATTTTCTGTTAGATGAATTAAATTTTAGTAGCTTAATCATAACGAATTTCTGGACAAATTCATCATTCTCGTAAGAGAACATGCTAATATTCAAATTGAATCACTGAAAATTGGAAGTTTAAAAGTTCAAAAGCTCAAATTGTCTAAAATTGAAATAAAATTTACTAAAGTGTAAATTGAATGAATGTATAAATTTCATTATCGAAAGTTTAAAATTGATTGCTCAAAGTTTCAACTGAAATGACGAAGGGTCATATTGAATTGTTTATAATTTAAATTAAATTGACTAATGTTTAAGCTGAACTAAGGTTAAACTGAATTATTGAAAGTTTAAGTGAAATGGTTTAAAATTTAAATCCAAATTTTTTAAAATTTATATTGAATTTACCAATTCAAATTGCATTATGGGAAGTTTAAATTGAATTAATCGAGATTTACATTAAAATATCAAAGTGTTAACTTCAATTTACAAAACTTTAAATTGAATTGTCTTTCTTGATTCAATTGTCCAAATTTTAAATTGAATTGTCAAGAGATTAAATGAAATTTAAAGTGCGTCAAAAGCTTAAATCGAATTGTCTAAAGTTTAACTCAAGTTGTCATAAGCTTAAATTAAATTTACAAAAGTTTAAATCAACGACATTTTTCCTTGTTTGTATAAATTGCTTAATAAGCTTAACAATGCAAAATTCCATCGGCTTACCTTCTTTGAACTCTTTGAACATGACATCCAAGGTGACGTCCTCGAAGACGAAATTGCATGGATTTTGATAGAATTGGCACAATGTTTTCAACGGCGTGTTATCGTCCGGATCGACGAACGCCAAGTCTTTAATGTAGAGCGTCGTCACGATGTTCTTTCTATCGCCTTCGTACACCGGAATACGGGAGTAACCTGAAGATGAATTAATAACACTTTTTTTCATTTTTCTTTGACTTATGCACTCTTTCAAATCCAAAGCAGACTCTATGCAGCCCTAATTTACATTTCATTCTTTACCGATTTTGAAAAATTTGCCATTTAACTAAAGAAGTAAGTTTATGGATTAGATCTAAGCGTGGACGTAGTCCAAAGATATAAAATATAAAATTAAAAGTACGCAGTGCATTGATCAAATGCAGAATAATCAGAAAAATTGCAGGTTATCGAATTGTAAATCGATCCGCAATTTCCGAAATTTTGGCCAGCAGAAGATCCAGAGCATTACGATAATTTTTGAGTTATTTTATGAATTTTGCTCAAATCATGGACGGAATTCGATTTAGAGAACTCTGCAAGTTTAACAATCATCTTATAAAATGCCCTAACGCCAAAACCTAAACATTAGCGAATTATATTTACAATTATCTCAGGCACAAATAAACGTTGCAATAATTGCTGGCAAAGAAAATAATTTTGATCGACTTTTTTGTTACGTTTTCAACAGACCTCGGTTTGTTTTTGTTACGAATTAAGCGCCGGCAATAGAGAGACAAAAATTACAATTTTTCGACCTATTTTCTAAAAATAATTATAAATACCTACATACGTGTACGTTAATAAAATTATAATTGCAAAGTGCCTGAGTTGATTTTCGACGAAAATGTTTAGGGCAAGTTTCTTTGAGGATGAACTACAACATAAAAAGTTTCCACGATGGAAGACAGAACTACTGGAAACTGATAGTTTCTGCCTTTAGCAAATACTTTATTGGATTCTTTGGATTTCATATCGAATGTTATGAGTAATTTATTACATTTATCGAAGTTATTTTTATTTTTCTCAAAAATGCCATTTGGAAGGTCATGGAAAATTGCTAATAACTCCTGGCCTAAATAAAATAGATTTGCACTTTTCTTAGTTATATTCTACACGAAATGCCTAAGAATATGCAAACGCGCATTTTTAAACATTTTCTTCTCACAGTAGGAGTCGCCAAACTATTATAAAATTTTCAAATGCTCATAATTCAATTTTTTTACATAGAATTAATCTTTTATATTTGATTGGTTCTATTCAAGAGGATTTTCGACAAAGAGCAATCTTTCGAATTTCGTAGGTGATTTTTGAAAGTTTTCCAACAAAAAACATCTTTAACAATTAAAAACATTGAAGCACTTGAAGAAAACAAGCCAATTATAATCAATTTCATGCATCATATAAAATAATACTAAATTGATTGCATTGCCAATTGCGCTTAATTACGTCTAGATTATTGTTTTTAACGCATATAAATATAATTTATGAAGCGACAAATGGAAGCTCGTAACATTTTAAATAAATCGTTTAGATTTAAAGAAATGTGGAAACTTCTACACCTTTCAAGTGACATTTTCCAGATAATAATATTCTCATATTATATATCGATCAGCAAAGTTCACCTTTTGTTCTCAAAATATTTTTCTTTAAAGTCACAAGTTGAAGGTGTAATCCATAGCAATATTAGTACACACTGTATAATTTTCTACTAGCCGGATGCATCCAGATATTCATTTATATTTTTAGAAAATGGGTCGAAAATTTGTGATTTTTCTTTCTATTAGCTGCTACCGGCGCTTAATTCGCAATAGATAGAAAAGGCGACGTGTGTTAAAGGCACAACGAAAAAGACGATCAAAATTATTTTGTTTTCCAACAATTGAAGGCCTCCGAGGAAGAAAGGATAAACTCATTTTTCTTTATTTTGAGCAATTGATCTGAAATCTTGACTAATGTTATATTAACAACCCAAGTTTAAGTTTTGATGTAATGCATTGAAAAAAATGTAAAATGTGTTTTTTAAGTATTTTCAAGAAAAAGTTTGTGTTAGCCTCATTTTGCACAAAGAGAAACTCAGAAAGTTTTTCTTATCTGACTAGCAGAAGAGATTAACTACGTTTTTTACAGCAATTTTACATTTTTCCCACTTGTCGCTTGTCCTCTCTCTCTTGTCCATAGAGATGTTGACAGATCAAGTCCGGCAAATTTTGGCAGTATTTATGGTTTAGTTTTGATTTCTTGCAAAATAAACCGAGACCCTTTTGTTTTTCGAGTTCTCTGTCCAGAAAACGATTAAACTGAAGAACAGAGTTCAATTTGTCAACTGTATTATGGCATTTTATCTCATTTACTCAAATTTCGGAGTTAACCCCTTCTTGCTCTAAGGTCTCCAATTATTGCAACGTTTAATAAATTGACTTGAATTATGAAAACTATTTGATTTATCAATTTAATGCATTCTGTGTAGATTTGATTGCGGACCGATTGATGCTAATTTTCTACTTATTATTATGCAATAAAACCTTTACCAAAATTCATAAAAACAAATTACTTTTGTACGTTGCGTTTACGAAATTGAATATTCTCATGGGCAAAAAAGTTAAAATTAAATTATGTAAATTAGGATCGAATACAAAAATGAACACACACACCAAATTAAAGAGGCAAATGAGTGTTTGAAACGTTTCGTTGCATAATTACGGTTTATAAATAAACGTACTTCTGCCGGATATGTGAATGAGTCGAAAGATAAGTGAAATAATGAAGAATGATGTCATAAATTTTGTTTTGCATACATCAATGTCTTGAAGCAAATTTCATTGCGTTATCATTAACCCGAACGAATAAATCACGACAATTCGAATTGACAAATTATTATAAAACTCCCTTGCTCCAATTTCTGTAAATTCTTCAAGAAGTTGTATAAGAATTAAAAGTAACAGAGAAATGCTAAAATTCGCTAAAGGCAGCAGTTCGAGTAGAAAATTAACCGTTCGGATTAGCAAGAGATTTCTGCATTCCAAATTAACTAAAATGCTCTTGTAATTCATTTTCAATCGAAAGTCTTTTTCTTTTACCTGACTTCATTATCTCTGAGACGGTCTCGAAGTCCAAGATTGCATCGTAATCGAGCATGAAAGCGTCCTCGATCTTCGTCATCACTTCGGAAACGGCCTTTCTTCTTAATTCGAGCGCTCCGCTAATAATGTTCACTTCGTCTTTGTCCAAATCGTTCTCGCCGGTGGTCACCTGAAATGAAGAATCAAACAAGAGAAATGAGCGAGATTTCAATTTTGTACAATTCGAATTTTCGCTCCCTTTCCTTTCTCCTTTAACCTCATTTTGCTAAACTGCTTTTTTTCTGCAGAGAAAGAGTCATTTTCAGAGAATAAAAATCGCACTAAAAATTAACTTTCTGCGACAACGTTTAAAAACTGCGAAAAGTTGAGCTTGAAAATTATAAGTTGAGTTTCAATATGGTGTAATCACGGGCAGAGGGGGTTCAACGGCTAACATTTAAAACATTGCCCCCCGTTTGAAAATCAGCAATAAATTTCGTTGGAAGCGTCTGAGAAAATGTCTGGTAGGAAATTTACAAAATAGAAAAAAAAACTTTTAGCATTTGCCAAAAATTCATTACACACATTCTGTCTGGTCGAAAAATAACTTACGTTTGACATTCGAAACGAATCCCGATTTATTTTTAATTATCTTTGCCGGAACATAGCCAAATTGTTCCAGTTATTTCTGCATATTTATCGAATTTTTATAAATTTAGAGCGAACATTTAATAATTATTTTTCATTAACGGCGCAACATTTACCTTGTACATTGAAATCATGATCAAGCTTTAACGAGCAATAAAAAATGCTAATTTGCGCGAAACCCAAAGAGAATTCGAATAATATTGTTGCAAGACGAATAGTAATTTTGGTAAAATTCTACACAGAAAATCGAAACTAAACCTTAGCGAGGTGAAATTAAATGTGATAATAATAAGTTTCGCGTGTTACACAAATTTGCGGAGCGAAAGAAAAAAAAATTACAAATTGACGCCTTCCGCCAACCTTTTAGGATTATTAACGGCAAAGAAAAAAAAACGTAAAGAACCCGTAAATAAAATATAATTCTTTTATGAGGAAGACCAAGTTATTGGAAACAATCTCTGATATAATTATATTTCTTGACGATTTAGGTCAAAACTCAAAAGCAAACGTTTCAGCGACGATTTCGCAGCAAAGTTTACTTTCCACTTATCTACGCTCAATCGATTAATTTACGTTAAACTAATAGTTTAAGAATTGAAAAAGTTTAAATTAATATTGTCATTTGATTTGATTCATTGCCACACGTATAATTCCTTTGTAGGTTTTTCCATTAAGGTTAATGAAATTGTTTTATAAAAATGAATCAAATAAAGAAGTTCTTTATACCTAGAGATATTTATGTACGTAAAATTCCGGACAATACTAGTTCGAACTAGCTAAGATTGTATATGTGAAAATAACAGAACGCTATTTGCAAAAAAATAAAAATAAAAGGAACGAGAAATCAATAATATGGATTACACATAATGCGAAACACTTCAGATTCTAATTAATCAATCTCTAACAATTTGCAAACGTTCACAATTACATAATTACACCGATAAATGAAAATAAAAAATAAACAAATTCTCGTTTTCGCTGATAAAACGAGCTTTTACCTCATTTACAAGGGCAACATTTGCAAGCGTTTAATAGATGAATGAGTAATTCGCGTCGAATCGATTATTTAATGTCACTTTCTTTGAACTCTTGCAATGCTCTATTTTTGGGAGGCTTATCAATTTATAAACGCGCCAACGTCTAAATTGTTAATAATATTCTCTTTTATATCGAATTTTTTTATATAATGATAACAATTTTGCTGTAGAATTATGCACATCCATCATTAAATGTTTGATGAAATGCTCATACAGCGTTTCAGCATAAAACAAATCCTGTGCTTTTAGCAATTTTCATTCTTTCATACTTATATTATTGCATGATTAATTATATGAATTAATAAAACAAAAAGAGGTTCGTGCCGTCAATCAATGTCCTTATCGTTGTTTGCTTTGGGTCATAAATGGGGCGCTCCAATTTGATAGTTCAAAATTTCGCGCAACTGAAAAATACATCGAATGCAGGATACTAAACTGAAAATTATAAATAATACATAGCGAAAAACTGTTCCTTTTCGGTTACTATTTAAAACGTATGAGTCACCTGAATGAAGTCATTTAACGAAAGGTAAATAGTATCCCCAACGAGTTGTTAATGATTCATTTATTTTAAAAGAATCGTTGTTTTAATTTTCACGTTAGACGGTAATACTCAACGAATGGAATAATGAAAAAAGTGAGAATAACGAATCTCTCACCTTTAGAAGTTCCTTCAATCGTTCCCTATTATAAACGTTGCCGATCTCCTCGCCCAGCAAGAAATCGAGCACCTTCGAAATAGGGTAAGAGAGCGGCGCGGTGAGGGCCATAACCACTTTCGTGATATGTATGGTTTTCGCGCCGACAAATAGACCGTACCGCGAACAAATCGCCTGCGGCATGATCTCGCCGAAGATGACGATGGCGAGCGTCGAACAGATGACGGCGACGAGACCGGACGACAGGTCGTCCAACAGGATCGGCAATATCGAGTTGACGAAGACGTTGCCCAGCAGAATGCTGCACAGCAGGTAATTGCCGTGATTGCGCACCGGTTGTATGGCTTTCGCGTAGCGGCGCTCCTTCGGCGTGCCGGTATTGCACAATATCTTCAGTTCCGTGCGATCCAACGACATCAGACCCAGGTTGAGGCCGGAGAACAGCGCGGAGAACGTTAGACAAACGACGATGATGACGATGGCGAGCGTGAGCGACACGAATTTCTCGTAGCCTTTGATCGCCAGCCACGTCTCGTTGCCTTGATGCACGAACGGATTGCTCTCGGTCACTTTCTCGACCGCCGTGTAATTGCCATCTTTGGCACAAATGTAGAACGTGTCGGTCTCCTTCGACGGCGGCAACGTTAGGTGCACCAGAACGGTACCGTCCGCTATCGAATCTTTCAGCACCTAAAAGGCAAACGAATTCGTATAATCGCTCGGTGGCCGTTTCGAATCGAACGCCGCTTACCGGAAACACGCCGGTGGCAGGTACTTGACACGATCCGCCGTAGACGCCCGCCTCTTTGGTGAATATGACGAGGGTGTGCTCGGTGAAACCCATGCCGAATAGTCGCACGGTGTAATTAACGCCGGTGAGCAGTATCGGTACGCCGTCATCGTTGAATTCCGGCGGTTTGCCGCCTTTCTCCACTCGCAATCCGTTTATTCGGATGTGATCGAAAACTTGACGTCGTTGACTGGGAAGAAACAGAAGATCGACAAAGATTAAAAGGATTACGTTCGACGGTTTTCGTTTAAATTAAAGAAACCAAACTACACGTTTCCGTACAATCGTCAAAGCATCCGGAGACAGCATCGTTTTCATTCAAATAGAAGAATTCTAAGCGTGATTTTTCCGATGAAATTGTAATTAGCGCTAACTGTGCAAATGTCTATTGTAATTCAAATCGTGCGACGATGCGGTCACCGATGCGGATTTGTTGGGTTTTTTTCCTTTTTGTTATGAACGTGTACGAGAACGTCGGGAAGGCCTAGTGCGTGTAAGACAACGTAAATAATTCTTTTTAAAATATCTCTCACATTGTACCAATCGGCCGCATCACATCTTTTTTATGTCTGCTAGTACTATTATTATTATGAATATACAATTTGGTACTATCTATAAATACGGTTTCTCCTTGATGAAAGGTTTCGCTTAATGACGACGACGACGAAGAAACGACGGTATTCAAATGTGGCAAACAAAAGTAAATATTCTCATTTTTGCCAATCCACCATTCCGGATAAGTCAACATAAAGACCACTTCCACTTCGGACGTCCGTGTCGCGCTAATATTATATTGTCGAAGTAAATCCGATTCCTTGCACAACGTATCCCTTTTCGCATTCAAATTTGTTAATTTCACGTCCATCGCGTTGTTAATATTCGTACCGTTTACAACGAAACGAACATCGACGTATTTCCCACCGCCGGCGTATTCGTATTCATTCACATCTAACACTGTTACCCGATCGAATATCGGATTATCAGTTTCTATTGCCACACACAAACCGTACATTTGTAATATGAAAACTAATAAAGTTCGCAACGTCCGTTTAAACGCCATCGTCACTGAAACCCACCGATCCTTTCTGACAACGTTTGACAAATAATAAAAACACGGATTCCGTTAGTCGCGATAGTTGTTTTTGTGTTGCGGCACAATTAGAAGAGAGTGGGGAAAAATGAGAATAATATTATAGCCTGGCAATATTCGTGCACCTTTTACTTATGTTGCAACAAAGTAAAAAACAAACTCAAAAAATCAATTCGATTATGTGATCGGAATGTTAATTGGTAAGATTGGTTGCCTACGTATTCATTCAATTACCATCCAATAACGCACGTGATAACAAGCAAATTAGAAACTCTAAAATAATGTTTTTAAATTAACGCTTAAACCATTGTCTATGCAATAAATGTTTGTATATATTGGCTCATTAACAATCTGTTTCCACAATAACAGGTCTTTCATCTTCCTCATCCGACTCCAAATGTGTAAAATCCCAACCATAGGTATCAGTTAATTGTTCTTGGAAACGTAGCATCTTTGACTTGAGCCTACCATCAATACATGAATCATATTGTCCAGAACCAAATAGATCTCTTAGTTTTGCATACAAAAAATTACTATTCGTTACAATATCTGCCAAGAACTCTTCAGGAATTTCAGCCACTTCAATTTCCAATGCAGTTATCAGAGCATCATAAATGTATCTATACTTCCTTATAGCTGATTGACATGAGCACAAGAGTGTTATCAATTTTTTCCACTGTTCAAAGGCTTCTAAACTGTGTCCAACTAAAAAACATATATAACAGAATTCTATTTCTCCAATAATATCCATTGGTCTAAAATAATGCATATGCAAGTTGAAATGTCTAATATATGGATGTAAACTATTAAATACCTACTTTTCATAATTTTCCAATATTTTCTCTAAGCTATAGGTATAATCCAAGCAATGTTGTGTAATTTCAGTCGGTGAGCAACCATCTGGGAATGGTTTTGCCGGAAATATGGAAAATCTAATTTGAGTACCTTCTTTTGGCTTTAAGTTTGGTAAAAGCATTTCTTCTTCTTTTGATGTCATATATGATAATCTATTACTCGTAGATGGTAGAGCCACATCACTTCTTTCCTTAACACTCTCCTCGTTAATTAATTCTAAAGCTGAATGAATCATGCCAGAAGCAGGTACAAGTTTCTCACATAGTTCTACACTTATATGGGGTGTCATTGATTTCCATCTTTCATATATATCATATGGATAAGCCCCTAAGAAGTTATCCAACAGTGTTATGTTTTCTTTTAAACCACGAATATCCCTCTCAGGCACAATTTCTTCAGACATCAATTCTTCACTTACATTCCACTTTCTAACGACAAATTCACCTTGTTTAAAATTATAGAAGAAACCTATTCTAGGTGCTACGTTACTCGTATTTGCATCTACGCTACTGTAAAATATATAATGTAGGCCCGGCGGTATCATCTTTACACCTCTAAAATTTTCACCAGTAGTCCAAGATTTCATGTCGATCCCAAATTCGGTACCATAGGGCACATTTAAAAACACAAACGTCGCACCGTCCATCATTAATTTCCTTGCAATCTCTTGATTCATTGTGTTTAATAATTGCATGAAATACAATCAACCTACTATTTTTATTGCTCCTCCAGAATATAATATTTTCTTATTCGTATATTGAACGTTTGTATAACCTAAAAAACACAATCAACAATCAACATTGTTAAATTTGACGCATGTCAACTAACGATGTAGGTTTGTGGCTTCTATTTTGTTTGTCGCCATGTTGAGGTTGGTTTCGGGACAGTTTGTTTGTAATTAAACTTTTACAAAAGTGATGAATTTTATGGATTACATATGCCTTATTGGAACGGAAAATAATCAAACGGAATTTGGACGATATTATTTACTGCATGCTTAATGTGAACAACATCTAATACAAAGTGATAGTGCTAAATTAAGAGTTTGTGTAATTTAGGCGCCAATTGTTAACGTATTTGATATGATTTTATGATGTGATACATGGTGTGGACTTAATTTAGATATTTATATTTTAGTCAAACGTATATAAAAGAACGAGAATTTTGAAGACATCATGTTTTATGCACATTTTGTGTTAGCCAAAAAGGGCCCTCTTGCCCGCATATGGCTGGCAGCACATTGGGATAAGAAATTAACGAAGGCACATGTATTTGAGACCAATATAGAGAAGTCCGTCGATGGAATTCTACAGCCTAAAGTGAAAATGGCACTAAGAACATCTGGACATTTACTGTTGGGTGTTGTTCGTATATACTCTCGAAAAGCGAAATATCTATTAGCAGATTGCAATGAAGCATTTGTTAAGATTAAAATGGCCTTTAGGCCAGGTATGGTTGATTTGCCCGAAGAAAACCGAGAGGCTGCTGTAAATGCTATTACTTTGCCTGAAGTTTTCCATGATTTTGACACCACTATGCCTGAATTAAAGTAAGAATCATTTTGCCCAAGGCTCAACAATTTTTTAATGATTAATTACATTCTAGTGATGTTGATATAGAAGCACAGTTCAGTTTAAATCAATCAAGAGCTGAAGAGATCACAATGCGTGAAGATTATGGAAACATATCTCTGGTAACTAATGATGAAGGTTTTGGTGATATGGGTTTCGACACAGATGCACCTGATATAATGAGACATGCCAACACTTTAGAACCTAATATGGAATCTGTATGGAATTATGATAACTTTACTATTAACTATTTACACAAACAATCAATTTCAGAGTAGTTTATTGTTCACTGATGGACCAGGCCTAGAAGGTGTTGGTTTGGATAAGGACAGAGAACCAATACCGTCAACTTCAGGGCTGCAAATGGCAACGCCAATGGAAGTGGAGACGCCGCTACGTGATGACGGTGGATTTGGTGGTCAGTTGGACCAGAACATGATGTGTAAGTGCAATTTTGAAATTCTCGTTAAGATTATATGTACTAAATATGTACCCAGCGGGTGGTTTATTTGAAGGTGGTCTGTTCGATGAGGCGCCGATGGGTGATGTTCCGCAAGTCGACCATTTAACAGATGCACAACAACCGGCCGTTCCGTCGGCTGAAAGCGACGACGACATGGATCATTTTGGTGGACCACCGTCGGTCGGAGGTGCAAGGTACCAGCGTGATAAGCATAATATTAATAACGCACTCGTTGACTGTCATTTCTTAATTGTTCAGCAGTTCAGATGGTTCTAGGCCGCCATCGCCTGTAAGACAAGCACAAACGGCGGATGTTGTTCCGGAACAACCGCCGCCGTCTCAGCCGGAAGTGTCGGCGGAAACCAACGAGAACCGCGTCGAAACGCCGCTAGATCAAACGATGTTGATACAGAACGAGGAAGAAACTTTCGCATTGGCACCCGTAGACGCGTCCGCATTGAAAGGTTTCACTAAGACGAAACGCAAGAGAAAACTGATCGTCGACGAAGTGAAAAATATATCCGGCGAAGAGATGAAGAACCAATTGTCGGACACGAGCGATATAGTGACGACGTTAGATCTGGCACCGCCGACGAAACGTTTGATGCATTGGAAGGAGACCGGCGGCGTCGAGAAATTGTTCGCTCTACCGGCAAGACCTATACCGGCTCGCGCTCTGTTCAAAAACTATCAACGTCACTTGATATTACGGGCCATCGGTACGGAAGACTTCGGCATGCTCGGCGATCCTGATTCGTTGGCACTGGATCAAATTCGTGAAGCGGAAGCGGAACAGCCGCCCGTTTTGGAGACGCCACGACGTGGACGTAAACGCAAGATCGTCGAGGAGACGAACGAGCCGGAAACACCCGCGCCCCATTTGCAACCGGAGGAGACGCTTGCGTCGATGATGATGCCACCGACACCGTTACAACCGCAAACTCCGTTGCCCGCACCATCGACGCCCATGCCTCCACCGACTCCCATGCATTTGTCATCACCCCCAGGTAACGTGCAATCCGGCATTGGAATGCACGACGAAGTGATGCCACCGCCGTCATTGATGCCCTATCAACAGAACATTGCGCCGCCGACACCGTTGCAACATATTGACGAAATGCCGCATCTTCCAGCCGATCAAGTACGGCCCTAAGAACATTTCATTTTAGAGTTCGCATTAACGATGCCTGTTGATCCACAGGTACGGTCGATTCTGCAAGATCAAGATGGGCTCGGTAATTTGGTGCCACCGATGACTCCAGCAACGACGGAAGATTTACTTTCGACGCCCGGCATGGGCATCGCCCACACGCCGCATCATCATCACTCCGAATTGGAACAGCTCGAATTGCCTGTAATGGAGAATTTGGGTTATCACGTACGTGTATAAACTTATTTTACGTGGGAATTATTGACTATAATGCATGGCGAAAATTTGCAGGGCGAAATGGCGAACATGGGTTACGACGAAAACCTACCCACTCAAACCCCTGCCCCCATGTCCGAGAGAGCAGCATCGCCATGGCAAGGAGATTATGATTTTCCACCGTCGGTCGATGTGGTAAGATTTGTTTTTACATTTTCTTGTCTATTCTTTAACAAGAAGTCTATTACACTGTAAAATCCGTCAAACTGCACTGAAAAACTTCCGAAATTGCACCAGAAATTATAAACGTTAATGTATGTTGTTTACAATTGATGTTAGCCACAATTAGTTTGATCCAATATGCCAACAATTATCATAACTGAAATGTCAATTCACACATTGTCAACACCATCCATATGCCGTTTTCTGCTGTGTAAAATGGACGCTGTTTTTACCTATCAAAGGCAAATTAAAACTACTTGAGAAATAAATTTCAGAAACACAACTATTAATACTATATTTTTTTCTTTTTCATAAGACTGAAGAGCAACAAGTGGACGAATCAGATGAACAGTTCGAGGAACGCGTGCTAAACAAACGTGCTTATCAATTGTTCACGACGGTCAAGCATAAATTGAATCAAACACGATCGCTTGCGTTTAGCGAGATGTGCCACAGGAACACGAGGAAGCAAGTAAGTTGATTTTGATGTTTTTTTTTTCCATCGAACATATTAACAAAGGAAACGTTTTGCTTCTTAAGGTTTCGCAGAAGTTTTACAGTTTGCTGGTTTTGAAGAAGTTCGAAGTGTTAGATTTAGAGCAGCGAAATGCTTATGACGAACTCTACGTGTCGAAAGGGATTAAATTCGATAATCCCGTTATGTAAAACTCTTTACTACGATATATACATTTTTTTTGTCTAATTTTTAATCACAACAGTTTATATCTTTATACAAAAAGAAATCTTCATCATATTTTAGTTGTTCGCATCCAAAGATGTTTATGTTGTTTCAAATTATGATCTCAATATCAACATAGTTTGACAACAACATTTCTTCGTCTTGTAAACGTTATTTAAAGAAAATATACTGTGAATAGAATACACATATAGCATGTAATGTTGTAAATAATATTTTTAGAATATGAATTAACGTTCTTAAAACATTTTGAGAGTTTACGAGAAGAATTATTTTGCTTTTTTATTGAAAAAATTGTACAACTTAGCTCTAAATTTATTATTACAATATTATATTTATTGTACAATATTTTATACCATATTATTCCTATGTTTGTTAGTGTCGTAGGCTTTAAAGTATTACACAATGGAGATGAAAACTATTTTCACAAGAACAATTTTACCCTTTATTGAAAATAATGTAAGATTGCTGTTGTCGAGTTTTAAATGTTTTTAGTATTCGAGCAACAAAGTACGAATAATATGTTATAAAATGACTTTGTTGTTAAAAGAAGAAATTAATTCGTTTATTATACATAATATTATATCGATAAAGTTTGTATATAAACTTAAAGATATGCATTCGTTTGCTCAAATTAAATGTATATAATTTGAGCCAACGAAATTGTTTCTTTATACAATTGAAATGAGTCGATGCAACTATCTTTTTTATAACTTGAAAATTACCTTAGGTTGATTGTCATACCTTGAAATTATATAAAATTATGTTCTTATTAATAAAAATTCAATAACAAATCATTTGCAAACTTCTTACATAAATATCCAGGACAATAAAATATATTTTTGAATCATTTATGTAATATGTGGAGTTAAATACCAAATACTAGCTATAACAGGCAACAAATGAATTAAAGATGCAGTTTATTTTTTCTCTTATATTATTATCAAGATAATTGGCAACAAATATAAAATAAATTAATTAGTTTACAAATTTAAAATACACTTGCTTCTACTATGTTATCATATTCATTTAGCTTTCAATAGGAATTTAGTGTGTGAACCATGCACTAACTCTTCTCCAGTATTCTTATTCTTAATAATTACATTTAAAAATGCCAACGAGTTACCAACTTTTGTAGTTTTTGCTTCTATTAGTATCTCATCACCTTTTGTTGCACCTTTCATATATCTGAACAAAAAGGTACAATAAATCATGTATTTTATTTAATTGGATTAAATAATTACGTTATATTCATATTTACTGATACACTTGGCACAAGTCCATTCTTGTGAGTCAATAAACCCCAACTTGATACAACGTCAACCAATGTAGCTGAACAACCACCATGGAGGCCTCCCATTATGTTCAAATGATCATCTTCAACTTTCATACTAACAACACAAGTACCATCATCAGCTGATATTAATTGGACCTGAAGAAAATATGTATGAATTTAATTGTAAGATAATATTAGAATATCTAAGTTTATTTACTTACTTTTTTAAAAAAGGTCTCAAAGTTCTTCATTTGCTTGATATAACCTTGTATAATTTGCATACCTTTACTGACCATTTTTAAAATTATTTCTGGTCTAATTATTGACCCAGTATTGAAAATTGCAAATAATGCGCTGTTTCCTTGGACTTTATTACAACTTTCAAGTTTTGTTTATTTTATCATCGCATAATGTTATATAATACTTTACGTCGAATATTATGTTCCAATCATCTGCACTGTTTTTCATTCTGTATGAATAAGAAACAACACAGATTTATAATTAAACACGTTTTCTAATTCCGAATTATAATAAAATTTTAAATCTGCCGTCTTGCACATTCATTATATGGTTATTTTATTTTGTTGGTTGGTAACACGTTTCCACATAAATTCAGATCAATTTAATTTGTTGACTAAAAGGGAACAGAATTTGTGGGTGATTATTACGGTGAGAAATATACTAGAACATTCTTCTTGAGTCATTAATATACATTCTGCTGATTGTAAACCGAGAAAATGTCCATATTAGCGAGTCCATTATCAGTGGCCGGTACAAGGACGTCAGGAACGTCTGTGCGTACACAAAATGGTAAGATTATAGCTGATCTATCATGAAAATTAGAAACATGCGGTTCGTTAGGTTAGAACATTGTTTCCATGAATTAGAACTACATCTCTGCTTCGAAAATCTCAACGATCATTTTATATTCTAGTCATGGCTGCATCTTCTATTGCAAATATCGTTAAGAGCTCATTGGGACCAGTGGGACTGGACAAAATGTTAGTTGATGATATTGGAGACATCACTGTTACAAATGATGGAGCAACAATTTTGAAGCTACTAGAAGTTGAACATCCAGCTGCTAGAGTCCTTGTTGAGCTTGCTCAACTACAGGATGAAGAAGTTGGAGACGGTACAACATCTGTTGTAATAATAGCAGCAGAATTGCTTAAAGTATGTTTGCTCTTGGCTTTGTCAAACAAAAGTACAAATGGTAATGTTTCAGAATGCTGATGAATTAGTTAAACACAAAATTCATCCCACAACCATCATTAGTGGTTATCGTTTGGCATGCAAAGAAGCTTGCAGATATATGCAACAATTTTTATCAATGCCTGTTGCGGATCTGGGAAAGGATTGTATCATAAATGTTGCAAAGACGTCAATGAGTTCCAAAATTATTGGAGAGTATCCTTTAATACACTTTCATTCAGCATTAGTTTAATGTACTACTTCTTTCATTAATTTCCTTAACTAAACTTTAATAGAGATGCAGATACATTTGCTAACATGGTGGCTGAAGCTGCAATTGCGGTGAAAATTACCGACGTAAAGGGCAATGCATTGTACCCAATTAAAGCAGTTAACATATTAAAGGCACACGGACGGAGTGCCAGGGAAAGCGTTCTAATCCAGGGTTATGCGTTAAATTGCACCGTTGCCAGTCAAGCGATGCCAAAGAAGATAACCAACGCGAAAATAGCTTGTTTAGATTTCTCATTGCAAAAGACGAAGATGAAATTGGGAGTTCAGGTAAGATTCACAACTTTCCATCTTGTTAATATTCATTTTATATCGATTATTGTGCAGGTGTTAATCGATAATCCCGACAATCTTGAGGGCATCCAAGCTCGTGAATTGGATATCACCAAGGAACGCATTCAGAAAATATTGGCAACCGGCGTTAACGTTATACTTTGTACCGGCGGCATCGACGATTTGTGTCTCAAGTATTTCGTGGAACACGGCGCGATGGGCGTGCGTCGAGTGACGAAAATCGATTTAAAACGTATAGCGAAAGCCACGGGCGCCGCTTACTTAACGTCGTTGACATCGATGGAAGGCGAAGAATTGTTCGACGCGTCGATGGTTGGCGAAGCGGCCGAAGTCGTGCAAGAACGAATCTCCGATAACGAATTGATTTTGATTAAAGGACCGAAACAAAGAACGGCAGCGTCGATCATTTTGCGCGGCCCGAACGATTTCTATTGCGACGAAATGGAACGGTCCGTGCACGACGCTTTGTGCGTTGTCAAGCGGGTACTCGAATCGAAAAGCGTCGTCGTTGGTGGCGGTGCCGTAGAGGCCGCGCTTTCCATCTACCTGGAACATTTCGCAACGACGATCAGCTCGCGAGAGCAATTGGCGATAGCCGAATTCGCCAAGAGCCTGTTGGTCATTCCGAAAACGTTGGCCGTGAACGCTGCACAAGATGCGACCGATCTGGTTGCGAAATTGCGCGCGTATCATAATTCCAGTCAGACGAAAACCGGTCACGAGCATTTAAAGTACATCGGTTTGAATCTGACGGACGGTACGGTCTGCGATAACAAGAAGGCGGGCGTGTTGGAACCGACAATGTCGAAGATTAAATCGTTGAAATTCGCAACGGAAGCGGCGATTACGATTTTACGTATCGACGACATGATCAAATTGGATCCCGAACAGAAGGGCGGCAAAAATTATGGCGATGCCATGCAATGCGGCGAATTGGAAGATTAACAATCCACCAAAATGTTTACATTTAATTTGTGCTTTTCTCTTAATAATTTTCATTTAGCTCTTTACACCAGATACAATCTCCATTAACTTATATCAGCAAAAATTTCTTAATAAAACTAATACGTTCTATTCGTTGCTTTATTCAATTCGCCTTTAAGATGAAATCGGTGACCGCTTTATTAAAGTCTTCTGCGTATCGTAAATGTAAATTGTGTTTGCCATCCCTGAACCGAATCAACCTTAAATAAGAACGTTAAAAGTAAATGGGAACGATAGTTTCAATAACATACTTTGCTCCCTTTATGTGTTTTACTAAATAGTCCGGATGTTCCGGGGCAATCATTGGATCCTTATCACCGTGTATGATTAATGTAGGGCAATTTATTTGACTTAAGTATTCCTTGCAAAGATTACCATTAGACTTCTGGTAAATTTCAGTTACAGTATTACACCAATTCTCCCACATGGTTTTCAGTCCTTCCTCCGTATACAATTTTATTAACGGGGCCTTCATCTTATCGGACCATTTACTCAAGTCTCTAATATCTTTTCGAAAAAAAAAATTATTCGAACGTAAATACTTTTATTGGCACCGCTTACTCTCATAAATCTGTACCTCCTCCTTAGTTATATAAGCATTGGCGCCCCAAATTATTAAATTCTCGACGTTTGCAGAATATTTTGCTGCCAAAATCATACTGGATATGCCTCCGTCACTCCAGCCCAACAACGAATACCGATTCACGCCGATTTCCTTAAAACATTTCCAATTTGTTTAATAAAGATTTAAATATAACGTTATTGATTAATACTTTCATCAGTTCCTTTGCAAGATCGGCGTCGTCGTGATAAAAGTTAATTGAAAACTTTCGATTCGGTGGCCGGCTAAATCCATAACCGGACGGATCGAATGCGATCACCGTGAATCTTGTCTTATCCAATTGTTCGATTTGCGGTTTGAAATCGCTCCAGATCGTACCTAGAGCACCAGGAAAACATAACAGAGTCTTATCGCCGTTGCCAGTCTTTAAATAGTTTATTGTTTGTCCTTTGATATTAACAGTTTGTTCCTTAAAAGAAAGCATTAGATTAAATTACACGAGAGGTTTAGGTTGTATTATAATTTACCTTATTCATTGCAGAATACGACATTCTTGATATTAGTGTTTTACTGGAATGCAATAATTTTCTACATGGACTTTGTATTAAAATCATGGTCGTTTTCTGTTGGTTTAACAATTAATATTTTTGCAGTGGAAGAACTTAGAAAACAGGTTTATGAAGCATCTGTAGCAAAATTGTTTATGAAAACTGTAGGATTCGATTTTTATTATTTTAATACGTTTCTCGCCAAAAATAGGCAACTTTCTATGAGTCGTATATTATCAAAGCAAGCATATAAATAATATCCATCCTCCACAAATATAAATGTCCAATACCAGGTGCCATCAAGCAATGGTTCATTAATTAATTAAAAGTCTATATGTAGCATTTCCTCAAGTTCTTTTGTAGTATACATAATATTTAAAACAACGTATTTAAAAAATCAATTTCTGATGATCAGTAGATATTACTGATGCATTTCAACTCCCTTATAATTCTTAATGCTGAAAACGGTTTGGTCAGAGTTTGATGTTGCTTTGCTTAAAGAACCTACCATTTGCTGGTGGAAAAATGATTTGAAATTCAGTTTAACACCGAATAAAAAGCGAATTCGAGAGCAAAATGAGTTTGATCAAATACAAAACATTTGGACTTTTTAAAATTTTATTATTTTACTCATAACATAAAAAAAATTCAATAACATATATTATATTGATAGACTAGAAAACGTGTGACGATTCCGAGATTATATATTTTTTTTAATTTGTTCATCACTCGAAAGGAGAAAAATTGAAAATACAAAATGGATTTCTCCTCGATTTCATCGCATTTTTCTTTTTGGTACTCATTGGCAGATGGTCGATTAAAAATTAACAGAGAAAATCTTACAATACGAATTGTCTCGCAACATTGACAAGAATCTTAATGAAAAATCTTTGAATCGAATGCTTTGGTTTATACAAAGAATGTAAATGGTAACCAAAATAATAATAGTAATATGTACAAGATATAAAATGAGAAATAAACATTCATAAGTCTAAAATATAAATCATAGTTGAATATATAAAATCTAAACGTTTACAAAGGCACGATTTGTCGTTTGTTGTTGTCCTCTCCCGACAGATTAAAATTGTATCCGATACTTGCTCGTGCCGGAATCGTTCGACGACTTGCTGTCCCTACCTAAAGACGAACCTCGACGTGCGTTCGTCGCCGCGCCGTACAGCCGCAACTTCGACGGCGCCGGCAACGAACTGGCCGAATTGTCGCTCAACGTCGACACCGAGTCCCGCTCGGCCGAGTTGCCATTACGCATCGATCGCGTCGACGACGACGACGGCTTGCGTAACGACGCGACGCTCGAACCGCCGCTCTCCGACAGTCGCCCGTACTCGCCCAACAACTTCCTCGGCGACGGTATCAACGACCGCGCCGGCGACGTTCTCCTACTGCTCGCGTTCGAACTCAGCGAATCGCCGCCGCCGCCGTCCGACTTCTTCCGCGCCGGCGGCATCTCGGCGTCCGGCAATCGATTGTAGTCGCCGATGCGTCGCGGCAGACCGCTTCGGTGCGACGTCGACGACGAGTTGCGCGGCGGACGCGGCAACGAGCTGGGCGGCAACGCGTCGCTCGTGGGACGATTCGACGAACTCTCGGAAGTCGGCACGTTCGCGCCGGGAACCTCTTGCATCCGTTGCTGCTGCGAGGCGCGGCCCTGTTTCTCTAACAGCAACATTTCGCCCGACTCGTGTCTGGACGGCGGCAGCAAGAACGTGCCGGACTCGAAGATGCCGCCGCCGCCATTACTATTACTACTACCGTTCGCGTTCACAGCCGCCAATAGTGGCTTGGGTAGTTTTCCTTTTCGCGGCGCAACGACTGGATTAGCGAATCCTGGAAAACAGCAAAGACCCCGCTGAAATGGAGAGAGAAAACCAAGAGTTGGGACGCGTTTCGGGACCTGCATGAATTGTTTTCCTCGTTTCTTTTCGTTTTTAATTTGCGGTTAGTCACGGCACGCCACGACACGGCAACGCCATGCGTTTTTAAGGAAAAACTCATTGCAGCGCGAGCCGAAGGGAGGTACGGCAAATTTGGATTTGAATATGCGTCAATACGTATTAATAATTTAAAGTGTTTCGCACGCGTTCACGAAACAGCAAGACGTGCCTCCCTTGCTCAAAATTAAACGGGAATCGAAAAGGGCATTTTCGGTCGTTTATTTATTTGTTTTTATGGGTAATTCAAGCGAATGATGATGATGATTTGTTAATTTCTGACGAAATAAAAGTTTTATTTCAATTCGTGTACCACTTTATTGTCGTACAAGCATGCCGGATAAATTAATTGACAAAAAAAAAATACATAAAAACGAAACCTCATGCATTTTTATTGTTTAAATGAGAGTTAATCATGCAATAAAAGCTTATGTGAACCATTTTTTTCTCTCTTTGAAGAATATCATAATAAATTATCATTTACACGAAACAGTTCAATCTTATTTACAATTAACGAATGCAATTAATTTTTGAAACTCATTTTCTCGCCGCTAAATGATTTGTGTAGTTTGAAAGAGATTAATTTCTCGTTTACATTCGTCGATGAAAAAATAAGTTTCAATGGAATCTTGTATATAAACTAGACAATAATATATATACAAAATCGAACACTCCAACGCAAAGAAGAAGTAAAAAAAGTAAACCAAAACAAAAACTAGAAACTGACTCACTATTTGACTGCGCACGTTTAACTGAAATGCTTTTTAATGAAGAGAAACACAAAAAAGAGCAAAATATTCGCAAGATATGCTCTATACACGTTTCTAAACGATTTGCGTGATGATAATTAAAATATCGCATAATATAGAACAATCTTAACGGACGTTTGATAATGAAACTAATTGCAGTCAATAGAATGTTTCCGTTTCTCGTACCTTGCTCAATAGCTGCGAGTCCAATTGGCTGTCGATCTCTTTCAATTGATTGTCCAACGTCTGTTTGGTCGCGTCGTATTTACTATACGAGGCCATGTGATAAGACGAATCGCTTCCGGCATACGAATTGCTCGAACCGAACCCGGTCGAGCTAGTCAGCACGCAACTAACTGGAACCGCGTAAGCGTCATTAGAATAATGTTACAGCGAATTATCGAGAAGCGAATACCCAGTTCGTCTCTGGTCGTTCCGAGCACGTGATCGATATCGGTGCCGGCTAAACTACTAGCGTGCGGCGTATGATGGGGCGACCTCGTCAACATGCTGCTAACGTCTTTGTCGTAAGTGTGCTTTTGCAAGACGCGGATCATCGCGTCCTTCTCTGCAAGCTTCGATTCCAGATCCTTCGTTCTAAAATTATTTTTTGTACGTGAATCATCACAATCATCGTACAGAACGCAATTACCTGGATTCCAAATCTGCCACTTTCTTTTGCGCCGCATGGACCTCGTCCATGTGGCGAATCTTCTCGTTACGCGCTTCGGCGATGATCTTCTCCGTCTCCTGGCTGGTCTTTTCCAACGCGGCTATCTTAGCATCCCTACAAAACGTTCGTTCGTCGATAAGGATTCATAAACGCAATGCGGGACATGCTTACTTTGGAATACTAGCCGCATCGATGGCCGCCTGCCTCAAAGCGCTCTCCTCCAAGTACCGTTGCTCCCATTTCGAGCACTCGCCTTCCAATCGCATGATCTTCTCCTCGCGTTCGCGTAGTCTACGTTTCAACTCCGACGCCGATTCCGTCCCGGCGTCGTTCGTCGTGTTCCAACCGTTCTTGAAGTCGTCGCCGCCGTTCACATTCTTCGTCCGTTGCAGTTCCAACTCCAACTGTAACCGTAGATTGCGTTCGGTTTGTTCGCGCCGGTCGCTGGCCAATTGCAGCGAGGAGAGCGCTTTTTGCAATTGAGCAACTCTCTCTACGTACACTTGCTTCTTGCGGCACTATTGAAAGACAATCGAAGAGAATGTGTAAATGACGATTAATCGTGTCTTTTTTTTAAACTGAACTCACTTCCTCTTCAAGTCGTACGACGTTCGTTTGCGCGTTCGTCAAAGCGGCCTCCAGTATGTCGATGTGGGTTCGCTGCTCTTGTAGCGTCGCTCTTTGCGCTGCTAATTCGATCTCTTGTCGTTCTTTGGCGGCTACTAATTCCTTATCTGAAAAAACACAAATTTGCAAATAATGAGGGTACAATTTAAATAATAAACGTTCTCCTGTACTCTGTGTTATCAATTGCGTGATGAGCACTTCTCTCTTGGCCAATTCCCTCCTCAAACCTTCGGCACCGTTCGCGTCCGGCGCGGGCGAACGCGAAAGCATTTGCGTCGACAGCAAATCGACTTGTTCTCTTAATGCTCGATTTAGTTCTTGCAATCGGCGATTGTCGCCTTGCAATCGACTCCTTGCGACTTTCTCCAATCTTTCGCGTCGCTCGCATGATTGTACAAGTTCCTCGTGTGCCCGATGCACTTTCAAGATTTCCTGTTCAAACTACAAAATGAAAAATTAGTAGAATCTTTTCCGAAGTGTGTGTTGGAAAAAAATCTAAAATACCTTATGAGCTTTCGACACTTTCTGGTACATATGATCCAATTCCAATTTCAACGAACTGTTGTCTTTAATCAACGTTTCGATTAGTTCGTCGGTAGACCATTTATTAGTTTCGGATTTCGTATCGACTTCCGCTCTGCCTTTGGTTTTAGGTCGTGCCGATGATGACGGCGAAGTAACATTCTTAAGCATTGCATCATTGACACCGAGTTTGGAAAGATCCGGTTGCGATTTCGATAGATTCGCTTTTTCCATATTGGCTTTATTATTGCGATAATTGATCGGTAATTTGGTGGTCCATTTGGGATATTCCGGCGGCGGAGGCCGTTTATTCATGTATTCCAAATCGAACGGCTGCGATAAATCGTCCAGGTTGTCTTTGGTGGTACCGTTCGGTGATGGTACTTTAACTTCTTTAGCGAGATGCTTCAGAACAGAGGATTCGTTTAAATAATCGTCGGGTATTTCGGTAATTTCGTGGACGCCCGTATCGTACGAATTGCCACCATCCATTCCCAAGATGGTTATCTCTTTGCCATTATTATTCGATACGACTGTTGGCGACGGTGTGGCCGAACCTCGTTTTTGTATTGGTGACATCTTTGGATCATGAAATATGCTGCTCATTTGATGAGATATGAAACTAGGTTGAGTCAATTCTGTACCAGAATTTCTACCTACAAATAATCATTCATATAAAACTTGAAGAAATTGAAGAAAAAAAAATGTACCTGTCCATGGCTCATCTCCTGCACTATGAATGATTAAGGTATTATAAGACGATGAAGATATATCTAAAGAACTGCGATTCGATGGCAAACTGTCTCTCAACGAACTCCTATTCGATGACTGCAAGTTTTCTTGTCCTTGTGGTTCTTGTCTGGCTGTATGTCTTATCACATATTTCTCCTCATTTGATAGGTTTTCATTGGACGTCGATACGTCTGTTTCGCTACCACTTAAGCTTTGACGATAAACTCCTTCAAAAAATATACGCACATCAAATTAAATATGGACCTTAATTAAATTAAAGGTTTACCTTGTGGCGTCGGGATAAACGTCCTATAGCGATTTTGTTGTTGCAATGAACCCATGTTTATCGTATTCCTTTATTCGACAATCGTAACTGTTCCATATACAATTTATGCATTTAACATCTGTAAATTATACGAGAATCGGTGATTGAAATTCATCTACAAAATCGGTTTCATCAACTTTCACATCAAAATATTTTTACATTACACTACCACATGAAAAAGAGAGAGTAGCAGCAGTCTAAGATAACTTAGTATCTAACGATTATACGTTTGCAAAATGCTGATGATAATTTCGAAACGAATTACAAAAAAAAATTAAATAACTTACAAAGATACGAACGTACGAATTCGTAATGACACTTTATGTACGAAAATATCTTGTAGTGAACCGATTCCACAATATTAACGTCCTAATGGAAGATTGCAAACAAAACACAAGAGGAGATTAACACAAAAAAAGAATAAAGGGGGAATTTAACGTCGATGATGATATTATAATAAAAAAGGAGCAACAAAACGATAATAATAATGAAATTAAACGAAAAATTTTACGGCAAGCGTATGCGACAACTATAAATTCCCCCTTAAGATGGCAGAGGTGTGTAAACATGAGATATTTCTTTTTGTATTAGAATCACACACAAACACATACTCGCACAACTGATTCATAGCGAATGCATTCCATTCTAACGTATTATCCGTCTCGATTATGTTTATTGCGCGACGAAACCGTACTTTTGCGCTACGTATAATATTCAATTTAAATTGCAAGGGAAACGCATCGGAAAAACTTTGACAAGTAGAAAAAGCGCGCAAACGAAAAATTAATGCAAATGAATGACTGTTTCTGCGCTTCTATTCTGGTTTAATAATCGCGGAATATGAATGATTTTAAACGGAAAATTTGCAATTGATTCAGCTCAACGATGGAAGATTATGAATTCCGAATCAAATGTCATTTCTAATTACCATTACCATGATCATATTTGAACTTTCAGAAATTTCAAACGTTTGCTTTAATAAAGAATACTAGCTCATATGCCAAAAATTCGCCATTTTTGTGAAATGTGATAAATAATGCAATTCGGAAGCGCGCACAAATATATTCACTAAAAAATATTTATTTGTTCAAGTTATTGCTCCGTAATTGATTAAATATGGATGTAAATATTAAAGATCGATTAATAAGTGTTTTATGCTGAGATTTATTCATTTTTGAGAATTTCCTTGCCCTCAATTTTCGCATATCTATCAGAGGAAGGCCCTTCTCTACTTTTGCATCTTTGCACTAATTGCAATAAACTAATTTTGGAACTCTTAAAGTGATTAATTATGGAAATAAATATTAATGATCGCATCAATAAGAGTTTAAATGTGAGTTCTACATAGAAATTCATTAATTTTTTGAGATTTTTTCTTCTCTCAAACTTTGCATTTCTATATTTCTCTACTTTTGCATTTTTGTACTAATTGCAATAAACTCCTTTTGGAACTCAGTCGCTTCCATGCACAGCTCGTGTTCTTTTCAGAACTTTTTCGATTCCGTTTTGAGAAGGGACACCAGAAAAATTCTTGTGCAATAAAGAAAAAGGTAAATTATGAATGATAAAATAAAAGATTTTGGTACTTCTTAACGGTTCCACAAATCAAATTTCATATTTTGCAATAAATGTTCTAATACAATGTATTGCAGAATTTGAAAAATCGCAAGAATTTAGTTTCTCTTTTCGCAACAGTTTAACCGTTTATATCCTCAGCCCGCAACAATGTATCTATATTGTCTATACAATGTCTGTTTCTATTTACTTTTAGGTTTAATGAATTCTCGATAACAATTTGGAATTTGAAGTGTAAGGCCACTTTACAACTAGTAATTATACGTAATTATTATACGATTTAAACTGCATTCGAGTCCTTTATCAGCAGCGATATTAAATTATTAACATTTTTTCTGTGGTCGACAAAATATAAAAGAGTTATCCCGTTATGCATCGGTTGTTGTTTGGCAATTTTTTATATATTTGGCACTCGGCAAATTATGCGAAAATTAAATTACGTACTGATCGTTGCGCTCCTCGCGATCCATCTAATTGGAATATTCGGTATAAGCAATTACTCGTCGGTTTTAAACGATTAAAACTCTACTTTCTTAGCATCGATTCCGGACGACGACGACGGCTACGATGACGCCAGCGATTGCAAAGTTTGCAGAAACGTCGTGAGGCAATTCGTTGCGGAATGTCGTCGGAACGCGTCGCGCGGAGAATTGCACTCTTTCGCAATGGATTTATGCCGAAATTACACGGGATTGTCGGCAATGAATTGCGAAAAAATTATCGACCAACAAATTGTACGTATTATAATTTAAAAACAATAATAATTTCCAATCGCATAAATTTCTCAACCCGCAGGACGCAGCCTTCTACATAATCGACCAGACGCAAGATTTCGATATCGCTCGCGTGTGTGCCATTTATTTGCAAAATAAATTCTGCTCGTATCCGAATCGAACCGATTGGTCGATTCGATTGCCCAAACGACCTAAACGCACGACGAAAAAGGTTTCGATTCGATCGACCTAATACGATCGACAATTGAAGCTAATTCGAAATTTTCGACTCGTATAGCGTTATCCTGGTGGTAAACCGTTGAAAATCCTCCATCTGACGGACGTCCATTTCGACGAGAAATACGCGCCCGGCAGTTCGATGAGATGCGGCGATTCCTTGTGTTGTCGCAATGCCACGGACATACCGGCGAATCCGACGCTCGCCGCAGGTTATTGGGGCAGTTACGGCGTCTGCGATATCCCTTGGCACACCGTGGAAAAGACATTGACTCATATCAAATCGACGCACGTAAGTTGGATTGCTTGTTCATCGAAGTTCTTAAACTTTTACATTGCCTTCGGAGATTTCTTAAAAAAGATTTTAAAAGTAATTTTTTGTACTAAGCGGAAATCAGGTCGGAAAATTCGAAATGCAGCAAGAAGGAACTACCTAACTTTACTTAAGTATTGCTAGCAAATGTTCGCTTAGATTTAAATAGTCATAGGAAATTGTTGAAAATTTAAATGGCAAAAAAATAATTGTGTAGAAATGCAGGGTTTTAAAAAAAGTGTCACAAACTTTAACGGGTGCTAAGTATGGCCCAAGATAAGCAAAAAAGTCTTAATTAACATGGGGCCGGAAATAGACAGTTTCGGAAATACGGAACATTTTGCAACTTTTATGTTTTTTACAATTTATGTACACAAAATGCAAACTATGAACAACACACAAATGAAAAATGACTCAAACAAGGTGATCAAAGTGCCCTGCTTCCATTTCATGCCAGCCACGGCATATCTTTGCCGCAACCACCTTCGAACTCTTTCAAAAATCTTTGGCATCCAAGTATTGGCTAAAATTCAGTGGCATCTTTCATCTATTCGTTGCTTCAGTTCTTGGAGGTCATTTGCAAGCTTTAGCATAAACTAAACTTTTCCAATCTATCGAAAGAAAGAAAGCTGGAGGCTATAAATTTGGCGATTTTTCAAATCATTATACGAATCCGTTCCTTCCAGAGCATCTTCTTTGGAAAATTCCGCGCAAATGTTCTCTAAGAAGACGACCTGAAGGACTCTGACAAATGTGATAAGCTTTAACTTAAATACATGGCGCTTCTTTGCCATTTAGCATTAGCACGTCCATAAATGAAATGCATGATGGGCAAATTCAGAATTAGAGTGAAAAGTCATAGCAAAAATTCGTAAAAATTCTCATAAACGACTTAATATCAACTCCAAACTCTACGTATCACAAAATAGCTGTTAATTACGTTATAAAAATGCAATTTTTGTGAGTGAAAAAAGCGAAAACCAAAGATAAACTAAAAAAAGTTCAATCCGCCGTATCTTCGAAACGGTCCATTTCCGGCCCCACGTTCATTAAGACTTTTCTGCTTATTTTGGGCCATATTATTACCCTTTAAAGTTTGTGACACTTTTTTTAACACCGTGTATAAAACCGTCGAGACGAATAAACCAAATACAAAATATTTAGAGAAAATTAAAAAAAAAATGAAATCGAAACGTCTTTAAATTGGTTGCGAAACATGAAAGAGTCTTTACGAACCATTCAAGAGAATGCTTATAACCGCAACTAATTAATAATATGATTGGAATGATTCAAATGGCTTCTTCGGTTTTAGAAGGACATCGATTTCGTCTACTTCACCGGCGACATAATGTCGCACGCGAAATTCGAGACGAGCGTCGAACGGAACAGCGAGCAATTGACGAAGTTCTATCGGGCGATGAAACTGGCGTTCGGCCGCGTCCCCGTTTATCCGGTTTTGGGCAACAACGAACCGTATCCACCGCATTTGTACGCAGTCTAATCGCATACGCATTTCCAATGAATATGAGCTTTTTAATGTTTTTATTCAGTTATCCGCCTCTGACGGTGAACCAGGGCAATTCGCTCAAATGGCTCTTCGATTTAACAGCCAGGGAATGGTCCAAATGGTTTCAATCGCCGTCGACCCAACGAACGTTGCGCAACGGCGGTTATTACACCGTTCTTTTACGGCCCGGCCATCGATTGATCGCTTTGAACAACAACGTTTGTCTCATTTCTAATTTGTGAGTAAACTTAATTAAGCTCCAAAAATAACGATGAGGCCACTTTGATGTTGAATAACTGGGCGCAAACAGAAGTTACGAATCCGAACTCGGAACGATTTTGCGAGCAAGTTTTTTATTCGGATAGCCAAAAATGTTGAAATATTATTGACGATAAACTAGCAAAAAACAATTTTTTTCGATATCGTCGGGTTCGAAGACGCTTTTCGTATACAAGATGCTTCCAGAGTCTAGAGAAAAATGTTAATGAATTATTGTTGAAAGGTCAACTTGTCCATTTATTTTAAATATTGTCACTGTTAACACTGGCAAATCCCGCTTTTAGCAACAAGCAAGTTTCTTTATACGGTTATGTTGACAAAAAGGGCCTTTTAACTTTGCTAAATTTATTGTGCAAGTGCTAACGATTGCAAATTCTCTTATCTGTTATTATTCAGCTTTTTATGCAAGTAAAAGACGTTGATGAGTTTCCTTTCTTCATCTACGGTGTTAAACCCTACGGTGCTACCATGGAAAATATTTAAACATTGAAACACAATGGAAAGTGCAATTTTAACTTCACAATCTCACCAAACCTCGATTAAAAATTCTATTAGGCGAAAATAACATATTGCATGTTCATAATTACAATTAATTTCCTCATTGCGTATGTTATTACGATTCTGCATTGAAACATAGACACTTTTAGTAGACAAAGTGTTCCTAATTGATTTCTCGTATATTGCGCTAACCCGTTTATAACGCGCTTTCAGTCCGGTCCCCTCAAGAGCGTTATAACGAGTGTGCTCTACAGGGTGTTAAAAAAAGCGTCACAAACTTTAATGGGTGATAATATGACCCAAAATAAACAGAAAAGTCTTAATGAACATGGGCCTGGAAATGGACCGTTTCGAAGATACGGAGGATTGAACTTTCTTGCAGCAAATCTTCAGTTTTCGCTTTTTTCATTCACAAAACTTGAATTTTATATCGTGATTAACAACTGTTTTGTAATACGTAGTTTGGAGTTGATATTAAGTAGTTGGTGACAATTTTCCAAATTTTCGCTAGGACTTTTTACTCTAATTCTGAATTAGCCCATCATGCATTTCATTTATGGTCGTGCTAATGCTAAATGGCAAAGAAGCGCTATGTATTTAAGTTAAAGCTTATCACATTTGTCAGATTCCTTCAGGTCGTCTTCTTAGAGAACATTTCCGCGGAATTTTTATAGGAAGATTTGTTAAAGGAAGAAGTAGATTTGTGTCACGATTTGCAAAATCCCCAGATTTAAACCCTCCAGATTTCTTTCTTTAGGGCGATTTGAAAAGTTCAGTTTATGCTTAAGCTTGCAAATGATCTCCAGGAACTGAAGCAACGAATAGATGAAAGATGCTACTGAATTTCAGCCAATACTTGGTTGCCAAGGATTTTCCAAAGAGTTCGAAGGTTTTGCGGCAAAGAAGCCGTGGCTGCCGTCAAGCAGGGCGCTTTGATCATCTTATTTGAGTCATCTTTCATTTGAGTTTTGCTCACAGTTTGCATTTTGCGTACATAAATTGTAAAAAACATAAAAGTTGCAAACTGTTCCGCATTTCCGAAACGGTCCATTTCCGTCCCCACGTTCATTAAGACGTTTCTGCTTATTTTGGGCCATATTACCACCTCTTAAACTGCGTGACACTTTTTTTTTAACACCCTGCATATTAACCTTTCTTGCCACGAATCCAATCGAACGCTAAACCACTGTTAACCGTCCGTTTAAATGCAGATGGTTGATTTACGACGATCGCGATCCGTACGATCAATTGAAATGGCTCGTCGGCGTGTTGCATCGCGCCGAACGAGCGGGCGAACGCGTGCACATCATCGGGCACATGGAACTGGGCGATTTGTTAACGTATCCGATATGCTCGCGCGAAATGCTTCGCATCATACGAAGGTACAAAGAACCGAGTAAGTCGTTCGCGAAAATTCCAAAAATCGTTTCCGATTTAGATTCGCCGACACCATCACGGTCCACATTAACGGTCACATGCACTTGGACGAATTCCGTCTGGTCTACGACGAGGGCGGCCGCGAGGCGATCGCTTACGGTTTGACCGGCGGCAGTTTAACCACTCACACGGGACTAAACCCGAGTTATCGCATCTACGCGGTCGATTCGGGCACGTTCGTGCGTAGAAATATCGATCTATACCCGAAAAGGGTTTGAGTAATTTTCGATGAACGGTTTTCAGGAAGTAATCGATTACGACCAATACGCGATTAACGTGACGGAAGCCAATCTACGTCCGGATCGACCGCCCGTTTGGCGCAAACTGTACGCGTTCCGGGAAGAGTACAATTTGACGCGTGTCGCGCCGAAGACGTTGGAGCAATTGTATAAGCGGATGACCGGCGATACGGACCTGCTGACGCATTATTTCCAGTAAGTTTTAATCGGAGACGGTCTTTCGAAAAGTACGAGCGTTTTCTTGCAGGAATCAAATTCGACGCAGCGACGTTTACGCCAACGTCTGCAGGGATCCGCGTTGTTTAAAGGACATCCTGTGCCGGACCGCTTACACCGAGTACGATGCGGCTCTGAAATGTTTCAGCGAATGATTCGATTGTAATTTACATACATGAATGACTTTCAATACGATTTGTTTGTTAAAAGTAAAGAAAAATACGTTTCATTGTTATTGCAACCTGTTGTCACAACTTAAAGCAAATACACCTGAAACTGTAAGAAACTTGGCCGGAATTGGTCCACGCAATTATCGATACTTCCCGATTGTCCAGCAAAGTTCTGGCTAATGGACCAATAGCCATCGGACTTAGCTAACATATTTTCAACACCCAGACAATTTGCTGAAAGAGGTTAGCGTTAGTTAGAAAATGGCAAGCATTCTTTTATAAAAGTCCGGCATCGTTTCGTTAATAGAATAATTTTTATAAAATCATGGCGAATCTAAAGGAAATCGATTAAAAAGTTTGAGTCGTTTCATACATTAAATTGTCGTTTAAAGTTCGCACTATCTGTGATTCTTTTAACGTCGAAACATCCATGAATCAAAGATTAACACAAATAAGAGAAAAACTTCAATTCCATACTTCTATTTTACTTTATTATATTTTTGCTTTAAATTAGAACATAGAACAATTTTTTTGCTGTTGTTGTTATTATTGTTGTTGTTGCATTTAACTGCATGTAACAAAATAGATTTTTATAGTCAATTACAGGGTGAAAAACTCGCAGTCCTATTTTGCTCGCATCGGAGATTGTGATTGAAACTACAGAAAAGAGACACAAATAAAAACGAAAGAAAATGAATGGGAAAAGAACAAACAGTGATGTGAATTTAGAGAGAAAGAAAAAAGTAAATAGAAAATTGCACACGTTCCTGTTGTAATTTAAAATCAAAGTATATTGGAGGACAGAAATTCTTCTTTGTCGTCGTCATTAACATTAACGGTTTTTGCTTTAATATACATTTTACATCAATCTTTGATCTTACTGCAAATCAGTTCATAACAATGGATAATTCAGTGGTAAAAAAAAACAAAAAGGAAAATAATAATAATAATCAAACGCTTTTTGTAACATCACGTTGAAGATAAAAACGAAAAAGAAAAGATATTTAATAAAACTGTTTGTTACACACTTTTCATTTAACTATTATTAATAATAATTAATTATTACCTTATATAACTTCTTCTGGTCTAAAATACATTGAGAAGCCGTGTTCGTTTTTTTAGATACATCTCATGTAAACAATTGAATAATGAATAATATAATGAATAATAATAATAATAGCAGTAGTAATAATAATAGAAAAAAGCTTCGATAATCAGGTGATTGTTTATGCGGAAACTCGTGAAAATATCAGAATCTTTTTACCCAAATCGAATAGTCAAAAACGGAAAATAAACAGAAATACTTAACAACAGCTTAAAGAGATGAAAACTGAAAGACGTCGTCACAAGAAATTAATAATTTCTGCGTTTTTTGTTGACGATTTCTCCATAAACAACAACATTATTTTTAATCTCTAATGCACAATATAAACACTCCCGGAATTATTATTAATATATCTAAACGGTATTCATTTTAATTCCATTTTGAGGATTTGCAAAGTTACTTTTCAAACTTTTCAAAAGTAACGCGTGATTTTTGGACAATTCTAGAAAAACAATCACTCGATTAATAAATGTGGCTTACAATTTTGCCCCAAAAGAAACCAATTTGCAATTAAAATTCTTTTTCATATACATATAACAAAAATTAATAATATTAATAATCAACTTACAGTTTCATCGCAATTGACCTAAAATACGAATTCTATGATACACAAGAGAGTTCGGTAAATTTTAACGTGTCGTTCTTGTTTCCGTTATTAAGAAAGTAAAATGAAGTGCCTAAATTAAATTTAAAAAATAAACAAGAATAAACTATATACAAATAACAGAAAAGAAGCTAAAAAGAAGAATTCAAGTACCTAATAAATTTATTTACGATTTGAAAATGTATAATAATAATAACTAAATTACAGAGAATTTCTTTTAGTGGCAATTATATATGTATTATCATATATATATTAATTATATTTTAATGTTATTTTGTTATCATCACTGAATCCTTTTATCATCATATGTTGTTTCACAAGAAGAAATTGATCTCTCTTTCTCTTTTTTGTTGTTTGCTCTTTCTCTCGCTCTCTCGAATGAAACACTCATTATTCTTATTTCTCTTTTATCTTTTTTTATACACTATGTCACATCCATCACACAAAGTGTCCAGTTCACTGCATAGAAGAAGATGTAGGAGAAGATGAAGAAGCAGCATCAGCGGATGGTTGGCGATTATGATGATATTGTTGATGATGAATGAGGGCACTTAAGTGGCGGGGTTCATATTTTCTGTATCTTCTCGCCGACGACCACCGGATTGTTGCGTCGGATCTCTTGCGCGCCCATCTCGCGATAGTTAAACGAACAATCGTGCTTGTCGCTATACCGATGTACAGCACAGAAAAGTCCACCGCAACGGCACTCGAAACCTTAAAAATATTGTTTTAACAATTAACAAGAAAAAAAATAAGAGACAGTTTGAACATTTAAAATCTCCTCCTTACCTGTTAAGCCCACCTTCTTGCGGCATACGGCGCAACGGTTCTTCTTCTTTTTGCTATCCTTATCGTCGTCCTTCTCTTGATTATCCGCATCCGCCGATACGTTCAAACTGGTGCCCGGACTATCTTCGATTGCCTTCAAAAGAAAGTTAAAAAAAAAAGGAATTAACCAAACTGCTGATTAACGTCTACGCAAAAAAATGCTAATTGGATATTATGCGAATCATTTTGTTGGCGTTTGCGGTCGATCCCCAAAAAGAAAATAACAAAATTACATTCGTAGCGTTATTCCCTAAGGAACCTCCAATTGTTTCTTTGCTATTATTCTCCGTTCTATCGTCATCTTGAGCGTTTCCACCATTTGTGTTGCTATTCTTGCTTATCTCATTACTATTATTATGGTCATCGTTGTTGTTTTTCGGCAATTGGCTCTCTGACATACTTCAAATTTAGATACATACACGTAAGTTGCCAAATAAATTAATAATCGATCGATATCATTAGACATGGACATTTGACAAATTTATTTGAATCACGATTGGCTTTTTTGTTTATTCATTAACGAGAAAAGGATACGCAAACAAAACTGCAATAATACAATAGAGAACAAGTCCTTTTTTACATTGAAATTCGAGTTAATACATGATAGAAGTAAAAACATTACTTTTGTTCCCTAATTTAAGAAAATGCTGAGAAATTAGCAAATTCCATCCAATAAATGATACAATACATTAACTAGCTTTACCTACAACTTTATTCACTCAAAAACTAATGTTGCCAGAATAAAATAGCCGATGCTTTCTTCATTCAATAAGCTACAAATTTCGCTATTTCAATTTTAAATCCCAAATGTATTGGAAAATTGTCATAAATTATCAATCGTGAAACCAAAAATTCTTCAGTATCTTACCTCGATTACTGTCGATTCTTGTACGGTTGTTGTTGTCGTCGTCGCCGCCAAGCACGGTACAGTTGGTTGAGCGGTAGCCGTTTCCATTAAGCTACTTAAGGCTGGCGGCGTACTACTACTAACATTTGACGATGGTGACGGCGAAGAGACCGGAGGCTGTTGTTTCTTCTTAAGAGCTTCCTAAAAAAATATAAAGAACTTTAGAAACTTGTTACAGTTAAATTACTAGATACGAATTATTTTTTTTTCTGTTTAATTAAGCAAATTCGCTTATCAAATACACTGCAAATGTTGCGAAGTATTAAAAGTAACATTATACTTGTTACTAACTGGCGTAGAACTGTTAGTGCTAAATCTTATGCATTAATAATCGTAGTGTTATTGAATAAGAATAATAATACTATTATTTGCTTTGACGATTATGCGAGAAATTAGATGGTTTGTTGCAATTGATTTTTGAAATGATTTCCCATTACCTTATAACATAACGAGCATAAACCATCCGTGGCCGGATTGCCGTAGAATCCGCATCCGGAACGGCACAATGCCTGCATTTGATTCGATTCGCGTTCCATTATGATGTTTCTTCCCCAATCCTCCCAATGTCTCTTTGTATATGTCAATCAACCAAAATAAAATTAATAGAGAAAAAAATGTAATTGAAAATAAATTAGTTGTACGTTATTCTTCTTCTTGCTACCACTCTAAATCCAAACTCTTCGTGGTTGAACTACAAACTTATCGTAAATCTGTAACAACAAAAATTAATTAACGATTGTTATTAATTATATGCAAAAGCGGCAATTTTACAATAACATTATTTATACAAGGAGTTGTTATTTTCCATTTATTCACAACTGCACTTTGAAAATTGACGAGTTGCGTTCAAAATGTAAATTGTCAAAAATGACACATCACAATACATTAAACAACAAATTCGTTATTAATCACACTTCATTTCGATTGAATCTAATTTAATTTGTGACTTGTATTCGATGACGCTTGATGATTTGAATTTACTGTTGTCTAATGCAACAACGTGAATTCAGTCACTTTGTTGCATTTAACAAACAACCCGTAGCATGTATTTGAACGTGGATAAACATTGTTATGCTGAGGAATGAGTAGAAAGTAAATCGTTTCCAAAGTGGCACAACGATTACACTTTGCGTGCCACTTTTTCAAGTGGTCGCGCACACACATTTTACTAATAACATTATTACTGCGTTATATAATAATCGTTGAAAAGAATTCTAACCGAAGAATGGTAGAAATTAAAGCATGCGGACTGGCACGAGTCGAAAAAGTTTAAAAATTACTTGGAAAAGACGACGCAACACGGACGAACATTTTGGAACCGATTTCAATATAATTTATTTTAAAAAATCAATCGAATCCACTTTTTTGCGATTGTTTGGTCGTACAAAATTGATACCAATTTAATGGCCCACTTTCATTTCGATTCGAACACAAAAATAATACAAAATTCGTGTACGTTGCGATTGGGAGAAAGCCAAGTTATTAAGTTAGTCTGCGTGCGATTCAATTAATCAAAATAGTTTCTGATTAAGGATAAAAGATTATCCAGATTGTGGATGATAAGGAGTAATTAAACGGTAACAAGGAATAAGGACTTTATCTTTGTCTTTCTGGCTTATCGCTTATTTGTGCCTTTCTCCTGATGATGACACGAAGAAAAGGTCGACTCACAACGCAACTTTTCTCAATGGAACAATTGTTACCAAAAAAAAACCTAAGGAAATTATGGAAACCAATCGTTTTCATAAAGGAAAAGCTAAAAATAGCGATCGTTATCCTGCTACGTTGAAGCTGAACTGTTGACACAAGAATTAAAACAAAATTGCCTCGTCCACATTGCAAATTTGATAATAATAACAATCCGACTCTGAAGACAATATTCATTGCAATTACTATTGGTTACATTTAGTGATGGTCGCATTCGAAGCCAGAATCGAAACCAATTCGATTCTCAACAGCACTCGGTGCATTCGAAGCCACAAGTTGGGGTAGTCGATAGTTAGTTGTTTCTGGTTTTTGCACAAAAAAAGGGCCGAAGACCTTTTTGCCTGATTAGTGTTATGGAACTCTCTAATGCCTCCAGAAATGCCTTTTTCTTCTCATTTTTATTTCATATTCCATTAAGCACATCTTTCATTGTGTTATTAATTAAAAATTGGGAACCATTCAGTACCTCTTATCACGAGTACGGTTCAGAGAATCGGACTATAAAAGAAACTGTGGCGATAGTTTTGATTGTTATTAATAATGACTTCCTGCTGCAGTCGATGTTAGATGACCATCGTCCATCGGTTACTGTAGAAATCTTAATTTCAGATCACAATAACATTGCATTAGCAAAATAGGGACTCGAGACCTTATTTTTGCTCTTTTCTTGCGTATGACATGTTTCCTTGTCCTGAGGTCATAAAAACTAGTCGGTACCAAGGTAATCGATTCTCAAAAGCAGTAAACACTAAAGTTGTAGATTCTGTCCATCACTAGTTACATTCTTCTTTGTGCAGTGCCAAAGCGCGCTTTTATCCACTTTCTGCGCTTCTAATTCATTTAAGTAGCAAATTATTCGTACAAACAGTTTTCTTTATTTGCTAAAAACAAATAATCAATATTCCTCCATAAATTGTTTTATAAGTACTAAATAAGGGCTTATTGCCTATAAAGCCGCGGCAGAATAACAAATGGACAGATTTGCGCGTTTGTGTGGTAACAAAAACAATAGATAAACTGTGGGCGCGTGCAAATCTTTACCTATTTCATTGCAACGATTCGTGGGCGTTTCGAATTAATTCGAATTCGACCCGATACCCGGCCAATTAATCCCCATGAACAACATCCACTGTTAATTAAAAATTTTTAAATAGGCTGAATGAATTTTGATCGGTTCAATACGAAGTCGAAGCAATTAGAGTGACAGATATCGATAAGAGAAAAAAATCCCATTTCGAAATCGCATCGATGGAAGATGTAAAATGTGAAGGTCTCCGTCGTCATCAACATCATCAATATTCGCTCATTATTATTTTTATTTATACCTGAAAGACATTGACGCGCACGCACGTGCAAAAGAAAGGAAGCTCGTAAGGAAAAGGTGCGAAATCTATTTGCGAATTCGCGTTTATGTGTGCGACAATAACAAAACAATTTTGAATCGTGGAAATTGTGCGTCGCGTAGAACGATCATTGACTTGGAAATATTTATGTTACGCTTGAATCAATTAAAATCTGCGCACTTTATCTTTGTTTTGATGAAAACAACAATATTTTAATTAACAATAACAACAGCAGAAATCCATACCGCACAAAGGCGTGGGCAAACAGTATACCGACGATGATAAACAATTTTCTTTTTTCATTTATAGGCGATAAAAATCTAGAATAACCAACAATCTTCGTGGCAAAACGAGGCGAACAAAACGCAGGCCAAAAGCCCCATTTTTTTTAAATTCACGTTTATTTTGGTTAAGTTTCAAATATAGACCGAAATATGGGCCGAATAATATTGAAGGTCGTTGACTAGAGAAATCTATTTTTTGTCGTTTTACGTGTATTTCCTACGATGAATTTGTTTTTCTTTCTTTTTTTGTATTTACAGACATCGCTTTCATTATTCGATGACGATGGTTGGGCGAAATGTATTCATTTATTTATCAACTCGTGGAGAAACAAACAAACAAATAAACAAGGCGGCACGTGTATTGTTTTGCTAATTATCATACATTCGCAGCAAAATCAATTTGCGCAACTGGACGAATATCGAATATAACGCGCGCGTTCTTATGTTTCAAAATCGCAATTCAAATAAAATCTCATTTGGTATTCGTATATAAACTTTTGTTTTGAATTGCGCCGTTTTTGACGTTTTAATTTCGGTAACCAAAATGTGCCCAATGATTGTCATTTTGAAAATAGTTATAAACAATTAAATACTAGGTCAACGGATCTAGAAAATAATTGTCGACATTAAATGATCCAATTCAAATAAGAGATATGTTCACTCACTTTTTAAATAAAAACAAAAAGCCGCGTACTAAAATCGTAATTTTTATGTGGCTTCATGACATCGTAAATTTATTTTTTGAATTGGCCTCGTATACCACTTGTCAAAATGGCATTTGACGTGGAAAATGCACGTGTCATTTTCCCTCTCGAGCGTAAAAATGTAAAAATTAAGCATTTTAAATGGCCATCCACGTTTCACTTTTTCTTTTTTAATTATCTATTCTCGCAATCGCACGAATTTCACTAAATTTGCCGACGACTACTACGTCATGATAATCGCAATGGTATTAATAATAATAATAATCGCAAGGTCGTTTCTCGCCCGTTCCAGTTATACGCACGGTATTTACGTTAAAATAATGGTGAATTGAATGCAGACAACTTATTTTTCCGCGATTAGCAAAACATATTCCTGATGTCATCGATTTTTCGAGATTTGCGAGAATCGATTGTGCCGTTTTAAGAAATTCGATGACTAATAAATTAACACGAACATGAACGGTGATTAAAAATACAAACAATGAAAGGTGAATTTGGAGAACAAAAAAGTAACATCAACAACAAAACAGAAATTAAGTTCATGACGCATGCTTGGAAAGTGGAATAAACTTTGAAGTCGAAGTTCGTTGAGCGCGTTTTAAAAAAGTTATTACAAATTTCATTAATTAAAGACGACGACATAACATCAACTTTATCAAAAAGAAAGGAAGCGCAGATTGGCAGTGATCGCAGAGACATGTGATTAAAACGTCGACCGAAGCAGCGTAATAATAACATCGAATCGTCGAAGGATGACAATAAATGTGGGGAGAAACAAAAACGAGTAAAAGTGCGATGATGATAATTGGTGACGCCATATTGCGAATGATGAATGAAAACTCACGTCGTCACGATACGTTGCTAATATTCGTTGTTCTTTTTGTTTTGCAACGACAACATCAGCTAGAGTCGCTCTTCGGCACAAAGGCACAAACGCAAAAAAGACGAATACCGAATCGTTGGGCTGACGATTATTAGAAACAAAAGAAAACACCTTCATCTAATAAAAATTCGTTCGCGTACTAAACGATTAAATTCGCGGAACTTACGTTTAATTAAAACGTTCTTCCATTCTCTAGCGACGATTAATCGTCGAACTACGCCTTTTGTATTTAGTTAATCCTTTGTTGTCTCCGATTTTAATCGTCGCCTTACACTAATCACCACCAATTGAGAGACACACTTCACATGACAATTTTGTTTTTCGATTCGTTTCCTAAACGTTTGTGATAACCAACAAAACGATCGCAAAATGTATGCACTAATATCACTACGTGATCGCCGAGGAAATAATGTGAACTTTTGAAACGTCCTAGCAAGGTCCAACGTAGGGAACTAAAATAATACCACAGGCTAAATTTAACACACCAGAAGAAAGAGAAAGATGATCGTGACTTGACGATATACACAACGTAACAGCTAAATGCGCCTGCTCGAAACTAACACACACAGGGAGAGAAAATGTCAGAAAGAGAGAGAAAAATTCCATTTGGAGAATGAATAAAAGTAGGGAGATACCAGTAACAAATAACAGGTAAATTTGTTTCTGAATTAATCATATTTTTCAGCGAAAATTCTGAATTTAAAGAGATTTACTTGCAGAATGACGTTTAAAAATTTAAATCGTCGCATTTGAATGACAGTCGAAGAGAAATTAAGTTCGCGGAGAGGAAAAAAGCGAAAAGCAGGTGAAGGAATGCCAATAGACCAAAAGAACTTACCCCTTGGTTAATGAAAAGAGAAAAACAACCACTTCGTCGACTACAGATGGTGTCGTCGTGTACAATAAAAGGTGGTAAACTCGCTCAAAGAAAGAAATAACTCTCAAACAATGCTCGAAGAAGCTGTCTGCTTCATTCGGATGCACGTAAAGAAATACAGAAGTACGATTTGAAAAAATTGCAGGTTCATCTGCCAAACAGGAAGTAATCGTCAACTGATTTATATATTTAGATAGTCAAGTGAACGCGAAAAAAGCCTTTGTTTGGGATACGCACGCTGTTTAAATATGTTAATATAATAATAAACGAGACCCCAGTGAAGAGAAAGAGAAAACGAAAGAAAAAAAGTGGTGGATTTTGCCAAGTCGAACAGGAATTTTAAATTTAGACAAAGGTTATCGATCCGGAGCCAAATTTTTATGCGAAAATAATAACAAATACAAGTAAATAAATAAATGCACTCACCATCACAAACTAAATGCCTTGCTGCTGCTGTTACTCCTGGATAGATAATTCATTGCACACAAAAGACGGATGTATTTGTTTGTTGTTTAAATCGAGTTCCTTTTTGCCACAAGAAAATATGAATTTGCAGTTTTTTTACCGGAGATTTTTCCTTTACTCCTGCAACGAAACGTGAAACAAACGTTAATTGATTAGCGTGCGAGGATGATGTTAAAGAAAAGAGAATATTGAATTAACACAAATATGGTTTACTTACACCATGATCAATGTGAATGTCAACCATCGGTAAGAAATTGATTATCAAGTTAATAAGAAATACGCGTCAATGGAAATTACAGACAAAAAAAACTGCTAATTTTTAAGCATTATCAGTTAATATTGCACTTTCACAATCGTACAGACAAAAAAAAAAACCTTTGGAGACAAAAGAGGTGCTGCCTATGATTCTTACTAATCGTTTTTACTGTGAGTTTCATAATTCGCTCTCTTTCCGTTTACCATATTTAATCCGTTCCCGATGAAATTTGGTATCGTTTGATTAATAAAAGAAAACGTCTTGCAATAATGATCGCGCGATGATATTCCGTGAAACGTTTTCCTCGTCGCCACTCTACGTTCGGGATTATTATACACACATAAAATGGCGACCCAAAAAAAAATGAAAGGAACTACTACGCAAAAATGGTTTTACGACGTTCTCGAGGACGATCGCAGAAATAATTAGTGTTAATCGATGGATCGACGGATGTTAATTAATTGAATTCGTCAATGAGAAATTATAGAAACTCTGTTTGTTTACTTACGAAAATGATCTGAAAATTATAAATTACAAACGTAAAACGAACGAACAAGACGAACCACAGCAACGACATGAAAAGTGACAGTTCGAGGCGACTGGGAAATGTTGAAACGCCACGTGACCGTTATGGTAACTTCTTATTGGACAATGGTGCGTGCCATCTGTGTTCGGGTAGACGAACTTCTTCGATGAAGAGGTTCTTTAACTAAAAATTCAAATTAAAAGATTATTCCACAAATACTTTTGATGCATTTAGTCATTTGAAGATAATTAAACTGCAAAATTGACTAATTAGACTTCATTATGTTCTTTCATATCATTATTTATGGTTTGTAAATATCTGGCATCGTTCAATTGATTTGCTTAAACGTTTCCTCAATTCCTCGAAGCAATACTCATAATTATATTATTACAAACAAGTTAATTTACATTTATAAATATTAAATCTTATTAAGATAATGCGGAAAGAATAGGGATTATTAAAATTTATAAAAACAATTTTATTCAACTTTCAACAGGATTAAATTTAACGTATCAACAAAAATATAGATAATCACAAAGAATTAATGCAGATGACGATTTACATAATTACTTGCAATAATAAAAACAGTTTATCGATTTACAATTTGTACAAATTATATCACATAATGAGGGATATGTTGAAAATGCAAACGATCGATAACGTTTTGGAAAGCTTTTCGACGATAATAGCAACGATTATTGCTGATTATCATTTAAATCGCGTATACCAATTGGCGATATACGTACAGTCCCATATATTATTATCTAGTAAATTTCAACGATAAGAATTCGTCCTTCTTGTTTCGGTACTCGTTGAATTTGATTGCAGCAAATCTGTTAAAGCAAATGAACGAAAATTAATGCAAAAAAGGAAGAAAAAAAAAAGACTCATCGTACGCACTCTAAAAAATCGAAATCGATGTAGGAATGTTCCGTTTGTATTAAACCCCAGACGCCCCAAAATAAGTAAGCGACTAGGGCGAATTGATTGACAAGCACGTACAACCGTTCGATGTCTTCGTCGATCACCGTCTCCGATCCGTTGTAAGCGGCCAGATACGTTCTCAACCAGTCGAATTGCAACTCTTTACTTGGATATTTCGATAGATCCATGTTACTCACACCTGAAAATCGAGATAAAATCCTATTTCTTTCGGAGATTCTGCTTATTTTAACGACGAATAGCGTACCGACGAATTCGGTGAAATGGTTGCCGATGTCGTAGGCTTGATAATTGAAGCAGGCGTACTCGTAATCGATGAACGTGATCGCGTTCTTCGGCGCCGTATAAATTACGTTGCCCAAGAGCAGATCGTTGTGCGCGAAAACGATCGGATTCTCCGTCGCCGACAGTTTCGCTCGCATAAAATCGATCTCTTTCTGTATCCGCTCTTTCGGCATGATCGTCTCTTCGAACCTGAAACGAAATCGAATCGATTTAACAAACGAAAGCGATCGACGGACCTATTCCTGAACAACCCAAAAGTGTTTCTCGTCGAAACATCAATGAATTTCAGCGAAATTCAATGAAAAATAAGAACGTGTTCGGAATCAGAATTAGGTGACGTTGTGTTTGTTTTGTATTACTTTTTCCGTTTAACGGGATCGCTAAACTTGTCCGGCACCAGGTCCAAGAAACTCTGCAATTTCGTCCATAGCATCGGCTGTTTGCTGACGATCGCATCGCTCCCGGTGACTTTGTGTAATTGGGCCATCTTTTGCGCTACCAAATGGTAAATCTTCGGATTCGTCACCGTTTCGGACGTGAGCGTGCATCCGGGCATAAAAGCGTACGCTAAACCGTTGCCGAATGTTGCGTAGAGTTGCGGCGCCAAGCCGAATTTGTTTAGTAAGATGATATTCCTGAAACGAAGTGAATTAAGTACGAAACTTTTCCATGGCGTTGCTCTCGAGGAACCAATTATCGAGTTATATCTCCTATAATATTTCAATGGTAGAACCGATGGATGTTGTGTAAAATCATTTCGCAGTGGCGAACGGATTGTTTCACGTCAACGTCAAATTTAATTCGAGAAAAAGCGGTGCTAATAATAATTATAAATAACAATGAATTTTATCAAAGAGTTGTTCGTACTTCAATTATTAAGTTCTATAAATATTGAATTAAACATAAACGTCATAAAGATTAATTATTGCAATCGAAGATCTTTGAAATAGCAACAGAATTGTAAACTAAAATTGAAAAGTAAGGCAAGAATCGAAACCAAAAAATGTCTGCTGCTTGCAAACGTTATAAAGCAACTGGTTGATCAAAATTGCAATTTGTGTCTAACGTTCTTTTTTCTCGTGGTTCAATTTGAACCGAACCGATATTATTGCACTCAGAATGACAAAATGCGTCGCATTTAAACGATTTTCAATAATCTTTTAATAATTATTTCGAACTAATTGCAAATAATTGAAATTTCAGTGATACAGTAACATAAGCTCAATTGAGAAAAAAGTTTTATAGTTAGTAGGGGTTCCATTATTTTGAATTAACTTAAAAATGCGATTCCGCATGGATTCGCAAAGCGGATTTAATATATTTTGGCGAATTTTAGGCCATAACGATAAACCAGATTGCTACAATTGTGTATCGCCCTTCGAAGCGTTTCATGAGTTACAGAGTTTGTAAATGTAAACGAATTCGCGAGTGCTTAGCATGGAGTTGGAGACGCTGCAGGATTCGATGGTCGCGTTCGAAAAGGATGAACGGACGTCCAAGACGCTTGATTGTTCGCAGTCTTATCAAGAGTTTTCAAGAAATGTTGCAGGACCATCTTGAAATGGTTTATAGCCGTTGTAACGTATCGTTGAGTCAGTCCGCAATAATTTGGACTTTTTTCTTCAGATGAAGAATAGGAACGCGACATTTTTAAAATGGCTTAAGTTGATTCTCCCAAATGATCTTATGTCTCTGTGTCAGTGAAATTTCAATTATTTGCAATCATTTTTTAAATAATTATTTAAAAAAATGAATTATTTGAATCTTGAATTCGATTAATTTTGTCATTCTAAATAACATTGGTTGGGTCCAAATTGATTAATTATGTGTCCACACTATAGTATTATTTTTATGGTTCTTGATCTTTTCAACAGTTTCCTTTGATCCAAATACGCGCCCGAAAAATTTCTTTGATCTTTATGCAACTTATCATTTAGATGTCTTTAATCATCAATTCATCTATGATAAAGTGGAATATGAACACGATCTTAACGATGACATTGTAAAAAGGACAAATTTTAGCACCGGTGGGCTCAGGAACCGCCATTGAGTTGAAAATTTAAGAATGTCTTTGGGTTGCAACATTAAGAACAAAAAAATATTGTTTGCATTAACTTATACAAAAAGTCACTTAACACACAAATAGGACGAAAAGATTTCTTTGCAAAATTGTAAAATTAAGGGAATCATTAACAAAAATATCCCCAATTTCTACGATAAATAACTATTTGTATAATAAATATATTTCAATAAACTTTTCAAGGATAAGTTTCATTATCTTGTGTGCCATTATTATAATAATTTTGCTGTAGTTACGACAATTAACCGCTTGTTATTTGCTTTTGAAGAGCGAACGATTGACTTATCGAAGTATATCAAGAATCAGAAATTGTACGGAGCATAATAATCAAAAAGCAATTAATAACATTTTAGTTAGGCAAAGTCCAATAACACTGTTCGACTTTAAAATGTTTATCACTTCGACGATATTCAACAATCGAACAAACCGTTTTCACATTGCGTTGCGCCACAATCGGACTTTACTTAGTAACTTCTTTCTTTACCTAGTTTCCGCCTTTCTGTCGATCAGCAAATCGGTCTTGTTGCCATAAATGCGCACGAGGACCGTTTCTTCGTCCGGTAGACCTTTCAACTTGCAACCGATCAGTTTGTTCGTTATGCCATCGGTCAACAGCTGAAAGGCGGCCAATATTAAGCTCCGTTAGGCTTGACGGCAAGTGTTACCTTAAATTCGATATCGTCTTTGCTCCAATTCGATCGGACGACGGCCAATACTTTGAGGACGTCCGTTTCGATGTTGTGTTCGTCGATTTTGATCGAGAGACGGGCTACTTTATTGTTATTATCGACGTTCGTTAGATCCATATTTCTTTGCCGAATGACCAATGCGACGACGACGAACGTTTCGTATCACTGAAATTGATATTAATGTTACAAATTGAGCGCGATTAATAATGGTAATGAAATGAACGGGGTCGAACAGTAACATAAATTGTTCGTTTATGATTTATGCTATATATATGCGGATATCGTTTAAACATATCATAATAAATAGCCTTGTTTCGTGATAACGATGTTGAAAAAATTTATTCTCTTGAAGTTTGCTTTCCGAGTGGAGATAATAGGAGAAATAATAAATTACGTCACGGACGAATCAATTCCATTGTTGTGCGTCCGCTTTTGCAATGTTCGAGGTAATAATCGACGTGCGAACGGTTTCATTTAAATTAGTTTCCTTGGTCTTGCCATAAATCGAAATCGATCAATCGAGGGCAAAAAGAACGTCGATGTTATTATGGAATAATTATTAAATTGGAGATAACGTAAAAACTAACAAAGAGAGAGAGAACAGGCACAATTACGAGCGTCACAGTTCGTATTTGCATTTGTTGATGGATCTGTAAATATGCGTTATTTATTTATTACGTTAACGCTATAACAAAATAAACAGGCACTTTTTATCTAATTGAAATAGAGAAACGTGTGTACGTCTATAGTAAGATCAATTTTGCTCAGCTATAAAGTAAAATATAAAATCGAGGCAAAGTTACAAACATTCTCTCCAAGTTTCAAACTTATAAACTGATTTTTAAACATTTTACGTCGCCAATTGATTGGCTCACTCATAATGAAAACGTTCTCTTTCGGCAATGAAGTTTTTGCTTTAAGGACGTTTAATACCAACTTTGTATACGCAAGATACCTGGATTGGTTCTTATATTCGCATTTTGTTTGCGGAATGGGTATGGAGATATAAATTTATATCAATTAAATTTTGCGAATGATGGAATTCCCTCAAAAATCACTGAATCACTTATGTTTTGCCTATTTTGTAAATAAAGTTTACGCATTAGTTGTCAACGCTTTCCAATTATTACTTTGGTATGACTGATATAATAACATGACGTCACATAAAGTTTGTTTATTGCAAAACTAATATGAACATAGACATAATAAGGCAAAAATGTTGTATATTGACATGATTGAGATTGATAATGCAAGCTTCGCATATTTCACTCTGGTAGGACTTTAAGTCATTAATAGTACGATACTTGTTATAATGACATTGGACTGGCAAATGGAATCGATTTAAAAACAATTTAAACATCTGTGATATTAAAATAATATTTTGAAAGCGTTGCCTATTTATTACAAACAAAAAATCACAATCATTTACTGATACACAGTGTATATATAAAAAAGGCTAGTTGCAAGATTCAAATGGAGACTTAAAGAAAATAATTCGAAAGGCACATATTTTTTGACAGCAACTATAGATTGCCTCGACTGTATTTTACGAATCACCATACAATTTCACACACATTAATGCCACTTAAAAAATTCAATTGTAAACGTTACGTAACGCATTATTACCGAAATTTAAAATAATCCAAGGTAATTGTGTTCCTCAAAATTTCGAAACTCAATTAACGTAGTAGAATTGCCTTCTTTTCCTTTGTCGACGAGTGTCTCACATTTATCCGAGCTTAATGATCGTATTGATAATGATCGAGAGCGAGCGCGTGTGTATTTATTTGTCTGCACTTATCACTTTATCGACTACGAGAATAAACTGTTTTTTAATACCGTTTCTAATTGGTTTTATTATCGAAATTAACATACGAACCTCTATGTCTCAATAACGTCTACGGAAACACAAAATTATCGAGTTTCGTTCAACCTTTTTCTCTCCAGTATTATCACAGCTTCAATGTTATATTTGGCACCGATTCCTTGTAACTAATCGAACACTTGCAGTAATGAATGAATCTGCCGTAACGTTCGTTTCTTCTTCGTACGAGACACACGACGTAGACTAATTTCTTGAAGTTGTTGTAAAAATTAATTGAAAACGAAATCAAAAATACATAAACAAGTTACACGTTCTCCTTTTTCGACTTTGTTGTCGTTGTCGCCGTCGTCGTACGTGCATACCAATCATAACAGAGAGGTTCAAATTTAAAAAAGAAGGAATAAATTTATGGAAATTGGAATGAGAGACAGAGAAACGGTGGCACGAAAACGGCGCAAGTCGCCGATTATCGATGAATTCGTTGTGATAATCAATAAAACGCGTTGACGTCATAATCTTCAAGAGATTATCGCCAACAATTAACACGGAAAATTTATCGTCATTAACATTCTGTTTTCTTTTAATTGGAATTCCCATTTGACCAATTCAATCTCGGAATTATCTTTTGATTTGCATAACGCTTTATCCTCGAGTTCTTCGATTGGATGGTTTCGTGAAAATGGCAAAATTTCGCTGACAAAACGCGAATTAAATTAAAAGAAAAACCGTGACGTTTTCCGTATGTAAGGTACGACAATAAACAAGATCCAAAATGATTTCTTCTTTGATAATAAACTTTAATTAACACACTGTCGCTAATTAGCTTTTTGAAATTAAAGATTTTGTTTTTATGTTTAATTGTTTTATCTAGCAAATATAAAGGATTTTGGTTTCCCTTAAATTTTCTATGCGTTTTTTATTGTTAAAGTGTAGATTATTTAGGTGAGTCAATTGTTTAATGGATGAACCGCAGTAATTCACAAACAAGCAATTTGCAGACTGAAAAATAAAAATAAAATGATAAAACGAAAGGTTTTGCATTTTTTTTTAAATGGAATGTACAAATTATTTATTTTCCAACATAATGTTATACTGTTCCCATATTACAACGAAATCGCTCTCTACAATTATTCAACATTTTAATTATTTATTTATTTTTTAATTTACTTTTGCTTCACTTAATTAAAAACTATTGGTTTCCTATGTCGACTTTCATTTACGTAGCTCTCTGAACAAAGATATTTAATGATATAAATGTAAAATTTATTCCTTCATGATTTTTTTTTGTTTCTTTTTGAATCCCTTTTTCAAACTCTTATTCGGATGGCAGAAGACACCGTAGTTGTAGATTTTAAAAAAGCAGATGAAATAAAAATCTGTACATATAAGTACTTATTTTTTTTGCATTATTATTAAATGCCATTCCTGGGATTCTGCACAAAATATAATCGTCTTATGATTGACTAAAACAAAATGAAGAGAAAATACTATAACATTGGTTTTATCTGTTATTTCTTGTTTTGTTTCTTCTTTCTTATGCTAAAAGGAAATGGCAGTAATGCAGAATGATGGTGACTGGATATTACGTTCTTTCATCGAAACTTGCCTTTACAAAGTCATCATAAAGTTTCCTTTTTTTTGCAGTGTGTGATTCATGATTATTTTAGCTTCATTTGCAAAACTGCCACATGCTTAAGCTAAAAAACTACAGAGAAAGGCTAACACGTTTTACATATATATATATAACTATTTTATCGACACCAAACCATCAAATACACATTATTTATTAATTATTATGTTGCCTTTATTATTTACAACAACGCATCTGCTTTATTATTTTCTTAAATGGTTTAATTTAAACTATTGATGATCGTTTAATTGATTTCTTTTCCTCTCGTCTTGAAACTGAAACTTGTACTTTATGAAATTAAAACAGGATCGAATTTTAATACAAATCAATAAAAGTGGTACATATTTTTTTGGACGTTTCCAACGAACTGTTTAAAAATGAAAATTGATAAAATTTCGCAAGACTCGTTTATCAATTTGCACACTAGCTTTCTGCGTTAATCGATATTCATAATAATCCCGCGTGGTTTTCCTATCTTACTAATTTAATATGCATAAAATATGTAGTTCTTTTATTTTTGCTTTGAATCTTAGAATAACTTAACAAAAAAGATGTTTCAACGACCGGAAAAAGGAAAATACATTCCTCATCTAATAATAATATACAACAATGAATTAAAGAATAATTGTGCTACTCTTGTTAGATTTATTTAAATTGATTTTTGACTAATGGTTGCATTATTTTGTCTTCGATCTTATGGGAGCAAATTGATTATTATATGTAAATATATGTATATATATAAATTTTGATAAACTAATTTACACTAAAAAAAAATTATTAAACTATACAATAAAAATATTAGTGGTTGCTCTGAAGCTAACTGTGAATGTAAATATGCTTGAAAGTTCTTTTTTGCCCATGATGGATCATCATCAACAAGAAACATTTACAAACTGCGCTGACAAAAATTTTACATTCGCAATCAGTTTCAACGCACGAAAAAAAAAATTATTAAAAACGGAAAAAAATAATGTTAAACGTATGTTACAATTATCGCTCCTTCTAATCGTTTCTTTACACATTTAAACATTAAGAAATAAAATGATCGTTAAGAAGGGTCGTTCTCTTCGTTTAACAATTCAATAATCCAATGTCCTTTCTTTCTTTCGCTCTGTCTCTCTTTTGGTTTAAACCTATAACTTCATTTATATATATATATATTATATATACTATATCATGATGATGATAATACATAGTGCTTATTTCATTTTCTTTTTGTTTGGTTGAAGAGGGGATCGTAGAAGAAGAAGGAACTATTAATTAGGGAAATAACTTCACTTTTACGTGTGTAAATAAAGGATAAAGGTTCTTGTTTTACGGCTTCTTAAGAGATGAAAATTAATAAAAGAAAGGCATTTAACAAATTATTTAGTGTAGAGGTAGATGGCCACGATTAGACCGTAAAGACCTAACACTTCGGCGAAGATCAATATGAGGATCATGCCGACGAAGAGGCGCGGTTGCTGAGCTGTACCACGTACGCCGGCATCGCCGACGATGCCGATGGCGAAGCCGGCCGCCAAACCGGAGAACCCGACCGACAGTCCGGCGCCCAAATGGATGAAACCTCTGGAAACGAAAATTACGGTCAACGTTACAGTTGCAACATTTTAACAATCGCTAAATTGGCGAATTCGATTCAATAACCTGAATAAGGTGTAATCTGGATCCAGGTCGCCGGCGATGAGTACTGCCACGACGAGACCGTAAATCGCAATGATACCGGCCATAACGACGGGAATAATTGACTTCATTATCAGCTCAGGTCGCATCACCGACATCGCTGCGATTCCCGTGCCGGATTTTGCCGTACCATATGCAGCACCCAGGGCTAAAAAATATAAGCAAAGAACCAGAATTAAATAACTTTCAGTCTAATTGCTCAATCAATCAAAGAAATAAAACAAATAGTTATGGGAGCCCCAATGATTCCTGTTAGTCGAGATTTCTAATTGGCCAAGTGTAAGGAAAGTCTTTTGAATTAATAACAAATTTAAAACTAAAATAATACAGCCGACACAATTGATAATTTAAAATTCACGAGTAAAGATATTTTATATTTATACAAATAACGGTTATCAATAAGAAAACAATCTTTTAATAACGTTCGCCGTTTCTTCTATTCCTTAAATTATGGATCAAAACCTTGCAAAATGGGGATTTAATGGGAAACTTATGCATAAGTAGGATACGACAGACTACTATTCATTACAGGTATGTATTATCTAATTAACAGGCTAATCCAAGCATGTGATATTTTAATGGATGTTTTATCTACATCGTATATCTAGATATTGCGAAAGTTTCGCGTACAATTGTGCAAAATTGATATGAATAAAGTGTTAGAATGTTTCGTAGATAGTATTATTTGGTTACGATAATCATGTGACAAATAAATTAGCAAATTCGCTTTATCTCCCTAATTGTTCGCATACACCTAAAAAAACATTCCGAACAGCGCAAAAATCCGATCGGGCCTTTATTCGATTAATCGAATGACCAAATATTTTAATAAAAAGTATCTACGTTATTTCGAACGTACATCGTGATTAATTGGCAGTCACGTGCCTGTTTGACAGATAATACCGTTAAGATTTGTATGTGCAGGTAGATCCCGTGGAAATTTTTGCTTATTTCGAAGGTCTTCCATTTCATCTTTTCAATGAATCATTCGAGAAGGGCAAAAAAAAGAGTAGTCGTCCCTTTTCTATAGCCAGAAGCAATAATGAAAACGATAATCATGTGATTAAAAACGTTTGTCCTTGCAGTCACATGTTGCAAAAAAGTGCACGAATAAAACACCCACCTGTGAATTGGTGCAAAATCTTGTATTAAAACCGTAATTGAGAAAAAATATAAAATTTCCATGTTGAATTTAATTGAGAAGAAACGAACACACGTACATCAAGCCCATTCCCAGTTTGTTATTACAAATTTTAGTTCGATTTAACTTAATTTACAATAAAAAAGAAACCAATCGTCAATTTCATTGTTTAAGATGCACATATAAATTCGAAAATCCAATTTATTGTTATATTTCGTGTTGTTCATTTACAAATCTTTCGTACGAAAAATGAATCGTACAGAGTTGTATCGGGTGGGTCTGTCAAAGCATGTGACTTATTAAATGGGTCATGTTCGTGCGATAATTACATTTTAATTTTGATGTTAAAAGAGAGAAACCTGCTAAAAAAATTACGAAAAATCATAAAACGCAAACGTATCGAGAGGCAGCAATCTTTAAAGGTTATTAAAAAAAGAAATTAATAACCGCAAACTCTATTATTGTTGGCCATACGCCCATGAATCCAATTAGATGTACTACGAAATATAACATCAATACGAAGCGTACACACATTCGGATATTCGCGATTTTCTTTAAATCGTTCCTTGCGATTCCTCCAGTTCGCCGTGAAATATGGTTTTCATGGAGAGATCGCAAAGTCATCTGATTAATCGATATAGTTGTAACTGTAAGGAAGAAGGATAGGGGCTATCGTTTCCTTTTTTTTTGAACGAAAAAAGGATTATATATCTATATATATATGTGTATAAAGCTATACTTGCCACTAAAAATAATTGCTGACGCTGCTCCCATAACTCCGAAGAACGGCGCGTACACAGGTTTAGTTGCATCAGTCATTTTGTTCCACAAAATTCCTTTCAGATATCGATAAGCAGGAGTATTTTACAGGTCGGAACGAGCCCAATAATTGATGATCACACGACACAACTCAACAATTCCTACGAACCCACTGACAAATATGGCTTACTACAAACGGCAGCTAGCAAAGAATGGGTCATATGACGATAACGAAACGTTTAACGACACCAATCACGATTCGCGATTGACGAAACGTTCACATGACGTAATGTAGATGGCGCGCGTGACTTTCAAAAAAATTACTCGAATTTCGTATCGATGCGTTTTTTTCATCATATCAACGTCATTTTTAATTAAAAACGATTTCATTAATTTACCGACGAATAGTTTCTATGTAGTACTAATTGAATTGTGTGCTTATAACAATTACACCGGGTCACATGATGACAGTTGTTGATTGGCACTCTGTACGGAAACCGCTTGGGCGCCAAATTCTAATTAACGGGCTCCGATCAAATGCGATACAAATGAAACGCTTTCGTTATGATAAATTCAATTTAATTATTAAACTCATACAAAATTGTATTCGCCGCAATTTCGTATTTACATTCGATAACAGAAATTAGCGGAAATCTTCAATTAATGCTTTTCTAAAGCTTTACTTAACAAATCGTTCATTGAAGTTAATAGTACCCTAGGATCATCTACTAGACCAGCTCCTACAATTGCGTTACTAAATAACTGAAATCAAATATAGCACATTAAAGAACGAGTAACATTAGGTAGACAATATAAGATGTTAAAAAAAAAGAGTCACAAACTTTAAGGGGTGATAGTATGGCCCAAGCTAAGCAGAAAAATCTTAATGAACATGGGGCCGGAAGTGGACGGTTTCGGAAATACGGAACATTTTGCAACTTTTATGTTTTTATAATCTATGTACACAAAATGCAAACTGTGAACAAAAGCACGAATGAAAAGTATCTCAAATAAGGTGATCAAAGTGCCTTGCTTCCATTTAACAAAAGCCCCGACATCTTTGCTGCATGGACCTTAGAACTCTTTCGTAAATCTTTCGCAATCAAGTATTCGCTGAAATTCTATTCGTTATTTCAGCTCCTGGAGGTCATTTACAACCGTAGCATAAATTAAACTTTTCCAATCTCCCTAAAGAAAGAAATCTGGAAGGTATAAATCTGGCGATTTTGCAAATCATGATGCAAATACACTTCTTCCCACGCATGTTCCTTTAAAAAATCCGCGGAAATGTTCTCTTAGAAAGTGACCTGAACGAATCTGACGAATGGGATAAGCTCTAACTTAAATACATAGCGCTTCTTTGTCATTTAACACTAGCACGACCATAAATGAAATGCATGATGGGCTAATTCAGAATTAGAGTAAAAAGGCATAGCGAAAATTCGTAAAATTGTCATAAACGACTTAATATCAACTCCAAATTCTATGTATCACCAAACAGCTGTTAATTCCAATATGAGACTGCAAGTTTTGTGAATGAAAAAAGCGAAAACCGAAGATTTGCTGCAAGAAAGTTCAATCCTGTGTATCTTCGAAACGGTCCATTTTCGGCCTCACGCTCATTAAGATTTTTCTGCTTATCACCCCTTAAACTTTGTGACACTTTTTTTAACACCCTGTATAGCACAAGCTACATGCAAAATAATCGCAAGTACCTGTTTCACCAATAACTCAGCCAGTTCTTTGTCTGCCGTCATAAGTTTGTGTAACTTCTTGATAATGGGATGTCTGAAAGAATCAAGTAAACTTGTAAATCGCGCAATACCAAAAATGCTCACGTAGAAATTACTTTGGATTAATCTCCAATTGCGGCTGTAGCAAGGCGTATCTTCTGTCTTCCGATAACTGATGGCTTTGCGTTCGAATGAAATGTCTAGCGGCCGCCATCTCTTCAACGGTTACCACACACGGATGACTTTCCAATCGCGTGGTCGCGGTCACGCTCGACGCCTTACCGCCCAACTGCGTCTTTATCCATCCCGTCAGTTCGTCGATCTCGCTGCGTTTCAAACTATCCGGCCCTACAAGTAACAAAACGTAACTTATTGCTAGGACATTTCTTTATTTGCGGTGTTACCCAAATTAGTTAGATCCGATGCGGCCTTATCGTTTCTCATATCCTTCTCCACCGACACTAAATCGTAGCCTTTGAACCGTTGCAATTGCATCAGAACCAATTCGTCGTAGGGTTCGTAGCAGAAAAGCACTTCTTGTTTCTTCGTTTTCAACGATTCGTAGTAGGGCGACGCCTCGGCCAGCGTTCTGCTCGGGGCGGCCAAATAAAAAATCGTTCTCTGGCCTTCACCGATCCGCGAAATATAATCCTCTAGGCTTATTTTAACGTTGGCATCTTTATGAGACGACTCGAATCTTAACAATTTGGCGATGTCTTCCTGAAAAAAACAAAACAAATGTAAGTCAAGAATTTTTAAAAAGGTCGCGCTCAAAGTTTTCAAATGTTACTTCTAACATAACCTAGGTTACAAACTTTGAGCGCAAAACATCAAATGTTTAGTGGACGCAAGTTATTTAATTCAAGATTAATTCAAAAAAAACATTAATATGGAAGAATTTAAAGAGTTACTCGTCGAGGCCGGTGTGTTATTCAGTAGTTTTGGCGAAGGTAACAGCTTAAATCATCCGCAGTCTATGGTGATAAAGAAATTGGAATACTTGTTGAAGAATGATGAAAATCATGAGCAGAGAAAGGCGAAATTCATGGCCGGTTTAAAGATTATTTTAGAATGTGACGAGCAACGCAATAGCGCATTTTTGCCTTGCATTTACACAAAGACAAATGACGATGGTAATATGGGACAAAGTATAAACCAAGACAGTTTGATAAAGATACTTTTAAACACTGAACTGCAGCCAGAAATCATTGATATGATATTAGAATATCTGGCTGATACAATTATAAATGAAGAAAACAATGTCAAACAATTTAATATGCTCTTGAATTCATTACGATACCTGCCATTTCTGGTAGATGCTGATACCTTAAGCACGAAGTTACTGGAGATTTTAGAAATAGCTCCACTTGTGCTGCAATATGAAATCTTGTATGCCATACCAGAAATATTGCCTGATAAAGCAAATGAATGTGCAGCCAAAGAACTGAGCAAATTACTGCCAACCAATCCAAATATAACTGGTGCTATTATCGACTGTTTAAATGCTTTAAATCTAAGTAAATCGATTAGAAGAGAGATTCAAGAGTATGTTGTACATAACGTACTTGCCTCAAGGAACATTGACATATTTCCTATACTCTACGAGTTTCTGATTACGGATTACAATATACATTGCACAGAAAGCATATTGATGAGAATAAGATCAGTACTCAATAATATATTCAATGATACTGCAGAAGAGAGGAATAAAGAATCGATAAAGCTGATCATAATTGGTGAATTGAAGAAATCGGCTACGATATTTAAAGAAATTTATAACGGTTGGTTAACGATTATAAACAACGTTAGCGTTCAACAAGATCACAAGCCTATCGACTTACTCCTATTATTCGTACTACGATCGATATCCACTTATAAGAATCAAACGGTCGACGCCATCATCAAGAAACACGTTAAACTTCGACTGTTCAACTTAAACTTGCTGCAAGTGTGCCTATGCAAATACGTGAACGAGACAATATTACAGGATTGCTTAACGTCCGTCATCGAAATCGCTGGCGGCCTATTGAAATCGCGAAAAGATCAAACGCTGACGGACTTTGCGACGGAGATTTACAAACGGACGTTTTTCAGTAAAGCGTCGACGTTCGTTCATCGGCAATTGCTGTTGCAGGATTTGATCTTGCAAATCGGCCATCACGACCAGGAGAACGTCACGTCCGTAATGAACGTGTTCGTCGAATTATTGGAGGACAAACCGTTACTGAAACGGCATCATTTGAAACTGTTGGAGATGCTCGAACATTTGGACGCGTTAGACTTGAAAGATACACGAACGACATTCGACGTCTTGTGTTCGATCGTTTACGACACGCACGACGACGAAACGATGCTGGGCATACAAAACGAACTACATATATTCATCAGGAAACAAGTGAGTTGTTCGAAAAGGTTCTTGAAGCATCGCGGTATCGTTTGTTCGGTGATAATGGCGAAACATATCGCGACGATGCCGGAGGAAAACGGCGATCGGAGCGTAATCGATGCTGAAGCCGTATTGGATATCAGTCGTATACCGTCGCGTGCGGCGCGCGATGCCACGAAACTGTTGAACTTTGCTTATGCGGCGGCGTGTAATTCGCCGACTCTAAGAGGCCTCTACTACGACGAACTGTCCACGATGCTGATCGGCGCGACTCATTTGGATCGTTACTTCTTGGCTTGGTTGTACGAGACGATAACGCAACAATTCCAAGATGCGTTCGTGACGGAATCGACGACGGACAATTGTCTCGTCGATGTCGACGTGGTGACGACGTATTGTATAAACGGGAGCGACGAAATGGAAACGGAGATTAACGTGAACATTGCCGGATTAATCGGCGAACGAAAGAACAGCGAATCGATTGTCGTGCTGGCACCGATATTTCGTTTGCTCCGGCTTTTGCACTATATACAAAACGACGGCGATCTATGTTCGATCGATGCGTTACTGGGTTGCGGTATCGTGATGCCGCACATCGTCGACGGTTGTTTCGATCGTTACGGTAGCGCGCAATTGAATTTCATCGCGAATTGCCTGTTTCACTGCGTCAATTGGTTCCGCGAGATAATCAGCGCGTTCACCTGCCAGAAATTGAAACCAATCCGGCAGAAGGTGCTGAAACGGTTGAATCAACTCATCGAATTGGAATCGCAATTGCACACGTGCATGGAGCACGTGCCCATGCACAAATTGCCCGACAGCTATTTCAACAGTCTAGCGGATCAACAGGTTCTTAATAAGTTTGGTAGTCCGCCGAAGGTGGAAGCGGCAAGACCGCGAAAACGACTGAAAGTGAGCGACGCGAATTCGACGATCGTCTCGTCGATCGCGCCGTCTGGTTATCGAAAGAGACCGACCGTGATGCGCTACATCGAGTTTCGCGAGATCGATATACAAACGATCAAGCTATTGCGATATCCGTTGGGCGGGGGCACGGTCGAGGAGACGCCGGCATCGACGCAACAGAATTTGAATCTGAAGCAATTTAATTTCCTCATCAACGACTTTGTGCGCAAACTGTGCAATTGTCTCAAAGGCAGATCGGCCTCGTCCACGTATCGCTACGAGCCAAAAAAACTGATAACCGACTCCTCCAACTTGTTGCCAACAATTCGCAAACATCTCAAGATCATCGTTAACAGTTTGAACATGATTTTGGACGAGAGTAACGCTACCAACTCCGCGGAACTCTATACGATCGAAGCGAACGAATTGAAGAACGGTTTCAAAACGATCATCGAACTGTTTTCATTGATTTATAGCTGGTCGGGTTTCCATCAGAGCGAGAACTACGATCTACTGGCGAGCTGTTTGAAATCGTCCATCGACGATTATTCCGCTACGAGCGAATTGGTATCCTTAACGGTACTCGTTCGACTATTTGTTAAGAAATTAACCGACTACGAGAGGAACTGTTTGTTATTACAAAGCGCAGTTTTCTTAGTACAAACTATAAAACAACTTTATACCATCGAATGGAATATGGAATGTCAGAAAGCGCTGGAAGCCGTCACCGCTAAGATGCTGTCGCGCCAGTGGTACAACGAAATGGGCGAAATCGATACGGGTCGAAACGCTTTCGTTAATTTGGACGTAATAATAAAAGCGCATTTTGAGAATCGCACCGTAGAATTTATGGCGGAATTCGTTGATAAGTTAGAGCACGCCGTCGATGGGTTACGAACGAAAACCGACTGTTTGAGCGTGATGCCGAGCATTAACAACGCGAATTTCCACGTTCTGTTCAGGGGCGTGTGTCACGCGCTGTTGGAGAGCATCAAAACGGAGATACAATCGTTGGCGAACAATCAGCATTTGGTATTGTGGAAATCGATGACGAAAACGTTGGAACAATTAATAACGATAGTCAAGGCGAGGGAGAGTCGCAGCAATCTGTTGAGCATTTTCAATAAAGTCCACGGCATAATGAAACTGTTCCTCACCAAAGGCATACCAATCCTTCAAATCACGTTGAAATCGAATGCAAACGAGGTGATCACCATTTTGAAATCGATCCAAATCACGACGCGCTTCTTGCACAATTTATGCTGCCACTCGAAGACTACAAAAGACTCGGCTTTGATTAAACTGGTGCCGCATTGTAAGTGCACTTTGGAAACGATAATTTATCGCGTTAAAGCCGCGCTAATCGCAAACGGTTGCACGTCATCGTTCTGGATGGGCAACTTGAAGAATAAAGATCTGAATGGCGAGATCATCCTTAGCCAGACGACGAGCAATAGCGAAATAATGGAGGACACCAGCGAATTGTCACCCGACGATGACGATGAAAACGAAGATATGTTGTTCGAGGAATGCGATACGGAAAATCAAAGAATTTAAGCGCAAACAAACGCTTACCTTTTCATTTTGATCGTGATTTACTATAATTCCTTCCTTGAGAAATAGTCCATAATCGGCGTAGAATTTCTCATACTCTTCCGGTTTCTTGCTGGCTTGGTCCGTTAAGAATTTCAGTATGCGACCGGTTAATACATTTTTCAGTTTGCTGAAATGTTTTCAAAAGTTTATAATAAAATCTGTTAACAATTAATAAATTATTTACTTTAGTAGAGCACTGTTCTGCAACAACTCCCTGCTCAAGTTCAATGGTATATCCTCCGAATCGACGACTCCTTTCACGAATCTCAACCATTTTGGTAGAATATTTTCCGCTTTGCTCTTAATCAGAACCTTTTTCGTATACAAGGCTACTCCGGCTTCCATATCCCGCGACATTTCGAACAAACCTAAAACAAAACTTATTATAACCGTGTAATAAGCATTCCCTCTTCTAACAAACCTGGCTTTCCTTCCGGAAAATATAAAAGTGCATGAATGGATAATGGCACGTCCGTTTTGTAATGTAAAGTAAATCGTGGTAAATCGTAGCTACCGCTTATGTATCTGTAGAAATCGGAATGCTGCTGTGGTGTGACGGATTTCGGATCGCTTAACCAAAGTGGTTGCACCGTATTGGCTTTAACTCCATTTAAATATATGGGACTCCCGACAAAATTACTATATTTATTTATGATACTCTTAACAGTATCTTCGTCAGAGAATTCTCTACAGTCCAGTTTTAAGTGAATTACAATTTTTGTACCATGTTGAACACCATCAGCCAATTGAATTTCATATGAGCCTGTGCTGATGTTACAATATTATATTAATTGTGCAGTTGGAACAAATAATGCTGATTTTTACCCATCAGATGTCCACATGTATCCTTGGTCTTCTGTGGCTGAGCGTGTATAAACATCCACTTTTTCAGCTACCATAAAGGCACTGTAAAATCCAACTCCAAATTGACCAATAATGTTGTTATCATCTGTGTTTGATTTCATTGTCTCTAAGAAGGCCTAACAGTTCTATGAATTATAAATAGTTATTTGATTAAATTTACTCACATACCTTAGAACCAGATCTTGCGATGACACCCAAGTTAGATGTTAATTCTTCTTTTGTCATGCCAATGCCAGTATCCTGTTAACACATTTCTAATCAGCACATATTCAATACAAAGTCTTTACATTACCTGTATAGTAAGTGTACGGTTTTGTTTATCAGTCGAAATATGAATCTCTAATTGTCTATCTTTGCTTTTCAAATTTTCATCATTGCCAGATAACAGTGAATACCTGAATTTTTCTAAAGCATCACTTGCATTCGATATCAATTCCCTAACAAACACTTCTTTCTCAGAATACAGTGACTTGGCCACAATGTCTAGTAATTTTTTGGTTTCAGCTTGGAATTCATGTTTACTCTTTTCGCCAGTCGGTTTTTCTGTACTCTTAATTATATTGTGTCGTGAGTCCTCTTCGTTTACAGCTGCATTTGTACTTTGACAACATATTTGACTAAATTTAAATGTGGCTAAAAATCAGATAATCAATTAATAATATGCCGATTACATTCATAACCAATAACCGTACCTGCAAATCTATTATCGCAATTCTTTAAAATACTTTGCGTGACGGGTTTGTACTTTGTTACGCTATGTAGCGCTAAACAGCATTTTAGTGCACGGGAAATTCTAATTAATGAAGACATTTCTTAATTGGCACCAAATATCTAATTTTCCTTTTGTAATTTGTTCAATTTTTCAGACACATTTCTGCTTTACAAAAATGATAGATATTGGGTTTGACTTGTCATTGATAGATGGAACAACGGGTCTATAAAGTGAGGGCGAGAAATTTTCGGAATGTGAATGAAATGCGAAATAAAATTACTATCAACAATATTTCGTATTAAACACAATGTTTTATATTCAACGTAAAATTTATTCGCGACAATCGCATAGAAAATTTGGACTTGGACTTATGTTGATCCCTTTCAAATGCTCAGAGAAGGTGTTGCGGCGTGATTCAAAGGTGTAAATTCACGTATTCATTTCCTATTTAAGGTATTCGCAAAGTATTTATGACGGGTTAGAACTCCTTTGTTGTACGTACGGGTGAATAATAATAAATAGTTGGCAACCTTAATCCGTCTAAACATTTTATTCTCATTCATCCCCCATTCATCGCTTCACCTTTTTCTTCGTCGCAACATCGACGCATCAATCCTTTAAGAATTTTAGCACAATACGCGGAATGGGGTAACACGTGCATTGAAAGGAAGTCATCCGCATAAACGATCTTCTTTTAAACGCTCGAAATATTATGAAATAATCATTATAAATATTTTCCATGATCGCTTAAGCCTTCGGGCTTATTTCGCCACTTTCGTTTGCCGCCCGTAGCTCTACCGAGACGAAAGAAGAAACCGATACGTGGCCGGCTACGAAAATCAGGAAATCGTTTTAATTTCTCGCTTCCCATACGATTTCGAAGTTGTCCAAGTTTGGATTTTCATACGAGGAAGAACCGGTAGTAATAAATCAACGGCTCTCACAAAAACGTATGGATATTCAAATGGGAAATGCATGTGTCCAATAATATATATATCTCAGTTTAGTGAAAACACATGTTTGGCATAGGGAAAGGTTTCTGTTGCAAAGAATTTGCGCAAAGCAAAAAGAAAAAGAAATGGGGTGTGGAAGAAGCAGGAGAAGAAGAAGCAGAAGAAAGAGATTTCTGGTCGATACCAATGGTCAGTTCTTAAAGAGATACGCACACGGAGATAATAAATCACAGTGTGAAATCTTTAATAAGTAGCCCCGGCCATATGCAGGTCTCCGACTAGATATTATTCTTCGGCACAACGACAATGCGCGTTTCGATAATTTCCTGGTTAAAAACGTTTACGACCTTTACCCCATTGTACGCACTTCAAATGCGTTTTTGCTACTGATCTCTTCCTCTTTATCCATGATGCCCCTTTATTTTCTCTCTCATTATTCCTTACCTTCGTTTTGTGTGTGTGTGTGTGTGTGTGTGCATGAGTCTGATTGTCGTCGTGGCCATTTGGTAAAAATCTCTTGGACCTTTCTCTCCTTTTTCTTGCCCTCTAAAGTTAAACATTTTACGAGGCCATTAATAACCCTTCGGTGACAGTAGCTGATCATCTATTGTATAATTTATTGTTGACCATTGAAACGTTACGTTCCTTGCATATTTCCTTTTACGAAAAGACAAGGAGGAACAAGATAAATGAAAACTGGTTGAAGAAGCTGAGGAAAATTGGAACACGCATTGAACGTTTAATTTAGGTAAATTGTTGTTAATGATGTTGGTTTTTCAGTTCAACATGTCCGAATTGTAAAAGGAATCTATTAGAAGTTTTATTAATGATATCTCCTTGGATTCTGGGTCGTCAACATTCAGTTTGTCATGCCTCAAGTACAATACACGTGTAACTCGTATTATTTGGATGTGGCTTAATTATCGCAGTTTGAACATTCGTTTCTTTAAGACCATTTAAAAATACCGTGGCAAGTATTATTTTGCCAAACTTTATAGAAAGATTATTGCTGTAATTCTAGAGCATTTGCAAAGGATTCAAATGCGATTTCAAACGTTTATTGCAAAAATTGGATCAGAAAGGAATGTTGCAGTCACTACGAGAAAAAGGAAATAATACCTATTATAAAAATAAATGTTTATTACGTAACACAATAAGCAAGGACAAAACGGATATTCGCAGCAAAGTAAACATTGCACAAATTGCGCATTCTTACATATAACGTTTAACAAACAACTTCACCGTTGCAAATCTCAAACTAATTGTGCAATTATTTGCATTTAAAGTCCAGTCTCCTTTTCGTTTTCGAATTTGTCCGAGACATTTAGAAAGTTAATTTCAAGAAAGGGAACAATTCAACAACCCCTATTATTATTAAAAGGTGAATTTTAGCATTTTTAAAACGGTCTAGTTTTTCGAAAACGATCGCCGCCATAAATTAAACATCACCGAGACTTTTAGGTAAAAGCATTTTACCGTCTTCCACCTTTTTATTTTTTCCCAATTTCCCCATTGTTTATTATTTGCCTTCGACTCGCCATCTGAAAAGGAAACGCACCTTCACCTAAATTGTATTCGAATATAATTAGAGATTAGCTTTTATTTTTGTAGAGTCGTAATTAGACGTTATTTACACACCTTTAAACTAATTGACTTAATCTGGTAGTAAGTAAATTTGAATAATGGTCGCATGGACGAGTATTCCATTTGAAATTGCAAAAAGTCTTCGATTGTTTCATTATAAATGTGATAATAAAAATTCACGTGACACGTGTTTTTAGGGTTTGAATGAACGTAAGACCACGCATGTACTCTCATATAATAGGAACGAATTTCTCTTCTTTCTTTTCTTCCAAGAAGTCGATTCCTTTCACATGTTCACATCTTCTAACACACTACGTCACATCCCGTTCTTCTTGGCCTAGGTCAATATATCGCCGGTTGACTTTTCTTCTTCATTCGGCTGGATGTAAAGCGAATTTTATCAATTTCGCATAAAATGAAAAAGGTGCCATTTAACAATTTAACACGGCCTCCAATTCTCTCTTAATCGTTAAGAAAAATCGTCTAGAATAATTCTAGATTATATTAAACTAAAGACAAATAAAATTTAATCTAGAAAAAGCACCTGCATAGGAAATATCTTTATTTGTTTTATGTTTTCCGCTTTTCCCTATCAGCCTATTGCTATTAATTCGCATCATCTTTGTATTGGTTGTGCCATTGAAATTAATATTAACATCGGAATTGGACGGTATTCGCAATTTCGCAAATGTACAAATCGATTTCTTCTCGTTGTTGGCGAAACACATGCTACACGTCCAGAGAAAAAGGGAAAAAAAGCGTGTACCCATTCAATTTTTTTCCTCCTCTCAACCCTCTTAGAAAAAGCAGTTGCATTCACCCTCCCGCTGTCCATTCCGTCATTATTTATTGCCACGTCGGCCGGACTTCTCTCTCGCTTTGTGCACTGGTCATCATCAACATAAAAGGGTCACCCATTGCAGCCGGCTCATAAAAAATCGCCATTTTCAATGGTTACAACCCAAAAACTACCCTTCTTGCATCGATAATCTATTTCGTTACAGAAATTAACGTACACTTTAATTTTCTTTACTAGGGAAGAAAAAAAGAAGCGTTTGTGAGCGAAAGAGACCATCATCTACATAATAGATTTTTACATGAAAAAAAAAACTTTTGTCCCCCGAAAGTTTTCTTCTTGCTTCTACACTTTAAAGCTCGAGTGAAATTTCGCAAAAAAATTGATATAATGGAACAAAAAAAAGGGAATTTCGAATTAGGTCAGATGCAGTTTTGCCTAGACCTATCTGCAGATGACCGTTAGGGTTTGCGTGCAATTGTGTCCGTTCTTTACATACCAATTTTTTTCTTAAGTTTGCGGGCACGTTCTTTTATTAATGATATCCGACTGGTAGATGGAAGAGGGAGAAAATGGGCATAAATTTAAATGAAATATATCAGCATTTATGTTAATTAGTTATTTAATTATTACAAGAAAAAAGTGATGAATGTTTAGAAAATAACTCGATTCTTCTGTAGTAAACGGTACGACGACGAATTGCAGCTGTTTCATCTCGTGGCATCGAATTATTTCCCTACTGCTTTCCCTTAAATTGTACAATGGGCATAATATTTGAATAATCCAAAAATTACGGTTTATTTCAACGTTAAAACGATATTCGACTTTAATCATTTTTTTTCTGTGATCTTCTTCTCGAATGAAGAACCAGGAAACTGCGTGGTTACTAAAAAGCGATAAAGATGCGACACCCACACGCATATGTAATAAAGTAAGGGTAAAATTGTTGCTTTAGGGTCAAATATGAGCACATGTGTATTTCCTGTGCTATGGGGTGTAAAATATTTCCATTTAGCAACAACGATCTTCCTCTATTTAACAGATAAGGAATCCCTTGCGAAGAGACTATCGCTCGAGGAAGTTGAAACTAATAAACAAACGTTTTAGATCAACGTCTCGCCCATTCGATAAGATCGAAAAAGAAATCCTGTCCGTTTTGCATAATTTTGCATTTCTTTTGCACAACCCGCCAAAGAAGCGTCCATCACCTGTCCACACTACTCTCCGAAATCGATCTCAAATTCGATCTTGAACATCGCCGACGTTTGTGAATTATTGTACTTCTTGTAGTCCCGTTCGGTAGTCAATAGATTTTTTATTTGGTTAAAAAACGTGCCGCAAAACGGTCACCTATAATCGCCTGTTTTGTTCTTTTTCTTTGGCGATAAATAACGTGCAAAATAGCGAAGATTCAAAGTGGATAGGAATCGTGCGGCGACATGAGGACTCGTGCCATTTGCACAATAACGATGACGGTTTGCAGTGTGTAAAAGTAAATGTAAAAAAATGGCATGTAAAGAAAAAAGCTTGTGTCTATTCAATTTTTTTTAAGGGTCCAATATTTAAATTCATATTTTAAAATGCAAAAAAATGGGAATCGTTTGACTGACTGAATTTTGGCTGATGGTTACCCATTGGAAAAGGGCCTTCTATGCGTTTTTTTTTACCTTCTAAGCTTATTATTTTGAAAACGTAACAGATGCAATATATGCAAGATAATAATAACACGTGGACAACAATGTATAATAATAAATTTGGTTAAAAAAAATAGCTTTCCCTTCCTTTTCGTAAAGGTCCAAACTTTTTGTATAATATAATCAACATTATTATGTTACTTTTTCAAAAAAATAGCAAAAAGGAAGAAGAGGGATTCGTGGACAATGGATGTTTTTGCGAAATTGTTTCTTACATTTTATGCAATTTAAATCGGTTTCATCTTCTCCATATATGCATGGGCGAAAGGAATTTTACGTTTGATTGCACAATAATGCGGGAGGTACCTTAAACATAATAACTTCTTACCTTGGATTAGATTTAAACTCTATCAAAACAAGTTTTTTTTGGGTGCAGAATAGAACCTATTTTTCTTTTTCGTACAGAGGAAAAGAGGAAGCAAACCTCGTTCACAAAAGTGTTGTCGAGATTAATGATCCTCTCGTCTTTGATTAGTCATAAAAACCATCCACCAGCACCCCGATTATTGTACGTGCGGGGCTGGACTTAAACTCTTAATGATGCTTCTTCGGCTATGATAACGCGTATAAATTGCCAACTTTATTGATAAAATCGCCATATTATAATGGTTATCGCAAAACGAAAAGTAAAATAAAAATGGTTCCTTGCCACCCTTCACATAAAATTTATCGGTTTTCCTCCTGCTCGAGCGTGCGGGTTGGTTCATTTATTTAATTTTTTTTCCATTTTTGTAGTCGTGTTTTATTATTATTTGGGCTTTTTGCACCAGGGACTTTGTGCAATTTTTTCTCCGCAGAAAACGTCAGTGCATCGACCGGCAGTGTACGGTTTCCGACATTTACTTTGGTAACGTAATGCTGTTATAGCGGATGGAATGTATGGGGTTCGGAGAGAGAAAAGAAGAAAGAAAAAAATGATAGGGAGTGGTCAAATGTCCATTGGTTTAGGCCCTAAACTTTAGGGGTAAACGGTTGAATCATTCACGTACGTAGACTGATGCCGTTGCCGATGCCTTTGTCGCTGTTGGCGAATTTTGCACGGTGTTACTCATTCTTTCGGGGCGAATTCCGTTTAATTCCTGGAGCCCTAGAAGAAAACTCTATCTTATCGAAAGAGTAATTGACCTTTTGTGATGGTTTCTTCAATGATTATGACGATAATAATAACGGCATATGTCTGATTTACTGCGACTGCTTGTTTCTAAAAGAAAAAAAAAAAGAGCGTAATAAAAGCGAATCTCTCATTGATAGATATTAGATTACAAAGTTTGAGGAAATTGTTATGATCCCATTCATCTCGAACAGAAGAAGAATGGCGAAAGAGGAAGAAATTCGCGTACCCGCAAATCAAGTTGGAGCCTACCCATTTTTTTCCTTCCATTTCGAACAGCTGTACGGGGGCGAGATTTGGCGAATTTTATATCCGAAAAGGAAGCGAACCGCACGCAAAAATCTATAATAAATGGGTACTTGTTTTATTAGTTGGAAGTATTTTGCGAGGAAATGGGATAATAATGGCAAAAACAAATGTCGGGAGACAATGCGTTTAAAAGATTATCATGAGAATGATATTATTTCTTGCTAATGCATACAAATTAGCGGTCGCCCTTAAAAATTATAGGGTTCGATGTTTATACTTTTCTTTTCGGTTGTCCCTGAAAATGAGATGATGACGATGATAATAATAAAGAGCCTTTTATTTAACTTTATTTACCTCTAAAATTACGTTAAATTCCGTTCCAGAGCTTAAATAGGAATCGACTTTGTAGAGTTCGGTTAAATTTCTCTCCCTCTCGCTCGTTCTCATTGTTTCTGGGTGGCACGTATCCGATCCACCCAGTTCCGGTGGACGAAAAAAAATTATTGGTTTTATTTTACCTTTCTTCCTTCATTGCCAACATTAAAAAATAAACACGCATTAAGTTTATTATTACCATCATCGTCATCAACATCATCACCATCGACGCGATCTTTGTTCATCGTCGATAAATAGCCGAGCTTCCTTTTCTTCTTCTTGCCATTACATTATGAGCGTTTCGCATTTTATTTTCGGGGTTAATAACGATGATGAAGAGCAAACGAAGAGCCGTACCTTCCGTCGCTTTTATAATAAATTTCATTTTAAAAAGATGTTATTGGACGAAGAAGAAGAAGAAGGTATCCGATTTCTTAGAATTCGATTAGAAACCAACACGCTTCTAATTTTTTTCTTTTCGTTTTCGCCGTCGATTCTTCTTTATAAATGGCTATCGATTAGGAAGACGAAAACCGATCTCCAGCTGTCTTTAATCTAATTTACGGCCATTCGTTTATGCAAATTTTTGCACATTATTTTATTATAAACACATTCTACTCGTATTGGAAATTGGTTATTTACCAACTCCGAAATTGATCACTCTTAAATCGATATTTCTATAATAGAAATTTCTGCAAAGCACTTTTATAAGCAAATTAATAAAACTTATGCTACGATTTTGAAACTTTGGCAAAATGCACAGGGTTTGGTAAAAAAGTTTCAGAGCCCTTGCAATTGTCAAATGTCAATGAATGGCTTTCGATCGAAAAGAAGCAATATATTTGATTGATTGGAAACCACATTGATTGACTAAATTTATCAAAGTTGCATTTTTTGCAAATTAATTCCCTGTAAAACATGCGACATATTCAAAAACAGTTTCCAAGACATTTTTAGTGGCAACTATGAGTATCTAATATACAAAAATGCATTGAAGGATGATTTTTATTCACGATAAGTCATAATCCCATTCCAAGACATCAGCTATTGAAGTCTATGGACACTTCACTCACACTTTGTCACAAATTGTTCGCAAATCGAGTCCTTCACTGTCGATGGATCTTATGGTTTGAAATCATAGATCATTCCGAGTTTGAAGGTTATTTTTCTTTCAGTAATGGATTTCTAACAGAATAAAATTTAAACAACGGTAACCGTATTTGCATCTTAGTTTTTGCTTGAAGTGGATTTGGTTTGGTCATATCAAAATTTGGACTCTGTTAAAATTGGGCACATTGGCGAAACTCTATCATTTCTAAGCCTTTTTTGGTATCCATTTGTCATCCAGGCAGTAACATATCTTAACTTCTTTTTATGCAATATTAATTAATTTACAAATTAAGGATTGCAACATTTTTAAATTAACCACTCTGATCGTTTTACGTAGACTAAAAGATTTTTTCAAAGTTTTAAAGTTGCACATTGCTTAGAGCAGATTTAAGATAACTTGATCTCACAATTTGCAATAATTTAAAGGATTATGTGGAAAATCTGTTTTCCTTTTCGATTGGATATTAGTTATTTGCATTGTACCATTTTCCTATTTTATAAGATCAATTATTTGAAAGAGGAATGCGGGAATTCATATTTCTTTGGGTCCCTTTGTGTTGGAATCAATAGAAAAACATAACACAATTCTTGATCAATCCTCAATTATGTAGGTATATTGTAAAAAATCGAACGTAATTGGATATAAAAATTCTAATAAAATATTGGAGAATTAAAGATAATCTTCAACGTATTATTCACCCCTATGTGGCATTTAATAGACTTCATTAGATCCAATTAAGGGTATTAAAATTAAAGTCGACGCAAAACTAAAAAAAGAAAAAAGAAAAACGTTTTTTTCCTCTTTCTTTAGCAGCTACAATAATTTTATGGTATTTTCACCCTTTAGCTGTTTCTTCTTTTCATTCTTTCTCTGGGTGGTTTTCTCTGCATGGCATTTCGAAAAATATATATTAGACACCTGTCCTTTACACATATATTATCCTAGAATGCGCGGAAGGGTGAAATTAACCCTTAACTAGCTTATTACGCCACCTGCTTGAAAAAGAAGGAAAAAACCGTTCGGGGTACGAAATTTAGTGCATACCTAGTGACAAATACAAGAATAAAAAGGTAACAAAAAAACGCAGGATAAACAGGAACTAACGGCATTCGTATACCACCAACTTCAAGAAGTTTGCTCGGTTTTTTGGCTGCAATGAGGTTCTTCTCTCCACTTGTTTGTTTATATATTAACTTTCCCTTTTTTTCCTGATGGGTGTAAATGCACGGTTTACTTTCGTAAGGGTTGTCGCGTGTCCTATTGCCATTATTATGTTATTTGAATATTATCATTCGATATAAAGGAAAAAAATGGGTTTCCTTCTTCATCCTTTAGACTCTATTTTTTTTTTTGGCTGTACCTTTATTTCTATTCCCTACTGATTAACTAAATGATTTATTGCCTTTTGGCCCAGCATTAGTCCTTTCCCTCATTATAATCAATTTCCCTTTTTAACTGATCAAAATGTAAGAGCGAGAGAGAGAGAGAGAACAGGAGGTCTAAATAATCAGAAATTAGAAAGCACCGGAATTGGAATCGTGCACGAAAAATGAAAAATCGCCTAATTAATTATTATTTGAATGTCGTGGGACCCATAAAATATTCCAATTGCCATTAATAGGCATTAAGTCCAGTATCTAGTCGATCTTTAATAAGAATTCTTCAATAATACGAAATTTAAGCATGGTTGCGAATTTTCGCAAATAAGGATCAATTGATTAGAAAAGCAAGCAATGTAAAAAGGAAGCTATAAATTTACGCGTCCATGTCCTTAATTCCAACTTATTGCTGCCTTTTATTATTATTTATTCGAAATTTATGTGGGATTAGTACAAAAAAAGGCAATTTTTCTAATAAGAACCACCTGTACGTGGTCCGTATTAGTTACAATACAAACCGTATAGAAAAAAAAAGGGTAAAAATGTGTGATAACAATAAAGCAAAAAAGTACCTGCGTCGACTATTAAATACCTATCCCGAAAAAAAGAGAGGCTTCCTTTCGTACAAACCAACAAATAAAATGCAGATAAAGAGTTATGCCAAGCGCCACAAAATATAAAAAAAAAGGAGTAATGTGTGGTAATACTAAAAAAAAAAAGAAAAGGAGACCTGGTAATGTATCTTTATTGTTGAAGTTTAACTACCTGAAACCGAAAATTGGAGAAGAAAAGGGTTGTTTACCATTGTTACCATTATATCCCTTTCGTAGATTAACAACAACAACATCAGCAATAATAATCACCCCATCGAAAGAGAAAAGGGTTTGCAACATAACAAATTGGAAAATAAATATGACGGATGCCTTTCGAATATGTACCTTTCGAAACCCATTAAAATCATTATCATCATCCGACCCACGTCATCAACAATTGTTTGGAGAAAATTAATTTTCCCCTCGAAAAAAAAACCGTTTTTGAAATTTTCCGAGAGCCTCTCCTCCCCGGCTTTCATTTTCAATTAACACTTGCAGGTACACAAGCACTTTAACTTGAGAATTAATTGTTCAATTAAAAATAAGCGAAATGCAGAGTGAACGAAAGCGAAAGGGCTCCTTCTTTGGAATAAATTGAATACAAGACTCGTAGATTGAAGTGGAAAGAAAGGAACTGAAAGGAAAAAGGCGAAAAGAAAAAACGTTTTTTCTTCTTTCTTCGACGTATAAACGCGTGGCCAGGTAGAAGAAAAAAAAACGGAATTGGTAAAAAACTAATCGTAAGGGTTACTACTACACACCCCTATCAAGATGTGTTTCTCTCGTTCCTTTTATGTTGTTTTTTACGTTTTTTTATTAAGTTATTAGAGGTTAACCGCTTATTAGAGAGATGTTTTATAATGGGCACGCGACCAGGTAAAAAAGGGGTAACTTTCGCTTTTTTTTCTTGTTGGTAACTTCTTCTACTAGGTTTTTGTTGCTGTTGTCGGTAGGTAACCAACTGCATTTAGTCAGACTAAATTATCCGGAAGCCACGCGTTTCACGTTCTCTTTTTTACGATCGTTTTTCTTCTCGTTTCTGGATTTACCTTTGGGCATAGTTTTTAACCCTTACGAAGAGGCCGGAGGGAACGAGAATTGAATAGATCTTGACGCGTTTAAATGCATTTAATTTCTGGTGAATGAATTCAAAGGTGTTTAAGAAATCGTGGCGAACGAAAGGGAATTAATTACAATTAACTACCGCAAAAGCGCTTCATCTTTCTTCTTCGCCTCGCATAACAATAGCACATACTGGATGATCATTAATCTTGTTTCATCTTGGCAGCGCTCTTATAAAAAAAAATAAAATAAAAGGAAAACACCTAAAATTATTACCGATCGACCGTCGATTATGGCGATTCGTGGCGTTATGCGGCTATAATAATAAATGTGAGAATTGGCGGTATTTTTGCTATGTTTTTTTTTTCGCGAAAACGTGATAATTATTTTTCGTCTTCCCCGATCGTTATTGAATTTCTCTAATCCTCCATCCCGACTTCTTGCGTTGAATGTTAATCTCTTTCGCATTCGACGTCAGTTGCATGCTTCTCTTGCCGTTCACAGAATTTGGCAAAATTGCATTTAATCAAACAATGGAGTCTGTGTGCGATTATTGATTGCTATTGCATGACCCTTACGATCGAAATTTTTCTCCCATTGGCCAGTACGTTTTGTGCGTAAATGTGTGTGTGTGTGGGTTTTGCGAAAAATGAAGGGGAAACATGCAGTTTTTACCCCTTGGTAGTGTCCAAAGGGACTGACCCTTCTACTACCATCATAATAATATCCCAGATACTTTCACTTATTTTTCCAATACGTCTACTCGAATGTATTCTACCATTGCCGACTCATTCTAATGGTCGATGGGCATAACAATGGGGATATTTTATACTTTTTTTTTGGTGGCGTTTCTTTCTTTTCATCTCGCTCCTTTTTGGTCGTTACGATAATTGTGCAACAACAGAAAAAAGAGAGAATTTTCGCAATAAATTGCATCGAATGCGAATTATAAAACAACATGGTGGAAATCGAACGATGTGGGGTGTTTTATGCGGAGGGCGGTGGAGGTTTGTATAATTTTGGAATATTTTATCCATTTCAATGGACCCGCAACGGCAAAAGAAAGTGAAATTATTTACAGACAAAGGAACAGAACATATGCACAATATTGCAAAAAAAAGACGTTCCACTTGATTTTTTTCGTTTAATTAGCACCATCGATGTCCATTGTTGTAATGTGAGAAATATAATTTTGTTGCTGCGAAATGAAAGCAATGCGTAACTAATTGTGGAAAAGAAAATTAACGAAAATAATTAATAGTCCTATTGGGTATCGATTGGTTTTACGATTGAGAAGAATCATCTTTTAACACAAAACCGTAAAAGGTAAAGCCCAACATCTGACGGTTGCTGGAGGTCACTTTTTGCGGTTTCGGACGAAACGAAAACGAAAGTATTGTGTTCAGGTCATTATTTTCCCATTTCCTTTTGTCCGATCATTTCCAAAATCGAAATTGGAAAACTTGCGAAACTTTTTAAAAAATACATGAAGATGGATTTTAAGATTTACAAAGGAAAGGGAAATAAAGAGAAACGTAAAATTAACAAATCTAAAGAGATCTTTCTTCTTCGACGTATCTTTCTTTTTGCTTTCCTCCTTTGATAGGCGAGCGAAATAAAGGCAAAAACGATATTAATTAAAAATACTTATAATGTTTCAAACAAATTTAATTACAAAGTTCTCCTTTCATCCACGATCTTTTCCTTTTTTTTACCTCTTATCATTCATTACGTCCTTTCTTTTGCTCGCCTCTTTCTTCTTTAACGTTCTTCCTTCTCCATACTTCTTTTGCTTCTCTCGTTTCTTCATCGTCAAATGGTTATTCGCTTTTATATTGGCGATGTTACCTTAAACGTTTCAAAAAAAAGAAACAGAAAAAATGTTTGAAAGTAAATGAAAAGAATAGAACGAGGCAAAGTAGAAAGAATGAAACGTTATTATCTGTGTCGCAATTTCGTATAACTAAAAGAATGTAAATTAGCTCTTAGAAGATTGGACGTTTCATTATCGCAACTTGCGCCCATCATCGTCATTGTGCGAGCGAAGCGAAACGATTGAAAACGCCGATAAGAGCGTGCAAAAAGAAAATGGTTAAATAAATATGATGAAAGAAGAATGCCGAGGAGCGAGGAGAGAACGAAAATTGTCCGTAGAAATTAAATTCGAGTACAACGAACGAGGAAATTGATTTAATCAACAGCATAAAATCGTTTTCGCATTCGTTCGATCGCCGCCTATGCGAAAGCAACGAGTGGCGAAATGGAGGAGAAAAAAAAACACTTAAAATTAGAGCTTCTTCCTCCACTACCCGTTAAAGATTTTAACATTCTAATTCGATTTAAAATCTTATAAATTTAAAAGTACCCATGTTAAGAGTTACTTAAGGTGCGCGCTCTTCGGTCGACGCAAATTGACGGGGAAGAATGTCTTTGTTACATAGAAGATTGTTGCCGCTAGTCGCTGCCGTTTTGCGCGAGGAGAAAGGGGCCGGAGGGCGAGAGAAAAATAGAAGAAAATGCGAAATGCGAAAGTTGAGGGATTTCTTAAATAATTTATCATCTCTTTTCGGTCTTACAATACAAGCACCTTCCATTACCGCCGCCGCCGCATCATCGCTCTCGCGCTTCACTTCATCCCTCTTCGATATATAAATAACAATTTTAACTTATTAAAAATTTAAATCCATCATTAAAAAAGCCTCCCGCTCGCACTTCCTCGCTCTATGACCGATTGGCAGTGGCCATGTTTCGTTAGAACATCACATATCCTCGCGGTGCGGCAATTAATTTATTCAAGACACGCCTTTGGAAACGGTCACGTTATTATTGGCGCCCGCGAACCCTTTTTCCACCGCTTCACCTCACACACGACCGGTCTGATGCGACGCGAAGGCGAACCCTTTCGCTTTCATTTCGCCGAACGAAAGCGAAAGGTCCACGGGGAACCCTTTCGCACCGACACGTTCTACCTGCTTTTCCATTGGTCCATCGCGAACCCTTTTCCGCTTTATTTTCCTCTTACCCTCAGACTGCGGACTATTACTGTTGTGTACGTGCACTGCAACATTTTGCAACCCTTTCGTTTCGTCATTGGTTCGTTGAACCCTTTCTTATTTATTTTCGCTACAGCGATGTTGTACATAAGTCGAAACCCCTTTTTATTTGGATTGCCTTTTGCGAAGGGAAACTACTTTGTGCAATATTGTTGTTGGATTCGATTTCGGTGTGCGTGGGAATCGACGTTGTTGTTATTTTGTTGCAGTTTCGCTGAACGGCAGGTTGTTTTTCTTGTAAATTTATATGGTGAATCTGCAATCGATGAATATCATGGGAACGTTTTGCAACATGATTTTGTTGCTCGCACTCACGGTCACAATGAACACGTGATTGCCGAACGCTGCGATGGATTTCGGTTCGGTAGAAAAGTCGAAAGCCTTTCATTGCATAAGAATGATGTGACGATTTTCGCCACTTATCGAAACGGCTTTATTAAATCTTGCCGTCAATTTTTTTTTACGATTTTCCAAATCTCATCACACGTGGATATTATCGGTACAAGAATCGACACCTGAATCATTGTCCGTTTTCTTCTTTTTTTAATGATTCCGGATTAAATAAAGGTGCAATTGGAGAATACGAGATTATCCTCGAACGCGCTCATTATGTTAAGCACGTACTCGCATTTTCCGGTCGCGCTTTCAAAGATCGCCGAACAACAGATTCAATAATAGCGCCGATAATAAATAGAACATGTAGACAATTATTGCCAAACCATTTGCCAATCCATTTGCCAACGGAGGAATAAACGTAAAAAGTCATCCTTTAAAGCCACTAACGTGTCCGTGGATGTTAAGCTCTTCACTAAAACCGTATTGAGATGTTCCTTTTGGAAACGTCCGATAAGAAATCGAACTACAACTCGGGACAATGTGCCAAAAGCGAAAGAAGCCTTCTGCCTCCTTCACTTATTCTTTATCGTCGAACATCATCTGCAGAGATTGGTAAAAGAAAGAGGCCTTCTTCTCGACCAATTCGAACGCAATATTAGATAATAGGACAACTCACCTTGTAGGCGGTGTACACTTACTTTAACTTACCTGTATATTTCAGCGAATTTGAATCCGGGAAGAACAAGAATACGAACGATTCAATGGGCCAGTTTTCTTAGCATCGATCGAATTACAAATATTAAAAAAAAAAATGCATAAAAATTGGTGCGTTTTTGCTCGAAATTGAAACGTACAAGGCGAACCATTTGAATTTCTCATTGTTATTCGTAGAGTATTTGTATAAAAGAAGGAAGAAAAAATGCGCATTGCACAGGACCAACCGCAAAAATTCGATCCAAAGTTGTTGGGATGCTGAATGGACTCGAGGCGATACTCGAAACGTCTTCGTGTCGGATTACGCGCGATCCATTCATGAAAACGCTTCCGCGATTCCCATTTGTTCGACCATCGTCTTCTTCGGGATACTTTGCCGAGGATCTAATATTTATAACATGCGGAAGTGCAAACTTCTTTTTGGCTTCGCAGATAAACACCGAGCGATCATTAAAAGTTTAAGGAAGAACGTGGCGCGAAGAGGAGGAGGATTTTCTTCGGAGGTCAACGTACTTTAAATCAATAGGTGTTAAAAAACGTTAGGAAACGAGGGCCGAAGTATAATTAAAAATCGGCATCTCTGTGAGGCTTTCCGCCACAATAAGCAAATTTCACGGGCGCAACATCCGTTTCTTCTTCATCAGCATCCGATCGTCCTTCTTTGGCCTGTTCGTTCTATTCAACTCCAACGCATACGTTTCCCAATACGGATCTTTATACTACAAAGAATGATTTTTTTTTCTCTTTCTCAATCTCATCCCTTATTACTATTCTTACATATAGAAAGTGAAAAATGATTCCAAGGATATTCGTGGAAAAGGAAATTATTATTAACATTACGAAACCACCATTAAAATTCGGTGGGCCGCTTTGTTATTGAAAAGAAACAATTAAATCCGCTTTTTTTGGCAATTCCGAACCGTCCGCAAGTTGATCGACCTCTCGGCAACCCTCGGCGAGAAAAAACTTCAGGTAAGCGATTAGAAGGTGCATCACTTTTTTGCCGTTGTTGTGGAAGGATCTAATAAAAAAAATTGTAGCAACTTCTGGTTCGCCAGCTCCTTCCTGGAACTTTATAGTTCATTGTACTTTTCTCCTGCCCGCAAACTCTTGCGTGGAACGCGATCGAAAGAGGAAGTCCGAATTAATTAAGTTAATGGATTTTGTTTGGGCCTAAATAATGACCGGCGTTGTTGCTGCTGCTGATGATGATGATGGGAGTTTTTTTCTTGCTCCTTCATTGCCGTTTTGGAGGCGTTAAATTAATTCTTTTGCGATCGAAACGTGGGATCGACGTCGTGCGGGGGCGAGAAGAAACGTAAGATTTTCTCGCATGGACGGTTCGCAATTCTTTGCGCAATTATCGATCGATACCTGTACGAACGAATAATTCGGTTAGAACGAATTTAAAATTGCGCGCAAAAGGAAACTGTTTTCACAATTCCTATTCTCCTTTCTTCGGCAATTCAAGAGATCTCCCCTGGCCATTGTAACAGATTAAAGGAAAGTATTGAGGAAGGGAATCGAATGCATAGAACTCGTATTATCCATACGTACATATGTACATATATTTATTATGTTCTCTTCTCCTTTCTCTTTCTTCTCTTGGGTAGCTTGGCAGAGGAGAAGGATGATGCCAAAATAATGATGATTATAATGGATGGACCTTTTACTTTAAGGCAAGAAAAATATAATTTCGTGCAATTCAGGTACCAGTAATAGAATATTTTCTATTTTTAACCAAACATTTCTGACCAGGTAAATATCGTTCTTTCGGGACGTCTTTTGCCAATCTGTTTCACTCCGATCCCGTAGAGAAAGGCTATTTCTGCATTCTTCTTGCTTTTTCCCCAACACACACACACACGTTTACGTAGTAGGAATGGCTGAGTGGAACCTGCTTTAGACGGTTACCTAACCTCCACACACACGCACACACACAGAGACACAAAGAGCGTATATTCAAAGAAGGGCCCCAGATTTATGTAAGATTTTTCCTTTTCCCCCCGTACGAAAATAATAATACTTTCGATCCTTTAAACGTGGGAACGCAAATATGCACGAGAAATGGGTTGTCTAAGGTGGACAGAGGTCCGAAAGGAAGGAGAGAAAAAGAAGCTTTGCTGTTTAATATTGATTGAATACGATGAATTTGCAAAACGTGGGAAGAAAACAAACACAAATATCGGGAGAGATTTTTGCGTAAATGCGATTTTTACTCTCTCTGTTCCTTTCTATTATTATTCGCAACACATGCGGATACGAATCGAATCGAAATAAATCCGCAGCTTTTATTTTTATACGCTCGCCGAAACATTTTGGCGGTATTAAAATTAGCAAATCGAAAATGAAGCGGCCGAAAAGGAATCGGCAAATCAGAATCAATCGCAAAGAAGCGAGTCTGCGGAAAGGGGTGATCTCTTATATAAGACTGCAACGAAAATTCAACCCCCATAAATTCGCCCTCGCACGTACGTTTCGTCTCGTCGTTTTCCATCCCTCCCCGCGCGTTAAAACAATGTGCACCGACGAGTTTTTCGCCAGAAAACTTCCAAATTTCATCTCCGTTCTTTTTCCCCTCCGGGTTGGCGGAGGCGCGATGCTACAATCGAAACTCGTCCTTATTCAACGTTAACAATAAAGCGAGTTCTTCGTATGATGAAGACGTACTAATAGCGAGAGAGGAAAAAAAAAGTGGAACCCTATCCCCAGAAATGCGGAAATTTTACTCATTCGTAGGGTTGAAATGATGGGTTTTGCTGTATTTCGTTGCAGAAAGGAAAAGGAAGAATTAGAGTGAAAGAAAAGATAGGGGTTCGGAGCCGAAGGTTGTCAAAAGGAAGAGGGTGGCGTAAACGAGAGAGAGAGAGGATTTTTCCCCAAAAATTTTTAGCAAAAATGAGGGTTGTACCCGGAAAAGGGAAGTAATATTGTACAGTCTGACCTAATGTTATGTCATCTCGGACATTTGGTCTTCCCAACGTTGGACACTGCCACTGGGAAATTTTCTATTTAAGAAGTTTTGGATTACCTTCTAATAATATGTTTAGACAATCGACCGACAATTTTATTTTTTTTGCATGAGAAACGGATTGAATTACAAACCAAACGTAACGAATAGGAGAGAACGCAAAAATAAATTGATTGAGACATTAAAATAATGTTTTCGCATAGACGAATGCGAGAGAAAAGAAAATTTCGCCACACTAGCAATTCTTCCTACGGTCACGGCAAAATCAGAAATTCATCTCTGCGAGCCAAGGAATTGATTTTAAATAGTATCCCATCGACGATTGTTGACGTGTTACGGCATAAAAATTCAAGTGGTCGAGCAAGAGGAAATCGGAGAAAAGATCGAAGAATCATCGACATATGCGAGCCCTTGAAACCCATAAAATCCAACGAAAAAGTCGAAATAAATTAGGCATAAAATATATATATATCTTTGCGAAAAAGTGAGAGTGAACGAAGAAAAGAGCAAATGCAGAAGTGGAATGTTTTGCTGCGTAGGTGCTTTTATTGTTGTCGGGAATACGTTGTTGTTCCTGTGTACAAGAGGTGGTCCTATCAAATGCAAGGGACCAAAGACGAAGGACGATGATGAGGAAAAAAATAAAAAAGGTAGAAGAACGGAAAGAAAGTTTTGGCGAAGGAAAAAATTCCTTTTTTTCTTCTTCTTTTTGTTAGGACGAATGTGTAGTAAAGTGTCCTTTATATAAATGATGTCCCATCAATTTATCATTCACCACGAGTGGCTGCCTAGCATATTGAACGAATTGCGAATCATCTTAAAGCAAATAAAAGGAAATAATATTATGAGAACGGTTCGCAACGATCGACTTCCGCGACCTCTTTCATTTCGGCGATAATAGTTTTCGATTAATTGAATTCGCAAGTTGAAAATCGCAAACAAACTAGAATCATTTGCTTCTAAATGTTAGTCTTAGAGGGATGCAATCTAAAAAAAAAAAGTTTTTAATCGAGATTGTGGGGTGAGCCGTTGAATACTTTCCCGCATATAAGAGAAAAAGTATCTTTTGCTCTAATAAAAGGTAAGATTTTCGAAAGTGGACAAAGGTAACCGGACACAAAGAAGAAGAAATTTTGGTATAAAAACAACGTTGACCGTTTTCTTTTTCTTTTGCCTCCCTTTCCTTCCTTTTGCCAGTCCTTGTTGTTGTTGTTCCCGATCACTCCCCGGTTTTTTTTGCTTCAATTTTTGAATAAAATAATAATCTGTGATCTTTCCGTAACAGATTCTTTACGAACTATTTTATTTTCCTTCTCTACCTTTGGTCTTTGGGGTCTAACAGTTTCCTTTTTCTTCTGGGGCGATCGGCGTCCCGTTTTCAATTTTATATGTGTGGGTTAAGGATTGGATTTTTTTCGTAAACGGTCAAAGGGACAAACAGGGATTTGCAGATTTTGTTTTTCGGTGTCTGTGCTATTATTATCCTTTCGAAGACTATTATTGCAAATTGCTTGTTGAAAGATGCACGTTTGTCCTAAATTTCATTGAATAAAAAGAACCGGAATTTCTTTGGGCGAAATTAATAAAATCCATTCAAGTTGCGATTGGCTTCCTGTCCAGGAACTTGGTGGAAATTTGTTTTTGCGTTTGGTCCATCGAGAGGACCCATAAAACGATTTCCTTTATTTTCGTTTTCTTCAGCATAAAAGAACGTGTTTTTTTGCGACGAAAAGAAGAGGAAGAACGTTAATCTCGAAGGGTGCATGTTGTTGTGTACTGGACGTTTCTTATTTTTATATATAAACAAGTTAATCGGATATTGAATCGAATATGTATACATTTATGAAATAGGTAGGTTATCAAAATAGGTAAAAAAAAATAAAGAAGTTTAAGGGAGAAAACGTATGCCGAGGAACAACAATAATGTAACTGTCAGCGACCAGTGGCCGTCTGTCAGAAAATTTCAATCATATTTCTATGGAGGAGAAATAAAATTCTATTCTATTCCCTCGATTTTTAAATATCAATTGTTGGCAAAGAAAAAAAAAAAACGTCGAACGACAAAAAATTTGCACCTTTTTTTCGCACGTGTTTATTTTTTTTTTGCAAAAGGTAACGAATTTTACTGTTCACCAATCCTTTACTTTCTCACTTCCAAAAATTTCCGCAATACAAAGATGGACGAAGAATTACAAGAAGGAATTTTTAAGAAGCTTTGAACGTTTTTAATTTCAAAAAAGAGAAAACGACTAAAAATAGGGAAAAAATGAAATAAATCATAATGAAAAAGAAAACTCGAATGTCCCACCCCATAATACTCGAGCATCATTTCGGTAACTCACTCCCCATTGTCGAAATGGTGAACAATGTATAATAAAAGTTGATAAAAAGAAATTATATAGCTCGACAATGAACGTACTAAATACAGTAGGAGAGAGAATGGAAAAAATGTATGAAATAAATAATAAAAAAATGAAAAAAAAAAATGGAAAGAAAGACTAGGAGGAATCGTAAATGTATGGCCCACCGCCAACCTTCGACGCATCGTTATTTATGATTCAATTCCGGGCAGGTCCTCTTCTCTATCGTTCTTTCATTATCATCGTTCATCTATCTCTTCCACAACGATTTGTCCACAATTCTATAGTTGCGGTTCCGTATGGAAGGGTAAAAGAATTGATTTTTTTTCCGGGGGAACAACTTTTTTCTGGTTCTCATTAACCGTCACCCCACAATCGACGCCGAAAAAAAAAAAGAAGTAAACCACGGAAAGAAGGAAACAAATTAATTTTTTTCTCTGTCGAAAATATCTAAATCGGTTTTTCTATTTTTAAATCCCCTTAAAACAAAATACAAAATAGAATGTAACTACCATCACGTTAATTGTAGTTTTTAACAATTTGCATTGCGTTCGCTTTCGACTGAATGCAAAAGACAAACGGCGAGAGCTTAATGCGTGCGATTTCGAAAGGATTTTTAAACTTTCTTATGGGAACCCGAATCAAGTTCATTTGCTTAGGGCACGGTACCATAATAAACTGTATTTGCTTGATTGCTTTATTTATTTTTTTCTAATTTAACACCTAACGTGAGCAAATACAATAAAGACTATCGAGCGTAAGAATAATAATAGCCGAAGCATTGACGATGATGATGATGAGGTTGATTATGATGGGATGTAGCGATAAAACAGGTCAAAAATAAATAAGTGTGTGCAGTGTAAATCTGATAAGGCACAAATCGAAAACAAATTATAAGAGAGTTTGTATATTTTCTTCGCTTCTTTTCGCCATCGTTCTACACACACACACAGTGTTTTAAGCCAAACGGGCAGAAGGAAATGGAAATAAAGTGAGAGAAGAAATGAATCAGTCACGTAATGTACGTATTAGAAAAGTTATAATTCCTTTTGATTCAATTAAGATTAAGGAATAAGGATAATAAAAATGTTTTTATTTATTTATATTCGTTAGTTTGTTTAGTATTAGGTTCGAAGCAAATAAAAAATAAACATCGCCTGGATGTTAAGCGTCAACTTTGAAATCGAATAGTTCGACTCAAAATGAACTTTTCCCATTCGCAATCGAAAACCGTTTGTTTTGCGCAATTTCTTGTTTAGGTAGCAAAACTTAGAATTTTATAGAGGAACATCTGATGAATGCCTTTTTGCATTGTCAGATTTGAGCAAACATTTTTTTCGTAAACAGTTGTCAGCTGTGAAATGGCTGCTGATTGTCGATCCAAAAATTAGAGCAATTTTTAGCGTAATTCTTTGTCACCTCTAGAACTAAACATAAGTCCGATAGTTGCCATCGTTCCGTTGAGGAACTCCGAGCAAAATCTGTAAGGTTTCCGGTGTAGTTCTTTTAAATTGCAGCAAACTCGTTTCCCATTTATTCGCAAAATTATAACATATAAAATCGACAAAAGAGCTACGCCAATATTGCTTTGGAGCAATTTCCAGTTTGGATGCTACTGATTAGCTTTTGCACCATTTCGCACCCATTGCGATTTGCGTAGTTGAACGTCCAATTTGGGTTTCTTCAAGGGTTACTTTATACGATTTTCAGCAGATCTCTTGCAATTATTTATTTGAAATTATCGCTATAAATCACAAAAAAGTTATTGCGTTTCCCCTTCACTTTGATGGCAGTTCGACCTATCTTAGCGTTTTCTAGACAAAATTAAGGGAATCACGCGAAAGTTAAGATAAATGTGCATAATTAAAATGGATATTTACATTATTCCAAAGTGACTTTTGTTTAAAAATCGTTCAACATTTGCGTGTGAAAGAACTCGAGGGAAATTATTAATGGCAACGTTTTGAATTGAAATTAGTTGCACTTGTCGCATTTGTTTCGAATGTTGCGATATCATTGTTCGAAATGATTGATATTGTAGCTGGGTTGAATCGAAACTGAAAAGATGCGAAACAATAATAATTTTTATCGTTTCCTTTAAGGAAACGAGCGCAAGTTAACACTGCCAACCGTTATGGACTTCCTTCTGATAAGATATTTTTTGTATATTAGGAGAGACGAATCAACAAAACAGAAAACGAACCACCAACAATAATAGTAATAATAAACCAAACAAACCAAAAAGAAAAACGAAACGTTATCGTCGAAAGAGGGAAAAATTGTCCTTTTACATCCGACGTCTGTCGAAAACAAGCACGTCTCTCGTCCGTTGGCACAACCGTAAGTATCGTTTAAATGAAGAAAATGGAAATTTGAATGATTTCGTACCCGAAAAATCGCTTAACATCACCTAATTGATATTAAATGTAGATTAAAATCGTGCGTAATCGCATGGTAATTTCGTTTCCTCGGCCGTTAATTAACCGGTTCAATTAGTAAAATTCATTTATCGTCAGCGCGAAAGGAAACAATCACTTTACGAAAAGAAAAAGAAAGAAATTAGTGGGAAGATAACGATGGAAAATGAGAAGTGTATGGAAGAGGCGATAAGTTTTTACGAAAACATGAAGGTCACATTATTTAATATTTACTTTAAATGTGTTGTTTAATAACATGCTCGCCCCTAACCTATCCCAACCGAACAAATATTAGACGCAGGAATCCGTCCGACCGTCCGCTAGGAAGGAACTGAAGAGAACACTAAAAGCTAGATAAACGATAACGTACGCCTAACTACTATTTTAATTTATTTATCATCATTTTCTACCAGTTCAAATAAGTAATGAAGATAGAGTAAGTATTCGGGCAGTGGACATAATATTATACGAGAGATTGGAGCCAACAAATCTGGTGAATGTAAATAATTTTATCGGACGATCGAGAAATTTATTTGTGTATGGTTAAAAATAGGTTTTTCGTACGTCCTCTCGTACGACTCTATTAACCGGTGGAAGAAGGACTAGAAAAGAGAGACGGACGGTTCGCTTTGAGATAATTGAAAATTTACTTTTCGAACGAAAAAGACGAAAATATAATAATTGTGCCACTCTGGCAGCAGCTAATTATCTCTGTTAAATGAAGAGTAGTACTAGTTGCTTTTTAAGAATTTCAAGGGCAGGAATAATATTTAAACCGCAGAGACAAAAGAAAAGAAAAAAAAAACAGTAAACCTGATATGGAAAGGCTTCGTTGCAATCGTATCCAAAGTCCAGTTAACGATAATTACTTAATGTACTTGAAGACGTTCATTTGGAAAATTACTAACGATGTTACGATCCATTTACCTACTTACCCAGAGAACGTATGCAAATGATTTTGTTTACAATATCGCGCGTCTTATTATTGCGCGAAATCGTTAGAATTTTGATCTCGAATGCAGTTGTAAGTGCGAACTCTTTGAATAAACCGTGTTGCAAATTGTTATCCTACAAATATTAGGTGAAGTCTTAGATAATTTTTGTTGTCAAATGATCTTATTGCCGATTTGGAAGTACTTTTAAAATAACATTCATAAAAATTTTGATATCAATGGTTTATGAAGAGTTGAAAATGTTAAGTCATATAGCAGAAAAAAGCATTTTGCGGGAAATCTTGCTTGCATGTTTAATCTGAAGAAAAATGTTGCTGTTGTTCCTCCGGAGGCAGTATGTTGAACATCATCCAGGCGAACAAACATCCTGATAGTGGTTTCAACCTGTCAAAACCTGTGAGTTTGATGACTATGGCAAAGAGCGCCGAAGAAGAGTTAAAGACGAAGAATTGCAAGAATTATTGGTCGAAAGTGATGCCCAAACACAACCACAATTCGTTAATTCGTCGAATGTGACTCAAGCGGCAATTTGAAACCGTTTACATGAAATGGGTAAGATTCAGAAGGCAAGAAGTTTACGGAAATCAACAAACTGATATCACTGCAAGACAACGTCGACTTCGTGTTGCAACACCGATCAAATTCATTTTAGAAGAGGTTGGTCCTACCCCACCCGCTGTAATCACCAGATATTCCTCCATCGGATTATTATTTTTTCTGATCAATGGCACATGCTCTCCTCTGAGGAATGTCAAAAAATGTCAAAATTATGAGGACATCCAAAATGCACTGATAATTTGATTGCCTCCAAAGAGATAGAATTCTTTGATGAAGGAATCCACACGCTTCAAAAAGTATGTGAAAAGGTTGATACTAATGATGTAAATTGTTTTTAATAAGATTTCTTTGGCAGTTTTCTTAAGTTATCGAGCTTTTAAACCGTAAAAGCCTGCGGAGTAATAGTTATACACCTAATATGTTTGCAAACATTTCATAAGAGGTCGAAGAACAAAACTAAGCAAATATAACGCAATGGGGATGGAATAAAGTGGAGAATGGATAATAATAAAGAGAAAACTATAGACAATTAAATCAAACGTCTCACTCTAAAAATGGAACCGTCTGCTTGTTGCAAGCGTCTATTTTCATTTAGAAAAGAGTAAGCAAAAAAAAATTCTTTTTTGGGTTGAAAATGGCGACATTTAACCACCATACGCATAAAAAACCACCCTCTTTTCGCCCGTCTCTCTCTCGTTCTCTCGCACACGATCTTCGCTATGCATTTTGTGTGTTTTAGCGTAAAACATTTTCCTCGTTTTTGGATATTTGTTGCACCTGGTTTCAGTTTCTCTTTTTTTTGCTTTTTCATTCGCCTCCTCCTCTCTGGATCTCGTTTTTTTTTATCCCAATTTTTTTATAGTCGCGTGTTCCTATTACAACGACTCCCCTTTTAAAGAGGAAGGACGCGTGCTTTTTAACAACTCCGATAGAGGTAGGTAGCACGCGCGCAAAAAAATCCGCATAAAAAACCGAGATGAGTGTGTCGGAGAGAGAAAATAACAATGGTAAAAAAACGGGAGAGCGATGAAGAGAGGTTCAACACCCCATAAAATATCTCTATATATACCGGGCCTTTCGCATTTATACAAACGATCCGCCGCTGTTTATCTCTACCAACTTACTTTATTAAATAGCAATATTTATCCTTTTCCTTTTTCTTCCTTCGGATGCATTTTTGATAGAGATCGGCCCCATAATAAGTGATTATTGTAATAATAAATTTGAGGGTATTGTGTACGGAAAACGAAGATTAATGAAATCAAGACCGAATGGGTTTTTCGCTTTCGTTCGAAACGGTAGGAAAATTAACGGTGAGTCGTCGACTGAAGAGCATTTTTCGTAATCTAAATAAGTCGTTCATCGCACGTACACCTACCCGATATTAAAGTTGCTTTTAGAAGAGACAAGAAACTGGGAAAAAGTTAATATCACACGCTATAAAGCTTCTGCCTCTTGTTATTTTCATCGTCTCTTTGGCAGTAATAATTAAGAGGATATAATGTGATGGAGGAAAAGGGAAACTTCAAAAGGAAATCTTTGCCTCGCGAGCTCATCTTTGCTTGTTAACAAAAAAATCTTCTGCTAAAGTCAATTTATTAAATTTCTTTTCGCAACGTCACTTTTATCCTTTAATTATTATCTGCAGTGTCTTTAAGAGATTACAGTTTCTAATTAGGTACACCGTCATAGTCAATGAAGGAATTAAAATGTTGCTCCAATCGGGAATTAGCGTTATATCAAATAAAGTTGTAAAGAAGCGTCAATTGTTAACGAGTTTCGAGTGGTTTTTACGATTTTTTTAAAAGTAAAAACCAATGGATTTAATCAATATGCTCGTTATAAATTGACTTTTGTTGCCGGGAATTACCAAATGCACAAGCACAAAACGAAGTTTTCGCAATTGGAAAACATCATAATCCAAATGCAAACTATATTGCTGTGCCGATTCAAAAATGGTTCGAGTGTAATTGTCGCAGTTTATTGTACGATGGGAATGAGACATTTTACGAAGAAGCCGTAAAAATTTGCAACTTGCAAAAACTACCTTATTCCAGGTTAAAAATTTAACACAATCACTCATAATGACAACAAACGGTTTCTATTTCGGACACGGAATTCCAAAGGCCATGTTGTAAACATTTCGTTTATCAATAACATATTTAAATGTTTTATTATTTTATTGAACCAGATATTCGCTCACAATGGCAATTGCGAGCGTCGTAAATGTTTGCACAATTCGCTAGATGAATGGGAAAAGGGACGAATGGAAAAAATCAACAAAAATAATCGAAATAATAAAAAAGGTCAAACGAGTGAAAGACGTCGTTCTACCTTTTTAATTGTTCGCAAAACGTGGTCACTACCAATTTTGCAAAAGTATTTTATTGATTGGAATCGAACAAACTACCGGTGTTGTTTTGCATCCATCAGACGGACTGAAAACGTTTCAATTTAAACTGCGCCTATTTTCGCTTTTTATTATCGCCGCCTCGTTCAATTGCAAGGATTTTTGCAAAAACCTTTTTATTATACAATTGTAGTTGACTTTTTATTTTATTGCCAAAAATTACCTTCATTTTCTTTTCTCTCTCTTTCTCTTCTTCTTGGGTTCCTTATCGCTGGTTACCTCCGATTCCAAGTCAGCTACTTTTTACGGCGCCTAATAAATCATATTCTTCGGCAATAAAAATCCTTAAAGTAATAAAATATGAAAATTCCTTGAATAAAAGTTAAATACTAAATGCCGTCCGCTCATTGTTGAGCGGTTTGCTTAATTTTTTAACGTTTCGAGCGAATAAAAAACGAGCGGTTGACTTTTTTTATCGAACGCAAACCGCTTAATATAAAGGAATCGATAAATTTTTTTGCACGCACTTTTTTATTTGGGATTAGAAAAAAAAACAGGTAGATAATTATTAACTAATTCTCAACCGATCATCGATCATAATGGAAAAGTATTTTAGGTGGAAAAAATCGGCAACGGCCACAGAGAGAATCCCTTAAATAATGATTGGAACATGTTTCGTAATAGGAATCCTTTACCTGTGCTATTCGGTTTTCGGACGAGGGCGAAAAAGGGTTACCACCATTATTCTCGTCCTTTTTGTACGTGGCATTATATTGTTAAAAGTGCGTATAATAACCGTTTAAGCCTTTATTTACTTCGCACAGTCGGATTATTACCACTTAAACCTACCACATACTGGATTCCTCACTTCTTTTTTTTTAAATTCTTTGCGTATTCAATGCGAGTCTTCTAATTCATCAAGTTCTTTGTTATTAATGATGATTATCTCTCGTTAATTAATCCCCATTTTTTTCGCATTACCAAGTGAGACTTATAGACCGAGCTCAATTTCAAAGAATTATTGCAAAGAGTCGGAGGACTGTTGTATGGAAAAGTTTCGCTTTGAATCGTTTGTAAAGTGCCAAGCGAATTCTAATTTTTTTTTCGGCTTTAATCATTTGATTTGTTTTTCAGTCGATGTGGCTAAAAGTAAAGTTTTAAAAAAACGTCTTCTCGTTTTTAATCTCTTTCGAATTTTTTTGACGAAAACTTTACAACATTTTCGGCCTGTTTCTGTTGCTCTCGTCGTTTCGTTGTTGTTGTTGTTGTTGATAATAAAATGAGCTTATTCTACGTCTTTCTCCCTCGCACTTGCTGTTGTTGCTATTGTGCGAAGGATGCTCCAATTCTCCCCACTCACTTTGCAAGAAAAGAAAAGCGAATGGACGTAGAAAAGAAGGAAACTAAAGAAAAATGCGAGCAAAAGAGGAAAAAGAAAGAATAAAAACGTAATAATAATCATCCCCACTAGCCAAAGTGGGGATAAATGCGTTACGTTGGGCTAGGTTAAGGACCAACCCTCGTGCGTGAGGAGTTTTACATTCAGTAAGAAATCACGTTTCACATGTGACAGAGCTGTTGGTGCAGCAGTCGAGTAGTTCGTAGTAGCCGGAAAAGAGCGCTTTCGTTAATTTTTTATTTTCGCCTTCCTTTTCAATAATCGGCAACGAAACACGGACCATTTACGCAAATTTAAGTTGCGAACGAAATTAACAAGAATGTTGTTCGCACGTTGTTTCTAATTTTCGCTCGCGTTTCGCAAAAGAAAACAAATTGATTTGCAAAGTGTTTCGATGATGGAGTGTTTATAAGAATAATCGAAAGGACGGTTTCGTTTAAATCGAGTCGAGAGAAACTTTTAAATTCGTGCTTGGTTATTAGAATTAAATTATTGTTAATTAAAGACCCGCAAAGAAAGAAGAACGAAAATGCCGCTACTCCAAGAGAATACGTCGAAACGAGGTAATTAACGTTTATTTATTTTTTTATTGCCTCTTGCATGAACTTACGAACAATCATTCGCTGGCTGTTATTATTGTTTTCATTCCGTTCTCTTCTCTGTCGCCGACGTCGTTGTTGTTGTTGTATTAATCGCGATTTGGTCCGTTGATTATTTGCCGAAATGACTGTAATCATTTCGAAAATTTATTAGTCGCGCAAGAATGTCAACTACTATTACTACCAGCAGCAGTAAGCAATAGCGGCTTAATTAATAAATCATTAAAAAGCTATTAGACTGAATGACTTTTCAGTTTATTTATCCATTCGATTCCATTTAATTGTGCCTCTTACCACCATTCGATTCGTGCCGACTGTCTCCAAGGATATCTCCCTAATTCGCACAATTTCCTATCAAATTATGAAACTGTCGATATCAACGAAGATACGCATCTGCACAGAAAAGACAAAAAAAATCGCATTTGGAAGCGATTTAATCCGAGAATTCGCATTTAATTTTCGCGTAATATCCCAGCAAATAATTATAAATTAGATTTTTTTTTAATTGACTCCAGGATAACTCCTCCCTCGAAATTATTCCATAAAGAAGCGCAGACGCGAGCCATTATTATCCTTGGACGTTATCTCCACCCCGCCGTTCCTTCATTAGCAACGTCTTCCTCCGTCTTCTTCATCATCTTAACCCTTCCCTTATGTAATACCGGAATATTCCGGGGGCGCCTCTCGTGGATCCCGTCGCACCGGAGCAAAGAGACGAATCGCACGAAAGAGCGTAAAAGGTAGAAAAGGCGATGGACTCTTGTTATATCATCACAAACATCCTTGCAGATTTTTTGTCGTCGTTATTGTTATTGGTCTTTAAGAAATTGTTTATGTACACAATCTATTTATCGTCCGCTCTACCGTAATGTTGCGATGTCTCGAGAATTTCGTCAATAACAATATACGAGAGGAGAGGAATAGAAGACGGAATGGAACTTAAAGAGACGCGTAACAATGGGAGCAGCAACAACTAAGACGTTTCAATGGACCGTATTCCATCTTATTCGCATGAGTGCGTCATCACAACAACAACAACGACGACGACATGAGCGCGGAGAGCAAATAAGAAAAAGCGTGCAGACAAATATACGGGAAATCCTTTTATTTCATTTCTTCTTTCGCCCATGTGGTACATTATTTATTCAAGTTTGCGCGCGATTCGCAGATTGCATTCAAAATGGCACGAGTTGTGTTTTCTCTCCTTTTTTTTTCGAAATTTTCGGTCCCCCCCTTTGTACGCCGTGTAAAAGCGTGACTAGACGATTCCCGTTTTATACAAAAAAATAAAAATGCGACGATAATGGGGATGCTGGCAGCGAAAAGTTGCAGTTATCCCCGTTCCCATTTTCTACGCTTGTTCGCTCTACATTGTTCGCCTTTTCCTTGCAGATTTGTTAACGTCGCCCCGCGACTCGATCAAAATGGAACCGGAGGACACGACGACGCTAAAGAACCCGATGACCTCCGTCTCGTTCGCGTCGTTCGCGAACACGGCCATGTTCACGCCATCGCAACTGTTGATGGCGAGCCAATTGATGGCCGCCACCGGACTCGCGCTGCCGACGAATCCGGCCTTCTTCCATCCCGGACTGTTCGCCACCGCGTGGGCCGCCAATTCGCCACCGTCGCCCACGACGACGACAACCTCGGCGACGACGCCGAACGCAACGAACGATCAACAATTATCGCCCGCGTTGAAGCTGCGAAAACACAACAACAACAACAACAACAGCAATAACAACAACAACGTGACGTCGACGAACGACCTGATCGCCGACTCGAAGCCGCCGCGGCGGAAGACGGTGAAGAAGGTCGAGCCGCCGGAGGACGCGCCGTCGCCGACGTCGAGTTCGTCGTTGTCGTCGCTATCGTCGCCGCCGAGCGGCCACGAGACGGTCGCGAACAACAACAACAACAACAGCCGCGACGCGGCGGCGAACCGCGACAAACAGTTCACCTGCGGCGTGTGCAACCGCTCGTTCGGCTACAAGCACGTGCTGCAGAACCACGAGCGCACGCACACCGGCGAGAAACCGTTCGAGTGCCCCGAGTGCCACAAGCGGTTCACGCGCGACCACCACCTCAAGACGCACATGCGGCTGCACACCGGCGAGCGGCCGTACCATTGCGACCATTGCGACCGGCAGTTCGTGCAGGTCGCCAATCTGCGGCGGCACCTTCGCGTGCACACCGGCGAGCGACCGTACACGTGCGACCGTTGCGCGGCGAAGTTCTCCGACTCGAACCAACTGAAGGCGCACGCGTTGATCCACACGAACGAGAAACCGTTCGCGTGCGACCGCTGCGGCGGCCGCTTCCGTCGGCGGCACCATCTCTTGCATCACAAGTGCGGCCCGACCGCGGCGAACGTCGGCGAGACGAACGGCGGCGAGACGAACGTCGGCGAGACGAACAACGCGAGTCCGGAGACGTCGAGCGAGCCGGAGGACGAGTTCCGCGTGCGGCAACTGTTGACGGCGCCGCTGGTCGCGTTGCCGCTGCACGTCGCGCTGCCGGAACAAACGGAGCCGGAGGATCTGTCGATGAGCACCGGGTGCCACTCGCACAGTAGCAACAGCAGCCGCGGCGGCGACACGCCGTTGACGAGGTCGCCGTGCTCGAAGAGCGAGGACCCGGACGACGACGAGGAGTACGACATCGACGAGACGACGACGTGCGCGCAGAAGAGGCCGTCCTCGGCGACGGCCGCCTCGTCTACGTCGTCGTCGTTGTCCTAGTCTTCGCGTCGCTCGCGTTGTTGTTGTTGTTGTTGTTGTCGTCGTCCATTAGGATAAGGAGTTCGTGTTTTTGGAAGGATCGAGGATTCTTTTCGCGTATTTCAATTATCATTTTGTTATTCTTCTCGGGTCGTTCTTATTTTAATTTTTTTGCTTTCCCGCTCTCATTTTACGGGTATGTTATTTTAGTTAATTAAACTCATTGTAATCATTAAGTTTTAATTATCGTTCAGGGATGTGTGTACATTAGTTTAAACGGCGGGATGATGAATATCGGTTATTAATATGTAAGTTTTTCTTCGCTCGTAAGTCAGGTATACAAGTTCCTCGATAATTTATTGCGCTCGTTGGCGCATCGTCGCAATCGATTTTTTGTTTCGACAATTTTCGCGCGATCCGGAGAAAGCTGGCTTTTTCCTCACGACGAGATGTTGAGTTTTCGAAAAACTTCGAGTTCGGTTCTTCGCAGATCGTTTCATCCAAGGGAAATATCTGCATATAAAAGTATTGTTAGCGAAATTACCTGCAAGGAGAAAGACGCCAGCTTGAGTATTTTGCCATTATTCGCAAATATGCAAAATAGATTCGGCACGTATTGTATTCATTTTGCTCTATTTTCGTTTTTCCGTACAATAATGCAAAAGGAACGATTCGAAAGCGACCTTGTTCGGGATTGTAAAATGGTTTTCAGTAATTTTGTGCAAAAATTATAGACGTTGAAACGAAACATTTTGACAAGGGTTAATCCATTATGCGAGCACTTTTGCAGCAGAATGGCACGCCAATTTATTGCGAAGGGAGGAAATGCCCAACAACACTTATAAAATTAGATAATTGCATTTAAAAAAAAAAATTAAACAGAAATATATATAATTTGACAAAAAACACTTCGGCTCACGTTATTTTCTGCTGTAATAAACCGGCATCGAATTAAGTCGCTTTTGTGCTTAAAGAGTGAAAAGAAGGAACGGGAAACCAGTCCGGTCATTTCATACTACTGCCAATAATTATTAAAAAAAAAATAACAGGAAAGGAAAAAAAAATGTAATTCGATAGGTCCGTGACCAACCGAAAGCGGTGGAAGAACAAAAACGTTAAAATTAAGTCAAAGTTTTTCAACCCCCAACAGGAATTCTACCTAAAAGTTTTGCCCTTGCCCGCATCGATTAAGATTGATTTGAAGGAACGAAAAAATCGCACACATTCGTACAGGGCGACCGAGAAACGTTTTCCATTTGATCGTTCGTTGTTAGAAAAATAATGACGACTTTTCGAGCGCTCGGTATAATTTTCTCTTTCGATGGTCACTGACCTAAACGTACCTTCGGCTTCCCACGCAACAGATATTTTTCGACAATCATTTTTCATAATTTCTTTTGGCCACCATCACCTTTTCCTCTTGCCAAAAGTCATTTTCCCCGTATTCGTTGTGGATGGGCGTTTTCGACCATTTATCGCAACGTTTCTTCTTTCAAGTGGCACAATTTGGGCAAAAAAAATGGTAAAAGAGCACTTATAATACTATCGAACTGGCAGCAAATAAATACGGTGGGATAGTTAAAAGTGATCTACACAAACGTATTAGGTTTACAATGTTGAGCAATTTCGCTTTAAACTCCTTTTTGCATTGTACGGGTAAAACACGTTATTTTCCCTCGTTAAGGAACGTATTCAGTTGGAGAAATAACAAGAAAAAAATCGGTTTCTTTTCTAGCCTAGCATTTCATCCTTTTTAACATGATCTTTTATCGAAAGAAAGAAAAAAAGCAGAAAGAAAACGTGTTTTATAACTATTATTTATTTATTATCGATACGTTTCAGAAACATAATCTATTGCGATAATGCGTCGATGGATTTCTTTTAAATCGACAAAAGGGAAAACTCGCTTTTTGTCGTTAACAGCCGCACTTTTCCATTTTGACAATGGTGCAGAGAATTTTAATTTTGAATTAAGTTCTGATCGAGCGAAGTGATTCGTTTTGATTTTAACATATCTACAATGAATTGATCAATATTTGTTTCTCTGTAATGCACGTATCGGTGTGACAATTAACAAAAAAAAAATTAAAAGTGATTGTATAATTGTTGAAGTCAGCAAAACGTTTCATTTTAGCGAATGCGAATTATTGCATTAAGAATCTCCTCGTTCAAAATGAGCGTGTGTATTCGATGGTCCAAAATGTTATCCAAAATCAATGTTAATAATTTCATCCATTAAAAAGATTATTTTCAAATTGGAGTCTTTAGATATGATTAAATCAACGAATCGGCAAAAGGACCTCCAATTAATTCGATAATATTAATTAATTTCCTCTCTTCATATTTTTTTATTATTTTAGTTTAGTTTAATTAACAAATTGTGAAACAGGGTTACCAATAATAATATAATATAGATATTTATATATACATATTTTCTTTTGTAATTATTAATTTTATTCTGATTTCGTTCACTTCAGTTTCGAGTATTAGGGAAAATATCAATTGTCGTCGTTCTTAAGGATATAAATTAAGAGCACTTGATACGAAGTTAACCGTCTCCTGAAAATTGCGAATGTGAAAAGTTTTTCCATTAAATGTATTTTACATGTTACTAATGCCATTTGATACGTCGGTCCGTTTACGACGATTGTACATATTATTTAATAGATCGTAAGTCCAAATTGATTGTACTTCCTCTCCGATGTAATATTTTGTAATGTAAATATTTTTTTAGCAAAGAGAAATGAAAAATCATTTATTTTCCATTATTTTCGTACGATTTTCACGAGAAACTTCATAAACGTCTCCTCTTCTTCGTTCTCGTTCATTAATCAACTCTGTACATACGATTAATTTGTTGAATGACAATTTATTTTGAGACGAGACCTTTATGGATTTTTTGTTTGACATTCATCCAAGGTACAAAAATCTACCTCCACTTTTTAGTACCTATTTGACGAGATCGCGTTATAAAATGTATAACAATCTTTTTCCTCTTGAAACGATTCAAACAGATCGAAAAAAAAATGAAACTCTAATAACAGAGATGAGAAATTTTTAATAATAAAAGAAATGAAACAAGACTGATTTTTAAATAGATTCCTATTAGTAAATATATAAATATAGATATATTAAATTGATTATAAGAAGAAGGAGCAAAAGGAAATGAAACGATTCCGATGAACGATTATATTACCAAATGATTGATTATTATTATTCTATTAATTGATGCCATGTTACACGTTTTTATTTAAATATGATTATTATTATCTATTATAATTATTATTGAAATTGATTATTATTATTATTTTGATTGTTAAGGAACGGAATGTGAATAATAAATTCAAGAAAGAGAATAAAAATAAACAATTAATCGTGTAACTTATCCAAATAAAAAAGTAAATGAAAACACTTCTACCTCTAATTAACTGTATTCAATCCGTAAAGCGAACAAGTACAAAAACCAATTTGAAACATTTAATAAATTGTATGTGTCCACTTCTCATATAAATATATATTGAATCCAGTATAAGATTATTTTTGATCAAAATCATTCATTAGCATATTTTCAAAAAAAAGGTGAGTCAAAAGTTAACCGTCTCGACGCAAAAATATTTTTATACTGGGTCCCTTACTTTTGTGGTAAATCCCTCAAACTGTATTTTCTTATCTAAAAAAAAATTAAAAATAAACAAATTGTACATTATCTATATGGTGTTAAAATGCAAGAAGAAAAAAATGAAATAAAGTGAATCTTGTCCATTTTTTCGAGTACGAATTCAGTCAAAACTATTGTGATCATGTCACCCAATTGTATATTCGATGTAATTCAAATGCAAAGTGAAAAAAAGACCGCAAGGTTATTCGAAACCGACAAAATTATAAAATATATATTAAGAAAATTATTAATAAATATTGTACGATTTTCATGTCAATAACTATTTTATTATATTACAATTCGTTTAAAAAAGAAACTGAAACCGCTTGATCTGTACTCATTTCTTTTCTGTCTGCTTTAATCCACGCTAACGCTCGCTCGCTTACTTTTTTTATTGATTAAAATATTCATTTCCCATTCTAAAAAAGTCCACACCAACCCATTACCGCTTTTTTTATACGTATTTCAAGGATGAGACAGACTTTAAACGTAAAGGGTAGCCGAACAAAAAAATATAAACGAAGAATGCCAAATGCACCACCACTACTACACGTACAATATATTGAACTTCTTATTATTACCCTTCGACGGAGTGAGAGACCGAAAAAAAAATTGTGTGTGGGGTGAAGAAAATGTTTAGGGAAAAAAACCGTGGGGGTAACCCTATCAGTGCTCTGGGTAAGACACAAGATCGATATAACTCTTCCGTGGGGTGAACGCGGCGTACGCGTGGGGTGAATCTACCCCAGAAGCTCGTGCACCGTTACCCCCAAGTTAGTCGACGAAGGAAAAAACGCGTTTTTGTTTTTGTTTTAATATCGTGCGTGCAATTAACATCGAGAACTAAGAATTATTTGTTTTTTTCGAATATCTCTTTGGCGAAAAATTCGTTTTTTGGTTTGTGGCTGATTGCGGAAGAAGTCGCAATAAAAGGTGTAAGAAGCGGATGTGAGTAATGGCAAATGGAGGAAAGTCAGTCTGCGGCGATGGGCATTGTTTTGTTAATTCAACGATCGTTTTAAGTTTACAATCCCAGAGGGTCGGCTGCTAGGAATTTTAATCAAACTGCCCCTTTTATATTTCTCCATCGAACCTACCAAAATAAAACTCTCTTCTCTCTCGCTCTCGCTCGGCTTAGATGTACGTAGCGAAACGAAATATATTTTTTGTTGCGAACGTTTCGCTTTGCTCCCATCTTTACGTTCTCCTAATTTGCATGGAAAATAAGATATGAATTATTGAAGAAGAACAACAACCAAAATCAAGTACTAGCCAAGTTTTATGCGTGTAAGACAGAGCGAAAGAGTGAGAGAGAGAGAGAGAGAGAGAGAGATGGGGAGAACGAAGAAGGTATTGAAATTAAAATACGCAAAAACGACTTCCGTCTTCTTTCCCAAACATCAAAAAATTTGCAATTTCCATTTCGGCCTCCTCCTCTCCCAGTTTAATATATTCCACACTTCCTGTTCGTTATTCTGTTTGTGTCTTATTATTATTAGTCGAAATTAATTAACTCTGAAAGGATCGACTTTTTCCCTTGTTCTGTCTCTCTTTATTTACTACCTGATTAGAATCAATACGAATCGAAATTTTATTTTAATTCGCCACCCCAAACTCACCCTCGACGAATTTTATAATAAAAAAATTAAAATAAACGCTAAATAGAATGAAAAAAAAAACAGTGGGCACCGTTTGTTCGATCGTTAGGACAAAGCGAATTTGAAATTCAAAAATCGTGTTTTGCTGAATTTTATTATGATGATTGCACGCCGCCAATTCTGACGGCCGTGTCGAATACGGGAGAAACGTATCAATCAAGCGGACCAATGAAGTCTGAACGAAATTAATTTCCGCAAATTGAAGTGCAAAATAAAAACTTTTATTGAACTTATTGCTACAAACGTTGCGAATAATCGCCCAATTGACCCTCGCCGTTACAAATTTGCGATTACCACCGCGTTGTGGCGATGCGAAATTCTTCATTTCTTTTTCGCACTAATTTCGATTATGATTGCGGATGAATTAGCATTTCGTTAAATTTCGCTTATAAAATGAATTATATATATGTATATAAATGCCATTTTGAAATGTTTAAAGAAGGGTTAAATTAGGGCGTCGAAAAGCATTGTGCTAATATTGAATAAGAGGATTATCTCATTTATCTCTGCCTGATGAAAACAAAGGGTTGATTGCAAATGTCAGCTGGTTAATTAATTGCGTCAGTTAAGAAGCCGCTATTTTGAAAAACGCGATGATACTGATTTATGATGGCATTCGCAATGAAACGAGCTTAAAGCCACTTATTAACAAATCAATAGGTTTATGCGCAAAATTTAAATAATAGAACAATAAATTTCGTTTATCCGAAGTGTAAAAGAGTTGAGAAACGATAAAAATTAAATAAAAATGATTGGTGGTTTCTCTAGGTCACAATAAACCGCTTATTTGTGCATTATCAAAAATTGGCACGCGATTTTCGCACAAACGCGCGTTTGTTGCTGAATCGATTCGCAAACGACCGCTGTGACTGAACGAGACAATTTACGAACCCTTAACACCGGATCCATGTGACTTTGCACCTTCATTTTTCACCAATTTATCCTTGCTTCTTTGTTGATCCTCCAGCAGTTTCATTCATCCATTATCCGCACGATTTTGTAGATTGAAGACTTCCATTCGCGAATTGTTTTCATAAACAAAAAATTTGTGCAAAAGAACAAAATAAACGAACCCTTCTCTTGTGTGTGTTAAACTCTGTGTTCTTCAGAGTTAATGTTTGTTTAGGACATAAAGTACTGCACTACATGTAAATAAACAAGGTATTTAGGAAATTATATAGATATATTATAAAGATGGGGGTGAATTCTAACGGGTTCGTTTCCAATTTTTCTTTTCGAAAAGGGCCAAATTTCAAGCAAAAAAAAACGATGAGAAACGGGCACCCCTTTTACGTTACGTAACGGCATAAGGTGTGCACTTTGGCAACAACAACAAAAAGCGAGCAGAAAATAAAAGAGTCCGAAGAAATGTAGGGCAAGTTTTGCAGTTTCCAGGAAACTCGCCGTACTACCCGACATATGCGTGTCATTATGTGTCAAGAATGGTTCGGTTCTTATTTTTTTTTTGGCGAAATGAGCGGATAGAAAGAAAGAGGTGGAACAGAGGAGAAAAGAAAGGGAGCGAATCCTAAATACCGACGCTTTGCCTAACGGGTGTCGCTCGCAATTCTTCTGCCTTCATTCCGACGTACGTTCTCAGTTTTTATCTTTATATTGTACGCGCGTGTGTGTGTGTGTGTGGATGCGCCTCATAAAAAATAAAATAAAAAACGTTGTGTATATGGGGAAGAAGGAGGAAAAAAGAAAAGAGTAAGCGTGGCAAAGGGTGTTTTGCTTTTTTACTCTTTCTTTCGAACCCCCTTTTCTTCTTTTTCCACCACGCGTGCACAACACACACACAAATCGAATACGCATTTATTAGTTTAGACGGTTGCACGTGGAATAGAATGGTTTAGAGAGAAACCGTGGCGAAAGAGTTTCGTAGTTTTCCAAAAGCACTTTTACGTGGCACAACCGAATTGAAATTCGCCAATCGATTAGTTTCTTGCAAATATTTCGGTTCCTGTTTAGTTTAGTGCAAATGCATCTATTACAAAAGTTGTAGATTAGGAAATTCTCTATCAAAAAGGCCCAATGCATTTTTCTTCTGCGATCAACGGTTATAGAGGTATAACGAGAGACAACAGAAGCAAGTTTTCTTTTAGACAGCTACGTCAACTCGCTCGCTTTATTTGCAAATATCTCGTTTCCTATTCGTTTTAGCGCAAATTCGTCTAGAACCAAACTTGTAGATTAGGAAATCCTCTATCTAAAACACTTCGTGCTTAGCTACGAGCAATTACGAGGACTTTTCAGCGCGCAATATTCAAATGTTTTGGAGTCGTAATAAGTTCAGCGAACTCTTTGGGCAATGCAAACCACTAAAAGGGGCGAGATACAAGGATCGGCGCCTGTCTCTATTGAAAACTCCTCGTATTGACGATATAACACTTGATTAGGAGAGCTTTGCGAATTATTTTCGATCGAACCACGTACATTCGCTATTATTATGTTGTGAATCGCTTAATAGTTGTAGTAGTGGGGTTTTATAGTAAAGTTGAAGAGAGAAGAGAGAGAGAGAGAGAGAGAGAGAGAGAGAGAGAGAGAAAGCGACCTTGCGAGGGTCGAATGTCAAGATACATACACGTGGAGAGTGTGGGTTAGTCACGGTTACGTTTATTTGACGTGTTGCTTCTTCTTGTTTTTCGCTTTTATCCCTCTTGCTGAATCCTCCTCTTTTTCTTCTTCTTCTTCTGCGCCTTTCTGCCATCGGTGTACATGTGTTGTGTGGTGGCACAATCATTATAAATATTATTGGGCCGATGGATGTAATAATAATAAAATAGAAAGCCAAGAAATCGTCGTCGAACAGCGATGATAAAAGGAAACAGTTTTTTGGTTAAGCCAACGATAATTCTTATAGGAAATGAATGACAAAGAATGAGGAGAGATAAATATTTTTTTTCTTTCGTTTTGTTTTGCTCTTGCTCGTTCAAACCGCAGAAATCTTCGCTAATTAGCAATAACAAAAATAATAACAGGATACCTCAAATCGATAGCGGTTGTCGCTATAGAATAATAAATTCTTCCTCTTGGCATTTGAATCCCAATTTAATGGAAACGTAGATGATGATGATGGTGAACTTTATGGAAGGGCTCGTACGATAGCGCGACTAACATCTGTTAATTGTTGCGAAAGAACCCATTTTGCGAAGTCAATGAGACTCCGCACCCTTTTCTCGAATAAGCGCCAATTTAACCAAGACTACTTCTCCAACACGCCCTCGAATAAATATTTAAATCTAACGAAAGGAGTCATCTTGCTTCGCCACGTCCAATACAAACGATACTAATTAATCATTCTTTGGGGACGCGCAATTAAGGAGGCAGCAGCGAAAATTTCACGTTGCAACTCGATTAGTAACACCTCTTCATCCTGTTTTAATTCATTTCTAATGAAAAGTAAAGAGTATTAAACGAGCTCTTCAGATCGAAATAAGTGGAATTTGCGTGTTGTTTGTAGCGCGAGGGCGTCTATTAAAGGACGAGGAACAGGAAGTTTGACACGTGTGCGTTTATCTTCGCCAATCGGCATTTTGGCAACAGTTCGAAGACCGATCGTGGCGATCATCATCAGGTTGTTGTTGTTCGTTTACCAATTTCTTTGATTCAATTTATCGATTTCATAATTCGCAATTTGCTAATTTTCGATTGTGAATTTTTGCGATTCAAATGTGCGGGTTATTGCGATTCGGTGGAAGCGAAAGAAGGCGAAGACGTATTTTTTTTATTCTTCTTCTTACTCCGAACACAATCAAGCCGTTGCGTAGGGCAGCAAAGAGTTAATATTGATCCGGTTTTTTTTTTCGTTTGAGTCACCCCCACGGTTTTTTTTCACCCTCGCCTCGTATTTTTTTTTCATCCCCGGATGAGTGTTACTATAGCAACTGTACAGCAGGTGCCAGCGAACACGCAACATAGATATCATGTCATTTGTACGTACACTTCTTTAAAGAAGTATCAAAAGAGAGGCGAAGAAGATGGCACAAAAAAAATGAAATAAAACGATTGAGACGTTGCCGTTGGTAAAAAGAACTTACAGATGAATCCTCGTCGTCGGTCTCATTAAACGAAATCAACAATCGACACCTCTTTCGTGTTGCCATCCGATTTGTACTTAACATCTTCTGCCACTTCGTATTGACCAATCGTCCAAGCGATTGTCGTAAATTAAAGGAAAGAGCCAAAATTGCAATTAAGCCGTTCAACGTTAAAAGAAATTCGCTTCGAAACTAAACGAATTCAAGAGTATTTATATCGGATGAATGCAGAATAACACTAGAAATTTTAATACATATACTTTTATTAAAATGATTCTGAATAATTATTTGCGTTTGTTTGCAAATATCTCGCTTACTATCAATTTTAGCGCAATAACGTTCCGGATAGAAATTGTCGACTGTGAAATTCCCTATCGAAAATGTTCTATGCGTTTTTAGCCTGTGATCAACGGTTATCGAGATATTTGGTGAAACACACGCAAGCGAATTTTTGGGTCCTAACGTCTCGGTTTCTGTTAATTTGAAGCCAATCAGGTTCCTAACGAAAGTTGTAGAATACGATTTACGAATTTTCCAATGATTCTATTCGTTTTAACGCAGACATCGAATTAAATAGTGCGCTCATCGTTTTAGCTACTGTATTTTCCATTCTTCGTTTCCGTAACCTTTTTTTTATGGGGAATTGATTGAAGGTCGCAACCGCCGATTTTACAATAACGCTTCGACGGTTCGATTGAGCGCAACCCCTCTAACGCTTATTCCTCTTTTGTGTACCTATTGTTCATTCATCATCGATAATAAATCATACGGTAGAGAAAGGACGGATTGAGTCTTAACATTTTTTAATTGATTAATCGAAGTGATACGTCAACGGCGTTCAATTAACCAAATTGATAATTTTATTATATCCATCGAAATATGCGTGTCCGAGGACGGATCAACAAGTCCTATCTTCGATTATTTTTGCAAATTTTGCTCTTTCCGAATAAAACAGAATATTTTTCTACTAGCGTTATCGGTGTCATCCCTCAAAATTGGCCTGCGAATAATGAAATTTATAAACGGTAAATTGTATATAAAAATTCATCGGCTTAATGCATTGTTGCTGTGTTATCTTGTCGTGTCCTTGCGGAGCCGTAAGGAAGATAAATTAAAAAATATAATTACGAACGCTCGCTGGAAGAAGAAAGGGAGAGAGAGAGAGAGAAAAAAAAAACGACAACTAAAACCTCTAGCCCCCGTCCCACAAACACATTATCCCTTTCTCTCTTTCTCTTCATCTCATTCTTTTAAAAGCTACCATCCACCCACAAATTAATGCAGAAGTCCTCAAACGGTTTCTTATTATGCTCGCCTATGAGAACCAATTATTGATGAGTTTTTCTGCGTTCTTTTTGATAAAACTTTATTCGAACTTTGATAAATTCCAAATACGCCTCTAGCTAAAACACTTTTTTGCTTTGTCTTGTTATTATCTTCTACAAAGTTAACTTAAACACTAATAAATTGAGCTCTACTTTTATGAAATCCATATGATTGGCAATTTTGCGGAAACGAAAATCATTTAATTAAACCATCTTATTGGTGGTCGCTCGAATCTAAAGAGGCAAGTGTTCGCTATAAAAATGCATGAGACCCGCGAAGAAGCAGAGGGAAGAAAGGGTAGTAGCCGTGGCGTCACCCCGGGGACGAAACGAAAAAGAAGGGAAAAAAAAGGGAACCGGGAATTGAACGGGAGAGCGGTAGGAAGAAGCGAGCGAGCGAGCGAAAAAAGTGTTCGCAAAAAAAACGAGTGGTAGGAGATGGGGAGGAGGAGAGGAAAATCTACATAAAAAATAACCGTGCATATAGAGCGGCGGAGGCAATTTCTGCAAAACGGGCACCATTAGCGGAAGGACGGCCATTGTTTAGCGCGCCGCCAAATTAATTTAATCTGCCTTCCGCTATATATAGTTGTAGGGTAAATGCCATCGCGCTCCCACCACCACCATCGCCATCGCCATTCGCGTCTTACCCTATGTTTTCCTTGCTTCTTCTTCTTCGCCCTCTTCCCTCATCTTTCACTCATTCTTCCCACTTCTTTTGATTACGAAACTGCGTCTCTCGCGAGATAATGGCTATCTTAGCGGAATTTTAAAATATTTTCATAAATAATAAAAGATTCTCGCTCCTTCTTTCTCTCCGTTCCTTTTCGTTCCTCTCCTCCTTCAGCCTTCGGTCTTCCTCTTTTTCATTTCGCCGACGGCGTTCCATTTTATTAATTACAATCTCGCTAATATTTATTATTAAATTTAATATAAACTTTCTCATCTTTCTTCGTTTCATCGTTCAACAGAGGACGTAGGCACAGTTTTAATCAATGAAAAAAAAAAAACGAAGCATTTTCACTAACAAAATATTTGCGTTGTATCAGTGAGCGAGTCGAGGCAGGAGCGATTTTCGTTGATGATGATGAGCTCGTTAAATGTTATAACAATACTTAAATATTTAGCAAAGGCAAGTCAAACGAACCTTTTGTTCGATACTTTCTTTGAGCAAATATTTTTCACTTCCATTTTAGAACTATCATGTTTATGATGAAAGGAGTAGATTAAGAAGTTCGTTATCGTAGATGACATACAATTTTTTTTTCGTATGGTCAACGATCATCGAGATATAATGACAAACTTCTTAAAAGAAAGAGAATAAGTTTTGGTTCTTTTTAAATTTAGAACAATCATGTTCATTGCGAATATTGTAGATAATGGATTCCTAATCAAAGTCGATCCATAGATTTAGATTTGGTGTGACACAAAAATATAAGAACTGAACCGATATTATTGGATTCTGCACGACAAAATGCATCGAACTAATACGATTTTAATAATACTTTTATACTTATTTAAAAAATCATTGCAAATAATTGAAATTTCACTGACACAGAAATCTAAAATCACTTGGGAGAATCCACTAAAGCCATATTAAAACATCTGAAAATCTTTGAGAATGACCTTTTTGTAATATATCAGTTCATTAATTAGGAATTTGATAAAGATGTCGCGTTATGGACTAAATTTCGCCAAAATATATTAATTTCGCTTTGCGAATATATACAGAATCGTTTTTAATTCAAAATGATGGAGCCCCTACTAATTATTAAAACTTTTTGCTCAAGTGGGCTTATGTTTCTGTGTCACTGAAATTTTAATTATTTGCAATGTTTATTGAAATTATTGTTGAAAATTTTTTCGAAAATCGCATTAATTAGATGCATTCAGATTGAACCACGAAGAAAAAGTGCCAAATATGTGATTGATGCATACTCTACTTTTTGCGAATAGTTTTTCAATTTAATAGCGAAGCAAAATTGTTATTAGCGAAATATTTGCATCACTGTATAAGACGCCATCGATTATAAGACGCACCCTAATCTTTCTAACTTAGAAATGAGAGAAAAGAAATTATATAGAAATGTGCATCGACAAAATATAGATTCTTTTGTTGTTTATAAGAGCAACAATTAGCATACTTTTATTAAAAAATCAACGAAAATTGACCGTATCCAACTGTTCATCAGCAATTTCTACTCTGGCAGGACGCCATCGATTTTAAGAAACACCATGAAGACAAAGACACGGAAAAATATGAAAAAATTGCGTCATATGATTTTTCCCATTGCCTCGTCAACAACCAGTGGCTAAGAGCTGATGGTTCGTAGAATGGCAGCATTAATTGTGCTCTAAACGCAAAAGAGCAGAAAAAGTTGAGGACGCCTCGTAAAATAGAGCGAAAGGGATAAAAGTCCGCGCCGTCGTCGTTTCCATCCGTCGCCGTACCTGATTACCTCGCGTTTCCGCCTACTGACTAATTACTGCAGGTGAATCCCCACCAACAACAAAGAGGAACGACGACGACGATGGTACGGATCCAAGCCCGAAGTTAACCACTTGTTACTACCGAAATTACACGCTCAAAGTCTGCGCGATGAACGGAAGCGAAGCAAAAAATGGAAATCGGCGAGAGGAAGCGATGGAAATTGTGGGAGGAATCGAGTGGACTCGTTTACGAGACACCTTCAACTGGCACATGAATAAATTTAAATCGAGAGTATGATTTTAATGGGGGCGTATTAGGAGTTTGTTTTTGACGTGCGTCCATTTTTTAAAGATCGAAACTCGATCGACCGCCGATTTGTAAGAGGACGAATCAACTCTTTACGTCCTCTTTGATTTGCTTAATCCTTTTTACCGCATTACCCCCAAGAAGCGCCATCCATTTAAAGCTCTAGCTGCTCTTCTGTTTTAACATTCTATTCTTGCGTCTTCCTCATTTGGCGATTGTTCTTCTCTTCGGTAATAATTTTAAAAAGAAGCGTAGATTATAATACTTGTTTGTTGCTCGATTGTTCTTCATTTCTTTGTCGACTTTTTCCTGCTTTCCCTTTTAAACTGCGCTTATAAGAGTGGATGGATTTACGTCTTCTTCCACGGTTTGACGTATGCCGCTGCTCCTCCATTTCTTCCCTTCTTGTTCACCTCCGGCTCGAAGTTAAATTAAATCCCTTTGATAAATGGCGGTTAGCGATTAAACTAATCGAAACGAATCAATATCATTTTTTTCTTCTTCTCCCCTTCTCTCTCCAATCGAATAAAACGCCCATATAACGCTTTAAACAATCACACTATAGAAAAATAATTAATGAGAAGACCGAGTAAAAGTTATTATCAAAGCGCGTCCTCGTGGGAAATTAAACTGATAGCGGTGAAAGAGGAAAAATTCTTGCGTGCAAACCCTTTGGATACCGTACTTCGCAACAACGGAGAAATTTAATTAACGGATGCTCGACGTTGACAATTATAATTCGCAGATTCGATTCTTTCAGTGCAAAAACGTGCGTTTCTTTCGGCCTTAATTCCTTTACGGATCTGTTTACATTCGCGAAATGTTCAATTGCGAAATCGACACGTACGACGGCTAATAATTTTTTTCCCTAACATTAAAGCCTCGATACGTTATCAAAAAATAAACAAATAACAAAGAATTAATTACGGGGAAAAAATCAAATTACACCTTGGAGGAAGAACGAGTGGAATTTAATTAACAAAATTGAAGTCGATGTAAATAACGTTCGAGAGAAAAAAAGTGGCAAAGAATGGGACGAGGGAAATGAGAAGGGACAAAGAGAAAATGAATTAATTACGTTGATTCTCTTTTTTTTTTTGGCTCCTTTCGTCCGTGGATTCTCCTCGAGGAAACCGGGCGAAAAAGGAAAGAAGTGGGACGAGTGCACGGAATAACACCGTAGGCCCTCTTTAGTATTATGTCTTATTATTCGCCAACTGAAAAGAGCGAATCTTTGATCCTTATTATCCCGCGAAAAAGAACGTCATCAACATTCTCTTACCTCGTTCCGAACCAACAACAATCTAAAGCTTTCAAGTTATAAAGGAAAGTTTAAAGATAAGAGCGCGAGAGAGAGAGAGAGAAGAAGAAAAAGAAAATTTAAATTAAGATTATGCAAGGGGCGATGTTTAAACTTAAAGCAACGAAAAGAAGAGTGGAAGTAATAGAAGATGATGATGAGAGAAAGAGGGACGGAGACTGAGAGTAGGTAGAGACAAAAAAAGTTTAATCTCCTTTTTAAATATTTATACCAATTTTTATCATCCTCCACTTCTTCTCTTGTTTCCTTTTTTTCTCCCGCTTAAAAGAAAAGAGAAAAACTGTACCGTAAAGATGCTAAAAAATTGGCGTTATTAAGAGCCCGAATGTGACTGTGAATATGACCGACAACCAAGTGCAATGGCAATTAAATTTCGCGCTTTACGCTCTCTGAAAAATTAATCCGGAACGTCTTTATTAACTCTAAACTAAACTATTAGCAACCCTATATTAATGAAATTCTATTTGTAGTTGCTTTGCGAACATTCCGCGAAATAACGATTGTAGCAAAATTAAACATTAAAACATTCTTGTGAAGTCGGCAGAAGAATGATTTTCGAAAAAAGTATGAATTTCTGTTTTAAACTGCGAAGAAACATTTACCAAGACATTTCAACGGATGAACCATGTTTATGGCAATGATTGTGAATCTTGTACAAGAACTCACGATTGGTTCAAGAGCAACCCTGAAGACCCTGTGGATGATCATCGATCAGGAAGACCAAAAAGGTACTGAAAACAACATTGTGAAAGTGAAAGAATCCATCAAGAATAAGCTTCATTGGGCGATGCTGAAATGTAGTTGAGACTATCAAGATTTAAATAATCAATTTTGGGATTTTTATAACATGCAAATCATTGAATTTTGCTTAAAAGTGATTGGAATCAAACAAATGTTTGGCAACTTTTCAGTTAAACCCCGTAGAACAATATCAATCAAATTTATTCTAATTTTATAGTGTGAGTCATCAACGTAATGATAAAGTAATTCTCTCCTTCTGCGGAAAAGAATGTTAAACTAAAGGTTGAAGAAGAAACTCCATTATTACATTTCCCTAATAGCACTTAGCATTATAGGGACACAGCGTAAGTGCTTAATATAAAATTATATATTCTTATACGTCCTTAAAAGAAACACTGCCTTTTTAACTTGAAACACGTAATAATGACACGTGGGACAGATATTTTATGGTACGCCAAGAGGCGAAAAAAAAACGAGTGAGTTTTCATCCTTTTCCCGCTCATTACAATCTAAGTACTGTTAAGAAAAGAGGCCTTATTGCTATCAGGCTTAGATGATTCTTCGTTACTGTTACGTGAAGAGAGATAGAGACAAGGGGTTGAAAGAAAAAAGCATAAACGACCCCACGCGAAACCCTACGAGGGCACGGGAAAAAAACGGTTTTCTACCCCCCACATTTTTTAACCCTAACCGTATCTCGTTTGATGTTACTTGAATATTTAATTAGTTTGGATATTAAAAATTGTGTGTACGGGCCTTGCGTAGAGAGCGGAAGCGAAAACCCGTTGAAAGTGAAAAGACGAAATTATATATTTTGCGAATGGAAAATCTCGCGAAAATCCTGCGATCGATGCAAAATAATAATTGCAAAGAAAATCCTTTTGTGCCAGGAATATAAAAGAATGTTCATTAATTAGTTTTAAGGCAAATTATCCTTGATTTATTATGGGCTTCTTTGGAAAGTTGAATTCTTTTTTCCTTTTTTGGAGGAGGAAAAGGAAAAATAATCGTTCGATAAGAGGATTTGAATAAAAATAAAGGAGTCGACGTGAATTGTGTGTGTGTTAGATGGGGGTGGAGGGGTGGAGGGGGTGCTGAAAAATAAAAAATTTAAAAGAAAGTAAGGGAGGATGGAATACGCAACCCTTATTTTTTTCGCTTCTTTCGTATTCCTTTACCCCATCTAATTACGTTTTCTGTGGAGGGTTCTTTAGGTGGAATTACTTATCCTTCATCTATATAACGATGCATCGTTCGAATTCGCTCTTCCTTATCCATTATATTGTTGTTGTTATTCCATTTTTTCGCATTTAAAGAATGAAGAAAAAGCAGGAAAACTGGGATGAATTCCTTCCCACTTTCATTAATTAAACGAAACTAGTCGGTTTCTTCCATTTATTGCCAAACTCTTTATGCAACTTTTCAGTAAGCGGAAATGGTTCGTTCCTTCCTGCTGAAACAATTGAAATGTTCCTGGATTTTGATCGCTTCACAAACCAAAAGCTGAAGAAACAGTCTTTGAATCCTCCAAAGCATCGATTTAATGATATCTATTATAATTCCTTTGTTGTGAAACACTTTGCTAGAATCCAATAAAATTGTAATTTTATGCGAATTTTTCGCAAGTGAAATACCAGAAAGCCCAATTGACTCTACCTGACCAAAACTTTAGCTCCGAATTCAAATGGACTCTTTACGTTATGGGGGATTTCAGCAATTTGTATCTCTTTTGCAGAATGAAACCGTAAGCAAAATAGTGGCGATTGGTTACATTTCTACAAAGAACTTAACGGTATCAAATAAAGAATTGGAAACTAACTTTTTTGTAACTTTTTTGTCCTCCCATTTCTTTGTCTATCCGCTTCCACTTTTAGTAATTTGCATTCGGTCGAAGGCCGAATTCTAAACGTTTATTATAGGATGCGTGTAAAGCATAAACGGACGCATTATAACGGGAACTTCTTCTATTTGGATAACCATATTCAAAACAGCTGTTATAAAAGCAAATACGGAAAAGGAATTGGGAATAGAAATGAAGAGAGAGAGAGAGAGAGAGAGAGAAACTCAAAAAATCCAACCAACAAACAAAACCAACCACCCTCATACCATAAATTTATTTACCGTTTAAACTACTTTTACCTTCAATTCGAGAATTCTTCCTTGTTTCTTTATTATGTTTTGTTTTTCTGGGGATTTCTGTTTTTCTTCCTGTTTCACTTTTTTTTTGGTTTGGCAACGACTAAAAATACAGACGAAACGATGCAATGCGATTCGCAAATTCTAATTATTCATTTAAACCGACGTGCATAAACAATTACGAATTAAGATTAAGCAGGGACTGGTTTTAATTCTTTTTTGTTTCTCTTTGGTGCTCCTTCGTTTTTTTTTTTTAGTCATCTCTAACGTTAGGAAACCCTCCCGGAATAATTTTTCATTGTTTCCTTCCCCATATTCCATTCGTTTTTTATTTGTTGCCTTAACGTTACAGAAGAGGCAAAAAGAGACGACGAAAATGTTTTATATAAATCTTCGCCCTCGCTTTACTAATTAAAAATGCTAAATTGCGCGTAAGATGGCATTTCTTAAGTCTTTTAATGCTCCATCTCTCTCTCTCTCTCTCCACATCGCCAACATTCATTTTAAACGATCGTTTTCTTATTTCATTATTTTTCTTCGTGTTTCACGATTTAAATACGGGAGAATCGCGAAGGATGCGAAGTATTTTGCGAGAAAATCGTCGATACGACCAAGAATTATGAAATAAATGGACTCGAAATGACAATCAGCGTTAAGATTTTGTTAGAAAACTGCAAAGATATCGTTTGTTTCGTGGCTAAACATTAAACACACCTTTTGCTTTTTGCCCTTCACAAAGATTTGATTGCTAATAATGACTAATTACGATTAATTTGCATCATTTTCGCTCTTTCTCTGTGCGGCTTTTTGCTAATTTCTCTCCCGCGCCGATATTTCACTGTTAAGCTTTACTCATTTAGTTTGTTGAGCTTTAAGCGGCATAAAAATGGAATTTAATTTCCATATTATTCTTTCTTTCCTGAGGTATAATGATTGGGGTATTTTATAATAATATGAAGGAAAAATAGCGGATCAAAGAGAAAAGAAAAATGAACGTTTAATTCTAATGAAATGAAAAGACGAGGCCAGGCACGTTAACGAAGAGACGAAAAAAAATGCAATAGAAAAGATAATGATAAAGATATTAATAAATTTTAAAGTTAATTTCTCATTAAGTCCCGGCTCTCTTCCCTCTTACTCATTACCATCATTATCATTCTTATGATGCTCGAATAATTTACATTTTACGTTGCCGAAACAAGAAGAAATTTAATTCTCTATTATTTTCGTTTTTGCGCTCGTTTTTCACGTTTCTTTTTTTCTCTCTGAATTTCGCTTTTTGTTTTTTCTTAATTCCTTCGTTAAATTCAAATCGCTTTCAACCTTAATTTGCCGTAAAAAGGAATAAATCTTATATTAAACCTTAATTAGTAATCGCTCGTGTCTGTCGAACTTTCTACAAGTAAAATGTGCGATCCTTTAAGTATCTTGACATTTTTTCGGTTAACTTTTGTAGGAAATGCACAATTGTTGTCGGCAACTTTCGTTTCTGCGAAAGTTATTTTTTGCTTTTGCTCTTTAATTTTCGTCCAAACGAAACGTCACAATGAAATAAACGCAATTTCGCATGGTTTGTTATTTAAATCGAACGCATGAAAATTACCACAAAAGCTGGAAAATTGCGTTTACGTTATTCTAGGGGATGCGAATTGTTTGATACTTTTTTGCAACTATTCGCTTGTAATTCGATCGGTAATAAGGACTCATTGTTCATGATAAAAGGCGATGATGATTGACGTGTAGGATTGGAACAATTTTTTTTTGCAAAATCTTTTTGTTACACGCCTAAAGTCATACTGATTTTTGAAGAGAATATGCAACGATATTTCCAAAAGTTCTCTTATTAAATCCTTTAAATTATTGCACGGAAATCCTTTGAAGATTTCATTATGCGACAGTACAAAGGAAAGTGTGTCAACATTCACAAAAGGAATGACAACAAAACAATTGTTGATGGTCTTTTCGTTTCGTTGTTATTATACTGGGTGAAAAAATTGCCGGTGATCCGCGGATTTATAAGCGGATGTTACCTGCGGTTGTAACATGTGTTAAATTTGATAATGACACGTCAATTCAGGTACCAACAACACAAGTTCTTCGCAGTTTAATTGAATTCCTATCAAGAAAAAAGCGAAAGAAAGAAAAAGCGAATCGAGTTATTTACCCATATATTTTTTGTATTGTTGTACCTGTTAATAATGTATTTTGTTCGAGGCACGAGCCACATTAAATTATAATGATCATCATCATCGTCGATACGCATCTGCTAAATTACGTTTGGCACTTCGTTTGCCACAAACTTTTATTTATTGTTTTTTCTGCATGGCTTTGCATTAGAAATTTAATTCGCAAATCAATTCGTTGCAATTCGTTTCGCTTTATTCTTATTGATGATGCACTGATAAATGAGAAAAAAAAATCAGTTGAAAGCTTGAGTTCAATTGAAATTCTAACGTATTTTAATGATACTGACGAAATCATTGGTTTCCTTCGTCTTGAGCTTTAACGGATTTTTCTTTTGTCCCTTTAATCTCTTACATAGGTAAATTTCCGTTGGAATTTAAATAAACGGAAATTGATAATTATCAGATGAATCCAACGAATTGTACAATGTTCAAGAAAATGTTTTCCTACATCCACACAAATCTACTGACCGGTCAGAGTAGCTTATTTTATATGGAGAATGCCGCAAATAGGCTTTCATTGTACAATGAATAGGAACAGTTTAATTGTATTTAGATGATGATCGATAAGAATTATACGTTTCCATTAGATTAAACAGTGAAGAAGCAATTGAACAAATCCGCAAAAAAAGGTAAATAATAACCGCCAAAAAACCGAATCAAACACACTCGGAGAGGGCAAAAAAAAAGAAAAATTATTCAGCTGCCACACTTATTTCTATTTAAAATTCATACGGAATGCACAAATTGAAATGCCCCTATTGTGACATTTTCCGTCAAAATACGTGCAATTTTTTCTTGCCTCATTGTTATTATTATGAAGTGGGCAGTAATTTCACTTTAAAGGCGAAATTTCAACGGTTTTTCGAAATTATATTCTGCATGGCAAAATGCATCGGCGAGATGAATGAAACGGCGGACCATTATTATGAATATGTTTATTTGCACAAAAACGGAAGGAATTGTAAGAAGAAAAAAGTGTAACATTTTATTCATATTCATGCAAATAATAAAAATATCATTCCGGAAGTCAAGTAGCGGAAATTGGTGACAGAGATTGACACATTCAGATAATTACTTTCGTATACGCGAATATTGAAGAGGAATGAAGGAATCGCAAAAAATGTATACTTTTTTTTCTGTCTCTTTCATCATATTCCATTTACAAACAACGTGCAAATTGCATATTTAACAGAAAACCTCGCAATTGTTCCTTTCTATAAAAAAATACCGTTGAATATGCGGAAAAAAATTAACTGATGCCGATTGAATGAAACACATCTGAGAAGAGTGAATGGCAAAAAAGGAATTGTGAATCGAGTACGTTAAAAGTTACATAATAACAGTAATAATGACAATAGACAATAATAATTTGGAAATTTTGTGAAAATCAACTTAGTTTTCGTTCTTTTTTCTTATTCTTCTTCCTCCACCTTTTCGTCTTATTCCACTTACTTCTTTCCACTTTATTTTTTTTCCTTCGTCTCCTTATGTAATTCGAGAACGGTAGAAGCAGGAGGCAAAGGAGCTTCATAAAGTTGAAAAGAATGAAAAAGGAAAAGAAAAATGAAGAAGTCGAGATTCAATAACAACATGAATTGGTAGTGATTTTGCATGTCACATGTCACATAAACTTTGTATCGCATTTATAGAATCAAATCACCTTTTATTTTTGTCTTTCTCGACATTTCCTACCTTTTCACGTTTTCCCTTTATTCTTATTATTACCACCGTCATCATCCATTCTACTTCTTTTATTTGACTACATTGATTTCCTGCTATGTTTATTTCGCATCGTATTCCTCTCTTCTCTTTTATCCATTATTCCTCACCGTTTTCCATTTAATAATTATCCCTATTATCGTGCCTTCCCTTAAATACAATTGAACCAATTTAAAGAATACAATAGATTTTTTTCATCTGAACAAGTGATACTTTACAATAAATATGAGGATCGTTGTAGTTTAAAAAGAAACGAATAAAGAATTAATCGTATAAAATTTGTAAAAAATTATTGTCCCTTTAAATAATTAAAAGGCGGATTCGTGCTGTCATCTTCTAATAAAGTAACACACTAACGATTATGCTAATCATTTAAAAGGAGTAATCTCATCTAGTTAAACACAGATGGCGGAAGAAGAGAAAATTTAAATATCGAGCGGAAAATTTTAACGAGATTTCCAAGGCGCGTTTTGCTATAATAACATATATCTGTACTCCACGATTTTCCGAAGAAATGAACTCGATCACCGTCTTAGAAAATTAAAAGATTCCCAGCAGCCTCTAAGTTACTTTTCAAATAAAGTGTTTAAGATTCATTTATTGTAATTGGAAAATGCGCTATGATACCCATTGCAATCCATCCCATACGATGTGCATGTTAATAGGAATGTAGATTTTAGGGTAGATAAAATGTTCAAGATTCTTCATTCTTCCCCGTTAAACTTTCACCGCAAACTTTTGATAAGGAACGTGATTCTATTAAAGAATTTTTAAACAGGCCTTAATACATATTAATTATTGACGAAAATAGAAGAAAGCATTTCATGAAAATATTCGATTCATTAGTAGTACGATCATTACGTTTGCATTTGCCCGAAATGATCCGTTAATTTATAATAATTTGCGTTTATAATTGGACTCTGCAAAAGTTCCTTTAAATGTGCGGCACGATTGTCCTCATATAGATTTTCCATTCTTTACCCCGGCGCTGCGTTGAATGTCAATTAAGTAAACTAGTTAAACATCAAAAAGTGGACCTTCCGTTTACAATAAACACTCAATAAAAACGAAATTCTCTTTTCGGGTGGGACATTGATCGAAATTGACTTAACTAATTTTCATTTATTACTTTCAGTAGATAATCGATGGTCGCGCGAAGAAGACCTTAGACGATGAAGTATGTTTGCATGTTTCGAACGCTCGCATCGGCCGTATTCCTAGTGTCGTTAGTTTGCGGTGAACAGAATCACACTCAATCGACAGATTCCTACTTGGAAGCGTACAAAGATGCGAAATCGTTAAACGACAACGCGAAAATCATAAGCAATCGCGAGTACGACGTTGGTAACGGGCCGTATCCGGGCCCAATCAACGGTTACGGTAACAATAATGTGGGACCGGACTATGGCTACGGACCGCCGCGGCCCGTTTACGGACCGCCACCGAGGTAAGTTGGAGATTTAGAAGAAGGGAAACGCGGCAAAATTGAAATTGTTTCAGTTACGGCCCTCCCAATTATTATCCGCCGCCGCTACCGGATCCGGTTTATGGCGTGCCGCATGCGATGTTAGGTTTATTGGACAAGTTCAAGATCAAATTGAATCTGTTCACGTTGGCCAAAATCTTATTGAAAGTGATACTGTTCAAGAAACTGGTGAGTTTCATCGCGATCATTTGCTTGTTCTTGTTCATTCCGTGGCTGAAGCACGAGAAAGGTGGTAATAACAATGATCAAGGCGACGATTACAGACAGTTTGCCGTTGACAATGGTAGGTGATGGAAGCCAAAAATTCAAACAATAGACTAAAATAATTGCTTGATTTTGTAGGTGAGGAGAAAATTAATAGACTAACGTCGTTTGTATGGGATTCGTTTGCAAAATACGACGCGGAAAATGCGAACGAATGCGACAGCGTTCCTTGTAGAGTGCGAAAAATGATTAACAACATCGACGATTCACTTTCGTACAGGAGGTGAGCATGACTGACTGTTAAGACTTCTTTCAAATTTCCGATTTCCTTCCAACAAAGAATGGACTTATTTGCATAAAGAAATGAAAGTTCTTGCATAGGCAAGCAAAGTTATAATGCAGAAAGAATTGCAAAACCCATATTCATTGAAGATATTTTAGAATGAATCTATTTAAGAAATTCATTGTTTATGAGAATATTCCTGAAAGAAGTTGCTTAATTGATTTTCGCGTTTCTGACATCAATATTAATTCCTGTTTTTTTAAATTCTTTGTAGATTGTGGGACTTGTACCAGCAGGAATTGTAAAAAGAATGGGATTACTAACTTATTTATTTATTTATCGTATAATAAGCTGTCTTATACCTCAAATAAAAGAAAGATAAATCTAAATTTTGCTGCTTTTTAAAAAGAATCGCTTTAATTTATTTATTAAGCGACGAATGCGAACGTCTCGCTTGAAATGTCGCGCTATTTTTAGCCGACTTTCGTTTACATTTCGCTCTCTATCGAATAGTAGTACAAATCTCGCTCGAACCTCAACAGTAAACTATATTGAATTTACGCAGTTTTTCCATACATTTGCCAATATTGATAAAATTAAATCGTTAAATCGATAACGAAATCTACAGATTTGTAGCGCGGAAAATCTAGTGTTGCTTTGCCATTTGAAGCGTATACATAAACGTTCTAATTTTTGCAAATAAAGTCAATGAAATTAACCTACCAATCGCGACGTGATCGTCTGAGGTTCGTATATAAAGCGGTTGCAATGTTAAGTAAATCGGAGGGTCCGGTGCTTGTTAAGGAAACCCAGAACGTGAATTTCAATAATTAAATATTCTCAATTTGCTCTGAAAATACGAGTTTACACCTATATGAGCGACTATGGCCCTCTTTTTGCTTTCCATCCATCCATGCCATCATCCAAATTAAGCTTCATCAATAAGAACTTATTCATCTTTATTTTTTATCACAGAGAAAGAGAGTAAAAATATTTTGCATTAACTCGAACGTGTTCGTTTTTTTATATAAGTGAATCCCATTTTTTATCAACTAATAAACATGTACATTTATTTCATTGTGAATCGACTGGGAATTTTCAATACTATTGATAGCAGGGTGAGCAACAATCGTTGACCCTAAAGAAAAAACTTTGAAATCGCGATTGGAATTTAAATTAATCAAAATTGTACCTTTAATCTTATGATTGAATTAAACAGTTGGAAATTCCCCAATAATTTAATGGATCGAATCGCGTAACACGAGAATCGCTTCATAATTTCATAATTTAATCCGTAGATTAATACATGTTAAATGTACGAGGAGTGTTCAAGTTATAATAGGTAATTTATTTTCCTCCTTTTCTCAATGTTATCGGATTACTATTCCTGACACTTGGATATTCCTTCGAGATACCATATCAAAAGATATGATTTGGTGATCAACCTCCCCACTATCAAAGAAATTGGGCAAACTTTGAATTGAAAACTTTTTTTAGCAGAAAGAAACATTCCAAATGTCTGTATGGTTTAGAAAATTGACGAAAATTAGATTTTGATCTTTCGAAAACCAGAATATCGATGTCACTTGGAACTTCATTTTCTTGCGTTGTTTGATAATTTTGCATATTTGCACGTGAGTCTTGTTGGAGCATACTTTAGACCTTCAAACGTTTAGAAGGTTGCTGTAGTTAAATAATTAATCCCTTGAAAAACGGGATTTCCAACATTGAAGTGAAACTCAATAAATGTGCGAAGAATAATATTATTGGCCAACTACAGCAGTTTGTCGTGGAAGGTTTAGCTTTAGAGTGACAAGACTGAAGACGATTCCAGTTACAATTTAAACAAACCTCGTATGACGCTAAAAGCAACGGACAAATATTAACCATTAATCCATTTGGGATTAAATCGATTAGACTGCAGTTTTCTCTCTTTCTTCTTGCCTTAATAAGGAATAATATTTATACAGTCATTTGATAACATAATAAATTAGGTAACTCGAAGGAAGAAAATAGCAGAGAATGAAGAATTATGTGATCCTTCTTCTTTTTTTAAGAAAACAAAATGATGTTATCTGCGTGTTTCCCCACTTTGTCCCGTTAATTGTTAGGTCAACTTGAACCCAATGATAAGTGCGTAAGTATATATGTATACGTATAAAAGGACACCGTGGCTCATTCGCTTTTGAAATAATCGAACGACTACCGACAACGACCGTCCGATTAAGTTCATATTAGCGTAATACGAGCGCGGTTGTCTTCATTTCTAATTGAATAAGCGCACGATGAAGACGTTTATTTTAATATTGTTCGCCGGTCTTGTACTTGCATTGGATGCAAGACGAATCGTTTATCGTTACAGAAGGAGCACGCAGAACGAATGTAAGTGGAATTTTCGTTATCAATTATCATTTTCAGTTTCACATTAACGCAATTAAATCAATTTTCAGATAAAATGTGCGTGCCGGAGGATTTGATGGAGTATTGCGAGGAAATGGTGAAGCAAAACACAAAGAGCCAAGCGAAAATCGTATGCATACGCGCCAGAGATAGGTATGCAGCAAATTACCTTGATTCGATTAATTATAATTGCGAGTATCTCATTACTTCATTTCTTCCTCGTCGTTGCTTTCAATAGAATCGAGTGCATCGACAAGATAAAAGAGCGAGAGGCCGATTTCGGCACGGTCGATCCGGAGGACATGTACGTGGCCAGCAAGGTGCCAAACGAAGATTTTGTCGTGTTCGAGGAGATTCGTACGCGCGAAGAACCAGACGGTAAGAGCATTTTCCATTCGTTGTCAATCGAGGTTTATTGTCATAAATTATATGTCGAACAAAATATAAATTCAAGGAAAACCTCTTCGCCTCTTGCAGAAAAAGTTCTGCAAAAAGAGACGCGACGCGAACAACAACGAGAATGAAAATAGAGACAAAATGTTGTTCTTGAGCGCGACTCGTTTATTATTATCTTCTTGTTTGCTTTTTATTACAAGTAAATTATTCAAATTTATGTTATGTATGTGCAGACGTACGATGCCAGAATGGTTTTTGCATTTTAATCATGTTAATTACACGTTTTTGTATATAGTTTCTTCTTGGAAGAGGCAACAATAACAAACTTTACGTAACGTTCTTGAAACATTTCGGTTTTAGTTTCTTTTTTGTAATTATCCGAATAGAAATTCGCAAAAATCTGAACGAAAGAAAATAAATAAATAACAATATTCGCAAACAAATATCACATTACGTTGCAAAAAAGAAACTCCATTAATTACAAAAACTTTTCGCTGCCGTAGCCGAATTTAGATACGAAGGCGTGGCCGTTATCCATAAGGACTTGAAGTTGGATTCGATCAAAGACCTGAAGGGATTGAAATCGTGCCACACGGGCGTCGGCAGGAACGTCGGCTACAAGATACCGCTGACCAAACTGAAGAACATGGGCATCATCGGCCAACTGAACGATCCGGAGATTTCGCCGCGCGAAAACGAACTAAAAGCTCTATCGACCCTATTCTCGAAAGCGTGCGTCGTTGGCAAATGGTCCGCCGATCCGATCATCGATGCCGGATTGAGTGAGTGGACAAACTTCATTTCATAATACCACCGACAAAGGAAAAGAAGCAATTAAAAGCTTTCCATTTTTTGCGCAGAGAAAAAGTATCCAAACTTGTGCCAGCTTTGCGAGCATCCGGAGAAATGCGATTATCCGGACATTTATTCCGGTTACGAGGGCGCTCTACGCTGTTTGGCCCACAACAACGGCGATATTGCGTGGACGAAGGTCATCTACGTGCGGAAATTCTTCGGGGTAAGCAATCGACAAACATTGTGGCTTCGTGGGTTTCCTCCTACGAAACCGTTCGTCTTTGGGTGAACGAATTTTAAACCGGTACAAAAGGCATTCGCGAGATGCATCATGTCCTAGGACCTAGAGGTTCAAAAACAGAAGTCGGATGGAAATCAACGATAAAGCCGATTGCATGGACTTGACTAATAAACGCTTACAAGCCCAAATATTAATATCAAGGGGCTAATTTCCGCAAATTTGGAGATTTTGTTCCCACCTTCTGATTAACTTTTCACTAGAATTACTGAACATATACGTAATTTCACACCTTTCATTGCGTTACTACCTGAATTGAAACAATAGGAAATTAAAAATGCAGCCTGTGGACGTAATTTTCTGGGGGGCATTTCGTCGAGGACGGCTTCCACGTTACCCATCGTAGCTCCTTGGTTTATCAACCGAATTTCAAAAATTTGGCATCTTCTTAAAGTAGACAAAAGAACGAAGTTGTTGTCGGAGCTGTTTCTTTGATTTATTTTTAGTTTTCAAACGGCAGCTGTTTGAAATTGGATGCGTGATTTTCGAGTACAATTTCGATACAATTTTGCGTGATATACCGCTTTCAGAAATAGAGTCTCGAGATAAAAGCGTTCAAAGTTTTATATTTGGATAACGTGGATGATTTTGCCTTATTGATCTGATAACTTATTCTCGTTTTTCAATATTTATACTTACATTAATCTTAGAGTTAAGATAATCGGGTTTCTCCTTTCGATCTAGGTGTTTTGTAACTTTTGCGCTTACAAGGTGACATTAAAGGGATCACATCCCCTTTTGCGAACATGTCAATAGAACTCCTCTAAAGTGACTTAAATTTAAGTAACATCCATTGAAACGTCTCTAAGGTGATTGAAATGTCTGCAAAGTGATTTAATTTGGGAACATGTCAATGGAACCCCTCTAAGGTGACTTAAATTTAAGTAACAACCATTGAAACGTCTCTAAGGTGGCCTAAATTTGGGTAACATCCATTGAATCGTCTCTAAAGTGACATAAGGCAGAATCGCTATGATTGAAACGTCTGCAAAGTGACTTAATTTGGGAACATGTCAATGGAACCCCTCTAAGGTGACTTAGATTTAAGTAACAACCATTGAAACGTCTCTAAAGTGACTTAAATTTGGGTAACATCCATTGAATCGTCTCTAAAGTGACATAAGGCAGAATCGCTATGATTGAAACGTCTGCAAAGTGACTTAATTTGGGAACATGTCAATGGAACCCCTCTAAGGTGACTTAGATTTAAGTAACAACCATTGAAACGTCTCTAAAGTGACTTAAATTTGGGTAACATCCATTGAATCGTCTCTAAAGTGACATAAGGCAGAATCGCTATGATTGAAACGTCTGCAAAGTGACTTAATTTGGGAACATGTCAATGGAACCCCTCTAAGGTGACTTAGATTTAAGTAACAACCATTGAAACGTCTCTAAAGTGACTTAAATTTGGGTAACATCCATTGAATCGTCTCTAAAGTGACATAAGGCAGAATCGCTATGATTGAAACGTCTGCAAAGTGACTTAATTTGGGAACATGTCAATGGAACCCCTCTAAGGTGACTTAGATTTAAGTAACAACCATTGAAACGTCTCTAAAGTGACTTAAATTTGGGTAACATCCATTGAATCGTCTCTAAAGTGACATAAGGCAGAATCGCTATGATTGAAACGTCTGCAAAGTGACTTAATTTGGGAACATGTCAATGGAACCCCTCTAAGGTGACTTAGATTTAAGTAACAACCATTGAAACGTCTCTAAAGTGACTTAAATTTGGGTAACATCCATTGAATCGTCTCTAAAGTGACATAAGGCAGAATCGCTATGATTGAAACGTCTGCAAAGTGACTTAATTTGGGAACATGTCAATGGAACCCCTCTAAGGTGACTTAGATTTAAGTAACAACCATTGAAACGTCTCTAAAGTGACTTAAATTTGGGTAACATCCATTGAATCGTCTCTAAAGTGACATAAGCCAGAATCGCTATGATTGAAACGTCTGCAAAGTGACTTAATTTGGGAACATGTCAATGGAACCCCTCTAAGGTGACTTAGATTTAAGTAACAACCATTGAAACGTCTCTAAAGTGACTTAAATTTGGGTAACATCCATTGAATCGTCTCTAAAGTGACATAAGGCAGAATCGCTATGATTGAAACGTCTGCAAAGTGACTTAATTTCGGAACAAGTCAATGGAACCCCTCTAAGGTGACTTAAATTTAAGTAACATCCATTGAAACGTCTCTAAAGTGACTTAAATGTAGGTAACATCCATTGAATCGTCTCTAAAGTGACATAATCTAGAATCCCTTTACCTGTTTTTTTGCGTCTATTGCAATTATAATTATCAATTCACTAAATATTTGTAAACTGATAACAGCTCCAAGAAAATTGTTTATATTGTGTTACAGCTACCTGTGGGCATCACGCCAGGCAAATCGACCGAAGAGAATCCGAACGATTTCGCCTATTTGTGCCCGGACGGTACGCGAGTGCCAATAAGCGAGACGCCGTGCCGTTGGGCAGCGCGTCCGTGGCAGGGATTCTTGACGAACGCCGACGTCGTAAAGTCCGTCGACGAACTGCGCAAAAAGATCGAACAGCTGAACAGCGAAGGCTACAAGAACCACGCCAAATGGCTACCGAAAGTGTTCGACGTCAGCGACAAGAATATCGTGCGATCGAACAAAATCATCTCGCCCGGCGACTATCTGGACAAGGGCAACTACACGGACGTGCTGGAACGCGAGTACGGACCGCCGATCAAAACGATCCGGTTCTGCGTCGTCTCGGACGACGAATTGGCGAAGTGCCGCGCGTTCGGCAAGAGCGCCTTCTCGCGCAACGTTCGCCCCCGATTCGACTGCGTCCGCGAATCGACCGTCGACGATTGCACGAAAACGATCCGCGACAACGGCGCGGACGTGATCGTTCTGGACGGCGGCCATGTGCACAGAGCGACGGCCGCGTACAATTTGAAGCCGATCGCGATGGAAAAGTACGGGGCGCACAACGATTCGTATTTCGCGGTGGCCGTCGTCAAGAAGAACTCGCCGTACAAATCGTTCGAGGACTTGCGCGGCGTCAAATCGTGTCACACCGGTATCGATCGCACGGCCGGTTACAACGTGCCGTTGTACGTTCTATTGAAGCTCGGCCTGATCGCCGAGAACGATTGCCCGTACGCGAAAGCGCTGTCGAAGTTCTTTGACGGCGGCAGCTGTCTGCCGGGGGCCAAAGGAGCCGATCACAAGTTGGACGCGACGGTCACGGAGAAATTGTGCAAATTGTGCGCCGGCGATCTGACGAAGCGGGACAAGTCGAGCGAATGCAATGCGGACCAAACGGAATCCTACAGCGGTTACACGGGAGCGTTCAGGTGCTTGGCGGAGGGCGGCGGCGACGTTGCGTTCGTCAAACACGTGACGGTACCGGGAAATACCGGTGAGTTAAACTTCGTGATAACCGTTTCCGAGTTTCCACAAGAGAAAATTCATAATTTTACGGAGCCAAATGCGTGGCTGGCCGAAAGAACAAAACAATTGCCCCTAGAAAAAAAATCATGCAAAATGTTTATACCTTTGGATGAGCCACAATGCAGAAGTAATTCCAACGATGGCAGACTGCCAGATCTACAGGAAGCCGGAAACCGTTATTCTAAAAATATCTCATTTTCGTATTTTGATGCGAGTTTCTTTCAGATGGTAAAAATACAGAAGCGTGGGCGTCCAAATTGAAGTCCGAAGACTACGAATTGCTCTGTCCGAATGGCGGCCGTGCCCCCGTCGACCAATACGAAAAATGCCATTTGCTGAAGGCTCCGCCGCATATGGTGAATTGATTCCTTTTGCAATCCGACGTATTCATTCGTTTCGTTCTTTCAAGGTGGTGACGAGCAATTCGAAAACGGATTCGGAGATTAACGAGATCCAAAGCGCTCTGATCTCCGCCAGCGAGCTGTACGCCGAGCGGCCGGATTGGTTCAAATTGTTCGGCACGTTTAACGGCAAGAAGGATTTACTGTTTAAGGTAAACCGTCTTGTATTTGTCGACGGTGATGGAAGTTGTATTGGTGATTTTCGTTTTGCTAGGATTCCGCCACAGGATTGGCCGCCATCCACGAGAAATTGCCCGTGATGGAAGAGTACAGCAAAGTCATGGACACCATCAATCGCTGCAAATAAGTCTTTTCGGGAATTGACGAGCTGTTAGATGAAGATTGGCTGTTATCGTAGATGTAGCAAGAATCGTAATATGTTATATTTCTGCATGTATAATTGTTTGCGAGTATCGAAATAAATCGTTCGTATGGTAGTGCAATGTATTCGTAGTTGCAGCTTATTGAAACCAAAATGTTGTACCAATTAAATTGCATTTTCGCGCAATTTGGTCTTAAAGGCAGTTTCTGAATTTAATAATTGTTCTGAAAGATAATGCTTGTTCCCCAAATAAAAAGAGCAGTAAAGTAAATTGTACGATTCAAAATTGTCCCGCCATAAAATTGTTTTGGTGCGATTTTGGCTTTAGAAACTATTGAGCTGCATTATTTCTCATCTATTGATTCTCACTTTGGAACCAATTAATTTACCCTTTGAATTTGCTAAAGTCAAAATCCAATACTAATCCAATAGACGAATAAAGTGGCTTCTAAACGATATAAAATAATTAACACGAACGATAAACTTTTTTATTTAATTTTAAGAGCAAAAGCATACAACTTAAATGCACTTAATCGCATCGACGAATTCGATGCTGTCGATTCGGCACAAAACCTTCTTCAAGCACTTTGAATCGCAACCACGCTTCAGAACCGAATCGCCGTACCGCACGTGATTCCTATCGAGAAAAGAAAAAGAAACAATGCTTCGTTAGCAATGCGATATATTCTAATGTGCGAATTTACTACTTAAAATATTTCATCGCCAACGTTTCGTTTGTAGATAAATCATCGAACAACTTTTGCATTGTGTCCTCGTTGATCTCGTTCAAATTGTACTCTTTCAAGAAAGTGTATTGCTCGTACCACTTCGGTAGCACTTCCATCGGCGACATATTCGCTTCGGTCAAATTGAACGTATATTGCACGTAATCGACGATTTTCTGTAACATTTTAACTTTTTAGCTTTTTTTGCGACAATTGCAAAAATTCTATACACACGTACAAACGTTTCGGGATCGACGTTGTAAATGCGGTAATTCGGATTGTTACCGATGAACGTTGTGCCGCTACCGCCGACGAACGAATAATGAACGACGTTCTTTTTATCCTCGTCGTAAATCAATCGGAATTCGTCCAAGTGCGAGTGACCATTGATTTGGGCCGATATTGTATCGGCAAATCTAAAACAATAAATAAAATACGGCACTAGGGTAAGAGATAGTGCGATTCATTAATGTTAAAGTAATGTTAAAACCTATCTAAAGCTTCTTAATTTTGGAGCATATCGATAGAGCTTCTCCAAAGTGACAGAAATTTAAGTAGCATCCATTGAAACGTCTCTAACGTGACTTTATTTGAGAGCATATCGATGGAGCTATAAAAAAATTACTTAAATTTAAGTAGCATTAATTGAAACGTCTCTAAACTGGCTTAATTTTAGAGCATATCGATGGAGCATTAAAAAATTACTTAAATTTAAGTAGCATTAATTAAACGTCTCTAAAGTGACTTAATTTGAGAGCATATCGATGGAGCCTCTCGAAAGTGACTTAAATTTAAGTAACGTTTTTTCAAACGCCTCTAAAGTTTCTTAATTTTAAAGCATATCGATGGAGCATTAAAAAAATTACTTAAATTTAAGTAGCATTAATTGAAACGTCTTTAAAGTGACTTTATTTGGGAGCATATCAATGGAGCATTAAAAAAATTACTTAAATTTAAGTAGCATTAATTAAACGTCTCTAAAGTGACTTAGTTTGAGAGCATATCGATGGAGCATTAAAAAAGTTACTTAAATTTAAGTAGCATTAATTGAAACGTCTTTAAAGTGACTTAATTTGAGAGCATATCGATGGAGCATTAAAAAAATTACTTACATTTAAATAGTATTAATTGAAACGTCTCTAAAGTGACTTAATTTGAGAGCATATCGATGGAGCATCTCGAAAGTGACATAAATTTAAGTCACATCCATTGAAACATCTCTAAAGTGACTTAATTTGAGAGCATATCGATGGAGCATCTCGAAAGTGACTTAAATTTAAGTACCATCTTTTCAAATGTCTCTAAAGTGACTCAATTTGAGAGCATATCGATGGAGCATCTCGAAAGTGACATAAATTTAAGTCACATCCATTGAAACATCTCTAAAGTGACTTAATTTGAGAGCATATCGATGGAGCATCTCGAAAGTGACTTAAATTTAAGTAACATCTTTTCAAATGTCTCTAAAGTGACTTAATTTGAGAGCATATCGATGGAGCATCTCGAAAGTGACTTAAATTTAAGTAACATCTTTTCAAACGTCTCAAAAGTTTCTAAATTTAAGTAAGATCAATTGAAATATCTCTAAAGTGACTTAATCCAATATTAGCACGATTGAAACGTCTGTAACGTGTCTTAATTTAGGAGCATATCTATTGAAACACCTCTAAAGTCACTTAATTTGCCAGGGTATCGCGCGAGGCACACGAAAAATATCTGAATTTACGGAAAAAGTTAATTTGAACGCGTCTCAAAATGAAATCGACTTCTCACCGGCGCAATACGCGTTGATATTCGTGCGTCCAGCGTTTCAACAGCAAACTCTCGCCCGGTTCCATATGACCGATAATGTGCACGCGTTCGCCGTCGATTTCCGCGCGGTGCAACGTATCGACGAGCCATTTCAATTGATCGTACGGATCGATGTCGTTGTAGATCAGCCACAGGTTCGATATGTAGCCGACGTTGTTATTTAACGCCACCAATCGATGGCCGGGCCGCAAGAGCAACGTATAGAAACCGCCGTTCCTCAGCGTGCTACCGGTCTCCTGATCCGTCGGAAACCATTTCGACCATTCGCGTACCGCCAAGTCGAAGAGCCATCGCGACGAAAACTTGTCGGTTACGTTAACGGGGGCGTAGCTGCAAGTAAGTCGATTAAAAAGTTGCAGTCGACGGAAAAGGACACGTACAAATCAGACGGATCCGTTTCGTGATTGCCAAGCACCGGATAAACCGGCGTCGATCCGAACGTTTTGCTCATCGCCCGATAAAGTCGCGTTATGTCCTCGGTGTTACCATCGATCGTCATCTCGTACGACGTGTGCCCAACGATGTCGCCTGTGTAATAAACGAAATCCAGATCGTTCTAAATTGATTACATACAATTAAATTATGAATTTGTGAATTTTGTTTATAATAATTTCGTTTCATTTTACGTGCGTCTTCTTGACATGGTTCAATATCATTTCGACGGTGTGCCACGGTAGATCGCACGTTTCGTAACTGCCCCAATGGCCGGCCGCATTTTCCGGGCGAGTTGGATCGCCGTCGCGGCAACACAACGCCTTCGAGCATTTCGCATCGCTGCCCGGTTTGTATTTCACGTCGTAATGCATGTCCGACAGATGTAGCAGGCGAAGATACGTTTTTTTCGTTTGGTCACGTGGCGTATGCTAAATGGGGAAAAAATTGGTTTAGCGCCAGTTTTCTGTGTTATGAATTATCATTGGATAAAAGTAACTCTATCAAAAACTTTCGATTTAATACCTTTGTAATCGTATGATTCTTTGGCGGTATTGCAACCGTCCAATTGGCCATATTCGGATCCTCGCACATTTTGTGTTGCTGGTAAATGGCGCAAATCCGGGCGCCAGTTAAATCTTTACGATTGTCGATTATGTAGAGCACGATATCCTGAAGTATTGGCGAAAATTGGTGAACAATTGATCCACAAAATGCGGCATCTTACCAGTTCGTGCTGGATGATTCCTTCGCAATTTTCCTCGCCGGTCAGCATGTTATCGACGCAAATCTTCTTCAAAATATTGTACATTTCGTCCCTCGACGCACCGTCTCTTCTTCGTCGTAGCAAATCGCTCGTGATGCGGCGACATGCTTTGCAGAAAGCGTTATCGTCTATCGGGTCGTCGCTTATTGCTGAAACATTGCAATGCAAAAAGAACATTTGTCTTACATCGTTCGAATCGTATCGATCGTATCCTACTTTTAGTTTCGATCGAATTGAACAACAATTGAACCGTGCACAAGACGAATGCTAAAATAATTATCGCGTGATGATTGTTCATCTTCCACGATCGCTCACACTGTGAATACTGGATTTATTTATATAAATTTATCAGGGCGAGTCTTATCGGTGTGTTTTTAGATAGAGTTCGTTTCGATTGCGCCATTATTCGTCATCTAATATACAAGGTGCATCAAAAAACTGTTACAAACTTTAAGAAGTGATAATATGATTGACAGTAAGCAGAAAAATCTTAACGAACATGGTGCCGGAAATTAATGCTTTCGGATATACGAAAATTTTGCAACTTTTATTTTATTTGTAATCATGTACAAAAAATGCAAACTATGTACAAAAAACAGCGGAGCAATAACTCAAATTAAAAGTTCAAAGTGCCCTCCCTTCATTTTACGGCAGCCTAGACATCTTTGCCGCAAGGACGTTCGAACTCTTACGAAAATCATTCGCAAACCAGCATCGGCGTAAATTCGGTGGCATCTTTAATCTATTGCTTGTTCCTCGAGGTCATTTACAAGCATAACATTAAACTAACCTTTTCAAATATTCCCAAAGAAAGAAATCCTAAGCAACTTCCTTTGAAAATTATATGTAAATGTTTTCTAAAAACAAGAACCGAAGGAATCTGATGATTGGGATCATCTTCAACATAAAGGCGTTGCGCTTCTGTGACATTTCCCGTTAGCACGACCATATATGAAATGCATGATGGGCTAATTCAGAATTAGAGTGAAAAGCCCTAGCGAAAATTCGTAAAAATCTCACAAACGACTTAACTACGACTACAAACTCTCCGTGACAAAACATCTATTAAAGAAGGCACGAAAATGCCAGTTTTAGAATGAGAAAGAAAATAAATGGAGTCATGCTACAAGAAGAAATAATCCTCCGTATCTTCGAAACCATTCACTACCGCACCAATGTTCATTAAGACTTTCGTGCTTATCTCGGGCCATGTTATCACCCTTTGAAGTTTGTTGCACTCTTTTCTAAACACCCTGCAGATATTTGAAACAAATTCATTGAAACCCTTGTTAAATGATAATCAATGATTAATGAATTGTTCCTTTTTTTGTTGATCAATTACAAGTAAGTGCTTCACAGTTTCCGCTGTATCCTAAATCATCTGGAGGTTGCTTTGCTTGAATTGAATTTCCAGGCCCCATGAAAGAATGAAGAATGTTTTCCAAGCAGCTTTGAAAAAGCTTTCTGAGACGGTGTCATGGTTCAACAGTTGCAAAGCATGTCAAGCTGACTCTCTGTCTTTACGGCTGATTGGCATGCAAAAATAGATGAAGCGAAACTATTCGATACTAATATCGTTAAATTCCCCAGTGTTTGATATACTGACGAATTCAATTTACAAACTGCTATTTATTTGCTATTCCTTTGTTTCGTATAGTCTATCGTCCGAATTAATGAAGTATAATACAAAAGCACTTGAATGGGCTTTTTTGTTATTATTACAGCAAAATGTATCAATTTAACAACCCAATCGATAATAAACGTCACATTCAACCGCAGCAACGACAAATAAACACTTCTACCAAAATTTAACCACAACTGTATTTGAATAATCAATTGCATACGTGTAAAATTTTATTCGAATGCATTTCGATCGATGCAAACATGGAAAAGGGATTGCTGTTCAAAACGCGCATAAAAATTAATCGCGTAAATGAATTTTATAAAATGCGTTAATCGATAATAATCAACGATATATTTGAACGATAAACTAAAAATAGGAAACGACGCAATTTAATTAAAAATTCAGCATTCAATTGCTTGAATTGTAGGTGTTTCGCCACCAAAAATAAATTGTTTCAGGTGTAAGTGGAATATTCGGATCGTGCAATATCAGCTGTTCAAACGATAATCGACAAATTTATCAAATCAAAGCGGATTAATGGGACTCTTTTTTTATTCTGGTAAATTTAATCTCGAAACGTTCATTTCTGGAATCCAATTACGAATATCATTCTAATTACTTCCGGTACGAATTTATTTTCCTATTTAATCACACTTTATTACATCCTGCGAACATTTTGGGCGAATTCGTAATAAATTCGTTTAAATAAAATCAGATGTTGGAAACTTTGCTCGGCAATTACACAGCGATAAGCAAAGGAAATAGCATTCGCATTCAAATTAAGTATTTATATTTGTAAATATTCAATCGAAAGATGCGATTCGAAAAAGTTTAAAGTTAAGATAAATAAAATGTTATCCCAACACCAATATGGGATCCTGTTTCCAACAGGCGACAAAATTGTCGATCGGTTGACAAAAGTATGTACGAGGAGGTAGAAACAGTCACTGGCACGCTGTGCTTTTGCATGTGTCTATATTTCTTAAAAATTGTGTTATCGGATGAAACAAAACTTGAAATAATTCCAAAACCGCACAAATGAGGCAACGTTTAATAAAATATTCTTAGAAATGAATAAGGAATTCAAAAAAGTCAAAAAATGTATAGCACTGCGTTTAAAATAACGAAGCAAGTGTCAGTTTCCGGTATAACCGGAAGTAAGATGAACGCTTAAGTTGCGCCACTCTAAGAGGTCTTTCCACGTGAGAGCAGATTTCATGCGAGATTTGCTTCATTGAACCACTCGCGCGAGCAACTCTCAGAGGCCTTGACACGTGAGAGTTATGTCCGTTCCATGGATCATCGGCCGAAAAATCTGAACATCTGATCTGTTCTTAAATCTTATGCAGTTTTGCACGTGCGAAAGTGCTGAGAGTTCCCATCAGTTGCGACAGTTTGCTAGCTAGTTGAATCAACTCGCTGCTAGTTTGGTAGCTCTCAGGAGGCGGACTCTCAGATGCGTTTATACGTGAGAGTTTTGCTCTCCGAGAGTAAACACGCGCGAGAAACTGTCACGTGTAAACGCACCATTAAATCACCATCGGATTCCTTAGGAACTTCGCTGATTATTAATTTTGACCTTATTTCGTTTTCATTTTAAATTATAAACGACGAACAACCGAAGAGAACGTTTGACCTCCAATTAGTTAAACAACCAGTTCATTAGTATAGAAAGTGTAATAAGAGAAACGAATTGACAAAGTCATTATATAAATTTATTGAAAGGACACGTTAAATTAATCAGCGATTCCATTACAACGTCGAAAACTGCATATGTACAAATTGTTCCTATTCCTAAAATCACGCCAATGAGCATCGATAACATTTACAATTAAATCGTTTTCTCATCGATGGCCGTGTTGGCGCTCTTGCACTCGGTCAGATTGTTACGCAACGCGATCACGTTCCGCATGTTCTTCTTGCAGCAGCACCGGCACCACGACATCATCGTCGTCGTCCATCGGACCTTGTCCGAATAGACGCCGACCAACGTCGGATTGACGATCGTGTTCGCGAACGCCAACGTGAGGACCACGAAGAAAAGCGTCGAGCTCAAGACGCGATCGCGGCCGGTCGTCATCGACCCATCGCAAACGATCAACGCCGGCATCGCGACGACCGGCAACCACGTGATCAGCACGAGCGCGATATTCACCGTCAGCGTTCGTATCACTTTCACTCGCTTATTGAACCGCAACTCCTCCTGCTGCGACATCGAACCGTGTCGCGCGCGATTCGCCGCGCCGAAACCGCTGTTGCCGCCGCCGCCGGCGTACGGCAGAGCGTTCGAGAAACGGCGCGACCACGGCGTCAGGATCTCGCCCAAACTGATCTCGCTCTGACGGCGCAATTCCGACCGGCCGCAAGTGCCCGCGTCGACGGTGCCGACGAACACGCACGACGTGGCCCACGTGTTTCGCGTCGCGATGATTTTGCGAAAGAGGGCGCAATAGTTGTAAATTTGCAGGCAAATCAACGAGAGATAGACGATCGTGACGGTCGGTACTAGTGCGAGGATCGTGTAGACGTTGAACGGCGATTTTCGCGCCACGACGGTGCACAACGATCGGCCGTCGACGGTGCGTTCGATGGCGAACCAGAAGTTGACGGGTGCGAGGACGACGGCGACGATGGACCACGCGCAGACGGAGAGGGCGAGCGCGCGGGCCGGTCGCAGTTTCGGCCGGTTGCCGCTGTTGACGGTCGACGGCATCGATATCGATCGGTGCCGATCGTAGCTGATCAGCGTCAAGGTCCATAGCAGCACGGTCGAGGCGACGAGCTGTCGAGGGAGAAGAAACGAAGCGAATTATTGGCGGATTGTTTAAAATAACCGTTTATTATCATCGGATATTTATTAAACGTTCTTTTGGAAATATTATCATGTTTATAACATAGTTTGTTGTACGAGAGCCAAAAGCTTATACAGCGCGTCCCAAGCGGATGCTAACATTTCTTCCGTTCGCGCGGGCTGCAAGTTGAAAGTATCGCCGAAGATTACGCGCTTCGTGTCGCACAAGAAACTGATATCTGCACTTCTCGGGGCAACGATAAGAATTTCTCGCATTTTATGTGGAGTTTAGAGCGAGAGCCTAAAATATACAATTTCAAAGTTATTTTAAGTTTTCTCTGGAAAAAAGTCGCTTAAAATTTGGATGCGGTAATTAAAGAGAGATTAAAGTTTTGTCTGAAGCGTGTTCTTCGAAAGTAAGTCGCTTAGGGCGCGATCCTTATGAAACGGGACACACTGTATGCATGATTCAATGTGTATTATGAATGTATAAAAATAATTCGGAATTTATGCGATAATCGGCCTCAGAAATGAGTTATAAAGAGGGGACTGGACAATTGAAAGTAACGTAATAATATAATTAACTGTTTGTTTGGATTATATCGATGTAAAATCGAACGCAGGAACGCGTGCAAGATTCTTTTATTAATAAATCGTGAATCAAAGAAGTACAGAATGAAAAAATAATCGGTGACTGCATTATTGCAAATAATTTTATGGAGCATGTAGTATTTAGTAGTATTAGTGCGCGATTTGTCATGCGAAAACAATTTAATTGCGTATTTAAGTTGCGTAATAATAAATCGTATTAAGGAAGGTATGATTAATTGCATTTCCTCCTACGGGCAACAAACGACAAAGAGTCTCACGTATCTAATTGCTATTATCGATTCCTTATCCTGACGTTTTACGATACACTAGCGAGGCTATTAATTGAAAGCGTTTTAATTGCATCGTCGATTGACACTCGAAAGTTTGCCACTAATGAAAGCTCGCTACTATTTCGTTTTTTTACTAAACATTTGATTTGCTATTTTTTTTTAATTTAAGATTAAAACTTCTTGCTTAACGAGAGTGAAGTAATATTTGAGATTGAAATAAAAGCTCTTTTCCTGAATTTAAGATCAGTATTTATTCGTTCAAAATTAGAGTTTTGAATAGAGCTTATGTCCTAAATTTGAAATTAAAGTTTTTCTTTAATTTTGTTGTAGTAGTAAACGTTGTTTCCAAAACCTGAGATTCAAGTAAAAGCTCCTTCCATGAATTTTAACTTAGTGTTCATTTTTATCGAAACTTCAGTTTTGAATGGAGCTTATTTGCTAAATTTGAGATAAAAGTTCTTCATTTAAATGTTTTGGTTCGAGTAAATGTTCATTCCAAAATTTGAGATTGACGTAAAAGCTCCTTTGCTGAATTTAAAATTTATGCTTAATCTTTAAAAATGTGAGTTTTAAATAGCGCTTATTTCCTAAGTTAAAGTTATTCTTTCTTATTGTTGGAATAAATGTTCTTTCCCAATTTGAAGTTAAATTTCGTTTTTCAAAATTTGAGATTGGAATAAATCTTCGTTCATAATTTCAAGTTAAAGTTTATGTTTCCCACATTTAATGTTGGACTAAAGCTTCTTTCTGAAATGGGATATTAAAATATCCCTTTTTCCAAACTTGTGATCGGAGCAAACTTCTTACTCTCAAATTTGAGTTAAAATTTCTTTTCACAAATTTTTAGATTGCAGTAGTTTTGTCCAATGTCCAAATGGAATACAAAACAAATTATTAAAAAAATACGTGAAATATCTGTTTCATATAATGCAATTACCTGTAAATAAGGTATCAATCCGCAAAACACGTTAGCGATTTGCCAATCTAACATTATCCTTATGTAAACAACCAACGGTATCGTGAGGGCCAGCAGAAGATCCGCCACGACCATATTCAAGATTAAATATTTATTAATCTGTTTCGTTTGCGTTCGGCTGCAAAATTAACAAAACAATTTCATTGTCTCATTACAGTAAAATTAAACAACTATCATTTTCCCATTTTATTCGTTTACTTTTTTCTGACATGTTGATATTTATCTAATTATTTGCATGATTTACATATGATTAATTAATGCACGAAAACGTTATTCAATTTCTCGTTACATTTCATACCAAATTAATCTTTATCCTTTAGCAAACACACCCTTTGTTTATAATATAAAATCCCTTCGAAATTCAGTCTAGACAATCTATCTGATAAGAATTGTTTTCCCAACTTCTTTATTATTATTTTTTTCTGTTACAACAATACCAAAATTTTAGAGAAAATTTTTAAACAATGAGATTGTCTTATATGATAGACTACAAAATAAACGTATTTAAAAATGTTGGATTTCCGGAAATTCCAGAAACTTATTATATCCTTCGTTGCTTTTTCTATCACACTAACAAAAGCATTTTTAGATTCTTGATTGAATTTTGAGGGCAACATTCTTTCTTCCAAAATCAACCGTTTAGAGTTTCCCCCGCAATTGCTTTGATTACAGAATCGATTAATTACCATCGAACTACTCACCAGATAATTGACGATCCCACGTAAACGTTAACGATTACAGATACGAAACAGAGGGCAATTAAAACGATCGTTTCGGCGAATAAGCTGACTCTAGAGCGATCGAACGGTTGATAATAAGTGAAATAATATTCGGTCTTATTAGTAACGTTATTATAAATCAATTCGTAGGATACGTTCGATTTCGACATCGTATTATTCCGATGATGATTAGCCAACTGTAATAAATGACCTGTTAAGAAAAGAGATGAAAATTAGGTACGAATTTTGAATTTAGCATATTTTCTCATTATTATTATTAGAGAGGCCATAAAATTACTTTTAAAAATAAATTTTTACAACAACAAAACGTAATCTTGTTTACATAAAGTCGATCCATCAAAGTGTAGTCGAATTTTCAACAAAGGAAAATTCAATCTTCAAAATTAATGCGAAACTTGGATTTAATTATGAGCATTCGAACGAAATGAAATTGAATCGAGTTGGGAAAATATGATCGGGACATTCCCCTATCTTGTGACGCGGAATTGTTTGTGTAACACAATTTCCTCCGTTTTTCTTTCTTCTTCTTTGGATAATCAATTTTTGCTATGCCGCCAGACTAAAGTGAATAATAGAAAATTGATTTGATTAAAAAGGCGAATGGAAAGTTTGCGATAATAACGAAAGGGAATTAATTTGACCCTTAACGGATAAATAATTTTATTATTTCATTAAAATCAATTATATTTCGTTGATTGGAAAGTTCTTCATCATCAACATAATCAATTTTGCCCCTTATTGAAATTAATTAACTTGTTTCATTTCGACAACGTAAATTCGAATATCGAGGTGAAAAAGTTTGCTTCCCAGTTTGTTTTACAGCTGGAATGAAAATTAATTAGATTTCAGCATAAGATTCCTTTAAAAAAAAAATAACGAACGCTTTTAACACTAATTATTTTCGACGCGGCTAATTTATTTATCACTTTTATCGGTGTCCCTAATGAAAGCGTTTTCTCGTTTAATCCATATACAAAAACTGGTCCGTTTTTATCAGAAAAGTGGAACCGCAAAATTCGACTGATAACGATCAACAAATGTAAAGCATTTTTTTTCGGTACATTCCTATACAGAGGGTCCCAATATTGAGAACAACTACGTCTAACTCCCCATAAAATCCAATAAGGAATAAGAAAATTGGCCCAAATCTTTAAAACAACGAAGCTCGTATTACTAGGACACACTGTATATGGGAATACATTATAATCGAACCGCATGAGCTTTACAAGAGTGTGACGTTATTAAACGTAATTCCAGCGGCTTATCCCCCAAGAAGAAGAAAAAATTAATAGAGAAAAGTTCCTCATCAATCATCGCATTGAAAGGCGATATTGATAAATGCGCTTCAATCCAATTTTTTTATTATGATCTCATTAATTTTGAAATAAATCCACATTGAAATTCGTAGGATACAGTTTACGATTCAACGCTCGAATTGATTTCAAACTGCAGGTAATTTCAATTTAATTATTTTTATTGCAGAAAAAAATTATTCGAAAATAATGCCCACTCATTGAATTAGTTTGACTTTTTTTTGTTGTAAAATAAACTGAATTTAAATTTCGCATCGCGAAAATTGTTACTAACGCCGAGGCGATGAGCTTATTTAAGCTCCCCGGGGGTATTTTCAATCATCTCGATTTTCACAGGGAGAAACAACAACAAAATGTTACGAATCGATTCGTTTCTCTGGGGGTTCGCGACGTCTGTTAAACATCCGATTAATAAAAGAAAATGCACGGGCAAATTCAAGCACGAAATGAAAATCATCAAACGGAATAATAATTAATTACCTAATTTGAAATTCAGCAATTGATTAAAGAGTAATATTAAAACGCACTATTTTACTTACCGACTAGTAAATTTAACCAATCGTTATTTATTTCTGTTTCTCTTTGATTAATTACACTTTAATTGCTAATAAACGTGATTCGATGCATTTCCCGTTTAAATTATTACCAAACGGAACCGTTTCTCGACGTACCATCATCGCGAAGCGGCGTTATGAAACTAACTACCCGGGATGGTTGATGATGATGATGAATTTGCGATAAACACGTGCTTTTTAGAGGTGTGCGCATTGCAAAATAACAATTCATTATTACGAGCGAGTGATTATTGCGAGGGCTCTTCACCGTCAAACAATAAGAGCTTTCCCTACGAACTCATCAAATTCGCTGCACTCTTACGAGCGTAATAATAACCGTCAAGTATCTCTCCCCCATTTTTCTGTCGCATCTTCCCACTTAATTATTATTCACGTAAAGCGTGTTAATGAACGGGTTCTTATTTCAAGCCGAATTTAGGGTTTATGGTAAATTGTCTCGCGTTGTCATTAAAACCGTCTCACTTAATTACACTTTTATTAATGGCAATCCGTATTTCGTACAAATAATATGCGATCAAAATTTAATTGCGGACGGTTTAAATTTGCCGCAACGATAAATGCCTCCAAACGAAATGATTTTTGAAAATGAGACCTGTCAATCGGAAGCAACACAATCAATAGTGGCACACTGACAACGTGAATTACACTAAAATGTACTGCGGCACTGACAGATTGTTACTAAATTGTTTTGGATCGCACTGTATTATAGCACCAACTTTATAATGTGTTTATAATGAAATCTAATTGTTATTTGTCTTTGCTTACCAATGTCTCATTGTCGAGAGAAATTTCCAACGTCTTATTTTGTTTAAACGAATTTATTGCGAATTTATCCAAAATTTTCGCAGGATGTAATAAAGTGCGATTAAATAGGAAACAAATTCGTACCGGAAGTAATTAGAATCATATTCTTAATTGGATTCCCGACGAGCGTTTCGAAATTAAATTTACAACAAAAAATAATCCCATTAATTCGCTTTGGTTTGGTTTTATTCGGTAATTTTGTCGATTATCATGTGGATAGCTGATATCGGAATATTCTGGTGGTTTTGTGGGTGAAATAATAGGCGAAACACCTACAATTCAAGCAATTAAATGCTGACGTTTCAATTAGATTGCATTGTTTCGTAATTTTTTAATTTATCATTCAAATTTAGCGTGTATTATTAACGATCAACGTTTCCATTTGCTTTTATTGAATTAATTTACACAGATACTTTTTATATGTTTTGCACAATAATGTTGCCACTAATTCATCGAAAGAAATGCATTCTAAAACAGGATTTTCGTCGCAGTTCATTTATTTAACACAGTTTTCGTTAAATTTTGGCAAATTTCTTTTTATCGTTGCTGCAGTTGAATTATTTTTATGGATGCGATAGTTAAAAGATTAATTCAAACTGAAGCATTGGGCTGTAATCATAACAATAGCAGTCCATTCAAGTATTGTTGCATTATATTGTTATTATTTCGATCGATGGACTACACGAACAAATTGCAGTTTGTAAATCAATTTGATCGATTATTTGCAAATAATTGCAAGTAATTTAATTGCATTAGATCAGTGCCAAATAATTAAAATAAAAGACTGTTTCTATAAATCTTTATTAATTAAACTGTATTCATTTATTCCAATAACTAATTGCCATGTAATCTTTATCCTAAAGTCTTTCTTGATCTATATTTTAGACTCATTAGCATAATTAGAAGTGTTTGAAACTAGGGCGTAAAGAGAGTCAGCTAGACTTTTCTTGAAGCTCCTGTGCCATGATAATACTTCACAAAGTTTGGTGCAAAACTTTGGCAAAACAATATCTCTCTGCGTCTACGAGCCCTCAAAGTTAGACACTATAATCGATGATTGACAACGACAATCTGAAGCCACAATTTACGTGAATTGGACTGCGAAAGCCGACGAATATTATTTGGACAACAGATTACTGCAAAACTATGACGAATGTGATGGTCAGCGATTTTATTTCAATTTCAACGTCGATTGTTCAAAAATTTTACAATTATTCTTTTGACTTTAAAACATCTAATTTTGCTGTTCTATTTTGATGACTCTCTCAAATAAGTTATTCAAGACTTCTTCGAATTATCGTGGTACTACCACTGGGCACACACACTGCAGCTATCAGTTGCTTCGGGATTTTCCGCCGAACGTCCGGACGTCCATTTCTCATACAAATCCGGACGATATCCGGTCGGTTCGTCCCATGCCCTTCTGCAGTTGTTCAATATCCATTCCTCCTCGCTCTTCGTCACGATCCTACGCAAACGAAACGACAACGCCGTCAATCAATTAGTTTGCCATCAAGTAAATCACTAATGACAATCGTATCGACCTTAATATCTTGTTCTTGACGACGGCGCTCATCACGCACTTCACGTAGGGATTGTAGAAACCGTCGCCGGTGTCGTAGCAATCGCGAGGTATCGTTCGCGGTTCGATGTCGTTTGTGCGTAACTCGAGACCGGGCGGGAACAAGCCCAATTTCATGCAAGTGTGAAATCTTGCCGCGAAGAGCAAAAAGAGAAAGAAACAACGATAAATTATAGGATTGCGTCTAAATTGGTTCCGTTCGAACCCAAAGCAATTTCACCTGCGATCGGGCATCCGGCAATACTTCCACGGCTCGTTATATTCCAATCCGTCTGGGAAGACGAACTTGAACGATTTCAAATGCCCTTTCTCCCATCGGCCCTTGATACGTTGCCCCATCGGGTAGATGAGGCAACCGTTGCCGTGGAACATGTTCTCTTGCAATTCGCCTTCGTACTCGACGCCTGCAAGTGATTTTCAATTATGTCTGTGCCAGTTGTATTGTGTGATGCATAAAACTATAAGAAGTTTCATAAAGTTAAAATTAAAGGATAGAGAAAAATTGTTGCGAATAGGAAAATGCGAAAGTGCTCATCAGTTTGCTGTTGCAGCAATAACTGTTAGAAAGTCATTTGCATTTGGAGAAAATATGAGTTGGAAGAAGAAACGTGCCAAATCTTTTAAGATAAATTAATGAAAGGGGCAAACTAAAAAGGATGCATTCCCTTAAGGAAATAACGACAATAAAAAGTCGAGGATGAAAAATCGACTTCCCAGTCTAACATTTATTTTTAACGTTCTTCTCGCTGTGCCATTGAGGTAACTTGAAAAGAGAATTAGGAAATGCGATTATTTGTCTTTTAGCTTTAGTACAAGAACTCGAACGTCATTATTTTTTCAAGTTGTTTCCTCGTTTTCTATCGATAAATCAAACTAATCGCAACTTTAACTGCGATCGATAGCACAATAGCGTCTACATCTGCGTTTGCTGATTCAAATGCAAAATTAAACGTGTAAAATTGTAACAAAGGGAGTAAATTACAAAAGAGAAGAATATTATTAATTAGAAGTAGATGATTAAAGAGAGAAGGTGAATTATTACAGAAAGTCGTCATTTAATAAATAAAAGAGGCAAATTCTTCAAGAAAAGAAGTAAATTGTTAAGAAGAAAATGTAAATAATTAAAGTGAAGAAGTAAATTGTTAAAGAGAAGAAAAAGAAGCAACTGCAAGAGGAAGGTACCGTTATTTAATAACGAGGTGTGATGTAACCGACTAAATTTTTTTCTTCATTCGCTTCGTTTCACCAATTATTTCCTTACCCCTTTTCCTCTCGAACAATAACCCGTCGATTTAAGATGGTAGATTATTTGCTCAAAAAAAAAACAAGAAAAAAAGCAAAATCATGCCGAACGAAAAAGAAATTGATGAAAGAGCGATCTTGACAGAGCGAAGAGGGTTTCTTTTTGCGCGTGGCATTTCCGGTTGAGCACTCATCTAAATCAATGAGAAAGAACTTTGTTTTACCATGTGGCATCGTGTATTTCCCATAACCGCACAGTCCGAGAGCATTCCAATCGCCCGTGTACGAGCTGCCGGTGATGAAATGATAATGTTCCTTCTTCACGTTATCGACGTTCCAATCGTCGTATATATCGTAATCGTCGAGACTCTCCGTCTTCTTACCGACCAATTTCTCCCAATCGATCGATAAACTGTTGCTGGTGTAAAGAGAGACACCCCTAACGAAAGGGAGAGAAAAATAATTAGCTACACGCAAGGTAAAAAAACTTAATTTTAATCTAATTAAAACCGATTAAAATATGACCGGTTATAAATGTAATTAAGAGCCGTACTCTTCGTCGTCGTTCTGTGTCATATCGATGTGGATTTAATTGGTACGTTCAAATTATAGGCAAAAAAAATATGCGAGACGTGCGATTAGAAAACGTCAACGAAATAGCAACGACAAAATGATAATTAGTACGATTTTTGTTTCTCCATTCATTGCATGTGCGATAAGGAATTGTAACTTGTGTGTACCGCAAGAAAAAATTAAATCAAAATCAAATCCTGCATGGAAAATAAATAATAATTACGTGAGGTCAAAGACGAGAAAGAGGCCGGAATCATACTCAACATCTAACCAACTAATTCACATGCTGTTTCATTGTCTACGCGCACGGAATTTTAAATTAAATTGGCACAAAATCATCGCCCACATTCTCTTAAGCAAAGTCGGGATTTGTAAACGATAGCAAAACGGTTTTCGAATTAAACGATTAGAATTTTTCGTAAAATGGAAGAAATTAAATACATAAGCAAGTTTATCGTGTAAATCGACAAACTATCTAATGTATTATATGCACTTTAGTAGATTTTTATCTAGTTGTACACAAATAAATAGCGGAAACGTACGGCGATGTGAAATTAAGCAGAGAAATTTCGTAGCAAATATTGCGAATTTTATTAACATTCTTTCAGATGCCAAAGTATTGTCTGACGCAAAACAAAACGATGACCAGATTTTGAAACCTAAAGATTATTCTTAATTTGATTCCTCATAGTTTTGCAAAGTATGCGAATTTTTGGAATCCAATTTAAGCGAAAAATCTGCCAAATGTAACGTTTTCGTAACTGGGAAAAAGGTAATCAATTGTTGGATGTTCCAGCAAATGTTTGTCCATGAACTGGAACTCTATAGCTCAATTCTTGCAACTTGAAAAACGTCTGCAATTTCTATAACATGGCATTAGATTTCCTCTGGTGATCGTTTCGCTTGAGTGAATAATATCAAATTGCTACATTAAAGTTTTGCACTTTAGGCTTTGGAAATTGTTCATCAGCTCCATCGTCAAACGAAAGTTGTAATTGAAAAAGTAAATTAATTTTGTTTCCGCTCAATTAGGGCAACGTCCCAAATCTTCCCCTAATTCGTAGGCAATTTTGAGCAAATCGCTATCAATTATTTGCCTAAGAATATCTATATTAATCAGTGATAACCGTAAATTATCTTCTCTCCACTTCGAGAGCTGGTTGAACAAGAAAAAAATTTTTCCAAGCAACTTTGCACGGTACATCCAAAAGCCCTTCCACAGTGTGATAGTTCAAGACAATTGAAGTTGTCTTGGTGCATTTGCAGTCGTGTTTTTTGAAAGCTTTAAAGTAAACGATGCGAAATTCTTTCTTTGCCAGCGTCATATTAAAGAGGGTAAATTAAAGATAAATAAGGCATTCGAATGGCCATTAAATGTCAGTTATGTTGGGGATAAGTAAGTTTTAAAATTCCAAATAGTCTGAAATGAATTTGCTAAATCTGCTTCATAGTTAAAGTGCAAAGATTTGTTAGATTGACAAGGCGAAAAACGAGACTTTGTTCATTACAATTTTCCGTAGGTGTACGCCGAAACAAAAGTAGTAAGGGAAAGCTACTTGCGAATTTTATTTCCTTTTTGCTTTTATTGTTTGGTAAGATAACGTTACTCACAATTCTCTCTTATAAATGTTTGGTAGATTTCAATCTAGGAAACCATTAAGTTAAATGATACCTTTTGCTTTAAGATAACTGTTGTTTCTAAAATTGATTTCTTTTGGATTCTTTTTCTGGTATTTTCGTTAAAATTCGCTCGAAACGTGACTATTACATAAAACGGACATTTCTAAAATGTGTAATAGGAAAAAAAATCTTCGAGCTACGGAAAGAATACTTAAAATTAAATCAGAATTATTCACCACTTCGATGCTCGAATTAAAAATCCAACGTCGTTTCGCCTCTATATTTTTTAATCCAATTTATATTCATTCATACGTACGCTCGATATATTTGCCAATTACCCATTTTAACACGAATTTTTTTCACAAAGAGAATCGATTATTAGCACTTTAAGACGCATTAATTATTTTAGGAATCACCATAAGGAATTATAATTAGTATCTATTATGGCAAAGTACAAGTGCAACCCAACAAAATATAATTGAACTCTACGTTGGGAAGGAAGCTATTATCGAATTCCTCTGGAAACTTTCTATGCTTTCACGGCGATTCGTATTATTTTCTTTTTAATGCCCCATTGGCATAAATCATTTAGTTAAATACAAGTCCTATTTTAAATTGACCTTCATTCACAATTTCTTTTACCTCGAGCCTTGTTCACTTCATATAAAACTGTCTCTAATCACTTCCTATCATTCATCGATCTATTTTATGCGATTTGTTTTTGCAGTTATTTACTAATTAATGCGATTCATTGTGACTTTTTTCATCGACATCGACAATGTTGCGAATAACCTTCGACGAATCCATCCGTAAAGCCTCAAAATGATGTGTAGCGATCGTTTGAGAAATTAAATGTTATTGACCATTCTTCGTTGTTGTTGTTATTATAAAGGACATAATAGTTAAAGAAGAATAGTTCTATTTCAACAAATTTCTCGCTTTTTTTATGTCTCTCTTCTTTATTCTGTTATGTCGTTAACAAAAAAGAAAAAAAAGCAAATGCTAGCCGTGTTAAATTGTGTGAAAAGCTTGCCTCAGATCCATTCTTTAACTTTATTAAGTTACTTTTATATACTGTTTATTTAATATTTAATTAAAGAACATGGCCACTTCCGCATTTTAATTACATACTTGCCAATTATGTAACTCTTTCTATCTCTCTCTTTCTCTCGTGTAAATTCCTTTTGCAGTTTGTTCCTTTTCCCATCGATTTAAATGGAAAATTTACGTTTAAATTTGCGTTTTTAAGCACAACTCCTGTTGGAAGGCAAAGAATGTTAAACGTTCGAGATTTTCCGAGCGTTTATGGAGATTAACATTAACGATTTTGGGATTAGAATCCATCCAGTTGCAGAAAGGTCATCCTTGACTTGTAATGTTTTTTAACAATTTCTATTATCTTTCTATCACAACAAAATAGTTTTATTGTCCTAATAGAACAATTATTTTTTGAACAAAGCAAAAAAGTGGCAAATTTGACTGAATACTAGCTGTTAAAGAAACCCATCATTTTTCATTTATCATTATCTTTATTGCATGTCACAATTGAATTGAATCAAACGCACTAAATGTTTTTCTATATTATTATTATCGCGAGGAACGACTCAAATCAGGTTTTCCTCATTACCGATGAAAAAGAAAGAGCCAATTGCTTCACAATGTTAAATAACCATAATAATAAATAATGATCCTGTTGAAATGAATGAAGTAATAAAAACAGTTTATTCCATTCAGTTAATTGTTTGCGGATAATAACGCTTAAGAAAAGTAAAATAATAAGCAAGAAAAAGAAACAATTAGATCTTAAAAGGCTTTATTCGCAAAAAGTTTATTGCTTTTTATCATATGAAATTGCAGGAAAAAAGGCCTTCATATAAAATGGCCATTTTACGATTCGATTATTAAGACTTTGTGGAATTATAAATTAAAGTAATATTTTCGCAAATTTCCAAGCGATAATTAATCTCGAATCAGTCCAATAATCAAGAACGTTCTAGAAAATCGACGTGGATTCAGGTTAATTTTCTGAATTGAGGAAATTTAGCGTGCGAAGCAGAAGATGATCCATAATGATCTTAACAGAAAAGAATTAGAATAAATTACGAGAAGAAAAAAATAATAAATGGAAAATTATCCAGTAATTTATAACAAATTTCCCTTTAAACTTCATATTTGCATATAAATTATTCTAGAAAAAAGTTTAATATTTAAAATGGCAAGTGGATATAGACAACCCTCGTTTAAAACAATAAAGCATTTTCTTAAACGAGATGAAGGAAACGAGGAAGAAGAACGACGACGAGTTGAAGAAGAGGCAAGAAGAAGTAAAAAGAGAATTAAGAAAAAAATTGGTTGGTGGGTAAAATAATCTTCCCGTTACCCGGTGACCTGAACTCGCCGGTCGGTTTATAAAATGCACGGTTTAAAATGAAGACATTCAGTGTTAAACTTACTAACTAACTAACAGACTATCATCGCATAGCACCAGAAGAAGTAGTTATTGTTAGTGTGGTAAATTTCAAATAGTTTGCGTTTTGAAAGACGAAACTATAGTGGCCGTTCGAGAACTTTGCAAGAATTATCTTCCTTTCTTTGGCAATCATCTAATGTACGCAGAAAAGTAATTTCCGAAGAGTGCACTCTAATTGAACTTAGAATTAAAAAGGTAAGCGACTATTGCGATTTTAATTTGTTTAAATAATTTAATTATGCATCTTTCGAATATGAAAGCAATTTTGCTATTCTTGCGAACATTTTTGCAATTTCTTTTCCGTTGTTGCATTTTCAGATGATTGCTTTAATTGCACGCTTGCCATTAAGAGTTGTATTTACCTTTTAAGTTAATCATTGTTCTATTTCTCCACGGTTCTTGCGGAGAATAGTTGTTAGATTTAACCCTTTCACCTTTCGCATCGTTTACACTCTATTTATTTCTAAATTGCATTTCCTACATATAAAAATGTAAATTTCTCTCGAACGAACTCTCCTCATCGCCAATTAATGTCTTCGTCAATTTATTGCATTCGCTCTTCTCAACATCCAATGAAGCAATCGTAATTTTGAAATTTATAGATATTTCCTTATCAAATTGTCGTTTGAACAATGCGATGGCGAATTTGAATATTTCTCACGATTGATTCATATGCAAGTCGAGAATGTGAAGGAAAATGATGTTTGTTTATTTCCTAATGGAACAATTAAAACATCAAAGAGATGTAGCAATTAAACTGGATCACATTTCGACACATTCGAACTCTTGCAAGTTACAAAATTACTTTTACTTCTGTTTGAAAAATAATTATAAAGATCATCAAATTACCCAATTTTTCTCTCGTTTGCTTTCGGTTACTGTTACTCTTGCCGAAACCGTGACTAAATTAAAATCACATCCATAAGGTGACGTTAAATAAAAGGTCTCCTCGTTGATCATCTTAAGAATTAATTAAAGTTAATGTCGATTAGACACGATTAATTTATGTTTTGTATGATATAATTTTTTCTATATTAAAATAAAAGAACGAGGAAATGAGCGGCATTTAATTGATGCCAATTATAAAATCAAAATTGATGAAAGGGGCAAAAAAACGAAAGTAATTCTAATCTAAATTTTACGAGTTATTCATTCATTCATTCATGTTTGATTGATGGTAATAAAGTAATGTAATACTTTCACTCTATTATTATATTATACATATGCAGTCTTTCGACTTTATTAAATCAACGACTACCATCCAACAATTCTTTCTATTAAACAACGGCAGATTCTTCGGTAACGTAATACGAAGAATAAATTATCATTTAGTTGGTTGGCTAAAATGTGGCACTTTTAATAATAAGCAGTTTATTTATTAAACGCCTATCCTCTTCCAGATCCACATAGCCATTATCATTATTTATGCGAAGATTCTTTTGTGTTTAAGTTGTTAATAACATGGCTTTACCTTTCTTACATTATAACAAATGATCCCTAATCAATTCATATCAAATTAAACGCCCGCAACGGTGTCTCGCACTTATTCTTGCGCACTGTTCAATCAACATACGTATATCCGTTCTTCGTAATCGTACGCAGATTTAATTGGGTTTGTTGCGAGACCGAAACAATATAAGAAGAAACATTCTCTTGCTTATTATTGTCTTGATTTTTTTCCCTGTTTTGTTAACATTTTTATACTGCAGTAACCTATACTTTAGTCAGTACAAGAACGTAAATTACCAACTCTTCTGCGGCCTTGCTCTTTCAATGGCACGCCACTCTTAAGGGTAAGCATCGTCTGGAACTCTTTTATCTGAGAGATGAGAGTTTAAAACGATTGTATCGAAAACTTTACGTTTTCTTGGATTAAAATTTTATCGTCGCCCGGTAGATATTTCGCAAACAATTTGCTGGTTAGAGATGAATTTAAGTGCAACTTTGAATGTAATTTTCAATAAGCACGATCTGCTCTTACTTTATCAATAATGGTCACTAATTAAGAGATTCATTCGGATGTTTTGCTTGTTGCTTTTCTTGGATTTAAATTCCAGCATCGTCTAATAGAAAATACCCAGACAAATTCTGCATTGAAAACGAATTCAGGTGTAAAATTTAAATGTAATTTTCAATAAGCACAATTTTCCTTTAATTCATAATAATGGCAGCTAATTAACAAGATTAATTGGAATATCTTGATTATTCCTTTTCTTGGATTTAATTTCCACTTTCGACGTAAATTAAGGCGCAAGCTTTCATGATAATTCTCAATAAGAACGATCTTTTCATGGTTTGTAATAATGGCAATTAACTGTTAAAGTATATTGCATAATAATAAAAGGAGCAAATAATTATCTAATGCCACCAATTATTGTTAATAACGACCACCGGTGTGGAAACAACGCACGAAGAAATGTGTATATATTTAACTGTGTTAATAACAATTGAAGAATGGCACGAACCATCCGAAATATAACGGATTTCTAATAAGTTGGTCACGACCGTTTACCAGAGATAAAATTTATTGTCTTATCCGCGTTTCATCTTGTTCTTCTTGTAGGATATGCTTCGATGGATTCCAATAATCTCGTTATATGTTACATTATTTCTTCTTCTTTTTCGGGGCATTACAAGTGGATTTCGTAAGACTAGGAAGCAGAGAGCCACATCTTTACAACAGACAAAAACATGTTAAAGCCAAAGGAAATAAAATAATTCCAAAGTGCGTTCAATGTGAAGATGAATAATATTTCCAATTGGTGAGAACCGTGTCATTTGATTCAAAAGAATATAACTGTACAAGACAATCATAGTCAAGTATTTATAAGTAATAACAGTTATCAAAATAAATTTGGCAAACGATTTTTAATTTAATTGATCGATTGAACCTCTACACACACACACACACAATTATGAAAGGCTTTAAACGAGTGGAAGGAGCCAGAATTTAAAAGCAAAATGCTTTCGTTTGCAGAAAAAGAAACGAGAAATAAATGAGCCGGTGATTATTTTAATGGTCCATTGTGCGTGACCAGTAGTAGTAATAGTAGTAGTATCCAGTAATATTCCAGGTATCTTCGCATCGACCACTACTATAAATAGCAATTTCTGCAGTTCGACGGTGTTTGTATTGCATCTTCGTGGTCCAACGGTCAAGGTCGACCATCTCTGACCAGCCGCCAGTTGTGCCATTGACTTCGGTCGTGTAAAGTTGATTAGACGAAAGCCAATAATAGAAAGAAAATTGAAAACAATTACCCGTCGTCGCTAAATAATTCGTCGAGCATTATTTAACATCAGAACAAAAATTACGTTCAAAGCTTCATTTTTAACGGCGTTGAGGTGCCTAAAAGAAACTTTATTAATCGAGGAATTCGGTGTGGCGGAGCGAAGAAAAGTACCCGATCAAAGTTAATGACCCTCGGATCCCACTTGTTTAATTTTTTTAAATAACCGTTCGTTTTCTTCATTCCTTTTTCTTTCGTGCCTCTTCTCAATTTCGACTGATCGATCATCGATTGAGTAAGAGGCGACCGAAGGAATCGATAAAATATGTAGTAACATTGTTAATCGCACCTGTGAGTAATAATCGCCTATTATTCAAATGCAAAAAGTAGGTGATTGTGTTAGTAGTAAACGATTCTCTTCTCGTCTTTTCGATTTGTCCCAGTGATTTAGTGCCATCGAGCGCCTCATAACATAATCGAATCGTGTGTGGAATACGGTGCGATTGAAAGCAAAACGCGTCTCGCATAAATAAATAAATTAGAATCGATTTTCATTTACTGCATCCAATAGGGCGAGCGCTTACGATACAGTGCAAACATTTATTTATTCGTTCAGACGCCCGAATACAACTTGTTCGCAACAGAGTCCGAAATCTTTTTTCGCACTTTTCGCTTGCTTTACTCGAAATGAATCCAAACTAATTGTGAATGTCCGGTCTCGTTGCGCGGTCTTTCGACGGTATTTAACGGTAATGAGCAACATTTTGATTACATTCGAATTGACGATTAGAAGAAGCCACTTGATTGCAAACGTCCCAATTATTATACAATTTCCATTGAAGGTCGATAAATTCTCACGATTCCATTCGAGAGTAATCACAAAGTCATTAGCAAATGCGAATTAGGATGGTCTCGCACAAGTGTCATGTTGCAGAAAATCGCCAATTAGATTCAATTAATTCGCGATTAAATCGTTTCCTTGTTCCGAAGGATGCGTTACGGCAAGCAGAAACTGGGAATTATGAAACACTGGCCACGAGTTCGATCCACAAAGTAAAAACGAAAATCTCCTTTGTTGCGTTATAAGTTGAATTTACGGTTAGCAAATTTTTGCGTGCCATTTACATATTCGCTCTAAGTTTTATTGTTGTATCCTCGGTTTTCCTCAGGTCGAAATTGTTATTATTCAAAGTAGGAAACATGCGTTGGTTGAATTAATGCTCACCTGCATGCTATGCGAATTTTTTTTAAGTTCTTATTAAAATAGCACCGAATCATCGAAACAAAAGCTCATTCGTAAATTCAGTAGTTAATGTTATATAAATTTTGCCAATCGAAATGCAAATTCTGCATTTGTGCGCAAGAAAAAAAAACGCAGCGGATGAGAAATTCGTTCGTTTCGTCTCTCAAATGATTTATGCAATTGAATTATACAATAATCTGGATTTCACTCTATTATAACAATATAAATTCCATTCAATTACCTTCCAACTTTTTGAAGGAATTCTTGCTGCTTCTTACTCTTGTCCTATTGCATAACGTTTGCAGCAAAAACAAAATTGAAATATGAATGGGATGGATGTAGAACAAACGATGAGATGAAAGTTTTCTCGCAAAAAAGCGAACGAGGAATATAGAGCGAACGCATCATATTCTCACTACGAACAATATACGCGATATAACGCTAGATTGGGTAATTAATATCTAATTACGTGATTAAGGAAGTTCTAATTTTACATTCTGTTCTTGCGAAAACGTCTCGCGCCATTTACTAATCTAACGCGATATTCGCACCATTCACTCGCAAAGTGTTATCATCGTTTTCGTTTTCTTTCTGCAGACAACACGATGAAACTCCTTCTGATACTAACGTTCTTAATACTTGGACGACGATCGATTGGATTCCCTGCAAGAGATGATCATCGCGAGCCAATGGTCGAATCCGATAGCGAAACGTCCAGGAAAGTGCTGGGATCGAGGTGAGTTTGAATTTTGCCCTCCTAAAGAGACACGCAACAGTTTGATTCGCGAATTGATATAAAACCTCCGTTTAAACGTTTATATAGTAGTAATAATAAGCGGTGGAACGAGTTGTAATGATAATAATAATTCCGCGTTTATTATTACTATAATAATTATTATTAATATCAAAGTATTAAGGAAATAGAAATCGTAAGAGGTTTACAGCTTGTAAGAGGCTCGATGAAATAAATGTTTGAAATTAATAATAATGATAATGAATGATTATAATAATAATAATAATAATAATAATAATCTCGTGGATAGTTTGTCGTGCTAATTGGATTTATTAATTAAACAAAACTTTTTTGTGTTTTTCTTTTGCGAAATAACGAATAAACATTTACAAAGTTCCAATTGTTAACAAAATTGCATTGCTTCAAGTGAACTTTTAAGTATAACTCATCGTTTACATAGCAATTCCTTCTATTTACTAGAACAGAAATTCTTAATGAAGGAATTGCATTTAAATTAAATAAAACGAATTGCGAAACACTTAAAAATAGCAGCTGATGGTGGATAAAACAGAATATGAAATTGCTAGAAATAAAGTCCTATTGTAATCGTTCCTTTATTATATCTCCATGAAATCTCATAAATTCTATGTTAATTTTTATATCACATTAAAGCTTATTTATGGCTCTCCCCTTCCTGATCCTCGATTAGATTATTCTGATGCCTCATTTATCTTAATTGTAAACCCTTTAACATAATAGCTTCGATTTTAATTTTATTTGCTTATATAAGTTCAAAACTAGACCATAAAGCCACAAAAGCAGCTTCAATTATCATCGATCCATGGGGCTTAAAACTGCTTCAAGGTGTATGCTGCAAAGTTATTTGAAAAGAATTCTTTGCGGCTCTCTCAGCTCCAAAGTTGAGTGAAGGTCGTTTACAGTTATCTCAAGCAAATAATGATTATGATCACTTTAAAGGTGTCCATAAATTTATGTCACATATTCTTTGGACCTTTCATCAACTGTTTATCAGTTCTTCTAGTACGTTTCACTTCTTACGGGACAAAATACTTCATCTGATGAGACAAAGTTGAATCAGTTTTTTCGATTATCAACCTTCAGTTATATTTTTTGCTAACATTGATTTCCAATAAAACCATTAATCCGAAGTCTAATTATTCCAATTCAAAGTTGACATTTAAAATGCAGCCATTATTTTTATTGCGCCAAATACCTCATGAAAAAGTCTCCAGCTTCTTTTCGAAAATTAACGTCATCGTATCCATTTAATTCTTCTTTTAGAAATCTAAAGCAAAACTAGTTAAACTTGAGCTTGATCATAAGCTATTTGTTTGTGTGTGAAGAATAATTTCTTCTTCATCGTTGCCATCATTTGCTATTACTGTTCATTCAATTACCCAAACATCATTTTCTCTTTTCTTAAATTGCTTTCAGTGTTGTCACATCGGTCTCCGTTATATTAGACACCGGCAACGGATCGCAATCCGCTTACTTTTCCGACGCCGTCGGTAAACCGGTCTCGAAGCCGCAAGCGGCGACGCAAGTGGCGAGTCCCATCAATTTGTTAAATCCCGACCGGTACGAGTTCTACACGTTCGACGATAACGGCGATCTAATCAAACGATTGATGACGATGGACGAAATCCAAACGATAATCGCGAACGGCGATAATAACAGCAACAGCAACGAATCGAGTCAAGATGATGGCGATGAGAAGAAACCGGAGAAAAATGTGGACGAAATCGTGACCAATGTGCAAAACGTGCTGAAAGAGGAAATGCAACAGTTACGACCGACGGACGACACGAAGAAGCCGGTCGTCTTCGATACGCCCGACGTTTCGTCCACGTGGAATATGATTTTGCCGGCGATTTTCGCCAATTCTGGCGAAGACATACGACCGATCGTCCGACCCAATGCCGCAATGACACCCGACACAATCACCATCGACGATTCCACGAGCAAGAAGCCCGAGGAAGCACAAGTGACAAGTAAAGTGCCAGAGGAATCGCAAGAGACGAATAAAATGCCTGAAGAATCGCAAGACGCAAGCAAAAAACCCGAAGAATCGCAAGTGATCAATAAGAGACCGGAAGAATCGCAAGCTACAAGCCAGAAACCTGAAGAATTGCAAATGGTGAACGAAGCACCTGAAGAATTCAAAACTCCGAACCCAAAACCAGAAGTGATAAGCAAAAAACCTGAAGAATTGCCAACAACAAGCAACACGCCTGCACAGGCGGAACATACAAGTACGAAACCAGATGAATTGCAAATGATTAGCAAAAAGCCTGAAGAAGTGACAAGCGAAAAATCCGTGGAATTGCAAGTGATAAGCAAAAGACCTGAGGAATCGCAAATGACAAACGAAAAGCCTGAAGAATCACAAGCAACAAGCGAACGATCAGCGGAATTGCACGTGACGAAAAAGAAACCTGAACAATCGCAAGTGACAAGCAAGAAACCTGAAGAATTGCAAATGACGAGTAAAAGACCTGAAGAATTGCAAGTGACAAGTAAAAAACCTGAGGAATTGCAAGTGACAAGCAAGAAACCTGCAGTCTCGGAAGTGACGAGTAAAAGACCTGAAGAATTACAAGTGACGAGCAAAAAACCTGAAGAATTACAAGTAATAAGTAAAAAACCTGAAGAAATGCAAGTGACAAGCGAAAGATCGACCGAAAAAGTTTCGCATTCGACAACGACCGAACATCTCTCGATTGCAATCGATGCAGAGGAATCGAAATTGAATTTGGAAGAGACCAAGGAAATTCCAACAGCGAAACCAATTATAGAGAAGCCAACAACGAAAGTACCAGCCGAAGAAATCGCTTCGACTTCCGCACATTATTCACAATTAAACGACTCTCGCGCGCCGGTAGCTGAAGAACAAGCGGAAACTTCAGAATCGAAGAATGAAGAAATTACAACGCAACAACATGAAATAACGACCGAAGAATTCATTCCACCATCGACCATCAAGAACAATAATTTTGTACACGATGACATCGAATCCGAATCGACAACAATAGCGGTCATCGAGAGCGATTCGACGACGATCAAAGCCGAAGAACAAACATTGAAATTGGTGACGAATCAATCGCCATCGAAGACCAACATAAATGAAGATGACTTACTAACGACAACTATGAAACTGAATGATGACGATCCGTTCAAGGCGACAACGGAAGCGATTGAAATAAACGAACAAAAGGCGGAAATTGAAGAGATCTTGAATCAACTATTGCTCACCACAACCAACATTTACGAGATTAACACGGAGTTAAGCAAGATGAAGGAAGAATCGCAAACGGCTGCGACCACGATGATGGACGATCTCGATAAACCCGAAGAGGGTGCGAATCAAACGGAAAGTTCCAGTCAAACGACAATGGATAACGAGGAAACGTTAGCTAAAAATGCAACTGGAATTGTTCGACCTGCTGAAGAAGCCGCTCAAACCGTAGAACACGATGATGTAACAGGAGAAATTCAAAAAGTCGATGGACACAATGAACAACAGGAGAAAGAAAATGCAAACGAGTCGAATAAACCGACAGAAGCGACAGATGAAGAAAAGTATGAAATATTGCAAGCCGTTGAAAAATCGAACGTACCATTAGGCACTAAAACAGTCGAATCGAGTTCGGAAAAGCTAATAACGAAAACGACGGAAAAACTCGATACCTTACCGCGACCGGAAGATCAAATCACCGAAAAAAACAAAGTGGAAACATCAAGCGAAACCAACAGCTTAATCGAAGAAAACCACAAGCAAACGACCGAAGCTTTACCAGTGACACAACGTGAAACCGTTACTACCGAATCGATAAACGATATCATCTCGACAACGTTTATCGCTATCGAAGAATCGAACGATCAAACAACGAACATACTATCAAACATCGAAGAATTAATCACGAACTCGTCGGATCAGCCGATAGAAGACATCGTCGACGCGGCTAGTAACAGTGCCAAAGTGGAAACCGTTTTGGAAAATTCGCAAGCGAAACCGATGAACGTTGTTAACGAAGAAACGGCGACCGTTGCGTCACAGCTATTGGATAAGATGGGTAACGAGTCGTTGGAAGACGCTTTCAATTCTCTACTATCGCAGGTCTCGAACGAATCGGAGGCGACCACCATCGAAGGCTTCGCGATCGAGGCTTCGACCGCGAAGAAACCGATCGAAGAAGGAGAAATCAAACCGAAACCGACGATAGCGTACAAGTACGAGACGATAAACGAATCGATCACAAAAGAGGAAATTAATAAAACGGCAGTTAAAAACGAGAGCGAAACCGTAACCGAATCGCTTGATGTGAACAAAGCGACCAGCAAACCAAATTTAGAGCAAAATATTGATGGCTTGAAAGTGGCCGGTGACAGTGCAACCGTGAGTAATAGCACGGCGAACGATGGGAATTCGAAAAAGGCCGAAGCTGGTGATGAGACGAACGCATCTTCGTCGATTGCGAATAGGAAACCCGCTGAGGAAGCTGCGGCGATGAACGATTCAAACTTCGACGCTGACGAAATCGGCGATTCCACGACGCTTCATGCCTCGCATGATCACAATGACGAAAGCAAACCGTCGTGGACGCTGGTGTCGACGGTTTCGCCGCAGACCGCGAAACCGTTCACGACGACGCAGCGACCGATCGTGCAACCGTCGAAACCGGTCACCTTGAGCCCGTCGTCGTCCGGCTACGGTTTGGAAGAGACCACGTCGAATTTAGACGCGGACGTTTATCGATTCGTCGCCTTATGCAACGAATTGGCGTTCGGTTTCTGGAGATCGGTGACGAACGGTTTCGACACCGCGCGCAGTCTGATCGTGTCGCCGTTCGCCGCCAATTCGCTGTTGGCGATGGTCTTTTTGGGCGCGCGTGGCGCCACGTCCGGCGAAATGAACGAGATCCTACGATTGGACGACATGGTCACGTTCAATCCGCACATGATCTTCAAGAACGTCTCCGAATCGGTCGAGGATCTCGGCAAGAGCGACGGCGTCGCCGTTTCGTCGATCGTGCGTCAATTGTACAGCGATCGCAGTAAAGGGAAACTGTTGAATTTCTACAAGGAACGTGCGAAACAATTCTACGACGGACACGTGGAGGAGGTCGGATTCAAGGAGATCGGCGACGTGGTGCGGCGACGCACCAATATGCTGGTGAAGCGGCAGACCGGCGGCAAACTGGCGGAATTCGTCAAGGACGCGCCGATCGAGTTGCGGCCACCGTTGGCCGGTGTTAGCGCCAGCATATTCCAGGTAAGACACTAAATAATATTAAGTGTGGACTTCGCTCGTGCCGTTCTTTCCAAAATTTAAGGCTTTATTGTAAAAAACTGGTTATACCTTTATGATTCAAAATATTGCCCATCGCTGGCCGCTACTTTCGCCCATCTTTCGGGCATTGTGCGAATCCCCTGTTGAAAAAACTTGTCATCTTTTGATGCGATCCACGAATTGATCCAATTTTTCACTTCTTCATACGACTGGAAGTGCTGATCGCAACGAGTGATCGTCAAAGGAAGCAACATCTGGAGAATGCAGCGAGTGGAGTAGGACCTCCCATTTCAACGTTTCCAAGTATGTTTGGCTCACTTTCGCAGCATGAGGTCGAGCATGGTCATGCTGCAAAATCACTTTATCGGGTCTCTCGTTGAATTGCGGCCGTTTATCCTTTAATGCTCGGCTCAAATTGCTTAATTGCATTCGGTGACGATCTCCTGTGATTGTTTCAACTGGATTTAACAGCTCGTAATGCACTACGCCGAGCTGGTGCCACCAAATACAGAGCATGGAGCCGTGAATATTCGGTTTGGCCGTCGACATGGAAGCATGGTCGGGATATTTCCATTATTTTCTGCGCTTGGGGTTATTGTTATGGATCCACTTTTCATCGCCACTCACAATCAGATGCAGAAATCTCTTCCGTCATTGTCTTTTAAGCAATTGTTCACAAACAAAAAATGCCGTTCGACATCTCTCGATTTCAACTTGTACGGCACCCAATTTCGTTGTTTCTGAATCTTTCCCAAATCTTTGCGGCGCTTTGACATTGCTTATTGAGTCACTCCCAATGATCGTGACAATGCTTCTTGACTTTGACACGAGTCTTCATCGAGTAATGCCTCAAATTATGCATTTTCTCTTCCACCGTTTTGTCGGTCTTCGACGTGAATATTGCCGTTCTTGGAGGGTTGAAACCAGTCGCAACACGATCATTCACTAATGGTGGCCTCAGCATAAGCATTAGAGAGCATTTGATGGGCCTTGACCGGAGATTTCTTCATATAGAAGAAGAAAATTAAAACTTCCCGCAAATGACGAGAATTTGCCTCGTAAACTGACATTTTCAATCGAGAATAACTTTGTGATGCAGACACAAATCGACTAATGTGTATGTGGTGTTATGTTGACAAAAGCCCAAGATTACTGCATGATGTGTACGATCTATTCATTTCGCCCGCTGCTTACCGCTAAAACCATTTGTAGGAAAACGGCACGTTCAAAGTACTACACGTAATATAAAATTCCACAATCTTTTGAAAAAAAGAAACGTCCAAATCCGATTAACGAACATCCTACATTTTTATTCTTCATTTTGCAGACCGACTGTTCGGAAGCATCCGTCGAGGGACGCGATGGCGAATTGTACTTCGTCGTATCGCCCTCGATCAGACAAAGGAAATTGGTACCTGTACCGGCGGCCGTATGGCGCGACAATTTCTTGGCCGGTTACGACGCAACCTTGGACGCGACAGCGGTTGCAATCGGTACGAAAGACCGCACGGTCAGCACGATCTACGTTCTGCCCGGGCAACAGGGCATCGCGGCTCCCGGCGACGGTCTCGCCCGTTTAGAGAAACGTCTGATCGAGGCCGCGTTCAAAACCGAAACGTCGTGGTCGCGACTGTTACGCACGCTGATACCGCGACCCGGATTAGAAGTGCAAATGCCGCGTTTCGCGCACCGATCGATCGTCAACGCGACGAACGGTTTGCGCCGGATGGGCCTCAAGGATCTGTTCGACGCGGACAAGGCGGATCTACGTGGACTGAACGGCGTCGCGAACGAACTGTACTTATCGGACATGTTGCAAATTAACAGTTTCGCAACGTGCGCCGATTTACCGTTGACGGTGGAACGTCACAGCGAAACGTATCCGGCGGCGGCGAAATTGCGTCGGCATCGAACGTTGGAAATGGTGATGGACGAGGAGACGCGCGACTATCGACGTGCGTTCCGCGATCCGTTGCACGATCCGACCAATTGGTCGATACCGTTGGCCGAGCGGCCGCGACAAGCGCGACTGCCGGACGAGACGGCGCCGCGGCTACGGTTCGATCGACCGTTCTTGTATTTTGTCCGGCACAATCCGACCGGTCTCGTCTTGCATATGGGACGATTTAACCCTAGATTATTGCCATAAGTTTTACTATTGCATTGCGCGTTTGGCTCGCGAATTTTTCTTTAATTTTCTTTGTACATACTTTTAGTAAAATGCAAACGATTTACTGCACCGCAGTGAATAATTATGATATTCTTAACTTATTTCGAATTTAGTATTGTTATTATTAAAATTGTATCCATTTTAATTGTATATAACAATCTTCTCCTTTATTGTTCGAATAGAAAAAGGAAAGAAACTTTTCATGAATCTTTTATTATTATTATTATATTTTCTAATTAGTTAAACATGATTGAGAGAACTGACTTCGCTAAATCGATATTTATGGAATACAAATTGAATAGCAAATTTAATTCCTTGTTACAACAGAAACTTATTTTGTAAAAAAAATGTAGAAAATAAATTAATCGAAAAACTCTCATTTCTTTTGCTTATCGTCCTTATCCTCCTTTTTCTTGTCTTTCAACGAACCAACGGCTTGACGGATGGCTTCCGACTGCGGATCGACGCCCGGTAAGTTTTCTAAGACGCTCCGCAAAAATGCAGGATCGTTCATCACCTCCGAATAGTCTTCATCGCCTTCCACGTCCATTGCTTCATCTTTCACTTTCGTAGTAGTCGTGGTAGTAGTAGTTGTTGTTGTGGTAGCACCAGCAGAAGTGTCTTCTACAAAAAAAATCCAAATAAATCTAAAGAACCAAACAAAACTTAACAAAAATGCAATCACGCACGTGCATCTTGCATAGACATTTGCATAGCAAAAGCTATTTGTTCCTCCTCGGTCATATTAGCAAAATCGACGGCCATCGTTGTCTCTTGCTCGCCACCCTCTTCCATCGACATCGCCAATGCACGTTCGAACAACGAATCTTCCGTGGATTCTTCTTTGATCGGATTCGCCTTCACCGCTTGATCGGCGTTGGTAGTCGCTTCTCGCGCTTTACGTGCCTCTTCTTCTTGTCGCTGCCGTTGTTCTTCCATCGACACTCTGAGTGCCTAGAAATGTAAACCAGACATTTTTATCAAGTCTACACAAGGAGTTTGTTCTGTATGTTACCAATGCTAATTCTGGATCTTCATTGGGATCGACGCCAAATTCAAAACCAGATCCACCTAATCCAGCGGCAGCGTTGCCATCTTCTCCTTGTATAATCGGCGAAGAGATTAATGCATCGGATAGATGGGGGCCCGGTGGTACGGTCACTAAGTGACTTCCAGCTCCATCCTGCAGCAACTAATTTATATTTATTTCAAATGCTAAACGAATAATTCCAAGTTACCTTTCCATTCAATGTATTAATGAAACCAGTTAATACATCAGTATTAATTTGATCTTCCCCAAAACTAATGATATCCACATTTACTTTCTCCTTTTTCAATTTCTTAGCTAATTTAGTCAATTCCTTTTCCTCTGCCACAACCGGACTACCAACAAAAGCCACTATCCTCATTTTATGGTTCTTGCCCTGACGATGTTTAAGAGCCAACTAAAGAAACGCAAAAAATTAGCAATTTATCCATAAATGTAAACCTAACACATTAACATACATGTGCTATACGAATTCCAGTATGAAGATTAATGTTACCATCTGGTTGAACCTGATGCAATTTGGACAAAATCCTGCCTACATCACTTGTTAGTGTTGCTAGAACTTCCACACTACAATTTAAAACATTAATAACTAATCATTGAACAAATTAACATAAACATACTTAGCCAATGTTAATAATCCAACATTATTTTCCGGATTTGATCTGGTCTTTGAATGACACACCAAATTAACAGCATCTTGTTGTGCTTGTAAACGAGTCGGTAGGAAATCACCGTTACGCATGTAATCGCTGTTATCAACGCTAATAAAAAATAAATAATACAATTTATATAAGATCATGAAGAACAATAGTGCCAAGTCATGTAGTTTTTATTAATTAAAATTAATTGCGCTCAATCAGCTTACCAAATCATTGTACTCTCTAAAACCATCTTGATGCTCGTATATAGTATCGAAGAAATTGATGAAACGAATTTAGATTTCTCGTTAAATTCTTTAAGAAAGAAAATAAAAACTGCTTCCGTATTATTGCTCAGCCAAAAATTGCTGGTATATGTCAACCGGTTTTGACATTCTCAGTTTTGACAATGCGCGCATTGCTGGTTGCCTGAACAAGGAGAGGTTAATTTAAAATTCAAATTGTTCAGCGCCAAACAGAAGCTTTGGAAGCAATTTAAATATGTACGCAAAAGATTAATTATGCACTCAATAATTTATTTGCGAATACTTCATACAAGTCCACTCTGTTTAGCACGTTTCAGACATATATTGCAAACTACTTCGACTCCCTAAAAAACAAAACGCTTCTTGAGTTGTCGTCATACAGAGCAAGAAGAAAATGGATTTTACCTTGTTTGCTTTTATAATACTAGCGTGAGTCGGCAACGTCACCCTTTTCAGTATGGAATTTAAACTAAAACTTTTCTTCCGGCTAGTCTTAAGAGTTATCGGTTGCTCCTTAGTCTTCTTCGCCACTTTTCCTTTAGGCGCACTTTGCACGTACGACCATCGATGTAAGCAATAGTCCGTTTGTGTGCCAATTTGATTTGCGGCAGAATCTACACAGTCGATTTCTTGAGTTTCCGGCGCCGGGATTAAAGGTGCGAGCATTAAAGAATCTTGCGATTTCGATTGCGGCGCAACTTGTATATTATAAAATGGAATTATTTTATGTGGGTCATCCACCTCTTCTTCGTCCTCCAGCGAATTGTTATCCACTTCAATTTTGTTCACATCGTTGTTGTTCGCTGCCTAAATGGGACAAAAATTAAAATTAACGTCTCCTTGAATTTGAACAAATTTACCTTTTCGATAGGATGTTTGAAAGGTGTAAAAGGTTTAGATGGCAAATGAGTTGGTAGTTTTGATTGCTTTTATAACTAAATATAATATTTGTACATTTACTCGTTTCGATTACAAACAAAGGAAAAAAGAACATTAATTTATGCGTGTAAAGGCGTTTGACAAAATTGCAAAACCGTCACGGTAACGGGCACCCGAATCTTATTGTTTCTCTTAAAATTATTCGACCGCGTCAAACGCAACTTCGGATAGACGGGTATAGTCGTCCCCGATTTCTTATTATTAGCGACGAACTCGTCGATTCGTTTCGTGGAATGAATGAGCGTCGTGACGAACGTCTTTGCGACGTCGCGCTTTTTGCACGTCGGCGGTAAAAGTCTTTGCTTAATCAAACTGGTCCGTAAGTTGGTCAAGTGGCGCGCGGTTTCGTGCCACCAACGACGCGATTGAGGCACCTTCTTAATCCTCGCAACGGTCGCCTCTTCGTCGTCGTAATCATCGTCAGCGTTGCCAGTGGTCGCGCATCTCGCACATTTGGGCATTTCGTCCGGTTTGGCGGTGTGTAACGTCGAGGAGAGCGTCGGCGCCGCGATGCGATTCATCTAAGCGACGATGCAACATTTGAAATTCGATTTGAATTAGATTTTTCATCAAGAGAAAGCGGGAGAAATGATTTACTTCAACGTTTTTTCCTCTTCTCCTGGCCTTATTGCGGAACGGCGATTGTTGCTTCTCTTGTCTTCTTGCTCTATCTTTGGGCGTCGATTTCGTGCGATTCGTCGCCCCTTTACCGAACAAACCGCGCACTTCGGCCATGTCGATCATGTACTTGTTATCCATCCTGGTGATTTGCTAAACGAGAGGAAAGTGGTAGATTAAATCAGTTTCCGTTTTATAGAAGTCAAACTTTGGTTTTTGGATCAAAAAGTTTTCAAGTTTCAAAACTTTCTCTTGTATCATACAAATAATAGCTTGCTTAGAAAAAAAATTTATTAAGCATTAATCAATTTTGACTTTTTTTCTTTATAGATTCATATTTGATAAATCTCTTGTTATCATCATCTGCTTCATTTTATTGTCTGTGACTACCAACCAAAGATCTTTTTTTTAATATGCGCTTAGTCGATAACATTCGAAAAACAAAAACTAAACGAGTTAGTTTTAGTAGAATCGCAAACTTTTATTTAACAAATCGCCGATTCTAAACATTAAAACGCAATATGTAAATTGCTTTAAAAAAATTGCGAATTGAAAATAATCTAACAGTAAATAATCTAAACCATGTGGCAAACTACTTTAACGCGAAATTTAAACAATCGATTGACGCACCTTTCGTTGAAGCACGGCCAAGAAGCAACCGTCGTTCGACATTTTCGTGCACACATTCGAATTCGGACAGAGATCGGGCAGAGGCGGTCTATCGAACAGATCGGTATCGGGCACCTGAATTTCGTCGGCAACAATTTGCGCATTCGTTTAAAAAAATTGCAATTTTTCCTCTGTTACCTGCACGTTCTTATAGACCGAACTCAAAGTGCTGCGGATCGATTCGATCGACGACTTCCTCTCCAACACGGACACTTGCGACTCGCTGGGCGTCGCAGTTTCATCTAAAGTCTGCACTTTCAGTAATTTCTCGTTGTTGTTTATCTCTTTGCTGGCCTAGAACAAACAAATTTCAACGATTCGTTTACATTCGTTCGTCGCGTTACGCTTTCGGACGAAGACGATGCGGCGAGACGTTGCGCGAATTTCCCTTGCGAATTCGCATGGTGTATGATTGCAATCTTGTTGATTTCCTTCATCGCTTTCTCGACCATCTTGCCATTCTCGATGTCCAATTCCGAATGCGTTTCGTACAAGACGAATTGGATCTGATCGGGAAATGAAAAAGACAATTGTTCGATCGATGGCCGAAATCGGACGATTTACTTGCGGCCGCGACATCACGAATCGCAACGTTTTCCTTTGCTCGTCCAAGATTTCCGCGACGCGCGCTTTTCCCTCGCTCGTCTCCTCCGTTTCCGTTAACACCTCCAGCATCGTCAAATCGCCACCTCGGCTACAAACCTAAAATTGATGCAAAACGTTTCGTGTGCAATTTATTCCTCGGCTCGTATCCGATTCTCTTACCAGATCGATCGGATCGTTGACCGCCGTGTAGCTGTTCGGCGGCGTCGCGAAGACTGCCGACACTTCTTCCAAATAATTGGCATCTATCGGTACGTCGATCAGTTTCTCCGAGAAGATGTTGATGTTTTTCACGCCCAATTCGTTGAAGTATTGATCATATTCCGGTTTTCTAAAAAGAAAAAGAAACACTTTGATACGCAGTTATTTAATTGAAGCGATGAAAAGTTAATTGGCAATTCTTTCCTGAGGAAGCTTCTGCAAAGACCAAACAGTCGACGGTAAATGCTTAAAAACAGAGACTAATAGGAAAGTTAATTTTCAACTCCATCGAGACTTTCATCTGCGAAAACTCCTCGAAGCTTTCAAGACTGACCTCTTTCCGGCACTGAACGCCATCAGTTTGTCGATGTTGCTGTTCCGCGAGAGTAACGTGGCCAAATAGGCGGTCGTCCGCGGCGAATTCACGTGCGTCTGAATGACGTTGCCGCTCAATTGCATGTCGTCCAGCAATTTGCCGAACGTGGCCGGACCCAAGCAGAACGATCGGTCCTGCAGAATGATCTTGTGCTTCTTCACTAACGCGCTCTGCGTCAGCTGCGCCCGAATCGACGGATGGAAGAGCACGAATTGCGGACAATGGACGTCCCATTTGAAACCGTCGGGCGTTAACGAATCCTCCTCGCCGATCGCTTTCAATTGCAGACACGCATCGATCGACGTTTCCACATCTTCGCGAGTTCTACCAAAAGGAAAATTAAACACGGAAACTTGAACAGAACAAACGTCAGATGGCAACTTAATGCCACGATTAAAAAAATATAATCGGATAAAAAGCTCTTTGAATCGACCTTTTCCAATTGACAAACCAAAATCTGTTCTTTTTTTCTGCAACGAATCTAAATAATTCTTCCCCAGACTTACTTCAATTTCTTGATGTTAATCCAGCACGTTAACGGACTCTCTTCGATCTTCCTCGCCAATCGTTCGTCTTTCAAGTGATGCGGCAGCAAATCGTTCAAGCGTAACGCGCCACTTTTGATGCGGATCCGTGCAATCGATGCGGCCAATTTGACGCGGTGCCGCCACAAGATCGCGTCGATCTCCAGCAAATCGGCCAATTCGAACAGTTTCAATGCGGCTCCGTTCAACGTGTGTTTCCTCTCTTTGAAATTGCGATGATACAAATCGAACAACAGCAACCATATCGCCGTGCGCCTGTTGTTTAACTAAAGAAAACTTTATCAATTATCAATTCGTTTTCATTTACGGTTTTGCTGCTAGTTTGATTGATCGATGGAAACGTTATTGCAGAGTAAAATCGACATGTGTATATGAAAGATTTCGGTTAATAAATAAATAAATTCGAATCGATCATGCAAAATCGTAAATAAAACGTTTTGTGCAGAATGGTTTAATGTTGCGATAACGTGATCGGTTCAACGAATCAATTGATATGCTGCGTGATCCGAAACGAAGTTTGCTGCCACTTTGGTTAAATTGTTTTAAAAATATATTTATATAAGGCAAAATAATTAAAATTAGCCCATCGTAAAAAAAGCATTTCGGTTCAAATCGATTTCTCTAAAAGCAGCTGTTGGTGCAATTCTATCTACATTATTTTATATATGGGGTCTGTCGTGTTTCGAATGACCATTTTTCTTGAGTGTCTATTCCTCACCAACTTTTTTTACAAAGTGCCCAAAGGGCCGAAGAGGATGGTGAAAGTGGCCCGTTGATTGGTTTAGATTTATAATGAATTAGTTATATTTGAAAAAGTAGAGAACAATGCTGAATGTTCAAATTGGAAGGAATAAGCCATAGATATGATATTAGAATAGTGGTTCATATAACAAATTAAAACAATAATGTTCGTTAACGTAACTGCTAAACTAACAACAAGAACAAAAGGGAACTAAAGAAAACTAACAAATAAACTAACTTATGCCTACAATACAACTATTAAGGTTCATAATTTGACTAAACAGAGTCCGGTAGAAAAGCTTTCCACATTTTAAACGTAAATTACAAGTCCTTGGACGTTCTTCCCCCCCAAATGATAGGGAATTTGATGCCATTTAATCTTATAGCATAAAAAATGATTGCATCTAGCTGGAAACTATTTTTTTTTTTTCAAGCGTTGTTAATGCCATTTCCTGGCGAATTGCTTCTTTGAATTCACCAAGACTTTGTGGCCGGTGTCATTCGATTTTAGATGGCCCCACCGAGGAAAATGTCACAGATCGTGTGATCAGGCAGAGGCCAAAGTCTTCGCGCAGTCAAAATAACAATTTTCCTGTTGGTTTAAAGCTTTAAAGCCACTGGTTCAGCGTGTGACAAACAAGAAGAATTTTCGCCACTGGATGGTAGAACATCCTATACAACTCCATGAAAGACCACTTCACAGACCGCGTGTTACTGTTTGGTGCTGCTGGAACGTTTGGAGCACTTATTTTGAAGTGCCATGTCGAAATTCTTCGCAACTTTGTAGAGCCTGTTTCGCCTCCGCGTGACTCTTTCCTCTGTGCCCATCTAAAATCTAACGTCTTCCGATACCGTCCACAAAATACTTGTAAACTCAAAGAAGCAATACGACGGGGCATTACCGCACTATCGCCAGAAATTATTACAGAAAGCGAATAATGCAAGCGTTTAAGGCGCATGTTACAAATAATCGAGTAAAATGGTCTCCGCTTGAATGCAAGCACTTTTTTAACTAAACAGCATGAAGTGGCATACATTGCCCTACATTTAAAAAAAAAGAGCGCCCAAATTGGACTTGCGATAGCCTTATAATTTAAGTTTAAAATGTGAGAGTTTCTTCGACAGGACCCTGTATAATATCATAATTTTCAAATGGATACGTACCGCTGGATATCGAGGAAAGAAACCGATCGCGGCGAGCGTTTGTATCAAAATCGTTTTGTCTGCAAAATAATTTACGGCAAAACATGGCAAACATCCGAAAATATTGTTTGTTATTGTCAATAACTTACATCTGAATACGTCGTAGATCAACGTATAAACCGTTCGCATCTCTTCTTCGTCGGCGAATGTTACTTTAATCGGCGGCGTGGACAAGAGACAGCCGGCTTTCGCCAGATCCGTGTTCGACCATTTCACCTTATTCAGATCGGACGAAAGTTCTTGTCGTATCAGATGCACCGAATCCGGTAAACATACGCCGGCCTTCTTGTCGCGTTCCGATTTTACAATGCCAATATTCCAATGATGCAGAACCTCCGATTGCTGCCGTTGATAATCGTGCAATGGACCGTCCATACTGAACCCAATGAAATAAAATTCGAATCGATTTAACAAAAATATTTAATTTAATGTGGGACTTGAACAAAAATTCGATGACAATTGGCAAATAATTGACGATAATTTGACATTGAAACGTTGCATGATAAATAAATCAATAATGATACGAAAAGTTTGCTATTGGTACGCTTGAGAGGATTTCTTGACGAGATGTCCTCTTTCTCTTTAAGCATCCAGGAAATGTAATCAATTGAAGAAACGCTTTTGCACGTTTTAAAATGTCCAAATTAACAAACCACAAATTGAAACTCGCATCGCTTTGCAGAATATTCATTAGTGCCTAAAATGTTGACCGCTTCATTTTAAAAGGCGAAAAAGTCTTGTGCTAGAAAAAATACGTTCACTCTAAAAGATAAACCTTTCATATACAAGATTTGCTTGGGTGTTCTCACTAGGAAAGGAATATCTGTTAGTTTCTTTCGTGTACCTTTTTATTTGTAAAACATTCATTCTTCTTTATATTCATTCATAAAAGAGAGACACTCCATCATTGTAAAACATTATTGCGGCAACCATATCATTGCTTGAGTATAAAGACAGCTTTCTTAATTTTTTGGCCGGTTCACAAAGAACAATTGCTAAAGAATGTGACTAGTTGAAGGGAATGAAGTAGCGTATAGTTGCGAAGAGTGTTAACAAACGCGACCTTCATCTTCTAAATAACTAGTTGCTAATCATATAGCTTAACATTTTGAATCAGAATTGCAAAAAGCTTTCGACCAAACAATATACACAGAACGACATGAGGCTTAAAACAATTTAGCTGCAATATACGAGAAACTTCGAGTTCGTGTTTTCTTTCTTTTCTTCAACAGAAGAGAACTCAAGACGCACCATTGCTGTAAAGTCAATCGATTTGAACACACTAATACAAACTGTAAATTAAAAAGAAATTCGTGTCAATTTCAAATATTTGATAACAATTTCATGTTGAAGTATTTACTAATTGGTTCGATAAGTAAATTAAAAAATATAAGGTAGATGACTTTGTTAATCGTTTGTTAAGAGAGGATTTTTAAATAGTTTTTTTGCTTCTTCTGTGGTGGTTTCAGTAAATTTCATATAATCACAACTTTTGACAGGTTTTAAAAGAAGCCCGGTTAACGTTTATTACTTATTATTGCGTGCAAACATTTTTTCATCTTCCCCCGCCATTCCTATTGAATTCCGCTACGTTTTGCGTGCAACGTTTTTACGGCGTTCGAATTAAGTATTTTTAATATTTCATAAAATTTTAATAGGACGTCATGTAAGTTTCTATCAGTTGCTTTATTTTTTGATATAAATCCTTAAAGATTTATTTATATAAGACGTGTATACGATTTTAATACGTATTTTACTATTCGAAAATTTGGTGGATGCGCCCGTATCACATTATTTAATGTCGATTAAATTAGTTATTTTTTTTAAACAAATTGCTATCATTTTTTAAGTCGCTAAATACTCATGGGAAATTTCGAATTATTGATAGTTAATTAGTTATAGACGAATAATAATTATAACATAGAAAATGCTCAAAGATGAAATAAAATGTTTACTAAAGAATTGCAAAGAACGTTAATTACTAGTTTGAATAAAAGCATTATCCCTTATAACAACTAAAGAATAGGAAACAATTTACTGAAAATTTATATGAGACAAAAGCTAAAGAAGTGCTTTGTAAATTTCGATATTGTTGAATGTAAAAGAAAAGAGATAAATTAAGCATCAAAAAGTCTCTAACAAAGTATAAAATGTTTAACACTAAATGGCATTTAGTTTTGAAACATTTTATCAGAATTAATTCGATTCAGTCAAAAGTAACGAATAAAATCGACAATTTATTGCCGATACAGTAATGCAAAAAAATCCGTTTATTTATATAAATTTATTAAATTCCCATTGATTGCCATTTTACAAGGCTAATGAAATCAATCGAGCCAATATTTCGATACGTAATTTTTAAAACAATTTCCGCATTATCGATTGGAATCGAAAACCATAAATTAATAACATTTAACGCTAACTAATTGCCAATTATTAATGCAATCAGGTTACGCAATTACACTCACTTTTTATTGTCGCACGTTTCTTCATTTTCCGTCGTTTCTCTCGCCTTTTGTCTCTCCAACAATTTGAAATAATTCTTCGAACGCCACTCGTAATTACTTGGTAACGTTATTTGGAAATTCTCATCCAATTCGGTATCGTTCAAATCCGCACCCAACATTTCCTTGAGCAGATTCGGCAATAGTAAACCGAACACGTTACCATCGCTCAATGAACTGATATTAACCCATAACTGATTCTGATCGTACAGCTGATCAGTTTCGTTTTCCATCGCTGCAAATGCCGAACGGTTCCCACTATATTATTTTCATATAATGATAATATAATTATATATGTATATTTGGATAGCATTATTATTTATAAACATTATGTGTAATAAATTTTAAATAAATTATGTCGGAATTATGCGAGCATGGCAATAAAAGCGTTTTGATAATGATGATGACGGGATAATAAAGATAAATTGGTTGAATTTTTCGACTAATCGAAATAGAAATCGTCCAAACTTCCTTGAAAAGAGTATTATTGAAACTACAATTGGACTTGGAGAAAAATGTTATATTTGCAACGAAAACTTTCTCTTTTGTGATGGTCTTCAAATTCGGAAACTGTCACTTGTTAATATTATTAATATACACTTGGCGCGTCACGAAGAACTTTTTCTATAACAATGCAAAATTTTAACAAAGAAAAAGTTTGACAAACTGAACTAATCTCAATGTAAAATTCACATTTAAATTCTTATTAATCGATCTTTAATGTTTACGAACATTTTATTAAAATCTTCTTGAGTTTCGATTTTTCGGATATTCAGCTTTGATATTTTCATGCCGTATTCAGTTAATTTTTAAAGAACCATATAATTATTACTAGAGCATCTGGTGCAGAAAATTATTATTTCTCAAACATATTTTCTTATCATACTTCGTGAGATATGTACATGATCTAATTACCAAATAATGCCAAGTGAAAACAATTAAACAGCAATTTATTCCATCTCCCGTTAATTAATCCTTAATTACATCGACGAAAACTGCCTTTAATCGTAGATTTTTCATGCAATTAAAATATGTCAATATTTGGAAGCTGTTGTATTGAAGACCAGAATGTTTAGAGCGAAATAATCTCTTATTATTAGCTATTTCATGTTTAAAACAACAAAAAGAAAATACTTCTATGCAATTTTCCATGTTCTTTAAAATATAAATGACTTTTAGAAAACGAAAACACGAAAATAACTCCGAAACATTTTAGGCATGTACTATAATTGAACTCTATTTAACTTCTACATAAAGTCCTTAAATGCAATGAAATATTTAAAATAATGGAGCAAGTATCAAGTTCCATTATAACTAGAAAATTGACAATATCTTCATATTGTAACCAATCGCAAAAGAATTACGTTTTGTCTTAAGAATTTTTCAATACCATTAATGATTTGTGCGTAATTATATGCGATAGCGAATTAAACTTAAACGTGTTTATAAATGAGCTCCCTAGTCCTGGCAACTAGAATATTGCTCACTTTAATACAAGAAAACTTGAAAACTTTTATAATTTACCTTAATCGCTTATCGCCACTACTTTTAATAATATTCAAACACGAAGGAATTCGAAGGATTTCCTAATGTTCAGGTTTCATTTAAAATAATAAGATTCCTTTCATTGTAATACTATTATTTAAAAAATGTATAAACGTCGCTACTCGTCAATATTTCCTTTTAGGTATAAAACAATAGGGGAATGAAGTTAAAGTTACTTAAAATTATTATGATTTTGTACCAAGTTAATTTAAAGCTTTTGGTAAAAGGCAGTGAGACAGTTATCAGCATGGAAACTAATTAGAATATTTTCTTGTGGGTCCTTGAATTATTTGGTGGCGGAATTATACGTTGATATGCAAATTAGGATCGCTTCTTTTGCCAATACACATGTACGATGTGTAAACATATTCTAAAAAAAGACAAAGTGAATTGCAAATCAATAAAGGGAAAGTATTTTGAGAACACTTTAGGTAGTTAGCATTTATTCTGCATTACGGTACTTAACAGTAATCCAAATGAATAAAATAACAAATATAATAGTCGGCAGAAATTAAAATTTTAATGAAGTTTTGATTCTTTAGCTAACAATATTTAATGCTTGATATATTAGCTTTGTCTATATAATAACTGTTTAATCAACGGTTACTCACCGGATAAAGTTACCTTTACTTTTTAAGCTCGCAGTTTTATTAATTTAGCAAAAACGGAAATTTGCTATTGCGGTCTTTTCTTGGGTTGCGCTTCAACCACGCACACCAGGTGCCAACTAAACTGATTTGCACGAAACCGAATCCGACACCAATAGAACACGAACAACACGCACCGACTTACTCCAAATACATTTTTAAATGATTAAAAGAGGTAAGAAACACAAAAGCAAAGAAATAAAATGTTAGATGGTTCATTACATCACGCAAAATTATTTGCGAATTCATTAGTGCTCATCTCTTAATCCTATTATTATACCTAACAGTTTAGAAATAAATTATATTATTTGACGTTTATTAATGAATGAAACTGTTTTACAAGACAGATATTTCCTTTAACATCAATTGAGTGTTTAAATCTTTTAAAATATTTTATTTTTAAACAAACCAAATTTCAAAATTGTAACTATTGCTACCAAACGTGAACATCTTCCTCCTGGCAAAAGATGGCGCTTGCCAAATAAATTATATGAGCTTTATATAAAATTTACAGCAATAAGTAACATAAATGCAAAATATTATGTAATCCTCACTTCCTAATCCAATAATATTCGCATTTGAAGAATAAAAATACCATTCTTTGCTTGAGGGCTATTGTCTGTTTGGTTGCCTGTGTTCGCTTACTTACTGTAGTAACTTCTATACATAGATATTATAGTTCGAAATATTTATAAAACTTGATATTTGCTAATACTAATGTAAAGTAATTATAATTATGTACACTAATTTAATAAATCTAATTCAGTTTAACTGAAGTTGTGCTGCCAACTATTGGCTAGTTTCTTAAGGGTCGATGTCAATGGTTGTCAGTTTTTGTAAACAAATCCATGTGGTACATCATAAGAAAGTAAGAAGTAACCTCACCGAATTTAACAATTACTCATAATTATAATAAAATGGGGATGAAACAATTTGCATTCGATAAGAAGACCATAGAGGAAATCTTGCGTAAAGAATATCAATTTGTTACCAACTTACTTTCGATGTTACCCAAGCCGGATTCGGCACAGAGAGGTAAGAATTATTTGATAACATCGGTTTTCTCCTAAAATTAAAAATGCCTCAATTGTAGATGACTCAGATGGTGAAAATAATAAAGTTAGACCTAAAGGAGTCCATCAAAATGGAATTGAAAAACCAGTGAAAAGGGCAAAAACATTAACTGAATTGCAAGCACGCTTGGATGGTATTAAGAAAACCAAAAAGAAAATGTCCTATAAAGATAAGTTACTAAAGAAAGGCATTAAAAATAGGTTGAAGAAGAAATCTAACAATGACGAAAAGAATGCAAAACAAAAATTTGTGAGAGCTGCAGAATTGGATGCAAAGGTTAAAACAGAAGATGAGACAAGCCAGATGGATACTAAACCAGTGTTTAATAGCGAAAATAAGTTAGTCTTTTCCAAGATTGATTTTAGTAATGTGGGTAAAAAGAAAGCTAAGAAAGTAGGAAAAGATCCAAAGAAGATATTGGAAAATTTGGAGAAACAAAAGGAAAAAATTATTAAACTAGAATTGGATGGTGAGAAAGAAAAGGCTATAGAAATTAAGGAAAAACAAGTATGGAAGAATGCCTTATCAAAAGCACAAGGTGAGAAAGTGAAAGATGATCCTTTGTTGCTGAAGAAATCTGTAAAAAAGGGCGAACAAATAAAGCGAGCCAGCAAGAAAAAATGGGATAAACGCATTGCTACTGTTGAGAAGCAAAAGGAAGAACGTCAGAATAAACGAACGGAAAACATACAGAAACGTAAGAAAGATAAAAAGTTAAATAAACTAAAAAAGGCTGCCAAAAAAGGCAAAATAATTGCCGGATTTTAAAATGTAGATGATTATTTAACGTTTCTGTACATTTTATATAGACTATAAGATTCTTTTGTAACTCTTGAAGATTAATAAAAGTTACGTCATTTTTACACGTAATTGTACGTATGTGAAGAATTACGCACTCGACCAAATTAATTCTCTTCATCAATTAATCGTTCGTAATCTACGTTGATTTTAATTGGCTTGATACATTCGGAAGTAGTAATGTATGTATCTTGGTGAAGAATGAAGAGAGAAAAGGAAAGGTAATACAAACACACATAATACAAAAAAAATCTCTTTGCCGAGGTAGTGAAAGTTGTTGTTGTTGTTGCGACTTGGATATTGGATATTGCGTGAATTGAAATTTGCTTTCTTTTAAATAACAATAAAAATAATCCTCTCTTTCAAGAATCGTTATAAAAAAGTATAGGATTGTTAATTAGGAAATGGCATCTTTCTATAACGAAAGAAATTATGGCGTCCACTTTAATCGATTGCATAACAATTTCTTGTGAAATTTTGCTATTTATTATATTGGATCGATTGACTCGTAGAATTCCGAATCGCCGCTGTTAATGAATAATGAGGAAGTGAACGAACCCAAAAAAAAAAGAAACAAATCAATAAAAATCAGACCACATTTCTTGCATTAATTTGTTATTATAATTAGTTATTGCTTTCACAACGATTAATTTAATAAACAATACGATGCGATTTGTCGAAGCCCTCAATTTCTTTGTACCACTATCCCCAAGGTCGATATCCGGTATCGGCATTTCCGCATTAATTACAATCGCTATTGGCGAAATCGATGGCTATTTAACAATAATAATAAAAAAACACCAACTGCTGAAGATATTACGAAATCCGTATGTTCGCAAGTTCTTGCGTAAGGACGCGAACATTGCGAAAGCGCAAATTTTCCAATTTTGCTTTTACAAAATTCGCTATATAATTTCTTCTCTCACTTTTTTTTGCAATTAAATTTTGTCATTCTTTTTTCTTATTCGCCCCTTATACATATTGCTTTTCTCTAAACGCTAAGAAATCTCATAACGAAACTAAATGAGTTTCTAAGAAGTTGGGAAAGTACAAGTTTCTTTCTTTGTTGTAGGTCATTTATTACAAATATGAATTGCAATACACATTGCAATGTATGCGTGCAGAAATGTAGGGCGTTCACTAAAATACCATTCAGAGTGACCGAAAGATGTGATAGTTGACGCCACCTCCAAAGACTATGCGAAATGCAATGTTTATTCAAATAAATTCGCATCTACAAGCATTTAATGCGGTGAACTATAATAAAACTCACGCATAAGTGGCCATTTTATGGGCTATATAAAAGAGGAGAAACGTTTATACGTTTTTCCATTTTTTGCGCGTGTGTGCTGTTTGCCCTTTATTGCATAAACGTGACGGGCCTCCGAGAAATTATATAATTGTTACATATACACAACACGTTTAACTTCTTATTTTCGAGCCCGAAGAAGTGTAAAAGTATTTTACACGTTATTTTTGCCTTTCTACATGGGTAAAAGATAAAAAGTGTTGGGGGAGCAGCAACGGCAGCAGTGAACAAGAAGCAAGAAAGAAATCACCACCATCAGCAGCAGCAGCAACAGCAAGAGTGCGTTTTATAACAGCGAAATTGAAATCGAAAGTGAATACCATCGCGGTGTTTTACCAATAAAGACGGTCAATTTGTGCGCTCTTCCGTTCTTTCCTCGCTCAATTCTACATCCAAAATGACCTCAGTAGACAACACATGAAGAGAAATTTATAAATTTTACATATAAAAAGTTACGTTTTGTTCGTTAAAACCGAGAAGTGCGTAAATAGTTTTTAAAAGCAGTTTCTATTCTAAATTCCCTATCAACTTTTCTCGCCTGCAAAATGTTTAAAGTGATTCTGGTGCGTTTGATTTTAACGATTCTCTGTGCGAACGCGCAAAAACCATCGTCGACAAAGACGATCTTGTACAATTCGTCGGATTTATCTTATCTATCGAACGGCATTCAGTTTCCGGCGTCGGCTCCTTTAGAAGCGGACCCAATCGTCGGTAGCGAGGCCAAACAGCCGGACTTGCAATGGTTGACGAGACTGTTCGATCATCACGAGTGGGATTCGCGATTGGAAACGATCGAGAATCGCAACTGTACCGACGACATGCGATATTACATCGATCGTTTGAAAAACGGCACTTCGTGGGCCACGAAAAGTTTGTAGCTTTCAATTCAATTACAACGATCTAGAACGGTTCGAATTTTACCGCTTCTTTAAACTGTCAAATCGACAAGACTTACCAAACATGACTTTTACATTGACGTTTAAAATACGTTTTGGTTCAAATGTTAGTTTCAAATGTTTAATAATAACTAATTCGAGAAAATCGTTAATTATTGATAAACGGCGGTAATAATTTAAACTATCCTCGATCGCTGTAAGTCGCTCTGTACACTCTGGTTACGATTTCTTCATTACACAACACTTAATTGCAAAGTAAACTCGCCAATTTTCTTGTATTCGATTACATCACGTACATCATCATCACCATCATCAACTCTGATATTTAAATGGTTATAGCTTAATTGCCTCTCGAGTGCATAATAACTTTCTTTCTGCGAATTCGTTTTTGCCTTTGCAATTTCCCCAATCGACTTCCTCGAATTGAAATATTTTCCTTCGTCGGTTTTAGTGTACGATGCATCAGGCCGTTACAGTGATCAATTCTTTTTCGGTAACGACTATTGGTTAGGCTCGTACTCGTTATGTTGGGACTTGGTGAAACCGGAATATAATAACGAAGTGCCGCCGTACGAATTGCACTTCTACGTAGCGAAATTGCGCATAAACATTAACAAAGTCCTAACGCCGGTGGTCAGTATAAGTGGCTGAAGATAACGTATAATTCTGATGAAAGTATTTCTTTGTTATTTTAGACGAGACAAATCAACGTCGGACAATGTTTGCCGAAATCCTGTAACGTCGACGACATAAGAAAGTTACTCGCACAAGAAAAGTCACAGGCAACATCTTTAACAGTCGTCGACGTGCGAGCGATACCAGGAAGTTATTCAATCGTCGAGGATGTTAAGTTTCACATTATTGGGTAAATAAATTTAAAAGAGAAGAAAAAACGGTTCAAGTATTGCATTTAGTATTGTCTAACAATTTTCAACAATTATTGCGTTTACTGAAAGTGGTTCGACAAGTTATGCAAAAAGAGATAATAGTAATAATTTGTTATAAGATTTATATGTTTTTAAATTCGAAATTGTTGCATAATCTACGAGCGTTACGAAATCCATTAAGTTACTAGTTTTATTTTATATTTTTAATTATTTGCCCAACGCAAGTGGCAAATAATAATTATTAATTCGATTGCAATTAGCATTTTTGCAATGCGTCGAATGAAAACCATAGAATAATGGAAACAAAGGATACAAAAAAAAAGAAAGTTCCAAGCACATGTACATATTATTTAATGTGAATTAAAATATTCAATTTTTATAAAATCACTTTCTATTTGATTTTTTTTATTAATATCGGCGATAAAACCAAAAAGAAAGAGTGCTTAATAGCTTAAAATTTACTTTAGAAGAATCTCGTTAAAAATGGAAATTTGTTTAAACGAGTGTTCTAAAGAACAAATGGATGGATAGAAATTTTAAATCAACCGCAATCGAAATAATGTACGCTATGTTAATTCGTGCTAAAAGCAATTAAATACTTTTCACATTGAAAAACAGTGAAAATTCTATCGAAACGCAATATAACATGCAAAAGAATCACTTCTTACTTTATTTCTAATCCATTTACAGAATTGCATATGAATAAACTATGTTAGCAAATAATGTTGAAAGCAAGGACTTTTCACTATCGTTCCAGTTAAACTAATCTAATTACCATTATTATTGTTCTTTCAATGCATTTATTCGTTTCTTTTTTCCAGAGGGCTAACCTTGGCAGTCGCAATATTAATCATATTCTCTTCGATTCTCGATATTGTCCTTAACAAGCAAAATGGTAAAGTCGATGTCGAAACGCCATCCAATAACAACAATAATAACAGCAATGGAAAAGCGGACAGAAGACAAATTAACGAATTACAAGATAAGAAACAACAAAAGAGAGGTAATTTTCCCAAAAAAGCATACAAGTGGATGCATTCAAGCTTGAGGCTTTATCGGAAAAAGTATTAAATTAGCGACTGAAAATATACGAAATTTGATGAGAATTGTTAAATTATGATTTACAATGAATTTTAACTAAGAGATCGAGCGAAATTTTCATCAAAAAACGTATGCAAAAGTTAAATTTTCGCCGAATCGTTTGTTGTATCGTATCGATTGTAATCTATCGTTTACTCTTTTCTAGGCGTCCTCTCGAGGTTCTTACTCTCGTTCTCCGTCATCACGAACGGCAAGAAAATCTTGTCGTTCGAGAAACCGTCACGCGATTCGATCGGTTGCTTGCACGGTTTGCGTTTCTTTTCGATCCTATGGATAATCATGGTCCACACGTATTTGAACGTGTTCGCTATCGCCGAGAACAAAAGCTTTAGAGCGGTCACCGAGCGCTCCTACTTGTATCAAACCATTTCGAATGCAACTTATTCAGTGGACACGTTCTTCTTCATTAGGTAAACACAAAAGTTCAAGAAAAGTCTCGTTTGAATCTATATTACGTTATTATCTTTATTTAGCGGTCTATTGGTGACGATCACCTATTTCCGCTCGTCGGCGAAACAAACGGCCGCCAAGCAGAAGCCGATCGTCGCGGAATTCGTCCGATTCGCCATACTGATCGTCTATCGATTCTTAAGATTGACGCCGGCTTATTTGTTCGCCATCGGCTTAAACGAATTGGTCCTGAGCTACACGCATAACGGTTCGGTCTTCTCGCCGGCGATCTACGATCACGTCACGTGCGCGAAATTCTGGTGGCGTAACGCGCTCTTCATCAACAACTTCTATCCGCAAAAGGAGTTTTGCATGCTGTGGTCGTGGTACTTGGCGAACGACATGCAGTTCTACGTAATCGCCGTCGTACTGCTAATGTTCGCCGTCAAGTAAGGCAATACTTCTCGTATTCTTTCGGCAATCGATTAACATCATCATTCTTTTGTACGCAGGGGCTTGAAGCAATTGAAATGGATCTGCGGCATCGTTCTGGCGGTGTTGATCGCCTCGTGGATCACCACGTTCGTGATAGCGATGCGATACAATTACGTGGCGCGCGTCGAAGAACCGTTCGCCTTGTTCGATCAGTTGTACGACAAACCGTGGACGCGCATCGGTCCGTATCTGATCGGTATGGCCACCGGTTACGTGCTCTTCCGTTACGACAAGCGTAACGTTTCGTGGTACGTCACGATGTCCGGTTGGTTCGCGGCCGTCGCTTGTCTGACAAGTTTAGTTTATGGTCTCGGTAACGACGGTTTAGTTGTACCGTTATCGGCCATTTACGTAAGTAATGTACACGCCTTTTTGCGGAAGCGCGTGATTCTTGATGATGTTTGTCAAGAATTACAATTTTCAAAGCGAACTGACAAATTTCGATGTAAGTAAATATATGTTTTCTTGTAGGCGTCTATTGGTCACACCGCATGGGGTCTGTCGTTGGCATGGATCACGATATCGTGCTACTGGGGCTACGGCGGTCCGGTGAATGCGATATTAAAGTTTCGCGGTTTCCTACCGTTGAGCCGATTGAGTTTTTGCGCTTATTTGGTCCATCCGATCGTGATGATCGCGATCAGTTTCCGGTTGGACGGACCGGTGCATTTACATAATTTAGTTGTGGCAAGTGAAAAGCCGTGGTAAACATGAAATTGTCGTATAAGTAATGTTCGTACGTTTACAGTTGGTGATATTCTTGGGTAATGCCATTCTGTCATTCATGGCCGCGTTTCTGATATCCGTCTCATTCGAAGCGCCCGTGATCAACATTCTGAAGATCTTGTTCGTGTCCGGTGGCGAAAAATAAAGTATTTTGTACTTTGATCGGGGACAGTTTGAATATTATAAAAATTTGCCTTGTTGGCTTGTCTATTTGTTTTGTGAAACTATTTGCAAATCAAAGTTGTGTTGATTGATCACTTAAAGAGGAGAAACATTCAAACTGTCTCCAATCGTTATGTAGTTTGTAAAAAGATTCTTAATAAAAGGAAACCAAAAAACATCAAACCAAATAATTTTGTAATTTTCAACAATTTCGATTTATTTAATATTGGAGATTTATACTAACGAAACGAACAGAAGACAAAACTATAAAATAAATTAACTTTTTTACAAAACAATTACTATTAAACATTTAAATCACTTAAAAATTAGCTAAATTATTAAGGAAAAACAGCTTATTGTGTGTTTTTCTTTTTAGGTTTCCGTTTCTTAACAAGCGGCTCATATACGAAATCAGATCTTCGATGTTCGTTACGATTCCTTCTCGGTCTTATTGAATAACGACTACTGCAGCTGGTATTATTATTATTCAATGGTTGCGGTCCTAAAATAAAATTTAATTTTTTTTTAATATAATAGTCGTTTTTGATCTTCAACGAAATGGCCGCATTATTTGTGAATTTCAACAAACAAATTGAGACAAATTCGTTTTCATCATTGAAATTACTAGCGACATGTGAATTGGCCGGATGACGCTCGAAGGCTACAAAACCATTGATAACAATCGAATTTCGAATAAGCAAAGCATATTCTATAACAATTTATGCAGATTTGGAAACTTCAAATGGCATGGGTAACATTCCCATATCGAATTCAGTTTCGCACAAACCATCTAGTTTCCGATTCTGTCATCGTCGATGTATAAACTTAAAGAAACTCGATTGGTCTCACCTAGAATGTTGATGTCGCACTCTGTTGTCTTCTCTGCTTGACGGCTCAAAGAATCCACCATTTCGTATGCCATGTCGGTGTAACAGGTGCTCAAATCGTTATAGTTAATAATTTTCGTATCTTCGATCTTGACGTTATCATAAACACTCATATTGCTTACATGATCATTTTCCTTGTTAGATTGATATGAAGACTGAAGATACGATGTCCACGTATCTTCATAATCATGTCGAAATTGAACAATGTCATCTAAGTAAGTTTCGTTTCTATTCGAAACATAAGTACGATTTGTAGTGTCATTGAAGTTGGTATTTATACTAGTATCCTCTTCCTCTAGTAATAACTCGCTCAAACTATCCGAACTGGAACTTGGTTCATTGAAATTTTTCCTTGGCGTCGACGTCACGCGTGGCTGAAACTGGTACGTATCCATTGTCTTTGAATTGCTTTCAGAAGATGTTGTGGAACAATTTTCTTGCAACGCTTCCTCATTAACGCCATTCGCACTATTTATTTCTACTGTATCATTTTGAGATTTCGCTCTTTTGCTGAATTTCCCTTTGGAAGTTCTTATGGCTTTATATGACGCTTCCTTAGATTTCTTACGCGTCGCGCATTTAACCTGATTACTATTTTCCAGCTGTACAGCGGTAAATTTATCGTCGCATTTGTCACGTTGTAACTAAAATTTAACAATTTTACAAATATTTGATTATTATTAATAATCACTCAATGGAATTTTGTGCAAATTACATTGTTCCGATCATGAGATTCGGTAAGTTGAATGGGTCCATTTGAATATTTCATTCGGCTTTCGACGATGCTCTTTAATGTACCGCTTTTAAGGATCGCAATTCGTTTATCTCGAATGTATTGCGACGATTTCTTGTGGTAACGCAACAAATGCCTAATTGTTCCCCACGGTATAATGTAGAATAAATCGCATTCTGGGCACGGATAGACCATATAGTCAAACTTGTGCTTTTGTTCATTATGAACATCTAGAAAGTACTGGTCGTTGCATTCTTTGCAAATGAAATCTTGCGCTGCGTTTATGGAAGTTTCGACCTGAAGAAGAAGGACATTAAATTATTAATCAAAACTAGATAAATATTTACAGATATGTGTTTTTGATTTTCGTCTTCTGTATTGTTAGTAATATCGCATTTGTCTTCCTGTGCTTCATCAATGACATTACACAAATTGACTCCGTCCTTTAGGTAACTTTTAGTGCAATTTGTGCTCTTGTGCAGAGTAAATTCTTTTATATTCTGAGAGATATGATTGCATACTTTGCACTTGTACACCAAATCAGATTCCTCAGCCAGAAATATTTGCAACTGTAAATGAGATAAATATTAGATCTCAGCCAACAGTTATATAGATTGAATTTTACCTTCTGATCACTCGTTTTATATGTTTTAACAAATTGTTTTGGAGAGGTGGTGCCATTTGGAACAGATGAAAATTTACTTTCACGAACACCTTTGGCAATTCGATTCGTCGAGGAAGACCTTGTCAGCATCTTATCAACAATAAGTTATGATTCCTATCAACGAAGCTAATGAATGTAATTTACTAGATTTCGACCATTTGCAATATTTGCATTCAATTGTTTTAGTAAATAAATGTATAAATCCATAGCAACCCTCCATCTATTATTTTTAAAAAGGTAGAATCAATTTCGATTATCATATAACGAATTTAAAGAAAAAAGAAAAACAGCTAATTTGATTAGATTTGGAAATTAAATTCAAAACATAGATTCTAAATTAAACTTGTATCCTACAATTGAATCAGATACGTACACACAGATGTCGTCATATAACCGCAAACTAAAATGTTTCAAATACGAAACCTAAAATATATTATTTTTGTCTTTGGCGAAAACAAAAATTTCGACAATAATTTTCGACAGAAATTTCTTACCGAACACTTTCACGTGCTTTTTACTCCTAGATTAGTTCATAAACAAGTGTTATTTTCTTGAAAAATGTGTCAATCATTTTTATTCAAGTTTGATGGCGTATTACTGGTTGCATTTAAGTATATTTATCTTTTCTATATCATTTTGAAAGGGAACATTTTATGGATAGATAAATTGTCATTATGACGACAGAAAATGCTTTGTCTTTATAAAAATTGTTATTGATTTAACACACTGTTAAATCTTTAAATATTTGTATGCAAGCAATATCGAAGTGTCATTATTATCTAAAGTAAACTTTGTTTTTATAAACATGCAAACTATGTTCCTTTCAGGAGTTATCATATTGGAAATATTCAGATTACAAGAAGCATGTGAAGGAAATATGAATTCGACATGTCATAGAAACAGGCAAATGAAGAGAGAAATACTTTAATATGGTGAATATCAATTACATTATCATAAAAACATAATAATTTAAGCTAATGTTATGTTTAGATTATTTTTTTCTAAAACAAAGGCAATTATTTAACATTGGCGCTTGGTTATAGGCAACATGTAAGTAGCTGCGCAAAGTTTGTTGCATACGCAACTAAATTTGCCCTTTCTATTTTATTCAACATTCATCTAGTTACAATTTTTCAGATTTTTCAGGGTTAGTGATTTATATAACTGCCCATAAACAATGAATATAATGCGATATATGCGACTTCAAAGGATATCGACACAAGTAAAACAAATTCATTACATAATGGTGGAACCTACTGATCAGCATTTTTTTGTTTCAGCATCCGTGTGTCCCAACTAGATTTAAGAATACGACCCATTTAAGGAACCCATTTGAATCAAGTATTTTCAGAAGTAACAACAGAATAAGAGCCCATCCATCTGTTTATCATGTACATAAAGTTGTAGCAACAAATGAGGATGCAAACAAACAAGAAGGAATCTTACAAAGGATACTCAAAAAGATACCATTCCTAAACGTGCACAAAAATGTAAGTTTACAAAGATTTATAAATCATGGGGATAATATGCGAATTTTAAGAGTCTACAAATATGTGGATTTCTCCTATATGAATCAATAGTAGATAGAATAGATTATGCAGACTTTTTTCAAGAATTTTCATTACCTGATACGTTTTATTCGTGGTTCATCGTCACTGAACTGCATGTTTGGATATTAAGCACAAGAGTGATGGCAGAAGGTGATGATGGTCATGTTGTACGAAATGCCATTGTTCAAGCATTATGGACTGATGTTGGTGTGAGGATGAAAAAAATGGGGGTAACCAATGTGAAAATATATATCAAATTAAAGCCTAAATCTAAACAATCATAGGCAGTCAATCCTTCTGGTGTCCGAACTCAAATAAGTGAATTGTCTGAACAGTTTCAAGCTGCCTTAATCGCTTATGATGAAGGACTGCAAACAAACGATTTGGTGCTTGCTGGAGCAATTTGGCGACGGATGTATCAACAACATAATGACGTCAGTCCGGATAATTTAGATTTATTGATAAAGTACATAAGAAAACAGGTAAAATAATAATCTTGTACAAATATGATCAAATTAAATAATTGATTTTCATTCTTAGATATGCACAATAGACCGGACACCAAAGGATGACATAATAACACAAACACCAACAGTTCCTTGGACGAGAAAAAGTTGATAGCTGATTTAAATAATGTACTATTTTAGAGCAATTTTAAACGCCCAGCGTTTTCATATTATTGGTCTTTCACCATCAGCTTGTGATTTCATTTTGATGTTACCTTGTACTATGAGTATCAATTGAAACTGTATATACAATTCAAAACGCAATCATTTCAGACAATCTTGTCGCATCTCTGAAAGCGAACATTCATTTATATAAAAATGTACATCTTAGCGGCACAAGTTAACAATCGCCCGTGTGATTGAACCGTTCCAGGAAAAAAACATCAACGCTCACTGTTTCGCCGTTTCAATTCGCTCGGCGTAACGAATTCGGCACTATCGATCGATTTACGATCCGGCGACCGGCTTTTAGAACGGCTTCGCGTGTACGAACGGCGATCGCGCGACGATTTCGATCTCGAATGCCGGCGACTGTGCGATCTCGACCGACGGTCTCCACGATGTGATCGCCTAGATCGACTTTTCGTTCTCGATCGACTTCTCTTGCGTCTCGAAGGCGAACGCGATTCGCTGCGTGATCGGGTCCTCGAACGCGTTCGAGAGCGTGTTCTAGATCGACTGTAACTACGCGATCGTGACTTGTCTTCGCCGTCTTCCCTTAGAAACTTCTGGAAATACTTGTAGTATTCCTCTTGTACGTCCGGTGGGTAATAATTGCTCGTGTGGCCGCGTCCCTTATACCCGTAACGCCTGTAATAACCGCGTCCACGCGTGTGATGACCTACCGCAAACGTAAAAATTATATCGATCATATCACATTCATGGTGGCTTTTATACCTCTGCCGCTTAAAATTCTGTGGTTACCTCTGTAATTGAACGAATTGTATGGATGATGAGGACCACCTCTCGCATAAATCGGCGGCACTTGATACGGATACATTCCATTCAAAAATGGATTGTACCAAGGGTTTAGCGTGCAATCGGGCGGTAGCGTTTTATCATCTTCCTTTGCCGCTTCTATAATTATAATGTTAGAATATGAAAATAATTAACATTTTGTTTAATACCGTCGACTTTCTTATTCGAATCTGAATCCGATTCGGAATCAGATTCCTCTCTGTTCTTCAAGTTCTTTCTGATGATCGTTTTTAATAAAACTCTATTCTCGATGGCGCTATGCAATACTTCCCGCTGTTTTAACACGTTCATCTCGCTTGACTTTTTAAACTTGATTATCTGAAATTTAGATAAAATTAATTTAGCGAATCTACCGATTTGCTTACAGACTTCATCCTCGTTGCTTCGCAATTTCGTTCGTTCCGATTCGTCCTTTTCCTGCAAACATTCAAGATTTACGGTATTTCAAACGAGCTTTTTCATTAAATTTACTTTGATTCTTCTAAACAGTTCTTCAATGAGCCGTATGGCTTCCAGTTTCCTTTGCACCTTTAATAATTTCTTCTCCTCTTTTGCAATCTTCTCATTGATGTCGTCGCTCTCTCGCATCTTTAACTTTGCTAAGATACTCGCCTTCCGCTTTTCCTCTCTTTCCCTTCGGCGTTTTTCTTTTTCTCTCTTTGATGCAACATCTTGCTCCCTACAATTACACTTGTAGATTTTAATAATCTCATAGTCCTACTTATACCGTTGCATCGCGGCTTTCTTCAGTTCGGCCTCTTCCACCAACTTTTCCTTTTCCCTCGTTTTGTGCTCTCTCTCTATCAATCTATCACGAACAATTTCCCTTCTTTTAATTGATGCTTCAGTCAGGTGTTTAGTTTTGTCAAAATCCACGTTAATTTCGATCGAGTAACAGCTATCATTATTCTTCTTATGTACAAGCTTCATTCCTCTCAGTTCATCCATTGCTTTAAGGAACCCAATGTAATCTTTAAACTGTATGTAACCTTCAAACAATTCCTTCTCATCAAATGAATGACTCTGAATGCCAGTCATGTAACTTTTCATTTGACTTCTGTAAGGATCACATATTGGTACATCAACATTCCTGATTTTACCAAACTTTTCAAATATCCTGTACAGTATCTTCTCTGATGGTTTCACATCATTTTCTTCTTCCAGATGCTGCATAACAAACCACCTAATAGGTAAATTTGAAATGTAAATGGTGTCAGGCCGTTCGCCTGGTTTCATTTCATCCATATCTTTGGCATCACGAAAGAAGGAATCCCATGAATGTTTTGTGGGAAACTTGGATTTAGCTTCACCAGCTCTCACTTGCAGTAAATTATTGATGTCAGTCAGTTTGATCATTTTTTTATCCAACTTTTCAATAGTTCTGTTTACATTATTCTTATGGTCGACTTCTGCTTCAAATTGTACAATTTCCCTTGTCGTTTTCGTCACTTTTATTGTTGTAAATTCATCGGGTTTTATTAGACTTTTCAATTTCTCCTTTATTTCCCAATGTGATATACTTTTACCCATAATCTTGTATTGTGGCAAATGTATACTTATCTGAATCTTTGCAATTGGTTTTAAGAACAACTGCTGTGGGAGATAAAGTGGTATAATATCAGTAGTATTATTACATATTTGAAAAACGTTCATGATCAATTTTGCTCTGTCTTTAAATTTATACTTGAAAATTTATCGAAACTAATTACAAATACCAACAAAGCAAAGTGATTAATCACGAAAATTTTTCCTTTAATTTATCAGTATGCGTAAATATGCTACAGCAGCAGAAATTACAACATTAATACTAATAATATTATAGAAATATTTTTTCTCAATCTAGTCCACATCAAAATTTGACACAATATATTTTAGATCAATTTGATCACATAACCAAAAATAATAATCTTCATTGAAAGGGCATTAAACTTTATACAATATCCTTTATTACCGACTAAGCGCTTGTTAAGAGTAATCTAAAATAGATGGCAGCAATAATGAAGATTAAAAGACCTGATTTGAATTACTTTTTTAATTTAATTTTTGCAATAATTGATATGGCAATTGTTAGATATTAGATGAGCAACAAACTGCTACGACCTAATCAAAAAATCAATTTTATTAAAACATTTTTATTAAATTAAAAATGACTAGCTTAAAAGCAATAGAAAAAAATCAACAACAAAATAAATACAATTCATTTGTGAATACTTAAAAGCACGATATGCTAACAACAACAAAGATGCGGTCCTCGATTAAACTTCGATTGCATAAACAGTTTGATGTTGAACGGGAACGAAACTGCAATTCCTGTCATTTAGATGCACAATTTAGAATGCAATAAAACCAGCAGATTCTGTTCATCATTAAGGCAAATTTGATTTGTCTTTGTTATTATTCTAAGCAAATCCCTTGAATCCAAGAACTCAAATCGTTCGTCTCCTCGTCGCAATCAACCACGATCTCTTGTGATTCCGTTGGTGTTGTTAATAACAATTGGGCGGCCGTGCGTCCGCTTAAAAATGCCCCGTGAACGGTCGAATAAAAGCTGCTGTGCGTATGCTCGCCAGCGAACAGCAAAACTGGCTGACAACGAGAAAAAGTAAATGAAAATATAAGTTTCTGATTTTCATAGTTTGATAGAAGTTTTGCGTTGATTTGCAACATTGATAGAATACATTACACATTTGCGATTGAAACTTTTAACAATCACATTTAATTCTATTATGTTACTTTAATTAGTTCCGTCAGTTTTAGTTACCTTATCACGATTCTGTTTACTGTACAAAGGTTGCGCCAAAGTTTCAATGTCTACTTGCGATGAACCAACAGCGATCGCAGTATACGAACCTCTCGTATATGGCTGATTGTGCCACGAAGTGCTAGAAGTCATAAAACGTAAACAAAAAAATTGATTATTCATTACAAAAATCCTTAATTACCAAACGCAATTTTTCGGTTTCGGTATGAATGGATCGTTGAGAAACTTTCTCAAAATATCTGTACACGTGTCTACTACGATCTCGTTCGATAAGGTTTCCATATATTCGGCTTCCCTACCAGAAATCCAACCCAATAATAACGTTTCGGTGATCTTCGAAAACGAATAAATCTTTTTGTACCAAGTTTTACTAAAATCTTTGCCCATCGAATCACTCGGAGCTCGATCCCATAGCAATAAAACTTCGCTTATGTTCGGATTCAGAAACGGTCGATCGTATTCTAACACTATCTTATCGACGGTGCCAAACAATAAATGATGGATAGCGTCCAATTTGTCCCTAGGCAGCTGCAAATCAGATTACAATGATCATCAGCAGTTATGGTATATCAAAGTAACGTCATAGAGCTGACAAGTATCAAAGAGAATTCCTGCAGACAGCAGAACAGACAATCCTACAATTGCATGCAAAAATCAAATTCTTGTCAACCACAAATGACGTTGCAATTGTCCGAATGGGCTTACCTCGGGTCGAAACAACGTCGTCGATTGCCGTTTTAGAACGCCTAAGGGAACCGTGCAAATTACATGATTCGCACGAAACCGTTTCCCATCTTCGCAAATCACTTCCACCTTAACCGCACTCTCGCCATTGTCGTCGTCGACGATTGTGCGATCGGAATCGTCGGAATCGCCGCCAGAATCACCGTCTGCCGTTTGACATTTATCCCAAACAATCGTCCGTACCGCATGATCCAACAAAATCAAATCGTCCGGTATGTCTTTGGTAATCGCGCCTAATATCGTACTATAGCCGCCCGGTAACGTGACGTTACCGCCTTGAAGCTCCTCGTAGCTTCCCAACTCCAACAAATCGATTTCCCTCATATCGTCGCAGCCCGCTATGCAAGTCTCGCGTTTCAATAGACAATCGAAAATCATGCGTTTGAAACGCTTTTCCTCCGTGTCCTCGATCCTTTCCAAATACAAATCGATCTCTAAACGAATGTGATCGCCAACGCTATGGATACCGTCCGGCGGTTCGTACTGCGTGACGTAATACTCTTCGCAACGTCTCAAAAAACATAAATAAGCGACATAAATCTCGTGTAGCACGGCGAACGGTAATTGTTTGCCGGACTCGGTTGCCGCAACGACACGATGCGGCCGGGGCGTTTGTAGGATGTCGATTAGACCGTGTTGCATCGCTAATTCGTAGATCGGATTACCCAGGACACCGTGGATCCAATTCGCACCCAATTCGACCGGTTCGTTGCCGATCGGTATGCGAACGATACGGCCGCCGATACGACGTCGTGCCTCCAACAATTTTATGTTGTTCGTACCATTTTTGATTAGGTGATTCGCCGCCGATAAACCGGCCATACCGGCACCAATGATTAAAACGTCACAATCGACGATTTCTTTCGGTTCCATGATTTAATCACTCGATCACATTCACACTAGTTTATACGCATTTGAAGCAAATCTTAACTACATTTTCAAGTTTAATTTATTAATCCAATGCAATAATTATTCCTTTGCTTTGCCACACAATTTAATTAGTTATCGTTCCCATTATTACGTGATAACAACGCAATCACATACATTTTCCTGCGACCTTTTTCAGTGATCAGCTGTTTGTCACGTAACTATCAGAAACCAACGTCAGACGTATCAATTTTATTAATCGCTGCAAACTTTACATTTATTTATGTATTTCTTGTGAAATCAACTGATTTTAATTATTTTCTTGTGGTATACCATTGAAAAAGCTGCTTGGAATTGTAATGTAAACAAATTATGTACGGACTTGCTTTTATATCATCACGACGTTGGTAAATCAATACAAGACGCCAGTCAACTGTTTTGTGGGTTGTCCATAAGTCTAACCAACTACATCAGCTGCGGCTGATTTCATTTGATTTACAATTTTAAAGTTGTTTTTTTTTTTGCTATAAGTTTCCCGCACGTTATTATTGCAATAATAATATTATTGTTACGTACTGTGTTATTATTATAATTAGTATATTTTTTATTTCTTATATTTGCTTATTACCATGAAATGTATTGTGGTATGATGCTTTTTATTAGATGGGAGAACAATTTAAAATAATTGGATGAAGAAAATTTCGGATAACTTTTATAAATTACCTGTAATTTACACCAATGGAAAAATTGATTGAAAATTTAGAGACTATGAAGGAGTTTGTTCAAAAAAACATTAAAGATTCCGGTAAGTTGCTTTATCGTCCCGCTGAAATTTTGCTTATAAAATGTTTTTTTTTTCAGCGGTAGAGGCCAAACTGTCGTCGATAAAGAAAAATATTAAATTCACATATAAACGATCATCCACGTGCCCAATTTCCTTAAGGCAAAGACCCGAAAATTTATCATACAAACCAGGTATGTGAATGTAAATCAATGTATTTTATCTTATGTAATCGTTTTAGGACATATATTCAGCAAGAATTGTATATTCTACACACTTCTTCCTAACAAAAGAAAAATGTCTCGTATAAGAAATGGCAAAAGAAAGAAAGAAAAACTTGATAGGAGCTTTCACGGTGAGTAACTAGTATGAAAAGAAGGAACATGTTTACATAAATGATTTTGATTGTTATAGATGATAGTTCAACAGACATAAGTGAAGAAGACTCAGTTGATGATAAATTAGAAGGTAAACAACATTCAGTTGTTAATATGTCTTTTTATTGTTGTTTCATTTTCAGATGGAAAGAGATACTTCTATTCACTAGATAAAGCACTTAAATTATTGGAGACAGAATTTAGTTCTGAGGACAATACACATTAAATTCATATGTGCCAAATTTCTACATAATATTTTAGAAATAGGTCTTTTATTTGAGAACTATACTTATATTTTATGGACATGTTACAGTCTTCAGTTTCTTTGTACTTTTATAATTGTCTAATATCAAATCTTTTTATATATATTTTGTGGCTTACTCTTAACTTAGTTTCTCATTAAAATCCATCGATTTTGCATGAAAATCTACTATGAAAGTAGTAATTGATAAACATTGAGAGAATTTATAAGAGAATTCATAAAAAATTGAGATGATATCAATCAAAACAAAAAAGACATAGGTAGTTATATAATTAAGGTAACATCTATGCAAATTTAAAGATCATTAATTAAAATCCACTAAAATTATAGGAATCAAAATGAAGAGAAGATGGAGAATTGATAATATGATAATCCTTCTTTTTATTCTTCCCGCTTTTAACATAATTGCAGTAAAAGCCAATAGAGGTCTTACCGAGTCCTTTAAATTTCTCCGGAGGGACTATAAGAGCAACATTTTTGGTTAAAAACGTCCTTTTCTCGGGTAGTCAAGTTAGATGGTATGTACGATGGCAGATTATAATTTGTGGTATATAAAACTGGTATTTTTTATATAAATCGCTATATTAGATATAAGAATAGGATAAAAGAGGAAGAAGTGATGAATGTTTAGTAAAAAGTTTTAACATGGAAGATTATTTAGAAGAGGCAATGTAAGTAAACATTTAGACCACGTGCAACGCTTCACTTATAATTGGTTTTACATAATTTTGCTATCAATATTTTTAGTGTAAACAGTATAAAGCCACTCTCTGAAGCTGAAATGATTAAAATGAAAGAGCAAGATATAAGGATTGTATCATCTTATAAAGCAGATCAATTAGAGAGAAATGCATCTAAGCATTGGGATTTGTTTTACAAGAGAAATAAAACGCGATTTTTCAAAGACAGAAATTGGACTACAAGAGAATTTAAAGAGTTACTAAATGATAATTCCAGAAATATAAGAGTATTATTTGAAATTGGCTGTGGTGTGGGTAACTTTATTTATCCATTGATGGTGCAAGATTTAAATTTTCACATAAAGGCTTGTGATTTTTCACCTAGAGCAATAGAATTTGTTAAGAGTAACAGTAATTATAATGAAGACAAAATCCATGCATTCTGCTGTGATATTACAGAAGATACTGTCTTTAAGCATGTAGATGCAAATAGTGTTGATATAGTAACATTAATATTTGTACTATCAGCAATACACCCCACCAAATTTAGTGTGGTGTTAAAGAACATTTACACAGTTTTAAAGAATGATGGATATTTACTCTTCAGAGATTATGGACTCTATGATATGGCACAGTTAAGATTTAAAGCTGGCCATAAAATAGGAGAGAATTTTTATATGAGACAGGATGGTACTAGATCATATTATTTTTCAACAGAAGAAGTAGCCAACTTATTTGCTGAAGCTGGTTTTGAAATTGTCAGCAACACTTATATTCACAGAAGAACAATTAACAAAAAGGAGAATATTGATGTGCCTAGAATATATGTTCAGTCAAAATTGAAGAAGCTTGATAATACCTGAGGAGTTACTTAAAACTAATAGTAAGTTTTATTTGAGATTTCAATTAATTTTTTTTTCTAATGATGAAATTATAGTTCAATTGATTATTAATGAAATTACTTTTAATAATTGTCTTTCGCTCCTATCTGATTGTATTTACTATTAGGATTTTTGTAAAAATTTTGAGGCATCAGCAGTTAATTGTAGCTTGTTTTACAGAATTTCACCCACAAGGAGTAAAGTCAGTCTCAGATTATTGATCATTCATGGAATTGTAAAGAAGTCCTTTTAAATGACACATTGGGAGAGACTGTTTAGTGTAAGTAATTTTAATTAAATGCAGAAACTGTAAAAAATTGCAAAATGATGATATTATAGTTCAGATGATTTATAATGAAATATATCTGTTTATGTCTTTCGCTCCTATCTGAATATTAATATTATATTGTTACATTTCATCTGCATACTACTTGATTATTAATTTGTTATATATTTCTTAGGAATAATCACTGAGAAGCCAGTTTATAATGGAGGAATATTAAATGAAAAATTTTATGATGTAAATGTGTGGAAGATGATCATTTAATAAAAAGAGAAAACATTGAACATTGTTAATAATTCATAATCATCACGTTATCCAGTACCTAATCCTAAAGCATGCAACAAACCAGAAATAAACTCCTAGAAAAGGATATGATAAATTAAAATTGCCGAGTATTAGCAAGGTTATATGCAACCTGATGGACGAAAGCTTCAACGTGGAACAACGAGTTTTGTTATCAGATAAGAATTTCTTATAAAGCTTCCAATCTGCATCTAATTAAAAGAAACATTCTTTCTAAGCGTGTTAACGAAGCCATTCATTTCGATAACGTGATGGGCAATCATTTTATTAGGCGTGATTAATGTGTTTCTTATTAAATGCTTATCAGCTGCTCCCCCAATAAACAGAGATAAATTAAAGACGCCTATATAAATTGAACACGTTCAATGTTAAACCAATTCAGTCGAGATTGTCGTGGTATTTTGTGAACTGCTCAATTTGCTACAAGAATGAAGGCAATCGAAAGACATGGCAATAATGTAAGTATACTCGTAGATAATCAAGATAATTTAATTAAAAATTAGGAATCGATAATGGTTGCTGTTAAGTGCAGCAAGATAAGCGGTAATTTATTGTAAAAATTGTTTGATTTATGTTTGTTTATATCGCAAATTATTATTGCAATGTTACACAATATTGATAATTACTCATTAATTATCAGACGAGTACTCGTATTTTGTCTAGCCGAAAAAAGCAAACACGCGAATAAGGAAGTTTTACGTTAAAGTTGCTTTTTTACCCGAAATTCGACGTATTAAAAGGATATGACCTTCCGTGTCCTTTTCCTAACATTCAAACTGCTGCTCTATTCCCCAATAGTCACGTTACAGCTGCCGTTGGAACTAGGTGTGCTAACTTTTATATACCTCATAATAATTCGTACATCAATCGCAAATAAATAATGTAAGTATGTTCCCATAAATATTGTAAAAATATTAAACGTAATATAGATAAAAATCAAACAGTACACCTGTTTAAGGTTAATGAATTGAATCAATTAAATACCCGGATTTTCGTATAATCCACATTAGATCGAGTTGTTTCCATTGATAATCATCTATTTTTATTTGATTTGCGATTAAAAAAAGAATAGGTATTCCTGGCGAATTAATTATCGCATTTATTAATTTATTTCACGGTGTTTTTATTAAGTCGATTGTATTATTATTTGTTTAGGAAATTAGCACACAATTTATCTCTTTTTCATTTATGCACATTTATGCGAATTTATTGTCTAATCCTATTGTATCAAACATTTTAATTAACGATTAGCATTTTTCACCATTTGCTGAATTAGAGATGTATGTTTCATTTAATTTTTTTCAGGTAATTTTGCATGGCTATATTAAATATTGATAATAATAATGCCAAGATAAATGTACATATTAATGAATCATGTGAATTGTAAGCAAAATAATTGCACATCACGTGCGGAATACGTGTTAATTTATATTAGAATGGCAAGAATAACAAGTTAGAAAGAAACGCATAATTTGTAATAATTTAACAAATTATTTGTGAAACGAAGTCTTCCATGTGACCACATTCATGTTAGTTAGAGTTTCTTGATCTCTTACAAATATTAAGCAGCTTGACCGAAAAACGTTGCTATTTTTAACGTGAACTTGAAATATTCTTATCAAACAGTGTAGAATTTTAACACAACTACTAATTCATTTTATTTCAATTTCATTACGATGCCGTTACATTGTAAACGTACGACAATGCACGCATTTTGAGCAACACCGGCATTGCAAAAAATCATTTCTTATGCAATCTTTCTGGTGAAGAAACTGCAAAACAGAGCAAGTGATCTAGATATCACGGCGATTTTTTAAAGTCTAATCCGTGTCATTCGAACTTATATCAAAGTATAGATTTCGAAGGAGGAAAAAGGCGTAAGAAGCATCCGATTATAAAAAAATTAATATCCACAACTTTAATTTGCTACAATCGCTTTGCAAAGTAACGTTAAGAACAATGATGTCTATTTTAAATTGTAACATCAAACTCGTACTTGGCTTCAATCGGTTAATTACCAATACTAAATATACACTCTTGGAAAATGCTACGTACTGCATGCAAAAAAAGGAAAGTGATTAAGCTTTTAATTAATTATTAAGGATTCATCTGCGCTTTCGTTTCTATCGTGCCGGCAGAACTGTACGAAAGAACTGGTGCGTTCGCACGTACGACACGCTAAAAAATAAAGCAAAAAATATACGAGAAACGTATATAAAATTATAGTTGGAAACTGAAATCAAAAATAAATCTTCTCATAGCAAATATTTTCGGGGGTTTAATAATAATATGTTTAGAGCGGGGATTTGCACGCATAACGGCAGCAACGGTGGGAGCGCATTGTTTAGCAAATTTGTAGCAAGTTTAGTTGGGTTATTATTTAATAACGTTGATCGAGCAAATATTCACGGCATTCGCATCTCCATTAGGAACATGGTTTGGTGCAGCGAAGCGGACGTGAAGCACGGCGACGCGTCGTCCCTTGTACGAATGAGTGCCATTTGATTTTAACTCTTCTGCGATTGCATTCAACACAAAATAAAATTAATTCGTTACTGTTTTAGATCAAAGCCATGGGCGACGTACCACCGCATCAGATGCAAGCGGCCGAAGCTTCGACCTTCTTGGAACACATGTGCTGTTTGGACATCAACTCGAAGGCGTCGTTCGTGCGTCAGTCCGGTATAATATGCACCATCGGGCCGGCGTCCAGGGACGTCGAAATGTTGGAGAAAATGATGGAGAACGGAATGAACGTCGCCCGATTGAATTTCTCCCACGGCACGCACACGTATCACGCCGAAACGATTGCCAACATTCGCAAAGCGGCCGTCAATTATAGCACTCGCATCGGCATGACGTATCCCATTGCGATCGCTTTGGATACGAAAGGACCGGAAATTAGGACGGGCCTCCTCGAAGGAGTAAGCTTAAACTGCATAAGAGTCTTTTGTCTATAAGGATTAAGTTTCTGCAGCTGATATAAATCGCGTACTTGGGCTAAAGCTACTTTTCTTCTTCAGGGTGCAACGGCCGAAATCGAGCTGAAGAAGGGCGAGGTGATCAGACTGACGACGGATAAGGCGTATGCGGAGAAGAGCAACGCCCAAACGTTGTTCGTCGATTACGAGAACATCACGAACGTCGTCCAAGTGGGAAATCACATCTTCGTCGACGACGGTCTAATCTCGCTGATCGTCACCAACATCCAAGGCACCAACTTGACTTGTACGATCGAGAACGGCGGCTCGCTCGGCAGCAAGAAGGGCGTGAACTTGCCCGGCGTGCCGGTCGATTTGCCGGCCGTCTCCGAGAAGGACAAGAGCGATCTAACGTTCGGCGTCGAGCAGGACGTCGACATGATTTTCGCGTCGTTCATTCGTAACGCCCAGGCGTTAACCGACATCCGCGAGATCCTCGGCGACAAGGGCAAGAACATAATGGTGATCTCGAAGATCGAGAATCAGCAGGGCATCCAGAACTTGGACGAGATCATCAAGGCGTCCGACGGGATAATGGTCGCGCGTGGCGATTTGGGTATCGAGATACCCACGGAGAAGGTGTTCTTGGCGCAAAAGGCGATGATCGCGAAATGCAACAAGTTCGGCAAACCGGTGATCTGCGCCACGCAAATGTTGGAGTCGATGGTCAAGAAACCGCGACCGACGCGCGCCGAGAGTTCGGACGTGGCTAACGCCATTTTAGACGGCGCCGATTGCGTCATGTTGTCGGGCGAGACCGCCAAAGGCGATTATCCGCTCGAATGCCTGTTGACGATGGCGAATATCTGTAAGGAAGCCGAGGCGGCCATCTGGCAAAAGAGGACCTTCTTAGAGCTCACTTTGAATGTAAAAAGATTCTACCAAAACTAACACCATTTCAACTAGTATTAACACTAACTAATTTTCTTTTAGGACGTTCCGCCAATTGATTGTGCACACACGATCGCCATCGCAGCAGTTGAAGCCTCGACGAAATGCCTTGCGACCGCTATAATCGTTATAACGACGAGCGGCCGATCGGCGCATCTCATCGCGAAATACCGTCCGATGTGTCCGATCATCGCGGTGACCAGGAACCCGCGCACGGCCAGACAGTGTCATCTCTATAGAGCCATATTGCCGCTCATTTATGAAGGTGAACTTAACAAGAAGACGACCAATTAATGCAATTGCGTTAACGACATTTGTGTAATTGCAGAGGATAGATTGAGCGATTGGCTGAAGGACGTCGACGTGAGGGTGAACTTTGGATTGACGCACGGCAAGGCCAGAGGTTTCATCAAGAGCGGCGATCCGGTCGTTATCGTCACCGGCTGGAAGCAGGGCTCCGGCTTCACGAACACGTTGCGTCTAGTGTACGTATCCGATATCGTCGAAACGCTGGTCTATTAATTTAACGTTATGCATTTGTAATTAACCGTTGTAATAAAAATGTTTCGTTGGCGTTTTGGTGTCGGTGCGCGAAAGGAAACATTTTCGCTACTAATACACGATCGCTTTGTTTACATTGTCGTTGCATGCAATTTTGTGTACTTAATGTGTTTTGTAAGTATCATGCGTCTCGCTCGGGCTTTTGAATTAATCGTCCCAATTTCGGTTTGCAGGACCGTCGAATAATTCGACAGCCTCCCAGGCTGCGAAGACACGAACCACGTATGGAAGCATTCGTTAGAATTAAAAGTATTGTAATTGAATTCTACATTGTACGTAGTTATTATTAATTTATTACTAGTTTAATTAAAACCACGCTGCAACTTATATCAATATTGCATTAATTAAATGTACGTATGTATTTGCGAGTAATAAAAACAAAATGTTTCACTTGAAAAATTCATTTGGAGAGTTTCGTTGTGGAAACCAACAAAATGTCAAACGATAAACGATTGCGCGTTTATATCTAAATCACCCAGTGTTCTTTTAAAAGAAAAAATTCTTGTGCAAACCAAAATTTATAGCCACTTAAAGATGTGCGAATATTACGAATGCGGCAAACTACCATGGGTACGTTTTTACTTATCAATCGTCCGAGTACCTAACTCACGTTGTATTTTCCAGATGGTAGATTTCTTTTCGACCGACGAAGGCCGCGTGCCGAAGAGTCAACTGAAAGCGGCGTACGCTAAAAACGCGCTGAAATATAAAACCAAACTGGACATAAGATCGCGGCCGAATCCTAAAAGATTAACGCACGTCATGTGCACCATCGGTGGCGATGCACTGAGTAAGGACGATTCGTTGTTTCGAGAAATGCTGGACGCCGGCGTTTCGATGGTTTTAATAAAATCCGCACTTCATTCGACGCAAGAGTGGAGAAGTATCGTGCGGTGTTTACGTGAAGCCTCCGACATGTACAGTAGGAAGATCGGTACGGTATTTCCGCTTTCGATAGCGTTAGAATTAAAAACGGGCGAGATAAGGACGGGCGCCTTGAAACATGTTCGTTTAGTCGAATAGGGTTTTTGGAATAACGTTTTACTTATTAAAGCACCGATTGCAGTCTGACGTTAAACATGAAATCACTCTGAAGAAAGGCGACGAGACGGCGTTAACCACCGATCCCGCGTACGAAGAGCACGTCACCGAGGATATGATCTACGTGGATTATCAAAATTTGACTGAAATAGTCGCTCCAGGCGATAACGTTTACTTAGACAACAAGGTCAATTTGTCGGCGTTGCAAATCGGTAGAAGACAAGTAAACGAAAACGTGCTTTTTTATTGCTGATTGCGTTCCGTTTCAGTTGGGAGCATCATCAAGTGCATAATAGAAACGACCGGCAGCATCCACAGTCACGCGACTGTCACGATACCATCGGTACCGATCGAATTGCCACTTCTAACTAAGAGAGACGAAGAAGACTTGGCCGCCGCCGTTCAAGAGGCAATCGATTGTGTTGTTATACCCGGTATTCGAAACACGGACAACTTAACGAAATACCGTGCGGCCCTTGGCGAAGAAGGTAAATCGATGTACATCGTACCGAAGATCGATAACACGGCCGCAATAACGAATTTCGATTACATCATGCAAGCGAGCGATGGTATCCTAATAGACAGGGACGCGTTGTCGTTGGAGGTGCCGCAAGAAAAGTTATTTATATTGCAAAAATCGATAATAGCCAAATGCAATATTGCCGGTAAACCGGTCATTTGCGGCCCGAGCGTGTTCGATTCGATGGCCACCCAGAAAAATCCATCTAAAGCGGACCTATTGGACGCGGCCAATTTAGTACTCGACGGTGTCGATTGCTTGCAACTGTCCAAAGATATGTTAAAGACGAAACTCATCAAAAGCGTCCTATCGACGTTAGATAACGTGTGCAGGGAATCGGAATCGGCCGTATTCCAAAAAGAAACGTTTCGCGATCTAACGGTGAACACGAAAACGCCCATCGAAGTGATTTATTCGATTGCAATATCGACGGTAGAGACGGCAATGAAGTCGGAAGCGGCGGCGATCGTTGTGCTCACGGTCTCCGGACGCTCGGCTAAAATAATTGCGAGGTTTCGGCCTCGTTGTCCGATCATAGCCGTGACGCCGAACCTCGGTGTCGCGCGGAAATTGCAGCTGCACCGCGGCATATGTCCGCTATTTTACACGTGTAAGTTGCGTTCGTTGAAGATGACAAATTACGAACAATAATTGCAAAATAACGGTTGTAGCTTCGCGAGCGAAATCGTGGAGCGACGACTGCGAACGGCGCATTCAATTCGGCATCACGTACGGCAAATATTCCGGTTTCGTTCGCGGTGCCGACAGTGTCGTAATCGTGAACGGCACGAGGGCTTCCTCCGGGTTTACGAACAATCTCCGCGTCGTTTATGCGTCGGAATTTGGTACAGTAATTACCGAATGCATTTGTTGATGTATGTTTTCGAGAATAGAATAGTTTCATAAAATACTGGAATTTATTCTTTGTCCAATCAACACGAGCGACATTGGTTTGTGGGATAATCAACCGAGTCCTTCCATGTCAGCCGATACGGTCACCAATCTGACCGTATTCGTGGAACCAATTTGTCCGGTCGATCCGGTGAGGATCACCACGATGTCGCCATTCATCAAAATGTTCAAACTGCGACCGTATTCTGTCGCGCTCTTCAAACGGTTTACCGTATCTTTGGTCGTATCTGGATCTTCGGGTCCTAAAAATGTACGATTCGTTATAATCCTTCTTGCGTTACGTGCGTTTAACATGTGTAATTTGAAAATTGCCTTCGAATATCAACGGTACGCATCCTCTATGCAAATACATTTGCCTCGCCACTTGCTCGTTACTCGTCACGGTTATAATCGGACATCGAGGACGATATTTCGAAACGAGATGCGCCGAATTGCCGGTAATCGTTAAGACGATTATCGCTTGCGCAAAATTCTTCACCGACGCTTCGACGGCCGCTAGCGCAGAGGATTCCGGCACGCTGATCGGTAATTTCAGCTTAAATAAATGGTTAATTAGAATCAAAACATGGACAAAGTTCGCGAAAATCGTCTGTTACGGTGCTAGTTATGTTGGTGTAAAAGTCCTTTTGCCAAATGGCCGCCTCCGCTTCCTTGCAAATATCCGACATCGTTTGCACGCATTCCAACGGATACGTTCCTTTCGCCGTCTCGCCCGACAACATGACGCAATCGGCGCCGTCGAGGACGGCGTTCGCCACGTCCGAACTCTCGGCGCGCGTCGGCCGCGGTTTCTTCGTCATCGATTCCAACATTTGCGTGGCGCAGATGACCGTCTTGCCGACTTTATTGCACCGCGCCAGAATCGTCTTCTGCGCGACGAATATCTTCTGCGTCGGTATCTCGATGCCCAAATCGCCGCGTGCGACCATTATCCCGTCGGACGCCTCGATTATCGCGTCGATGTTGTCCATGCCCTGTTGGTTCTCGATCTTCGATATGATTAATATGTTCTTCCCTTCCGGGCCCAAAATGTCGCGGATCTCTTGTAGGGCGTCGGCCGTGCGTATGAACGACGCGAAAACCATGTCGACGCCCTGCTCGACGCCGAAACGCAAATCGCTCTTGTCTTTCTCGGAGACGGCAGGTAGATCGACCGGCACGCCGGGCAAATTCACGCCTTTTCGACTGCCTAACATGCCGCCGTTTTCGATGGTGCAAGTGAGCGTGTCGCCCGACTTGCTCTGGCATATCAGCGACATTAGGCCGTCGTCGATGTAGATGCAATTGCCGGGTTGGATCACGTTGATTATGTTCTCGTAGTCGACGTAAACTTTATCCGCGGTGCCCGTTTCCTCCCACGATTTGTCCGTCGTTAATTCGATCGTGTTGCCGGTAACTAGCTCGACTTCAGCGCTTCCACCCTAATTTAACCAACGCAACAAAGTAGAAGGTATAAACGACTGAATCATAAAAGTAATAATTCATACGAACGCCTTCTAATAGTCCGGTACGAATTTCCGGTCCTTTAGTGTCTAAGGCAATGCCGATCACGTGTTTGCGTCCAATTTTTTCACTATACATGTCGACGGCTTTCCGGACGTTTTCAATCGTTTCTGCGTGATATTCGTAGCTGCCATGCGAGAAATTTAATCGTGCGATACACATGCCTTTCTCGAACATTTGCACTAGCATTTCCGGGCTTTTCGATGCCGGTCCTACGATTAATTTGATAAATGAAATGTGCGAATCTCGCGATTTACTATCACGTACCTATCGTACAGATGATACCGGTTCTACGTATAGGATTCGGTCTTGATTTGATGTTTAACAAACATAAATGTTCCAAGAACGTGCCCGCCTCCGCGGCCAATTGTTGGTAGGCCGGCATCCCGCTGTCGTCTTCTCTTGCACCCGGGGCCACCGCCATTTGGTTTGCTGCGCCGACTGCGGCGAGGCCTTTCGTTTTGCACGGACATGGTTTCTTCGGTTTAGCAGCATCGCCCATATCGATCGGATTATTTCGCAAATGTGAACATCAAACTAAGAAATTTGGAAAATTCGGCCGCAACGTCAATAGTATAAAAAAACTGATGGCCTCTTGATTTATTTTAATCATTTGTATACCGGGAGATGTTTTATTTAGCGTAAATAGAAATTGTTCCGGTATGTGCTTTAATTCTTAAACGAAAAATAAGTAGAGATTCTTTTACATGTATTAGAGAGATTAAGAAGTAAGTACAAAAATATAAATGCGAAATGAAAATAAGAAAATACTTTTCGCCATCGTGAGATTTTAAAAATTAATACACCTTAAGAACGTATAGTTTGAGCATTATTTTTTTTTTCAAAGAGTTGTTAAAATTCGTTAGAAATATGTTTATAATTCGGTCTTTTCCCTCAGCGCAGTCTTCATGAAACTCATGAAATCGTCGATCGTACGTTTACCCTTGTACTCTGACACAAGTTCGCCGTTTTGGAATAATTTAATTGTCGGAAAACCGGATATATCGTACTCTTCGGCAAGGTCCGGATTCTCCGTACAATCTACCATTGCCATTTTACACTTGTAACCGCCGGCCTTTAACAATTCGGCCGCCTTTAAATAATTCGGTTTCATTTGCTTACAGTGCGTGCACCCTACGGAAATAACATTTATTGAAAAAACAACATATTAATCTATCGAAGTAGTCTCTTACACGGCGCATAAAACATGACTAGTATAGGCTCTTTGGACTTGATTTCCTTTTTAAATGTATTATCCGTAAGTTGAATCACGTCCTTCGTGTTTTCCCATTCGTTCGTTGGAGGCATTTGAATTTTAACATCGTCCGGATTAGACATGAACGATATAAAATCGGGTTGCTACAAGATAGAAATTGATGAAACGAATAAATCTCGGTAAACGAATCAACTGACCGTTCTTCCCCCATTATAAGGTTTCACCACTTTCGAATAGTAACTGAAATAATTCAGCGTAGGATATCCTTTGACCTCGTGTGCACCGCAAAGACTTTGATGAATTGTGCAATCGACTGCAGCGAACGCGACTTTCGGATCGTCTTGGAAATGATCCGCAGCCTTAGTGAATTCCGGTTTAGCTTTCTTACAGTGACCGCACCCTACGAAACAAATGTAATTACAATTTTTGAGTTAATGAATAGTTAAGGTCACACTAACATGGAGCATAGAACATAACAAGTACGTGCTTCTTCTTCTTCAAATACGGTTTAAACGATTCCTCCGTTAAATGAACCACTTCCGATCGCTCTTCTGTCCACGGTTTTTCCGGTGGTGGCGGCGGCGGCGGTTCGCGAGGATTTTGCATATATTCCACAATCTTCGCTGCTTCGCGTACGTTCACGTCGTATTTTACCTCGCCGTACGAGAAGAATTTAACGGTAGGATAACCTTTAATGCCATATTTACTAGCTATTGTGGACTCCTTTGTTGCATCGACGGCAGCTAACATGCCAGGAATCTATGCGGCAGAAAAGTAGACATTGTTGGCTTACATTTACTCTCAAAAGTAATACACTTACGCCGTTGGCTTTCATTTGCGCTGCGGCCTTCTCGTACTCCGGTTTCATTTTCTTACAATGACCGCACCACGGTGCATAGAACATTATAAGTACGGCGACCTCTTCCTTTATGACCGGCTCAAAACTAGAGGACGTTAAATGAACGACTTCGCTGTCCACGTCGGACCATTCCGGTTCCTTTATCTTAACCGGTGGCGCTTGCGGATTTCGCATAAATTGTACGATTGCATTCTTGTTATTATCTCCTTCATACATATACTTATTCGCACCATTTCTACGAGAAACGTTTGATCTTTTTATAAATGAATTAACAAATATCCTCATACTTACTCGAAATATAATAATGTTGGAAAGCCAGTAATGTTATATTGTGTTCTTACAATGGCATTCTCTGGTCGATTAACATCAATAGCTGCTAATACTGATTCTCCCTGAAGTGTATCTGCAGCAGCTGCGTATTCTGGTTTCAATGTCTTACAAAATCCACACCATGGTGCATAGAACATGATCATGATTGGTCTCGGTTCTCTTTTTAAAAAGCGTATTAAATGCTAAAATGAAAATGAATGAGATATGTATGAGAAGAGTGATTTCGAATTCACCGAAAGTATATTTAGAATCATAATAATTAAAGATTTTAACACAAATAATTTTGACAAATACAAAATGATTGATTGAATGATTGATGGATCTTTTTGTTTAAATAACCATGGATTTGGCTTACTTGTGAATCAGCTATGTGAATGACATTTGTTGCAGTTGCATCTTCTTCCCATGGTATATCACCAGTAGGATCTCTCATGAAATTCACAATGGAATTCACTGTTTCCTTCCTATCATAATCCTTACTAAACTCTCCATCTTTATAATGCTTTAAGATGTATGGTTCAGCATTTACTTTTAATTTCTTGCACATCTTCTTGGCTTCACTATACAATTTTACATCAATGCAAGTTATTGTTTAAAATATAAAGTATAATATTTACCTTGTACAATCAACTAATACCATTGTGCCCTGTCCTTTTACAATTACTGCAGCTTCTTTGAAAGCCTTTATTACATCTGCTGATTGTTTCATGTTGTTTGTAAAGCATACTAAGACATTTGTTTTTGTCCTTAATATTTTCTTAAAATCCTTTATGTCTATAACATTATCTATTACAACACTTTTCGAATTGGTCTTTGCGAATTTATAAGGTACAGCAAGTGTTAGGAACTGGAACAAATCATAAACAAGATCATCTATGAAGAAATGTAAGAGTGAAAATCTGACTTACAAAGAATAAGGCTAACGTATACTTCATTGTGCACATTTTCCAATTAGATTTAGTTTTACTTTTTATTACATCCTAAGTAAAGCGGTTTTTATTTATGAATTTCGGTAGAACATGTTATGTTTTAATTTAATCAAATTAACACGTAATCCAACCTAAAAAAGTGCCGAAAAATTTAAATTACCTCCACATAAACAGATGGTATTACTTACGATTGAAACGTCAAAGCTTTTCAGAAAACACCATTTACATATTGGTTTCCGAATTTTTTTTAGTCATTTGTACATAAGTAACAACGTTAATTTGTGATCTATTCTGTGTACGAAGAATGTTTATTAAGTGATTGTCTTATGGTTAACGTTTGCTTTTAAATCTGTTTTAGTACACGAGTCGTGACATGAATTGTTTGATTTGAAGGGTATCGATCGATAAGTAATTATAACCTGAAGTATTATTATTCCAAATAAACAAAAGTTAAATTTAAGAAAAAATGTGGGATTCGGCAATGTTTTTAAGTACATTAACTCCAAAATTTTACGTTGCCCTAACTGGAACATCGTCGTTAATATCTGGATTAATACTGATATTCGAATGGTGGTATTTTAGAAAATATGGTACGTCGTTTATCGAACAAGTATCCTTAAATCACATCAGTCCATGGATAAGTGGAGTAGATAACAATGAAAATTCAAATACAACAAACAGTAATTCGACCACTAGCCCACAAAACAATGTGCCAGAGTGTAAAGTTTGGCGGAATCCGTTAAACCTATATCGTGGGGCTGAATATCAAAGGTTTTATTGGGCAACAAATAAGGAACCGCTTACGTACTATGATATGAATCTATCAGCACAGGATCATCAGACATTTTTCACTTGTGAAGCTGATGCTGGCAAAGACGAGTATGAAATAATGCAGACAGCTTGGAGGGAAAGGAATCCAGTTGTCAGAATTAAAGCAGCACACAGTGCATTAGAAATAAATCCAGATTGTGCGCCAGCTTACATACTACTCGCCGAAGAAGAAGCCACAACAATAACAGAAGCAGAGAAGATTTTAAAGCAAGCAATTAAAGTGGCTGAAGGAAATTATAGAAAGTCACAAGCGACTCAACATCAGGGTCCTCTTATGGAAGCACTACACAGGAGGGACACAAATGTACTGATATACATTAAAAGGCGATTGGCCATGTGCGCCAGACGATTGGGAAAGCTAAAAGAAGCAGTTAAAATGTTTAGAGATCTAACGAAAGAAGTACCTCCAATCATGCATGTTTTGAACATACATGAAAATCTGATAGAAGCTTTATTGGAAATGCAAGCATATGCAGACGTACAAGCTGTATTAGCGAAATACGACGATATATCATTACCAAAGTCTGCAACGATATGTTACACAGCGGCACTATTAAAGGCGAGAGTTGTTGCAGACAAGTTCTCGCCGGATATAGCCAGTAAAAGAGGTTTAACTACGGCGGAAATGGCTGCAGTAGAGGCGATACACAGAGCCGTAGAATTTAATCCGCACGTTCCGAAGTATTTGCTAGAAATGAAACCGCTCATTCTACCACCGGAACACGTCCTCAAACGTGGCGATTCCGAGGCCATTGCATACGCGTTCTTTCATTTACCGCATTGGAAACAAATGGAAGGCGCGTTAAATTTGCTGCATTGCACGTGGGAGGGCACGTTCAGGATGTTACCATATCCGTTAGAAAGGGGCCACCTGTTCTATCCGTATCCAACGTGTACAGAGTGCGCGGACAGAGAACTGTTGCCTTCGTTCCACGAGGTTTCGGTTTATCCTAAGAAAGAGCTGCCGTTCTTCATTATATTCACGGCCGGTCTATGTTCGTTCACCGCACTGTTAGCTTTACTGACGCATCAATATCCGGAACCGATGGGTATCGTCGCAAAGACGGTCTTGAACTGGTTATCGTTGCCGCTCTATTACCTGTATGACAAAGTCGAGAGTATTCTTCCGTCTAATTTACTTCAACAACTTTCCAGAATATAAGTATTCCAAACCACGAAGAGGTCGACGAAAAGAAATAAATCATATAATGATGATGTAATTTTCTTTTTAAATATGTTGTGTATGTTTAATTCATTTTTTAAAAAAAGTTCTTATTAAAGTAGATGATGGAAAACTCAACTTGTATTTAATCTTTATTCTAAATAGTTCAGTTACAATAATATAATATAAAAAAATCAATGAAATTCCACCTATCAAGTTTATTTAGGCAATTTATCCAGACGATAAATACATTTCATAAATATTCTATATATATGTATATAATAATAAAATACGTACTAAAAATCTCATCGAAACGAATGAAATAATTCGTATTATTACTTCTCATTAATAATAGTAATAAAGTTCACAAAAAAATGTTAGAAGGCCAAAAAGAAACTAAAATCAAATAACGATATATGATTACTTAAGCGAAAATTGCAAAAAGTCTACAATAGCTCAGTCTTTTTGCATACCTTTTTCTCATTTACTTATTTTATATTAATGAATCTCGATTCAGTCGGAGGTATTTTATGTAATACGCTTTTTTCTCTTTATGGATGGATAATAAACGGTATTATATGTATATATAACTATCGACTAACTTTTCTTTTCCATTGCATCAAATAAGCATATTTGCAAATTGATCTAATTAATATGTAACATATATACACCTTTGTACACTAATTTACAATATGCTTGATTACATATAAATTAATTCAATATAAAAATAAATATTTGAAATTAGTTTCGCATTTACCAATCTTTTCATTTCAGTAAGATTAAATTCCAAAGTCATTGTTGATGCGAATAATGCGATCAACGTTCTTTTTTAACGGAATGTTTCTACAATTATCTACCGATTTTCTAAAAAAAAAAACTTTAATTTATCCTAAAAGTCCAATCACTGCACGAGTATTGATACGATAAAGAAATAACTTATCAAAGTTAAATTAATTGGTTTGGTAACACAAATCTAAAAACTTTTTTTTTATTTACATGTATAATAATAGTAAAGTAATTCTATTTAACATTTATATACAAATATTAAATGGCAACATCCTTAGTATACTTATTATTTACCTACGTTTATATAAAATTACAATATTTTATTCATAATTAATGTATAAGTATAATAAGGAAAACATCACGAATGGTGTCTCACGTGCATTTGATTTGAGCGAATCGTTTTTATTTTACTTTTCCAAATCATATTCTCGCTTATCGATTTCAAACATTAAAAATTTTAATAATGCGTCGCCAGCATTTCTTACTTACAAACTATTTTTTAAATGACTATCTATTATTCTCAGATTAATTGTAGCACTATTACATAAATAAAAATTAACGATGATTAATATTAAGATTTTAACGTATAAATGATATTTATAGATGAGTAGAAATTAAATTTATTTGAGCCATTAGTTTCGTACCAAAATGATTGTGGCATGTATTTTTTGTTTTTAGATGGATCTTAAATTGAACAAGGCGCCGTAATTCACAGTTACAGTATCCCATTTGTTAGATATTGAAAGCCGTCGTAAAGTTTCGTCGATAACGAATGTATACTTCCTTCCACCATACGGTTCACTTCCAATTGCAATTGCTCTTCGGTCATGCTCATATGGAAGCGATTCTTTAGATTTTGCACTGTGGCTGCCCCTGATTTAAAACAGGGTAGTTGAGAACCTAAAATTGATTCACAAACTTTAATTTCTTTGACTTCTAACTAAACCAACGATGATGCAATAACTTGAAAAAAAAAAATGCTTACCTGATCTCATTATTTCTACTATAGGTATGATCATGTCTTGGTGTTTCCTTGCTGCAATTAGCCCTTGCAAAATGAGAATTTTGAAGTACTCGAACATGTCCGATCCATCGCCACCCATTACCTCCACGAATTCGGACGTGAGTTTAAACGGGGAAGTTTCAAATCCCATGTTCTTCGGTGATGTCGACAATATGAAGCCGAAATCGATGTGAATCAAATGTCCTTCGCTGTTCAGCAAAATGTTACCGTTATGCCTACAACAAGATAACTATTAAACCATAATCCCTTTAAAAATAATAGGACAAAACCTACCTATCTTTCACTTGAATTAAATACGATATGAGACAATATGCAGCGCAACTCCTAACAAAATTCCGTTGTGCCGTTAAGAACGCTTCCGAGTTACACGGCCCGTATTCTTTGATGAAATACTCCAATAACGACAATTGCGAATTTTTCTTAATTTGATGCAAAGATACCGTGTTCAATATGGGCTCGATTAAACCGCTATCGTTTGATAAACACAGAATTCTAAAAGACACAATAAGCTGAATTACTACAACGAACCAAAAGCTGATAACAGCACGTACTTATACGGATGAAGCCAAAGCGGAAGCCGCTCCATTTCCCAAATTCTCTGAAACATGTTCAACAGTTGCGACGCCATCAGTTCTTGTCTAAGATCGTCGCCGCATTTCACGATCACCGACAACAATTTCCAATTACTCAAATGACCATAAGGCGAACTTTCCCTTACGCGCCTCTCTTTCTCCTGAAAATAATAACAAACTATTAATCTCAGAAGCGATTAAATAGCGTCAATCCCATTACCTGCCACGGTTCTTTAAGCACCGCCGCCGACGGATCCTCCGGGTCGTGCGTGAACGTTTTGCTTTTGCCTTCGTGAAACGAATCCGATAAACGTCGCCGAATTTCGACGGCCGCTATCCACAGCGGCGGTTCGCGCGAATCGCTCGATTCTTGGCTCAGCTGCGATATCGTATCGCGGTCCGTCTGATGCTTCCTCAGTTGCATGTACTAAAAAGAAATTGCACGACGTTGCGAATTAATACATTTTACTTGTTAGTTTTGAAAGACGCTTTCAATGCGACGAGTTGTATTTTAAAGCGTAAATGTGCGAGAAGACCTAATTTGGGTCGAAAGCGTTCGACTTCGAAACGAAATGCTAACGACAAATGTAAGTAACGAGTGTTTGTACGCGATAAAATTCGCTACGTGTTTGTAATTAATTAATCTAAATGGAAAACGTATTATTAAACGCGTTCTTCCGACTGTTATATTCAAAGTGAATTACATTAGTGCTGAAATTTCATTAACGCACGCACTACTGCAAGCGGCATTCTTATTACAATTAACTAATTGTTATTGCTATTAAAATGGTAATTGTTCTGTCGCAGAGAGACCGCACAATTTCGTCACATACTTGCTGCGAGATCTCGTCGTCCTCCTGGCTCCACTCCGGGTCCGTGTCGTCGCACACGTTGCCGCACATGCTGAACGCCGACAGCGAGTTCGAATCGACGCCCAGATTCTCCTCGGACTTCGTGTGCCGCAGCGAGCTCATCAATTTCGCCGGCACCGGCGACGTGTACAGATCGTCGACTTCCAGCACTTCCACGTAAATTATGTATGGAGCCTATTTATTATAGTACACCAATTTAATGTTTCATCAATAAATAAATAGTAATTAACGAACCTTATCCTTGGAATTTAGCACGGCCGACACTTGCGGCGGTATGCGGACAACGTGATGCGGCATCTCGCTGTTGAACGGTAGCCAAACGCGTGCGGGCAAATTTAGGTTCAGCGTCGTCAGTTCGGCGACGAGTCTGGTCGTTTTCGCCTCCTTCGTCGGTATCGAGCTCAACAGTTTACCGATAGCAATCAACGAGCGCATGAACTCAAATTCCGGCAACAATCGTGGCGCCTACAATGGATATACGAAATGGCGTTATTGCAGACGTTTGCAATTGCGATTAATCGATTTTTTCTTTACCGAACACGAACACTCAGTCTTCTCGCCTCTGAGATCGTTGACGACGCCCTGACAACTGTCGAAGCACATGCAACCGTTGTCGAACGCTTTGCCGGAACTCAGGTCGCCCAACGTCAACTTATTGGTGGCGTTCGTTTTCCGGATGCCGGGCAACAAGGCGGACGCGTCGCTCTGCGATCGCTGATGCGTTTTCTTCGCCGGCGTCGCCGAATTCGGCAGCAGGAATTTATTGTCGTTGCTGATGCTGCTGCTGTTCAAGTTGAGCGACGCCGTCATCTTTTGGTTCTTCGGTCGCAGTTCGTCCGATAATATCAACGCTCGCAGTTTCTCGCCGTGCGGCTTCCGTTTCGATAGCGTCGTGGCGGCGGCATCGGAACTGTACGCGTCCAATAGCCAGGCACATTTCAGTGAGAAATCTACGGATTTTCTACATCTGGAAATAAATAAATGGTAGTCGAACGTTTAATACACATTATAAATAGGATGCCCTAACGGAATTTATTAGTCATTATTATTTGCTGAGGGTGACTTAAAAATAAATCGAATGGAACTAGACACGACATTCTTGTAGTCTGGATTGTTGAGCGATTGTTAATCCTCGCTAAGTTTTAATTCATATTTTAACTGCAGAAGACGCACACAACTTAAATGAACGCCGTTGTTACTTCGGCGAGGCAGCAAATAACATAACATAACCTGCTAATTCTTTTAAATCGCTGGAGTAATTTGCAATTACAAGAATTGCTATTAAATAAAACTGGTAATAATATTTTTAAAAACGACATAAAGAAAGGGGCTGTCAAGGAAGAAGGTTCAGCTTGAAGGCGTATCAGATGAGGAGGAAGTAGATGAAGAAACGCCAGCTATAAATAAATTAAAGTACGAGGTTGCCATAAATAATTTTTACGTTTGCTCGTAATGGGCGAAACAAAGTCTCTTGAACCAAGAATTTGTGGTGGAAACGATTTAAAAGAGGCAAATTTAAAACAAAAATAATTAACCGCGTAAGTTAGCAAACGTAATATTATCTAGCGTTCACTTATCGTATTACCTCGATTATAAGACGCTGTTCATATTTTGATGTCTTTGAATTCATGGTGCCTGGGCAAAATTTCTGATATGCAGTTTGGGTAATTAATTGATATTTTAATAAAACTATGCAAATAGAAGCAAAGAACAAAGCAATCTATATATTATTTGTGGAGTAAAACTTTTTTTCGGTTTTTGACTTTTTCTCGTTTCCAATCAAGCAAAATCCCGGTGAATCTTCGAAGTATTATTTGCAAAATGTTTTACTGAAGTAAATTGTCTTAGCTGTTTCCAACACACGGAACAATTAGGATTTTTTTAGTTCCAATGGCCGTCGCTTTAATTAATAGCGATGCTTTTTTAAATCATCGAATACCTTGACATTTCCCAAATGTTTTTTTTTACTAAACATCCACTTATAGGAAGGGCGAGAAGCACGCCGAAAAAAGAGGAACTAAGACAGATGTATTGCACACCTGCAGGAATCCAATCAAAATGTGCTGCTTGTGAGTGTGAGAAAAGGACTACAAAGAATGGATTCACAGCTGCTGCGTGTAGGTAAAAATTCTGCCGTAAGCTCTTTCGAGAATGTACCATTACTTTTGATACCCGTCGCCAGAAGATTATTCGTAAGGGGAGTTTGGGCAAAAAATAAAAACGATTGCATTTTGCGAATAATAATAATAGTAATATTGCGAAACCGTACGTACTCGATGCAAATCGATTAATTTGCATTCGCGTATTTTCCCCCTGACGGTTTTCTCTCGGTTAATAATTGTCGTAATTGCTCGAGCATCGTTTGTTCGTTTAAAACCGTCTGTTATTGTTGTTAGTATTATGATTGCCACAAATTTGAATTAAATTGGTGTAAACAGTTTCGGAATATACGCTCGTTAGAAAGAAAAAGATAAAGATGTTATGCAAGAATGTTGATGATGATGACGATGATGTAACATCGTAAGCCGATTTCTTATTTAACAGGAAATTTAGATGCAAAAAGAAAGGCGATTGTAATTTCAAAGGAATGCAAAGATGTTAATCTAATTTTTTTTTTAATTATTAACGGCAAACAGAAAGATGGAATGTGCACGTATTGAACGTAGGTGTAATTAGCGAAAAGAAGTAACAACTTCCATGAACGTAAACAATAACTTCGCCTCTTACTCATGCAGCATTATTTTAATTTTATGATAATTGGAAATTGGTGATTGCATTCAGTAAGAAATTATTCTAGAATACAAGCAAACGAATTATGAAAACAAACTTTGAATAAACACCCGAAACGATTATTATCGTTGAATACTGTAGTAAACAGGATGACCACTGAATGAAACGCTCATTTCAAAGAGTTTACGTTCACCTCGATAATTAAAAAAAAAACACTTGTCTATAACATTTTCTCACGGGCTAAAGCAAATTTTTGGCAAACGCGAATGATCTCATAAAACTCGTATAAGGACACGTTAACCTTTACATAATCGAGGTATTGTCGTCGAGCGAAGAAATCAAGTTAAAATTTCGGATGACTTTCAAACTAGTTTGCCGCTTTATCAATCAACAGGAACACGAAGAAACAATAATTAAACCGGTACTAGAGTTGTTTTGATTAATAACAAATTTGGCACGTGCACGAGTTAATTGTTTATCGAAATGTGCAGGTTGTGAATTTCACTTAAAAACGATTCATCCTAATGGCAAATATGATAAATCAGTCGATTCAAAGTAAGTCACTAATAATCTAAAATTGTACTACAAAGAATAAAAATCGTGTGAATTGAATCTTTTGTCTTGTCACGTCGAGACAAACATCTCACTGAAGATTTTTTTTGTCGCTCCTGATGAATAGCGCAGTTTCTGAAAGTGATTTTCATCGCTGATGTTTTCAATCTTCCCGATCGATGATCGTCATCAATGTCTTCAGGATCACCCATGAAGCGATTCTATCAGTCGTAAGTGTACTTATTATACGAAATCATTTGGAATATCACAGTAAATGTTTTTCCAGAATTTAATATGGTGCTGACATTTTGTTTGCAAATTTGATAGAGCTCAACAGTACAGCAGAATGCATACGAAATTGGGGAAGGAAATAATTCGCATCGCATCGAAAGTGCGTTGCAACAAAACAACATCAAATCACACATCGCCAAGTAAACCAGGGAGAAATCCAAGGAACTCAACACAACCGTGCCACTTCCTTCTTCTTACAGACTTTTAAGTCATTCGACTGCCATCTTATGGATCAATGGCATTTCTTTTGCGGACGTAACTTCCGACGAGCGTTTTCTTCCTTTGTACAAAACTTGCATTCGATGAACCAAAGCTGGGGTAACGTTCGGTCAATTTCACGTGCATCCTATTCAATTGTTTGCAGTGAAGTTTGGTAGTGATTGAAAGTCCAATCGGGTATAAATTCGTAGTGGATCTTCATAGTTCCAAAAGAAAAGCATTACTTCGACTTTTCCTCGAGATTACCTCTTTCGGCAACTGAAAACGCTTTAGCAGCTGAACAAGAATTAGTACTGTTTACAAAACTCATTTTCCTTTTTTTTTTCGAGACAGCCCCATTAACTTCGCTTATATGACATAGAAGAAAACTTTGAACCCTGCGTCAAATTAGCAAAACCTCTGATTATTCGGAAAAAGATGACGTCTTTGGGGATGTAATAATAAATTGCGAACGCAACGGATTAATCTGCGGTTTAAACGCGTTGTGATGTAAACTTCAGAAGCGCTCCTTCCTTCCTGCGAGATATCGATACCAACCATGACATTCAAATCTGAATTGGATTATAATAAAAAGAAAAAGCGCACGGATTTCGCTATTAATTCTATTCAGAAACATTTTAAAAGAGATTTTCTTTCGAGTTGTTAATCAAACTTTCTAATTCTTAATTACCAAAATTCTTAAATCACAATTAATAAATAGCACGTAAAATTGGAATCACGCACGTAAAATATAATTGGGGCGCCGTTTGTAATTAGAAAAAGAACAAACAGTTTGCCCGATATACAACACGTTTTCGTTTGGCCATTTTGTTCAAATAGAGAATATTTACGGTACGACGTTTAAAAATATAATTCGGAAATCCCGCTAAACAATCTGCATTGCTTCACATGCCGCAGTTAATAATAGCTCCCATATTATTATTGTTTTCGTATAAAAACGTAGCTCTAATTATTGCTATTAAGCTGTGTACGAAAAAAACAAATGTAATAACAACAAAGTAGAAAGTGTAAAAAGTCGGTAAGAAGTATTTTGCGAACGCAATAAAACAGCACCGTGGAATATTTTTTCGAATGTTATCTTTCCGCTCGTTTCTTCTCACTTATACGATCGTTTGATTTAGATAATGTAAATAAATTTTGCGCAATTTAGTGCACGATTTGCAACGAACGAAGCTCCTTTCCATTAAAAACCCGCATCGAAATGCAAAAACGAAAGTGTAACGCATGCAGACGATTGACGGACGAATCTTTCAAGAAACGTTCAATGCTTCAGTTCGTAAAAACGAATTAGGGGAAAAACCAAACTGCTGCAACTTGGAAAGTTCATTTACACCAGACGTTCCTTTCTTTCTCAATTTTTAGTCATTGTGAATGGAATCTTTGCATATCTCTCACGTTACATTCGAGCCAAGTTAGTTTTGTAACACTTTCGCACTAATTAGAAATCGAATCCTACATTAGCACTGCTGCATTTTCAATGTGCGCGTATTGAACGCAATTCTCCGCGAAACGACAACAAAGGCAGCATCATTCTGTTTATTCTTGCAATAAAACTGTGTGTCTCATCATGAATAAATCAAATAGAAATGTTTTTCTCCATACACAAACATAATTGCGACGACGACGATGGCGGAATCGACTGATAAAACTAAATAGAAATTGCACGGTTTTAATTTTCCGCTATTTTTTTAAATTAATTAACTCGTATAATGCGAATTACTTTTTCTTTTCTCAGTTTCTACTTTTATGCAAATGGTGCAAAAAAAGAAGTAAATCCGTTTTACAGTTGCATTAAATTACGTATTCGCAAATAGAGAAACTTAAAACAGATAAGGAAATCTAATTTTTTTCGTTAGGAAGAGGAAAAAATTTGCTGATAGCATTTTGAAGACGATTATGCAATCAGAGTTCCCATCGTAGCCTTTATCACCATTGAAGTTCGTATGCGCATTTTGAAAGATATATCATTTAAACGGACAAAGTTGAAAATCTAATCTATTGAGGCATCGACCGAAAATGATTGCCGATGAAGATCTTGCGTCGTTGAATTGAGTTTTCGTTTCGATACTCACCTATAAATGAGGTAGGGATGTATGACTTCGGCCACGTCGTGCATCTGTATGTACATGCAAACGAGTTGGGGTAGATAAAAGTCCACTTGGAGATCGTCGAACGTGAACATCTTGTTCGCGATGTAACTCTGCACGCCCGGATCTTTGCTGTTAAACAGATACTGCATCGCCATCGAGACGTCGAACAGTTTGCTTTCCAACAGGCGCAAAATGCCCGTACTATGTTTGGGCGCGCTATCGTCGACACGTTCCGCCTTCTGATCGCCGTCGTTACTAATCCTGAAAACTGCGTCCCGCACTGAACATTTCATTAAATCACTGTCACCGTTAATCGTCGTCTCCTTTGCACAATCGATTAGATCGTTTTTATCGTTCACGTCCGATTCGGTGTCGAGACTCTCCTGGCTGCGGTTCGTTTGATTCGATAGATGCTCGACACTCGATTCGCGCGTCGTATTCGTGTCGCTCGACCCGCTGTCGGAACCGCACAAAATGCCGGAATCGTCCGACCCCAAGCTGGCCAATTCGTCGCGTTGAGCCTTCGTCGACGACGCGACGGTCTTGCACGCGTGCGGATCCGTTAACAACGTGGTGGCGGTTTCGCATTCCGGACTAGGCGTCACGTCCACTTCGGGTATCCTTTGCAACGCCGAATCCAAACTTCTGTTGCGGTGATGTAACGTTAACGGGATGGTGGGTGCCATTGTCACTTGTGTCACGGGTGGAAGCGATATTCCCATTGACCTGTGAGAAAAGTTTGACAAACTTAATAAAAACCATGCTCCACGAACTGTCGTCTGATTTCCTTTACCTGAAGTCGAGGCTCATGTTTCGCTGGTGGTTACTCAATCGAATTTTCGGATTCACTTGCAGGTTAGGTTTTCCGTGTATCAACGGGAATGCAACTCGTTGCTTTTTCATGTGTGCCATCTCGGGTTTCGACGATGCCCCCACGGGGGCGACCTCGCTCATTTCGTCAATATTAAGAATTTTGCAACATCTCTCATTAAATGCGTCGATAAACTTTCACGTGATCTAAAAACGAGAGACTTCTAATTAAGATGCAATCATAGTAATAACAATAACAAAGCGAAACGGTAACGAATTTGCAGTACAAACATAAATATCAAACATTGACAGCTGTCAGATGCCAACTATTTTTTTTTTATTTCCCGGAACGAAACTACGTAAGAGAACGGATTTCGGTTTGATTCAATATCGTAATTGCAATAGAATTTTAATGATGATTTTTAAGCTTAAATTGTAACGCACATTATCTAGAGCCATACAAATAATGCTAGTTATTGTTACTGATACAGGAAAAATGTGTCTTAGGGTGTGCCCGTCATAATAAATGAAAATAAAACGCTGAAAAATTATAACTTAATAAGCGTGATAACAGAATGACGACGATAATACGTACTATGTACAAATTGAAAAATTGTTAATCGAAATGTGTTAATTTAAACGAAACGTTCGTTTATATATTAAAAAAACGTACCAATTTATAAACTTTCTATGCGCGAACGTTCGTTGGTAAACTTTCCTTGAAACTTTTGCATGTTATATTATTTGCACTGGCTTCTTATTAAATCTCACTTCATGCACACACATACATTAAATACATAAGCACAATCACACAGAAATGATTTTAACGAATAAAGTCGCAAACGGTTATTAAGTAAATCGTTTAAACGCAACAACAAAATGAAAATTTAACGCCCTTCTATATGTTCGTTTACGAATTAAATATGGTAAACATAAGATTAAAACCGTACAATTAACAGAAAACGACTGCAACGGTTCCTCCGTTACATCGCCATTCTCGACGAAACGTCGAAAACTGAACTGTTCGCATTCTGGTGGGGGACACAAGAAATTGGGAGTGAAGGAAGGAAAGAGTGAATAGAAGCGAACGATGCCAACGGATAAGTAACAAATATCACTAAATACAAATTGCATGTAATTCAAATAATATAATTTATTTGTGGAATATCCCTAAAGATTAACTAATAATTATGGACGTATTATAAAAATTGTATTATTATCATTGCAAGTCACATAAAAGCGATATAATATTTATTTTTAAAACGGGGCCAATGATACGATGTTTGCAGAAAAGTTATCCTGGAAAATTAATAAGATTGTTAGCGGTTGCTAAATATTTATTTAATCAACAAAACAAATCGGATATTCCTTACAAATAATGATAATTGAAATAAAATTGCGCTCATTTTTTGAAAGGGATAAAAGACTTCATCGGTAACGCAAATTAAATATTTTATTTAAAGCAACTTTCAGATTTTCGAAGATTATTCCTAACAGTCTTATCATCCAAGTTTATCAAAATTTGACTTTCGTTTCAGTTCAAGAACTTTCACCATCATCTTCTCTTTTTCTTACCACACATAGAAAGATATTAATATTTGTACGACGAAAGAGAGGATGGAGAAAAGACAATTTGGAATTAAGAAGACGAAAAGCAAAAATAATTTAAGCAGACGACTCTAAAACGTCCCATTATTACTTTTCCTTTAGTGTTAATTAATTAAAAGCAAATTAATTTTAATTAAGTTTGGCAACAATTTCACCCTTTCTCTTACGCAAAATACATCACAATTAGTTTTGAAAGTGTGGCTCTTCATACTTTTTTTCTTCTTCTTCTGGAGGTAAAAGGAAATCTCGTTATTATTTTAATTAATTAAGAATTCGTCGTGTGATCCTCTAACGAATTAATTTAAAGAGGCAAGAGAAAGACGAACTTTCGCATTTCTGAAAGTGGATTAATTTTGTTACCTCAAACATATGTAACGTGATTCCATGAACGTGTTAATCGAATTTTTAGCAAGTTTATTTTTCGGGAAGATATTTCGCAAAAACTAATTCACTTTCATTTTTTTTTTGTATAAATACAAACTCATCATCTTATTCTACTCTCTTAACATCGTTATGAGTGGAGTTATAAAAATAAGAATTGCTCAGCAAACAAGCAAGCAAGCGGTCTCTGTTTTATTTTCTTAAAACGTGCATATTTGCAACATTCCATTCGTCTCTCTTCTAACAAACGTAATATATTCCTTTACCATTCGCATTCTTTCTATTAGTTTCAGGTGAATAAATTGTAGCAAATAACTCTATTATATGATCGGCCTTGTAATATTCTAATCGAATGAAATAAAAACGTCGAAAATAATAATATTAGCACTTTCCAAACAGTATTTCGTTTTATGTTTCGTTTTCCATCGCCGTTTGAAATCTGTAATTTCTTGCATACATTTTGAGGTCAATAATTGAACGCAATTAAATAATACCGCGAATAAGTAACTGCTTTCGATTTTATTTATTCCTCTCGATAGAGCGGTAGCAGAAACCGATAAATATTTAAAATTATTTTCGCTAGCAATAACATTCATAATAAACCGTAGGAAATGTAGCAATAACATTCGCCATATGCGAGATGTATTGCAAACATTATGTTAATGTATGAAGAAAGGGAAAAAAAGAGAAAACTTTGATACGCGTGTAATTTAAAAGTATTTCTCCTTATTGTCAATATTTTTGCAAATCAATTACGAAATTGGCTTAGAAACTGAAAGCGAAAGTGCGCTTCTTCGCTAAAGAGGATTCCTCTACAACGTTTTGGACGATTTAACAAACAAATATTTGTTGGGCAAACTTTTAACACAAAACTATTATCATTCCGGCGAAGTCTTCTTACGTTATTAATATCGAATAAGAAACGTTAGACGTATTACATATACGATTGGTTTCTCTTATAAAGACATAGCGAGACCACTTTAAGAATTATTATTAGTTGGTTCCTATTAAGAAATGGCATTATTGTTCAGGAAGGCGTGACGCCGGAAATGCAGACGTAGGGAACATGCAACGGATATTACAAAAAAAAAAAGAAGAAGGGTCTTAGAGGATGAGTCGATGACGACTGAGGAACACAGTATGAATAGCGTTTCATTGCCGCATTATAAATGGGATTAATTTCTTTTTAATCTCGCATCAAACCCGTCCTGTTATTTTATTTCTTCAGTCTGGAATAGAAGAGATTCAAGGACAGTTGGTACGTTCGCTTTTTTGCAATCGTTTTCAGTGACTGAAAACATTCCATTTTGTTGCTAATAATAAAAGTCTTAACTACATTCGAAAATAGAAAAACATTTGTAGAAAGTTATCGCAATTTTCAATAAAAATTCTCTCCATGTTTATTACGACTTTTTTTTTTCGATCCTCTCACCAGTATTTTTTCTTTTGCGTTTCTTTTTTGGGTGCGGTCTTCAATAACGATAAAAAAAAAGAAATCGCTCGGCATTGAGCGATTATCAAAAAGGAATAAATTACTAATAATTAGACCAATCTGTTGCTCCTTTTCACTTTATCGCATCTTCTCGTTTGATTAATTAAAATTGAGCTCATCGAGCACATTTTTGTTATTAGTTTGCTCGAAGCTAATTACCACATTGATAATGTCGTTGATGATTATTTTAACTGCCAGACGATGACTTCACCGTTGTGCTATTCGGAGCATTCTGTTCGCTTCGAATTGCAATTTTAGTTGCGAGATTTTCTGATTATCGTGTTAATTCGAAAAATGCGGATTATTACACTAATAAACGAAAATTGAACAATTAGTTGGCCCGTAATTATCCTTTTAAATTAATTAAATTTAATTACGACATAATTTTTTAATTAATTTTATGGAGCGATATGGTAATGAGGGGTATTAATTACAATGTGGGTTAAACAATTTTGGGGAAATGCGCGTACGTAATTAAAGTTCATCGTACCTGTCCTACTGTTGTTGTTGCTGCTGTTGGTCGCGATAAAGAATGAATGCCATTGAAAAAGAAACAAATATTTACCTTTGTTACTGCCGTTCGATTAGCAATATTTTCTTTTTGTTGTTTAATTAGTACGTGCCAAACGAATTGTATATCGTTTGCTATTTATTTATTAGTTTTTAGTCTTTAGTTATTAGTTATTAGTCTTTTTCTTTCATAATAAATATCTTTCCGTAATATAACATTAAAAGTTCAACGTACTCTCTACGATCGAACACGTATTTGCCCATTCTTTTCGTTATCTAATTATGATTAATTAGTTGTTAGTAAGTGATAATAATCGCATTCGAAACTGACGAAAATGCAAACAATAACATTTCGATAAGCGATTGATTTTTGTTGTTAATCGTTTCGTTAATCTATATCATCAAATTTCATTGTTGTGATTTAATTTGTACTTTACACACTCGCCATTATTATTTCATTAATTGCCTTCTGCAATATCCTTGGGGACTTTGGCAAACGAGATTTCACTTAAATCCTAATTATACACGTAAACGAGGTAACGACTAATTAAATTCTTATTCAATTAATTATCGGTGTAAGTTTGTTATTTGGTCCTTTTTTTTGGCAAACTGAGCGAAAAACAATGTACAATGAAATTGAATAGATGGATGTTCGGCGTTGAATTGAAGGCTAAATCGTAATAGAACGTTTCTGGCACGGCATTTCCGCGATAAAAAGACGCAGAGAAATTTGTTCGCGAGGAAATTTCGAAAGAAGTCAATTCGTGTATAAGACCTCGATTAAAATTTTACAAAATTGCATTCTTTCACGTAAAAGGGTTTGCGGCTATGGGTTACTTTTAACCGAGAACAAAATTTGTTAGGAGCGAATGATTTTCCCGTTCCTTCATCTCATTGCCTACAAGATTGTTCTCTCCGTCTGCATAAAAACTTTTCTTCCTATTTTTCCCTTATTGTGCGACTAGAGGGTTAGATAATAATATTTGGTAGGGAATCGATTTTGCTTTAACCCACATTTAGATAATGCAAACAATAAAGAAGAAGGACGAGAACGAGGGAATATAGTTGGAGAGAGGATTTCTTTTATTGCTTTTTTTCTTCATTTCTCCATCTATCTCGCTGCTTCGAAGTCTCGCTTTCCTTCCATTTTGCCCGCGTAAGGTCAAAAGTGGATAGAGTCGAAATTGTTGATCGTTTTAATTAAGAGAGAAGAATGGAGAAGAGGAAGGAAAATGTTGGAGGAGGCGCAAAAAAAATGAACGGCGAAGGATATCGGAAATTGAGTCATAACGTTCTATCGATTTCGGTTTGTTTGGTATTTTGAAAAGGACGCTTTTACGCAAACCATATTTTCAATTGTATCAGTTAATTGCAATTTGTTTCGCGCTGAATCGATCCCTTTTCGCATACGAATAGTGAATCCTTGTTGAACAATTTGAAGAAGGGATTCGAGACTTTCGATTTATTTATTCGTACGCATTTTTTTTTTTTTAATTAACAATATAAAGATGAGATTTTCTTAAAACTAAAAGTTATCGTCAAATTAATCACGTTATACGCGCAGTTTCGAATTAATGAAACGAAGTCCGGATTAATCAACTTCTTTAAAGACATAAAAAGCTTCGTCAATGAATCATTTCGATAACAAACAACGCGTTACATTAAACGATGGAATTCGCGTTAATTGAGTCGTTCATTAATGAGAATCGTTCATTCTTCAATTGCAGAGCAATTTTTACCCGTTTCAATTCCATTGCGATGCCGGGTCCACGTTCTTCGATGCAATTGGAACGCAGATAGTGTCAAGGTGAACAAAAAAAAAATAATGATCGAATAATTGAGCCCACATGGAAACAATTTAAACTTTTTCGATTGAAATTAACCGTAAATCATCACTTAATTTACGTATAATGGTACCTGTTCCATCATCAGGCAAACGTATGAAGGCACGTAATAAAATTGACGAAAGAATGTTCTTCATAGAGATAACGGTACGTTAACATTTTCCTAACGCCGTATATCGTTAATGGAATTTTAATTTAATGGCGAAAAATTAAATGAGTTATTCTAATACCCAAGACGAGAACGTCTCTTCCAACGAGTTTTCCATTAACCGAACGCGTCGTCAGCGTGTCGTGATCTAAACGTTGCTATTAGAAGGCATCTTCGTTTAATTAATCTATTTCTGGTCCGTTCAAAGTTTATTTATCAGCATTATTATCGTGCCCTTCCCTTCGCTCGACGTTATAGAAACTGCTTATCTATTTGTTTCGTAAATTCAACGAGCCGATGCGTGGGCGTTTTGGTCGGCCAACAAAACGGAAGAACGTTCGTTCGCTCGTCTATATATCAGATTCAAATCCGCTGAGGATATAAACGCACTACGTCCGAAAGGTTTGTAAACATTTTTGATAACTCGTCAATTATTAGCATCTCGTGATACAAAAACGTATATTTGTTCTCGTTGACGTGTCAAAATGCTGTGGAATTTTGATTATTGCAAAAAAACATTATAAGACCCAAGATTAAATTCCGTTCTAAACTTGGAAAAACTTTTATCGAGATATTTCAAATGATCAAACCAGTTTCTGATGATGATTGTTTATCTCGTATAAACTTCGAATTAGTACAATCGTTTCAAGAGGAATCGTGAAGACTTTTGTCAGGATCAACGCTGAGGAAGACTAAAAACTTCGGTCACCGAAAGCAGCATTGAAAAAGTGCATAAAGTCATCGAGAATAACAAAAAAATATTCATTGACTCACGCTGAAATTGAGTTTTGGCAGTTTATTAGTACAAAAATTCAAAACCTATAGAAATGAGAAGAAAGTTTCAAAAAGTGAACGAATCTCAATGGAAATTCACATTTAAACAGTTATTAGTCGATCTTTAATTCATCACTTTAACAGTTCCAAAGTTAGTTTATTTCAATTAGTGCAAAAATGCAAAAGTAGGGACTTTTCCTAACTTGTTGCACAAATAGCTAGTAAATATTTACAAAATAGAAAACAAATGTTTGGATTCAAATTAACTATCATAAAATTGGACTTTTGGGATGGAGGAGGGCGTTCATTTTGATTCATGTGGAAATTTAAGTAACTTTTGTTTAAATTTGGATGACGAATAAAGTGGATGTTGATACTGTTTCGGATTGTAATAGCTTTCCTCCATAGACTCTATTCTTTTTGTGTTCCCTTCTAATTACAATTAACCGAGGCACGTACCGTAATTCCTTCATCGGTAACAACAAAAAAAACGAGCTTTTATTCGTTTCACATTCTTCCTCCCCGTTTTATTAAGATTGTTTAAGTTTAGGTAATTCTCGGCTCACGTATGTGGGAAGAAATGAACGAAACAGAAACGGAGAGGTGGAGGCATGGGAAAATATATGATTGGAAAGGATATTATGGAATCAGCGTGTGTTTTCTGTGAGTAATCGCACTTTTCTCTCGTCTTGTTCCTTTTTAATTGTAATCTATCCAATTAAACCCGAACGATAATTAAAATCTAAACTCTCATTGTATATATGCGTTCGTAATTAATCGTTACTTTCACGTAAGCCGCTTTACGTTTTCCAGTTTGTGACTCATAAACCTCTTCTCTCAATATACGTTATTTAATAATATTAATTTTATAATGTAGGTCTATATAATTATGTTTACTAGACAAAAAGATATGCAAAATTATCTGTATGCATATACGAGGGGGTATTGATAAGTTGCTTAGCCTACCATATAAAACGCCACCAAATTTGAAAACAAATTTTTATTTCTTCAACATAATCCTCCTCAAGACATACGTTTAGTAGAATGTTTATAAAATAATTCTGTCATTTGGAAAAATCTTTATCTTGGACTGCAAGTCACCTGCTGCGTCAATTGTCGAAAATCTTTTACCTTTCAAATGTTTTTTGAGTTTTGCAAACAAATAATCGTCTGCCGGTTCTAAATCTGGAGAATAGGGCTGATGGTCAACTTCATAAATTTTTTCCTAGTCCAATCAACGACTTGCAAGCAGAAGCGTTGTCTTGCAAAAGGAACACACCTCTGGCAAGTTTTTCGCGTTCACAGGAAATGTGCAATGCTTCTGCAATATTCTTAATTCCAATACGTCGATTTTCTAAAATCACATCATGCACTGAAGAATCAAGGTTTTGTGAAGAGATCACAGAAATTGGTCTTCCAGGGCGGTGCTGATCTTTCATATTTGCTATTCTTCTTTTATTTTCTGCAACCCAGTTTTTTAATAGTGGCGCATGAAAAACCAGTGATCACCAAAGGTGTCTTCATGTCAGCAAAAGTGTTTTTGCTCATTCAAAAATAAATACTTAGAAACGAGCCGAAACTCGATTTTTTCAAACTCTTTTTCTGAGACTCGTGCTGTGTTCAAAAATTCACACTTTGATCACGGTTCGAGATTTGACAACTTATGAAACATCACAGCTGTAACCATATTCACTTACCTTTACTACAAACTTTCCAGACTAACTACTTATCAATACTCCCTCGTAGATGTGTGACGATAAAATTTAGCAATAACGCAGTTTTAATTAATCCCCTTCGATCGGTCGCAATTATTAATCGAATTCTACAACAAGAATCGGCACGGACGTTTCGTATGTCGACAAAGGCAAATCGTTTCGTGCTCGAATTGAATTTAATTAGTTCGCAGCGAGCGTTAAGGCATTTGGAAAACTTCGTCCAATTATGCCGCTCTCGTTGTGCAGTTTTCTAATAATAATAATTGCAATTTATCGAAAAGCTCGTTGCAAACGTTTATTAGAGCGTGTACGCGAATTGTTGTTAACGATTTACAACCGTCTGTTATTCGAAATTGGCATCCATCCTAACCGAACGCGAAGAAAACGAAACGAGTAGGAAGAAATCCATTCGACGACGGTGAGCCCACCAGGAAATCGTTGCAGAACGCGTTCGCCAAATTTAATGGATTAATTCGTCGAAAGTCGTACGCTCGCCTTGACGTTAAAAATATCAATTCATGATGCAGCAAAAGGATCGAATGTTTCAATCATGAACACAATTTTTTTCCTCTATGCCCCATCATTGATTTATATTAATCAATTAAAGTTACCCTCGTTTTAAGAAGCCGCACCCAATCATATTTTTTTGTGATAATAATGCGAAAGCCTTACCCTGTAAAAAACGTTACAAAAATATGGTACAAAACGACATTAGGGAAATTAAAAGCGTGTGCCATTAAGGGTGGCGTTCACCGCGTCAATTTCGTTCCTTTTACGAGCGTGCACTTTTAATTTGAAGCAGAAAGAAGAACGAGTCAGGGGTACCAAATAGATATTATTTCATGTATACAACCTATTACGGATATGAATTTTAATTCGGCTTACAAAAGAGGGTAACCATCAAAAGCTAGAGAATGAACGTAATAAATGGTTAGTTTCACAATCTCTTTCGCTGCTCCCGCGGCATTTATTTCTCTCGTCATCGTCGATCGGGGGTAAATTATTTGATTAATTCTCTAAGCGTCAAATTGGTGGGCGCCTCGTCGTCTTGCTTGCGTTTTTCTTTTCGCCCCCTCGACCAAATAAGCAACGAAAATAGTCTGCTCTTTCGATCGTCCATACGAATTTATTGTACGAGCTATATTATCGGATGCAAAATAAATTGTCACGCGCTCCTTCCACGTTCCTATTTGTTTTCTTTTCCAGAAGAGCAAAATATTATTAACAGCGGCGTCGTCGACTTTATTAGTCGGCTTCTAAATGGAGAACGGTTTTTCTTATTACCTTTTTGTCGTTCTTATTAATTCCTCTGGCTCGTTGTAAACGTTCACGTCTAAAAATAAGACGCAAACGTCGCTATTTCTTCGAAACAACCGTAAGTTACCTCTCCGTTCGGCTGACTAATTTAAAAAGCGATTTAAATATTTTAATGGCACGGAGGTGCGATGATAAGTGGGCAAAACTCGCGGATTATTATGGCAAATGTTTTATTTATATGGAAACGTGCAGGTTTAACATATTCCGAAAGTACCAAGGATACGCGAGAACATTATCTCATAGCGAGCAAAGGTTATTGCTACAACCTGGGAAAGTACCAGGCGCAGAAAATCCGCTTATTGATATGAGAGATAGCGAATAAAAAAGTATGTTACAGTTATCATAACACGCAGCGACATTCGTTGCTGTTGACTTTGAACATTATCACCAACATAAACGAATCCCCGTTTTCTCTCCTTTCTCGAAGTGAGCATTCCGAAAGCAAAATTTAGATTATCGGCAATTTACGTAGATTACACGTTCACTGACGTATCCACTCCATTGAACGACTGCATCCTTTTATCATTTAAATTGGAGACAATCATCGAGCCAATTTATTTACATTTATCTATTTTAATGACGCTTTCTTAAAGCGGCCGCATCCGTATGGGCAAAAGAACGCTGCAACTGTTAAACTTTTAAGACCTACATGCGTTTCCTTAATATGGTCATGTCGTTGTCGCCCTCCACGAAATTAACGAGCGAACGTTGTTATTGTTGCAAATTGAATGAAGATCAAGGTGAAAACGAAATCGAAGGCCATTCCAATGAAAAAAATAAAACAGCATTCAGTTACGTGTACATTAAGGTCAGCGCAGATATACCAGATTCCGTACCAAGCACTTAGTTGTTCCGAAGTGAACCACCAACATATAAACAATGAATGGAACGTGAATTTATTTGAATTACAAATTGTGCTGACCAAAGCGAGAGAGAGAGAGAGAAAAAACAAAACAACAATAATTAACGCGAAACAACTTCTGTCTCCTTAATTTCTGTCTTTCATCATCGCTTAACCAGCGTTTATTTGCTTCTCGTGTACCTACGAAATAAATGCAGTTTTAAGAATGGAACGTTTAAAAAATAATAATAATTGTATTTATTAATGACGAGGGTTTCTTTTATAAACGGTTTCCGGAGTGTCCGACCGTCTGGTTCGTTTCCACGCATTAATTAAATGCACCATCAACTATCCGAGCGAGGGAGAGACGTGAATTATCAACATCTTTCGTCTTCTATTCAAATTCTGTTCTATTCAAGGACGTCGCGCCGCCGAACGATTTTCATAATTCGTCGAATGAAAGGCGTTTGATATTTAGTTCAAAGTCCCACGACGAGAACGTTCAAATTTGCATCGGTTACCTTTCACCATCGACGATTATAGGCGATTGCGAACCAGCAACGCTCGGTGTAATTGCAAGTTTTCTTTTCTTCTTCATGTTCTCTCACTTCCTCATCAAATCGTTTGCAAAACATTCGCTCGCAAATAATTTATTAAATTGCGGCATATAGGTATCATGTTTATAATACTATTATAAATGGGCGCGCTGCGAATTATAATGGGAAGAGAGAGATTATAGTATGTGTATATTGTGAGGCAGTATTTACAATTCTAATCTGGAGTTGTAGCAATTTAAATTACAAATATCTGTGGTAAACGTGAAAAGTTTAATGATATGTACACATCCCAGACATTCGCTTGAGATGAACGTAAAGGAAACGCCATAAAAAACGATCACTTAGAGGTTTTTATTTTTGATAGTTTGTTCTTTAAAATTCGTATTGATACACAAGATACTGGCTAGAAATGTAGGTATAAATGCTAGAAACGGTGCGATATTACAATTTTCTATCACATTATGTGCGGGCGCAATTGTTAACGGCGAAACGAATCGACCCAACGACGTCAAACTGTTACAAACACCCGACAGTGAGCCTTTCTTCCCGTCCGCCCTCGTCAGAATCAATTCCATCGTTTTGATTCTCAAGAACGTACTCAATATTGAGAACGGAATTAACAGAATTAAATAAACGTATACGCTTCCGGTAAAATTCAAACTTAACAATGACAGAGCGTAGCAAACGTGCGCGCATCTTATTGCGTTCGCATTGTCCACGTTCCGAATTAGGAATCCAGATAAAACGCCTATCGCGCTAGAAAATGAGATCGTGTATCCGATGAAGACTTTGTCGACATTGAACGTTTCCTCGAGGAATAACGAGTGATTCGTGAAGAATATGGAAACGGAAAGACCGTAGAAGAAGCGCAACAGAAATACGTCCCAGTATTTCTGCCATTCGGCTGCTTTTAATTCGAGAAACAGTCTATGGAAATCGTTTTGTCTTGTGCTAATGCTGCTAGTTCTCGCAGTTTTAAGCTCTATATCTTTGGTTTGGGGTACGATGAGAATCATCCCTAAAACACACACAAGGAGACATATTTTAAATGCAATAACATTCACAATTTTCTTTCTATACCTATGTTAACAACGAACAATAAGGCAGTCAAGGTAGATACATAGAAAAAACCATTTTCCATCATCATCAGGTGTCCACCGATCGTTGGACCGATTACGAATCCTAACGAACCTAGCGAAACCGAACGTGAAAACGTCTTAGAATACATTTCCTTCGGCACTAATTCCATTGTAAGAACTCTACATAACGTCTGGGTGTGTTTTGTAACACCTGTAAGTATTCAATTACAATAGTATAAGTTTGTGTGGTGGTTAGAAAAGTTTGCGGTACTACATTTACCTAATATACATCTCAATACGAATATAGTACTCAATGAATTAGTGCAACCACAAAGGAAATAGCAACCACTACTTATACTCAAACATATTACAAATATGGTTTTGCAGCCTCTGATATCACACCAGGTGCCCTATGTATTAACAGAAAATATAGATCAATAAGTGTAAAAGATAATTGTTAAAATATTACTATAAGAGGTCCAAAGAATATCTGTAAACCGGAATAAACAGTACCATAGAATCCAATGAAACGTGTAGACGCTCCTAAAGACTTTAAATGAGGATACAGTATAGGGAAAATTAGTCCAACAGCAAAGAGATCCTAAATTAGCAAAGTTTTTATTGATTAATATTAATCTAATAAATACAAACGTTTTATTTGTTTTTACCAAAAATGATATTAGATAAATGACGAACATGTAATTGTTAGAAAACTTCTTCATTCTTCACTGATATGTATTTTACACAATTTACACGTACACTCTCACTAGTTAAACACGTAGAAAGGTCATCAATTTCACATAATCGTATATTTTTGTTAAGGTATAACACTAAAATAGGTTTTTAATCTTTAACTATGACAATTGAAGGGCAACAACTTCTAATTTGACGTTTATTATTAACTGACATACTATTGCCATCTAGTTGATATTGATGGGTTCTGCATTAAATTCCTTAATAATACTTGATCGTCGTTTTATTTTAAATGTGGAATTATTTAAATTGCGAATTCTTTTTAACTGTTGCGTAGATTTCAGGAAAATATTTGCTATTGCATTTTCGTTTATTCGATATTCAATGATTAACGTTACATTAGAGAAAGAAACATTCATTAAGATACAAAGTACCATTAATATAAGGAAATATTATAACTTACAGTATTTATAGAAGAAAAAAATCTTAATGTAACATTTGGTAACAGAATGTTAACTGGTGCTAGCAATAATAATAAATTTTAAATGTAATTCACATACTAAAGTTAAACAATTTGACATATAAAATTAATATTAAAAAAATAGAATCTAAATGGAATAAATGTAAGACTTGAAAATTTAACATTTTGTTCTTTTTTAATACTGTCCTTTAGCGAATACTATTACTGAATTATATATAAATTTACAAAATATTATCGTCTTAACGAGTGCTAAAAATTTGAAGCGTAGCAAAAATATATGTATATAATTTTATTTAATATACTAATTTCAAGCATAATTTCCATTATTTCATGATATATTTAGATTTAGCTAAATCTTAAGCACTTGTTCTGCAACTTCTTTTACTTCGAATGTTAAGCAATGTTGAAAATTTGTAAAAAAAAAAATAATTAGAAATAAATATACAGTATAAATAAACATATGTAACATGCAGGCAATAGATGACGATATTTCCTATTAATTAAATTTTTGTTCAATCGATATTGATTGTTATGTCGATTGTTATACATATCACATGTACAAGATAACTAAAACTAAAGAAATTAAATATTAAAATTAGATAATATGGTAACAAAATTAACAATAATATATATACAACTTATTTGCTCCTCTCAAGGAATCGAACTTTTTCCTCCAATTCTTTGATTCGTTTTTCACTACTGAGTAGTTGTTTTCTTAACAATCTCAGTTCCTCGGTCTGCAAAATATAAGCACGTTTCAACTACAAAAGGAAAGAAAACCGTTAATTTACTATTATTTTCTGTAAATAATTTTGTTCTCACATCATTTTCCGTGGTGATATTATCGCCAATCGAAGTAAAATGTTTCATTAAAGGCATATCGTTGGTGTTGATGTCGTTATTTGTGACATTATTGAACATTTGCTGTAACTCTTGGAACTTTGTACTTTGATTCGTCGACGTTTTTTGCTCCTTTTCCATAATCACTTCTTTCGGTCGATAATCTGCTACCGTTTCGGTCGCAAGGAACGCAAACTTTCTTCTATTATTATCGATGGTCGGTTTGACCGAATTAATCGGTTTCAATATTCTCGGTTTGTGTGTTACAATATTGACACCTAGAAACATGTTTCCTTTTTAGTCAAATTGCAAAGTAGAGAAATGTATTCATTATACCGGTTCGCAGTGAAATTAAAAGAGGCATCGCGTTTCTACCCATTATCCATTCGGATGCGGTTAGTGCCGCTTTCGGTGCATTAGTATCGGGATACAAATCCTCGTGGAATTGATCGCTTTTTCGCGGCACGATCATGCTGATCGGTTCGCACACACCTTTTGTCGCGTGAAGCTTGTAAAAACGGAAAATCTCGCATTGGCTCGGATGAACGCCGCGTTTCGGCATGAAACCCAAACCTTTCTAAAACGCGAACGATCCGTTAGAACCCTCAAATCAAACGTTACAATTTGCTACTAAACATACTTGCGGATTGCCGCTCAAAAATTGATTCAAGAAGTGTATGTAGGGCGCTTCGTCGGTGATTTCGTAATAACGTATGTTACCGTCACCTTTACCGGCCAAATAGATCATGTTCGTGTCGTTATCGTAGTATGGGAACACGATTCCCGACGAACTGTCGATCGTGTCCGTCGTAATCGGTTGCGATAAGTCGTCTTCGTGCCATAACGAGTACTGTCGATCGGAATGTCGCGAGAAACCGGTGGTCAATAGACGACCGGTGGATCCTAAATAAGCCACTTTGCACGCTTTTGATCCGGAATGACATGTCGCTTCCTACGTAACATTAAAAGAAAATTAAGACCGTATTGCACGTTTCGAAACGTACATACAGCTTTTACGATTCCGGTACGCGGCTCTATGATGCGTAACTTCTTATCTTTGCAAGTCGTCGCCAATAAGCTACCGTCTCTGTTCAACGATATCGAATAGATGACGTCCGGATGGGAATCGATAACGTTCACCGCTTCGCCTTCTTGTATATTCCAAACGATCACCTTAAAATTAACGTAATTAGCTGAGAATCGTTGCGAAGTATTAATTAGTTTCCAGTTGTTACGCGTTATTTCTAACGTTTTACAGATTTAAAAAGTGTGAAATTAAAAGTGAAAACGATGAAAGTGATCGCTTTGAATGAAATCGAGCGATGGTAAAACTCACTAAATGATCGAAACCGACACTAAATAGTATGTTCTCGGCGGACGGGTGCCATTCGATGTAAGTGACCCTACGTTTGTGCCCTTGTAATTCGACGATCCAATCGGATAAATGACTGTACAAGCCGCCATCCGGTATGTTCCACAGTTTCACCTGCAAACGTTTGAAAAACGAATCGATGCCAAATGAGAAGAACTTGCGAAACTGTACCGTGCAATCATCGGAACACGATGCGATGACGTTATCGTTGAATGGATTCCATTTGATGTCCAATACGGCGCCTCTGTGACCGGTGACTTTGCTCGCATTAAAATCCAATCGTCCTGTCTGCGAATTTCACCAAGTCAACAGATATTAATCTCTTTTAGAATTCATTTCGTATTCGAAAGTCGAAATTGTGGATACGGCTTAAATTTAAAACTGATGCTTATCAACACGCAAATGACAAAAAGAGAAATCGCCTTTTCGACTGTGATCTGTATCCGTTAGAAACAAAATCAACGGTATATAACTCACGTTATCTATCGGTATCACTAAAAAGGCACCGCCACCGGCCACTTCCGTTACGATTGCGACGAATTTCGGATTCACAGCGCAAAATTGTGAATCGTGCGCGTTCTTGGTGATTTTAATGTTGTCGTAACATTTATCTCGTTTAGCCGGCTCACCGTAAACGTGACGAAACTTCGAACTCCTTATACCGCGGAACCACAACTTAAAAACAAAACAGAGGTCATTGTAAAAATTAATTAAAAACCACTGAGAAATATTATGAATGCAATCGATTGCACAATCAGTAACTAATTAATCGATGACCTTTCATACACATTCTTATGCCATTGCTATCTATTGATTTATAATTAATTTAAAATAAATTGCAACGTAGTAAATATAATTATAAACTGTCCTTACCTGCGAATTGGTCATACTAGGCGTTATCCTTATGCAGAGTAAACAAAATAGAACAAAAACTACTTCAATTAAGGCACGATAGGACAGGCAGCCTCATGCAAAACGAAATATTTTAAGATTAAGACTGCAAAAAAAATAGAGGAAAGGAACTATAATATTATACCCATAAATAAAAGTACAAAGAGAGTAAATACTGTGCTGTTGCAACATAAATCGTACATGAAATGATTGCTTCTACATTTGTAGAGTGAAATGTATTCGATTAATTTAAAATTAGACTATTTGAAAATTACAAAAAAAGAAAGTGCAAGCAACGGCGTGTGCAAATAATATAAAAATTAAAATTGCTACGGAAATCTAATTTAGATGGTAATTGCTGAATGAAAAACATCGGCTGTATTACGAATTTAAATACATGAGATTAAATTTATGCACATACATATACACACACGCACTTTACCGTTTATTACTCTCACAATTTTAAATTGATTACAATTTTATCTTTAACTATAAAGTTCATTCTTCGTATTGTTATCAATTGTTTTCATTAATTTGTGTATAAAATTGGGAAAATATTAACTATTTTCCATGTTTTTGAACGTTACACGTTATTTTTATATGTGATAATGCATCCACTAGGACTGTGGGCTGACAAAAAATTAATAAATAAATAAAAGCTTCTTCTTTACTCGACTTGAACGTGTTTATTACAAGTATTTAAAGGCAACAAACTAAGATGACGTAATTTTAATTGAAACTACAATTCGAGTGGTATTTCATGGGAAATAGTGAATATAATTAGGTGTTTTAAGACTACTACCATTTACTTGTGCTTGCCAATTTTTTACACCTGCTTACCTACGCGTTCAGGTAACAACCGTCGTGAATAGAAGACAATTACTTCTGCTGAGGGTAGTTTAAAGTAAACGAAAAAGTTTAAGAAGATTGCTTTTTCGCACAGATAAATAAGTAAAAATTCAAATGTAAACGCCTTATAAAATCTTTGACTAAACAAATAAATTCATCTATACATTATCAAGCATCTGAATATTATAATTGTACATTAACTGCTGTAGATTAACTCTGAATAATGCAATACGTATAAATTTATGATATAATTAATCGATAAACTTTATACTTTAAATAAATAATTCGTGAACAACAGGTACTAAATATTATATAAATATTATAATAAAAAAAATTATTCAACTCACCCTTGCAGCTGGTTTAGTACAAGATCGATTATCAACAGTGTTTATGTTCTTCTCAGTGCATGTTATGGGCGATGCCTTATCATTGATTACGATTTCCTTATCAAAAATCATTGTTTCTCTATGCTAATTAAATTCAGAATCGATGTAATTCAAATTTTCCGCAATTGTACTAAATAATTAACAATTACTGCAACTAAAATCGGTTATGGTTATAACGTAATTTGTGTAATTTGCGTCCTAATATTATTTTATCCAAAGATTTACCGTGTACAGCAGAAAATTCGAGCACGGAAACAAATTAAACGACCGCAACGTAACTGAACTTTATTATAACAAAAAAATCGTTCGCTGTACTTAACGCTTCAGCAACCATGAATACATTTAATTATAATACCATAGTGACAGCACTGCCAACAAAATACAATAGAAAATACCCATATGTAATGCGATGTCGTAAGGCGTATTGAAATTTATTGATGATAGTCGCCATGTCTTGTTAAAATTAAAAAAGACTGTCTCGAAATAATTCGTGTAAAGAATAATAATGATATTTTAGAACCTTAGAAATTGATAAAAAATAAATCGAGGTTCATTTATTGATAATATGTCGGAAGAGAATACAGCCGAGTTCACGAATTCAGAAGAACCAAATGTTCAAGAAGAATATGAAGAAGAAGGTAATTTCGAAAATGATGTTGACATAAACGATGAATTTCAATCTCGCGGCAGAGGACGTGGAGGTTTTCGGTAAGTGGTTTTACGATATGTAAAGACGTTAAGATATGTTATTAAACAAGTGGACGTGGACATTTCAGAAATTGGCAGGGTCCACCACCACCTCGCGGAGAGGGGCCACGATTTCGCGGACGAGGTTACGGTCCAGGAGGTCCACCACCATTTCGTGGAGGAAGAGGTGGCCCACCACCACCCATGTTTGGAAGAGGGGGGCCTCCAAGGAATCCACCACCAGGAGGTTTCAATGGTCCACCAAATTTCAATGGTCCCAATTGGGGAGGACCTATGGGCCCACCAAATAATATGAGTGGTCCACCAAATATGATGGGATCAGGACCCAATGGGCCACCTTTTGGACCTGGAATGATGGGTGCACCACCCAACATTAGTGGTGGTCCACCACCATTGATGGGATCATCCACTACCACACCTGGTGGCAATGGGCAATTTAATTCAAATGTGGTACCTTCCAATGCTGTAATATTAAAGTAATTATGTGAAATTTCTAATTTAAAGCTTGTGTTAAATGGTTCTAGGCAATAGATAGTACATCAGAAATATGGGTAGAGACAAAAACGAACGAAGGTAAATCATATTATTACAATGCACGTACAAGAGAAACTACTTGGACAAAGCCAGAAGGATCAAATGTGAAAGTTATCTCACAAGATCAAGTTGAAGCTATGGCCCAAGCTGCTAGTGCAGGAAATATTGCACCTGGTACAACAACTGCTGCCCAAGCTGCACTTGCTCAAGCCAGCATTTCTAATAAACAAGAAGGTTTGTAGACAATGTTTATGTTTTATTTTTAGTAATGTAATTTATTTCAAATTTAGCTGAGACAGAAGAAGCCAAGGGGGATGGAAATAAATCAAATTTGACAGCAAATGGTTTGCAAAATTCTGCCACCATAATGCAGGGACCACCACCAGGAGTACCACCATTTACAGCACCAGGTCAATTTCCACCATTTGGTATGCCGCCGCCAGGTTTCCAGGGCAATTGGTCAGCAAATGGGCCACCAGCTTGGACTGGACCACCAGGTGTAGCTCCGTGGGGCATGCCACCTGGCATCATGCCTGGCATTTCCCCTCAGATTAATCCTTTAGATGAAGCAACTATCTTATCAAAAATAGATCCCGATATAATTATGAAGGCGTCTGAATGGTCTGAACATAAATCACCGGATGGCCGTTTCTATTATCATAATGCGAAGAAAGGAGAATCTGTCTGGGAAAAACCGCAAGCGTTAAAGGATTTAGAAAGTAATAGCCGAAAAACATCAACATTAACATAATATCACTTATTTAAATGTCGTTTTAGCTGCCAAACTTGCCGCCGCTCAAGGTATATCAACAAGACCTGGTCTAGATGCGTCTGCAGAGGGTCAAGGTAAGCAGGATACACAGGTTAAGACGAACGGTGAGGTCAGAGATGCATCGTCGGAGGAGACAGATAATCATAAGAAAGAAGAAGAGTCAAAACGCAAAAAGGAGGAAGAGGAGAAAGCGAAAGAAACTAAGGTGCAAGACAAATCTAGACCTGTATCGAGTACACCCGTTCCTGGAACTCCATGGTATTGAAAATGTTTAAAAGAGTTTCATTGCAATGTTTCTAAATCATAATGTATTTTAGGTGTGTTGTATGGACAGGTGATGGTCGAGTATTTTTCTACAATCCTTCGTCAAGAACATCGGTTTGGGAGAGACCTGAAGATCTCATAGGCAGATCGGATGTAGATAAGATGGTCGCGACACCGCCGGACGTGCTAACACCTCCAAGCAAAGAAAAAACACCCACAAAAAGGAAGTCCGCTTCAGACGAGAGTGGCAGTGAAACCGAAGATGCTACGCCGTCTAAGAAATTAAAGAAGGAAGAGAGTCAGTAAAATTGATTTGAATGTTGAACTTTGATTAAATGTTTGAGTTTTCAGATGTACCAACTAATAATGCAACACCTCAAACCAAAAAAATTGACATTGGAAAAGAAGCAGCAATTGAAGCAGAGGTACGTGCTGCCAAAGAAAGAGCTGTAATACCACTTGAAACACGAATTAAATCATTCAAAGAAATGTTGGCAGAGAAAGAAGTGTCTGCTTTTAGCACATGGGAAAAAGAATTGCACAAAATCGTTTTCGATCAGCGTTATTTACTATTGACATCTAAAGAACGGAAGCAAGTCTTTGAAAAGTACGTTAAGGAGAGGGCCGAAGACGAGAGACGTGAGAAGAAAAACAAGTTAAGGGAACGCAAAGATGCTTTCCGTAAATTGTTGACGGAAGCGCACTTGCATGGAAAGTGAGTGCTTCCAAATTGGTTAAATAGGATTTTCAAAGAAATGTTATCTTTTCTAGGTCATCATTTAGTGATTTTGCACAAAAATATGCTAAAGATGAAAGGTTCAAGGGTGTGGACAAAATGAGGGAGCGGGAGAGTTTGTTCAACGAATATCTCATCGAAGTTAGGAAAAAGGAGAAGGAAGAAAAATCGCAAAAGAGGGAACAGGTAAGGGTTTTGTTTGCATCAGATTTATGATTATTTCTTGTTTTTTTTTATTAAGCTTACAAATATGCAATATGCCATGATTAGAATAATTGTGTATTATATAAAAGAGTTTTCAGGGTTTTCAGCTGTAGGTATGTAATGCGATATTGGTAGATATAGTATAAGTACTTTATTTGAAACGAAATTTTTTAAGTAAAGCGATTTATTCTTGCGCAGAAGTTTGTTGCATTTATAAATTGCTCATACAATTGCAGGAACATACTTAAACTACATTATCCCTGAAAATGTTTTTCTTTTTGCAAATATTAACATGTTCTATAAGACATTTTTGCTGATATTGTAGTTTAAACTTTTGTTTATAGAATATTGCATAGATTATAATTAGGGTATCCAAAAATATGCCACGTAAATTATTTTGACAAAACAAAAATGAATTAATAACTATATGGTTCACAACAATTCATTAAAAATGCATGTATTACAAATATTCAAAAATATCTTACCCAGTTGAATTGCCTTTTCAAGACGTTTCGAGTGGGGATCACAAGTTGTCCACCAGTACCAGAGGTTCATCTGTGCAATTTGAGATCGGTCATCCTAGGGATCGCAGCGTTGATTTCCATCGTTCCTAGCTGCACCTGGTACTAGCTTTGTTTGACGGTACTTAAACAATAAAAGTTACTTGTTTCTCTGTAAGAAGTAACAGAAAAAAGATATTTTTGCTTTTAAATTTATATTCAAGTCAAATAAAAAAAATTGAATTCAAATAATGCGAAATGCAAGAAATTGCGATATAGCATATTCTCATGATATTATAATATAAATAATAATGAAATCATTATTTTGAAAAGAAGGTCATGTTAGGATCATAATATTAATACTAATTAATTTCAGCAATTTAAACAAATTAGAGGCGGAACAACGCATTTGAAATAAGAAATTAATGTTAGACTGATTTAAATTTTATCATAAGAAAGTAGCTATAATGATGGCATTTAAGTTTAGTGATAAAATTTAAGTTATTTAATTCTTTACCTTTCAGTAATTCCAAAATTATAATTTTCTTTAAATTTCAGCTTAATCAAATTTCCTTTCAGGCTATTGCGGGCAGATATCGAAGGATTTTTATGATAATAACTAAATTATGTACATTAACATGAACTATTCCTCCAACAACTGCTTATGATGATTTTCTTATTGATTTCGTATGTGATTCCAGATAAAGAAAGACTTCTTCGCGATGCTGCGAGAACACTCTGAAATTGATCGCCACGCACGTTGGTCCGATGTTAAGAAGAAATTGGATACGGATGCGAGATACAAGGCCGTGGATTCTAGCAGCCAGAAAGAGGATTGGTTCAGGGAGTACTGCAAAATTCTGAAGGACGAAAAGAAGAAGGCTAAAGAGAAGGATCGCGAACATAAGCGCGAGAAGGACAAGGAGAAACATAAGAAGAGGGACAAGGACAAGGATGACAAGCATAGTAAGGAAAGAAGAAGGAGCAGCAGTAAATCCGAAAAAGAATCTGCAAAAGTCGACGAAGATGGAGACGTGACGATGAAGGAAGAAGATGCAAATGTACGAATCAATTTAAATGTCTATGGTGTTATAAGACTAAAGCCTTGTTTTTTTTTAAGGCAAAAGAAGAAAATCCTACATATTCGGACGATGAGAAAGCGAAAGAAGAAAAAGATAAGGAACGGCAAGCAAGAGCCGAAGCAAGTTTGCGTGAAAGAGAGAAAGAAGTTCAAAGAACGCTGGCTACGCATATGAGAGACAGAGACAAGGAGCGTGAACAACATAAACGAGACGAAGCAATTCAGGTAAATGAAATTTACTCAGATGAAGTTTCACAGCATTAACGCTATTCCAATTGCAGCATTTCAATGCTTTATTAGCCGATTTGGTAAGAAACGCAGACTTAGGATGGCGGGAAGTGAAGCGAATTCTTAGAAAGGATCTTAGATGGGAACAGGCAGAATCGTTGGCCAGAGAAGATAAAGAGAAGTTGTTCAATGAACATGTGGAGCATTTGATAAGAAAGAAACGTGAAAAATTCCGAGAACTATTGGACGAGACGCCAGAAGTCACGTTAACGAGTACGTGGAAAGAGATCAAGAAGATCATCAAAGAAGATCCGAGATATACAAAATTCCAATCTAGCGAAAGGGTAAATTATAAAATATGTTCGAAGTGTCCGTTTTAATACAACGCCCGTTCTTTTTTTCTCTAGTGTGAAAGAGAATTCAAGGATTACCTGAAAGATAAATTGGTAACAGCAAAGGCGCACTTTAAAGAACTCCTTCAAGAAACCAAGTTAATAACACATAAGTCACTGCAAACGCTAAAGGAAAATCAATCTCACATGCAAGAAATTGAAGAAATTTTGAAGAATGACAAGAGATTTTTGGTGTTAGACCATATTCCGGACGAAAGAACGCAATTAATTTTGAGTTATTTAGAAGAATTGGATAGACGCGGTCCACCACCGCCTCCCACGGCTAGCGAACCGTCGCGTAGAACAATTATCAAGTAATTAAGCAATTTTATGTTTTCATTATTTTAATGTAGATTAATTTTTTTACGCCTTGTAAGAAATTATGAGACTAAAATACAATTATAAAATGAATCATATGAAACAATTAGAGAATCTAATATTGCAAACACTAAAGTTATTAGCTGTAATATTTGCATACAGTGAATGTACTAAGAATAAAAGAAAAAGACGAAAAAATAAGTACAAAACTTAACTTTCATCTTTTATTTCCAACTTATTTTTAAATCATTATTTAAACATTAATACTAGAGTGTATTGTTGTGACAAATTGTAAAAAAAAATACATTGTTTTGTAGGTAATGGAATTGTCCTATTACATAAATCAGTTGCAAGTACAGAGCTAAAGGAAACAAAAGTGAAGATGATGATGATCGGTTTCAGGCAGCTGTCTCTACGTCCATCTGTTGCTCGGTGTTAGAATCGGTCTTCTTTTTTTTCTTCTTGCCAGATTTCGGATTGGCAGATGTGTTGAGAATTGATTTCAATTCGGGATCGGTAATGGAATATGCGGATTGATATAATTCAGGTTCGAATGGAAGACCTGTTATTTTATGTGGCCCATTTGGCATTAGGAGTACAGTAAATTTGTACTGTGCTACAAATTCGCCTAGACAAAAAAATTGGAATAAGAAATTTTAAAATATAATTTTGAGTATTCTTACTTGGTTTCTCATACAACACCTGGAAAGGTTCAATCAACTTATGGCTCACACATTCTACAACACCCATCTTAGCTTTTGTCTCTTCTTCAAAACTTCTTAAATTAAAAGGCATTGTGCCATGCTTTGTTCTAACTTCACTGTAAAACATTCTTGATGCTTTAAGTTTTAATTGATAAATTTCATCTGTCTTCTTATAGATAGATACTTTAGCAGCAGATTCCTTTCCTAAATGTATATACAGGACTCGTTAAGTGAAATATCAAACAACATTTTACAATACATACCAACACCTTCACCAGTACTTATTAGCACATCCATGGCATAAACTTCATACTTATCAAATTCAAACTTCTCATGTTCTTTCTTTTGGGCATCATTTGGATTTTGAATAATCGTCTTTTCTCCATCAATTTTAAATTGCTTCAATTGATGACTTAGCATTCCTTCAACAGGTTTGCACTTAAATGATTCTGCTATTTTTTGAACAGTATCAGTAATAGTGTAAGTTTCATTTCCTGGTTTTAGTAATCTCAATGCAGCTTGTGATGCAAAGTGTGCTGCTAATATGACATCAGCTTTCTTTCCAGTTACCTTATTTTCACTGGATGCTCCAAGCACAATTGTATGAGCAACCACTGCTATGAAGCCATCAACATGTGCTCCCAGGTCACTAAAACAAAATTCCAATTGGATTATTCTAATTAGAATGTGAATTTCATGCACACATACACTTTACAAAGATCTTCATCTTTCAAAGTGTAGTCGGCTTCACTGGGTACAGGTGAAAAATGGCAAATGCAATTATTTACGGATACACATGTTGGAAAAGCAATTCCTTTCTTAAAATCCTTCTCCTTCTTGAACACCTTATTGGTTTCTTCTAACACCAATTTATCTCCGTATTCGCATATTTCCCTTACTGAAGCTCCAACAACACATTTGTCAATGACTTGCTTCAATACTCCTAAAATGTCAAGAAAAGGAGATTGATGAAAGTAGCCAGTTTATTTTGTACTAATATTGTATAAGGAAATTTTTCATGTGGTAAAGCAGACAAATTCTTAAAGAAAATGAAAAGACGCTAGTTCGTGCCACATGTTTTAATCCGGCTCACAATGGCCATATGGCGTTTCCGGTATTGTTTGAAAGCAAACGAAGGTTATATATATATGTATGTTCCAAGGAAGCATTAGACTATTTTATTATTGTAATTTAATTTTGTCTAATAAAACTCACTATTTACAATTTCTCCTGCCATTTTATACTTGGTAACAACCAAGTCCTCGGCAATCGTTTTCTCCGCCACATCTCTCTCGTCCGCCATTTCAAAGACACTAATGTCACGTGACGCTTCTGAAGAATTTATATTGCGTATATAGTTGAAGTTAGATTCTGATGAAATTAGGTGCAAATAAAAAATTTCAGGATTCGAAAATGAATAGTATTTTACAAAGAAAAGCAATAATAACAACAATAGCGTATTAAATTATGTCTTCATTTCGACATCACAACATTCGTATTTTAATTTTAACACCACTGTGTTTGGTGAAGTTAAATCTGCAACCATGACCTCAGATCCATCCTCTAAACCTAATTCAACCAGAGTTTTATCTAAATTTTCCCTGGTTCTCTCTTCTATGCTTTTGATCGTCGACATATACAACGTTTTATTTTTCCCATTGATTGAAGCAGTTAAACCTGGATTTTTCATTTGAAATGAGGCACTCTTACACAACATCTGTATAAGGTCTTTCAATTTCATTTTGTGTGGTTCTTTGACATTCAATGTTTGAGGTATTTGAGAACAAGCTAGACAAGTATCTTTCTTCTCAGCTTCATAGGTATATGTATAAATACCATCAACATCATTAAACACCATATAGTTGTTCATTGGGACACAGCAACTGGTAGCTAATTTGAATACCTTTAAAAAGAACTCTTAACTAAATTATTAAACATAAATCGTGAGCAATTACCTCATTGGCACAAACAGCAGCAATAACTGCATTTGTTGAAGCAACTGCAGGGATTATATTTTTAACCACACCTTGCACAAGGCGATATGTTATTCCACTGATATTAAATTGCGATGCTCTCTCCATTGCTTTTTCATATATCCAACTAATATGCTGTGGATCATCACCATCAAGTTGAACACCCCATGGGTTCTCTTTGTTCCACTGAATAACTTTCACATACTCAACACAATGTTCAGGAAGACGTGGTGTGTTTGCTATAGTGCATAGAGGGAATGTAATTTGTGGAGGAAACAATTCCAACACACAATCTATACAAGCACTTATTCCTGGCAAAATTACTCTTGCATTTCCTTTAAAACCCTCTGTGCCTGAAACATTTAATTAGGAATATTTTAAACACAAATATAGATATATATATGTGTTACCTCCATCAACCATTGGTATAACACTATTCTGATCTAAAACGCCATTGTCATAATTTAATAATGATATCAACATTCCATTAATCCATCTTCTAGCAACAATAGAATCTAAGCCACATACAACAATATGAAATTGACGATAAAATGATTCATCGTGATCTTGGATTTTACAGAAATGTGCAGTTACTTGACAACCACTCACTCTTTTGTTAATAAATGCTGCAGCACATTCAGCTTTGGAAAGACCAATATCTTTATGGCGAAATAAGAATTGTCTATTCAAATTTGATAGTTCAATTACGTCCATGTCAATTATATGAATTTGTTTAAATCCCATTAAAGCCAAATCTTTCAAAAGTTCGCAGCCTAGACCACCGGCACCAATAATAAGTATTTTGCAGGACGTCATTATGAATTCCAAGATTTCTTTTGAAGGTTCAAATTCTGGGTGGCTGAATGGACCGGGTCTTTCCAATACCTTTCTTAAATGACTCCACCGCTTGTGGGAACCCTCCTGTGCTTCACCCATCTTTTTTAAATGATGTTTAATTTATAGTGTGGTACAGAGGAGATGAAAATCACAAACCAAAGATAATATATATCACAAACTGAGAAGACAATTTGAAGCAATTCAATTACTTGATAACGCTTTTTAAATCATCTGCTGTCTGTCAAATTTAGTTGGTTAATTACTAAAATGTCACCAAGAAGCAATGTTTTGTGACTAATATCGCATATATTTATAAACGGAACGGTAGACCACAAAAGGAAAGTGTCTTAAAATTAAATATAACGATGTTAATTAAATCTCAAACAGAATTCAAACTAAAACCTGCACCAGAAGATACTATTTCAGCAGTAAAGTTTGCACCAAACTCTAATCCGTATCTTTTAGTTAGTTCATGGGATGGAACTGTGCGACTATATGATATCCAACAAAATAGCTTCAGACACAAATATTCTTATGATTTACCAGTACTTGATTGTAGCTTTACTGTAAGTTGAAAGTAGTTTTTTATGAATATTAATTGTATTGAAATGAAAATGTTTTAGGATGCTGCCCATGCCTATAGTGGAGGACTAGATAATACATTGAAATCATATGATTTTAATGCATCAACAGAAACCATACATGGAACTCACAATAATGCTATAAAATGTGTAGAATACTGTAGTGAAGTAAATGGAATACTTACAGGTAGCTGGGATCATTACTTGAAATTATGGGACATAAGATCACCATATTGTGCTGGAAACTATAATCAAGGAGATAAAGTTTACACAATGAGCATATGTGGAGAGAAATTAGTTGTTGGAACTGCAGCAAGAAAAATTCTTGTTTGGGATATACGAAATATGTCTTGTACGTTACAAAAACGTGAATCCAGTTTAAAATATCAAACAAGAGCTATAAAATGTTTTCCAAACAAACAGGGTTTTGTATTAAGTAGCATTGAGGGAAGAGTAGCTGTTGAATATCTTGACACTAATCCTGAGGCACAAAGAAAGAAATATGCTTTCAAGTGCCACAGAATAAAAGAAGATGGATTGGAAAAAATTTATCCTGTGAATGCCATAAGTTTTCATCCCACTTATAACACTTTTGCCACTGGTGGTTCTGATGGATATGTAAATATATGGGATGGTTTCAACAAGAAGAGATTGTGCCAATTTCATCAGTATCACACTTCCATTACATCTCTCTGTTTTAATCATAACGGTTTGTTAATACAAGCAACAAAGCAAATATTTGAATATTAACATTTTAAATTTCAGGCTCCATACTAGCAATAGCTTGTTCATATATATTGGAGGAAGATAATCCACCCAATCCATTGCCAGAAAATGTTATTTACATAAGAAATGTAACAGACCAGGAAACAAAACCAAAATTCAGCAACCCATAAAAAGGAATATTTTTTTTATTTAAAATTTATTTCTATTTAATATATAAGCTAATATCATTATAATTGAAATACAGTATATTTATTGGTTGATTGATATTTATAAATTTGTGTTCATTTTTTATGATCATTGCACTTTATTATATTCATTTGTAAAAAAAAAAACAATATAATTTGCAACTAATTGAAAAGCAATTTGCTTTAATATATGTTAATAATAGTGCTCAAAATTTGTTCATTGTAAAGTTGCTTAAAAAAGCGAATATCATATAAAAAGTGAGATATGTGGACGGTATTCGTTTTATTGCGTTATTGCAGGCATCGGCGTCGCTACAACTTTGTACACATCCTCGCACATATCTTAAATACATTTTAAAGTTAATGCACTTACTTTTTCTAGTGGGTAATGAATATCTTTTACCTGTTCTCATACATGAATCCTCCGCAATGAGACATTCTAACGATTTCGGTGTCCGTAGTTAAAGTGCCGCTATCTAAAGCACAGCCCCTTATCACGATCGTGTCGCCATTATCATCTTGAAGACGAAATTAATCCAAAGTAATGAGACATTTAATTAATGAATGAATTTTGTAAATAATTACCGAAAACGCCGGATATTTTGACGCAAGACGTAGCCGGAAACAGACCATCTCTGCCTTTTCTACCGCCCATACAGGGCGATTCGAATATATCAAGCGTGTAATTATTGTGAAATGGATCCTCACAGGGCTTAAATTCTTTGTTACGCGAAATGCATTTGAAACAATCTATACTTTGTGCTAGAAGACGGAAACAAATTAACAACAATCCATCACTTCTTACATAATAGGCCCATTGTTTACTTACAAACGTGTACCAGTTTTAAGGCGAAGATCAATAATATCAATAACATTTCACTATTTCTACCCATCGATATGTGGAAGTATCAAAAATATATCATAATTTTAAGTGATAATTTCGCTATTTTTTTTTTAATGCGATGGACCCAAAAAAACTTTTACGGAGAATTATCGACCGTTTTCTCACATTGATTTTATTTTCAGTTGCGTGAACACGGGAAAAACTGTACTACACGTACGCTAAAGGTCGATAGAAGAAGTAAATGTTTATTTATACACTTTATTGTTTACTTCTAAGAGAGTACTTAAATTTGAAATCACAAAAAAAATGAAGTGAAAATAAAAAGAAGAAAATGAAGATACACTAAAATACTTAATTTTAACGAAAACAAACGGAATGAAAAGTGAATAATTAATAATTAAATCAGTCTAATTAAAGGTTGCAGCAAAAAGGGAAAAAAGTTAATTAATACATTTGCGAATGCAAGAACAATGCATTCCAAATTCAATTTGCTTTCAGAACAATAGGAATGTTGCGCGCGCGTCGTCAAAGAGACCAAATTCAAAACGAATCTATCTATTCCGGCGAATTCCCATTTTTCGTTTCCAGTTCAGCAGCCTTCAGTTTCTCTAATTCTACCATTCTCTCTTTAATTTTAAACATCTTATATTCATCTGCGCATTTTACAATAATCGTATTGTGTACGCAATGCGGCTCGACGTTGGTCATCTTTGATACGCAATATACAATATCATTTATGATCATTTCGTCCAGCCTGAAGCGGACACAATTTATTAACTAATCAATTAGTTATTAGTAATTATACATATATGCGTGTACATACTTAATGCTCTCTTCTTTCGCGGACGGTAGACTAAATTTGCCGCACTCCGATTGCGCGGCCATTGATTTCCGCGAAAATAAGTTATTCATCAAATAGCGCGTGATGACCTTATAATTTTCCGTTTTGATACTATGAAACATACTGCTCGACACGATCGCCTTGCCGCTCTTTCCGATTATCACCGTTTTGCCGCACTCGCGATATGCCTGCCTCTCGACGAGTTCCTCGCTAGGCACAAGAGTGACACCTTCTGTGGGTTTATTTCTGTTGGTGGACACCGGATTTTGCTGCTTTATTTGGAATACAGCGTCAATTTTTGTTAACAGTCTCTGTATTCGGGTTATCAATTCTACGACAAAAAATAGACAAAATTTGAACCATAACATATTTTGCAATACCATACTATCACCACCAGCCATATTTATATCAACTTTATCAATTATCTTAAGAATGTTCACCAATCTACACGTATTATTTATCATTTCATAGACTAGAACTAAAAATGAAACATTCTTATTAGATTTCTTTTGTGGAATGAATTCGCTTACACTTAATGGCCTTTAATTTCTGCTTGTCATGTATTGCTATATCTTCTAATTCCATTGTGACTTTTATTAGTTTGTGGATACCAAGCATTACCCTTTCCTTGAAGGCATCTACAAGAACATTTCTTTCTTTTTAGATTCAAATGTGTAAATAATGTTGAATTACTGTTTAATCATTAGTTCTACCAACCATTCATTGCTTTTTGTTTTGGAAAACTACTTATTCACGTTGTTTATACACGTAAAATATTATTTATTGCCGGTTATTTGATATTCTATGACCAACAGAATGTTACAGGAGACACTGCATAAACTGTTATAATCAAAAATCCAAGGCTTGGCAAAATAAGCTTTGTACCTCCCTCATATTGGCGTAAAATTTTTATAACAAGGCATTGCTTTGTTTTGTTTTCTCTTTAAGAATGCAAATAATTTAAAAACGTTCTTAACTGGCGTGCTTTTTTATCTCACGCAAAACTTTAGTTTGTTGAATGGCAACAATAGGTTCTTTGAATGTTTCAAGAACAACTTTTGGTATTCAAAAGTAATCTCCAATGGAAGCATTAACGCAGAAAAAGTTAAATAAATATCCTTATGACAGAAATCTTAAAATAAAACTTAACAGAACTAAATATATAAATAAAAGCTATAATAAAAGAAACTGGATGCATTGTTATAAAATCATTCTGAATATTTACGAGAATTGGTATTTTTCATTTCCCGTTGTTTTTTCATCTTATATTCATCAGCGCATTTTGTCGTGATTACGGTGCGTACATTACTTGGCAGAACGTTGCAATGTTTCGTCACAAATTTAACAATATCTTGCACAATTCGAGGATTTAATCTGAAACATTTATATCATGTAATTTTGCAAAAAAGGGAAAAATTCCAAAATCGGACTCACTGTTTTCGCGGTTTCTTATCCGTATTTAAAAATGCTGGACTCATCTTTCCGGTCATCGAACTAGTCGCCAACGTATCGCGGGTGAATAATTGTTTCAAGAGTGAGCGCGTGATTGCCGTATACTTTTTGTTCTTGAATGTGTGGTACAAGCTTTTTGGGATTTTTGTTAGACCGCTTTCGCCTATCGTCATTAAATCGTTTTCTTCCTCTTCATCGTCGTCGTCGTACTCGTCGTCGTCTTCCTCGGCATCGTAGGAACTTTCGCTTTCCGGACGCAATTTCCTCAAAGTCACACATCTCCTTTTAGACGCTGATAATTCAATTAGAACAGGTTGTTCCGTAGCAAGTTGCCTTGCTTCTCCAGTTTCGTTTCTGTTCTCGTCGTGTACAAAACTAATATCTGTTACCAAATGAGAATCTTCATATTGTCTATCAATCTTAATGTTGGTAATATCTTTAATTTCACCGTTATTATCAGGTACTTTGTCACTCGTGGAAACCTCGTCCGATTCCGTGTTCGAAATGTTATTTGATTCGTCGTTAGTACCACAGGTATCAAATTCGTCATCTTGTGTGCTGGAGGATGCAGGCAGTTCATTTTGCTCGATCTTCTTCTCAATATCGCGCGAATCTCCTTCCGCTTCGGCACTGCTCACTGCGGTTGGTTCGGCTACGTCAGTTTTAGCGTCTAATTCCATGAGGCGCAGTTTTAGTATAAGTTTTAAAATGTTCACTTTTGCTTCAGAATCTAAAATCAAATTATTATGAGGTGATTTATCAGTAATTCCATTGCGGAATCTTACAGTAATACTGGATAACAGTCTTTGCGTAATAATAAAAGTTTTTATCGGACTGATTCAATGACTCGGCTATGTTTTCCAATTGAAATATCATACCTGAAATGTGATTCGTTAAACTCGTCAAATGATGTATTACCATACGGCTATTACGTGTCAAGCTCATTTTCAAATAGTCGTTCAGTTCCGACGCATTCCTTATTTCCGCTTGAGTTTGTTGGACTGCCAGTTCGTTAATGATCACTTCTAGAATATGTTCTAAATTCTCTATCATATCCCTCGTGATGTCCTTTACTTTTGGTTCCAAATAATTATCATTTTCGTACTTGAGTAGCGGACTACTGTCGTGTTTGCACGGTCCAGAGCAGAAGCAGTCATTCAAATCGTATACAATTCTATTTATATCCACGTCTCCTAACGGCGGCGACGTATCCACATCCACATTTGGAAAATGTTCCGATTTGTAGTATCCGGCAATCGTGTAATGCTCCGTTAATTGATGGAAATTAGCGTTCAAGAACGAAGGATCGTCTAAAAAAAGTCATAAAAGAAAACTAAAGTAAATTAACATTAACTCTTACCCATCAGCAAAACAATGCACTTCACTGGAGGACACGTATTTTTTAAATAACACCAGCCGGGTTCCCACGAAATCGCACATTTTGTACATATTATGTCACTTTGATTCACGATATCGAAACGTCTGTTTTTATGTGGTCTAAAATAAGCAATCAAACAATGATATTCGAATTCATAATTGTCAATATTTGGCTCCGGCACATTTTCTGTCATGTTATTCCTTTTCGCACAACTACCGAATTAAAAATGATTAAGTTCATTTGGAAAATGAGTGGTAAAACCATCCCCTTACTGGGAAAGCCCCTAAAATTATACTAAAAGTCTATAATTCAGAAGGGATTATATATAAATGTTAAACATAGTCACAAACAAATGGGGAACAGGTAAACCAATAAACCTCAATAGATTTTAAGAAAACAATACTATTATTATTGTGTATATGTAAGTTTGTATATTTGTATAAGTTAATATTAAAGCATTTTTTGTAAAGGTTCATGTAAAAATGAATTTTAAAAAGGTTTCAATAAAAAGAGAAACTATTTAACTATTTTTTGAAAGGTTCATGCAATGTAGTAAATATATTTTTGGCTTTCTTTAATCCTAATCCTGGACACTCCGCTAGTTGATTTTCACTAGCATTCACTATGCCTTCTATAGTTTTAAATTTTGCCAACAAGTTCATTGCATCTGTACTGTTAACAGATTTAATTGATGTTAATGCTTGTATCAACTACAAGAAAACCAATAAAATTTGTTTAGGAAGTCATAGTAATTAACAAAAAATTTTGCACTTACTTGTAAATAAACAGAGTCTTCAGACTTTTCCATAATTTTGTCAGCAGGCTTATTCTCATATATTTTGTACATTTCAATAAGTTTACCCGCTTCTTCAGGACTCCATGCTAAGAGCAATGTCATATCTGCTAATATACATATTCTAGTTAAGTTTTTGATTTGATGCTGGGCATCTTTAACATCTACTTGCACTAATAACACTCTTAATTCATACATTTTACCCAATAACTTTAACCTTTCATGTATGTAATCGGGATTCAGGTTATGATAGCGCACTGACAAAAATAAAGCACATGAATTAACTCCCATTTGATAGTCTGGCAAGATATCATCATATTCCCAGGGAACACTTGTTATCGATTTTAATAAAGGATTCCCTTTTTGCTTGGGATTTACCAACAGATAATGCGTTTTCAGTGCAACTTTAGTTATGGACGATGGTTTGCTGCTAGAATTTGGATTTATTTCCTAAAAATATTGTTTATTTACATTTAAAATAAAGTTGAATGTATATATTTACGTACGATTTGTGCTAATTTATTATCAAATTCCTCATCAAATTCTGCTGCCAATTCTAGCAAAGAATCATCCATATCTTTCGCTAAATGACACTACAAACGTCAGTGGTTATACACTATTTTCACGTTTATTATTATGAAGCGAAGCAACTTCATTGTTTACCTTTTACATTTTGAACGAATTACCTTCAAATTAATTGCTTTTAAACAAAGTTGATAATTAAATATGTCTATATCCTCCATGGGAAATCCAGATGCATAAATGTCCGAAAATATTTCGTTTCACAGTCACATGCTCTCTTGTGCCCTTCATAATTTTAGTTGTTAAACTTCACATTTAATACGAGAAATGTCGAAAGTGGGACGTGACGGTAAACAGGAAATAATTTCAAGATCGAGCATTCTAAAATTGATTTTTAAATGAAATCTTTTGCTAATTACATATTTTTGGTAGCTGTTCAAACCTACAGGTGCCGGGAATAACCGTCACGTACATAAAGCACTAATCACGGTTTTCAGGATCTATAAATCAATATATAAATAATAAATGATAATAATATAAATCAATAAATGAAAATGAATACGAATTTTGGCCATTTCCTCTAAAGCAGCATAGAAAATTATTCAAGAAGAAATGAAATTATCGCGAAGAAGAAATAGAACTTCGTACTTTTGAACTAGTTTAGAATAAAACCACTACGAAAAGGCAATTTTGCTTATCTGCGATGACCATCAGCAATGATGCAAAAGATAAATGATTTATTTTGTTTAATTAAAACGGTAGATACACATTATACCATAAGAAAATACTTGAATAAAAAAAGATGGAAATTAAATAAACATGTTATTAACCCAAATTGTGTACAAAAAAAAACGATTTACAAAAAGAAGAAGGTACGATTGACGTCAATTCTCGCAAAAAAAACTTGATTTTAAATTGTTCGAAATTAATCTGTAGACAAATACATAAATATATGCATATGTATAGAGGATATGGAGAAGAAAAAAATAAGGAAAATATTAATATTTAAACTGTTACTCAATTAAAATCATTTGAACGTGCACGAAACACTTGCAAACCTTTGCTAACGCCATATGAAAATTATATAATTTTGCAAAATTAGAAAGTGTAGTTGCACGTGCTGAAAATTTATTAAAAACTTAAAAGCATCTAGAAGATTTTGGCATTCTTTTGTCTCCAAAAATAACGTGAGAAACCTGAGTTTCATTCATAACTTTGTCACCGAAACGAGGAGAGATATTGTTGATGGCAAAAATTTCTCTTGACGAGTTTATTTTTTAAACGTAAATATGAATTTGTTTATCGTTTGATTAACCTTGATGAACAATTGCTGTTATTCTTTTGGATTTAATTTAAGTTCATATAATTCCGTTTCTATTATAGTTTTGTTAAAAAGGAAAAGTAATAAACAGCTTTAGGAAGAAGGGAGCAGTTCGAAAATATTTGCATATCAATTACGGACCGTAAGGATATCCATTAGTAATCCGGGTAAAGTACCTGAAAAATTCAATTCAATAAAAATCCTCCCAGTGCAATCGTTCAGTGAAATAAAAATAATGAATGGAATGGGTATAATATAACCGTCTATTTTGGTATTCATTACCGAGAAATCCACGAGAATTCATAATGCACATTTAGACGATTCCGTTTTTATAATTCTCCTCTTATCATAATAACATTTTTATTTGTGTTGTGCTAATATTCAAAGTACACTTTTATGGATTTATTTATTTGTGTATGCAGTAAAATTGATTTTGCCTTGAGCTTTCTCCCTTTCTTTCAAATAAATTCCGAAAAGCTCTTTTCACAGGACGAGAATTAGAAGGAAGAAGGCCATTAATTGTTTCACCGTGTACTATCTATAAGAGTTGAAAATCAAAAGTTTTCCTTTGAAAATATTCCGTAGATTTTGAAAGAATTTTTCCACAATTAAAGCGGGAATAATTATAAGCACAAACTGTAGGTTTCTGTTGACATTAATAAAGCGCAATTGATTAATGGACAATTTAAACGGTACTTAGCAAATAATAATTATTTGGTTCTTTCCATGCACGTACAAAAAAAAGTTGTTTTTTTAAAACTGATTATATACAATCAAATGTTGACGTCTTTAATAATTAAAATATCAAATTCAACTTTTTTCTTTTTCAGCAATAATAGGGCGAATGATTTTTTTGCGCATTGCCGTACGTGCGTAAATGGCATTTAATCCTGTGAATTGCTAACTTAATGGCAGTAATTCGAATGGAATTAATTTGCTAAACTACTTTATTGATTCTAGTAATTATTGACGGATTGGACATTATGAATGGTGATATGCAATAAATGCTGGCGGATTTCTATAATTCGCGTTCCTATTTTCGTTTACGTTAAAAACCGGTTAATTGATCAAAGGTACAACGTATGCAAATGATTGCAGACTGAGATAGATCAAGGTCTACGTTAGAAATTGATGCCGGAAAGTACATCTTCAATTAATTGAATAAATTAGCATTCAAGTCGCGAAAACATCAAATTATCGGACTATAAATAACGTGAGATATGGAATTTCCATTGAATACTTAATCGATAAAACAAACATTTTATTTATTTATTAATTTTGCCAACAAACGTTAACATTATCGACAACCGAGCAGACGAAATCGATAATTTCTAAACCAGTTTCTGCCGAGGAAAGGCCCATAACAATGACTAATTCTTGATAACTATTCGTTTTCTAGAAAGAATCCACGAAAATTCTAGTTACAACACCTTATTTTTCAAATCGAACTTTGGAACTATTTCAGAAATTCCTTTTCTTCGTTCTTCTATTTTGATTGTTCTTTAATGTTAATTTGTAATCATTACCGCAAGTAATTGTCGTATACATCAACTTCTTTTTTCGTTCGTATGCGAGTCGCTATATTTAAATGAGACCTGGAAGGTGCTAATAAATAAGACTAATTGAAAGTTAACCTCTGAATAAAATAGCGCTAATTAATGCTACTTAATTAATTAATAGGAAAATAATCAAAAGCCATAATTATATTCATGTACTCGATGTGTGCGTAGGTAACGAAAGGAAGATCGACAATTCAGAAATGACGATGGCGAGCAAAAACTCGTTTGAATTAATTCCCAAAGTTTAATTGTTACTCTATAATTCGTAACGTAAATGACTAATTATTAATTTATCTTTGAAACTATTTGTTTCATCCGTGGACACATGGGAAAACCTACATAATATTGATAAGGATTGCCAAAGCCAGTGATTGGCATATCAAGAAAACAACATAGCAAATAAATAATAATACAAACCGAAATGTAAGCAAATAATCTAACGAATTTCGTCAGCACGTTGTTTGTTGTCGAATCCGATCGATTTTATTGATTTATTGCGATTAAATAACGTAAGAATTCTATTTTACAATCGTCAATCGTTTTCATTGAAGCAATCTAATTGCAATATCATTGATATTTTATTTATTGCTGCACTTTGGCTTCAGCTATTTACTTTTTTCCCTTCTTTCAAACAATCCTTGTCGTTATTATCTCGCACTGACGTTGATACATAACGTGACTGGAGGAAAAAAACTATTATATTGTCAAATAGCTAATCAAAGATTATTGGGGGACGATTTCGATCAAAATTGAACCCAAAAAACTTCTTCCTCCCATGATCCATCTGCGTACGTGTAAATTAGTAACAAACTTATTCATGTGATAAGGGTTGAGTTGCTGCAAATTATATTACGGTTATTATTGCAGCTGTATAAACATTATTTGAACTCGAAATCGAAATTGCTAATAGCAACACTTTCCTCCAATGAAAATTTCTTAATGTTAACTATGCAAAAGATGAGAGAACTCAATTAACGACTGAGTTTCCCCTTTGTGTTTTCGATTGCCAAAAAAAAAAAAAAAAAAGAAATCGATTCTCCTTAAACTTGGGTCAATGATGTTAAGTGAGAAGAAAGGCGAAGAAATAAATAAAAGGTTCACTTGTTATACGTTTATAATGGACCTTAATGAATTCCATTGTATCGTCAATAACGTCCACTTAAACTTTGACTCGTTCGCAATTTTTTTTCTGCTCTCATTATTCTAAAGCCTCGTGGCTGGACAAAAAAAAAAGGAATTGTTCAATGCAAGACGAAATGTAAGATGGGAAAAGAAAGGTCATTGTAACTCGAATAAAACTTTATTTTTCATTTTAATAATCGACCGCACATCCATACGTTTGTAATCTGCGGTTTCCTTTATTGACGATTAATTGCGGGGCGAAGGTTAGTTACCGTATTTTCTGTTGAAAACCAAAAATAGAACGGATGATGGAACCTTTTTTTGTTAGACGACAAATATCGCCCAACTCCTTGTTGTTGTTTAATAACAATAAAAGTGCGCAATTAAAACGTAAAATTTTTACTGCGGAAAACTTCTGGACAAATTCACGGTTTCTTTGCGTTTCAACAAATTTTCACGCACGAGAAAGAGATTCCATAGTCTTCTACAAATTACCCGTGCACTTTGAAGCTCATTACGGATCGTTTAGTAATCGATGAGGCTCGACTCCTTGGAACGTCACATATTTCGATTATTGCGTGCGAGCTTTCGCTTACGAGACCGTCCAATATCGAATGATGTAATTGTTATTCGTCGACAATTGCGTTTGGAAAAAAGAATCGTTAGCGTCCGCACAATTAAGAGCGTAGTAATTAATGGGTACGCCGTGAGCGCGAGAGAGAGCGACGGAGATTCCTTCACATGTTGTTCGATTGTCGTTGACGTCAAACGAAATTTAAACTGGTATTTGGCGTGTCTACCGCACATATGGGTTTTATTTTTTTTTAATGTTTTTTTTATTTTTAAGAGCTTCTCTCACATTGGCCTTCAATTGCACGACGATACCCGTCGCACATGTGGGAAGGCTATATAAAGCGTAACGAAATCGTCGAATGGTATCATAAACTTTTTACAAATCGCGCGGCTAACGTCGATAACGAAAACAAAGTGCTTCGAAGTCGCGATAGAATTGGTTGCGATAATTGATTCAATTTTTATATATAAGTGCCGGAGGAAAAGTTAAAAAGAATGTATACGAATCCGTTTAATCGTAAACACTCGACGATACGTCAAGTGATCGATCGTTTCCTGCATCCGGATTATAATAATAACCGGTCGAAAAGCTCGTCGAAGGAGTCGCTAAAGCGCGACGATAAATTGTCCAAGTGCAACAACAACAATAATAACGCCAAATCCGGCGGACTGTTCGGTGGTCATCAGAGGAAAACCCTTTTGCTGGGAAAGTGAGAGTCGCGTCGAACGTGAGCGATATTCATTTATTGGACGCCGAAACGATGAATTTACGTAAAGCGACTGATGACGACGAACTTTGGTGCAGCTTTGGATATTACTTTTATGGTATGTATCTTGTTAATGCAAAAAAGGAATTAAGTTTGTCATTAGTTAATTGACTTTGGTGTTGTAAAATTATTTTATCAAACGATTCTAATCAAGTTTTTGTTCTTTGCAGAAACTATCCCGTACCAATTCGGAGCAAATTGCCAGTTGCCGACTGGCTGGAGATGAAGATTAATTATTTGTTTGCCAAATGACCACGAATTATTTGTAATGTTTACAAACTATTAATAAGTTTTATATTAGTGTCTATTAATTTATTTAAATTATTTAATTAACGATAGCATTTATTGATTGTGACTTATTTATGTTTATGAGACAAATAAAAGAATTGTTTGTGAAACGATAAATGAAGCAGTTTCTTTAGAAAATGTCCTTCCGCTCCTCACGTATGTTATTATAACATGCAATCAACATGCAAATGTTATGGAAAAACTTGAAGGAATAACGGTGCGAAGAAGGGAAATTATGTTGCAAAATTTGCAATAATTGCATGTAATCGACGAAATTAACTTATTTAAGCGCAATTAGCGTTGTTATTGACGGAAGAAAAGGAAAAGTCGTCGTAAAGCGTTCGTAAATTGTATGGCAACCAGTTAAGTTGTTTTCAAAATATTTTTTCCTTCCTCCTATTCTTCGCATACAACTTTTAAAAAACTTCTAGATTATTCCTCTTCCTATTGCTGTTCTTAACTTAATTAAATTCTCAAAAATAGGACTGTTATTGTTTCGCATAACTTTCTTCAAGTTTAACTGTTATTTGGATATTCTTAATCTATGTGATCGTATAGACTTCATTTTATTGAATGGATTATTTTAATTGCAAATGAAAAAAGAAAGAAGAAAGAGATAAAGACTCATCTCATTTAGCTGATCTTGATAAATGTATATAATTAGTTGGATTTGACCTATATTTGAATGCCTTGACATTTTTTTGCTGTTGTTGCTGCTATTTATGATGTTTCGACGATTTCATTCATTCGTTTCATCTCTTTATTGCCGGATCTCGTGCGTTCAATTAAAATCGTGCGAAAGGATTTCATTCATTCGTTTCATTATGTAGCTTTTAATGCTGCAATTATTTGGTGGATTCGTTTCTCTAAACTTTAAAAATAATGGAAAAAGATGAGCAGCATTCGCAATCGTGAATTAAATTACTGTATACGTGCTTTTCAGAAGAGGTACCTTGAAAACAAAACAAAAATTCCGGAATAGTTTTAATTGCATTTGGCACGTAGGTTAATTGTCTTCTAATGAATTACACCCTTTCGTTTGAACCAAAAGGGTTTTTGAATAAAATTCGCTGGAATCGCTTGGGAGAAATGAGATTAATGATTTGGAGCATTTTTTAAAATTAGTTTATTGTCTTTTTATGCCACTCAATAAATTGTATGTTGATCAAACGTGTTTTCTTTCCTTGTTGCGATTAATTAAATTACATTATTTATCATGTTTTTAGTGTATATAGCAATTTTGTGTGTTTACTGTCGAACACGTTCCTTTTTTGCTAATTAACGTAAGGTTTTTCACCTAGCAAAGTTAACATTCGTTAACTTTCCAAATAATATTCCATTGATGAACGATAATTTATTATAAGAATTTTTCCGAATGATGTACGCATTAAAAATATATTGTGCGATATACTTGTCTGTATTGCAATGACCGTTAATCGTAATGATAGGAACCTTTAAAAGTACTTAAGGTGTTTGAACTTTACATATTTTTCATTTTCCACTCGGCATTATCAAACATTAGCTTATTGGAAAAATACCGACAATTTTCACTTTTGCCTAAAGGCATTCCGGCATTGATAAGGTTATTTTGCCTAATGGTCAAAATGCATTTATATTGGTTTATTTTTTAAATATTGCACAACATACCGAAGCACAACGACTCGCTTTAATGGATAATTAATGCATATTGCAGTGAACCATAATTGAACTTTGAATTTACACATTATTTTAATATTATTATAACTTAGACATGGATTTAATTCAATATTTGTCTAAATAATGTTGCATAAGCGCACTGATAAACGTAAATAGAAGAAACGCTGATAATCACCATCCGAAATAAGTTAACATTTCTCAGAGATCGTTCTTTTGTCTTAACTTAATCGTTATTAATTATATCATTTTTATTCTTGCGCTGACAAAACTAAACGCGGTGTTAAAATAATCGTGACAAGTTTAAGGAGTGACAATATGGCCCGAGATAAGCAGAAGAGTCTTAATGAAAATGGCGCCTCTTAAAGTTTGCGACACTTTTTATTAAATATTCATCAAATAATTTAAGAAAGCAATTGGAATTATTCGTAATTGACCGTCCTATTGATGTCCAGTTTCTAAATAAATCTTTGAATTTTTATTCGTAAATAAATAGGGCGCTCTCTCCGTGGGACAATTAAACTTTTCGAAAATACGATTCAACCTTTTCGTACCTTTACCACCGACCGGCTCCAGTAAATTGTTCCATAACATATTTGCACCTGAAACGAGAAATACGAACTATTAAATAACAAGTCCTGCATTTCTAACGTAGCAAATCGATTCGATAATTAATCATTTCTTTGAAAATCGAAATTAAAGCAACAACTAGAGTAAATTGCTTTTAATTCAACATCTTTCCTTGGTGCGTACACATTTTGATTAATATACGACGATAATTATTCGCGATAATGACCTTAATCTATAATTCTCGCTTTAATTTACTTTCTCCCGTTTAATTTTCTCCTCGAAACAACTTTTTTAATTGTTTTTCATCCTTCCATCTGCTTGTTTATGCACTACGTTAAGGTTATTAAATAAATAATGCAAAATGCTTGCGCTGGTTGTTTTGATTGTCTTGCATAATTTTTGCTTGGATTTAGAAGTTAATAAAAGTCTTCTTTGTTGGTATCTAGACGATCAGAAAATTTGGGAAATTTACTTCTAATGGACAGAAAGCAATCGAGAGAAAGAGATCGAAAGGAATTAAATAGATTCTCATTATCTTAAAGGAGTTGATATAAGATAAATAACAAGGTAATAAATATTTATTTGCCAATTTTACTCCCTTTCTTTTCTCTCTCCCTCCCTCTCTTAAAAAGGAATCAAAACAAGGTATTATCTGGATTAAGTAACGTAATAAACATAAATCAGTGAGCTTCTTTTTTGTATCAAGAACGAGGATTAGGTCATGCTTAAAACGAAATATTTTCTAGTATGATTGAAATCAGCGCACAAAGTTCTCTTTATCCTTAGTTATGTGGGCATTTGCTGGTTGCGAATCAAATAAAATGTTCGTTAGTCGCTATTACTAGAAATTAATTAATAATTCGATAGCTTTCGGCTTACCACATCAACAATATCAGGAAATATTATTTAGCTAACGAAACGTTCCATCGCTGCTGCGGATATTAATTGAATACGAATGCCCTTCTAATCGAGTAGAATAAATTAATAGACCCGACTATTATCAATTATGACTGTAATAAATTGTGTCAATTCAAGGAAGATTACTTAAAGGCAATCGAATTATTAAAAGCAATTTCTTTTGCATCTCGCTAATTACAGACGAATAAATGTTACGTTAGTTGTAAAAAGAACCAAAGAACATGCTTATTAATTATTTAACAAATACTTCGTCACCTTCTTCGCAAATCGATACTTTTCAAAGCCCGTTTTTATTCCAGATTTTTTTTTATTGGAAGACGCACGAGAAACAAAGGACAAAAAATTGCCTCATTTTGTGCGAAAATTGCGAAAGGTAATTCCCAATCGATTTATTATTATTTGTTGTTGAATGTTGATTTAAGAAACGTATGGATGATAAGTGACTAAACAGTAGATTTAGGAATGCGCAAAAAATTCTCGGTACTAACTGCGAGGAAACAAGTACTGCGAAAAAAAAAACCGTAAAAATATTTAATATTTATGCAAATTACCCGGCGCGAATAATACATACGCTGTCTCTTTTTCTCGCTTGTTGTTCTACGACATAAATTATAATATGGTACTTTGGCGTTTTTTTAAAAAGATTTTCGCAAAAACAACATTGCATCCCCCTTCATTCGTATGTATGTAAATTTATGTAGTACTATTACCCCGTATGAAAGTAAGTAAAAAATCGAGTAAAAGAGGCCTTCGTTTACCTTTAAGAAAAATACATTATCGAGGAAGAAGGAAGATTACCTTTTTCTTATACTCTTGTAAAACGTCTTTCATCATCATCATGATCATGAAAAACATGATCATCATCTTAATCTCACGCGAAAAGTCTTGTTGCAAGCGCAAAAAAGAAAGCGAAGGGATTGTAAAATTTAATAGAGAAAAAGGCTTCCTACGTTTTGCTAAAGGGAATTCATTCTTTTCGTCTCTATTTTTTTACTTTCTTAAAGTTTCTCCTATGAATATTTTAAAAAAACTTGCTAGAGTATTTGCAAAAGATTGCGTATTCCTTTATAATAATTAGCACAAATTTACGTACAAAAGCATTTACGGTGATTGAATTGATTTTTAATTAATTCGCATTATTCCTTTGCTGACATAATTTCGACGATCCTCTTGCACAATTAAAAATGAATATAATATAATTGGAATTAATTAGAGACAATATGAGATATTCTAATTAATTTAAACGATATGTAACACAATCTGTACCGGTGTTAATTTGGTTGCATAAATAAAAGCGATTTAACTCGTACTTTTACTTGCAAAGCTACGTACCGAACGCGTGGCCCTTTTGCGAGAAATGGAAACAATCGTGCGTGATGTACGAGGAATTGATCACTTTTTCATATTGCCTTCCCGCTTCCGTTGGCGCATTGAAGAGTTTCATGAACGGTTGGATGACCACCGCGAAATCGTCGGTTTTATCGTATCTGCCGCTCCTAATCTGCGACAGAGAGGAATTAACTTTAAAAAAATATACAGGATGTTAAAAAAAGTGTCACATACTTTAAGGGGTGGTAATATGGCCCAAAATAAGCAGAAAAGTCTTAATGAACGTGGGGCCGAAAATGGCCCGTTTCGAAGATAAGGAGGATTGAACTTTCTTGTAGCATATCTGCGACTTTCTCTTTCTTCCTTTACAAAACTTGCATTTTCGTATCATAATTAACAGCTGTGTTGTAATGCGTAGAATTTGGAGTTGATATTAAGTCGTTTGTGACAATTTCACGAATTTTCGCTAGGACTTTTTACTCTAATTCTGAATTAGCCCATCGTGCATTTCATTTATGGTCGTGCTAGTGCTAAATGGCAAAGAAGCTTATCCCATTCGTCAGATTCCTTCAGGTCGCTTTCTAAGAGAACATTTCCGCGGATTTTTTAAAGGAAAATGCTTAGGAAGAAGTGGATCTGTATCATGATTTGAAAAATCGCCAGATTTATACCCTCCAGATGTCTTTCTTTCGGGAGATTGGAAAAGTTCAGTTTATGCTACGCTTGCAAATGACATCCAGGAACTGAAGCAACGAATAGATGAAAGATGCCACTGAATTTCAGCCAATACTTGAACGCCAAAGATTTTCGAAAGAGTTCGAAGGGCTTTGCAGCAAAGATATCGTGGCTGGCATGAAATGGAAGCAGGGCACTTTGATCACCTTGTTTGAGTCATTTTTCATTTGTGTGTTGTTCATAGTTTGCATTTTGTCTACGTAGATTGTAAAAAGTATAAAAGTTGCAAAATGTTCCGTATCTTCGAAACCGTCCATTTCCGGCCCCATGTTCATTAGGACTTTTCTGCTTATCTTGGGCATTAAAGTTTGTGACACTTTTTTAAAAACACCCTGTATATATCCACTGCGAAAAAAATTGCGTTTACGTAATGAACACGACGCTATCAACGCTGTTATCAACATTAATCATATTTTTGTTGTGCTCGCAAGCGCCTCATTAATCAAATTTGCCCAAAGGCGAACCTACCAAATCCTCCTCCACTCGCTGATATTCCCTGGTCAATCGGATCATCGTCGCCATCGGATGCGGGTCCGTTGGCGCGTGGAAGCATCCGCAAAACAGCATGTGCAAAACTTTGCACATCATCGATCGCTCCACGCGCACGCTAACCGAGACATCTTAAAAAGAACCGTTCAACGCTCTCCATCCGAACTGGCGATTCGACGGCAATAATTACCCAAGACCGGTACCAAATTGACGAACGTTCGCGGCAAATTCTTCTGCAAGTAATCCAAGGCGATCGCCAACTTGAGACCGTGACTGCGCGCCGACCCTCGTTCCCGGTCGTAGCATTGCGCCGAGCAGAGATCGTTGGCGCCGAAGAAGACGGTCACCATTTTCCAATCGTTTTCGAAATCGATCAGTTTGTTCCCTCTGACCTTCTTCACGAGGATCTTCGCCTGTCGCAACGCGTCCGCGTCCGCCGCCACCGGATACGCGACGTTCAATTGCGCGTTCGCCGACAGGAATTCCCCGGTGCCGATCGAATAACCGGTCAGCTTCGGGTTGAACTCTTTCAGGATGTTCGGCAACGTCAAATACTGACGCCACGTGCCTTGTCCACCTGAGAGGGAGCGAAAGAAAATGAATGCTCTCGATTGGGTTTCGATTGGTCGTACCTGCACACCAGGACACGCCGCGGTTCTCGATCATCGTGCCCAAAGCCCAATCCTCCAACGCGCCGTTCCCGGCGACCAACGAGTCGCCCATCGCGGCGATCACGTCGATGTCGCCCGGTTTCAGTTCGTGCACGCTCTTCGGCCGAGTCGGCGATCGACCGTTGCTCGTGGCACAGGGGAAGCGATACTTGTCCGGCACGATCTTCTGTCGACGGTCGTCGTCGTCGTCCGGATACTTTATGACGAAATCGCCGCGGGACTCCTTGGGTGCGAAAACGAAAATGGAAAATCCGTAAACGAGCAACAGAAACGGGAAAAGAGAAAACGATTCACATTTTGCGAATGTTTGTTTGTCCGGATACACCGTATACGCCCGATGTACGTGATGTAAAATTTAATTCGTAGATGGAAAGTTATTATCGTTAGCATTATCTGTTTGTTAATTTCGATTCACGTACGGTTCGGATGTTCCGCTTTTCGTTGCCCACTTATTGCCAACTCGCGCTCGCTCCTTTTGCAATATTCGTATTATTATTTCTCGCTACTGTAATGATTGCCTAATGGAAAATAATTGTGAACAAAATGCTTGCGGTTTATTGGCGTAAAATTGACGGAGAGGAAGGAAAAATAAAATGTTTGCATTGATTATTGTTCACGTGGAAGTGGACGTGTTGTTACACTTGCAATTTAATAATGCGAATACGTGAAAGGAGTATGGCGTGACATATAAGACTACATTTTTGCGCATATTTTTTTTGTCGTTGCTCAATCTGGACCGAACCGATATTATTGGATTCAGAATCACCAAATGCATCGAATTAATGCGATTGCAATAACTTTTTTTAAAATAATTATTTGAAAATCATTGCGAATAATAGAAATTCCACCGACACAGACATATACGATTACTTGAGAGAAAAAGTTTCAATAATTAGCAGGGGCCTCATTGTTTTGAATTAACTTAAAAACATGATTCGAAATTAATATATTTTGCTGAATTTTAGTCCATAACGATAGATTAGCTTGCCACATTGTGTATTGCCCTTCGAAGCAATAATTTCGCCATTTTCGAAGTCAGATAAAGAACTGGACTGAAACATTCAGCAAAATCCTGATCAATTACCGGACATATTCTAAAAAGTTTATTCTCAAAGATTTTCAGATGTTGCTTAAGTTGATTCTCCCACGTGATCTTATATTTCTGTGTCAGTGAAATTTCAATTATTTGCAATGATTTTAAATTTTTTTTAAATAAAAAACATATTGAAATTGCTTTAACGTGATGCATTTTGTCATTCTCAATTCAATAACATCGCTTCGTTCCAGATTGAGCCACCAGAAAAGTGGTGGACAAAAATGTAGTTCTCTTATGTGTATCACCGTGAATTAATTCGATTCTAAAATTATTTGAAACTCGTAAACGTGTTTAAAATCGAAATTGATGCTTAGAATTTGATTACAAATGATCCATTTCTAGAGGTTGATGCATATTCCGTTTATGACACTTAATCCAATCAATTGATTCTTACACATGCACTTTCGTGATAAAACTTTTGCCTGGCAAAGCAAAACAAAACAAAAAACCTTCTCGTCAATAATGCAGTAAAGTGTTGCAAAAAGTCTCTCCTCCGTTCTACATACATTTCGCAAATGATGCGAAAAATCTTGAGGAAATAACTTTTATGTACACTTTATATGGATGTATGTCGCTTTTTTATTATCATCGCTCAATGCTAGGAAAAGCGTGTAAATGTAAATTCAACTGTGTGCTCCTTACCCTTTCGACGATTTTTCTCAATTGATTCAAATCGTTCGCGAACGATTGAGTACGCACGATCGATGCGATAACGCTAACTAATGCTATTAGAATGATTTGAAGTGGCGCACCGTTAATTTTAATCATTTTCTATTAGTTAATTTCAACGTAACAATGCGAATCTCGCACGGGATCATGACACGATTTTATTTAATTACTGGAGAGAAGGCAATTAACGTACGAACGATACGATTATAATATTCGTTTTAAATTCGTCGCCGTAATTCCCAATCGTTCCATTGGACTCGATCGGAACCGTATTGGGGGATAAAATTCATTTATAATCGTATCAAAAGTGGGGTACAATGTGAATTATACGACGCACGTTACGTACCATTTGTCCACGATGACGAATATAATTGTTATTGATTACGTTCAACGTGCACTTTCACTAATTAACTCTAAGAATTATAAGGGTTTGGATTGTATTGTGCTGTCGACGATTAAAAGTGGAAAAAAGAAATTGAAATAAAATAAAACGCAGTTTATTTCTTTCGCTCTCTTAAGTAATGATAACAATTGTTGCGTTTACTTTTTTCGCCGATCAAGGTAACAATGCAAATTGCACCTATTGTAAAACTCGAGAGAAGAAAAGACCTTCGTTGATTTCAAGGTGCCGCAGCTTTTATTATGTTGCAAATAAGGGGGAAAAGTTGCCTTTTTCTTGCAACCAGGAGTTCGTAATTGAGCAAAAAAAAAAATTGCAAAAAGCATTATGCAATTTACGGATCGTATTACGAAATTATAATTTCTTCATCATACGCGAACGAGCTTGCTTTTCGTCTTGTCGCTTCTCTTGCATGTTATCAAACTTTTCACAACGAAACTACCTGTACAAAAGTTTTAAAACAATGATAAGAAAAAGACAAGTTTCGGTTAGTGTAAGAGATGCTAGTAGTAGAAGTACATGCAAACAACGGATTATTTACTACCGCTGCTTTATGTACTAATCTTATACGTTGTTCACCGTGTAGAGCAAGATATTGTTAACAAAACATACGAGGAAGGTTTGATATATAATTTGTTTTGTATAGTTATACCAGGGGATACGAAAAGATTTCGATGCAGTCTTAAAATTTCATCTTTTTAATTGGCAAATTTAATTTTGCAAGTAATGCTGGCTATAATAATTTGCTTCAAAGTTAATTTCAATTTAAGTGTTTAGAGTGATAAACAAAGTGGATACAATTGCAATTCGAAATGTTATTCAATTCTGCGTTATTTGGATGGGGAAACAGCGAAGGAAATCCATGAACGAATTCCGCCCACCCAACCATCATGTCCAAGAAGTTCAAAAACAGCAGTCATGATTGAAATCAACAATAAATCCAATGAAATGTTCTTGACTAATAAACGAGCGTCTGAAATGAACGAGTTTGGACTTCGAAAGGATCAGGTTGAAAAAAAAAAAAGAAGAAGCATAGTCGTTGAAATCGAAATTGTTGTCCGCCATTTAATATAGATCAAAATAAGCGATTTATCAAGCCGCCCTCGTATAACTTTAGCTTCGCGTTAATGAAGACATGTTTCATAATCAACTTTAGTTTTATATGGAATTTAACGTTCTTCCCTAAAAAAAAATGAACTTAAAGAAGGTAAAATATAAAACATTATTACGTCTTAGACAACGTTTTATTATCTGTTGAGAAGACGGATGCAGTACATTTTTCTCTCTAATTATGACAGGTACTGTTGAAAGGAAAAAAAAAAGGAAGGCGTTCAAAAGGCGCTAGTTTCTTCGAAATTAAGTTTTAATAAAGAATGAAGACCTAGAAGAACGCGCTTTACGTGTCAACAAGTTGATTGAACAAACTTTGCAGATGATCTATTTGGATTAAGAGCAAAGAAAATCGTTTTTAAATAACAATTCAAAAACTATAATACTTTAGAGCAATTAATCATAAATGATTAATAACGGTATAATTTTTCGCATGAAAGTCATCTAAAGGACAGAGAGAGACATTCAATTGATTTGGGCGTTATCTAAAGTAATACGGATCTATTGCGAATAGTCAACTATTTCACCGTCGAATTCAATTCGCAAAGAATATTGAAATAGATGTCGATCGTTTCGCGAACCGTTTTAAAAGCCGGACTTTATCCGGGTACCAAAGTGCACAAACGAGTGGCTTCCCTATTTATAAATACGTATCGTTATTAAAAATGCTCGCGATACGTTTTCCAATTCACTTTAATGCCTCTAATGCGTATACTTTCGTTCTTATTTAGTCTTTTAAGGTCAACGCATGCATTCCGTACGTAGTTGTGTAATGAAATCAAATTAATGCAAATGGCACCATTTCGTAGCCGTTTTATTTGCGATTAATTAAATAACGAAACGCGCAAAAAAGAAAACTTCTCTTTCTCGCTCTCTCCCTCATATTCTCTTCGATCCCTTTGAAATTCGGCAGCATCAAAAGCGAGCGGGTGAAAAATGGGAAAAGGAACTCGAAAGAGAAAAAAGAGAAACGAGGAAACCATAAAAGGGAAATTTATATTTTAATTTTTCTCTTTTTATTCCTACCATTTTATTCCCTATTTAGGAGTGCAGTATTACAAAGCATAAAATCCAGAAAGAAAAAGGGTAGGAAAGAAAATAAGTACAATCCTCTTATTTCGTTTTCTTCATATACATGCAGAAGATATTCCATTCCCTTTTGCGGCTCCTTCCTTTTTTGGTATACGTATAATAACTGAGGTTTGCCAATTTTCTGGTCCCACAGTGATACTAAAATGGAATTTAAAGAGATTCTAAAAAAGAAAAAATTGTATCTACATCCAAACATAATTTTTTATCTGTTATTACAAGCTTATCATTTATGATCACTTTCGTTCTTCTTTGCCTGTAGTCATCAACAGTTGGATATAGTTTTATGTTATAAAGGAAATTTACCTCTCCACGTGTTCCGGTTCCTGCCAAAATATTTAATGAAAACCCTTAACGACGTATCGATGAATGGCAACTTTCCATTTCGATTCTTTTCTCAACGAAAACTTAAACCTTTTGCCTGTTTTTTTGGGGCAAGTTTCGCAGAAAAATAAAAAAGGGGCGACCAATTTCGTTTGATCTTTCGACGATATAAAACGAGAGGGTAAACATTTTGTTTATAGTTTTATCCGGACTCCTAGTGTCGTTTCCTCTCTCTCTCTCTCTCTCTCTCTCTCTCCTTTTTTGTATTATTTCGTGCCTTTCCTTTTCTTTCGATTTGATTTTTTGTTGTTGTTGTAAGATGGTACGTGAAGAAATCTCCTTTTCTTATATAGCCTTATTTTATTATAGTTTTCAACGCACAAGTTTTTGCTTGACCTTAGCGATGGGGAAAATTCGTTTCCATTTAAGAGAGGAACATGCTTTGAATACGATTCTCGGTTTTTATGTTTTTATTGTCGATTAAACGTCGAATAAATCTCTTCGTGGTTCCTATCAAGCTTTTCGTCTATGAATGTAGTCAATGTTAATTACGATTTTTATTTATTAATAATGTAAATCAATTACATCCGATATTTGTCGATATACATTTCATTTTGATAATATTATGAAAAATACAATTCGAATGACTATTTACCATTATTATTATTCATTAATAGCTTGCAGCTCAAGAGAAAAAGGATTGTTAATAACAATTGTTACCTCACTCCATATTATTATTAATATTAACTCTACATTTTAATTAATTACTGCAAAATGTTTTATATATTAACTGGTAATTAAAAAAAAATCGCATGAAAAAGGTTCAAAAGGTAAATGTCATGAACAAATGGTTTGTAAATGATAACGATGACATGGAGTAGATAATACATATAATATTGTTATTATTTACTTTTATAAAACAGCCCTGTAAATTTTGTTCTAAATAAAAAAAATATTATAAGAATAGATATTATAAATCATTATTTTCCACTGCGATTATTAGATCTATTCCCGATCCTTAGGGACGCATTACTTTTGACGTAGGTCCTCATAAAATATCCGTTTTCTAAGGGTCAGCAATGCGTTCATTTTTCTCTTTGGGTTAAATGAAATTATCGAAATTAACAATAAATCAAATTTTTGGTAGATTTTTGGTGCGAACGAAGTACATAATTTTCAATAGAATTCTTTTCGTTTGAAATAAAAAAATATTATATGGACATCGAGTATTGCTAATATATCATTTCAATTACATGTGACATGCGAAATGGATTGCAAAATTATTGCGGTTGCGTTCATCGGGTGATGAAGAGGCACAATGTTTAAACAGAAAAACTAATTAACGAACATCAAAATATAATATGCAAAAAGAAGTTGGAGAAGTTTCCTTTATGTTTGCTTTTTTTTGCGAGGAGATATTGAATAATGTTAGACTGTAGTGTCAGTTGTTGGGATACGAAATTTGGCGACCAAAAAAGTATGCAAATTACTTTTGAATATGAAATTTTCTTTGTCCCTCCTTCTCTGAAATCTGGAAGAGAAACTTTGTGGGTTCATGGAGAGGGAAGGAAATAAATGGAGCAAAAATTCACCAACAGAATTTTATAACATTTTCATAATTCGCATCTCGTTTCCGGAACAATCACATAATATTACTTTGTTAATTGCAGGTTAACAGTTTGTCATTTAATAACTTTTCAATTAGTGCTGCATATGTTGTTTCATTATTAAAGTGGCACTAGTAGATAATGTAATTGGTGAATGTTTCATAGTGTTGCTAATTGCACAAAGAAGAGCGAGATGCTTCAGTTTTCCATACTTTAGAGCATCTCTCGTCGTTATTGTTATTAACAAAGAAGAGAGAAAAGTTCTTTTGATCTATCTTTGACTTTAATAAAAATCCTGTCCATTAGATAATTGCCATCAACTTCTTCTTTTTGCAGCCTTCCTTTTACGTTATTTTTCTACTCGTAGATAAATTAATTATAATAAATAGATTATTTAGCAAATTGATTTCAAACACCTTTTATTAGCGCTCATTTTGATTTATTCTCGTTTGCTCTTACCCTTTTTATGTAAGTCTACGAGGGGGAAACATAAAATTAGCGTTTATTTTTCGTTCGTTTTTCGGGTTCACGAAAGAAACTCGCTCGAGTTTCGGCGTTAATTTCAAAAGGAAGAAACCTTTTGATTACAATACCTACGGCTACTGGCTGTTGCGCCGTTAGCTTTCGCTACCCTTGTTAGCCGGCTTGTAATAGTAATACGACGATTCTTTTAGTAATTGAATAGCCGTTTCATTAACATAATTGTCTTCGTTTCGTTTCTAAACGCGATCCACTTAACTTTAAATGCGCGGCATTAGTTGAAGAGACTTGAGGCATTTTCATTGTTGCGCCAAGACTTTTAATATTTATATCAAAGCGGACGCAGACGATTACATTTCCTCGTTTCAATCGTTGACATTTCATGCGCGATCCCACTTTCACTCTCAAACCAACATGAAGCAATTCAATTAGTAGTTGCTTTCGATTTGGTAACAAGTCACCTACTTTTCGGTAGAGCTACTTCAAATATACTCGGCAATTATTTTAATTAGCGACTATCCTGTTGTTTCGAAATAGTTATTTCATGAAGGGGATTTTTGCCATTTTTTTTTTACTTCAGTCGTCTTATAAAATTGCACTTTTGAGTCTTTGAAACCAATAATAATGCCCAGTTTAAACAATGAACGGCGTGAAATAAATGCGACGCGATTGGGAGAGATTTAGTTCGACCCTGGATTAACATTTGATTTATTACATTTTGGTTCCATATCGTACATCGTGAAGCTAGAGGGAATGGAACGATCACAGTTTTCTATCGCCAAAAAGGGAATCGCCATTAGAAGCTTTAGTGTTAAGGACGATTAAAAGATATTTCGTTATGGCTAGAAAAAGTTTTCCTTTGGCTCCCTCTCGGAATATTCCATATCTTTCCTTTTTTATACGTATCATTTCCTAGATTGTGTTTGGTATTGAATCGATTTGTCAGATGCGATCAATTCAATCCAACTCAGCATAGATATAAATGAAAGAAGAAAGAGGACGAATGCGTGTGAGAAATAGGGAGCGAGCGTTGGTGGTTTATGGATTTGCTTTCTGGATATAGGTGTATAATATTAGGACAAAAATACACATTTTTTCTTCCCGAACGATATTCAATTTCATTTCGTGCGTCGATGTTGGTGATAAAGAGGATAATGAAATCGAATCGTCTTTCTCTTTTATCACATCAAACGCCGATGAAAATATTTTAATGGGAAATTGATGTAAACGAATCATTTAGCTGGGGGAATAGTTTTTATTAAATCGAAACTTTAATATAATATTGTGCCTCTCACAAGATTGAAATGTCGATAATTTTTCGCCATCGCGAGGACTTTCCTCGCTCATATCGATGCTAATAATATGAGGGTAACGAACATTTTCCACGCCAGTTTCCCTTTTCTCTTCTAGTAAATAAACTAATTTTTCCTCCGTTCTCCTATCTACTTTTATTAAATCAATTTGTATGATAATAACATTTCGTTGATGTACTAAAAGAGATGCCATCCAATAGCATACGGTTACTGTCGTGTCGATGGATAACTTATTCTTTTCCCTTTGACGTTGGAAGAACACTTGCATCTCGTGGGTTATATTTATTTTCCAATTTTCTTAACCGCAACTGGAAGAGCAAATAAAGGAGGCAATTTAAATTTGACGTCGTTACGGAATTTCATAACGTTCATCGAGCCAGTAGCATGTTATCGGTGAAACGAACAAATATAACATTTGATTTTAACTTAGTTGCAATTTTCCAATTCAAGAAACACAACATTCGTCTATCTGCACGCATTTTTACCCCCTTTTAAAAGCACGAAAGCCTCCTTATAAGCACCTTCAGATTTGGCGCCTTTAATCATCTGCCTGAATATATTTGCCACTTCTTGTCTTTTATCTTCCTCTATTTTTAAGCGGTCACGATTTTACTTCCGTTCTCTCTCTCTGGCGTAAGAAAACTTTCTGAACTATACCATCGACGAATTTCTTTTCTTTTTCCATTCTCCCCTCATTTTTTATTTCGTTCGTTTTGTTCTTTCGCTTTTCCATCGTGAATCAAATCTCTTTGGGGAGATCTCTTTAGAGGTGAGTCGTATAGGCCATCGAAAAAGGAAAATAAAAAAGGAAAGGGGCGAAATGAAAGAAAGGTCTTAAATTGTTAAAGAGGCATATTAAAAGGAAAAGGAGAGAAGCAAAAATAAAAGATATCCAGCAAAGAAATCTTGACATCTTAAAGGGACTAAAGTCTATAATAATTTTTTTCACTCTTTCTCCTTGCAAGTCCGTTCTTTTTTCTTTTCGACCGTTATTTATGTTCCTTTATGGTGCCATAAAAGCATTTAGTGCCCATAACACCCATTCCTCTTTTCTGCACGGTTTCGTCTCTTTCCTCCTTCTTCCTTTCCATCCGACACTATTAAAATTGTTTATATTTTCCGTGTAAGATAATAAATAATTTAATGACTGAACAACGTTTGCGAATAAATATTAATCGGTTCGGATAAATTCAACTCGAGCCGTTTCCTTTCCATTTTCGAACGAGGATAAATTGACGATTTGTATAGGGTAAGTATACGTTTAGGTTTTTGGTAAATTTATAACGAAGAATCGAGGAAACGGATGAATGAATAATACCGGTAAAACGTTATAAGATTAGTATTGTTTATAATAAATGTGCTCGAAGCTTTCCATCCGCAACACACTGTTTCAGTACAGATGTAAATGACGGTTTTATACCATCTTTATTTCGTCTCCGTACCGTAATAATATTGCATTTATAAAGATAAATTCGGTCGTTCAATCTGTTACGAGTTAAAGAATTTCCCTTTATGCCTCTATCCAATTGATTTGAATGAAACGTTTTAATTTCCTCGATGGAGAAAAGAAAAAAAGAAGGGAAAATCTGTTTGCATGCTGCGAATTGATTATTGATAATAATAGATTTGCAAGATCGTAACCTTCGGATTTAATTTATTAAATAGAACCGTCTGTTGTAGTTCTGTTATTGCCTCGTTTCCTATTAAATAGAATTCCCTCAATTTCTCTTTTTCTTTCTTGCTCTCGCTAAAAGAAATAGGAAATTGCTGTCACGATGACAATCTTTCATCTACGACCTTTTGATGTTGTAAAGGGCGAAATGAAGATGGAAAAAATTGGGTAGTAAGGCAAGGAATGTTGTTTGTCCGGATTGGAAACGGTCCATGTCATAGATAAATTGACTCAAAAAAGAAACTAATCTCAATTAATACGGATATTTTCCTTTTGCAAATTTAATGTTGCCATTAGGGTGATCTCGCCCATTTCTTTTTATTTGATGAAGTTAATGAATTCGTTTTAAAGAAATGAAGACTGTTTGTGCTCTGAGAATGGGTAACGGTAAAGAAGGAAAAAATTCGTTCAATTCTTTCTGCTGGGTGTAAAATTTAGTGGAAAAGAAACGGAGAGAAAAAGTGAGATAGGCGGCATTTAAATAAATGAAAAGTAGGGCCAAGACAGAGCCGTGTTAGTGCTCTCTTCACAGGAGACATTATTTCCTTTAACAAATTTTTTTGCCCGACGTTCCTCCACTTCTTCATGAAACGTAACAATAAATTTCTACTGAAAAGCGTATTTTCTGAATCGTTGCTCTTACGTCATGCATAATGTAATTTAGAAAAATATCCTCGTTTCTTTCTTTTCCGCTACAGGTTATTTCTATTTATTCGTTTCCGTTCTCTCTTTTTTTTTTTTGGTTTCTCTTCTTACTCTTGAAGCAATTTTTACGTATGCACGTTCGTTTATACATGACGTTTTTCTAATTTAAAGAAAGGGAGACGAAGACGAGAGAAGGAATTTTCTATCCTTTACACAAGATTTCAAATGACAGATTATCTTATCCAAATAAAAATTGTTCGATGCAATTTAACATTTTCCATTCCGGACTATATTTCATCTACTTTGAAAAGGAAATAGGAGCTAAATGTAAAAGTCATTTATGCTTAGTATGCTGCACCAACTTCGAAAATATCTAATGGAATGAAATTAATAAACTTTAACTCTAAAAACGGTGACGTCAACGTTTTTCGGTGGATGCGCCGGGCTTTAATCCGTCAGATGATAGCCTTAATTTAATTATCAATCAAATTTTCAACGCAAAGCGCAAAAGTAAACTCGTCACGTGTCAGATAATATCTACCCACACGTACGACTTTCAAAGCGAAATTTATAAATAATACACGTCGCTCACAATTTGCATGCATTTCGCTTATTCCTCTTCCTTATATTTTTACCATCACTTCCACTCGTTTTCAATCGCCCTTCTTCACGATCTATCATCGTCGTATATTGAAACATTAAAATGAATGCGAAAATCGATGATATCCGCAAGAAAACCGTTGAACTTTCGCATTAATGATTTATTTCCGCTTTCAAGTTTCTGCATTATACAGCCGACAAATAAATAGCGAATATTTTGGGAAATAGATAAACGGAAGTGTCGCTTTCATTGCGACGACGCGATTTCCGCGAATGTTGCGAAAATTTCAAATTCAGCGAATAATTTATACGATGTTGTACAATTAACAATTTAATTTCCTCTTGTTTGACGTCAGTTTATGAGGCATTCTATACAATTAAATTCCACGGAAAGCGAAATAAATTCTTTTAAACGTATATCACGGACGTTCTTTTTAAATTATATTAGCTATTAATTTAGTTTCATATGACGATTTCGAGTAACGTAAATGAAAGAGGAGAAACCAAAGAGGATGGTATTTTTATTACAAAAGAGACTTTGGCAAATTTTATTACGTATTAAAAAGGCCCAGAGGAATAAAACAAAAAAAAATAACAATGATAATAATACGAGAAGGACCTTATTTTAAATTACAAAATAAAATTAATGACGTTTTTATAATAGACGAAAGAATGGCAGAGAAAAGAACCGAGAGAGCAAAAAGTAAAATGGAGGGAGAACAGTTTTTGCTCCCCAGTGAATCGTTAAAGACTTATTAAAGGAGATCAATTATATTGATTAGTCCATCTATTCCATTTTAAATGGAAAGGAAATGAATGTGTCTTTGTGAAAATTAGGAAAAAAGCTATTTCTTTTTACTATCCAATTTTCCCATTTCTCTCCTTTTTTTCTCTTTACTGGTAGACCACAGTTCTCGCATGAAAAAAACTCCTTTCTCTTAATTTATGCCGTTAAAGTTATTTGAGCAAACGTTCGATTTCCTCTATTTTCTACATGCTCAAGAAACTCAAACATCTGTTACCATTGTCCATTCTTAGTGTTGCATCTAATCACAAGAAGTATGCAATATGTAATCACTAATGTCATCAATTTGAAAGCATTCGCTTTTGCATAAAGTTTTGTTATAAAACTGCATTCCGTCCTTAAGACAAGACTATTATAACGCGCTAATAAACACAAAAGGAGACTTATATTCGCTTGGGAAACTTTTCTGAGAGCATTTCCGCGTTACGAGACACTTCGGCCAACGTTTTCAATAACTTCCTCGACATCGACAGCATACATTGATGAATTAAAAATGATTTTTTTCGTCAATCTCCACCGGTTTTTCTGTTGTCGGGGCGTTCAAATCATACGAGCAGATTTTACTTTGTGGAATAATCAATTTCACAAAGTGCCTTCATAAATTACGTAGGTATTAGAAAGAGTGCCGTCACATAAAAGTGTCCTAATTTCAAACGAATTGAAATAGCAGAAAAAAAACGGGCGAGAGAGAGAGAGAGAGAGAGTGAATGAGTACAAAGGGGAGTAATACAATTGAAAATTAGCTGGCAGAGAAAAGTGAGCTGTGATGGAAACGATCTTGAATTTATGCGATTTTTATTGTAGGGATGTCACGTTTTTGCACTCGCCTTTTCCCCCTTATCATTTCCACTCCTTTCGATTTTTTTATTGTTCATTTATACGATAAATCCCTTTTGATGATGATATCGCGAAACTACGACGTTTAGTGTGTGTAATAATCCGTGGAGTACAATAAAATTTTATAGCTACCACACATCCAGAGAGTGTAATAATTAAATGGCAGTCACTTTATCTCCTGCAAATAATTTTCTGCTCCTACTCACCTCAGTGCTTTCGTCGTCTCTCGCCGTCTTTTACTATCTCCGTTACTCGCATCGCACCTGTGTTCGCTTCTATTTCCATTGAATTCTTTCGCAAAATAATTCCAAACATATTTAAACTGGTTTTTAGAGATTCCACAGCGTTGCGAGCCGAAAGAGGCACTTGCCGCAGAATTTCATTGTGCGAAAAGAGGATTCGCATTTAAAACGGTTACAACTTTACCTTTAACAATGATTGCGATAATGCCGAACACATCGTTTCTTTTCTATTCCTCCACGTAGCACGATGATTGTTTAGGATGTAGTCTAAACATCTTTGTTATCTATCAATTTGCCTCTTTCTCGAACGTCTCCCATTTAAAACGCTTCGCTTTTACCGTTTCTTCTCACGTGAATTTTCTTCCATTCACATGCATCGTGCGATTTTCGCAAGGCGGAAAAGAAGAGTGGAAAAGAAAGGGAAATTGAGCGATACAACTTAATTTTTACAACAACATTATTTATTCTCTACTGTACAATATTTGGTAGTTATCCAAAAGAAAAATTAGATACAAAGAGAAAAAGAACAAAAAAACATAACGAAATTAACAATTTGTTTTCTTTAAGAAGTGTTTTATTTTTCAAACGGCTTAATTTAGCTCGTTAACGATTATCAATTTATGAAGTTATATTGCGTTAAATGCAATTGCAAACAGGCAATTAAAACTGAAATTGATTGTTGAAAGGGATTGTCGTAGCGTCAATGAAAATAATAATAGAGGGTGGTGGCAAGTATTTTTTGCAAAATAGCCATTAGAAGCTAGCGAACGGGAGATGTTCATGCTAATAATAAATATCGTGGAATTTGATGTTGGCACGTAAGTTTCTTCTTAACAAAATTAAACGGTACATTGTTACGAGGGCAATAAAGTCCTTTCATATAATACTTCTGTTTGGAAATGATCCAAATGCAGTCAAAGACAATTGCTTTCAGAAAATATTCCATAAATTCCTCGAAAAGAATTTATGGAAATGTTCGCCTTTTTCAGTTGGTCGGTACTTTTGAAAACAATTTAACGAGAAAATTAATGATATCAAATTCTAACGTAGCAGTTGTTCTGTTCAGTTTCTCTTTTCGCTTATTATTTAATTTTTTCTTCAAGGAAGACAATTTGTTTGTGCAATTTCCCGTGTAAATATAACTTCATAAATTTCATTGCCCCATTATACCCATCGTCATCATCATCATCATCATCATCGTTTGTCCCGTAGAAACGTTAAACGAATAACAAGAAATAACGGTTGAAATTGTCATAAAAATGAAAATCTCTCTCATTCAAATTAAGATGATTTTCGAGTAAATTTTCTTCACTCCTATTGCCATTATTAATTTTTGTCATTTCCAACGTCGTTCCTATTTTCTTTGGTTTCGAATGCCTACTTCAATATACTCCGTACCCCGAGTCAATCGCCAATTAATTAACAATCTATTATTAGTTAATAAATTAATCAGTCGTTATAAAAAAACTAGTCTATCACTTATTCTTCATAATAACATCTTTCCCGTCATCATGTCTATTGCGTTAATCATAAAATTTTAAATGGCAATAACGTCGTTCTTATTTCTTACAAAAGAATACCCTTTGATTCCAACTTTTCTAGCGAATTATATTTCGAATGAATAATTTACAAATGTTTGGATTAAATTTCGCTTCAAATAAACTCGGTCTGAGGCGTTTTGAGAGAACACGAAAAAAATTGAACAGAGAGTACATTTAACTTTGTTAAAGGGTAATTTCCGTTTTGATGTAGACGCTCCCCCATCCATCCATCTTGCTCTTATCGTTTATTATTACGTTTAATTGTTATGATTTAATTAATAATTATTTTACCTACCACTAAAAATTGTATGGCATTTCCTCGTCTTTCCTTATCCCTCATTCACTCGCGCATAATTTCACGCGGATGCTAACGAGCTCGTTAAATGGCAACGAACATCGTCTTATTCCAATTCGTCTCCATCCCTCGTCTCGATTTCATTCTATGTTAATATAACATGTTACAAAGTTAACTTTCACGACTAACAATGATTCGTTCTTTCCGTTTCTCGTCATAAATGATATGGGTGCGAGATGATTTCGCATTTTCCTCCTCGTCCGTCGGCTTTCGTCAATCGCTTGCCGTTTTAATCGCGTTAAAACTCCGCACCGATCGCGCGCGAACTCCGTCTCAATTGATGGCCGTCGTGCTCATGTTCGTGATGAAATGCGGATGACCGCCGCCGTGGGCGCCGGCCTCGCCGCTCTGTATCGAGAAGTGCCGATAGGAAATGTACTCGGGCGGTATCGGTTGATCCCGTTTGACCGCCGCCCGCTGCTTCTTCACCTTCAGATAGCCGAGCACGGAGACGAGCACGATGAAGACGACGAAGCCCATGCAGCAGCCGATGATCAGGCCCAAGCGGCGCGTGAGTATCGATTGGACGCCGCCGAGCCCGTGATCCGGGACGCTGCCCAAACTGCCGCTGAAAGTGTTCGGCGCCAGCAGCGTCGTCACCTCCGCGCACTTGCTCGTCGACGTGTCGACGAGGTGCGGCAGGATCGCGTCGGTGAAGATCTCGGCGATCTCGTGCGACTCGTTGTCCGGCCTGCGCGGCCAACGCAGCTGCGGCGTGTTCGTCGTGCGCGACGCCCAATTGCCCAGCGCCAAGACGCAGATTAAGTACCGCGTGCCCGCGTACAGACGGACGAGTTTCGTCGAACGCGCGTTCCGGTCCAACATTTTGCCGCGTATCTGAAATTTGCGAGAAACCAATTTCAAAACCTGCAGCATTAAATCGTAGAATAATAATGTAGTTAGGGGCAACATAGCTGCCGTTTGTTTTTGCAATAACTATTAATTAATAGTTACATATCCTGCGAATAATTGAAGTAGTGTAAAGAAGCCGTAGGTTTAATTGTACCTTTAGTTCAAATGTTTCTCCCTATTTCAAACTTAACATAACTCAACTTGCTACTAAATGATCTTTTTTTGCACTCTTTTACACTCAATAGATTGTGAAGAGTTCATTGATGTTTTAGTTTATCAAAAGCTTTTTTCCCTCTAAGCCTATAAGTTCTTTTGACAGAGTTACATTTCTCTTCTGATCTGTGAAGTAAAGAGACAATTGGTATTTCTTCAGAAACTGGCTTTGGGACAATTGCGCTGCATAGATTGGCCATCAATTTTCAAAAGTATAAGTTGCCGCAAATAAATCAAAACAAAGAAAGGGAAAGTAGTATAAATTGCCATAGAAGAATCAGAATAATAGATTATGATTCAAGCTAAGCCACTCTACTCTAGCCACTCTACGCCACTCTATCGGAATTATAACATTCTAAAGCATCGTGAGTCTCAACCCCAGAAAGCGACGGTGACTGTCAAAATATCTGGAATTCGTTAAGGGATGTACCGTTTAATTCATTTGTCCAAATGTTAACCCCACGTGCACGTTTGGAAATTAAATCGAGCAACCGAAGAAAACCTGTGCAGAAATAGAAGGGATAATCAAAAAGCATCTTATGTTACGCTATATTATTCCGGCCCTGTATTTTATTGGCCTTAAGAAATTGATAAAGATACAATGAATGAATGAGATGAGAGTGGGAGAGGCCCACCATCGAATTTGCTATTTAAGAAGCAAATCCGATGGAGTCACTTCATAAAAGTGACTAGTGCCTAAATGAGTGGAGGTGTTGTGTGTGTGTATGTGAGTGCTTGTGTGTGCCCAAGCGTCCCGGCGTGGAGCGGCGTCACTTTCTGGGGCAAGGTAGGTGGCAAGCTTTGCACTAACAATAATTACGTGTCCCTTCGTTTTCCGGGTTTTCTATATGATATAATGATCAATCAGAAGGCTGTCGATGGTGGAGGGTGATTAGGGGCACCTGATAACCACCATGCCAGGCGATCGGTTAGCACGATCCCCATTTGTTGTTTTGTTAGGCTAACCAGATCGTAAGTCCTGGTCCTGTTTGGGGATACATCTCCTTCAGGAGCATCCTGTAGAACGTTGTCGACGAGGGAAGGTGCATAGACACCCCATAACCCTCGTGCCAGGCTTTTGTCCTGGTTCAGCTGGGGGAAGCTCCGAGTACTCCAGCTGAAGCAACGGAAGGAACGTCGGCGAGGGCTGGCGACCCTCGCGGCAGATGCGTCTGTTCATGTAGGATCAAATGAGGATCCTTACAGGAGCGTTCCTTACGCGCCCGTGGTAGTATAAGAAAATTAGGCATACTAACAAAGAACCTACTTAGTCGGGAAACCGACTAATTCGTGCTTTTATTCTTTTACAGGTGTAAATCGAGGAGACCGCTAGAGATACAATCGAGCCCGTTAATAAAAAAAAAGACACTATAGATATATATAAAGAAATTGTCTATTATGTTAACCTTTGTTGTTGTTAAAAAAAAATAATAAAGGTAAAAATTTAACTTCGTAACAAATTATCAGAAGTGGGATCAAGAACAATGCGTCGCTGTTTACGAAAGGCGCGCATACGCAAATTAAAAACAATAGTAAATTAAAATCTTTTTGGAGTTATGAAAAGATTAGCTCATTGATCTCTGGGTTCTTATCGATTTACACTGAGAGGAAACGATTTAAATTTGCTACAGCAGGTGACGATTCACGCTCGGGACGATAAAGCTTATTTATTTCAGGCACACTTGTATGAATGTATTAAAAGAATCCTTGTAATTATATATGCAAATCAGCTGGATAAGGCCCGACTCAAAATAGTACTTTAGAGAAATACGAATAATACAAGAGAACATTGATAAGGAGCCGGTGGTAAGATTGTTAAAAGAAAGACACACCATATGATAGAAATGAACGGACTTAAGCTCTTATCGCTTGACATTAATGAAACCCACACGTGCATTGAAATGAATGATGTTGTATAACCAATGTTAATAGTAAGCAAATCGCTCTATTATAACAGTTGGTTGAAAGAATATATTTAATTTCTTTCATTTGTTCTTATATCATTCGGAAATCGCCAATTCATAATTGTAAATAAGTCTTTAACAATTATAGTTATTGCCGTTCGAGCGGGTTCTTGCATTTTGTGTAATATTGATTGTCCAAATTGGTGTCTTTCATAAACAATCGTGATAAGCTTGCTAACTTAGGCTCTTATCGCTCACCATTAATATAATGAAACACGTGTCTTGCAATGAATGATCTTGTTGAACTTTTGTTAACAGTCAATAAAACGTTCTAGTATAACAGTTGATTGAAAGAATATATTTAATTTCTTTCATTTGGTCTTATATGATTTGGAAATTGCCATTTAATAAAATTGATAATAGTTCTTTAACAATTATAGTCATTGCCGTTGGAGCGTGTTCTTCAATTGTATAAAAAAAAAATTGATTGTCCTAATTGGTGTTTTTTTTTAATAATCGCGAAAATATTTAAATTCTTTCATTTGTTTTGATATCCTTCCGGGATTGCCGATTAAGATAATTGTTAATTAGTATTTAACAATAATAGTTATTGCTCTTGTAAACTATTACTTTTTCTAAGAGTCGAGCCTTATTTAAATCAGCATAGCCCTGTCGAATTCAATTTCTTCTTTTGATAAAACTTTTCAACGTAAATCTAAAAATGATAGTGAAGTCTCGCAAGTGGCGATTACAGAAATCTTTGATGCTAATGAAAAATAGTATTGCACGAAAAATCAAAGTTTCCTTGAATAAGTGTTGTTACACCACCATAAAATGTTATGGACGTAGTGGGGTATAGTTAATAGGAAGTACTGACCCTGTATCTCTGGAAAGATAGGCGAATGTACCGCTGTTTTGTCATTTGTTGGTGTACCCAACGAAATATAAGAAATTGAACACCCTTTCATGGAACTTCCCATCTACTAGTAATTATGGTTGACGAAAGATTAAACTTTCTTTATACGAAAAAAAGGGTCAACTTTAAGTCTAAGGAAACGACAAATCGTTCCTTCAAAATTACGTCGCCTATATACCGTGCGAGACGGAGACAATTGGTGACTTATATAAAACCTTGTATACGACCTAAAGAGGGCAAAGAGTGCATCATACCGCGAGGCGTATTGAGAATTGAGGAAAAAGATAAATGCAAAATCCCCATAATAAATGTGTCAGCCAGCGATATAATCATCGAGAAAGACAATTTAGTCGCTCGTGGCGAACATTGCAACGAAGAAAACGTCGAAGACAGAAAGACCGAAAGAAAGGTTGTTACAGGAGAGCCATTTAAAGAAATGGATATACACTTAAGCAGCGAGCTGTCACCAAGTGAGCAGTCACGCGTAATGGCCTTAATAAATGAATTTCGAGATTGTTTTGCTGCCATTCTGCAGGAAATGGGATGCGCCACTGGACCTGAGATGGACTTAAAATTAAACTCCGATAAGCCTATTTCTTATAGACCGTACCGATTAGCGTATTCCGAAAGAGAAATAGTGAAGACAATGGTGAACGATTTAAAGGAGGCAGATATCATTCAAGATTCGTCATCTGAATACGCCTCACCGATGATACTAATCGATAAGCCTAACGGTGAAAAGCGGTTGTGTGTGGATTACCGAAAATTAAACGCTATAACGCACAAAGATCGACATCCACTGCCAATAATGGAAGATCAAATTGATCGATTAAGAGGTTATCGATTTTATACGACGTTGGACTTATTTTCGGGGTACTATCAGGTAAAAATGTCGACGGACTCGATAGCGAAAACCTCGTTCGTCACACCAGATGGCCAATATGAATTTAAAAGAATGCCGTTTGGTCTAGCTAATGCTCCAAGCGTTTTCCAACGGATCATCAATCAGATGTTGACGCCCCTTAATAATACAACAGCCATAGCGTATTTAGACGACATATTAATTCCCTCCACGACTTTTGACGAAGGTCTTAAAAGCCTGACGAAAATATTACAAACACTGAGATTGAATATGTTAACGCTAAATCCGCAGAAATGTAATTTTTCTATGAAGAATATAACTTACTTAGGGTATGAAATTACAGCTGAAGGAATCAAACCAGGCGAAAAGAAAATTCGAGCCGTGGTAGAATTTCCAACGCCAAAGAACATACATCAAGTACGACAATTCTTAGGTTTGACCGGTTTCTTTAGAAAATTTATACCACAAAATGCCATTATCTCAAAACCACTGACAAAATTGTTGCATAAAAATGTAAGTTGGGAATGGACTATTGCACAAGAACAAGCTTTTCAAGAATTAAAGGACAAACTTCAAGGGAGACCATTATTGACAATCTACAATCCCAATGCCATCACGGAAGTACATACTGATGCGTCTCAAATAGGAATCGCAGGAATTTTATTTCAAGTTGGTCAAAAAGAAGAATTGAAACCAATACAATATTATAGTAGACAATTAACCGCCGCTGAGAGTAAGTGGCATTCATATGAATTGGAGACGCTCGCGGTGTTAGAGACTTTAAAACGGTTCCGAATTTATTTAATTGGAAAACCTTTTAAAGTAGTAACAGATTGTCAATCTTTAAAGATGGCCAGGGAAAAGAAGGATTTAGTCCCTAGAATCGCTCGGTGGTGGCTTCAATTGCAAGAATTTGATTTTGTTGTGGAACATAGAGCGGGAACCAAGATGAAACATGTAGATGCGTTAAGTAGGAACCCTTCAGCAGAATCATTTGTGCCCGAAGAGCATTTTGTGTTGCACATAATACCTGATGATTGGGTAATAGCGGCTCAAATGACCGATGGTAAAATACAAGCGATTAAGAATTTACTTGAGAAACCAGTAACGGACAAATACTCGCGTGATATTCATAATGAATATAAATTGGAAAACAACAGAGTGTACAAGAGATTCGGGCACCAATTTAGGTGGCTTGTACCAAAAGGAATGAGAAGAGAAGTGGTTCGATGCAATCATGATGAATTTGGTCATTTTGGATTGGATAAAACTCTCGATAAACTAAAGGAAGCGTATTGGTTCCCAAACATGCGAGTTTATGTACAGAACTACATAAATACGTGCTTGAAGTGCCTCATTAATAAACCTAAAGCGGGAAGATAAGAGGGTACCTTACATCCTATTGAGAAAGTGAATATTCCTTTTCATACAATACATGCAGATCATGTGGGCCCATTTAAACCATCAGGTGGAAAGAAACACATCTTGGTATTAATAGACGCGTTTACAAAATTTGTAATGCTATACGCAGTTCGTACCACAAATACCGGCGCCGTCGTAAAATCTCTAGAAGAAATGATTAAAACATTTGGCGTACCCAATCGATTAATAACAGACCGAGGTACTGCATTTACGTCAAAACCATTCGAAGATTTTTGTCGACAAAATGGAATAAAGCACATCTTAACGGCAGTGGCTACACCTCGCACCAACGGTCAAGTAGAAAGATAATGCTACAATAATTAACTCCTTGTCTGGTAGCGTCGAAGAAGGAAAACAATGGGACAAATGTTTATCAAGAATACAATTTGCCATGAACAATACCAGAAACACCAACCGGAGATGACCCAAGTGAACTCTTGATGGGGTATAAACCAAGAGCATCCACCGATACTGCTTAACGGTGGAAATACAACCCGAACGTCCAGTCGCAAATAATTTGATTGACAAGCGGAACAAAGCAAAGGAGAACATAACGAGAAAGCAAGTTAGACAAAAGGAACAGTTCGATTAAAAAAGATTACGTCCAAGAAGTTACCGAGAAGGCGATTTGGTGGTGATTTCCAGGAATCCTGTCGGAGAAGGCAGCCGAAAATTACAACCTAAGTTTAAGGGACCCAATTCAATTACAAAAATTCTTCCCCACGAACGTTACATAGTTACTGAGGAGAGGAGTTCGAAGCGAACCAGATGCAGGCCACATGTTAGCGTTGAATCAGCTGAACATATAAAGAAATGGTGGCCTTCAGCAACATTAACATCTTCCGATGAAGAATAAAAAAAAAATCGGGGTAATTAATTTGTATTTTTTTTTAAACCTCTATTTTGAAAAACGAGGGCGTTTTAAAATGCAGGATGGCCGACTGTTACGCTATATTATTCCGGCCCTGTATTTTATTGGCCTTAAGAAATTGATAAAGATACAATGAATGAATGAGATGAGAGTGGGAGAGGCCCACCATCGAATTTGCTATTTAAGAAGCAAATCCGATGGAGTCACTTCATAAAAGTGACTAGTGCCTAAATGAGTGGAGGTGTTGTGTGTGTGTATGTGAGTGCTTGTGTGTGCCCAAGCGTCCCGGCGTGGAGCGGCGTCACTTTCTGGGGCAAGGTAGGTGGCAAGCTTTGCACTAACAATAATTACGTGTCCCTTCGTTTTCCGGGTTTTCTATATGATATAATGATCAATCAGAAGGCTGTCGATGGTGGAGGGTGATTAGGGGCACCTGATAACCACCATGCCAGGCGATCGGTTAGCACGATCCCCATTTGTTGTTTTGTTAGGCTAACCAGATCGTAAGTCCTGGTCCTGTTTGGGGATACATCTCCTTCAGGAGCATCCTGTAGAACGTTGTCGACGAGGGAAGGTGCATAGACACCCCATAACCCTCGTGCCAGGCTTTTGTCCTGGTTCAGCTGGGGGAAGCTCCGAGTACTCCAGCTGAAGCAACGGAAGGAACGTCGGCGAGGGCTGGCGACCCTCGCGGCAGATGCGTCTGTTCATGTAGGATCAAATGAGGATCCTTACAGGAGCGTTCCTTACGCGCCCGTGGTAGTATAAGAAAATTAGGCATACTAACAAAGAACCTACTTAGTCGGGAAACCGACTAATTCGTGCTTTTATTCTTTTACAGGTGTAAATCGAGGAGACCGCTAGAGATACAATCGAGCCCGTTAATAAAAAAAAAAGACACTATAGATATATATAAAGAAATTGTCTATTATGTTAACCTTTGTTGTTGTTAAAAAAAAATAATAAAGGTAAAAATTTAACTTCGTAACACTTATTATTAGGATCTACATTTTCTATTGCTTCTTGTCCCTTTCTAGTAGTTTAATATACTTTCGCAAAAATTTTTGTGCTATGAAAAATGTTTAATAAGTGGAAGTAAAAGAACGTATGATTCTTGAGTTACTTAGGTAATCTTGTAACATGAGGGTGTAGTCATTGCTCAACTTTCCTATAAGGTACTTGACCCAAATAAGGCGCACCTTCCGAGGCTCAAAATTCCGAGGTGAACGATCGCTTAGAAAAGTACTACGACGATAATAGCTTTTAGGTTGAATTAAAAAACGTGTGTATAATTTGCACAATTCTGCGAATCCCCAAACTTTCGTTATGGGATAATTTAGTCAAACGTGAAACAAATTGTCAACTTTTTAACATCTTATCCAAAGAAAATCAAAGATTTCATATAGAAAACTCGGCTAATTTGTGTTCAACTTTAATCAACTCTCAGACATGTTCTTTCCTATTATTAGCCAAAATTCAATATTAATTACCGACGATTAAATACACGGCGATCTTCTTTGAAAGTTACCACGAATTTAACAAGGCGCACTCCGGATAAGAGGTGACTCAATTTTTGCGAATGGCAAGTTTATGGTTATTGGCAGCTTGAAAGTTGAAAGAGACAAGAAACACGTGCACCATGGATTAGCCTTAGAAAAGAAATAAAAACCGCATATGCACGAAGGAAAATATCTCAACTTTACCACAGGATTATATAATTATTTTAAAAATACCGTAGAATCTCGTTATAACGTTCTTGAACGGACGGGACCAAAAGCGCATTAGATAAAGAATGACGCAATAAACGAGAAATGAATTAGTAATATCATTCTTTACTCAAAATATGTTTGTATCAATATAAAGTCATAATTACATACATAATGAGGAAATGTTTAATCGAGGTTTGGTGAGAGTGCGGAATAAAAATTGTACTTTCCATTGTGTTTAAATGTTTAAATATTTTGCATCGTAGCACCGTAGGACATAGCATCGTAGAGGAAGAAAAGAAATGCACCAACGTCTTTTATTTGCATAAAAAACTTAATAATAACAGATAAGAGAATTTGCAATGGTTAGCACTTGCACAATACATTTTGGAAACTTGCCTTGAAAATTCTTGAAAAAGGGTCCTTTTTTATAAGCTATGCTTTGCATAAGAAGTTTTCTTATGCTTAAGTCATATTTGTACAGTTTTCCAACTGGTTCTTACGATTTTCTTAAGTGGGCGCTATTAAAATCGAGTGTTCAAAATAAGGCCCACTGCAGAGCTTTTTAAGGACTTTTTTTTTCTTCTACTTCTTAACATCTGTCTTTGTTATTGCGTACACTTTATATAGACCGAAGTTTGCTAAATGTTTCGTTCATGTTAATTTATTGTTATAATAATGAAAAATAGTAATGGGCCTTAATTTTAACAGGGGTAAACTGCAAATAAACTAACCTCGTCGATGCCGTTAATAGAGTAGTACGCCACTTGGTAACCGTGTAATCCGGAGTGATTGCGACTCTGCCACGAGACCAGCACGGAAAACGGTTGAATGTCCTGTATCCCTAACTTAATAACCAGCGGCTGATCGCAGAATTGTTCCGGTCGCAAGTCTAAAAAGATGCGACCGCGCAATTCCGGCGGTTGTTCGCACGTGAGGCCGCCCGTGCTGGCGCCTTCGACCAACTTCTGATGGTCGCGCAACCATTCCCACAATTCTTGCGTATCGCAGCTGCACAGGATCGGATTCTCTGTAAAAAAAAAGAAAAAAAAAGACGTTCCCTCTTTTACTCTCGCTCTCTCGCTGTTACAACACGTGTGTCCTCATGCACGTTAATTGAGACTTAGAGTAAAGCCCGATTCAATTCGGAGACAATATAACGCAGGGATTTTATCCCGATCCAATCGAAATTTATGTTCGCGGATAACGGTAAATAGCGAACGCACAATAATAAACTGGAAGGGAATCGATCGTTCTTACCTTCCGTCCGCAGATTACGGATCTGCGTCTCGAGGGGCCGGAACGCGTTCAGCGGGATGTTCTCCAGAAAGTTTTTGCTTATGTCTAAAGTTCGTAGTTTCTTGAGCGGTTTAAACGCGTCGCCCGACACCGACGATATCCAGTTGCCGTACAGGTACAGCTCGACCAAATTGTCCAGATGCTGAAACGTAATCTTGCTGATGCGACTGATTTGATTGAACGAAATGTCGAGAATTTGCAGCGACTTAATGTCCGGCGGGAACTCTTCCAATTCCTTCAGGCGATTGTGCGTCAAATTGAGCACCCTCAGGTTCGTCAGCCCTTGCAAACGTTCCTGCGGCAACAGTTCCAATTCGTTCTCGCCCAAATCCAACGTCAAGAGATGCGGCAAGTTACCGAACGCGCCGGGCGATATCCGCGATATAATGTTTTGCCCCAAATGGACGTGCAACAACGCCGGAAACGATTCGAAATCCTTGCTGGTGATTATCGTCAGATTCGTCGAGCTAATGTGCATCTCCTCCAGCGACGGGTACCGATGCGCCGCGGTAATGTCGTGGATGCGGAGCAACGGGTTCCCGGTGAGATTCAGCCACACCAAACTGGGCAGCGTGTACTCGGAAAGCGCCGAAGTCGGTATCTGACGGAACCGATTGCACGAGAGATCGATGCGCTTCAGCGTGGGCGAGTGATGGAAGAAGTTCGCCGGCAGCGCGGTCAGTAGGTTACCGCTCAAGTCGACGGACAACAGTTGCGTTAAATTCGCCGACGCGAAGCCCAACAGCGACGAGATCGAGTTGTATTTAACGTTCAGCTCTTTCAAGTTGGGCAAACCGTTCAGGTGCGACACCTCGATGCCGGTCATCTTGTTGCTCGCCAACGTTAGCGCTTCCAGCGTCGATATGTTGAGCAGCGACTTGTACGGCAGCTCGGCGAATTCGTTCGCGTTCAACTTCAACTCTTTGAGCACGTTCAAGTTGACGAACGTGTTGTGCTTCATCTCGCTCAACGCGTTCTCGCTCAAATCGATTTTCAACAGGTTCTTGTTCTTGGCGAACAAATTCTCCGGCAGCTCGCGCATCCGGCACCGATCCAACGCGATTATCTGCAACGACGGCAAGCCGTTGAGCGCTTGCTCGAAGATGTCGCTGAAATTGTTCGACGATAGTTTCAGCACTCGCAGCCCGGGTATGTCGAGGTGTCGTAGATCCTGCGATCGCAAATTGTTCGTCTCCAAGTTGAGCTCGTTCAGATTGTTCAACCCTTTGAACGCCTCCACCTGGATCTCGGAGATGTTGCAGTGCATCAGGTTCAGAAATCGTATGGGCAGTCGCTCCTGGAAGATCGCGTCGTGTAGCACTTTCAAATTGTTAAACGACAAATCGAGGACGCGCAGCTTCTTCAGGTTCGTCAGCGCTTTCGCTTCGATCGTCTCCAGTTTGTTGTGCGCCAAATGCAATTCCTCCAGCTCGTGCAGTTCCGCGAACGTGCGGACCGTTATCGTCGTCAAATAGTTGACGCTCAAATCCAAGAACTTGAGCGCTTGCATCGGCTCGAACGCCTTATCCTCGATATGCGCGATGCTGTTGTTGTTCAAATAGACGCGCTGTATCAGCAGCAGATCGCTGAACAGCGCCCGATCGATGCGCGTCAAACGGTTATGTCCGAGCCACATTATTTGAACGCTCGACTGGCCTCGCAGCGAGTCGTCGTGCAACGTTCGTATGCTGTTCGAGTCCAATTGTATCGAAACCAACGAGGGCGATTCGTGCAAGAAGACGTCGCCCAACTCGGAGATGACGTTCCCCTGCATGTTCACGTGCTGCAAACTTTGCAGCGTGCGAAACGATCCGGAATCGATCGACGCGATCAGGTTGTTCTGCAGGTGCAGTTCGAGCAGCGACGGCAAGGGATCGAAGACGCCGCGATGCACGTTCTTCAGCCGGTTATTGTGCAATCGAATCTCCCGCAAACTGTTCGTCTTGTCGAACGTGCCCGGCTCCAATTCCTCTATCCAATTGCTATCCAAGCTCAGCGACGTCAAGTTCCGGTTGTGCTGGAAGAGTTGTCGCGGAATGTGCGGCACGAAGTTCGCACTCAAATGCAATTGCGCCAGGCTCGTCAGCGTCGATAACGCTTCCGGATCGATGCGGCGTATCGCGTTCTGTTGCAAATAGATGACGGAGATCGTGAAGGAGTTGCGAAACGCGTCCGACGGTATCTCCAGGATGTTGTTCTCCGACAGGAAGAGCTCTTTGAGCTCCGGCAAATCGGCGAAGACGCCGCTAATGTAGTGCACGTGATTGTGACTGAGATCGATCGATTTCAGTTTCTTGTTGAAATGAAACGTGTCGGCGTCCAGCAGCACGATCTTGTTATGGCTCAGATCGATCGATTCGAGATTCTTCAGCGAGACGAACGCGTCGGGATGCACCGTTTCGATCGCGTTATAGTAGAGCGAGAGCGTGCGAACGGACGGACTCGGGCGGAAGCAGTCGTCGCGTAACGTTTCGAAATTGTTCGAGCTCAGGTCGAGGAAGAGCAACGATTCCAGGCGCGAGTAGCCGTCGTCCGGGATCCCGCTGATCTCGTTCCACGCCAATCGTAACGATCGCAACCGTTCGAGCCGTCGCAGGGCCGTCATCGGGAAGTGTTGCAACTTATTCTCGGCCATGTCCAATTCCGAGAGCGAATCTTCGAGTCCGGCGAACGCGTACTCCGACACTTTTTGCACCTGATTGCCCTTCATGTTCAGCTTGATCAAATGCAAGCCGTAGAAGCTGTAGCTCGGCAAGTCGGTGATCTCGTTCGATTCCAAGTCCAACGCGATCAGCTTGATCAAGCCGCCGAACACCTTCTGCGGTATCTCCTTCAGTTTGCCGGCGACGAGACTGAACGACTCCAGTTCCGGCTTCAGCGTGAGCAAACAGTCGTCGTGCAAGTCGTCGAGATTCGAGTGCGAGATTTGCAAATGCTTGATTACCGAACCGTCCGGGAAGAAGTCGGGCGTGAGGCGCGTGATCGACTTGTCCAGGTCGTACACGCTGAGCGACTGAATTGGGCCGCTGACGATCTGCAAGACGGCGCGTAGCGACGTGGCCGTCGCGGCCGGACACTCGAGGAAGATGCCGTCGTCGAAATTGTAGCACGGACACGACGGGTTCGCCGCGAAACTGGGGCACTGGGTGTCCTCCGCTCGCGTCGTTGTCGGCGTCCCCAGCAAGCTCGCCAACAGTAGTAAGAGAGCGGCGCCATTCTGCGCCATCATGACCCCGCCATTCTCATTTCATTGCGAAACGCCGCCACTTTCGCTTCACTAAAAATGAAAGAGAAGCGAAACCAATTAGTGTCTCTAAGAGCAAAAATTGCAACAGTGCAATTTTGACAGATTAGTGCATAATTTCCAGTCTTGTTAAATTCAAAGAATGTTAGTAATGCACCAAGGAAAGCTTGCTATTAGTCAATAGTGCATTCCTCTACATTACTTTGGCGCCTGTTCCTTTTTGATTGCTTCTTTGAAGTCTTGTTAAATTCAAAGAATGTTAGTAATGCACCAAGGGAAGCTTGCTATTAGTCAATAGTGCATTCCTCTACATTACTTTGGCGCCTGTTCCTTTTTGATTGCTTCTTTGAAGGAATTTAATAGTTTCAAGTTGATATGTTGTTGAAGTAAATTAATAAGTTCTGGGTCGTTGTTGAAGAAAATTCCAGGTCGTTGGTTTGAAATAATTATCGGTGTAGGTCATAATCGGATAGCACAAGGTCAGAAAAACCCGCTGGCTTGCATCAAACTTCGCAGACTTAATTTAGAAGAATCAAGAGATTGTTTGGAAGATCCTTCCATTTCCGTCGGGTTTCGGACCTTGTACTGTCCGATGATCACCTACAGCGATAATATTCCAAATCAATCACTTGGAATCGCCTTCAACGACTTTTTCATTTTCTTCAACAACATATCAACTTCAAGCTAATAAATTTCTTCAAAGAAGCAATAAAAAAGGAACGGGAACATAAAGCAACCTCCAAAATAATGTAAGGAATCTGCTATTGACTGATAATAACCGTTTTTTTGGTGCCTTACTTAATTTTTTGAACATAACAAATCGGTTGGAAATTATGCACCAGCCTGATGTAACAACTTCTTGTACTTCTTCGTCATCAAAAGCAGTCCAACTGGGTATTATTATACTAATAGCAAAATTTAAAAGACAATCATTAGAACAGAGACAAAATGAACAAAAGCCTCTTTACGATATCGCACTAATCGTGTTTTATTAATTGTTATTGCTTCGAGTATTTAATTATAGTTTCAGTCAATATGCACGGTTGATATTTATATGGAACGATTTTAATATGCCACGTATTAAATTATTAACTCGATTAAGATACAGGAAATATTATAGCGTTGCGTAGCGTGGAAAGTGGAAAAGCGACCGGAGGAAGGAAGAAAGAGCGAGAGAGATTGCGAGCAGCTGTACGTAATTGGTCCTCCCGCGGAGTACATTTATTTGCATTCGGATTTATTTAACGATGCTCATCACGTTTGTTTGCGAAAATAATCATTCGGTCTCTTTGTCGGAAAATGTCTGCAACAATTATTGTTACGATTAAACGTTAAAAATAATTCGTTAATAATTTAGACGACCCTTTCCGGAAATAACGATATACATATGTACATTGGAATTCCGCTTTTAATTAACGTCCTCTTCGTGCTTTCTTTGCCAATTGGTATTACATTTTCTGTCCAAAAAGTTTGTAAACATTCTTAACACATAAATTATTAGCGCCCTTTTATTAATTCATTGTTTACTCGAAGTTATATATGTTGTTTATTTTTTGTTAAAATTTCGTGAATAATTTTCGAATTTTTTTTAACGCAAAATCTTTTTGACGTTAAATTGTTTTAAACTCGGAAAACTGTCTTCATAGACATTTCAAATTATGAAGCATGTTTATGGCTTAAACAGCGGTCCTGAAGACAATGATGATCTTCGATCACGACAACCAAAAGCAATAGTTACCAAAAGTAAAGTTGAAAAACTCGGCAAATTCGTATAGAATAACAAACTCTTCATTGAAAGATTAACTTGCCCTCTTATAATTGAAGTTTTGGGCTTGGAAGTTTTGCCAAAAATCTGATTTAATGTTCACTTGATTTAGCAAAATGCGAATATTTTCTATTTCCGAAAATTCATACCGTAAGGAGACTCTTTTGTTGGTGTAAAACCAATTGAAAGAGCTGCCTCTAGAATAATTGGTAGCAGACCAAGGAAGGAATTTAAAAAGTTTGATGAACTTTTAAAACGTACAAATCGTTGTATTGCCGTCGGAGAGAATTTTCAATAAAAAACAAGTGTTTGGTTCAAATTAACTAACCTGCGTTTTTATTTAAAACAAGTTTCGGAACTTTAGGGACGAAGGATTTGCAAATAAATAATTCGTTTCGAATTTAGTTTAGTTCGCAAATAATGATCATTTAAGCAAGAAAAATCTTTAGGTTGAAATTTAACGTTTGAAGCGACAAGAAAGATCCCTTTATCTCCTCTTTTTATTTCCGTTTTGTATTCCTTTTTGGTAATTTAACAACAACTTTTCCTGTTTCGCCCTCGTACTCTTTGTGCGAAATTTTACTTGTTGTTCTCACATTATAAAACGTAGTTAAAGTAGATGGTGATGATGATAATAATACGTTTGAAAGTTTTAAGTACTCCGAAAGAATGTTAAAATAGATTCGGAAGATAAAAAGAAAACCGAACGAGCGCGAGCAGTCAACTCCAGAAAGGAAAGAACAGAATAGAATTTCAATATATACATCATCCTTTTTCAGAAATATATTAGTCGCTCTCTTTTGTACACGTGTGTTCTAGACGGACGCGCGTGTGTGTCTGCGAGGATATCGCATGGATAGACGTTGACTTTTCAGCGGATCTGTACTTATGAAAAAAGTTTGCGCCGTTAAGACCGAGTGTAGTCTGTCAAATTGACGAGAGATAAGGTGTAAAACAGGGAGAGGACGAGAGGACGAGGTTTCCTTTTTCATCCGTTCAATCCTATTTTCTTTAAATTTTTTCCACGAATAATCAAGATTGTTGTTCTTTCAAAGACATCTTAAATTACGATCTACCCATCGCGATCATCGTTCTCGACTTGACTGTATTGGGAAATTCTGCAGCTGTCGATTACATTCTTTCTTACCTTATAAAAGAACACTTGGATTATTCGTTTTTAACAATTTCCAACTTTCCTTCGCTCGTTCCTTTCTATCAATTCGGATCAAATTAAATTTTATATATAAAACTCCTTTATCGTGTGTCTTACAATTCGCAATTCGTCGTTTCTGAATAAGAACGGATCGCCTGTACGTAGCATACGATGTTAATTCTATCCTTTTATTGCTCGTATCTTTCCTGTTATGGTCGTAACTCAAACGGCTGCTGCTGCTGTTATTGTTGTTGTAATTAATTATTTTATAACTAAAGGCAATCAATAAGGTTTTAACGGTGGAGCAATGATTAATTAGGGAGGATTTTATTTTAACCGTGAAATAAATTATAGGTATTATTATTAGAAAATCTTTCATTAATTTTGGGCGATACAATCGGTTAACGTTTGGATAATCGTCCTCCTCGACGACGGCGGTTGGCGTGGCTTCCGCTGCTTTTAATATCAAAAATTTTATTGCAAAGATTTATTGTTATGGGAGAATGAATATTGGTTAATTTTGTGGGGAGAAATACGTGCCATAACGTTCTTCTATCTTTTTTTTGCTCGTTCGTATGCTCTAAACGCGTAATTCTATAAATGAAATCATTTTCCATTGAGACAGTAGGAGGATAAAGGGCAATTTTCTTTAGGAAATTGTTTTCTTCCCTTTCGCTCGTCATTCGTTCGCTTTCTCTCTCACTGGGAGGAAGAGAAATATGGGACGCTCGTACGGGACGAATGTTTCAAATTAAATTGAATTAATGCGATTTGTCTTGTTGTTGTTGTTCCGGGGTACGGAAAAATAAAACGTGTAGAAGAAATACGAAATTGTACCAGAAATTGCGTGCAATTATTATGAAATTATCTCAGCTTTTTGATTTATGTGCAAAACGGAGTATAAAGTTTCCTTTTGTCGGTCGTATGCCGTGGATTTCTGCGCTCTTATTTTCTTTTTGATGGGATTAAGTTTAAATAAGTGTTATTGTTGTTTTGATCCAGTTGTGTTTTCGTAAAATTATTTCAACTTCTTATTCTTCGTGATCTGCTATTTGTTCATCCAAAGATAGGGAATAATAGAGCAAGAGCTTCTTTTGACCTTCTGCAATACGCAAGGAAAATATTATCTTATCGTTTCCAATCTACGATAGATATCGTTCAATGGTAAATATACCTACGTAACCCCATCCCCATCAATTTGTTGTCAAATGTTCGTTTTATTTCGACAACGCTTTGATCTCTTCTCTCATGAAAATACAAGGCCAAGAGACGCAAAAAAAGCATTTTGCGCGTCGTATATTGCAATCTAATTTTTTTCCAGTTCATTAAAATTTCTTTTAGGGCAATACGATGAAGAGCTGCCCAGTGAAACATTTTTCTCTTTCTGGAATAAAATTTGCTTTCCTTTAATATACACCATTCTTCTAATCTTTTCTTATCCATCAAAAGATTAAATTGAAAACTTCCTTTGACAACGAAGAATTCGTTCATCGATTTAATTACGAATCGATGAAATTTTAACAAACAAGAATGGAATGGAATGATTATGAATTTAAAATCAATTACAAAAGTATGTGGAAGAAGTAACGTCAAAGAGCGTGAAAGTGCGTGCGAGGGGGAAGAAAGGGGATTATTGGAAAGGTTTCCATTGGATTAATATTTCGTTAATCCTAATGTACACGTCGATCTTGTGGATGGTCTTTTTATATTTCTAAAAGTGGAATTCGATTCGATATACATCAGGCCATTTTGAAAGTATAAGAAAGTTTGATTCTTTATGATCTGATAAAAGTTTGATTGCTTATTTCGTTAAAAAAAGTCGGTTCGCAACAATCTCCCTTTCTTTGACCTGGTTTCGTTTTCGAAAATAAAAATAGAAAATTGACGATAACTTTTATTCAAAATAAGGAATAAGGAAATCGATACAATTACTTGTTACACGAAGAGCACCATTATTACGCAACAACTTTTCCTTTTTTCCCAATTACAATAAAACTTTCCCTCTTATCGGATTGTTCATCAACTTTGCCTCCTCCTTCTACCACTGCTTTTGTTAATCTTAATTGTAAATTAGTTTCCAAATGAAATTTAGTCCCGTCCCTTTTTTTGCTTGCTTGCGGAAAGATAGGAAGGTTTTTTCCGAGTTGATTTCTTCGATTTATCTCTTATTAAAATTCCTGTTAAAATATTATGAAACTCCTTTATTTGAGGAAGTGTTATTAACTAAATAAAATATTTGTTTATTGTACACGTGCATAATTTAACGTTATTAGTATCATCATATTCAATGGTACGGTAACTGTTGCATAATAAATTAATGCAAACAGTATTAAAATATTTAATAAACCTAGTAAAAACGATGTAAAATTTTAATTAGTTTTATGTTAATTCTTTTCGAGAGCGAGAAGTTTTATTATTAAAACCGGACGCCGAACGCGAATTTGTCATATGGAAAATGGCAAAATAATAATAATAATCATCATCATTGAACCACTGGCGGCAATTTGTTTTCCTTTCTCTGCAAAACGGCACGACGCCAATTGTTCTATCGTAGCGATTTCTATTTTGCTCCTGAAAAAATCACGAGTAGAAACTCTACCAGGTTCTTTGTAGTTTTATAAAAAACTCGCGTGACTCCTTTTCACGTTGCTCATATAGTATACACGGTTTAGTAGTAGTAGACGAGATTAACAAACGGGGCAAGCATTTTTTCCCTCGTTTGTATCGATTATTTTTGCCTTGTAAGTGCGAAAGCGTGAGACCCAAAGACGGAAGAAAAGACTGGAAAAGACGCGTGAAAATCAGCAGAACGCGTTTCTCATCGAGCGTGTGCGAACGTTATCTAAATGATTGAGTTTTCCTTATCCATAATCATGAAGAAAAAGGGAAATTGTAAACACAACCCTCTTTATTTTTACCGTATACCTTAAAGTTGATTACGTTACTCTTGAAGTATAATAATGATGATATTCACCTGATATAAAATGAATTTTTCTAACAGTGTTAAGAGTTGGCGTTGTTCTTTTACACAAGTTTTGCATTAATTAACACGTTTTAAGAGCATTACGAAGCATTTTGCCACAAATAAATGATTTTTTTTTAATTGTAACCGCAATTTACCTCGAATAAACTTTCATATTTAATTAAGACACAAAAAAATTAGACATTGCAAGTGCGAATATTTTAATTAAAACCGACCAACAAGCGCTAACGCTCTGGTATTTTGACACAAGCAGCGGGCAACAATAATATTAATAACATTGCAAAAGCAAAAATATTTTAAAATTCATTTTGATTTAAGGTTAATAAATATTTTTTACATTGCTTTGAAGGTTATTTTTATTAATTTTGGACTAAAATAAATATATATGTATGAAAATAATATCAAAAAATTGAAAGCTTCACATATTGGACTCGGAGAACGAAAATTTCGTAACAATAATAAATGGAAAGGGTCGTATAAAAACACGAGGAACCGGCAAAATAATTTATGTTTTCGAAAACCATACAAACAATAACTCGTAGTAGATGGAATGTAATATTCAATTTGATTTCTTTTGGCAACAAGCAAACTATCAAATTTCAGCGAAAAAAAAAATCCGAAAATTTGATAATACGTAACTGCTTGATGCTTTGAAGCTTTTTAAATGTAATTTTATGGGACATTATTACGTTGGAGCTGAGAAGCAATTCAGCAAATAATTTTGTTTTTCTTTTCATGTTACGCAAACTCATTAATTTTTTTTATCGTTAGATCTTTTTTGACCCTCGAATAACAGAAACGCAAATTATATTTAAATACGTGCACTTTTTTACATTATTTTCATTTAATTCAAAACAAAGTACAATTACTTATTGAAAAAATAAATATTTGAACGTCAAACTGAGAGCGGCATTTAATTGTAATCGTCGTTCTTTGTTCTTTCGTCGTCAATCTACCATTCCATCATTCGATGCTTTAATCTTTAGATACATGTTAAGCTCTGAATGTGCTTAAAGCAAAGTGTTGAAGAATCTTTATTAGACGTTACATATTTCGCGGGGAATCATTGTTTTACGGAATGGCAAACGATTAACAAAGTAACCATATTAGTGTAGTAGTGTAATTTGCAATTTAATATAAATTATTTGCAAGTATTTTATGTACGGTACAAGAGGTATTCTAATTAACTGTTAATACACCTAGCATATTTATAATGTTATGGTAGAAGCGCTCAAATCGTTTGTAGTTGAACGTTTATCGAGGGTTCATGACGTGGAAAGAAATATTAAAAGAAAATTATGGAAACTATTCGTGTAATATAACTTTGATTCTGGCGTTTGTACGTTAACTATGACTTTAACTTATACAATGCTGATCTGAGAAAGGATTTAATCTTACATCTATCAACTACGAGGGCTTAATATTAACATAATAGAATTTCTTAAGGAGAAACATATGACTTATTGGAAAGCTTCTTGCGAAATTCCAAGCGAAATCGCTTAAGCATCTCTGAATAAGAAATAATGTAAGTCGCCAGTAAGAAAGTTAATGAAATACGATATTATGCATCTGAAGCAGTTACGCAGAGGGTTCGAGAAGACTTTCGTGATGACCGATCCTCATGTCCCACATTGTCAAAAATTAATTTTGCTTCTTCAGAGGAGGGAATATTTCCATTCAAAACGAGGCTGGCTCATTTCAACCCCAGAAGATATCGATATCGCAGATCATAACTTACGAGGGTGGTTTGATAGATAACTTTGTTTGATAAGTAACTTGTTAGTGTGCAATTCGTTATGCAAAATAAAATTAATTCGTTAATTTCAGATGCTCGTGGTCTCCACTATCTCACCCAATATCTATCGTTTATTATTCAAGACCATTCGTGAGTCAATCGTGACTGGTGCTTTTGAACCTCTAGGACATGATGCATTTCGAATGGTTCTTGTACCAGTTTAACGCTCGTCACTCAATGTGGACAGCAATCCTTCATGGATTTCATTCGCTGTTTGCCCACGGAAAATTGAATAACATTTCGAATTGCAATTTTATCGTCTTTGTTTATCATTCGAAGCACTTAAATTTAAATGAACTTTTAAGCAACATACTGTTGCCAGAATTACTTGCGGAATAAAATTTATCATTTAAAATGATGAAATTTTATGCATCGGAATCTTTTTTTATCCTTTAGTATAACTATATAAAACAAGGTCTACATAAAACCGCACTCGTATCAGATCATCAAGTTTGGCTAAACGTATAGTTCTGACACGGACGATCTGAAATGAATCAATGCGGGCCAGATTAATGTTTACGTACACCTTTTCTCGGATTATTCAAAGCTGAAAAATGAAGTTCGCAAGTTCTCTTCAATAGAATGTGTAACTGTAGAAAGCTGATTTACAAATCAAAAAGCTCTAAAAAGCACGTTAAGTTAAAACGGTCCGGTGTGGAGTAATCAAATATGTTGAAGTGAAAACCTTACCTCTGTGGTAAGCTAATTACATATCAGTACACCCTCGTAATATTATATTTGCTTTTTATTCATTTTTTTGACAAGAAAAAACGAAATTGACGATTAAATTTCTATGGGAGTAACGTAATAATTTCATTTGATACTTGCGAGCGCAATTTATTTAGATTCGAATTGGAAACGAATCCGATGGAGAAGATGTTGTCTTGTAATGGTGCATGTGTGTGTACGTATATTATAACATTGATACAACTTTTCCTTCTATTTTTTTTTTGCTTTCCGTTTCCCTTCAAAATTGGAAATGTAGTCGCTATATGTATCCGTGCCTGCCGTTCGCACAATGTGAATAGAAGGAGGAAATATTACCAGGTACCTACACATATATATATACATCCACCATTCTTCCTCGTCTTCCACTTCAGACTCAACATCTCTTCAGTTTTCTTCGTCCTTCTCTTCGAAATTAAATTATATTTTAAAGTGAGTTGTCTTCTCGTATATCAAGAATATAATGTGAATATGCGAAATTTCTTTTGTCGAGCTTCAACGTTTTGCTTCCCGTGCCTTCTTATACTCTCCTTTTACTCTCCTCTACGTACATTATTATTACTGTATTTGCAAAAAAAGGAAAAAGCGAAAATACAAATAAGATGCGTCGCTACCGTACGTAAGGCGTCTATCTGCTAACGTTATTATTTTTAATTTTGTTTTGCAATTTTTATCGCTCTCACGCGATATTTATAGGGACATATTGTATATTCCTTAATTTGTTTTTCTTTCTTTGCCATTTGCCCATAACACGTAGGGTAATAATATGAATAAAATATGTTTGAGGGAAATGTGGAATTGAATGGTATACATGTATATACGTAGAAAGAATTTATTTTGCGGTTGCAATGTGTTAACGTAACATTTTTCTAATAAAACTGCTATAGGTACGTTTAGAAGTGAAAATTTTTATAGTACTTTTCGCAATTTATTTCACGTTTTACATTCATATATGTTTGAAATATCGTCGTACCGATAAAAGTGCCTTTAAACAAAATTGCTATTCCTTGTAAAAGAGAAACAAACGCTTTAATTCGAATATCTCTGTCGTTGTCGCTGACTATCCCACGTTTTGTTCATAAATAAACAACGTCAATTCTTCGCCGATGGTCGGCTAATATTAATCGATAGATGTCTCATTCTAATAACAATATGAATTATTCAGGACGTCGTCGACGAAGAAAAGGACGCAAGAATACGAGCCAAACGGACAGGACAACAAAATGTCTGGTGTTAACAATATAATAAACACTTTCTCAAATTTATATTTCGTTCTTGTTATAACCAATACGTTTTAATATTAATAGAATGAAATATCCCGAAGAAATCCGGCACTTTGTCAAGTCGAAGACAAGAAAAAAATGAAGGGAATTTGTCACTCAATCAATACAAGAAGAACGATTCTCCCCGTCAAATATTTCTAACAATTAGATTAAATTAGATGTACAGTTAAGCTAAAAAAATCTGATTCTTTCTGGATATTTTGCTGTTCAAACGTGCCACGTGGGGATATTTCCTACATATAATGTTGTGGGCATAGTTATAAATTTCACGAGACTCCTTAATCGTAGTTTAGTAATATATTTTCGCGTTGATATATCGACGGTTCTAACAGGGAATAAAAAAGGGAAGAGCCATAAATTGTGGTAGGCATTAGCAGGATAAAAGTGATCTTTTAAAATCAATTAGTTGATGATGGTTTTTATTGCAAACTCTCATCATTTTTCATCTCCATCAAGCGGTATTTCTCTTTCGACGATTGCACTTATCGCGTACGAGGTGATTTGTCGGAATGGAAACGATTTTGATTTTTCGGATAAAGCGATATGCTCGGATCCTAATTTAGAAAATGCTTATAGCGTAGAAAGCAGCTTTTCTTTTTGATTTAATCCCATCGAGCAAATCGTCGCAAGCATTTGCTTTTAATGCTGATTCATCTTAAAGAACAAGCCAGAAGAATAGTTTCGTCTTATTAAATTTCATTGTTTGATGGCATTCGAACAAATTCCTCTTAGAAAGTGTGCACTGATTATAAGCGATATTAAAAGTAGTTTATATTTCCGGGAGCGTTTTTCAAGAGAGAAAAGTTGGAATAAAACCGAGATCCTTATCTTGTTTGCAGTCACTTGAAAACAATATAACGAATAGCACGGGCGTGCTTTATTTTCTGGCTTTTCACGTTTTGTTGTCGCTTCTTTTTTCCATTCTTCATGCTGTTATGACGGTGCGCAAGCAGAAAGAGACGAAATAACTGGGTTGTTATTTTGCAAATATTGTTATCGTTCCGACGTATTTCCATTGCAAAAAGAATATTACTAGCTTGCATTTAGATGAATGAATCTTCTTCGGTCTTTATTTGTTTTTATACAAACGGCACTGAATCAGCATCGCGATTGCTTCCTCTCTATTCTCTTTGGATTTATTTGACTTTTTTACCTTCTCCTTTTGCTCGTTTTCTCTGTCGTTGTGTGTGTTAGAACATAACTTATAATTTTATTTACGTCAGGAGAATTCGTTTTTATTATATTGCTTTGGAATTTTGCTCCTTTTCGCAAAGAAAAAAAAAAACTCTCTGTGTTATTATTATTACTATTAGAGTTGATTGTTTGCAAATATAAACATTTCAATAAAAAAGCAGTCGGCAGAGTCTGGCTTTTCCTTTTTGATTACTTTCGTACATCTCGATCCATTCGAAAAAGAAACGAAATCCAGGTGTACGCAATAAATAAACAAAATATGAGATCTCAAAGGAAAGAAGAAGAACTACGATGGTAGCGTTAATGTAATAAAAATTTGTTTTTTTTTCTTCTAAAAGATAGAGAACAACTTTTTTCGCCGTTTTCAAATTAATTTCTTATCAAAAGTACAAATGTTGCTCATGAATATTCGTGGTTGGCGGTAGAGATTGGTACAAAAAGGTCACTATTTCCGGTTTGTAAACGAACTGTAAAAGAGCTTATCATCATAACTAAACGAAATCCTATTTCCTATTTTTCACTAAACGCGGAATTCATTTTCGTTCCTAATGGACACAATGTAATAAATTTCAGAAAAATACACTCGACTGACATTCATATTTAACAATGAGAATTATGACTTGTGGCACTAATTATTTACCTGTTGTTTTATCGAATTACCGACAATTTCCAATAAAACATTAATCCAAACGTCGATAATACAATGACAATAGAACGATTAACATACAGCTTCGCTATTATTAAATTCGCATTAGGGGGTAATGGGCAAATGAGCTCAACCAGGGAATAATTAGTTCTCGGAAGGATTAAAAATTAAGGACGATAATGAGGGGACAGCAATTGTAATGTAAAAATAGGCCAGTCGGGTCAATATTAGAGTTGCACGTCATGCTATTTCTAACAAAAAGAGACACTAATTAATTAATTTTAATTAGCACGATAGCCGATGCCAAACTTTCTATTTTACATTAATTTCATTCGATAATTTGCGGTCATCTAATGGAAGTGGAAATTTACAAAAATAAAACGAACCAAATTGGCACCATTAAACCGTACCAGAAGTATGGTAATGACGATAATTCTCTTTTCGCTGATATTTATTTCAGTTGTAAATTGCACCGTCTTTTATATGGAACTAATTAAAGAATGGATATCCGTGGTAATTAAATTTGATGGCAGGTTCATTCGTTTAACTGCTTTTACAAAATTGCAACACATAAAGTTGAATTTCCCCATAGTTCTTCCACCGAAGTGTAATGCAAAAGCATATTTTCATTTAGGATTTAACAACTAAAAAAGTGATTTCAGTTCATTACTCTCTAAACAAAATCTCCTCAATGCAATTTCAAATTTAACAGCAATCATTTATGGTGCTCGTTCGCGCAGTCAATTCTATCACCCACTGTTAAATTAGCTGCTAATATGTAAGTGATTCGTTTTAAGAGACGTGGATGTGGCAAATAACATTACAAAACTCGTACAATTCATCATCATCTTGGTTATAGTTGTGTGGAGTGGAGAAAGGAAATAAGTATCGTCTCGCTTTTAGAATGTATGCATGATAATAATAATTAAGCGCTTCTGATTTTCAATTACATTAAATACTAAAGTATATGGGCTTTAGACAAAGAAAGAGAAAGAGAGAGAATGAGATTATAGCGCCTCTTCCATGTAAAATCTAAAGAACAATGGAATACGAAAGCGTACGAATATTATAATGATGAAAACTACAGGAGATGCTTTCACAAATGAATGACAATGATATAGAGAAATCTGTTGTTAATATATTCCATATTAACACATACGATAATATCAAGCAAAATTATATTGAATTATAAAATTATTCACGTTTAATATTATTAGGCGATAAAGAAGAAAGTTTTTACGGCAGCAATTTTTCTGGTGGATGCGCCGGGACTCGAAACTTTCCCCGTTATTATAATGCGACGATGAAACTTTTAATTGCATGTAGTTGTTTGTACAACTTAAGTAATATAACTAAACGCCAATAAACAAAAGTGGCAAATAATGAGTGTAGAATGAGTAAAAAGTGGCGCGTGCAATATTAATGTTAAAATTTTGTAATCGCTGTTTGTTCAGGCTTTCGAAAATACAAACACATTTAGCTATTATGACGATGCTTTCTCTCTTTCATATTGCTCGTATAAACAAATACTATTAAAAAAAATGTATTTGATACACGACGAAAAAGTCCATAAATATTTTAATACGTTCCGAACGTTTTGTGCCAACCCAATAAACTGATTCAGCGTCTCTTTTTCTTGCGCATCTCTTTCGCCGCGATTTTATAGTCATTTATATTAAAAGTTTTAATAGGTTTTTTGTTGCGAAACCCGATAAAGCGCTTTCATTCGAATGAAACTCGGCGTAATTTATAAAAAGTAAAAAATTATATCAAACTCATCATCAAATTTAATTAATTAATAGTTTATGTTGAAAAAAGATTCACGGCATTTTGAAATGCACACAAAAAATAATTCTTAGTCCTTTGTAACAATTATCCTCGTTCGCTTCTTTATTAAAATGAGCATCGTCGTTAAATTATGTGAATGGGCAATAAAACGAGCAGAAACTTTCTTAAATGTTGCCGATATAAAACGGCGAGAAAAAAAAAGAAGGAATCCGTAACCGAGTAATTTTATTAAAAATCTAGATTTAAAAACGAGTAAAAACGTCAGGTTTAACGATAATAAAATTGGGCTTTAAGCATTTCGTTTAATATTATAATATACGACTGCCGACCATTAAATTTATTGTATTTTTTTGTTCTGCGCCGCTAATATTTAAATTGGTCTCATTTGCTACATTGTCATTAAAAAATATGTTACAATCATTGTTACTTATTACTAGTAAATTTACTGCGAGCAATTTATCTAAAGTAATATGTTTCGCTCGTATCTTTCCCGCAGCTTTCATAATTAATCTACAATATGTGTTTCTATTAACAATAAAACAAACTCATCATATCTCTCGGTAGCTTTTTATTGTTATTTTTGGATTCAAAGGGAGGAAAAAAGAACGCGTAAGTAATTTATCCGTACGTTATGTTTATTCATTCAGAATCATCACCGTAATGTCCTTCCACATGACAGGTTTTAATAACATTATCTCTCTTTTAAAAAGCTGAGGGTGATATTCAAACGGGGTACCAAAACGATAAAAAAAACTGGCTACGTTAACTTTCATCTTCAACATTTATTTAAACGTAATTTATTCCATATTCCTACATTCATTATAAACTTTTTAGGCTTTACTTCTTTGCAGCAAGGTTTCGTATTGATGAATAATCAAATTCGCACTAACGCCGCTCGAGCATTGCTGCAAAATTTATTTAAATTGCAACTGCAATTTGATATGCATGCAAGTGTCATCGTATAAATCTTTGATACAGTTATACATATGGAATGAGAGAGCAGCAATAAGGGAAAACAATATTAAGAAAATAGAAGGGGAAAACGAAAGGATTGTGTTTTGTTAACTAAAACATTTTCTTCGTTCACTTCCACACAACTACGTTTACTTACATTCAGGGACCGCAGCTTCCTTTTTTCCATACTAAAATATTTACTTAAACTGCGGGAACCAGCAGAAGAAAGAGCGAGATGTCGAAGGAACGGAACGAAAACTAAGGGAATTGTTACGAAGAGCGAAACCCAATTCTTACGTACAAACGTACACACCGTTAGGAATTGTGTGATTTAATTTTACATCAATTTTCATTCCGCTATTTTCATTCTCGCCCATAGTTCAAACAAATTATTCATAAACTTGATTGTAAATTTCATTTCGTAATGTTTATTCAAATTTTTAATGAGTTTTAAAGTAAAAAAAAAAGTTCTTCTGTGGTTAATTTAAAAAAGAAATACAAATTAAATTTAATCGATGAAGCAAAGAGTGGAATATGTATACATAATGTTTAGGGTCTATTAATAAACTTCCCTATTTTTATTTTATCGCCACTCTCTCTCTCTCTCTCTCTCTCTCTCCACTCTCTCGCCATTTAAAAGCCATTCAGTTAATTAATGTAGTGTAAAGTTACACTCTGATGGTCGATTTTCAACGTAATATTTCCCCAAAATTTATTTTATTGAATACGACAACCGAACAATAAATATAATTTAGTTTTAATGGAGATGATATAATGCTTATATCGATACAGTCAGTTGCGAGTGGTTTATATTTGAATCGCTGAAGAACGTTTCGACTGTTATTGGAAAAAGTAACAATAAAGAGAAATGATTGACAGTATGGGGTAGCTTATTGCAGTTTTTCTTTTTCTTTTTTCGAATTTCTATAATATTAGGACTCCGCTGTTTTATATACGGTTTTAAAAATTCGATAATTTACGGAAAGTGCCAAAGAAATCTTATTAAAACAATTTTCAGCGTTAATAGCAACCGTTTCCAATATTTTTGGAAATGTATGGATTCCACAGAGTAATTGCGGTGCAACGGCAACACTTTTCATTGGATTAAACATGAAAACAAGATTTCCCGCAAACTACTATTTTCTGTTACATGACTTAATATTTTCAATAAAAAAACTTTAATGAGTGTAATTCTCATAGTCATGGTTATACACCGAATATTAAAATCCGAAATGGCTTTTGTGCTTGTATTCCTTTAGGTAATAGGAAACGTATCGAACAGATAGTTGATGCGTCAAGCGACTCTTTTCTTTTTCATCTTAAATTAAATATAAACCTGGTACATGGCAATGTTGCTGCCGTTACTATTGTTTCCTTATACAACACGTAATCCCCTAGGCCGCATCATTTCCTGGGCAATTCAATTGGACACATTCCCTAACGCAGGTCGCATAATACAATAGTTGTTGCCGCTGTTGTTGTTGTTTGTCCTTGTACTAATATCGTGAACATTGGCCCGATGTTGTTTATTTTTCAACATCATCCTAACATTTGCTATATTTTTATGATACCAATTTTCGCCAGCGTGCCCGCTTTTCGCTTTTCCTTTCCATTTCTAGCGCCGTCGCTAACAATATATCTTCATATAAAAAAGATTCTTTTCTGACAAAGGAAAAAAATCATTTGTTGTACTTGTTATAATTAATGATCCTGCCGCATTAACAAATTGATTTCATCAAAATGTTGTTTGTTACCGCTCAAATAACGATTCTTTCGTTCGTGTACTTTCGCTTTATTTGCTTATTTATGTTTTTAATAAAAAAGCAGCCACGGTTCAAGCGGCACGTGATGATATATTCATTTTACGGTGTTAGAGTTCAGGAAGATTTTCAGTTTTGTTTTATTTTCCAAGTGCAAAATATACCCATGATACGCGCGATAAAATAGAAACCGTTTTGCACATCGGATCAAACGATGAATTTTTTATTGAACATTTCACACATTATATTTGATATATATATATAAATAAAGGGAAAAGGATATAAAAAGAAATCCTGTTGAAAAATTTGTGTCGGTTCGATGAATGTATTTATTATGCGCATAAAGCGAGTTTGTGTCACATGCGATTTTTGCCCGATTAGCCGAATGTTATCCTATTAATTAAGGGCTTTCAATTATAGCTGCGATCGATTCCATAGTATAGACAAATAGCAATTTTCTATGATTATTAATGAAACGTGATGGCGAAGGCACATACACCTAATAATATCGGTCGAGTGTGTATATAACTAAAATTTAATAATTGATTTTATGTAGAATATGGAAAGCCTTTAGGAATTACTTCATTGGTATTCACATGTAAATTCTGTCAGGATGTATTACTATGTTGTTGTATTATGTAGATCGGCGAATATCACGTTTTGTGTAAAGAGAGAGAGAGAGAGAGAGAGAGAGAGAGAGACAGAGAGAGAGAGAGAGAGAGAGAGAGAGAGAGAGAGAGTGGGCGAGAAATAGGGAGCAATTTAAATTTATCATTCAGCATGAAGAGGAGCATTACGATATATATTTCCCTATTATTTTTTTATCAAAAATAATACAATTCATTTTTCGAATAATACTGGGGAAATGTATGTGAGATCGCCCGTTTGTTTTTCCAACTTATTTTTGTCAATGCTATAAATTAAATCCTGGCATTCTTCTTCGCTCTTTTTTCGCATAGAGTTGAAAGAGATTAACAATTTCATAAAAGTCTGATAGAGCAAAAAAAGTGTACGAGGGAATTAATCACGGGGTCGCAAAAAGAATTATAAAGCGATGCTTCTACATTTTCTTCATTCCTCACTTTCTGCCACCTTTTCTGTTTTTCCAAAGAACGATAAGCATTTCAAATCGTTACATGATCGTTGTAAAAAAATATAATTTCAACTTTTAATTAAATAAAATCATTTACTAAATACCCTTCGCATAATTCTTGTCTAAATAACAATCTTCATTAATAAGCTCGCTTTCCTCATCAAGTAGAAATAATTGTTTTTAATTTGATGATGGATAAAATTAATCACTAACCTTAAGATTTGATTTCGTTTTTATAAATAAAAGTTTGATTAATTTTGCATTCAACTATCAATTATCAGTTCACTCTTGTCATACACAAAAGCAGATAAAAGAAAATTATGAAAACAATATAAAATTGCAGAATCCCTTTTGTCCCTTACTCGATTTTACTAAGTTTTATTACAAGTCTACTGTCAAAAAAGAGGAATAACGATCATTTTCCTTATTATTTGCTCAAGGATTCATTCGTTTCTTGATATTAAAAAAGTTTAATTTATATCAAGTTTTTCTGTCTGTTATACACGCCGAAGAAAAGAAAAATGAGATGAAGTAAAACGATGGAACGAAGTGGATGACGAAAATGAAGAAGAAGCATCTTTAAACGATTTCGTTCTCGTTCCTCAACTCTATTTTATAGATGGTTTAATATTGCCCTTTTTTTCTATCCCATCTTATTAATACATTTCGAATTGTTACTTGCAAATATCATTCGAGCAGATTCCCTTGATAATTTGATCGATATCCAAATTAAAAGCATAATTTTTAGTTTATATTAATAAATCTGTTCGGCATTTTTAAATATTTCCACTATGAGGTGGGTTGAAATTGATTTGTTGATGTGAAATAAAAAGTTTTCATCAAAATGCAATTTACTCTTTTATTATAATCCGTTACAATAAATTTAATTGGCATCGTTCGTTTGAAATAGTTTTTGCAAAAATGTATCTTTCTGTGGCAAAATAAGTTGCATTAAAGCATATAAAGTAGACAAAATGTTTTCCACGAGGGATTAATTTTGTTTTCTCCCGCAGGAAGAACGTATTATCAGTACGTGTTGAGTTTAGCTGAAATTGTACCTTTTCTTAAGTTTTTCTTTGTTGCTTTCCGAAACGGGAAAGTGCATTATATTTCTTTACGGGGCCACGGTTCGTGGTTACCACTGCACCGAAAACAGTCTATTCGCATTGCCACGTATTAGCAATAACAAAGGGAAATAACTCTCCAAAACCGTCCAGTGACTAATGGAATCTTCTTGAGTATTTATATAGTTTTTCCTATTAAAAGAACGTGCAACACTTTAAATAAAAAATTGTTTCTATAATTAATTCTCTAATATATATATTGTACGATGCTAATGCCCTCCGGAATTGGCATAAAAAATCAATTCTCAGGCTCACATATTTAGTGACCTAATTTCCATTCAAGGACAATCCTTTATGTATTCATTTACATTTAATTTTTCCCCTTTTTTACTATACGTTACACATTTCAATTCCTAGCATTTTTATTATTAAACGCAACACGCAACGGAATAATAAAAATAAAATAAGAATTATTATTTTATTTACATAGCCGGTAGCGTTCCATAATATTCCCCCTTATATTACATGTTAATAAGTACCTTTTCCATATGATAAGTAGCATTGAATATTATCGATTCGATTATTTCTAGTCGAATAAAGATATCGAGAGAAGCAAGTGAGAAATATTGATGTCGTTCAGCAAGAAAAATTAAAGCCAAACTAAGACTCTTTACTAAAAAATAATGTGGTTGTTGGGTTTTACAGAGACAAGGGCCTGCAAAAAGAAGCTTGAGGTGTTTTTTTTTAGTAATACAATGTTACCTAAAATAAAATAAAGTCACGAAGAAAAAGGTCCGAGAACTAGAAGTTTGCTGCGAGTAACTGCAATATAATACGAAATGAGTAAAACAAATTGAAAGAGAATCCGCAACGGAGGAAAGGAGCAAGAAAAAAATGGGTATTTCAACAAATAACAACAACTGCGGGAAAGCTTTTAAATGGACCAAATTAACGATTGTCATTTAAAATTGTTCGAGAGACGCGAAAAAAGAAAATCGCTCAACTGCAAAAGTGCTGGAATTATTTTCTCTTTGCCGGACTTGGGATTTACGCAAACATTTTTTTTGTTTATAATTTAATACTAAATTAATGAATATTTTTATCACCCCGTTTCATTTTTTTTTCTCGACTCCGACAACAATCTAATTCAATAATTCAAGTTTTTGTTTCGGGTAGGTAAAAGTTAAAAATAGCAAAGAAATCCTTTCAGTTTATTCTCTCCCCCTCGCTTTTCTTTCGCTAATGTTAACTTCATTTGCATGACTCGGAGTAATTACAATAAACAATATCAAGAGAAATTTTATTTTGTAGACGAAAAGCAATATTTAAGACGCAGTAACAACGAAAAGAGAGAGAAAGAGAAGGAAAAAGGGGCACAACGTGATAAATAAAAGGCGAGGGGGCCGAATTAATAAAATTCCTTAAACGTATCTTTCCAGGATCTATATAATAATGCGTGGTATAGACGAAGGGCGTTCTCTCTTAACAAAACAAACAATCGAGTATCCTACTAACAAACACTATTAACCTTGCATTACTCATGGTTCCTCTTGCTGTTAAGCCTCGGATTAAGCATGTAACCATAATGTTTGTTGGATCTCGTGTAATCGATTCCGTTCCATTCGGCGGCACTCAACTCCCTATCCTCAGTTCGCGCATTTGTATTCATAACGGCGTCCTCGGGCGTACCGGAGTAAAAAGAAAAGAAGGTGTCTTGTTTAAGAAAGTACTCATTAAATGCATCAACAGTAACAGCAGCAAGACGAAGAGGAAAAAGTATGTGATCCATATACGTTGTTATTTTCCGGCGCCATTCTACTTCTTCTCGTTTAAAAGTTAATGGCACGAGATGAATAAAGAAGAAAGATTTCTTTCTCGTACGTCGGGAAATTGTGTAACGAGCAAAGGACAAAGTTCCTGCCAGCGTCATTATTATTGTCAATTGGAATGACTAAGGAATTATTTCTTTATGGTCCCCCTAATACGAACGTTATCTGATTTCAGCTTAGTTTGGCAAACGTTAGTTGTTACTTCCTCCTTGAGGGATTTGAGAAAGAATGAAAACTGGCAAAGTTACACGAATCGTAAGGGACGTACACTTTATAACGGAGAACTTTCTATACACGCCGAAAATAACTAATTAACTGAAAGTTAATTACATGAAAAGCTAATGAACAAAATTGAAACTCGATGTTGTTTTTAATCAGTTTTATTACGGTTAACGAATAATTCACGAAGGATTGTCAACGCCTCGGCTATTAAAATAATGCTCTTATCCCACCCATTATTCTTCTACGTACTTTTAACATCAATTTGTTATCTGCACATATTTACACAACGGCCATATCTTAGAGGTTGTAACTACTAGCCAGTGTACCGGATGGTAATATATTGCTTTCAAGTGTAATAAAGCGGAAAGTGAAATATTCTCCCATTTCTATTATCATTGCCGATAATTTAAGTAACGCCGCATTCTGCAACAACATGGAGCGATCGTAAAATCCTCCGGCTCCTTCTATTTTCCTCCTTTTTAAAGATTCTCACATATATATATTTTTTACAACAAACGTCAATTTTTATTATCAGGTTGAAGGTAGCAAATTAACTTTTTAAAAGTATGAACATAAATAAACGCGCTTTCTCTCTTTGTTAAATTTATTCCTGCGTTTTATTAGGTCGGTAGAAAGATGCGAATGTAAAACTTTTTTCCTTCTTCGCCTCTTGGCCCCAAATACAATTACAGAAGTTAATTAAAGTAATTGAACGCAAAATTCGCTCGATTCCGAATTTATTATTAGATCAATTGCATTTTCTTTTGCTGAAAAGTTTGCACGCGAAGCAATGAAAAAGTTGTCGCTTTCAGTGTTCGCGACTTGTTAGTAATGCGATTAATTCGATAAAGCAACAACCGGAATGAAGAAGGGAGAAATGTGGCAAGCGAAAAGCGAAGAGGGAACGTTCTGTAATATAATTGAACGCTTCCATTCTTCAATTCATTATTTTTTTGCTGCGTTCTGCCAACCTTTTCGGTATTCTACTCATCACGTTCATTCACAATGCCGTACAAGTTACGAGTGGTAAATGAAGGGTGAAATGTCCACCATTAAATATTTTAACGCTATATAAATGTAAAAGTGATGAGATTTAATGTTGTTGTTGAGTTGGTAAACGTTGGCGTTACTCGCATCGCTTCACTTTGCAATAATAATAATAATAAACCCGTGTAAACAATGCTCTTTAGTTTGTGCGAACGCTCGCGGGCGTTTATTGCTGTACTTAATATATTCGATAGTTCGCTTTTCCATTCGCTGTACCTGTTTTTAATTTCAAGAAAACCCTCCGCGTATGACGCGAACAGAAGATGGGAATCGTATGCGATGGAATTGAATTTGAAAAAGATGCAGGAAGTCATTACGTGCGAGAATTTGCATTTGCACGTGCATTAATAGAATCGTTGAATTTTCCAAAGTGCAAATTACACGTAACTGCCAGCAGTTTGCTACTAACATTCGCTGACAATGGGTGGGATGTTATAAAGTGAAACATATCGTATGCAAAACAATGCAATAGTAATATTAACGATTGTACTAATATATACCTGGAGGAGTGCGGCAAGGCGAAATACTTAATATAAATGATTTAGGTGTACGTGTAAAAGATTATGTATATAACTTTCTTGCCATACAAATTGTTGAGTCCATTGTAAACTTGACTTAAATGATATACGAGGTAAGTGTTTATCTTGCCTCTTTGAATATTATTGGAAAGTCAATGCGGCATAGGATACACTTCTTGCACGGTAATAATTGAATTTTGTTGATGCAAACGGGACAAAAAGGCGTGTATACACAAGCAGACCGGTCTGTTATTTCGTTTCGGGAGAGCGTTCCGAAGAAATGAAGACGTACAAAGGAAAAAAGAGGATCAGTGTGGTTCAACAATCAACCGCCGAAGAAAATTTATATGCAAAAGAAAATAAAACCTTTTTTCTTCAAAGGTTTATTTAAAGCTTCAATCCACTTTGCTGTTATTGTTGTTGCCGAATTCAAAATAAACCTCTGAACGCTGTTATTGTTACAACGGGCCTTCAGTCTTTGGCATTAAGTTAGGCCTTTTGATAAAGTAAATAAAGAAATTTGAAAATAAATAATTCCCCATAGAAGAAATAAGAAATTCGATTGAATTTACGTGAATCATTAATCCTTTTCGTTATTGTGGACGATTTCGCATGCAATTTGCCAATACACGCTTCTTTAGTCTCAATTTACTCGTTCCAATAATTTCACAGCGTTAATTAAATCGTTTTTGCATCTCTCTTTTGTTCGCTGCAATTTAATAATAATTGTACTCTACAGCCGTTGTACACAAATGATAATTATCCAGGTATCGTTTTACGAATGTCACATCTGCATAAATGCCAGGGAGCTAAAATTATAATTTCGCTAAAGTTAGTCCTGCGGTAGACAAGTCATTGTACTAAATTTAATACAAGCGAACATTTTCGCGTTTTACGCGTCTTAAGTGGCGGAGGCTGGAGAAAGATACGCGAAAGACAAAGAGGAAAAGTTAAATACGTAATGACGAACTTTAAATATGTGTATTATTGCGTTACGTAATTGAATGAAAAACTCTTGCTCGTCTCGCTAATCCATTTAGCCGTTATTATAAAACTTTTTGTCATTTGCGAAAGAATTAAAACACGTTTACAAATTGGCGGCGCAAAGAGAATGAGGTTTGATGTTGTTGACCCTTTGACTTGTCATCCTTCAGTATTAAATTTCCCATGAAATTCGTCGGATATTCTTCTTGGCAAACATGTGCTGGAAACAAGGAAGCAGTTTCGCGTGCATTTTAACAAGATTCTCAATTAAGAAATACACTGCGTTATTCATAAAGTTGGATGACATGCTTTTAGAGAGCAACCGAACAAGAATTAATTAGCAAAGATGATTTGCAACGAATTCACCGTTGTTGCCGTCGTCGTTACCGTTGTTGTCAGAATGGCACAAATTTAATCTATTTCGACAAAAGTTTGAGCAACAGTTTTCGAGCGTTTTCAGGATCCAATGTTATGCAACGTTAATCCTTACGTGACAGTACATTAAAATCGCATATTTATTTTGCGTAAGAGATAAATTCCTATCAAGGAAAAGAATAAATCGCATTAAATAATTCATTTCGAATAAATGGCTTCTCTCCCTTTCGGCAATTTGTTGTTTCGAATTATTTAAAATTCTTCACGAACTATCAAGACATTCACGGAACGTTTAAAACCAAAGATTAAGTGCACTTCCTTACGTGTGTAAATATTTAAAATGATAGGGACTGCAAAGTGTAGGAGGAAATCTATTAAACTGAAACCTTTTTCAAATGTTCTTTATCGTGATGAAAAATGATTAATTTTCTTTCATGAAGCCAGTCGAGTAAATCGTTGATCTCTCATACATCATCTGCAGATTATCGAGTGGTGAATTATTAAATAAATTTCCAAGTAATAATTAATGTAGTTCGTGGTAAATCTAATATAACAACAATCAACGCATTATAGAAAAGTGAATTAATGATTTTCAATTTACGATGTATGTAGTCTATTAAAATGTCAAGTGCGCGTTTAGTTACTCTATGAATTCGATTAAAAGAGCCACCTATACCGCGTTCTTTAGTAATCGGCTTTGTATTAATTTAATTTCATTCTATGGCTTGTAATTGCTATTAAATATTGGCGAAATTGGTGCGTTAGTGAAAGAAATTTTCATATTAAACAGCGTCGTTCACAAAATGAACCTGCATTGTAAATTGTTTATGAAACGTTATTAATCAAAGATTTTCAAAAATCATATTTCCCATTTTGCTTTGCTTTTCATGTTTATTTATGGACGTTTTACTTTGATTTTCTTTTTTTCCGTCATACAATGCACACGAGAGGTAGATAATTGTGAGCCGGCTTGTTTCCAATTAACCTTATTTAATGTACGGGTTCCTAGAGTACATTTCATTTATTTGCGCACATCTTTTTTGCAATATCTCTAAATGTTAAGGAATATCATTCGTCATAAACGTACTTCATAATTATATTAAATGGAATGTATGCAGCATACAGAGGAAAGGATTTATTTGTAATGATAATACTTTGACAGCATCAGCAACCCAAAAAAAAGTTTATCCCTCTGATATTTGTTTCCTTTGTTGTTATTGTTGTTACTGCTAGAGTTGCACTTTCCTTATGCAAAAAGAATGCAGAGCGTTATTAAAGTGCACGAGAAGTTTTTTTCTCCTCTCTACGCCTGGTAAAGTACGATATGCATATCTACGTTTCCTAGTGACTACATAAAGTTGAGTTTAATTAGTCCGGAGCATTCGTTAAAATTACACTTCGCTTGCTTTTTGTGCTTAATAAAGTTTTTGTTTTTCCTAACAAGAATGTTTTGTGATTACTTTCTTTTGTAAAAATTGCTTTTAAATTTGAATGGAAAAAGTTGCCATTTTCAGTGTTACACAATAAAAATTAATTGCTTCACTCACATCGACAGTTTTTCTGTAAGTTTTCCTATAAATTGTTTACCGAATTACCTCACAACTCTATCTCTACGTCTATAAGTACACTCGTTTCTCCGCTCTACATACTTATTGTTATAGTTTTAGTTGAAACAAACTTTAGTTTGTTCGTTTTGCAAGTAGAATAGTGAGTAAGTACAAATTTTAAAGGCATTTAGTACTTTAATGACCCTTAATGCTATTAAAATGCGAATATACCGAAACCTGAATAATGTAATGCGTCATTCTGTTGAGTTAATTAAAAGTTTTCTTAGTGGAGGACCATAATAATAATGGCAATACATATGAATTTACGAGTTTTGTCTACCTAAAATAACGGATTTCGAAATAAGCTCATTACATTACTGCATTCTCGTGCCACTAATGTTATTATTAGTGGTTGCGCTGCTTCCATTGCCATATTAAAAATGTTAAAGTTTATTCGGGCTGTGTTGAAATGCACGATCAGTCTTAAAGCAATTGTACCACTCATAAGTTACACGTGCGAGGTCTTCATAAACATTTTTCTTTATTTGATTTGTCTGGGAGCATGTTTTTCCAAGTCAAAACTTGAACTTAATATTGGCGCTTATTAATATTTTACCGGTCTCAAAAAGACGATGCTACCTTTGGCGGTATAACTTTTTTGCAATAATAAAAATTTCACAAAATATTGACACAACAACAACTAATATAACCGAGTAAATACTGGATATAAGAAAAAAAGGAACTGTATCGATGGTTTACGAGTTATCAGTAGAGTTCGGGATCTTTTAGGACGGAGGTTGTATTATAATTAACGTGTATCGATCTTATTCGTATTCTTTCCCTTTTACTTGGCTACCATTTATAAAAGTCCATTGTTTAGGGACGTTAGTTAGTAGAGCGTGAAATTTATTGCTACTCAAGTTTAATTCTTAAACAATTCCTTTTCATTCAACACCCCCACATGTTATATCTGTGAAAAGATACGCTGGTTCTTTCTTCCCTTCTTTTCTGTTCTCTTTCATATCAATTCTTTTTCCCTTGCAACTTCTTGTGTTCGGTCTTGTGTTTTTGCTTTAGATAAACGAAAACCATTTTCTATTATACAGTTTCTCAATGTATAGAAATGTTGTACTTTGTTGTTCCGTGCACTTGGTTTGTATTGGATGGATGCAAACTATCTAAAAGTTCATGTTGATATTGTTGTTAATTAAATTTTGCAATGTTTTCCGTTAATTTAAACTCCCTGTTTCGCTTTGTACGCTGTCGATGGAATATAAATATGATGATTAATTTTGGATATGCAGTTCTTGATTAATTATAAATGCACATGTACAAATGAGTGGGTGCTAGAAATTGTTTTAATTACGAAACTTTAACACTATCGTCAACGTATCGATTGCCATCAATTGCGGTTCGAACAAATTTTATATATTGTAAATTTGAATCGTTATCATAATATTATATCCTCCATAAGGATGAACGTATAGAGAGATATCCTTAAAGGAATTACATTAGAAATTTTAATTTCGTTAACGAAAACTTTCGCACTTATCCAAATACCGTTCGCTTTCAGCAAAAGTGAGCGGAACCCGGATTGAATAGAGAGCGGACAAGAAGGGAAAAAAGTTTAATTGAATAGTTTTCCATTCATTTTGAAATTTTACATTTATATACTATATGGTTCATTAATCTTTATTGTTATCACACCGTGAACCCTTCTCCTATGCCGTTATAATAATATGAGGTTAGTTTAGGAAATTTATACGAGTGCGAATGATTTTCATTTAATTTAATAAAACGCACGGCCCGCGTGGAAGGGCCCGTAAAGAAAATGAAACGATTATCGTTAAAAAGGAAAATTGCTAATGCTTTTAAATGGACCAATCTCCTCGTACCCTTAATAATAAGAGTGTGCATAAGTATTAAAGGCTTCTCTATAGTTGAAACAAAATTTTAGTATAATCCAGTATTTTGGTAATGTCGGCGGTAGTGGCGGGTACTCAGGATGTACTAAATTAATCTTAACAGATTTGCAAAGTTGTTGAACAAGAAAAGGGACATTCTATATACATACACACACAGTTTAGTTGTACTAGAGTTTGAGTAGTTTAAAAGGAGCGTCTATTTAAACGCATATCATCGTTATTTAACTTTGAATGACGAAATTTTTGATTTAATTACTACTGAAAACGTTGATTATAAACTCGTCCAAAAACCGACCCATCTTTGGATTCGTCGAATCAAATTCGATTCGCACGAGTTTGCGATTTAAATAGCCAAATGGCGATTGGAATTGAAAAAGAATGTCGCTCTCTCGCTCTGCACGCTGTTAATTAGATTTTTCGATCAGAATATAAAAAAAAACGTTAACGTGTTTTGTTTTTTATAATTCGCTTTCTATACAATTTGCATTGTTATAAAATACGTTTGAATGTTAAAATTCTGTACCTCTCTTTAGCAGTTATCTGTTTGACGACGACGAATAATGCACATTAATTTTGTTCAGATAATAAAAAAAGAGTTTCAAAAATCGAGTGATGAGCAAATGCGGTACGCTGCAAAAAGTTTTTAGTTTTCATTTACAATAAATGGACGAACGAATCGTAATAGAGAGATGCGAACGTTGAATAGACATATAGAGATGCATTGCGTAATTCAAAAAATGATGCTAATCTATTTGGCGATTGTTAAAAGCTCCTTTCGAAAAAAAAAACGTAATCGTACAAAAGCTCGTCCACATAAACTCATTTTGGAACTTTCACAAAATTGCAATACCAGACATACTTTTGCGACCATACGTGGAACGACGTGAAGCGGCAGGACAAGCGTCCTTCATTTGGAAAATTCAATTTTAATGGACAAAGATGTTGCCCTAAAGTAAAGTCTTCAAAAGTACATACTTCCAAAACGTTACCACCAAAAGTTACATCCACTTTTTTAACGGTTAACAACTGAATCGATTTTCTTTTTTTTTGCGAAAATCAATCGCAATCATTGGCGATATTTTCCACTTCAATTTTGAAACGAATTAAAGCGTCTAGAAATCATTATAAACTTTTTGACGGGTCCGAAGTAGAATCCTTTGCTCGTTTCCGTTCCTCCAGTTTAGATCAACGACCGGATTATGGTGATGAATGCAAGTTGTTGAGTTGAGAAGAGGAATTTCGTAATACATTTTATAAATAGAAAATTTCACTGTGCCACTACATACACACACATATCTGCATTCATTTACGAACTGATGGATGGAACGATTTTTCTTAAATCTTAAATTAGAAAAGTATTCCAGTATGAATACGTGAATGAAAGGAACGAGCGAAAAGTGGTAGGATATGGATGGAGTCTAATGGCATTACAAGCGAATAGAAATTGTTATTATTATTCTCGGGACGTAATTTATTAATGCATAATTCACCATCAACAACAACCAAGGAAAAACGGAGAAAATCATCCACGGTCTTTCACGTATTTTCCTCGAGCAAGCAATTCCTTCGTGGAATCTGTAATTGAGCTTACAGTATTTCCTTGATGTAATTAACATTTTTAATCGGGAATCTGAGCGAGAGAAATGTATTTGAACTTTTGAAATGTACGTTCGATTGTAGTGGATGATTAATACGCATTTAATGGGAAATCCGATTCTCCGCCACTTTATTAATCGATCAACGATTCCCGTAGACTTGAACGATAAATTTAAAGGCCTCTAAGGTTCGGGTGGGAATAAGACGCATTTGAAGGCAGTTAATTTATCTTTCCCCAATATTTCGCTTTGGAGAAAGAAGTCAACACTATCAGTTAACGCATTCGGGGAGAAAGAATAGCGACTCCAATTAAAAGTGCCCATTATGACAAATTTCATTTAATTATTTCATACAGCAATTAAAATAAATCGAGGTGTATTGTTAAAGAAGTTCGCAGCGAGCGATTCCTCCGTAAGGCAACGCTCTAAGAACGTCGTCTTTGAATTGCTTAAACGTTTAATCTTCCGGGATTACGTTAATTGTTATTTAAACTGGTACTATAGGAATTGTTGCGAATTTCTTGCCTAAGTGAAATCTAAAATGAATCGTACGACATTTGACACTATTACGTTAGAAGAAACGGGATCGATTCTTTTCGTCGACAAACTTCCAAAAGAAATTGCACGTAAAATATTCAAATTCGTTAGGAAAATAATCGACATTGATTCACAGCGGCGGAACGTCTATGCTGGAAATAGCGCCTCGTTCTTCGGTTAATTTTTTTTTTTCCAAAGAAAAAGTCCTCCTATTCCCATTGTTTCACTGGAGCGTTATTACTACTACTATTGTTTGGCGAGGGAGAAAGAGATAGCGAGCACGTAATTTCGCAGAGATTATTCCAAAACGAAGACAATCCCAACATACCCATATCTGACTCATTTTCGTAATTCATGCAGAAGGGAATCTAATTCAGAAGTAACTAGAAATGGAAATTTAATGCAGATACTTTTTACGGTGCGCAATCCCTTATTCTTTCCTTTCTCTTCTTCTTCTTGCTTCTCTTCGCATTAGAGCCGAGATGCATTTCGCCGTCGCACCACCAATAATTACCAGCGAAAATTTCTTTAAAGCATCGCCCCAAAACGCGGCGATAACGATATCCGGGGGAAAAAAGGTAAGATCAAACGGATATTAAAATGAATGCGTCGCTTCTTTGCCTATATTCTCCTTTCAACATTTGTTATTCATGTTCTTCGTATTGACAAAACTAATATTTTAAGGAACGCTCGACGAGGTGAGTGCCGTAAGAGGAAAGGAAAACAGCTTATAAGATTTGGTGGGATGGTGAGGAAAACAAGTCTGCGAACCATATATGCGAGACGTAAATAAATAAAAGGAAGAAAAGATGGTCCACGTCCGAAAATGAATGAATAGATGGATGGAAAGTGGTTAAAGATAAATATAACCGCCAACAACAACCGACCTCTTTGCTTTAATACATTTTCCTCCTGCCGTTACGTCATAACAATCTTTCTCCCTTTTCGTTTTCTCGCTCTTTACGAGCGAGCGAAAAGAGAAAGTCCCTTTTATCATTCTTTAACGTACCCTCTTTTATTCGGCTACTGCAAGAGAGAAAAAAATTAATTAATCTTTAGAAAAAGCGATTAAAAATCATATGGCGTATGAAAATCAACTTTTTTTCCATCGTCCCGAAGAGAAACGCTTTTTTTGCGTTTGGTTTGTTTTTGGGGCATTTTTTGTTGCTGTCAAGGGCGAATAATATCCGAAATAAACCTCTCCGTCGTCCTGCATAAATCTATACCAATTGATCCGCATAATAGGCACGCAATCACGCCGAATGCGATATACAAAGAGGTGAAAGGGAATAAAGAAAAAAGCTGATAATGAAAGGATTGCAGCAGTCAATATGGAACGCTCTCTCGCAATCGCTTCGTGCGCCATTTACGTGTACGCCAGTAATTGAATTTTGAGCTTTTGCAAATCAAAGAGTAACGTTATGATTATTTGTTCATTTGCAATGTGCAAATTCTTTTGATCGATGCGATCGCATTGGGATTGCGATGATGACAATAAAAATTAGTGCCAGTGATTGCAACAGTCTCATTTCAGGCGTAGGCTTCATAAATTCATCGATAACGATAACTGTTTGTACTTTATTGCCGCCCCTCTTTCGCAACCATTAAATTGTAATATTTTATACCGATAATATCGGAGCGAAGTTTTCGCTCTCGGAGCGTTCTTGCATATTAATTTTTGAACAAGTTTGGTCTCTACAAACTTTTAGATGGCAACCATGGATCAGGTGTTAATTAGATGGGATCTAATTAATATTTAACGTAAATCTACATAAGTACTAAGGAGAACTACTTTAGAGCGCGATTATTCGCAAAAACTTCGTCGCCGGAGGCGAACAGAAAAGAACGCACGCGAAATTCGATTATCAGCGCATGCAGCCGCGAAAGAATCCAACTTAAAACATTAATCTCGTCTATAATAAAATATTAATAATAATAACGTCAGCGTGTCTTTGCGATCGCGTACATCGCAACGTTAGGAATTTAATGCACCTGAGACACGTTCACGGTCTTAACTTATTTACGACGAAACTTGCAACTCTTGCAACGCTCGTTTAGTTGATTTGAATTGACGACTAACACTTTACAAGAACATTATTATTGTTAAGTGTTGCATTAATTGACAGCGACGGAGCCTACGAGTTTGTGTGAGACCGAAACCAATGTTGACAGTTACTTCAGGCAATTTCTTTTGCCGTTGCACGCCGAACTTTGATGCGGTCATAAATAAAGTCTTCGAAGTACCGAAATAAAGAGAGAAAATGGGTGCGACACAAAAGGCGTTCCAACAAAGCAAAACAAAAATGATAAAAGAATTAGAAATTTCGAATCCCAATCGACTTGTTTCCTAATTTAGCAGTTGTTAGACAAGTTTTTCCGATGCCTGTGGGGAAATTCCTTTCGTGAGATTACCACCGTTACACTACAACGACAAAAGTAGAAGGAGTCTCGTGTATCCCGGTGACCCTTTGGATTATAACACGACTGACACAACCGCAAAAACCGCTTTCCTTTAAACGTAATAAATTTTTTAATGAAATTCCTTCTTCTTTCACGTCTACTTCCTACATTAGTACAACTAGCAACGCATCAACTTTTCCGGACCATATTTCCTCGTCGAACGAAAGAGATATTCTAAAAAAAATTGCCGAAAAAGTTAGTTTCTACTAATATTAGTTGCGATTGATTAAAAATGTAGCAAATCGAAAGTTTGAAACGTAAAAAGTTTCGGACATTTATTCGTAGTTCAATTAACTTCGCCAACTGTTCGCGGAATTCACGTGAGGGGTACGGTTGAATTTTCGGCAAAAAGCTACAAAGAGAAAATGTCCGTGATTTTATAGCGAAACGTACACGTGTAAAGTCAAAATTATTTAGGTATTAATAATTAAATATTTCCTTTGACCACAATAATTACGCACTAGCTCTATTACCGCACTACGTATCATGCGTATATTAGTCGGGGGGACGTTTTATTCCTTTGATCCCCAATTTTCAAAATCTCCCATTTATGGCGGCGTATAACCCCATATCATCAACGAAACCGTGTGCGCTTGTGTTATATTATTCAGAATGAAGCGAACCTTTAACTCCTTCATTCAAACAATATTCCCATCGTCGTGCATACATTAATTGAAGTTAATTAACCATTTATGATGGGATAGCGTAGACAGCGTTTCTTAAAAAAAAGGGTTTTTTTGCCCTTCGGCCTTATCCAAGCCCGTTTCCCCCCATTTTATGGTACGCCTTTGAGGAAAATCCATACAAATTAGAATAATTACACTTATTACCACATACGCATATAATAACGTAATACGATTTTAATATTATATTATACGTTCTATGAAAATTTAGCTTTAACGTGAAGCCGCACGAATATCATTTAAATTTTAAATTCTTCTTTCTGACGTGCAGCAAAAAATATCGGAAGGATCTTTCTCCTATTATACGTTTTTCTTTTCGGGTCTATCACTGTAACGCGAAGAGCTTTATCTTCATTAGAATCCTTCTTTTTTTTTCCTATATACGCCATATACAAATATTAATCCCGTGACATTAATGGAAATTTCTGCGAGAGGACGAAAGAGAGACGCGCATAAAAAGCGATATCGCATCCCGAAAATCTAATTACGCATTACGCCCGAAAAAGAAAACCATCATCATCAGATACCGTTGTTATTGTCGTCGCGCTATCAGATCGAAAGTACATGTAACGTTATCAATTATAAGCGGGTGTATGCGATTAAATTCTTATCGCGAACACGTAACACGAGCGCGCGAAAGAGAGGAACAATAACGAATCCAATAACGATCCGCGTGTTTTTTTTTATTTACGAACGTACTTTTGTATCAATTAAAATACGATTAAAGCGAGTAATAAGAGGGAGGAGAGGAAACTGTTAATTTACTCCACATTTGGCCACTAGGAAAGGTGAAAATTCGTGCTTTTCTCGGGCGCAACTTATGAATATTAACTTTCACGTCGAAGACAAAATATGAGCGCACTCGGTGTTCGCGGAAAATGTTAAGAGAGTGTAGTGTAATTAGTGAGAGTTCTCGTCGAAATAATTTACATGTTAATTAAATTCTGTGTAGGTGAGTAAAGCTCCTTTACAATGCGTTCGAGTAAATTCTAGAGGTGTCATGGTTTTGACTGGCGTTGGTGCTAATAGGCAAATATTTGAAGGAAAGAAAGAATAATAATCATCCATTCGCGGATTAATGTTATTAACAAATATCGGATAATTAACGATTAACAGCGGCATCGTTAATAATAACGCAAATGTTTATACTGTCAATCTGTTTGTTGTTCCGTATAAGTCTTGTACCAACACTTGTAAATGTGTGTGTGTCTAGGTAAACATTAGGAGGATAGATTGAAGGATAATTAATATGGGAAGGAGTAAGTTAGGTAACGGGTAAGGTTCAGTTGTTAGAATTGATCCCAATGGAGTGCCGTATGCAATCAATCCGTTCCGAATGATGGATAGTATAATTTGATTCCTTCTCGTCCGTTGTTGTGTTTATGTACGTATACGTATAACAAACAATCTCTCTCGCTCCTCAGTCTTTCTGCTCGCAGTCCCTCGCGCCTCCCCATTCAACAATCCAACGATTTCGGTCAGCGACGGGATCGGTCAAATAAATATCGCTATAGCGGCGTTTTCCATCACATTGACTGCACCAAATTTTACGTTTATTCCTCGCGCTGGACTTCTATATCTTTCGGTTTCCTCCCTCTCTTTTTTTTTCTCTCCCTGCATTACGATTGATTTTTCTTTCGTTTGGTGGGAATCGACTATTTCGTCGACGAATTTTATTCATTCGCCACATTCGGTCGGAGCGATTTTTCTTTCTCGTCCAAAAATAAATTGATATGCTACCAGCTGCGCGAACGAAACGAAACTAAACTTTGTGGATGTAAACGTAACAATGTCATTAATTTCAACTAATACGTCTACATCAGGAAAATTCCTCTTCTATGGGAATTAATTGTGACTCGTTAGAAGTACTATTGCAAAGGCTCGTGAAAATTAGGTAAAACATCTGGCAAGAAGTAATTTTAAGCAAACTACATTATTCACTACTGAGGAAATTGATCAAATTTAATATCAAACCATTATGAACCTATTTCTGAATGACTGTCAAACTTTGGGCCGAAAGTGGAAGCTTTTCCATTGGATATTAAGAAAGAGCATTGCAGTGCCACTCACAAGAAAGTGTGGATGAAGATCTTGAGTTTGTATAAATGGACCACCTTCAAATTCGAGCAGAAATTATTGCCGAAACCCGGAAGATTTTATACGAATGCATCCATCACATTGTTCGTGTCGATCTGGGCACGAAAAATATTTTGTTAAAAATTTATCTTTCCAATTGTGCTTCCTCTGATTCCTGTCTCTTTCCAAAGCTGCAAAATGTTTGAAAGCAGGCAAATTTTCTTTACAGAAGATTTGATAGAAACGACAGAAAGTTGGTTTGCAAGCTAAGAAGAGATATTGCTGCAAAAAGTGTGTTAAGTAGTTAAATCCAACAGAAAAACATTGCTGTGTCACCTTTGCTATTGTCATGATGTTGTATGGAGATGAATTAAATGATTCGTAAACTAATATTTATACGGAATGTGAATAATTATGTTGTTTCATGAAAATGAGCTAAACTAGCGCTTTTGACCAAAATTTATTTTAGTTTATTCTAGTATTAAATATCCATTTCATTGTAAAATGTTTAATTAACAGACGAACGAGTCGTATCAAATTTTATTTACAATTACGCGAAAAAGCAAACAGTCTCCATTATTTAATCAATTTTATTATTAATACTTTGCCGTTATTTGAGCTTTATGCAAAATAAATTCCACACAAAAATTCTTATTTGCACGCATTGTGTTGTAATAGCGTCGTTCCAAATGACATCGAAAAAGAAAAACAAGGAACGAGAAAGAAGACGAGGAAATCTGCCGGATTCTACGATATTATTCAAGATATTATTACGCATTTTAGCCTACGCATTTTTACCGTAACTGTCAACTTGTAGTCGTACGGTTTATCCTTAAGAATATAATAATAAACTTGAAAAATGATAATATTTATTCAAAATAAACGGCGAAATAAATTTTAACAACAACAACTTCCGCTCGCTCGCTCGCTTGTTTATTCGCACTTTTCGCATCTTCTTATGCCGCCTAATATTCCTCTATTGCTTCGAGCATTTTCCACTTGCAAAAGAAACGCAATAATAAACAAGAATTCCTCTTAGACGTAATACAATACATCACCCGTTTTCCTCTTCGTCTTTTCTCTTTAAACACAATTGCACGAACGGTAATTATGAACGAGTTTAAGAGAAATTAATTTGATTTCAGAACGAGGATGGAGAGGAAAATGGAAAAGAAGAAAAGAGGCGGCCTCTTTTAAATGGGTCCGTCTTCGCTTAAAGTTGCAACGCTTTTCGCCCGTCTGTTTGCCTTAAACTGCTCTTCGTTCGCTTTTTCTTTTGCTTTTCGTTTTTCTTAATGGAGGACAACATAATTATTTGTAGCATAATATAAAACGGGTTCCGTCGAGTAATAGCGAGGGGCAAGTAAAAACAAGAAGACAAATACGATTACTTCTGTCTGTTTATAATTTTTTGTCCGTTCCTCTTTTTTTGGTTCTTCTTTGTTCCACTTTTTTGCACATTATTCGCGTGAAATAATACAACAGTTATAAGGAAAGTCCTTCATTAATTATATATGCTTTACACTTTTACTTAACGTAAAATATTATAAATAATAAACCCTACTACTTACTTGACGCTAATTACATTCTTCCTCGTCTCGGTCCTCGTATTTCTTTCTATCTCGCAGTCTGTTTCTTTTTCCGGTCTCAAGGTAAAAATTAATTTTAAAGTTTTTATATTTTACCGTTGAATGAAATAATTTTAGGCTGCGGAATTCGGAAATAATAAATCATCGATGATAATTGGAAAAGTATTACATAAACCATTCCGTCAGTAAATAAGTAAATAGCATTTTAATTATTTTGCCGGTTTAAAACTTGCGCGAATATATAATTAAAATTTTACTCTCGCTCTTTTCCTTATCGAATATATTCGAGTTGAAAACATTCCCTCCGAAGATCATTAATCATTTCCGATGGATAGTAATGAGAATAGAGGAGGATCCAATATCTTTTTGTCCTATTACTTTTATCCCGATAGGTAATAAATTTCTTCCTGTTTTGCAAAAAGTGTTTTAAAACATTCAACAATTGTTCTGCAGTTATTGTAAACGAGATTTAGATTTAGGAAAAAGAACACGCTTTTTTGGTAGTTTTCTCTTTCTTATTTAACAATTTGCGGTCGACAGGGTCTTCATAAAATTGATTTATTAACGATCCTTCGGATAGCGTATAGATTATACTTAAAGGACACTCGTAAATTTCAAACTAGTTCTATATTAATCATCCCCTTTAAATTCTACGAACCAAATTAGATTCTTCGTCTCTCTTTCGCCCTTTTCTCATCATTTGATCAGCTTTTTAATTACCTCAAGATCAAAACTTCATTATTTCAGATCGATCGAAATAAAAGACATTGTTGAGCAATATTGAAGATTTATTTTAACCATTCGAATATTAATATCAATCAATTTGTATTGTCGGTTGCAGTTGGGGTTTCAACAATTTATCCTTCTTATTCTTCGTCTATTTGGGCGAACAACTACAACACAATACAACCTGCTAAATAATATCGCAAAGTTTCGGTAAATTTATCATACCACTCATTCCAACTTTAATCATATTAATAAATGCATTTGATTAACGACAACCCATTTGATATGAACGGTAATTGATTCCAAACCGATAAGTCCTTTATTTTGGTTTCTTGCACAAATTGTAACCAAAACAAACCGCCCGAACAATAATAACATCGATCGATTAAAACAAATTCTATTACATGACAAGAAATTTAAATCTGTTTACGAATTGAATATCATCATCAATCATAATCTAAAGTAAGTGTTAATTGCAATTTCGTTCGTAGAACAAAATAGGTTCGGCCTGTTGCTAATGGCCTCTAATAAAGACCTGGATGCGATATACAATACAGGGCGTTAAAAAATGCGTCACAAACTTTAAGGGGTCCAAGATGAGCAGAAAAGACTTAATGAACGTGGGTCCGGAAATGAACGGCTTCGAAGATACGAAACATTTTGCAACTTTTATATTATTTACAAATATTTAAAAAGAAAATGCAACCTATGAACAAAAAGCAAATGAAAAATTACTGAAATAAGATGATGAAGTGCGCTTTTTCCATTTGACGGCAGTCAAATCCTGGCCTCAAGAACCTTCGAACTTTGTCGAAAATCATTGGCAATCAAGTATTGGCTTTAATTATGTGGCATCTTTGACCTGTTCGTTGCTTCATAAACTAAACTTTTCAAATCTCCCCAAAGAAAGAAATATAGAGGATCTAAATCTGGCGATTTTGCAAACCAAGATAAATCTACTTCCTCCTACGCACCTTCCTCTAAAAACTCTGTGTAAAGGTTCTCTAAAACGACGAACTGAATGAATCTGACGGTTTGGATAAGCTGACACTTAAATAGAGTTTCTCTGGCATTTCCAATTAGTGCGACCATAAATGAAATGCTTGTCGGCTAATTCAAAGTTAGAGTAAAAGGGCATAGCGAAAATTGTATGTATGACAAAACAGCTATTAATTAGGTTACGAAAATACATGTTTTGCGAATGAGCGAAACACGAAGATATTTAATCCTTCGCATCTTCGAAACGGTCCATTTCCGGCCCCATGTTCATCACGACTTTTCTGCTTATCTCGGGCCATATAAACACCCTTTAAAGTATGTGACACTTATTTTTTCAACGCCCTGTATATAATTTTTGTCTTCGTGTTCCAATAGTTCGCCGACCTTGTTCCAGCTTTTATCCATCGTCATGGTATTAATTTTTATGATGTACCTAAATGCACACGGCCACATATCATCCGTCCTCATCGTGAACATGATCGTCGCCCATCATGAAACACAGCGTGAGCTTCTTCACATTAAAATCTCTCTCTCTCTCTCTCTGTGTACGGTGACCGTTTATTTTTTCCCTCAACGTTAAATTGAAATCCTTTTAGGGGCTATTACAAAAATTTAATGCCGCCATAGAGGAACGAATAAAAAGTATAATGACGTGTAGTCTAAACGTTTTTATAACACGTGCTGGAAGAATATCATCGTATTTAAATTTTTTTCCTCGACGATTAAACCACCGGCAAAAAAAAATGAAATGAAACGACTCTGAGCATTAATGCTGAAAGTGAGTTCGGTTTCGGTTTGAATTAAAATAGAACGTATAAATTGACGAAAAGCGAAAGAACGGACAGGAAGTGGAATTCTACAATTATTTTTTTAATTCCTCTCAAAAGAAGGCTGAATAAGTCGTTACTCCTACGACTTAATATAATTGAAGTCGGTTACTGCAGTATTATTATTATTATTTCGATGCGCACCATTAAATAACGTGATTAGTTTGCCTTTAAAAAGGAGAAGACGGATACGAGCCATTAATATGTTATAAAATATTACCATATGATAATAATAAACGGGCACTCATACATGAAGTATGTTTATATACGCCGAAGTACCGGCATTAGTATTATCTCAATAACGGTTTTAGAAGAGATAATTTCGAACCGTTACGAAGACGCCGCGCCGTTCAACTCCCGTGCAATATGTCATTGCGAATAACGTCTTCCCGTGCTTTATAATACACATATTAATAATAATCCAAAATTAACATTTATATGCATGTATACGTAATACAGCGCGGGATATTATACTACAGGGTGTCGAAAAAACGGGCCACAAACTTTAAGGGGCGATAATATGGCTCCAGATAAGCAGAAAAGTCTTAATGAACATGGGGCCGGAATTGGACGCTTTCGAAGATACCAAAGATTTTGTAACTTTTATATTTTTTACAATTATGTACAAAAAATGCAAACTACGAAAAAGAACAAAGGAAAAATAAGTCAAATAAGATGTTTAAAGTGTCCTCCTTCCATTTCGCGGCATCCAAGTCGTTTTTGCCGCAAGAACCTTCGAACTCTTTCCAAAATCATTGGCTTATCTTTGATCTATTCGTTGTTTAAGTTCCTCGAAGTCATTTGCAAGAGTAGCATACGCTAAGCTCTTCATATCTACCCAAAGAAAGAACTATAGAGAGTTTAAATCTGGCGATTTCGCAAATTATGATACAGATCCACTTCTTCTTAAGCACCTTCCTTAAAAAATTATGTTCTCTAAGAAAACGACCTGAAGGAATCAGACAATTGGTACAACCATAAATGAAATGCATGATGGGCTAATTCAGAATTAGAGTAAAAAAGCTTAGCGAAAATTCGTAAAATTTTCAAAACCGGCTTAATATCAACTACAAACTCTATGTATGACCAGATATTTGTGAATGAAAAAAAAAGATAAGCGAAGGTATTTTACGAAAATAAATAATCCACCGTATCTTCAAAACCGTCCATTTCCGACCTCATGTTGATTAAGACTTTTCTGCTTATGTTGAGCTATATTATCATCCCTTAAGTTTGTGACGCTTTTTAACGCCCTGTATATCGAATAGATTCCGGAGAAGAAAATGGTTAAATGAATTTGACACGTTTGCAATTCATCCCTCATTCCATCCCGATATAGCTGAGAGACTTGGATGAATTTAATTTCGCACATAATAATTTAATTAATAATTCCTATCGCGTCGATACGGATCGTACGAGACGTAAGTAGGGAAACCTAAAATCTATACGCAGCATTTACGATGATTAAGAGGCCTAATTGAATCAAACGAAATAAATCATCATCGCGCTGTTGATGATGATGATGATCATCCTCGCTTCGTAACATTTGCCCTAAATAAAATACCAATTAATCCTAGATCCGCTGGTTGTATCCGTTAAAGCAAACTAACAATCGTATTTATTAAGATACAGTGAAGTCTCGTTATAACGCTCCTGGTTATTACGCTCTTTTACCATAAGCCCGACCCCAACTTCTCCATTTACTTGTAAATATTCCCGTTTTTAACAACATGTAAGTCTGTTTATACGGTTAAACATTTTGCAAGTTCATAATGGTATTTAGTTTCCTTATTATGTACGTAATTATGATTCTACATTGATAGAAACATATTTTTAGCATAAAGAACTAATTCACTTCGCGTTCTAAATTTTGGTCCGATCCACTCAAGAGCCTTATAACGAGATTCTGCTGTGCTAATAACGAAGACTGAATTTTATTCGCGAATCGTAAATAAGGAAGTGGTTGTTTAGTTCGCTAAATTAGCAATCGTTCTCTTCTTCGTTTTATTGCATCATTAATAAGTTGCTCCAAATAATTTTTATTTTTTATTTTTTTCGGTTAAGAAGAAGGCCGGAGTCTGATTGCTTATTGTTAGGGATTTATGTGGACCAACGCCCAATTAATGACTCATTCATGGCGAACAAGTACGTTATAAATCCTCGTTGGTAATTGCAACCGCACCGATGATACTACTACTTCCAAATGATTTATAGGCATCGATGTACCCGAAAAGCTTCCATTTTTATAGATAAGAATCGTCCACTTCTTGCACATGTCGTAAAGTTTAATTGTGGCAATACAATTGGAAAGTTCCTTGCATCCCGAGTGAGATTCTAATCGGGAATTGCCGCAATCGAAAATATTCCATAACAAATTGTGTACTCGAATCTAATTGTAGATAACAATTAGGCGAACGGATGTAATTCGTTGATTAAGCAATTTGAATCTATTTCGGCGGGCAAAGAATTATAAGTGAAATAGAATTAAAGTTCCATTAAACGTAATCAAAAATTAATTATAGCAGAAATTCTTTGCATGAGTTTTTTTTTCTTTTGAATGGCTCACATTTTTCTTTAATTCTAAAAGTGTCCCTTTCGTTTTCGCTCTTCCCTCAATAAATTCTGGTAACGGTTATAATTAGCCGCAATTAATCGAACGTCTCCCACGCGAATTTTTTTAATTTATCTTTTTCAATAACTCCCATCCATTTCCTGTTTGTTTTAACGAATTAAATTATTTTCGCTCCGCTCTATCGTGCACTTAAATTATTATAATAGACATGTTTATATACAATATGCAGATAAAAATACAGTTCGACGTGAAAAGTGCTTTACTCGAGTTTTACAAAACGAGCGAAAAGATTTGACTCCCCTTTTTTTTCGTCGCGATATTTCATAGCGCTTATCATGAAAACTATTAAGTCTCGCGTATACGAATTTGTCATTTATTTGTTGAAAGGTTTATTATCGAAAAAACGAAAATGGGAAGAAAACTTAAAAAAAAAATAAGAGAGAAATGTTATAACAATAACAACTTCGACGAGCTGAATAAGAAGTTGAGAATCTTAATGTGCGATATGAGGAGGAAAATAAAATAAGACTTTGGTGAATATGAATCGTAACGAACATTGAGGATGAATAACACTGGCACATGATAATAATAAAGGCGACGAAAAGCGAGAAACGTTTGGAGATGGAGTCAGTGAGGTTTCTTTCATTTTTCGCTTTGTGAAAAATTTATCATCGTTGCGAGTCATACGCACTCGTTTTATACTCACTTGCTTCACATATACACAAACATTAGCTTTAATAAATGTTTGTTTAATATTTTCTTTGTTGTTATATACTGTCTGTCTTGCGCTCGTCATTTTTCGAGTCGCTATTAAGTTCATACTGAGAATTACGTCGAGCTTTCGAGAACTGTAAAAACGAATAAGACCAAAGAGGAGAAATAAGAAAGATGAAAAAGGGGTGTAAAGCATGCATCTTAACGTTTCAACCGAATGTTAAACGCGTATATGCATGCCTGTCAAGTAATATTTCTCTAATAACAACATACATAAAAGCTTCTAGTAATTTACGTCTGAACGTTAACATTACTATTTATATATTATGGTACCGTATTATTAGCTTCTAACGGGGAAATCGTTTTTGAAGAAGGTATCAAATTTTACGAGTGCATTAAAAGGAAATTAAAATTATTACTAGATGCTCGTTCGATTTGGTAAGGACGATGTGCGATTCGTTCCGTTAATTAGTACGTCTGAGCTTTGGCTCGCGTTTTTCTATTTCTCTCGCTATTACCTAATTGGCAAATACATTTCGCAAACGTACTCTCATCATTATTAATCCGTCACGCGAGGATTAATGGGATGCTATTAAACATTACACGAAAACGCAAAAACATTCAGCAGTCGGTTAAGATTTTTATTTCGTTCACGTTTTGCTAAATCTCTCCATCATTGTCGTAAATAATTTTCTTTCCATTTTAATAAAAAGCACTTTATTAACGGTAAACGGCTGATGTGAGGTACGGCACGAAAAATCATTAATTTCTTTTCAGTTTAAGCTCATCAAAATTATTAACGGTTGCGCATTGTTCCACTCTATTATTAATATTAATTATTACGAACAAACGCGTATGAGGTGATTGCAAATTCTACAGCAAATAGCCGCAATAGTAATAATAATGAATATATTGTTGTATCGAATTTACATACGTGAAACTGTGAATTTAGAATCGCTACGCTCGTGTCTGTGTTTCGGAGGGCTTGTCATCCGTTTAGTACTGAAAACGACGTCAATTTCATCAATTATCAGCTCGTTTCTATAAATACGCGGCACAAAACCGAAATCTGGTTATAATGTGAAATATAAATAAAACCGATCCTTTCATGTTACTCTTCATTTCCTCATAAAAATGCACTAAACATTGGGTTGGCATCTAATTCCGTGCGTCTTTTTTACATTCAAAACTGCGCTAAAAACAATTTGAAAAATGCTATTCGATAGAGGATTTTACGCTCTATTGTTCTAGTTTTTTTCGTGTAATTTAATTTTTCGTTGATTTCTAATATTACCAACATGCTAGCCACTACTAGCAAATGTACATTTCCGAAACCTGCTTCTTTTCGATTTTAATCAGAGTTTTAAAGCCACAATAATCTTTTTGCGGTTTAAGAACGGTGATTTGGACGTCCAGGACGTCCAGGCCCATACCTGTCGACCATCTGAGTTTGATGAGGAGCGATTGCACCACCTTAACCACGAAATATATTTCATTCATTCTTCTTATGTTTTGTTTTAAATTAAAAACAAATTAATACAAAAAACCGCACGAAATTATGCAGCATCCCAATGCATCACATAAAAATATGAACCATTAGATTAATTAATTTAGAATGGACAGTAATTATTCAAGTTAATAAAAATTACAACAACAGAAATTGTTTATTACGTTCTTCAGTGTAATTAGAGGGAGAGAGGGAAAAAAAGGGAAAGAATAATACGATAAAAAGCATCTGTGTCAAGTAAAACGTTGAACCGCAGAAAATTATCCTCCTTTAAATATATCTTATTATTATCATCATCCTCATCCATTCACATCTCTCCATTTCGTTCCTTCCCGAACGTCGGCATCGGAATTAAATTTTCCCAAGTTGGAATAATGGTAATAGTACCTATATCTTTTACGAATATACATATATATTTTGGCGGAATTACATAAACCGATTTTTAATGCATGCAAAACCTAGCGCCTCTTTTCCGCGTGCTGATATCGACTTTAAAACCCTACCCACATTCTAATAGAAATAGTAATAATATTAAGCTATCCTCTAACATAAAGCGGTTGTTTATGTGGATATTTTGAAACAGCAACGTATCAGGTTGGTGCATAATTTCCAGCCGTTTTGTTAAATTTAAAAAATTTAAGTAATTTATCGAACAAAAGTCAATAGAAGATTCCGCAACATTATTTCGGAGGTAGTCACTATCTTACCATTCCTTTTTGATTGCTGCTTTGAAGCAAGTTATTAGTTTGAAGTTGATATGTTATGTATTTTATTGACTAAATAAACTTTTCTTTGGTGCATTAATGAATTTTTTTGAATTTAACAAAGCGACTGGAATCTGGTGCATTATTAATAAGGGAATGCTTATTTTCTTCTTGCTTAAAGTGCTTGCTAAAATGGCGTTAAGAAAAGGAATCAAGTTCCATTCACGAAATTTACTACATAAATTTTGATGACGTTCTCTAATAAAGTCGCTCGATAATCGATAGTAATTGATCAATCCATAATGATGATTGGACACGAATTACTATAACAAATGAAAAAAGAACTCGAATATTATTACTGCGGGGAATACGTTACGGTCAATCAAACAACTAATCGGATTCGATTAAACCGTTAAGAGCTTAATCTAATTAAAGTGGCGTTTATTATAAATTTATATAAACTCTATTAAGATTAACCCTCGGACGAAATTTATTATTAATAGATTAGGCTATGGATGGCGGTCGTATCTGTTAGATAATCGAAAGTGAAACAGAAAGAGAGACAACATTATTTTATGATTTAATAACGACGATGATGATGATGATGATGATGATGACAGCGGATGGGATGTGTGTATTTATGTTAGTCTCGATCGATGTCGGTATAGAATAAGCGTCTTTTCAAATATTTTCGCGTTTAAAATACACACGTCCAAATATGTAAATTCGTGCATGTGGAAAATTTGAAGACAAAGCCCTCGTCTTGCGTCTGCCGAAAGATTTTAAGTGTCGCCTTTATCCCCCTTTAACGTGCACATGTAGCAAGCAAAATAATATATTATAACCGAAATAAAGAGGGAATTTCGAACACTATTCAATTCCTTTGCCGTTTACGCATGGAATATCAATCCCATGAAAATGGCAAACTTTTTCTTTTCAAACTGCGAAGAATTCGGTAGGAATCCGCCAACGTCGCGTAATAGAATTCAATACAATGGTGTTTTTCGTTTTCACGAAATCCATTAAAATGTTGTCTATTAGTTTCAATGTGATTCGTCATTAGGAAAAAGTACTTTAAGTTTGTGTACGGTTTTGCGAAATAAAAATGGTAGCCAATTTCTGCATTAATTTTGGGCCTTCGCGCAATATACGAGTAAAATGTTATTTTATTAAAACCGAAAATGTTATTTGACAAACATAAAAATAATACGTATTTTATAATTAATTCCATCGAGATAAAAACCAACATTTGGCGGGCACCGTTCGATAATTAACGTGTTCCGTATTTAACTTGCAAATGCACTTTGTCATTAAAAAAAATTGACTTTTTTGCGACAAATAAAACGTGGCTTATTTATTTAACGAGCATTGCAGTTTTTATAAAATGCAATAATGTTAATAAATAAATGGCGGTTTATTATTAATACTAATGCTAATTAACCGCAGTGCAATTTTTCATTTCGAAATGCAAGGGAATACGGCACAACTTGACGTCACTTGTAATGAAACTAGCGATTAAATTAATTTATAATAATTTGTTAACATACATGTACATTGCAAAATGAATTCTTAATGAATTCGATAAGAACAAAGAAAGTCGAGTGACACAATTATTTATAGACGCACGAGCAGAAATATTTAACAATCAACTTACAAAAATTGCAAAAATATATTCTTTCAGCTTCTTCCATTATTGATTAAATTGCATTCAGTAAGACGTTTCGTTTAAAAAAATAATAATAGGAAAAGTATGGTAAAACGTGATTCAGCAAACAAATCATTAATAAATTGTGTAACGGACAGGAGAACGAAATAAGGAGCGAAAATAATGAACAGAATGAATTGCACATTAATTCTTTTTTGCTCGTGCGACTAGAATATGAAGGAAAATGCGAAGGAGAAAAGGCAAAAGAATGAAGCGGAAAGGAACCGAACTAAAGAGGCGGAGAAAGTAGTCGTTAAGTTAAGAAGAATCAATTCCGAGGAGAGAGAAAGACATTGCTGCGCTCATTCCTTCTTTATTTTTTTGTTCCCGGTCTTCCTTTTTGGTAAATAGTGAAGCGAAGCATTTAGTTATAATTGCTTTGTTCGGGATATCTTTCCCTCCTTCCCAATTCTTTATTTTTTATGTAGGTTATCATTATTAAAAGAGCTTAAAATTGAAAATATTTTTGCGTTTCTTTGCTTGCCACGTTTTCATTTCTTTCTCTCTTTTTTTTTTTGCTTAACACCTCCCTTTTCTGTTTGTAATTAAACGAGGAAAGAAAAGAAAATCGTAAAGAATTTATTCCAAACGAACTTCTTTTAATTCGACCCTCCATTTCGCGTTACTGTTTCTTGCTTTCTAATAAGTTCCTTTGAAGAAAATAACGAGATTGCGCGCTACCCCCTCAATATTATTTCACTTTCGCAAAAGACACTTTGTTTCAGTGACGGAGCACGAGCGAAAGGATTTTTACCCGAATAATTATCTTACACTTCCCTACTAAACAATTTCATTTTGTAATAAGTAATTTAAACTAAATCAGCGCGCCACCATTCGCTATTTCTCCAGTTCTTCTTGGCCGGAAACGTTATTAGCGCCACCGAAAGTCTATTTCTAAACGACGGGCGGGCGGGCGTAAAACCAGCGTACGTGTAGTAAATATTATGTATAAACTAGGCAGACAATTTGTACGCGCTTTGTTACTTTATACCGCGTTAATTATCATGATCACATGTACGCAGTACTTTAATCCTGATCCTTTTTGCTACGTAACAACTTTAACATTACTCGCAACTAGTTCCAAAAGCGAAATTTATCGCTCGTACATGTATTAATCAGTAAATTCGATTATCTCACGCTAAGCGCAATTAAACACTCTCGAATTGCATGTACGAAAACCGTGTTCTTAAGAATATCAAATGAAGAAAATGATATTCAACTATGAATTGTTATTTAGAAATGTCAACGAACTGTTATAAACTAGTTCTTCATTTTTCAATAGCTTCTCTTCCTAAGAAAACTGTCATCAAATGCAGGTTTATCAATATCAACTGACGAATTCGGCACACGGTTGACACCTTCTGGTGAACTAAGTGAATTTATCAATCTTCATTGAAAGTTATCAATTTTTGAGACCATAAATGGTGTGACACGTAAATATAAGACCACTACTTATTCATGTATAACTTTTTTTCGTGGCTCAATTTGAACCGAACCGATATTATTGGATTCAGAATGACAAATTGCATCTAATTAATGTGATTTCAATAATTGAAATTTCACTGCCACAGAAATCTAAACTCACTTGGGAGAGTCAACTTAAGCCATTTTAAAACATCTGAAAATCTTCGAGAATGAACTTTTTGTAATATGTCAGGTCATTCATCAGGATTTTGATGAAAATGTCGCCTTCCAGGTCTTTATCTAACGTTGAAAAAGGCTAAATTATTGCCGACCACAGTATGGACTTACTCAACGATACCTGTGTAAGTCATGAAACGCTGCGAAGGCGATACACAACTCTGGCAATTTAGTATATCGTTATGGACTAAAATTCACCAAAATATATTAATTTCGCTTTGCGAATTTATGCAGAATCGTATTTTTAATTCAAAATAATGGAGCCCCTACTAATTATTAAAACTTTTCTTTTTCAAGTAATCTTATGTTTCTGTGTCAGTGAAATTTCATTTATTTGCAATTATTTTTGAAATAATTATAAAAACATTATTCAAAATCCCTTGATATCGATGCACTTTGACATTCTGAATCCAATAATTTCGGCTCGGGTCAGATTGAGCCACGAAAAGTAAAAGTTTTTGGGCAAAAATGTAGTGGTGTTTTATTTATGTATGCCACCATACATAGAAAGATTATATAAAACGATTCAATTTAGTACGCAAAGAACTTTCTTGAATTACTCTTAATTTTGATGGGAAATTATAATAATATTATCTTCCACCTTCAAATTTATTTCCATTACATTATAAGACATATAGTTTAAAATAGCTTTCAGTTTCGAACAGTTTGAAATTGCGCTTTATAAACACGAAAACCAAATAAAGTAATACAATTATTGGGGAGCAAGATTTCCTTTATGCTTTATAATAGCTGCTAACCTCCTTGGAAGTGATTCAACCAGTTTCTTCGTCACGTCCAATGAAGTTTTATCCTATTTGTTGGAGATGAGTGTTTTAAGGACCTTTTGGTTTCTGAGGGTTTTATTCTTTTCTAATATATCTTTCCGAGTGGTCAATTGGCTTTGTCTTTGTAGTTTCAAATTATTTTGCTGAGTTATAGAATAACCAAAGACGTAGGTACATTTAAAGCTTTTTGTTTTGTGTGTAACAAAAAGTGTGTTTATGCTTTATGTCACTACAAATAAAAGAAAATCTTTTTTAATGTTAAAGTACATATTTTGATCCATAGTTCATTCGTTGAGTTTAGAATTGCCAACGCCTGTAAGCCCTAATAATCACTTGTCTATCGTGCTTTACTATTGCTGATAAGCTTTTAGAAGACAAGCTTCATTACGTTTTTGTTTATTTATTTTGGTAATTTCGGAAGAAATTAAATTTTTCCAGCATTCCAGCGATTTATATTTTGTAGTCCATTAAACGACTTTTTGTGAAAACGTTCTGCTGCATTTGTGTGCATGTGGTGACAGGAAATATCATTAAACGCATTTGACAAGATTGCAAGCGTGCAAATAAATATTGCAAACTCCTATTTATAAGCATTCGTTTTTAAATATAAACATTTCCATTGATTTATTTATTTTTAATATTAACTTCCGCTATTTGTCGTGCCTTCGATTCTCATGATCATTTCATCGGCTCCTGACACCGCCGTTATAACGCGATGATGATTTGAAAACACGTTTCTTTCGAATTAAGGCGATCGCTGCCATAAAGATTCTTAGTTCAATGGGGTTGCACCATGGTCGCGAGTCGTGTGTTTGTTTGCGGAAAATCCACGAAATAGATCAATATTAAAGTGGATATATCCACACGCACGCATCGCGTTACAATTTTCCTCTTTTTCCCCCGCATTGTTACTTATTACTTTTTAATAAACCAACATAAATCTCGCAGGAGCCGCACAGACACAAGCGGCCCCCAAAAATATTATACGTGCCTCGGAATGGGTGCGAATATAATGATAATAATGCGCAATCTACCTACTCAATAGAATTGAAAATTTAGCACACATTTCACAATGAGCCGGAGCGAATGCGAGCGAGAATGCAGCAAAACTGCGAATAAACTCAAAAGCAATATATTTTATTGTTGGAGCGTGTAGTAGACGGCAGGAGGCCGATTGCCTTCTCCCTTTTCTCGTCCCTTTTTTCCCACCGTCTTTCCTCTTTCTCTCTCTCTCTCTTTCAAATCCATAAGGATCAATTCGAATTTTATCTTTATGATAAATTGGTGTATTTGATAGGAGCGACAATGTAAATCTGCCTACTTTATTTATTCCCATCCCGTTTCTTCATACTCATCCATTCTTTTTGCATATTCGGCTGTTCCCGTGGAATAAGATGAATGCCGTCGTCGTCGTCGGTGTTGTTGTAGTAACACCATCGAACGCTGCGGGAAAAAAGAGGCAAGCAAAGGTTATGATGGGTAATTGAAAGGAATCAATTCGTTGAAATGGTGGTTAAATTTTGGGAGCTCGTGTAAAAAATGTCGTGTTCAAAAATTCGCATTTAAAAGATGTCGTGCGATATTAGAACAGCCTTGAGCTAGTATTAGCAAAATGTATCTAGGGCTTAGAGACGGAATTTAGCTTAAATCAAAGGAGTCACGTACGTACGTATAATATTCAAAGTTGTTAGGTTTGGATGGCGTAATTTCAGTTTTACGCCTAATTGCTTATTAGAAGAAGCACAAACACAAGTTGCAATTGCCTAATAACTTTTACGTTAATCCTAAATCAAATAAACGGCGGAAACGGTGAGCGCGCTATCGCGACTAATAATGGAAAGGATTCTTGAGTAAAATGACGATAATGAGGGAAATATTTTTAGATTATTGCCACTTGCACGTTACATTTGATATCAAGCGCGTTTTTTTTTGCTGCTGAATATAATCTTCGTTAATTCAAATTGAATGGTAGCCACGTAGTAAATATATATCTATTATTTCCTATTTACGTCCTCCATTATCCCTCATTTTCTGCATATTGTTTTATTCGCAAACGTTTTAGAAAAGTTTAAAATGAAATTTAAACTTTCGACGATTTTTGTGTTCGAATTTCATTTGTGACATTTTGTACATTTTATAATAAAATTTCGTGAGACCGGAATAAATTCTCGTTTCCCTGTTTTTGCAGTATTCGATATGACGATGGCAAAAAGGGCAAAAAAAGGAAGAGCGGAGAGAACGTTTAATAAATGAGGAAACTCATTTTCCAATCCCTCGTTCACTTTCTCCCTTTTCGACTTCTTCCTTTAATTATCATAAAGTTATTTAAATGAACGTTATGTTGCGATAGGAAAAATGATTTTTAAAGGAAAAGCGAAAGATTGTTTCATGAATCCATTTTAATGCTCCATTGGTTATTATTCGCATTCGCAAACGTATCCCACGCTTCGATATACAATTAATATTTATATCGTTAAAATTACCCAAGCCCTTTCTGCAAAACTATTTGCAAAGTATTCTTGCAAATTTACATACGTAACATGAATTTGTTATATTTACGTTTCAGTCGAATAAGTCATTTTATGCGAATATAATATGTATGAACGAAAAAGAGCAGCAATAACGTTCTGCATTTCAAATAATGCGAAAATTAACCCTAAAAAAATAGTTTTTATTACTAATAACAAAGAAATAGCTACTCATTTGCTAAAATGTAGACGTATCAATATTTTCGCATGAAGCTAAAATACTGAAATTTCCAATTGGAACCGGTATTATTAACTTCAACCATTAAGATAAAGTGGGGATCAACATTAACCGGGCGCATCCACCAGAAACGCATACTGCATTATGACGGTAAAAACGTCGACTGAAACTGCTGATTCGACAGAAAATAACATACGTTTAGCGCCAAGAATAATCGACTCAATAATTGATAGTGAAATTATTGAACTACATTTACCAAAGCCCATATTGAGTTAACTTCGTTTTTTTAGTCCACACTTTTCCAATTGGTTACGAAAAAAAAACCTTATCGATTTGATACTCATTTCTTCATTATCTTGAAAAAAAAAGAATACAGTTGAAGAACTGTTTTCTGTAACTTTGTCATGAATTTAAATATTCGATTTCTTTGAAAAACGCACGGATTCAAGAAGATTGATTCAGGAAGGTTAAATGTTAAAATTATAAGGTTTTCTCCGTTAATTTGCATATCGTTTGATGGAATTAAATTTTTAAACATCTATTTTTCTCTCATTTGAAATCCTACTGAGGGATGCCACGCGATTGTATGGCAGCAGTTTCGTTTGTTAATTTGCACGTTAATTGGATCGAATGTCCAAGCAATGTTAATCATGTTTTCTTAGCTAATATGTTCACGTTTATTTAAACCATATGCTGTTAAGGAGACTTTGTTAGCTTCCCATCTTTCCCTTCGCCTCGACAGAAATAGACGAACTTAATTAAACCGTTAAGTGTTCGTTGTAATTATCGTATGTCTATGCGCTATTTTTAAACGTTGCCAACTTTTTGCCGAACCTGAAAGTCGCTCACGAATTTTCACCTAAAAAACGATCCTGCAATAGCCGCTTAATATTCAACTTATAATTCAATCACTTTTGACGCACTTTTCAATAAAATCGTTTTAAATTCTTTTTTGTTTGAACACATGTGCTTCGAACAAAAGTTTGTCGCACCCTCTTGCGTACTTTTTTCTCTTAGGCTAGCGATAGTACACGCAGATATACAAGAAGATTGCTGATTCATTTATCGAACTTTTCTTATAGATTTTCTAGACATTTTAAGAGGAAACTTTTTCGCCGTCCCTTTAACTAAAGGAAGAATCGATCCAAAAATGTCGATAGAACGAATTATTAAATTCGTATCCAGTTGCAAATTATTGCGATTTGAAATGGCGCGTTTCCACCGCAAACTGCAAAACCGAAAATCGAAACTCGTAAACGAACTGCATGAAATCGTACATGTGTAAAAGGTGTTTAGTCCATTAGTCAGTTGCATCTGTCGTCCGAACGGATGTTAACAAAGAATGGAAAAAAGGACGTTGAAAAGAGTAAGAGGTTCGCGTGGAGAAATACATAAATAAATCGAACTTTGTTACTAATAATAAACGAGACTGAAAGACGTTCTATATTTATAAGTTCTCTATGCGCTTGTACCTGTAGGATTTCAAAGAACCTCATTACGATGCCAAACGCTTTGTCGCTTCTTTTTCCGTCCCGTCGTTCTCGCTGGCACAATCTAGTGCCAAACTGATAATTAGTAATTGAATGATCATCGAAGCGCGAAACGAAATTAATTGCAATTAAGCAAAATAACGATGAATAATTACCTCATTAATTGTAATGTACTGTTAACGATTCGCGTCGAATTTAAATCAGATAAATATTTATTTGCTTTAACGGCACAGATTTCATTCGCTGAGGGCGAGAATGGACGAAAGAGAGACCGTATGTTCGAAACACATTCGCTTGCGTGTATCGCTTTTAATTCTCTTGCATCGTTCCTTTCTTCTTCGCGTATTTTTTACTCGGCACCAAAACCGTAAATCATAAGGTATTAGGCAGCTTAATTTCAGTTTTAATTCGCGTTTAAGCCCATCTCCATCCAATTATTCAAACCCACCTCGTCGTGTTCGGAAGCCATATAAGTTATTTTTGGTCATTTCGTCCGATGGTCGGCGAGTAAACGTGAATAATAAATAAAATTCGTTGCGGCCCTTATTTTGCCTCATTGCAGTTGGAAATCTCGTTTGCGCGTGGCGAGCGAGGGACGAGAGAAACGATGTCGGGTTTTACTAAATGAAAATAGAAAAGGTCGAGGACTTATACATAAAACGACGGTTGTGAAGATGTAAAAAGAACGGGAGGGAACGGGGGTGCGAGTGGCGAGCTAAGTATTAAAAAGTGCTGCCTGTCAGGTTGCGTTTGTTGTTGAAAATCCTCTTATGCGTATAATCTTAAGGGTATCTGTTTAAAAAGGAAACCAAAATAGAAGGAACGATGGGACGACGTTTTATGCGTGAAGCGTTGACACGAGTCGTTATCGAGGCAAAAAGAAAAGCGAAATTAAAAAACGTGAAAAAAAAGTGATCGTCGTCTCGCATTGATTAAAAAAATCATTTTGTGGCCAACTAAAAGGCTAAACCATTCATCACCATCATCAGCGTTTCGCTAATAAATAATCGTTAATTTGAAAAATTGCCCTGGTGTAACGACTTTTAATCCCATTAAAATTCTTCAATAAGGGCCGTACGGCGCGGCGTAGATTCTCTGTAATATAGAGGAATTACCATTAAATTAATTGAAACGCAACGTGGGGCGGATTTCATATTGGAGTTACCTGCCGCAACCTTCGCAAAATAAATCTGAATAATTTGCTTAAGGTGTCTTTAAAATATTCTGGTGCTCCTGAGGAGGATCTCTTTCGCATCCTATTCCAAGTGTTTAATATGTATGGATCCTTCTTTTCGACGTCGTTTTTGTTCGCACTTAACTGAAGATGGCAAAATCGATTACGACTTAATAAGCAAAACCGCTCTATTCTGTGCTTTATGGGTTATAATTTTCGCAATAACGATGATGAAGTAATAAAGTTTCGTTGTTAAAAGCTTAAAGAAGAGTCTAGACCGACAACAAGACATAATACAATAATTCTTGTTTATCTCTAAATAATTGTTGCTGATGGATATTAAGCCCGAATTGGATTAATTTTATTGGAAATTCAATAATAATTTTCTTCGCTTATTTCATTTTTTCATCATAACCAAAAGATTAACTGCATGAGACGAGGGAGAGAGAGGCTTACGCGAAATGAAAAAATTGATCGCAATGAGTTAAGAGTGTACAATCGGTTGTATTTTCCTTCTTCTCGTCGGAAGCAATCTATCATGAAATCAGTGTTAATTCGTGATTTATGTCCTCCGAAAAGCTTCTACATACTACACGTAATAGATCGATGGATCTGATTCATTATTTTCAATAAGAGAAAAAAGCTCATTTGATAAATTGCAAATCCAGTTCTTTTTGTGCTTTATCAACACAATATTTCAGTGATGGAAAAATGGCAAACTATATAAAAAGTAGAGCGATAAAAAATGACAATATTTCAATTCCACGACGAAATATATTAAACGTAAACTGGAACAAGTTGAAACATATCTTCTTCGACGATATTATTCACAATAGAGGACGAGAGATAAATACAGATACGCCATAATAAATCTATTATAAATAATGAAATAAATATTTATTGCGAGAGCGATTTTTATCCATCGAGAGGAAAAAGGAGTGAGACGCGGATTTCGAAACGTTTCGAGCGCTTCGTACAAAGCGATTCAACCGCAACAAATATGTATGAATAAGTTATATTTATTGTTAATACATTATACAGTATAATAACGCTGAAGTCCGATATACATCTGCATGTATAAGTACGTAGAAATCAATAGGGAATCAATGGAGAGCGATATTATTATTTAATATTAAATACTCTATTTGCTCGTCATGTGAAAGAAGATTATCAATCGTACCTGAAAACCCACGCGGATTTATCTTACATCGATCTGAATAAATCGTCGAGAAAATAAAATCGAACTATATCGTTCCGTGCCATTGATCGAATTGAAAGGAACTAATTTAGTTAGAATAACGAAGAGAAAAATGTTGAAGGAGCAAATGCTCTTAAGATGATAAATAAACGGATTCGATGCGATTTGCATATTTCGCATGCTGCTAACGGGAATCCGAACAAGAAATATTGCGGCACCGCGTTTCCAATAATTGGCTATGATTGATAATGTGCAATCTCATCGTGACATTATCAATCTTCTTGATTGATTCGAACAACAACAAGATGATGATAACGTGACGCTTGTGTAAATAAATAAGTTCACTGTTCGCGCAACCGAATCAAATAATTCGATTGAATTCGAGTAAAAACTAATTAAAATAATATCGGGGGAGAAGAGGGAAAAAAACGTTAATTTACCGATGAATTTACCAATTTATTTATTATAAATTAATTCGTTCGTTTCCAATTGAATCAGTCGCTCAGTCATTTAATCGTTCGCTTAGAACGGTACCGACGTCCACGATTAATTGCGACAACGACAACAGCAACAACAACCACCAAACCTACGAATTTACCAAACAAAAAGCAATAACAATTACCTTAATTAATTCATAAATAACTCACACGGTTTATGTTGCACAAATTAATATAGCAAAAAAATGAATAGCAAAAATAAAATTCGATAGTTTTATATTTATAACCAATTTCGGTTCTGTCGATAAAAAATACCGACGCGTATAAATACGAGGACACATAATTTTTATTGCGGTTTCATACAAAAGATAGACATTTTTTTCGCAAAAATAAATTCGATTTTAATGGATCGAGTTCGAGTAAGAAAATTACTTAAGCCATTTTTTTCTTCCTCCACTTCGTTTTATTCCTCATCTTCCCAATATACTTTCTCTTTACTTTCTCAAAACTTTGGATATATCAAATTAACCCTCTAGAAAGAAAGTTTATCTCTCTCTCTTTCCCTTTGTGGATGCTATAACTATTCCTTTCTGCCACATTGTGTTTAGTTTCTTTTCGAGAGAAACTTAGTTTATTTCCCTTTATTTTCAACAAAATTGTTTAAAGAAAATGGGGAAGTAAACAAACAAATAAACAAGCAAGAGGGAAATTTGGTTCGCTTAATAATAACTGATTGATGCGGTAGTATCAAACAAAGAGGGAGAGAGAACGAAAGTATTACTCGCTTAATATTTAAATAACGTTAAATATTGGAAACCAATTCGGCATTAATATCGTTTCTTCGTTACGGCTGTTATTGGAAAGCGAAACGAACAAAAAATAAATGAAGAGGAAGAATGGGAAAATGAGCCGAATCAAAGCGAAATGTTTATCGTAATATATGTGTATGGCGGAAGAATAGCTTTCTCCATTAGATAAACATAAAAAGCGTCCTCATATTTTATTAAATAGTTTCCCATGTAAACAAAACGTCAAGTAAATTTTACTGCCGAAGAAATCGCATTCGCTTCAGCTTCTTCCCAATTTTTTTCTCCTTCTCTCTCCCGTTCACCATCGTCATCGTCTTCCTCCTGTTGACACAAATACGCCATTTTCATCTCGCAACTCTTATTGAACCCTCCTAATGTACGCTAATGAAAGGGGACGTATCTTTACAATTCGATTTAAAAAGGAATCCTCTCGCTCGCTCGATGGAAACAGACAAAACATTCCACATTCGTAATAATACTGCGACAGAGACGGCTTAATGTGGTCCCATTATTTCGCATCCGAAGCAATTGATGCTACATTGAGGAAAAAGTCCTTCATGTAACGAGCAAGTAGACGTTTCGTTTGAATTGATGAAACTCGAATTGGAACGAACGATGGCAATCCCGAATCGCAAGGTTCCAGGTAAATTATAAAATAATATTTTTCCATAGTTTTTGCGCTCGACGTTCCGGTCCCTTTTCCAATTCGAAGTTATGTGTTTTCATTCGATTCGAGTAGATAGATTCGCATGGAAATAAATATGAAATGAATGAGCTTCCATATGTGTATATTGTTGAATACGTGCTCCGCGCATCTATTCATATCAAAGACACACTTAAAACGATCTCTTTGAAAGTTAACAAGGTATAAACTTTGACCTCAATTTGTAGCAGTCGATTATTTTTCTTTCCTATCAGACGGCGAGACGTGTTCCAGCGGTGGGATCAGTTGGGTGGAAACGTACGTTTCATATTCATTAAAGGTTTCTGGTGATAATAATATCAAATTATACGTTTAGGCATGATGCATTAATTAGAAATCGATAATGATGACTACCGATAACAATAGAAATTTTGCAAGCCATAACGATAATGCTCATATAGCGGTTATAAGATTAATATTTTATGCCTCGTAACCGTTTATTGTTACAACTGGGCTTTGTGTGATCGCACAAAAAGAATTGAATTGGCCAAAATGTAAGTAACGGCGATTGAGGTGACACAAATTGTTCAGTCACCACCGCGTATCGCTTTTTTATGTGACTAAGCGTAAAATATTTCGCCCAATTTTCGTGAACAGTATCCGATCCCCTTTAATCAGGAACGAACACTTGTCCATGTCTGGAGATGTCAGTGATGAGAGATACTAAGAGTACGGTCGAGGAAGGAAAAATTAATAACAACCCTCGAAAATGACGAACACTCCTTTCCTCCAGAAGTTGCCGATTTAAACGCAAAACGTTGCAAAAAAGTCAAACAATTTGCTACGATTGTTCATCTCCAATTTGTCGCTTTCCTGTTTATTAAGTTGCAAAACGTATCGAAACCGTTCACTGCGTAAAGAGCTTGTAAATTCGTCGTCTTTTAAATATTTACTTGTTGTGTCTGTTCACAAGCGAAGAAGACTTACAAACAGAAGCAAAGAAAAAGCGAATCTTGCTTCTTCTTTTCGTCTCCGTTCAATAGAAAGTCTCTTAAGGGCAACAACATCGATGCTGTTATAAAGTTTTAGCGAGTGAAGGGTCCTCAAAAAGTTCGCTTTTTTTTTTTCGCGAGAGGATCCTTAATTTAATTTTTTGCGGGTTAATTCGCTTAGGGCATCGTTAAGAATCATTGCAACGGTTCGTTATTATCTATTTACAAAGTCGAAATTTGATTTGGTTCAACTTTTTTTCGCTCTCATCCACGTTTATTTCTTCTTTTTTTTTGAGGGTTGGATTATTCTCATTCTTTTATAAGGTTCTTCGAATATAGCGAGATAGGAATCGGTTTTAGTCACTTTTCTTTTTCTCTTTACGTGTAACCTCGAAATGTAAATGTGTCAATCGCCTTTAACCAAATGTAATTTTAAGCGATGTCGAATTGAAAATGGAGCGATTGAACTAGTGCGAATCGCAATTGTCAATTTATCAGGTTTCGCGTTTCTTAATTTGCTCCTGGTTGTTGTTTTGTTGTCGGGGTCTTGTTTATCACTATCATTTACTGGTTGTTCTATTTCAAGAATTCATTAATTTGTCGCTTATCTGATACAACATACAAACAATTAACAGTCTCGTTCTTTCCGTTGTTAATTGTTTTTCTTAATTGAATTCTTATATAAATGGATATATTAAATGGCCAGCGATCGATCGCCCAAACCGAAGGAAGTACAGAGAGATTTCATGCAAGCTGCATTCAACGCTAAGATCTCTTCTCTAAAGTTTGTTTCTGTTTCTTATTACTTTTACATCTTTGTGGGGAATTTGCAGTTAACAGTGAAGAATAGCAACAGTAATACAACAACTCTAACGGCGACTGGAAGCTTTAGATCCTTTTCTTACTCTCGTTTCTTGCTTATCCTTTTTCTTCTGATAAAAGATAATACTTTGACGATTTGTACGCGTTCTTTATTTCTGTTATCCGCATGCTGTTAAAATGCTTCATTTCACTAAACAAAGAGTATACCTACTTCAAAGACGATCCTTCAAAGATTTTAATTTCAAAGGGGGATTCAAACAATATTTCGCCCGTTGATCGATCAAAATCCTAAAATTGTCTGCAGGTTTTTGTAGAAAGGAAACTCGTTAGTGATTTCGTTAAAAGAATTTCATTAAGATTGTATTATTAAAAATGATTGTGCGTTAGCGTTATCTCGCAATTTCCGACCTAATTGTACCGTCGAGAAAACTCGGCAACGACAACAAAGAAAATTGTTAGATAATTATGAAAATTGTTTCGTTGAGAGCGTTTAAATGAATAAAACAATAAACTCGTATTTGTTGATTAAGAAACGACGGGAAATTAGGCAGAAAACCGTTTGGGATATACGTGTCGCGGTTGTATCAGCCAACAAAACGAAGAGAAAAAATATCGCTTCTTTTAAATGAAGTCTTAAATAAATTAAGAGCTTTAAAAGTAATAAATTTATTGTTTAGTTAAAGCTTAATCCTGTGTATTATGCATATGTTTTAAATATGAGAGAACAGGAGAAAACAACAGGACAAGCAAGGCAAAGAAAGGGAGCGAAGATGATAATAATTAGGTTTTAAAAGCTACATTTCAACGTTAGAACCTTTTAAAGAGCACTTAAATATTTACGTTACATTTTTTTACTGGTTTATTTTATTTTTTTTTTTCCAAATCCTTTAATCTCATTAGAAGCTAGTAAAATACTCCACGACATTAAGATTACAGATTTAAAAGTTGTAATGATGATAATTAAAAATGGTTTTAATAATACGCTCGTTGATGGTTAATTAGCGTCTTCGTCAAAGAGAAATAACGTGGGAAGAAAAGAACAAACAAGAATCGTGGATGCAAAAATACCTTTGTCGTTCGATGGTGTCTCTTCGTTTCACAGCTATATTATTTTGCGGCTTTCATGCAAACCGTAAACGAATGGCCCGCAGAAATTATACGTAAACCAAAGCAGACCGAACCGTACACGATTTATCGTTTAAGCATAAACATTAATTTCACCAACAAGAACGTTCTTGCGTCTCTCGTTAAAAATTCCTTTAGATGACAGAGGAAGAAATTTAATATAAAGAAAGAAGCAACCGATCGACACTGGAGACGTTACCATGTACTTTTCTCACTTGAACATATCGCGGCTCCGTGGCATTTGGCAGTTCAATAAACAGAATCAAACGTTTGCCGTTCGCTAAAACGTGTCTCTTCCTCCAAATAGCCTACGCACACTTAGAACGCGGATGAAAGCGCAGAAGAAACGTGACGCGTGAGATGACAGAGCTTAAAATAAGAAGACCATCATCATCATCTTCGTCGTCGTCGTCATCATCCGGTCGTAAATTCGAATATTTATAAATAAGCGCGTACACGCGGAAACGTCCGCGATGTGGTTCGGTTATCTATGTGGCATGATGTCTGGTCTTCTAATAATAATTGCTCTTTAGTCACTTTACGCAGAAGTACCCAATATTTTCGCTCTCGTTTCGAATGTCTCCTTTACCTAACACAACACCAACAGCAACGATCGTCGTATACTTTCAAGCCGTTTACATCGACGTCGTCGCCGTCATACGCGTCTCGACGCTTAACGTCAACTGCTGCAACGCGAAATCGCAGCCACTGAAATCCCCCACCAGCGGAATCGGCGTTATGTGGAGCAGTAAGTAAAAGAGCGTTTGTTGTATCACAAGGAAGAAATCGAAAAAGGGAGAAATGCAACAACAACAACTAATGCTCCCGCATTATTTTTAACGCGAAATACCTGAAAGGAAACGTGCAAATAATCTCTAAATGCGTCGTTGTCGAAAAGGCTTTTCTATTAATTTTAATCGGGAAATACATTTTGTTTCGCATACATTTCCTGTTCGAATGTACTAACAATAACGCAAAAGAGGGAAGATTTTAAAGAAAAAGTTCTTCCACCTCATTTTCCTTCGCTCGAAGTTTCCCCATTCCTCATTCATTATTCTTTTTTCTGTTCTCTCCTTGCCATTCGCTTAACATACACCACTCGAACCGTGTACCCACTTATTTAATGTTATTAACATTAGCGTTTTAGTTTATGAAAGTTTAACGCGAAAATTCGATTAAAAATCTTGCTGTATGTATTTGAACGTATATATATACCATATAAGTTTAACATCTACCATCAACTTCAGGAAATTTAATAAAAAATTAATTAAAAAGTTGTTTTTTATCGACATCTCCTCCTTCTTATTCTTCGTCATCTTGCTTACACTACTTAAACGGGTACATTTTTATAGTGGTAACAACCAAGACGCCGTTCATGATGATGATGATGGTAGTAGTTATTGATTAAAATACTTCCATCTTCTTTTTCATCTTGCCCTTCTTCTTCTAGTTTTTCCTTTTTTGACTCTCTTGTTTACCAGAAAAAGTTGATGCAGCAAAGAAAGAAGGTCCTTTATATCGTTGCTTGATATGCCTATGGAAACAAGGTAAGAAACGCAAAATACGTATCGTTTAGATTAAGGTCAGTGGTAAGTAATTGCCAAAAAAATTGCTTAACTTTCTTCTCGTTCTTCTTGCTTCAGTTTTCTTTTCACCTTTACTAAAAATCGTCGCGCACGACGCGTTGTATCGAAATTTAGGTCAATTTATGTTCAAGTAAGTAATTATCTTCGTCTGCTCGTATTTTCTTCGTTTGTAACGGTTGTTATTAGTTAAGGAGTGTATTTGTAATAACCCACGTTTAATTGGCTGGAAATTATTCATTTTAATTTCCTCAAAATTAATGAGTTTTCTTTATTTAGCATTTTGCCAAAGAACGAAACGGAAATACGACTTCTTCATCTTCGTCTACTTGTTCCTTTTACTTTAAATGACTTTCTGCGAAAAGGAAAGACACTTAAACTCTATTAATAATAGCAAAAAAATATCAATTGCTCCCTCTCTGCTGGCGGCTGGCTGGCCCGTATCGATTTTAACACACAAAAAAGTAAGAGAGCATTAACGTGTCATAAAAGTAATTTTTATGGCAACACTTTCTTCGTCGGCTTCTTCTTACGCGAAAGCAAAATTCAATATCACGCAGTCACGTTGGCAGTCGTGGCGCTTAATTGAAAATAGTCTAAAAGAAAGAATCGCGCTGCAACCGCCAATGCCACATACACGCACATAACGATACCTGTAAAGACGATTCATTTTCACATCGGGCGAAAAGTGCAAAAAACAACAAATTCTGATAATTGGCAATCCGTTTGCCGATATATAAATTTCATCCCCGGAAAGAAGAAAACTGAAAAATTGAGCAAATAAAATTGTACGCGAACTTTATGAAATAATTCCGCCACTCGAAAGAAGAAATTCGTTTTGCTCGCTTTATTAGTTCATATTTATTCTTCTTCTTTTGGCAAAGAGCATTTCGAAAATAGTTGCCAACACAATCCTACGTTGGATGTGTGTTTGTGAATTCTTTATACGAGTAGAACAAGTAATTTCGTACTGCACATAGACGGAACCGGGAAGAGAGATAAAAAAAAGGGAAGTGATGGTGAACTTATAAGAAGTAGAAGAATGCGGCCGCTCTTTCTCTCTTCCTTTCTCTCATTCTGCGAGCAATAACAGCAAGGAGCAACACGTCCACGTGAAAACTATCTACTTCTGTGCAGTCATGTACGGTAACAACAACCCGAAAAAGAAAAAAAGATAATAACAGTAAAAAAGGAAAAAGTAAAGTTGCTACCAACACGGTACAGTATATCAGCGTTTCACTTCGCCAAAGTAATTTACCCCATCTTCTCGAGTGGCAAAAGTCGTTTCTTTCGTTAAGTCGTAACATTTCAAATAAACGACATCGTCGAGCTTATACTAATAATAATGAGGACGACGACGGCGACGATGATGATGACGATGATGGGGCAAATAAAATTTTAATATTTCTTTAATTAACTAAATTAATAATTTGTAACGAAAATAAAACGAACGCACCGAAAAGAAAAGGCGAACGAAATCATTTGTTACTTATTCCCCGTTCATTGTTACGTTTAAATAAATAACGGAATGGAACGGGGTTTGGCGCAAGAGAAAGAATACAACTTTTAATTAAATCACATTAATTTAATAATATTAATAATAAGAGTTGAAATCAAGAAGTCAAAATTAATAAAAGTGCCTCCGGCTTATTAATATTATCATTACGAACGGGCCTCTCCCTTAAAACGAATTGACGGCCCTCAAATATCTTATACAGGGTGTCCCGATAGTGCGGGCTCGGAGTAGTACGCCTAAATGGTTGACTTTAGGGCAAAATGTTGCAGATTTAAAAAAATTTTTCTCGGGAAGGCATACAACGTAAGATTTTTCCAAGATGTTGCACTATTTTAAATGGAATGATCTATATTTTGTCGCAGTTTTGGATTCCTTCTCAAGAGAAGTTTATTAAAACAACCACATGCCTAAGATGCACTGTTTTATAGTTATTTCAATGTTTTTCCGAAAAATGTGATTTGAAACGTCGTGGAAATTCGCATATATCTGGGAAGCATTGCGAGATAGTGAGTTGAACTAGCTTTACTTCTTTTAAGCATGAAATGGCGAAGATTGTGGTCTACTTATATTTAATTGAAAGTATTACTTACTGCAATTTGGGGCCTGTTAAACGTTAACATTTTCAAATGTGCGCAACTTCATTCTTTTAATGAAACCCTATATTTTTATTATCGCATTAGATGCATAAAATTAATCCCCTTCGATCTTATTAAGGTAATCTTGATGGTTTTCGAATTATATGCAATTCTTTGCATTTACATATGATTTTTCCATGTTTGCTAATAAATTACATTAGAAACAATGAGGCAACTGAAGAAAGCAATGAAATTATTAGTTTCTTGTTTTAAATTGGACAAAATTTTATTTATTTTCATAAAAAAACTGACTTTAAGTTGGATAATTTTTGGACTTATTAATTAACATTCTAATGAATAATCCGAAGAATACGTCAGTAATTTTCAATTGTTCTTGCTGGCATTTGAATCATTCATCATTATACGCATATTAATAACACAAAATAACAATTAATTGGGAATAATTTGAAAACGGTCGACAATAGATCCAACAATACCTGGGTATGATCGAAAGAGAATCATTATCTGCATCCGTTGTCACAATAAAAAATATATGGTTCCATTAAAACACATTAAGTTATGCATATTTGAAAATGGCCAGTTTCACTTTTAATTAACTTTCAGCAGTGGAAATTGTTCGCCATTTCTTGCATAAAGGAACAAACAAAGTTCAATCTTACAAAGTTTTGAAGATATATGGATTTTCCACTATCTTCCAAATGAGATTTTCGGAAAAACACTTAAATTACTACGAAACCTGTGATTGTTTGAATAAAGTTCCCTTAAAATTCGTTACGGAATCGAAGCTTGGAAAATATTTTCACGTGGTGGTCTTATACCAGAGAAGACTTTTTAATCGGCAACATTTTTCTCTAATACCAACAGTTGGGCGTAATCCTGCGAGCCCGCAGTATTGGGACCCCCTGTATATAAATTTTTTTAAATATAATTTCATCGTCGGCATCATCATCGTCGCGAACCGAAATATTAAAATGGGCAGATCAAATAAGTAAATAAGCAACATCCGTTTTTAAGTTATTACCGAAAGGAGCGGTAAGACGGGAAGAAGCAATTTCCTCCTCTCGATTCTTTTTTCTCTCCCTCCTGGTCGTCGTTATTATAGTGTGTCTGTACATTAATGTATTTTAACCCCACTAATAGAATGTACTCGACTTGTTCTTTTTCACGCCACTAAGAGTCGTACGACGCCGAGGAGAAATTACTGAAATTGCGATTCGCCAGTGTTTGTAATTAACGTTGGCAACGAATTAGGATATTTTATTTTTATTAATCATTTATCCAAAAACGGTGCACCGAGATTCCCAGACTTATTTCAATTAAGAATAGTTTAGTTGTTGAGAGAGCGAAACGCTAAACGAAAAAGAAAAACCCGTGCGAAATAAAGAAAACTGATAGAACCTAATGGAAAACGTAACAGTGAATCTTAATTAAAGCTATGGATGGAGCTTTTAAAGTCCACCACGTTGTATGTACTTTTGCAGCTTGTTTTTTATTTTCTGTATCGTATCTTGTATACGTCCTCGTTTTTTTTTTGTTTTATTTATTTGGCAAAAGTTTGCGAAAAGAAGAGTTCGCGTACACTTATAAATACTCGTGTTTCCTTCGAGGTAAATTGTAAGCGGGCGAGAAAGAGTGTAAGAGACCAAGAGAAACTTTTTTATGAAAAAACCGAACCAAAAATAAAAATAAATTTTAGGCGAGTGTGTTGCAATTTCGGTTTAACAGAGACTGCATACACAATCATGCAGTAAAGTCGCATGGGCCATCCTTGAAATTAGCGTCAATCTATTGATTAAACAAAGTCTAACGTAGAATTCATTTATAGCAGATGCTGTCGAATTCTCTTAAGTTTAATATCTCTGCGGTTGTACTACAACGAGCAATTTATAATCGCACTTCTTGTACTCGTCGCATGTATTATACGTACGGATAGGTAAGTGTTGTATGTAATAATGAATTGGAAATTTCCTTAACTTGGCAATATCATCTTGTTCAGGTACTTGTTGTTTAAAGTAAAATGCATTCGGTGTAGTTTAGTGTAGCAGATATTGTCTCTCGTCGTTTATATCGTTATTGAATGCTAGACAACATCACAATATACGAGGGTGGATTGACGAATAACTTGTCTTGCAGAAGACAATTTCGGTTTTAACGACTATCTAATCTTTGAACCTGGTCCTTTCGAAGTCGAATGCACTTGTGCCAGCGTTCCTCAAACTTTCTGATTCTTTTGTAGAAGTGGATTTTTTAAGAACTTCAAGACACTCATTTATGCTCTCTATTACCTTTTACTTTGAGCAAATCTCTTTCAGCAAATAATGCTTGGAGCCAATCTTTGCAAGGCCTTTTAGTGCAATTCATTATACAAAATAAAATAAACGCCTCAATTTCAAACGCTCGTGGTCCCTTTTATCTCGCCCAATGTCTATCGTTTATTAGTCAATACCATTTCAATGAGTTTATTCTTGATTTCTATTGTGACTGCTGTTTTTGAACCTCTAGGACATGATGCACTTCGATTGCTTCTTGTACCGGTTTAAAACTCGTTTGCCCAAAGTCGAACGGTTTCATAGGAAGAACAAGAGTCACCCAATGTGGACAGACTTCGTACATGGATTTCCTTCGCTGTTTCCCCATCCACAAGCGCAGAATTATAAAACATTTCGAATTGCAATTCCATCCACTTTGCTTATCACTCGAAACACTTAAATTTAAATGAACTTTTAAGCAACTTATTATTGCCCGAGTTACTTGCAAAATTTAATTTGTCATTTAAAAAGATGCAATTTTATGACTACGTCGATTTTTTTCTTGTCCCCTGCTATAAGTTTACGCAAGAAGTTTTGCATCAATCCGCCCTCGTATTACGATAATAATGAATGGGAATGTTCGTATTATTATCATTATTACTCTCGGTATATGTGTGCAAGTCATGAAAATTGGAATTGTTATAAGCAGGTTATAAGGTCATTTCGGTGCATTATTATTATTATCACCGTAGTGGGTACGAAGCGGGCTTTAATCATTAGTACTAAATATTACAAAATTCTATTTACATACGATATTAGTTTACCTTAATTAATCCCGTTTCCCATATAATAATAATATCAACTCGTATTTTTGGGTTGCTCTTTGGAAAAAATGTTATTTTTGTTTTGGAATTGGACCACTACAACTAACATTCCATGTTTGTTCGCCTGATTAAAGTTGTTCCTTCCTTGTCCATTCATTTCGTTGCCTTTTCTGAAATTGATACGTGATGTAGCGGAACGTTTCGAAAAAGTTAATAAATTCGTGACTGAAATTTTAAAAGTTTGTTTTAAAGAAGCCACGTTAAAATGAGAATAACGGAAAACTATTGTTATCAATACAAACAATTTTGCTTTAATTGAAATTCTAATTGGTTACAGAAAAACGAAAAACAAACCGAATGGATTCTCTTTACAATTATTCGCTCTCGTTAATTCCTCTTCATTACATTCAATTTAAAAAACGGTTTCTTTCATAAGTTCCTCATGAATCGAAAGAGGAACGTTTTAATAATTATTAATTATGCAAGCATTACTAATTAGTTTCTTCTTTTATTTCGCTCTGAAATGAATAAATCAGAAACGGAAACTTTTAATGAAGTACATTAATGTAAATACGAAATAGGAATCCATTTCTTATTCGGAGCGTTTGACTTAAGATAAACGGAAATTAAGTTTTACAATCGATGAAATATAAATTCGATGCCATTAAGTGTAAAACTTTTGCGACTTTTTCCAAAAGATAACTCTAGTTGAACTCTCTATTAGCGATAAGGAAAATGATGAAGAGTTTATTTTGCCTTCTCATTAATGATGTAAATAAAAGTGAAGCGAAATCTTTGGAGGCGTACAATTGAACAAAAAACTAAGAACGTTGGATTTCTCTTTGCTTCTGTTCACCTCTTTATTTCCATGCAGCCAAAACATACGTGCACGTACGCCGAACGTATGTATCAGCTCAATAAAATCCATTAATCAGGGAATGAACGATAGGAAAAGATGTCACAGCGCCGCATTCGGTGGCACATAACCGGTATTTGTTCGTCGGCGCCAATGGTTAATCATATCGTGGGCCCTTACGCAGAGTGATGGATCACTTTTCACCTAAGGGAAATCTGCCACTGGCGAAAATGCACCCCGTTAGAAAGGTGTGTTACTTCATCGTTTATTTTCTCTTTTTTTTTACTTTTTTCGACAACGCCACCATCTCTTTCTTCCACTTCTTACGTTCGCTCGCTCGCTCACACATTCCACTTACTTTATTTGCTCGTATTCCCCATCAAAAAGAAACGCACATCGTACGCCCCCTTTTTCATTATTAAATTATTCGCCCCGGTTTTCCCTCTTCGGCTTCCTTTTGGATGTCTAAGATTAAAGTACGGCAAAGATTTCTTCATCATAATAAAAGTGTCAAATTTAAGATTTATTAGCTGCTTGCCAGCGCACGGTTCTTTAAATATATGAGTAGTGGACAAGAGGTATGTGGTGGCGTTGTTTTAGCAGAGAAACCGTTCGTTTTTTATTGTTGCCAACAGTGTCGGTGCTCATGATAAAATCATTCGATACGAAGAAGGATAAGAGGACGGATTTTTGCTTTGCCTTCTCCATCTTTTCATTATCATCTCTTCGCGCACGTTGGGATTCCTTTTGGATGCCTTAGAGCAAAAGTAAGGTGCTACGAAAATGTAATTCCTCCTATTTCGTCCCCTTTTCTTCCCTTGCCGCATCCTCTTTTATTCGGTAACACGCCAGAAATGTGCATAACGTTACGCTTATTTCCCATTTTTCCTTTCTTAACATTTTTTGTTTCCGCCCTCGCTTGATCGATAAAGGGATTTCGTATTCGTTCCGACTCCTTTTTCTCGCGTTCAGTATTATTTTCTCTCTTTTAAAATCCTATAAATAGAAGTACATGAGTTTCACCACCGTGTACCATTAGCTATTCAAAAACTGCGACCGCTATTACGTGTGCATGGAAAAGGTCGACAATTTTTCTACGTGCACTTTACTTGCCGGTTCCCTATATTTTACATTAATTTTAATAATTGATTCGAATATCGCGTAGTCCGCTAACGTCGCAACTTTTTGCCACTTTAACATGCATTAAAACCAACATAAGGAGAAGTTAATGTAAAGAGTTCACGTGTTAAGACGAATGGCGTATATGTACGTCCCGTATGTGGTTCTTAATAAAGCTTAAATTTTTAAAGTCGAAAGAGGAAAAACGAAATCAAGAAAATGAATTTGTACGATACGATATAATAAAATGAGTAGCGGACGATAATAAGTGAACGGAAAAAGAACAGCAAGAAAGTATCGTAATAGTAATAATATCGAGTGTTATTGAATTGGATTCATAATATTGATTCGTGCTTGCCAATTTTCTTTCGCCCTCGCCGTTAAACTGAAACTTAATAAAAATCGTGAAAGATAATATTGGCCTCGTACGGTGTTGTTTAGTCTCGACGCCTTTCTCATTTCCTTTTGCTCTCCTCGTCTAAGTACATAAGTGTGTTATTAATAATAGTACTAGCTACCAGTAAGAATTAAAAAATAAATCCAAATACTCCCCACAGAACTCACAGAACACGTCTAATTACAAGCCAGAACTTAGAAATATACTTTCATTAGTTTAACTTCAACTTTGTGGCAATAGAACCGCTATTGATTGATTATTGATAATCTAAGCTAACAAGAATTTAATTGGCAAAAGCCATCTATGAGAACAGTTTGGTTGAAAGTTCTGGGAATATTTTCAAATTTAATTTGGATAGTTATTCTTGAAATGATTGGAATGGTAACTGATCAAATTTGTACGTACTGTAATTAACATGTCCATTAAATAATTCTCTATCATTCGTTTGCGTTAATTAAATGTTAACATTAAATTATGATGGGAAAATATATGGGTTTTTCAACGATGTTTTTTAAATCGCTTTAATTACACGTATTTCAAATCATAAATGTGACTATACATCAATTCGAGTTACTCATTTTGTTAAATCCTTTGAGATAACAATCTCTCATTGCTGTTAATTTGCTATTCAATGAAATTCACTGTATATGTGTCAACGAATATTTTATATCTGTAATTTTTTTGTTTTTGAATGAGCGAAATATCGTTTCAAAGACTCCAATCCAATTTACGTGCTATCATTTACGTATATTCGCAAATACCTCTTTTGGCAAACAAAAAGAACGTAATTCATTTAAAAAGATTTTAAAATATTCGTTACACATAAATTTTTAATGGAATATTTTTCATAAACAAGAATAAATTGCAAAGTCAATCTGTTACAATTAATTTGCAGAGAACTAAAAGGTTGCAATATTTTTTAAATGTCGAACGAATTTTATTTTTCCTCGTTCCTATTGTTTTATTTTTTGCTGTTGTTTTTTTTTAACATATTTTGCAAATCAGAATTATAAAATTAAACGGAATTCGCTCGTATTGTATTTTTGGCCCCATAAATTGTTGCGAAACCGTGCCGCATATCATAATATAATTAACAAGTGAATTATAGTGGCCGCTTGCAAAAAGAAATCGCTGTGACTGCGAGGCACTTTTAACTCGTTTAACACAAAATCCTGACGAACGGCTTAAAGTTAATTACATTTTGATGGTGATGACGACTTAATTATGTTTAAATAACGAAATACGCTGCAAAATATAAAAGATCGATTCCCCCGGCGCATCCACCAAATTTCAAATATCATTTCCACGTCGTCTTCGGCGTGCGCTGCATGTATTTAAATGAAATTAACGAAAAAGTCGCGTTATTAAAGTGCAATAAATTATCATGTAAACGTAACAAGTTAGGAAACTTCTAATTTGATTTATTACGTGGGCTTTTAGCAAAATGGCCATAAAATAAACCTGAACACGCGGCGTAATGTGTGTTGTAACCGTTGGTAACATACGTACATGTGTACACGTGTAGGTTTATTCATTAAAGAGCAAGTTGTATGTGGAGATTGTGATTAAATGTTGCTTTCACACAATGTCAACCGACTTAATTTGACCCTTAACGTGAATTTGTCCTGTCGTCAGGTTTAACTTTCGAGTAGCACCGAAATGTGCGGAGGCGAACAGTTTCGATTCGTGGCGAACGAGAATTGTTTCGGTCCTCGACATTAAGGCCCGCTTCTAACCTCTTCAAAAAAGAAATACTCCGCAAGAACGTATCGCCGATGGTCGTTGGTAATATGATCTCTCGGTCCAGAAGCGACTCTGTTAATTATGTCGTACATTTAGATTGTTTTCCACTCTTCGGTGAGTTGAACAAAACTTTTGTACGTGGAGGGCTTTCGATTAACACGTTCACTTTAGACTGCTTCTTGCTGAGAATATTTATTTGAAATTTTCGATTTTTTATGATTTGCCAATTTAACAACAAATATCGCGAGCATTGAACTCAGTATTTTATTTTCCCTGCGGAAATTTGTAATTAAAATGGGAGGATTTATTGTGAACACGACGATTGCAAAATGTGAAAAGAGGCCATGTGCCAATATCTAACGAAGCGAGAATTTATGAAAATGTATACAATTGAGCCTCGACGAGGAGCGTAGAAAGATTCGATGCCAATTATATATTGCGCTTGGAATGTATCAAAAAGCCGTCGAAAATGTATTTTGATATGTTTATTCAAATAACGGAATTTTATGTCTTAAACATTCGAAATACAATATTGGCTCCGTTTGAAAAAGGAACAGCAACAATGATAAAATTTAATTTCATTGCCCATGATGGTACTTCTCGCTGCCATTCATTTATAAAAACGGTTTCCGTTATTTCCTGTTATTTGATCGAACGTGCATTATTACAAAGAGTTTCATTTACATAAGTCCTTTTGTTGCTTACAAAACGAAAAAGAAACGCAAGAAAAGGAAAACATGCTCGATTCGCCAATTTCGTTAGATTAAAGGGAATTAGCTCATTCCACTTATTTTCGTCCTTTCTTTTCCACAACAAAATTATACTAATTGCATCAAATACTTTCCTAATGATACAGCAGTTTCCATCTTTTCTTTTTTCCTCTTGTTGCGATCATCTAACTCGTTAAGAAACATGCAAATCTCTTGTTAAAAGTCTTAGTTTCCTAATCCTGCGAGGTTCGCGAAATGATAGCGCTATCGATAAACTAACAAAAGCGGGTCGTAAAACGAAGTTTAATGCCAAATTTAACAACAAGTAATGATTTTATTATTTCGACGACATCGTCTTTGTATCATCTCGGTTTCATACTTTTTGCTCGAGTCATGAAACTTACTTACAACCGAAGAGTACGAGTCACGAAGTAATAGAATACGTACTATTTACGGCATAACATTTGCTTATAAAAGCTTTATGAAGCTTTATAACTTGTCGGAGTTGCTAAAAGTTTGAAAATAGTTAAATTGTAACCATTAAGTCGAATATATAGGAAACCGGTTAACTCGTTCTACAGAAAAACTGGAATTAATGGGAAAAACAAATCAAAAGCTTTATTTTCCGGCGGGGAAGCTCGCAGGCTTCTAATACGATGAGAAACTTTAATAAACGTTGAAAGGGAATTAACTTAAACGTAGTAGCAACTATAATAATATTTGATACGCACACAGACACACACAAGGAATCTATCTCGGCTCCATTCGAATATCAAACCGTATCGATTGTCTAATGGTAAATATTAATTTACTGCGTTCTCTCATTACAATACAACGTACTAATTGTTCGTCGTACTTGTAAAACAGTTTACCGACATCCATCTATTTAAACATCCACACACCGTGCAAACACACACACATTCGATTTTAGCTTATCGAATAAATTCATTATTACCGTACGTAATTCGTTTGAGACAGACGCACGTTTCAGTCGACGATGGTAAATGGTTTTTAACAATAACAACGACAAGAAACGCCGTAGGGCGACGTTTTTCCGTTTAAATTGATAGAGAAAATTAAACGTAAATCGATAACTCCACCATTGAAAAGGCAACACGTTGTTCGTAGAGGAACCAGTTTGAATGGTTGAATTTAAAACTAATTCATTTGAATAGTGGATTGCTTCTTTTCCCGATTCGCTCGCCGTTATAACCGATTCGATTCGGTCGGGAGGAGAGCTTTCAAATGAAGTGGAAATCCTATTTGCAACGCAAAAATAAAGAAGCGTTTTGAAACCGCCACTTTAATTTCCCTTCAATTTCTATCTATTAATTATCTATTCAAGGTGCGACTGGATGAAAAGCGCTTTAAAACACTTGTAAGAATGTTGATTTGGTTATAAGCGCCAGGCAAGTGGTTTCAAGCAAAAAACTAGGAAGACATCGAGCTAGCAATTGCTACTTCGCATCACGGACACTCCACCACTTTTGCTGGAGCGTCAAAGACGGTTATTTGATAAAGATGAGCGTACAAGAACAACATTCGCTTCTACGTCTAACGTGCCATAAACTAGTTTAACTTTATTGCTTCTGTTGTATGGGTACGTTTCGATAACAAAAGGGAAAAAAAATTAGAAGTGTATGGAAAAATTGGATTAATTTTCCACTTCTCTTTCGTCTGTGCGAAGGAGAATTACTTACTTTTATAGCGAGAGCCGGCGATGATAATGATGATATCACTTCTATTTCTTTTATGTGCGAGGAAGGGTTACGGGGGGATAATATTGTGCAGATATTTTATCGATTTAATAAAACGCTATGTTGTAGTAGTAATATTAGTAATAATGCTGGTACGAGAGGGTGAGAGGAGCGATGAAAATAAAAAATAGCGAGATATGGGAGTTTTAAGAGGACGAAGACGGTTGATACTGAGTCAACAGATCATCCTTATCTACAATTTTAGCTCGGGCTACTTCTCTTTCATTTCCGCCCTAAACGCTCCTCCTCTTCTTTTTTTATATATTCATTTTCCTGCAGACCTTTAAACGTTCTTTCCTCTCGCTCGTTTGCCATTTTTTTTCCGCAATAAACACCATCTGAGTTGAGCACGTGAAATTTATATAAACCGGGTACCGCGTTCGCTTTACTTTAACTCGCAGGACACACACGCTCGCGCTCCTGCTCAAAAAGAAAAGCCGAAATAAGAATGTTTGAGTAGAAAATCTTTGTACTTTATTTCCGTTAATATTTCATGAAGTTATTTGTTTAAAATATTAATATATACGTAGTTCTATGTGAGGTACTATACTACCTAACTTATACCTCTGAAACCACTTTTGGAATGCAAACGAAACACGATGGGAAAATCAACAACAACAACAACAACAACACGAACGTTAGGAGGCACAAAAACGACAAGAACAAAGATGAACACGCTTTAAAATATGAATGGTAAATAAGAAGTAAATCACGTTGAATTCATTAAAACAAATAATTTAAGAAAGGAAAATGAGAAACCGGTTACTATTATACTGTGAGCTAAAATATATCCATGAAATATGCATATGGAAAAGTTATGGTAACTACTTAAATAATACATTAGTTGGCAAATTAAGCAAAAAGTTGCGTTCTTTAACGTTAATAAAATCCAAACGAAATATATGTGTGTAAGCAAGCAAGTTTCCGTTCGTCCCCATCCTTCGACGGGAATGATAATAATAAGAGGAACTGGATGGAGTAGAAGAAATTAATGTTATTTTCATCAAAAACTTTTCATAAATAACTAATTAAATTTTCATTAACGTTTCTCTTTTTATAATAATGAATTATTAACGAAAGTAAAGATGCAGTGGAGTTTGAAAGACCTCATCTTCTCCCTCATTTATTATTTCTGTTTTCTTTTTTTTAATTTGATTTTGCTTTTGATGGACTTTTTAATTACAATGTTAATGCAAACATACCACGGAATATCATTCCTTAATTAAATCACGATTACTGACGAATTCAGAACAAAAAGGAATTTTAAATCTGTAAAAACACTAGAACGGATTTACCATAAAAGAAAAAGGAATTCCCGGTAAAATATTTTCGAGTTCGTAATACCACTCGTACCGTTCTAAATTCAAATCGCGATAGTTTTGTAAAATATTAAGCCGAGGGGGAAAAACTTAAAATCGATCTCAAGTATATATACGTATTTACGGTAAATGCGCCGGTAAAATTCTTAAGCACCATTAATACAACCATTGGAAAATTTGAAATTGCAACTCTGCCACCGAATTGTATTGCATTTACTTTAATGCATTAGAGTATCGAAATATGTTGCATTTTACCAATATCAACAATTTCTAACTGTATGTTTAATAATAATAAAACTAGTTTATTTCAGGGAATTTAATCAAATGTGCATATTTGATCAAATTAATTTACATGTAGTGATTGTTAATGAAAATATAAATAAATTATTTCTAAACGATTTCAGATTGCATTTCGATGCAAGATGATTTATATAATATTTAAACAGACATCATCATCGCACTGTGTTACAAACGATTCGCAATTAATCCAACCTATCGCCCTTATTATTTATTAATTAGAACAAATTTCATAACTAAATTAAAATTACACTCGTTGAATAAATTTTCTTTGCAATCTTTTTGCTAATGTTTTCCGAACCTGATCGAAACCAAAATTACAGACCAACAAACGATTTTGATCAACATGTAAATTGGTTCGTTTAAGGCAAACATCTCTTGCGTATTACCTTTCGTTGTGTTAGCAGTAACAATTACAATTCGCATTCGAGGATTATATGTAAACTAGAGGGCTGGAGGGTTAGATCAAATATAAAATTAATATTTGGACGTGATACGATCGTGGCTGGAAATACGAAAGAAAACCGTTAACATTGGTATCCAATTAAAATGGTATATTATTCAAAATTCGTTACATTCAATTTGGGAATAAATTAAATTGTCGTTAATAACAAATAAATGTTTGTTATTACAACGTTAACAGAGGCCGTAGACCGCAGTGAAGGTACAAATGAATATTCATGGTCGTTGTCGTCGTCGTTATTGCATTTAGATGTGAAATAATAATGTCTTGCATCAAAACTTGACGATAATCTTACTACAACTGCACAATTATTATTATTATTATTAAACTCGACGTTCTTCGGTATGGCAACTAACTGAGACCCTCCTGCTTCGACCGTTTTCCTCCTCCTCCTCCACGTTCTTCGCCTTTTCAGTCATGAATTAAATTTATTATTGCAATTAATATATTATTACGTAACTGTCCCATAAATAACAATGAGAAATAACAGCCGACATTGTTACACGTACCATTATTATTATTATTATTACGATGACATTTTCAATTTTACTTTGTGCAAATTATTATATTTGCATAAGTTAATAAGTAAATTTAAATTATTATTAATCATCGCATCGCCGGAAAGAAAAAGAAGAAGTCGATTCGATGGCAGAGAGAAGAAACAAAAGTGGAAAGAAAAATTAAAGATTGAAAAAAGGATTTTTTTCATTAAAATATCCGCATGAATTGTTACAAAAAGGTAGATACAAGGATTTTTCTTATTTTCACCACTTTCACGTTGGCTTGCACTTGGATAGTGTTGTGATCTATACAGGGTGTTAAAACGTGTCACAAACTTTAAGGGGTGACAATGTGGCCCAAAATAAGCAGAAACGTCTTAACGAATATGTGGCAGGAGCTGCAAGATACGGATGATTAAACTATTTTGTAGCATATCTTCGGTTTTCGTCCTTTCCATTCGCAAAACTTGCATTTTCGTGTTGTAGGCAACCGACGTTTTTGTGATACAAGAGTCCCGGATCCATGTTAATGAAGACTTTTCAACTTATCTTGGGCACTTTTCTTTAACATCTTGTATGTACGATGATAGCGTCCGTATTCCCAGATAAGTTTCGGAATTTTTAAAGTTCAACCGGAATATTTGAATAGTCACGTATACTCATATAAAGTTAGGTTTTATTGTGAAATTTTTAACCTTTTCTTTTTATTTGGCAACGCTCCTATTTTTCCAACCTTCTTCCTATTTCTCTATCCTTCTTCCTATTTCCTGCTCTTCATTACAGCCACCGTTGGCCCAACGAAAAACAAAAAGCACGCAAGGTAGAAGAAATCGAAAAAGGACAGAACAGCGTAAGAAATATATGAGATTCGTTGTTTCCATTTAGAATGTGCTTGAAAGGTAGCTGCATAATTTATCGAGTAGTTTTCGATTTCTCTTCTGCTTCTTCTTCTTCATCCTTTCTTCCTTCACGTTCTCTTTTACTTACCATTTTATTCCACATAATCAACGGCGAACGTTTTATAGCGTAACTGTTGCTGCCGTACACGTGAACAAGCAGAAGAAGCAGAGGAATAAGTAAAAGCAGAGAGAGGCGAACATCGAAAACGTTTTAATAATTTTTACACTCTCGAAAACGCATTAGGAGCATTCGACTCTCTTTCTTTTCGCTCGAGAAAGCAAAAGTTTTCTTTTTAATATATCTTAAAGGAAGACTGTTAATAAAATATGATGTAGGAGACGTGTTAGACAAAAGCGTGTTCGTGAAATAAAAAATTAATCGCGAAAATGTTGAGCAATTTGTCATGGGGGTCGTTATCATCAAAAATAGTTGTGAAAGGAAAAGAAAAGCAAAGGAAAAGAAAGGAAAGGAGGAAATCAGCTTATATAATGGAAGATAGGGTGACACACAAGATTAAAAATTCCATTACAATCTTAAACATGTGCAAAATTACAAGTGTTATAGTATTAACGTAATTTATTACAGATACACTTGTTGGCAAAAAGTTTAACGGCACGAGGGGCCGTTCTGCCTCCCGTATCGTAATCATAGTTTGCCAAATTACCCCCGGTGCCATAAAATAAAATACCGGAAGGAAGTACAAGTATACACATATTCATGCATCTACATATTTATACGTATAAACTGGAATTTCTCTCGCATCCATGTCTAGATTAAAACGTACTTTATTGCGATAATACATTTTACTTTTGCTCCACATTCACGTAACGAGGAAGGAAGTATGTTCCTAATACGGAGTCTTTTGTTTGCTTTTCCTTATTACAACGCGAAGAGTTTAGGGAAAAATGTTATACGCGAACTCATCGTCGTCATCGATTTAAATTAAAATGTATGGATAACACGTTTGCAAAATAATGTTATAACAATTAATCGAGTTTGCATTTTGGAAACTTTCCATTTGCAATCAAAATTTCGGCGATATCGCCCATTCAAATTTGTTTTCCCGTTCGTTAATTAAATCCGAATCTTATTGTTTTATCGAACCGAAACGTAACTTTGGGCATTATAACGGATGCGGTCGCGTCGAGGAGGCACTCCAATTAAATCTCTCGCGAGCAAAAGATCATCGGAAAGAATGCGATTGCCACCAGTCATCGTTAAGAAAATGTTTGCCGATTTAATGACAATCGATTGATTCGGAAAATTTGAAAAACGTTGCCATCGCGTCGCGCCGAATGAATGAAATCCAATGAGACGTTCGAGTAAGTAAATGGGATTAAATTAAATGAATTAAAGGTGAACGTGTTCGTTGAAAGGCGTAATAATTTTCTACGTTTGAGTTTGTTAGCCCTACCATTAGAGCGTACAGAAGGGATTGTATGCAATATTTTATTTGAGTCACTTCGTGCTCATTCTTTTATTTCTGGTTCCTCCCCTTTGACGGATCACCAAACGAGGGAGAGAGAATGATTATTTTCCTTTTTTAGAAATGGATCTTATCATACACATTCGGTTTTAACGATCAACCATCACGCAATAAAATTTGTTAGTTTATACGTGCGAAGGGAAAATAATAACGAACACGGCGAAGAACTGAATGCATCCGAATCGTTTAACTTTTATCTTCAACGTTCATTGTTAAGGTTCCAAATTGAACGCGTATAGTATAGATAAGATAATCGTCAATTGTTTTTAATATTATTCTCGGTGTAGTAGTTGCGGGATAATGAGCCGCAATAAAATTCTTGTCATTCTTTTACGACCACAAGTGCGATTATTTATTTCATTTGCGTTGTTGTTGTTGTTGGAGGAAAATAATTTTAATACAAATTCGAGAAGGAGTTGCCAAACTTGCTTCTTGTTTATGTTTAGTTAATACCCATAGGAAAGGAAATCTTCTAGCGAGAAAGTGTAAAGTAACTCTTCCATCTATACTTTACTATCTGCAAACATGGCCACAATACCAGATCCGTTGTTAAATTTTGACTTACAAGTTTCCTACGACTCCGCGTAACCAAATGAAATATTGTACACAATAAAATTTCGCTTATCTACTTAATACTCGCATCCCTCCTACAAAGGGAAATGACTTACCACCATAAAGTGGGCTTGCCTCGTCCTAGTTTATCGCTCATCATTTTGCAGCTCTTTCCCTTGTTGCTAATAATGCGCAAAATTATTAATTAACGTACAATACCTATTAATTCCAATTCACACTTGGCGCATCGTGTCAAACTCTAGCCTTTGTCCGTTTTCTGTCTTGGTTCTTAAAAAAATTTAAGATCCTCGATTATCGCCTTCACGAAGAAGGTAGAATCGATCATTAATGTGCATGTCCATGATTCACCAATTTAAGAGTTCCAAAATAAGTTTGTTGCAATAAGTGAAAAAGTGCAACAATTGAAGAAAGGACATTCTCAAATAACGAATGAATCTCAATATAAAATTCACATTTGAACAATTATCAACCGATCCTTAATGTTTATTTGCATAGTAAATCACTTTATGAACACCAAAATACGTTGGTTGCAATTTGTGCAAAAATGCAAAAGTTGAGAAGGGGACCCTTCTCTAGAACTACAAAAATTGATGAAGAAATAATTCTCAAACAACGAATGAGTTTCAATATAAAACTCACGTTTAAACTCTTATTAATCGATCCTTAATGCTTATGTCCATAATTAATTAAATTAAAAGTTCCAAAATGAGTTTGTTGCAATAAGTGAAAAAGTGCAACAATTGAAGAAAGGACATTCTCAAATAACGAATGAATCTCAATATAAAATTCACATTTGAACAATTATCAACCGATCCTTAATGTTTATTTGCATAGTAAATCACTTTATGAACACCAAAATACGTTGGTTGCAATTTGTGCAAAAATGCAAAAGTTGAGAAGGGGACCCTTCTCTAGAACTACAAAAATTGATGAAGAAATAATTCTCAAACAACGAATGAGTTTCAATATAAAACTCACGTTTAAACTCTTATTAATCGATCCTTAATGCTTATGTCCATAATTAATTAAATTAAAAGTTCCAAAATGAGTTTGTTGCAATAAGTGAAAAAGTGCAACAATTGAAGAAAGGACATTCTCAAATAACGAATGAGTCTCAATATAAAATTCACATTTGAACAATTATCAACCGATCCTTAATCTTTATTTGCATAGTAAATCACTTTATGAACACCAAAATACGTTGGTTGCTATTTGTGCAAAAATGCAAAAGTTGAGAAGGGGACCCTTCTCTAGAACTACAAAAATTGATGAAGAAATAATTCTCAAACAACGAATGAGTTTCAATATAAAACTCACGTTTAAACTCTTATTAATCGATCCTTAATGCTTATGTCCATAATTAATTAAATTAAAAGTTCCAAAATGAGTTTATTGCAATTTGTGCAAAAGTGCAAAGGTAGAGAAAGAAAGTTAGAAATGCAAAAATTGAAGAAGAAAAAATTCTCAAACAATGAATGGGTTTCAATATAAAACTCACGTTTAAACTCTTATTAATCGATCTTTAATGTTTATATCCATAATTAATTAAATTAAGAGTTTCAAAATGTGTTTATTGCAGTTTGTACAAAAATGCAAAAGCAGAGAAAGAAAGTTAGAAATGCAAAAATTGAAGATAAAAAAAATCTCAAACAATGAATGGGTTTCAATATAAAACACACATTTAAACTCTTATTAATCGATCCTTAATGTTCATCTCCATAATTAGTCACTTTGAGAGTTCCAAAATGAGTTTATTGCACTTAGTGCAAAAATGCACAACAACCGGCTGATAATTTCTAATTAAATCTATTAAATTGGCGCCAACGTTTTGCAGAAAAAATTTGGTCCCATTTATTAACAACATCGAAATGTCGATTTCCATGAATTTGTTCTTAATTAAGGCGAAGGATTATCGTTTTTTTTTTCACTCAAAGAAAAGTTCGTTTAATAAAACCGAACGAATGTTTTTGAAATTGATGTAAATGGGGTCCCCATTCATGTGAGCAATGAAAAGAAACTGTGTCTGTTTTTCTTTGCGCAATAAAAAGCCATTCTAATTATTAGCAGAAAGTTCGATTTGTCTCAATTTATCAATTTCGTTATTAATTAATAAATTGAAAGAGCGACGCCGGTTTATTATTACCATCAATACAGTTTCCTACATCTAACTACTCCCTCGCACTAACTATACAATGTGTTTTAAATCAAATTAATTTCGTTAAAATATCGATTGTAGTAATAGTGGCAGTAGTCGACTTGAAAAGCACGATGGCAAAGTTACCGTTGTTGTTGTTGTTGTCGTCTCGCAATATTACAGACTCTGCGAGTAGTTTCGAGCAGTCGAACGTTCCATCCAATTCGAATTAAAGAAGCTGTTATTTATGGAAACGACGAAGTTCGGATTTTAATAACATGAAAGGTGCGAAAGGCCCCAGACGTGCTTTGTGTTTCGCCTACGAACAAATTGATACCGCACCTAGAAATGATCCTCTAACATCTCTCTCGCTCTCCCTCTTTCGCTCTCGCTCACACCATCTCTTTGATAAATAAAACTTTATTGGCTGGAGGAATCCGCATTTTCGAATGTAAAGCTTTCAATTATCATCAATCTCACTTTCTTCGGTTCTCCAGTTAATTGATCTAATTACGTTTCGACATTAACGGTTTTTAAAATGTCGTTCGCACGATTGTTCATAATAAATATGAGCGGAACGTTTCTAATTTCCTTCGCATTAGCGTTTGGATGTTGCGAATATTTTTTTGCAATGCCACTCTGTCCCTTGCTCCGCGCATTTGCTTGTTTAGATACGTGTATTTGCATTTAAAATTTACACATTTGCATACATTTGTCATTTGTATTATTTTAAATCCAATATGATTGCAATAACAAATTTGTAGGATGTTGAACTAAATCAGCGGTGACAACACAATTTCCTTTATGGTTTTTCCACACATAAACACAAAGCGCACCAAGAAAAGGGATGAAAGGAAAGTAACAGAAGAGATGAAAGAAAATTTGCCAATTTATCATTCGCTCATATAAATTCGCATACACGGAGTATACTTTCGCCGTTTTCGTGTTTCGCTTTAAATTATTACAATAACGATTTATTATTAAATTTCTTCCATAGGACGTAATTTCAATCGAGTCCTTTTGCCTCGTTGCGAAAGTTCGGTAGCGGAAAGTAGTGGCGATGAAACAAACGGAAATACGAAACGCAAACATTTTTGGTAAACTTTTTCCCCAAAATAATCTCTTTTTTTTTCTTCGTTGCCGTTTAAGCATATTTTGAATTTATATTTGGTGTCAAGTTCGCGTGACGGTCCATGCTAATATGCGGCCTATTTTTTCGCAATATGTATATATCATTTTGACAGTAAGTAATTTATATTACGGATATTTCGCGCAACACCCTTATTCGCCCATAATGCACCCTCTTTATTTTTTATTTTTATATTTCCCACTGTTTTACATTCACATCGGAGTTTTTCGTCGATCTTGAGGGAACCGATGCGAACTCACTCACACGACATTTGCTTCTTTTTTTAATAATCTGAGCAGAGTGTAAAGGCGACGGAAACGAGGACACGATTTGTAAGTGAAACATAAAACTATATTCCCATATAGCCAAAGCAATCTCCATCTTCGTCCCTCTTCTGGTTCTCCTTTTTATCATTTAATATGGAATACTTTTCCTCGGATATTCGCGTCTTCTTTCGCCTTGTATTTACACGTGTGCATGTCTATGTTGCACCGTTGTTGTACGTATCCGAAAATGATCCCCGGGGATGAAGCGATGCCAGTCCGGAACGGAAAAATGTGCTTCTCGCGCATAAATAATTCGACGAGAGGCAAACAATTTCTTTCCTCTTCCCATTCTACCCCACTGTGTACGTTTCGAATTGATAACCATTTTCTTCTTGCCTTTTGTTGAAAGGGAAGAATTTGCGTTATCAAAATTGCTATTATTAGCCTTTATCGATTATTGCTCTCTCTCTCTCTCTCTCTCTCTCTCTTTCTCTCCCTCTCAGGACACATTTTTTGCCTCGTGCCATCAACAAACTGATGATTAGATTCAATGCGAAGATCACGAGAACAAAGAGAGAACGTGGGAGACAGATAGACTATTCGGCCTAATTTATCCCATAAAATATTTATACGTTATACTTTTATGTATTTTTGGCACGTTTTCATCTTTTTTCTTCGTCGATCATCATCTTCCACGTCGTCTCCTTTGCATCTTCTCCAAAGTAATGTTTCCTTAAATAACTATTTACTTTGACGATCCTCGAGAAAAGCAGAAGGAAAAAAAGCGAAGAGGAGTGGAAGGAAATTGAAAAATCTCTGGGTAAACATGTATCCAGCATGTAAGAAGTGAAAGTATCATATCGTGCAAAAAAAAAGAGAAAATATTTTATTTTCATTTCTTGCTCCTGTCCTCCACATCTCTCACTCTATCTTCGACTATCCTCAGCATCATACATGTTCAAATTATATTCCGATATTTGTGCCGTTAGTTGGAATTTCCCATCAGAAAAAAAGTAATCCTTGTTTGCCAACGTTTATTATTATTATTATCATAAACCTCATCTTCCCTCTCACTTCTCATTCGAAACTTAACTACAACTTAATAACACTCATCCATAAATCAACAAAGCGTTTCGCAAACTTTTCCTTTTCCTCTTTGTACTCGAGAAAACTTTGCCGGAAATTAAAAATATCAGTTTAATTAACTGGTAATTGTCGAAGGATTACTCTCGGCTTCTTCCTCCTTTTTTTCTCATATTGTTTATTTCCAATCCAAATCCGAATGGTTTAAAGGATTATAATCGTGATCAAACGCGCGTAAACTGATTAAGATCTCTTCGTGGGCCTTCTCTTCTTGCCAATTAGTTTGTATTATATGCCGACGTCGGTTCTTTTTCATATTTTCATTTGATTATCGGAGGAAAAGGAGTTAGAAAAAAAAATTGTAACGATGTTTATCGGATATGGGGAAATTGTCAATTTAAGCCCATGAAAATCGATACGCTTCCTAGAAAAATAATTATTCGTTAACGACAGAGGAAAAATGGAAAGGGTTCAAACGTTTAGTTAATATTAAAATTCCCTTTTTTGATATTTTGTTATAATTTCCGTTTGTTGCAATATGCAATGCAATTTAATTGAGATCCCTTTTTTTTAGTATAGCCAGCAATTTTATATTAAATAATTAATAATTGCGAAATTAAAAAAGTTGTAAACGTTCCTCCAACGAGTCTATAGTTCCAGTCCACTATTTAACAATGTGCAAATAATAAAATTCGTAAATGGAGAAATAAATGAGAGACGGAAAAGCGTAAATAAAATGTTTAATTCAATATTATCAAATTAAATTGTAAGGGCATTTTGCCTTTCTACTTTTTTGCAAACGGAAAAAGACTTAAAAGTGGTAATAATGTTCTTGATTTATGTTGCTAATAAATTTTAACGTTTGAAAATGCATTTGACGCCTTTTTTCGCGTTTCCTCTTCCACATCAAATGGATGTATATCTTTTATATAACCGGTTTGATAACACTTCTGCCCTTAATTCTCTTTTATATGCAATTGTTTAATTGCAAAACTACTAAAATCGCAATTAAAACCGCGAAATTAAACCACGGATATCAGTGATAGTCTATCAAAAATAAAGTCTCGGAATTGCGGACAGCTCTAATTCGCAAAAGGATCATATTTTATTGTGATGTGCAATTTGGCAAATTAAAATGCATAAATATCCAACGAGGTAAATTGCTGCAATAAATAAACATGCAGCGATAATAAAATATTATTAGCGAAGTCGTTTATAAAAATTTATTTGTCATAACGATAATAATAATAATGATTGCTCTATGATATCTAGAATGTAACTAAAAGAATTGAAATAAATTTCGAACGGTATCGAATAGACTGGGAATGAAACCGATAAAATTTAATATCCTGCCGAATGAGTAGGAAATAAATAAACCAAAGACAACGATAATGATAATAATGAAAATAGGTAACGCAGAAAATTTCAAGTCGCCGCCGCCACTGGATAAACATCGACGTCCTTATTTTATGAATTCCTTTATTACGGCTCCATTTTTTATTATCATCTTCATTTTCTTCACTCTACTTTCATTTACTCTCATCTCCTTCGTTTTTCATTCTCCGTACCTTATTTTTGCTCAATTAACTTTCTTCTCATCAATGTTTTTTTCTTACCTCACGTTTCTGCCATTACAAAAAGAAAACGTTACATTTCTATATGGTTCCTTTGAATATGGAGGTGAACCTAAAAGTTTTATTTATCGTAACGTATAACCAACTTTTAGCAAAAGGAGATGACAAAAACGGGATGAACGAGCGAGAGAGAAGAGGAAAGAAAAGATGAAGAAGAAAGAATCCATCTAGCCATATTTCATCTGATCGTAAATATAATCCGGAATGTCAGATGAGAGGATCAGAATGAATGGAAAAAAGCGGCAGCAACTTTCTCTCTCTTCGGCACTCTTTTTGCCCCTTTCTCCATTTGTGTGTGTGTGTGCCGTTTTTTATTACCAGTTTGGTTCATCAATATAACCATCGCACATATTATACCTACCAATATATTTATTAGAGGGTGGTTACGGTCTCCCACACCGCCATCGAACAACCTCCGTCTTCTTATCCGTCATCAAACTCTTCCTTTCCTTATTCTATCCAATGCCAGCTTTTTGTGTACGGTTTTGCCATTCATTTCGGTTAGTGTTGTATAATTTTTTATTTCGGTTCCCGGTTTGCAAAATTTATTGGTTTAGTTCTTCTAAAAATTTAAATCAACACACATTTCGGATTTATTTCTCCCCGATACGGATTTTGCTACTACACTAACGAATGGAAAGTGCTTGAAATGCGATTTAATTCACCCTTTTTCAATTCCTAATTGGTGTGTACGTATATGTATAGGAAGAAATTTCAAATAAAACGTTGAATAAAAATTATAAGCTTCAAATCTTTTTTTTTTTAATGCTAGTTCATGAAGACGATACCTGAAGCCTGTTTTTACGAGCGCTTTTCAATAAAAACGAGGCTTGATGTCCAGCAAAATTATATCGATGAAATATGATGTGACATAAATATAAGCCCACAACATTTTGGTGCATAACTTTCTTTTCGTGGCTCAATCTGAACCGAACCGATATTATTGGATTCAGAATGACAAAACGCATCGAATTAATGCAAAATAAAATTAAAAATCATTTACAACCTCTGTAAGGCATGAAACACTTCCAACGCTTCACCAAAATATATTAATTTCGCTTTGCGAATCCATGCAGAATCGTTTTTTTTATGTTAATTCAAAATAATGGCGCTCCTACTAATTATTAATACTTTTTCTTAAGTGATCTTATATTTCTGTGTCAGTTAAAATTCAATTATTTGCAATGATTTTTGAAACCTTATTTATTAATTTTGAAAAGTTATTGGAATTATTTCAATTAGTTGCCTTTTGTCATTCTGAATCGAATGATATCGGCTCGGTCCAGATTAAGCCACGAAAAAAAAGTTAAGCACAAACATGTAGTGGTCTTATAATTATGTGTCACAACTTATAACGAAAACCTTTGTAAATTTAAGCCAAACTACAAAACCATAAATATATTTGTTTATAAAAATTGCTAGTTATTCAAGATCTATTCTTTGGCACAATAAATTTACCCCTAGTTTTTACTGAGAGATCCCTAGTATTGTAACCACCGATATTCTGGATTAGATAGATGTAATTTAATATAAGTTTCCTTATCGATTTGTTTGCTCTAGCCCAACTAATAAAATGGACATTAAGGATTATTTTATTAAATGCAACGTCATTTAATTGTAGTTACAACGACGTAGACATATTAACTTGTCGCCGGAATTGTTCGAGCTAAACAATGAACCGTATAATATTCCCTGAAGAATTCCTATTGATATTATGAATCCTGTTGTGTGAATATTTGCCGCAAGAGATTAGTGCAAATTAAAGTTGTTTTTCTTTTGCTCGAAGTATTCTTCAATACATTAATTTCCCCCTTTTTGTTGCGTCTGCTCTCGTAATAAAAGTGAAAGGAATTAATTTCAAAAATTGGTTAATAAATTTCGAGTTAAGATTAACGATAATATATTCACGCTCCTCTTGTTCCTCTCCGAAAATAATCAGCGTTATTAAATAGAGGGTGGTAACCAGAGGAAAGTTGGAACAGAAAAAAATACATAAATATTGTGCGTGAGGTTCGCTACTTTTAAATTCGTTTCGTGAAAAAAAAAAGGAAAAAAGTTTAATGCACACACTTTCATTTTCCTTTCGCTTTTAATTAATTAAAAACTAGAAATTTATAACCTTCGAAATTCTAGGGCAAAAAATACTAGACGCGTATCGCTCTTTGCAATTCTTTTAATCAAATTATATTATAAAGTAGCTATTGTAATAAAGCAAATATTTACAATCCCTTAATGAACTTCGTTATTTCACATATAAAACGCCGAAACGTGTTGCGTGTTTTACGTTGATTTCGTAAAGGCAACGCTGACTTTTATGGGTTTACCATTCACTTCGCCCTCTTCGAGTTGGTACAACAATATCTGGAGTCGCTCGTATATATTCTTAGAATGTAGTCTGGAGGCAAAACGGGCGAGCAAAATGGGATAGAGACAGGTGTGTGTGTGTGTGTGTCTGTGTTGTAGAGAGCACTTTAATATACGACTTCAACATTAAATTAAACTCACATGCGTGTGCCAAATATATTATTAGCCGAAAATATAGTTAATAATAATAAACGTTACCTTAATATTTATGCTTCCTCCGCCTACAAAACACGATTCGCACGCTTCGAAACCGATCCAATTTATTAACGTGCAATCGTTAAAGATGGAATGAATTCGTTAGCGGACGAACGAAAATTTAATAATAATTAATGCTCGTTACGTTTTGTTCGCGAATCACGTGAAATTTCGTATTTATGTCTTACGGGATAATTTTTTGGAATAATCAGGTCGGTGCATTATTTCTTGCCGTTTTGTTAAATTCAAAAAAGAAAAGGTTAGTATTAGTCAATAGAAGATTCCTCTACAAGAATTTGGAGGTTGTCATTATGTTCCCGTTCCTTTTTGATTGCTTCTTTGACTAGTAATAAACCATTCTTTGGTGCATTAGTTAATTTTTTTTAATTTAACAAACCGGCTGGATATTATGCACCAACCTGATATGCAGAATAAAACTGCGATGGGAAAAGGGCGAGAAGAGGGGAATGAAAAAGGGCCATTCGTTATTCTTCTCGTATAGACGTCGACAGATTTATGTATGATATCGAACACAAATTGGAACATGAAAATGTCGATCACGATATTCTTCCTCCACTACAACTACTAATATTATTCTAGTAAACAATTTCAATAATACGTCTGCACGTGTACAACAGCACTTATGTCTGTCTTGCCGTATATTTCCATTTCGACCGAATTCAGAACAGTTCGAATAAGAAATAAATATTGATTGTTTTTTCTAAAAAAAAAAAAAACGTTTCCTCGATATATTTAACGATCGAAACGTATCATTTACCAAGATATCACTGTTATAACGACGCACAAATTCCTGAAGCATCTCATAAAACACTTTGATCGAAACTCAACAAAAGCTTCTTTATTGCAATTAAATCTTTCCCTTCAAATAAAGTACGGTTGTCTGTTTTAAAACAACCGTTAAAACAACGCAGCCCCAGGTTCTGTTCCTCGTCATTTCATTCGTTAAAACCGTATAGACATGATTCGATATACACACGTTAGACGAAAATTGATAGAGCGTAAATTATTCCTCCCCTGTATATGAGTGCTCGACATGCTTCCCGGCGTTCGCGCGTTCTTTAACAAACGTGCAAGAGGTACATAACATTCCTCTCGAAGAATAAAATAGGAAATTCTTTCGTTGCACACATTTCTTACTAATTAAATTGGACGCCCGGCAACTGATTCGCAGTAATTTACTTTAAAGAACACGGAACGAAAATGGGGACGACGTAGTACCTCTAGCGTACGTGAATAAAACATGTGCCAGACATGAAAATAATATTGAATAGTCGAACGACGTTGATGCATTAATATCAATTTCCCGACCTTATTCCGGGCTCTTTATTTTTTCCGTACATTTATCACCGCCGTTTCAACGGAATTAAATAGCTCCTCACGTTGGCCAACGCCTTTACGCTGGTAATAATGACGACGGCGAGGATGGCAAAATAACGAAAGCGTAATATATCTAAGCACTATGTTAATGAATAAATCATCGAAGACGCCATTTCGCTCGCATAAAATTACCATTTAAACGTTTCGAAAAAAAGTTAATTAACTCTGATAAAGTTTCGCACCTTTTCGTCAAAAATCAAAAAGATATTATGGCCAAACAGTTTCTGGAACGTAATTAATTGATAAGGCGACAAATTGGAACGTAACGGAACATCGGCCGGGCGAAAGTGAAGAGGGCGGACGGCAGCGGTGTTTATTCGCGTTTAAAACGCTGCACCTCCGTAATTAGATAATTAATTTCATATAAAAGCGCTTTTGTATTGCCCGGTTAAAGGATTACTCGCTTTGCCATCCATAACAGTTACCGCTTGCCCACCTTTTCCGCGGACGTACTTGCGATGAATCCGAAACTCGTTTCTTTTAAAATTCGATATGATGGTACCGGCGCATCCACCAAAATACGTCGCATCTTTAGTGCGAGTTTCGCTGCTAATTACGCGCAATTTCCTGCTTCGCCGTAACGGTAACGATAAAAAATCTCTTTGATTGTTGTTTAAAAATTAAATTAAAGCACGGAACGAGCTCTATGAGTGACGGTGACTCGATTGCAACAGCGTGCAGATTAATTGTTCGCAATCCCTTTGTTGAAGATATAATTTCAATCGTACGCTTCTCGGATTTAATCCGTTTCCATTGACGAAACAAAAAATCATAATCAAAATAGTCGATCGCAATCAACCGATGAAATTAAATCGTTAACATTCCACTTTGTCGACGGCAAAAGTATTGCCCTTTTTGCGACAGCGATAAATCGAATAATTGGCGCATTCTTTTTTGGCTAGACACCAATTGGAAATATGTTCAATTACGGCGATCGTCCGTGCTTTTGTTATTCTTTTTTTTGCCAATAAGCCGAAGAACTTTTTGCTTCTTGTATTAGCTTCATTTCTAAACTCAATCTAATCAAAATCTATCGGAGTCATTAGCGAAAATGAATTAAAAAATGTCGTATGCTTTAGCTACGCTTGTTTAAAATTAAGAGTTAAACATCGGCGATAAAACGTGATTTCGCTTGGACCCTACCATAAAACCCTCGTGTAAGTTATATAAATATGTCTCTGGAGCGAACCTACACTTTAAACTGTTTAAACTATAACGTATGAACCGGTTGCCCTTCGTGCATTTAATATCATTAACTTTAAATTGTACATAATGGCGAAGTACAAACAAGCAACTGTCGTGATGAGAAGGAAGTTAACTTTTAAATATCTCGTCACTTGATTAACAACATTTGCTTTTATTTTTTTAGAAGAAGAAAGTTCCTACTGTACGATCCAGTGCACTTTCCAAATCAAAATTTATTGCTATTCCTTGGCAAACGATGAGGAAGCAATGAAGAATTATTGGGTTAAGTAGCTTTTCTTTTTAATTTGCAAATTTATTTGATCCCGCAGTGGCAGTTAACGCGCCTAGAACACACGAAATGTATTTGAAAATCCCATAATAATTTTTGGAACGTAATACGTACGTATGTATACAACGAGAACAACAACAGCAATCGTTGGGAAATTTAATGCATACAGGATTTCTAGGTAAATTGCTTTTATAATTTTAAAACGTTGGCAAATTTTATATTATAAAACGAGGGTTTCCGTTTTACATATAATTTCGCAAACGGACGCCGCTATTGCATTGCGTCGACCGTTCTTTATTTATTTATTTTTTTGGTTTGCTGGACGCATCCCGTGTCCATTTTTATACACGTGTTCACCGTAAATCCGAAATGCGGTAAACTCTTGAGTGCTTTCATAACTAATTAAAAGCGATGGTTAATTTTACAAAATAAATCCAAACACAAACGTACAAATGTACTCTCTCTCTCTCTTTCTCTTGTCGTGTTTATGACCGACATTTGTTAATAAAATTCGCAAATGGTTTACAATTTCAACGTATAATTCTGTTTTCATCAGCAACAAATTCTAACTAGTTAAATTAATTTATTTATTTTTATTTTTCTCTCTTTATTTCATTCAATGAAAATAGCTACCGATAACTTTTGCAGTAGCTAATTATGTTACAATTTAAGTGTAACAACCGGTAATGAATGCAAAGTAATTTCGATAATTTTCTAATTAATATGCAATTTCCCCAAAGTAAAACAACATTAGCAAGAGTAATAATGGAATGTACATTATTATATTAAACACGTAACTAGCAGGTTGGTGCATTATTTTCCAGTCGCTTTGTTAAATACAGAAAATGTTTGCAATGCACCAAAGAAAAGCTTCCTATCGGTCAATAGAACATTCATTTGCGTTATTTAGGATGTTATGATTATGTTCCTGTTCCTCTTTGATTATTTTCTTCAAGATATTTTGTAGTTTGAAGTTGATATGTTGTTGAAGTAAATTTAAAAAATCCGGGTCGTTGTTGAAAAAAACTCCAGGCTTCAAATAATGTAGGTCATAATTGCACAATGTCCACAAAAGCCGCCGGATGTAGAAGAACTGCCAGACCTATGACTTAAATCTCTTGATTTGAAATCAAGGAAGATTTTGAAAACAGAGTTCGACAGCTGATGCTTCGATCCTATTAACATATCAACTTCAAAGTACTAAATTTCTTCAAAGAAGCAATCAAAAACGAACTGGAACATAATGACAACCTCCAAAGTAATGGACTGTTCTTAATTCGCACATAACGCAAAAACTTTTCGTGCATAGCGAAAGCAAACTTCAAGTCGAAATTCATATTGAGACAATTTTTTTACGTGTTAATAAGAAACGAAATGAGAGCGAAATTGCTCCAGGCGTTTATCTTAAAATAATTATAGTTCTAATGGAAGAAGATGATTAACAATCATTTCTTCTTACTTTCCTTCGATGGTCTTCTAAAAGGATTATACTCATAAATTGTATAACTAGATTACAAATTAAGTGTGTCGCAGTGAGAAAATTAATTTTCGCCAGAAGATTGGATCCCTTTGACCGAGAACTACAAATATAGTCGTAAATAGGAGCAAATCGGGAACTGACGGAGACTAAGAAATATGGGGGAAGAAGGAAGGTGGAAGATGATCATCACGACTAATTTGAGTTTTACGTGTTAACAAATTCAATTTGATCGTTTGCTAAATACCCCAACATGCATAGTGCAGATCAACATTAAGAAATTACTTTGCCAATAATTCAAAATTTAGTCCAATCAGTGCAACATGAGTTAGTAACGATAATGATCGCTTAACAACTGATTACAGTTGTTGCGATTCGCTAAAATTGATAATTTATTGCAAACACGAATTTACTAATCGATTACTTAATGGCACTCTAATTCAATTATTTTAACTGCACTTCCGCATTCGTTTTTAAGCAAGAAAACAGTTAAATGTAACGTATTGATGCAATTAGTAAATAAACTAATTGGAAATGTGGAAGCTTCCAAATGAGATTTTTCGGAATAACACTGAAATAACCCCGAAACAGTGCATCTGAGGCATGTGATTGTGCAATAAACGATCCTTAAAATTCAACAAGGAATGCAAAATGCAATAAAAGGGATACCATTCCATTTAAAATGACGGAGTAACTATCAGTTCCGGTTATATCCGGAAGTGCACCATCTTGGAAAATATTTTTACGTTGTAGTCCTTCCTTTTTTATCTAAAACATTTTCCTCTAAAGTCAACCGTTTGGCTGTAATCTTCCGAGCCCACACTATTGGGACACCCTGTATGTAAAACTATTTTCAAGAAAGTTTAATTAAATTTGCCTACCAAATAACGTTCCATTTCAAGTCGTTTTTCTCGATTTAGCAAAAACCTAATTACAATACAAATTAATTGCAATAATTGTAATTATAATAAAAGAAAAAAATCCGTTTAAAATGTTGCAAAATAAATTGTGATAAATTGCAATAATAAAAGTGTCGACGAATTAAAATGCGCAAATTGCAAAATGACAATAATTATTATTTTAATATTCAAACTTTTTCAAATCAATTACCTACTCATCAATGACCAAGTGTGATCCATTCAACATGAACGTTTCATTAACAGTTACTCTAACGTTACTAATTCATCTAATATGTAAGTTTGCCTTTTCATATCTCATCGAATTAAACTCATCCACAATTTCAGGTGAGAATTCTTTACAACTTTTTCGCTCGTTTTGCTTTCAGCCCATTTCCAACACGTTCGATCTGATCGTGTGAACGAAATAAATGCGGAATTGGAAAGGCGTTGCAATAAATTGTGCTCGACGAACGGCGCTACGTACTTTGATAAAGATAACTCGAAATGCGTTTGTTACTTGAAACGTTCCATCGACGGTAAATTTATTAGAATTTTATTTACAACTTACTCCAACAATAAATACACTTCACATTTTAAACGCGTATACTTCTATCTCATTCAGACATCGACAAAGGCGTGATGCTAAAGAACGCCGAGGGATTGAATTTCGAAATCGTCGCACCATCGAACTTATCAAAGAGAAATGCGGAGACAACGACAGAAACTAATTTGCCATCGACCGTAGCGGCAAAATTCAGTCCGATCGATTCGATTTTGCAAGGAGCCGGACCGTTAATTGCGATTAAGAAAGAGATCAGTGCGGAGAGAATGTTGGAAATTAATAGAGGGCTGGAAAGCACGAAAGACGCTCTAATTCAATTAATTGGACGCGTGAAAGTGGGTAAAGTCGATAAGAAAGAATTGCAACAAGAAATTGATACGTTGCGGAAGAATCTGATGAGGATCATGATGGAGGACAATAAGATGGAGGCCATCGAAGACATCAAAGACAAGCATTTGCTGTTGAAATCTCGGTTCCTGCCGAAGAAGAAGAGGAGGTCAATCGGTGCAAAAAGCGGAGCGTCAGAAATGAAAGATTTTGATTTCGAAATGAATGTGATGCCATCGGCAGGAAATGATACTGTTAATACAACAAAAAGCCATTCACATCAACATCATCAGCATCAACAACAACATTCTATTATTGTACAGCCGCCCGAATTAATCGATGAATAGGGGATCATTTTTTTGGGGGGCATTGTTAACACAATAGTTTTAGGATTAATAAATTTTATAAACTAATCAATTATCTGAATTGTTTGCAACTATCAGTAGCACATCCTCTTTTCGACTTTGTAATCGTGTCCATCCAACTGATATAGTTATTAATGAGAAGGAAAATATTTCAGAATTCATGTGGAAAATTAAAAAATCCTATTCTACGCTCCAATTAGAATTATGCGACGACGTAGAGAAAAACTGATCCTATTTAACAGCAACCAACAATGCAGGCACTATAAGTTTATAATACAAAGTTCTGCTGAAGAAATATATGAAGGAATGTATTTTTCATCAACATTTTGGAGTATAATTATTTAACTCAACTATTTCAATTTGAAAATATGGTTCTCTTTTAAAAGAGCAACCAACCTAAAGATCGTAAAGTCTCAAGATCAAGGTCAAGTTGTACTCCCAGCTGATACTCAAACCCAGATCATGCAAGTCTTGTAGCATTAGAATTCGTATTAAATGGTGTAGGGAAATAAAAAAGAGCATAAATGGAATCAATGTAGACAATTTAAAAAAGTTTCTTTATAATTGCACCAAATTTATTGATTTTTTTCCTCTTTTCTTAATGTTACAAGATTTTCTCGAATCGAGAAAACAAGAAACATACATAAATTATCAAGTGAATAATCTTCATGTTGGGGAGGGGTGATTAAAATTGAATTAATATTAAAGAAATACGTATTACTAGGGTAAATAAATTAGGTAAATTGATTAATTAACGTAAGCATTCTTCGATAATTGCATAAACTGTCCTTAGGATATATGTATACATTGTTCATTTTCGTTATCAAAATTACAGTATGCCTATTTCACTTTTGAAGTACATAAAGTTCTAACCTTATTGAGAATAACAAGAAATTATCATAAGCATGTATTCCTTTTTCAGAGAATAATTAGTTAAAAGGTAGAAGGGAAAAGCTTATCCGCTTTGTGTGTTGGAACTGCGATGCCACGCAGTAAGAGGAAATTAACAACAGATATGAATTCTGCTGAAGATGACAGGTACACATCGAAGAGATTAAGAAATTCTACTAGGTATGAAAACCTTTAATTTTTAATATAAACAAACAAAATGTTGCTCTTCTGCATTGCTTTTTGCACACAGACAATAATAGTGATGAATGCAGGTTTATAATTTGAAATTATCATCAAGATGAGATTATACTCATCTATTTTACATATTTCAAACATGAAGTGTGATTATCAAAAATGTATTGTTTTGATTATTATATTACATTATTTAGTAGCAGTCATTTTATTTTATTCTTAGATTGGTCATAGAAGTTCTATTAATAGAAAGCTGGTTATGTGATGTATAAATTATTTTTATAACAGTGAACAAAATTTAAAGAACAACAATATAGTAGAAATTTATTTATTTATTGCATGGATAATAACGAGTGTGTATTCTTAATATCTTGCTTCATTCATATGGTATCTTTATTAATATTAAATTGTATAATCAGTTCAAGGAGATATTCAAGAGCAGAAGAACCACCTGCTTTTAGTCAGAAAAGATGCTTAGCTTGGTTCAGAGAGTACACTACACCAGATGACCCAGACACATTAGGTCCTGACGGAATGGAAAAGTTTTGTGAAGACATTGGTGTTGAACCAGAAAATGTTGTCATGTTAGTGTTAGCTTATAGGATGCAAGCAAGGCAAATGGGTTTTTTCTCACATGAAGAATGGTTACATGGACTGTCTGAATTGCATTGTGACTCAATACAAAAATTACAAAATAGTCTGGATTATTTACGCCGACTTCTCAATGATCAAAATATTTTTAAAGCAATCTATAGATATGCATATGACTTTGCTAGAGTAATATAATTGTTCAAAGGGTTTGTAGACTATATTAATTGTTATTCTTATTCCCATAGGATAAAGACCAAAGAAGTATGGATATGGATACTGCTAAAGCCATGCTTCAATTGTTACTGGGAAAACATTGGCCATTACTTGCACAATTTAATCAGTTCCTGGACCAGTCCAAGTACAAAGTAATCAATAAAGATCAATGGTGTAATATTCTTGAGTTTTCAAGAACCATAAATAACGACTTATCAAATTACGATGTAGATGGCGCATGTAAGTGTATATAGGAATATTTACATAATTAAAATTTGCTTTTATGAATTATTATTTTAGGGCCAGTGATGTTAGATGAATTTGTAGAATGGTTAAAAGCAACAAGAGTCAAGTCTGATATAAGTTGAGTGTCATTATCCAGTAAAGTGTGAGAGTCTATATAATCTATAAGGACTAAAAATAAATTGTCAGTGAAAATACCAAAACTAAGTTAATAATGAGACAAGAGATAGAAAGAAGCATGTTGTAAACACATCTATAAAAATATTTATTAATAGTGCATGGTATTTGTTTAATTTATTGCAGTATTATAAATGTAGGCAGTGATAGATAATTTCCTCATCAATTCTTGTGCTTTGATACTACTCATCCCAACATTTATAATACTGTTTCAACTATTTAACCAAAATCCAAATACATGCAATTAATTCATAATGTGTTACAAAATGCTTCAACCGCGTAAAAAAAACTGTAATACGGCAATTATTTGGAACAATTCTAACAGTTTATTCCGCTGTTAATTGAAAACTATTTAATCTTGATTGATTTCATTGATTTGTACAATTACACATTAGCATATTACATACAATTATAAAGAGAGTATTACATTTATTTACAGTATCTATCTGATTTCATTTTACTCCTTCTATCTAGCAATGCCTCATGAAGAATTCCACTGCTTTTTGCCTTGATTAATGAATCTTTATCCTCTGTGCAAATCTTAAGCTTTTTATCTTGAAACTTTTGATACTTTTTACTGAAACAGTGATAATCCAATTTAATTTTTCATCTCTAAAAAACTTATCACTTATATTTACACATAATTCACTTCTATTTGTTCCAGATTTCCTTGCTCCTCCTGTGGCATATCCTTTGAGGGGTTTATTTCATGGACTGTTTGAGAACGAATTTGTAAAAACTCTTCATTTCCAGCTTTTTTACTTAGAGCAATTACAGTATCATCAGAACTTATCGACATAAATCCTTCTGTGTATCCTTGTAATGCCATTTTACCATCCTGTTATTATAGCAAGTATGCACATAAATTATTATGTACCGGTCATTTTTACTGAAAATATATTTACCTCAAAAATTGGTTCCCAGTGCTCCATTGCACCTATGGCATCAGACCTTCCAGTTACTTTTCCATTTTTCTCCACCCTCAAATACTTGTTATAACCAGATTTTAAAGCAATTTTATGTTCATTTATTGGTACAGCTGTAAGTATTTCTTCAGGTGATGGTCCTTCACCTTCATCATGTGGTGCACCTAATGTAAATAAGCCATTGTCTAAAGCCTTGACATATGTATGTTTACCAAATTCTATTGCTATTGGACCATTAATTTCTTCAATTTTCTTAATTTTCCACCAGTTACCATGCCTCAAAGAATCTTCATCAATTACTGGTGCTTCCTTTTGCTTACTACTTTTGTGTTTACGTTTCCTGGTTCTAAAAATAATTTTAATCAGTGCATAAAATCATATTGCAAACAAAACTTACTTAACCTTCTCGCCTTTCAATTTTAATTTTCCTGTACGAACTGCAGCATATTCTGACATTTTACTACCTAAAAAGGTTAATATCAAGAATATAGCAAATGAATAATTATCAAGAAACAATATTTATGAACAACTAACCTAAAATATTTGTTTACAATTCCAAGAGTCCTTGACAAACGTCATTGGTTACATCCCTTCAAAAATTTTTGAGGTAAATTTAAATTTTTCATCTAAATTTTTTCTAAGATTTAATTCGTTTATTTTTACATAATTTTTGTTGTTATTAATACCGATTATGATATCATTTGCAGAAGATGAAACCTGTATTTTCGCCGGATGTTAAAAACAAAATCAACTCTGTTACTCGCGGTTTTTTAAAACGCAATAATAATGATTGATGAAGTTTATAAATGTTACCTAATATATTCTATTATTATTATTTCTACAATGATTTACTGCATATATCTTTTCTAATACGATTTCTCTCAAATATCCTTGAATGGAACATTATCCATTTTAACAGTTTCTTTTGTAATTTTAGCTTCTACAATTATTCAATTAGATTAATATATAATTGAAATTATATGATTTGCCTACCAAATACTCCAGGCTTCATTTCAACAGCCTGAATTACAATAGTTTTCAATTCCTTCTCCACATCAAAAGCATATTTTACTAGCTACATCAACAAATCATCAAAATAATCCTGTGTGATTTTATTACGTTAATTACCAAAAATACTATATTTTAATTACCTCAGTTATAGCTGACTCATCAGCCACATTTTTGCATTTCCTATACTCTTCATTAATTTTCGTTCTAGCTGCGTTTATTGCAAATTCATCACCATTTAATACCTTTAAACTTGTCCTATGTAACTTTTTGAAGCTTTGAAGAACCTAAATTGACGCTATAATTATGATTACCATTCATTTATATTAATTTTTACCTCTCTCCTCAATGGATTTAACATTATTCCTATATTTCCGCCTTACGAATTTTTAAAATAGCAATAGTAATGTATAGAAATTATTTACTAAAATTTTTATTGATTGAAATATCAAAGGGATATTTATATAATTTGAAGGTTATTGTCCATCTTTCTCCAAGTTGTATCAAAATAATTACAACTTTAAAACAATTAAAAAAATACATAATATGTATACATATATGTTAATTATGTTTTAGAAGATATAAATCCTTGTTGCAACTTTTTCAAGTAATCCTTTCTGCAGTCCATACTATCAGCTGGTCTGTTATATGGTAACCAGATAGGTTCTCCAACAAAGAATCTCTTGGCTTTAATGTAATCCTAAAACTCATCCATCAGTTACCCAAGCATACATTTTCATTTTAATAATTTTACATTCATATCCAAAGTGAAGCGATGGTATATACCACTGGGTATGATTATCATGTCACCAGCTGTTACATGAATTCTAATCCATTCATCATTTTTGTCCCTAACATCAAAAAATCCTGATCCATCAACCACAAAGCGTATTTCTTCATCTTGATGCAAATGTTCAGTATAAAATATTTTTAATTTGTCCTCATAATTCGCCAAGCATTCCCTTGAACAAGTTAATTCATCCTCGTATGTATAGCCTCTTGTTTTCTTAATTTCATCCAGAACACCATCCTCTTTGTATGTTGAGACATTTAACTAAAAATGCTATTTTAACGGTGATTCTCATTAATTAAATAGATTACTTTGAAATGTTCGACTCCTGTTAATTTATATAATTCATCCAGTGATAAGTAATGAGGAGGATCTCTATGATGGTTCAACCTTTGATCTCCTTCATTTTTATCCATATACCAAACTTGAACCATTTTCCTTAGAACAATAATTGCATTCTAATTATTAAGCAATTAAACCGTTTAATAGACCGTATGCACAAAGCAAAAATTATATACACATACAATCTGAAATTCTAATAGCTAATGCGTGCGACGAAAGATTTATTTATCACAGATAATATATTTGTTCACAGTAATTGCCATTAGGAAGGTTTCGAAGACGAACATCGTTCAAGGTTAATAAAAAGTTATAAATTAACTTGATAATCATCCTCTATATCATTCGCGTGAGTTTCATTATTACGAGATGAGTAGCACCGCTGGAAAAGTAATTATTTCGATTGCTTTCTTTTGCAAAGTAATTATAAAGATTGTAATTTATAGGTAATCAAGTGCAAGGCGGCTGTAGCATGGGGTCCAAAAGAATTATTGAAAATTGAGGAAATCGAAGTGGACCCGCCGAAAGCTCACGAAGTTCGCATTAAAATTGTGAACACGGCTGTATGCCATACTGATGCTAACACACTGGGCGGTTTTGATCCTGAAGGTGTTTTTCCTGTCGTGCTGGGCCATGAAGGTGCTGGCATTGTGGAAAGTGTAGGTGCAGAAGTAACCCATGTCAAAGCAGGTATTATGTAATATATTATGCAGTAGGAAAAGTGGCTAACCTTTGATTTTTTTTGTATAGGCGACCACGTAATTCCATTATATATCCCGCAATGTGGCGAATGTAAATACTGTAAATCACCCAAGACAAACTTATGTCAGAAGATACGAAGTACCCAAGGCCGCGGTGTCATGCCTGATGGAACTACAAGGTTCACCTGTAAGGGTCAGAAGTTATTCCACTACATGGGCACATCAACATTTACTGAGTATACTGTTGCTGCTGATATCTCAGTTTGCAAGGTATGATAATAACCCTTATGCAAACAGTTTAAATTGAAATATTTCTTTTATTGTTAGATTAATGAGAAAGCTCCATTGGATAAGGTATGCTTGATAGGATGTGGCATATCGACTGGTTATGGCGCTGCATTAAATACAGCCAAAGTTGAACCAGGTAGTACTTGTGCAGTATGGGGCTTGGGTGCTGTTGGTTTAGCTGCTGCAATGGGTTGCAAAGCAGCAGGTGCAACCAGAATTATTGGCGTTGATATAAATCCGGGAAAATTCGAATTTGGTAAACTAAACTTCAGTGTAATACGAAACACACACAGCATTAATAAAATGCTTGCTTAATTATTTCAGCCAAGAAATTTGGAGTCACTGAATGCATCAATCCAAAAGATTATGAAAAACCTATTCAGGAAGTCTTGATTGAATTAACGGACGGTGGCATGGATTATACGTTCGAGTGCGTGGGTAATATTCATACAATGCGTGCTGCATTGGAATCTTCCCATAAAGGATGGGGTGTAGCGACTATTGTTGGTGTTGCACCAGCGGGCCAGGAAATAAGCACGCGTCCGTTCACATTGATCGTTGGTCGCACTTGGAAAGGCAGCGCATTCGGTGGCTGGAAGAGCCGTGACAGCGTTCCAAAATTAGTGGAGAGATATATGGAGAAGTCTCTAAAATTGGATGAATTTATATCGCACACGTTGCCATTTGAAAAAATTAACGAGGCTTTCAGCTTAATGCATAAAGGCGAAAGGTAAAACCTTCATTTTCAACTTTTTCATTAAATCATTCATTTAATTATTATTACAGCATCAGAACAGTGTTAAATCTTTAAAATGAAACTTCTACCATCGAACTATTGGAACTGGATATAGATAGGAGGAAATAAAAATTAAATTTCATATAGAAACGAGTTTATTTATACAAATTCCTGCACTCTACAATTTTTTTCGCAATTAATTGTGAAACATTTTTGTTCTTAATGCTAAGTAAGATACTTGCAAACGATTTGTTATCTCCTAACTTTACTAGCGCTGTGGGAGGCATCAGAGGTATTAGTTTTAAAGAAGTTTCTTCTGAAATACTATCTGGCAGTTCACGAATAATTCTACTTACTTGGGTGCATAAATTCAATTGATCTTCTAATCCGTGAAAAATCAATATATTCTGAAAAATACGTATTTCATTGATAATGTAGTTTGCCAAAGAATACAAAACAAACCTGCACCACAGAAGAAAAACACACCAAGTAATATTTCATTGCAGACAAAACATTATCAGATTCTTTTTGCGTTTTTGCCACTTGTGCCAATAAAGTTATTACGTTCGTAAGAAATTGTAATACAGATGTATTATCGTTGTGAGAGCTCATATTTCTGAATATTGAATTCCACTCATGCTCTACACATGATGGCAATACCTAATAATAATAATTTTACATTAGAATTCATTAAGAAATAATTCGTCTAATCTTCCTTACTTGCAATATTTTCGTTGTGGCGTCTGCTTCATCGTTCAAATTTATATTTGGAAAAAAATAGTCGAACATTTCAATTTCCTCTTGTTGATTATACAAATGCAAATAATAGCGATCAATGTAATTTTCTATCTCGTGCGTAATTAAGTTTGCTGAAATTAGCTGATATTATTAACTTGATCCTACATTGATAAGAGTCTTACATTTGTTCACCTTTCCTTTGGTCTTTATTAAAAATTGACTTATCATGTTCACAAGAGCGCACTTTTGGCTAGTGAAATTGAAAAACGTAAACCTAGCATTATCTAGAATTTGGAATGTCTTATTTAAGAAAATGCTCAAATTTTTGCAGGATCCTATTTCATTATTGTTGCGAATCTCCTGTAAATAATAAGCATTAATAATTATATTCGGCAAGCACCCTAAATAATTACATTTAATAAAGTAAAATATAGCAATAGATTGTCCAAATCAGTGTTATGTTCCTCTAAATACGTGATTAAATATGGATCCATAAATTTTTTCCATGTAATGCATTCAGTCTCCAATAACACATCAAACAATGCTGCATAATTAGCAATGTTCTCATTACTCAATACATAATTTGATAATAACTTGCTCAAGGCATTTGATAAGAAATGATCAATTTGCAATAGATCTTTAGTAACAAGGAAAATTTCTTTCAGAAATAATAACAATGCGGTGCTCTTTAGACTTTCCAATAAAAGAATGTCAATAACTTGGTGTGGATTTTGTAAATATAGTAATAATGTTTCTTTTAAAAAATCCATCGTATCGCTATTGCCCGACCTATTAAGTAATTCCGTCATTTCAGACGAAATATCGTTGTGTAAACCATTGTGTATACCGTGCTTGAAAAAGTAACGCGTACAAGCTGTGACTACATCTGCTGCCTCTAAATTACTGGTACATTTTAGTGCCAATTTTCTAGCGTTTTCTGTTTTTACGGAAGCTGCCATATTCAAGATTCTATCAACATTACTTAAGTCACACAAATGTGACCATTCATTGACGCAATTAATCGATTTCTTATGATTGAAAATTTCAGTTTTTAATAAAGCGTTAAACCATAACTTTTGGTTTGCGTCGTTTTTATAAACATTGCCAATCATTGTACTGCTATCAGCACCCTGTATCATTTCATCTATAGTCTTTGGTCTTTTTGCTATTGATATCAACATCTCTCTTAGGTCCTTAACAGAATCCAGTTTCATATATTTTTCATTGAATACATATGCTTTTTCACGAATTACCATTTGCAGAATTTGATTGTTATATTTTACCTAAAAGAAATACCGAATAATGTTACAACTAAACTATACAAATATTTGTTACCTCTGCCCAAGCACAAAATACATTAATAGTTACTGATTTCAATATTGTACAAGCTGATTCTATAATTATTTGCACAAATTTATCAGTGAATTCCAGACGATCATCCAAACAATATAAAAGGTCTAACAAGTGAATCAGTGTAAGTCCAATATGCTTGTACAGTTCACGCTTCTTCATATTAGTAAGATGTTCTGAATTAATGCTTGTAGTCATTTGTAACAACCCTGATGATACATCTATGATTATTTCATATACATCTTGCTGAAAGAAATGCTTATAGTGATATTGTACATAAATAACAATTATTTTTATTTACTATATCACATTTATCATTTGTTGCTAAAAGAGATTGGAAATAGTTCAGAAATATGAAGGTATTTTGTAGAATCGCTTGTGGTTGTTGTCTCTTAATTGCTGGTATAATTTCAGAGACCAAATCATTGAAATGTATTAGTGGAAACCTTCTCATAACATTACAGTAAGCTTCAACTAAATCCAAATCCAGTATTATGTTCAATAATATACATTTTGATAATAAAGGACATATCCCTATTAAATGAACATAATCCTTCATGTCACAGTCATTCTCAAATTGTGAATTTAATGTTAAGAAGAGGACAATTTTTTCAATTTCTTCATGATATTTCGGATTTATTTTTGAATCAAGAATATATTTCTTTGTTGATAGAAAGTCCTTGATCTCTTTAATAATTAGATATATTTTATTTTCATTTCCTACAATGAAAGCAATAGAATCTTTTCAAATTCAGGAAACTAATACTCACCACTTTTGTAAAGGATCCTTCGAAAATCTCCAGTCGATTTTTCTAAACTTTTTAACAAACCTTGAATAGCTATTAAATCAGATGTAAGTTCCATTATTACATTTAGTAATGCAATTAAATTAGGAATTCCTTTACAGCAGTTTAACAACCGGCACCAGAATATAAAACTTTCAAATATTTGTTGGTTAAGAATGAAACTATAATGTCAAGCAACTTTTTCTAGGAATGCAAACTTCTGGTTGCCTAAACAATTGGCACTATACATAAACAACTCAATGCATATTTGCACTTCAGCTATGATTTATTCAAATGCAATGATAGTTAAACTTTGAATAAAAACAGCTTGAAATTAATAACTTACATAAAATCACAAAGTATCTACAAAATAATTAATTATTTATTGATAGCTAGTAGCACTAGTAGGATCTTCAAATTGTGGAGGTTGTGGTTGAAATTGTTCAGCAGATAATCTAGTAAATAATATTCCTACACCTTCTATCAATGCCAAGAGAACACCCCCGATAAAAGCACTGCCAGCCATAGCAGGTAATCCATTTCTTGCTGCCAATATACCACCAGTAGCTGCTCCACTTATTATGGAATTCCATGGATCTTCCTTCTTGCGAACATGTATTAATGCACAGTCTATTGTGGAAAACATGCCTCCCCATACTGCAAAGTTACCAGCTATGATTGGAGATCTCTGTTTTATGGCTGTTAAACTGCCCACCTACAAAATTACCACTTTAAGAAAGATTCTTAACATGTGCTAAATAAGTACCAGGCGTCTATTAAAACCTGATGGAGCATTTCTAAATCCTTTTATACTTTGAAACACGCCACCTCCAATGAGACCCATTGTAAAAGCTCCACCGCAATCATCTACGATACGCCAAGGGCATGGTTCTCTAGTATATTCCTCCATCTATGTTATGTACAATTTAACCTAAAATCATGTTTCATTGACATTATTCAGAATAATACGCTAAACATTTATGAAAATGAGTAATTCGATCGTTATTATGTAATTCGATTAATTGTAAAGAAGTACTCACACTAATAAACAATTTTCAGTTATCTTCAGCAAATCTAAATCATACTTTTCAGGGCGCATGTATTGCATACTAAAGGAGAAATTCTACTTTGACGACATTGCTATCAATTTGTCAAATTTAAAATTTTAGTTTCTCATTTAATTATTTTAGTTGGTAATAATTAATTCACCCTTCATTGAAAACTAGTGTTTTCCAATTGTAAGGAACAAAGAAGCATGTACATTTCCTGATTACTGTATTTTCCAAAGATTTTTACATATTATAAGATAACTAAACATTTATTACTCCCTGCGAAAATGTTATTCGAAGACATTGTTACCGCTCTACACTCGTCTCATGAGGATCGTATCAATTCCGGTACATTCTTTACCGGAGCGTTGGTGTATTTTCTGGATCCGGACTCCGGCAGACCATTGTGCCCGGAATGGTTGAAATGAATGAAATTTCACGACGACGAAGAGAATTCTCATTTACTTTCATCCTTTGAAATTTAACCAAAACGAATTGATTTGAAAATATTCTGAGACACACAAAGAACTTTCTAGTTTCAAATAAAATATTTGAATTTTTGTTAATAAGAGGCGGCAAATTTAAAACGTCAAATAAATGTCTAAAAATAAATGGAATTTATCCTACCTAGAAATCTAAAAATAAAGCCCTCTTTCACTTTGAACATATAGCAAAATTGGGCGTCATTTTTTATTAACGAAATTTTTACTTTACTACGTCTTTTGACCCAATAACGTTTCAAAATTGATATGGCATCCGAAATACAAGCTTGTGGCGATAAGGCAATAAACGACACCGAAGTTGATGTAAAGGTAATTATAGTCATCTTATTAATAAGTCGTTATTTATGTTAAAAAAATATATTTTCAGGAAGAAATTCCATGTGATGAATTGTCCGCGAAAGTGGATCTGAAGAAAGAGCTTGAAGAATTAAAAGTTTTATACAATCAAGACAAGCAAAAGATTATAAATTTGGAACAAAAATTAAAGGTAAAATCATAAAGAATACATTATAAAAAATATTTTATGTCTTTTTGTCAAATTTGAAGGAACAAGTCGAAGAAACGAATAAGTTGAAAGCGCTCAATAGTAAATTGGCGGAGGACAATGCGGACATGCAAAAGAATAAGATACAAAATCAGTCCGAATCGCAACAGGTGAACAATTTAAAGCAGCAATCCGAAGAATTATTGACACGTGCTAAAGAAGTTATATTTGAGAAGACTAAAGTCTGTAAGAATCAAGAGCTACAGATCGAAGCGCTAACGCAACAAATCGTCTCGTTGAAGGAGGTAGTTGCGATAACTAAAGATCTTTTAGAGATACGCAATGTCGAATTGAAACATTTAAGCGACAAGCTGGGATGTATGGACGATAAGATAAAAGCGGAAAAGGAACGACACCAGCTGATGCATTCGAAAATGGAGCGAATGATGGAGATGAATGTGGAATTGAAGACGGAATACGAGACGCAGCTCAAATTATTTACGGCACTGCGCGAAAAATACCAGGAAAGAGAAAACGCTAGAAATAACGTGGACAATTTGAAAACTGACGGATAGAATGGATTAATCGATTGCTGTTAAATGTGCTGGCTTACATATATATATTTTACTTAATACAAATATACACCTGAATTAACGCTTTGAGTATAAATAAGATAATCTATCCAATAATTAAACTGTGACACCGACCTGCTCTAGAATATGTGTCAATTTTTCCATGTTCGTATTTATATCTCCCAGTTTTACGCCCTTGCTTCGATGCAATAATTGGAAGGCATTCATGTATTCCAATTCGGAGTATTCCGCACCGCGTTCCACGATATCATTTAATATTTCCTAAAAGTGGTCATAACGATCTCTGTATATTAAAGAAAATTAATTGGCAATATAAAACGTCTCTTACTTCGGGCATTAAGAAAAATAGTTCGAAGTAATGCCTCGCATAATCTAAGGCAACTTCCCGCGTCATCGTTATATTAGTTAATGTCTGTTGTAACGCAAAGACATTACGGGACATTCTTTGTATAGCTGGTTCATCGATTATTTGCATGTACTGACACGAACTGATCAATATTTTAGCAATCAAATGTCCTAGCCCTTCGAAAATGTACTAAAACAATAACGATTATATAATAAATCATCAAGTAGTTAATTGAAAAATAAACCTTGCACTTTCTTGGATGTAAACTGGATGTCATCGCTTCGTCGACATTAGCTAACACCCTGCTTAATTCTAAAACCTTGGGATCAGGCTCGTGAGTTTCTTTATTGTATTCGTGCTGAGCTAGCAGATAATGAAAACATTGCACTCTCACCTAAAAAACGAAAACATAATCAACCATACGAATTTCTCGCTAGGAAGTTATCATAACAAATACTTCTAAATGTAATAGCAATAAGCAAGTGTTGGCTAATTCATCAAATTCCTGACCAACGGCCGTTAAATGCGTTAATAAACTCGGGGAAATGCTTGGCTTAATATCATTTGGATTTCCGTTATTGCTGGGTGGCGATAGAGTTGGTTCCTTTCTCAATTCGCTGGCGAATTGCAGCACACGAACGGCAAACCATTCCTACACACGGCATATTTTAAAAATTGATGCGTAATAAGAATTTTTATTACTCAAGTACTACCATGCTCTCTTGAAGTTGTGCCAATTCTTTTAATAAAGTCATATCCGAAATAATTTCATTTGCGTTAATTCCGCCTTCGCCCAAATTACCAGCGAGTATTTCGGCTTCTTTACGATTCCTCTGACGAACATCTTCTGGACTCTCCTCCTCCAAAGTTTGTTCTCTACGCAACATTCGGCGTCTATCGTTTCTTGCAAAGTACTCTTGTTGCGCTTTCAAGTTAACCCAATTCGGTAAAGATCTGAGAACATTTATATACACAAACATATTTCTTAACAAATACAATTTAAAATTACTTTAAAAATCTGCTTATGTCTTCATCATTTAACCAAGCCGCACTACAAATTCTTCTATCGTCTGGTTGAACTATACTTTGATAATTAGATGTACATTCGTCTTTATATTGCTTCAGCATTTTGCAAATGTTTTCTACTATGCATTCACTAAATAAAGGCAACGCTTTCAAGATAGATTGCCATTCGGTAATACATTTCTCGACATTCAGTGTGCTCTAATTTAAAAGTTAATTTATTCAATAATAATATTTAATACGTGTCGAAAAACGCTTACTACTAATAAAGGCTTGTAATCCGTGGTTACATTCAAGAGCACGGTAGTTTTCCAGGCATCTGGAGATTTTAAGATATCATATATTCTAGACTCAATTTCATACATTTTCATTTTAAGGAAATGATCGCCGGCGCTCGTATACAAGAAATCGTACAATGAACAATGTTTTCTGCAAATATATAATTTGTTTAGAAAACAATTTTGATAATGGTAACCAATACCTACCCATGCGGCAAATTAAGAATTTGTTCTAATTCTTCAACAAAGCACATGAATGGAATGAAGATGACTAATATATTATTGGAATTTGCTGGGCAAACTAATATTTTATCTTTTTTCAATCCATCTTTCTGGAAATTGTTAATTGCCATGCCACTATTGGCGCAGTCAAACTTAAACATGGTTTTCTTCTTCCTGCAATAATATAAGCCAATGAATGTGATGTGCAAGAATAACAACAAATTACATTTGAGTCTTCCTTCGTGAAAAATACGTCGTAATGTCGTTGGGACTAAAACCGCTCGTTTGTTGTGAATTACTTGTAGTGTTCTGAATGTCCAGATAATCATTTAGTACCATTTTCAGCTAAAAAAATAATCGTATTTAATATTAAATGTATGATTCTCTGTTTCCAAACTTACAACTGTTTCAACTTTATTCCAATAAAATTTCGTGTCATATGGCTGCAAATCAATTTTGTGTGCTTTGCAGGCTTTAGAAACGAAATCCAAGAATATTTCTTGTGCATTGCCGATCTCTTTAAATTCATCAAAAAGAGTTTGTATGAATTCAATTAGCTTTGCCTCATTTCCATTTTGAGAGGATATGAAATCATTTACATGATTAGTTGTTTTATGTATAATGTACAAAAGTTCACTTTCAATTTCCCTCTTAATAACGTCCTAAAGCAATAAATTATATTCTTTCTATAAGCATATTCATAATAACAGTGTACCTACATTAACTACATAGGGCAATTTTTCTAATAGAGCTAAACATTTTACAAGAACTGCAATGAAATTTGGAGAATCTTGTTGTGCTATTTGTTTATCAGCAAATTCTTCGACGTTGAATTCATCACCTTTAGTTATATAGCCTTTGGACGTTTCTAGAATATTTTTTCTAGTAGCAATTCTCTGTCTAGCCGATGTTCTCAATTCGTTACTTCTACGAAACGATGTATTAAGTCCATCCTTTCCTGACTCTTGCCTTCTCAGTGATAACACACTCTGAGAAGGTTTCAAGTATAATTGTTGCTTTAACTCCTTAATTATTTGGAAATGTAATTGCTAAAATCAATCAATTAATCCAAGTTTCTTATTATTACATGTAAAAATTACCTCTTTTCTTTGATGTAATTCTGAAGTCAATTCTCTTAAACCTTCTACTTTATCAAGATTACCCTTACTTAAGTTGACACCCTCAATTAAAAGATTTGTGGCACTTAAATAACGTTTCTGAGATAAGTGAATTGTTACTTCATGAGGTATATCATTCACCTTTTCTCTGAAAACATATTTATAATAATAGAATTACTAATTTTGATGAATACATACATTTCTTCCAAGAATTGAATCATATATTTGTGTTCTAATCCTTCCTGCCACAACTTCTTCAGCTCATCCCTTCTACAATTTAATTTCATCTTGCATTCTTTTAAATTATCCTTTACTTTCTGTATTTTAGCTTTTGACTCATATATTTGTGTGGACAAATTACCAAATAATTGCATCACCTTGTAACAATAGCATATTTGGTACAATATAATGTTATAATTACATGACTCAAATATACCTGATTCAAATCCTGTTCATGATTCGATATTAACTGATCAAGTTTCCGATCACTGACTTTATATTCAGCTTGAAGTTTCGCTTTCTCTTTGTCTCTTTGTTCATTAGTCTCACTCGAAGACAATGCCCTAATTACTGACATTAACAGGCCACTCTAAAAATTTAGTACATTAATAAGTTGGTGGTGAAAATGATCAAATTTACAGTTTCTTTTGCATGTTTAACTCCCCTCGGTGGTTTAATAGGCGGTGTCAAGTCCATTTTGTAGTTTACTTGCTGATTAATTGCTGTTACTCAATCTTATAACACTTCATTATTTTGAGAATTGTAATTAGACTATACGAAAATTGTGAAATTGTACTATTACTCAACTTATTTAAAGAAAATTTAAATGGAAGAAATAATTTTCAAAAGGTTATATTCATTTGACAACATATCAAAAATTGTTGATATTCTGCGACCCACTGTTCAAAAGAAGATATGTCCATCTATGAAGGATTAATTGAATAATGCAATCATGCGTATTCTGAAAACCGGAAAATAAAATTTCAAACTATTTTAGGTTAAAATAATAATTAGTGTAAAGAATTGTAAAAAAATATTTATCAGTGTATTTTTATCATATCTGATTTTTTTAATAATCTTTTTCTTCATCAGATATATTCAATCAGGTAATGTTCAGACTTTGCCTTGGTTTATTACTAGGTTGGTATGTATTTTTTATGCTAATAATCTTTATACTTTTGCATCAAATATCTTTTTACAAATTAATTTGTTTAAGGCAATAAAACTGTTTATGCCAGGAATCATATAAAGAGCTTGAACTCTCGCACACTTCAAAATATTCCAAGCTATAATTTAAGTGAGTATTATATCTCAAAGGACATCAATAGATCTAATTTGTTTATTATTGAGACAATCATAAACAAATTATATAATTTTAATTCTGTGTTATCACAAGTATTGTTTAAAAGGAAATTTCTCTTAACAACTAATCATTTATGTGATAAACTCATAAAATGAAAATATTATAGACAGAATATGATATTGAGCACATATATTTGTTTTGTTGTAGCTACTGCTGGCTTATTAAATTCACGTTTTTATGTGAATTGTGTTAGCTTACAAAGCAAAGTGATCGAAGACATGGAATCATTTCGCTTACCACCAGGTATTAAACCAACTGCATATGATTTGTATCTATATCCAAATTTGAAGAGTGAAACCTTCTCTGGCAAAGCTGTTATTGATATAGACATCAAAGATGATAATCATAAATCAATCAAAATGCATAACAATGGGCTGAACATCACAAAAACCCTTATAGATGATGTGAAAGCTGCACATGAAGCTGATAGTAAATCAGAAACGTTACAAATTCATCTGCCCGATTATGGTAATTTAGGAAGCGGGAAACGGAAAATCACGATAGAATTTGATGGCGACCTGAAAAATAGATATGTTGGTTTCTACAGTAGCAAGTATTCAAATGAAAGGGGAACTAAAACGTAAGTGAAAACTATTATTATTAAACATAAAAGAGAAAAATTTGGCAAAAAGATTTACGCTTTCTTTATGCGCAAAACACGATTTATCTAGAGAAAGTATGAAACGAAATTTATTATTATTTCAATACTGCAGCTAATGAAATTATCAATTCATATTTCGTGGCATTATTGGTCTTTGACCATTTAAACTGGAATGATTACAGAGCTTTTGGTATTTTAATTGCAGTATTTTTTTAATCTTATGACAAACTACAGACAATTTTTAATGTACAATTGCAATGATAAAAGTTCGAAAGAAAATTATATTATAATCAACTTTGTTTAATTAGTATAATTTGCGATTACGTTCCGTATTACATTACCATTTACATAATTATTTAACAAACATTTATTCCTTGAAAGTGAATTAAAAGATAAAAAACAACTTATAATGGGGAAACGCGCAATTTTCATTCTACTTCTCTTTAGATTGTAGGAAATGCACAAGATTTGTTGGACCACGACAAAAGGAATTTATTATTAATTGCAAAATCAAATGTAATTACGAAATTGTTTGAATTGTTGCATTTATTAATGGTTTTGTACAAAAGTTAAATATCAAGATACTACCGTCTAATTATGAAAACGAGTTCGTTTAAAATAGAAATAATAATGAGGCGCGTCAATTTATAGATTTATTAAATTAAACGTGCGAAGATTCCGAATTAAGCATGAGTCACTTGTCGCATCTTTCTTCTTTGAAATGACCCAGTTCAAGTAAATTTAAAAATTCGCAAATTATCTACTTTAATGTTGTTATAAATAAATTAGTCTGAACAGTTTCCTTAAATATTAGCATTCGACACTTTCAATAATAAAATGAATTTACTAATAACAATACAAAAGGAATTATGACAATATCAAATGAATCGAACATTAGACAATTATTCCCCCGTTGCAATCGTGTTATCTAATAACAAAATAAATCTATTACACCTATAATGAATGCAAATAATAAAGTGCACAATCTTAATAACGAGTTATTTATCCCTTCCAAACGAATTTACAAGTGAAATTTTATTAGTTGGAGAGATAGATGTTGTACGCGCTTTTAAACCGAATATAGTTGGTAAAGTGCGCTCGCAAGGTGCAAGCGATAAGCGATGAGCAAAAACGATGGCAATAAGACGTCGCGGAAAGACGGGCGAAAGTGCAAAAGAAACAGACACCTGATTCGGTTTCTAGTTAGTTGTTGCCTGTTCCTGTTCGTTTTGTGCGGCTGCATGTTGGCCGCGCTCGTTCTAATCGGGAAACATTACGTGGAGAACCGGAAATTGCCGCAGGAGAACGCGTACCAGGAGGAGGACACGAGCGAGATCCGCGCGGAACCGTCGGCGATCTATCGCCTGGCGAACGACACATTGCCGCACCATTACGATTTGCAATTCCATCCGGACTTGACGGTCGGCACGTTCTCCGGAAAGGCGAACATCACTCTCGAGATCTTGCGACCGCGCGATTTTCTCATTTTGCACGCGAACAATCTGACCGTCCATCACGCGGAAATCTACTATGCGAACGCAACGAACGACGACGTGAACGTTATCAAAGTCGAACCGGCCAAACTTGAAGTTTTATTAATTCACTTCAACAAACTGGTCAAGATTGGGTTTTATCATTTGTACATCGAGTTTTCCGGTACTTTACTGGATCGTATATGGGGTTTCTATAGGAGTCAATATTTTGACGAAATCGATAATTCGACCAGGTAGTTTCCTTCAATTATATCGGTAGTAAAATAAATTTGCTGGCGAAAGGAAACGAGTGCGAATTCGCATTCGTCGGTCGCTTGAAATAGAAAGTTTTATAGAAAATACATAAAACGTCGTTTAAACGTTATTTTTCATAAAAATTATTTCGGTTTTAATGATAATTACTAAACAAGTTTTTCGTTCTTTCCACGCGCCTTATGGCTTTGAAAAGTAGCTTCCGCTCGTAAAAACTCTTTAAAATATCTACGCGCAAATTACAATTTAAATATCTTTGCAAGTTTAACGAGTTAACGGCCGAAAACGATTTAATAACACGAATGCGATTACCATTGCATTAATTTCGTTATTGCTATTGCATATACAGAAAAAAATATATACTCAAAGAAGTTACACAATTCCAATTGCAACACATATGAACAGCCGAACCGTGTACTTTTGTGTGTGCAAGAAATAAATATAAATGATAGCATTATTTAATAACAATTATTCCAAAACGTATTGTGAGCGTGTTGTATAATATTAATAAGATTATCCTTTACGGTAATCATTACGCCGTGACGCTTCGAAATGAATCGATGTCCTTGCCCAGATTTCGCGCTTGTTCGAAGGTCGCCTCGGAATTATCGCAATACGAAATTTCGCATCATATCTTGCCAATATTGGAATCGATTACCGATGTTTCTCCATTTTTCAGAACGATTGCCACATCGAAATTCGAACCGACTTATGCCCGGCAAGCTTATCCGTGCTTCGACGAACCGAACATGAAAGCAAAGTTCACCGTTCACCTGCTTAAGCCAAGCGACGAACGATACGTGGCTTTGTCGAATATGCCGCAAGTGGTAAGATTTAGTTGTTATTATTCGCAATCGAATAAACTTCACCGTGAATCTATTTCCAGAGCGAAGAAGAAACCAAAGATGGAACGCTCGTACATTTCCAAGAGAGCGTCAAAATGTCCACTTACTTGACGTGTTTCATCGTTAGCGATTTCACTTACACCGAGAACTTTATTCTACCGGAAACGTATAACATTCCGTTCAGGGTGTACGCGACGCCGGCTCAATTGAACAAGACGACGTTCGCCACCGAAACCGGCGTGAAAATTATCGAATTTTACATCAATTATTTCGGTATACCGTACCCTCTGCCGAAATTAGGTACCTACAATTTAATACAAACCAGTGGATAAATTAAAATCACTTTGCGTTTCTCTTAGATTTGGTTGGCATACCAGATTTCGTTTCGGGCGCAATGGAACACTGGGGCTTGGTCACGTTCCGCGAAACCGCTTTGCTCTACGATAAGTCCATCAGCTCAACGGCCAACAAGCAACGTGTCGCGTCGGTTATTTCGCACGAATTAGCGCACAGCTGGTTCGGCAATTTAGGTATTCGAAATTAAGTTATTCTTTACAAAGACAATAACATTTTCCTTTTTTTTTACAGTGACAATGAACTGGTGGGACGAACTTTGGTTAAACGAAGGCTTCGCCTCGTACATTCAATATAAAGGCGTGAACGCCGTTTATCCTGAATGGCAAATGGTCGGTTGAAACGTGAATCAATTTAATCCAAGCCTCATGATTAATTTAACGTTTTTTTAGTTGGATCAATTTTTGATCGAAGACCTTCATTCGGTGTTAGCGTTCGATGCGCGTTTAAGTTCGCACGCGATCGTGCAGAAAGTCGAAACGCCAGATCAAATAACGGCGATCTTCGACCAGATATCGTACAGCAAAGGCGCCTCTATTTTGAGAATGCTCGAAGATGCGGTGACGGAGGAAACTTTCCAAAAAGGCGTGACCAACTACTTGAAAGCTCATCTGTACGGGAACGCGATCACGTTAGATCTACTAAACGAATTACAAAAGATCGTCGGTGACGAGTTGAACGTGATCGAGTTCGTTAATACGTGGACGAATCAGATGGGGTACCCAATTTTGGACGTAAAGATCAACGGTGACGATTACGTTTTGACGCAGAAACGTTTCCTAATCGATCCGAGTGGCGGTCGCGATGCGGAACCATCGCCTTACAAGTAAATTAAACGTTTTCTCCTTTACATCTATTAAATGTTCGCTTCTATTCCAGCTACAAATGGACGATTCCTGTAACGTACATTACCAGCGATAATTCCACGCCTCAATACGTTTGGTTTAATCACGATGCGGCCAAAAGTACGATCTAGCATTTATCATTTACGTGATTTTCATGATTTCAAATTCTCAGTTATCGTCAAAAAACCTGCCTCGTCTAGATGGCTCAAGTTCAACCACAAACAAGTGGGTTATTATAGAGTGAATTACGAGGATTGGAACGAAGTGCTCGATAATGTGCACGAGATGAGCGTAATGGATCGCACTCATTTGCTGGAAGAAACGTTCAGTATCGCCGCGGCCGGTCAATTGAATTACGAAATTCCGCTGAATTTGATCAAGTACATGAAAGCAGAAGAGAATTACATACCGTGGACCGTAGCTTATAATTCGCTTGTCGCGCTCAAAAACTATTTAACGCATTCGGTCGTTTTTGAGAAATTTAAAGTGAGAAACCGCAACATGATATTAATGATTACTTACTAAAATGAGATTTTAGGATATTGTTATAGACATTGTTGATCCGATTTACCAAAGACTAACGTGGAACGAAACCGATTCGGAAGGACACCTGGAAAAGTATGATTTTTAAATGTTGATATGATTCAATCTACTGAAACATTAAATTTTTTAGATTGGCTAGAGTTACCGTTCTTGGACTCGCTTGTAAGTTCGATCATCCGGAATGCATCGAAGAGGCAAAAGGGCAATTCGCCGAATGGTTAAATGGCGATAAGGTTTTGTCGCAAGATCTGAAAGGATTAATTTACGAATATGGTAAATTGGTATTTTATTTTGTAGTCATTTATTTAATTATATAACTGAATGTTTTTTAGGCATGAAAGAGGCCACAGTTTACGAATGGGACCAATTGTGGGACACTTTCATTCGCGAGAGCGACGCAAGCGAAAAATTGCGCTTATTGAAAGGTCTGGCGTCCGTAAACAATCCGTCACAGTTAACAAGGTTTTATATTCACTAATTATCAGTGACTAGTAGCAGAACAAAGTGATTTTTTGTTGTAGATTATTAGAATTAGCCAAAACAGACGAATACATCCGTAAGCAAGATTATTTCACCTGTTTGGGATACATTTCTGCTAATCCAATTGGAACGCTGTTGGTTTGGGATTATGTCAGGTACGAATAGAATACAATTTGTATAAACATTTCTTTTAAAGTCGAATATTTTCAGAGAGAATTGGCCGTATTTGGTAAAGCGATTTACATTGAATGATCGTTACTTGGGAAGCTTAATACCCACAATCGTGAAGAGTTTCTCGACAGTCACCAAACGTGAAGAAGTACGTTTTCATATTTTATAAAATGTAAATTTTCTAAACGATATTAATTTTTTTATATTTTTGTTAGCTGGTTGCTTTTTACGAGAAATACCCCGAAGCTGGTGCGGGAGAAGCAGCGAGGAAACGGGCTCTAGAAATTGTCGATAACAACATCAAATGGCTGAGTGCTAACAAACGCGTCGTCGAGAATTGGATTAAGAATCAAAATTTGTAGAAAATGTTATGCAAAGTAATTTTATTATTATATTGTTGTTTATATATATTTTATTTCGTGCGTTTCTCTTCTAATTTCAGGTTATTCATATTTCATAATTTATTTTTATATTCAAATATCCAACGATCTCGTCGACTCCTCCGCCACTTCCACCTCCAGTTGAACACGTGCATTTTATAAATAGCGATTCCACGCTAAGAAGTGCATTTATAATTTCCATTATGGTCCCCGGTTAGGCAGGTGCATAAGAATATCTTTTCAAAAATAAAACTGAATTCTTAAATTATGGAAAGCTATTAAACAGTCAAAAGTTTTAAATCAGCATTTTCACCATGAGCTGTACATTGTCACGGATAGAAAACTTGAAGCTCATTATTTCTCACGTATTCGAATGATGAATTACAAGAGATGGCATTTGCTATTATCGTTGAAGAATTTGACCTGATAATCCTTGCAGAATTCTGACTATTCATAAAATTTAACATGGAGCAATTTCAATCGCTTCGCTTGTGCGTGCAAACATGAAATTAGGGGTTGGTAATAAAAACCAAGTTTTGCACGTATCAACTTGAAACTTAGTTTGATCAAGATCAACTTTGCTCTGCAATTATCCTCACCAAAATCAACTTTTTTCCTCGACTAATTAACGTTAATTTCTACGTTTGAACTTAATATCGGAACGTTTCGTCTATTCCAACGCGAAATCGCGCGAATAACGCAATCGTTTGACCTGAAAACCTGAATTTATCATTACTACTTCGCATTATTATCATTACAATCGCACAAGGATAATCAATATTTTCCGAGTTTGTGCGAAACGTTTAGAGAGGGCGTTATAATTCCCACATTTCCGCGTATGAAACCGTTTCCAAAGGCGAACCAAACGCCGGAGTTTCACCCTTACAACAGAGCGAATAGAAGAAAAACTCGAAACCCCACCCGCTTTAAGGAATTGATCTACACGCGTTTTCCCAATATCGTAGAAATGCGATCGTATATACATAGACAACAAAAATAAAGCTGCGGCATTGAACGGTCGAAGGAGTTTTATTCTTATTGAAAGTGTTGGTTGTGCAAAAGGAATATAAAAGCATCAGTTTCGTAATTGTCAGTAGAAGTACGAAAGGAGAAAAGGATAATTCGAAGGGGAACAGAAAAATCAGGTATTCGATACACGGCAATTTGTTGATATCCTTCACTCGAATTGTACAGAATCGATTAGAATAAGCTGCGATTGCTGTTATATTGTCGTTGAAGGTCTCAATTGCAATTAATTTATTTCGTTATTGGCGAAATTGGAATGGAAGCGTGACCGTGTGGGACATGCAATCTTCGAAAAAGAAAATCAATTTAATTGTTTATTATTAGACCTCACACGGTAATAGTAGCTTCTAGGACACTTGCTAATACAGTAAATTGCGGTATTTTTGCAATTATTTACGAGCGATCGAAGAAATTAATCGTAACGGACGAAGGGGCTGCATTTATTTGCAAATCCTTTCATCTTCGTACGTAAAAATAAACATATTTTTCTCTTTTTAGATTAATGTAATCGCTCGACGTACAATGTTCCCGCACATTGATTCCGGCTAAAGAAGACGGTCTTTCTTTCTTCCCCTCCCGGAAAATAATGTGAGTACAATTTGATAAATATTTATGAGATTCGCCATCCGAAAGACGCCCCCAATTCGAACTTTTTTATATATTCCAGATATTCGCCGACATGACTGACAATAGGGGTCCAATATTGCTCGGTGAGTAGCATTTTGCCTTATTTCGACAAATTAAACGAAAGGTAGAGGACTTAATGCAAATTCGCGCGACGTGCGTTGGAAAAAACTTTGCAACGAGCTGAAAATAATTGCTTCCGCGTTATTATTTCGGCTGTCTGGTCTCGTGTTTTCGCAACTTGTTTGTTGTTAGTCATCCTGGTCACGACATTATTACCATCATTATTACTTCTCTTTTTGTTGTTGTCGATTCCACCAACTTTTTCAACGCGTTACTTCTTCCCCTCGAACTGAAAACCGTGTAGTGTTAAAAATAAAATTCATTTCACATTATTCTTGCGATACAAGCGATTCATTTATTTGTATTACGGAGGAAACCAACGCGAAGAATTCTATTATTAAACGATCTAAAATTATTCCCAGCAATCGTCGAGAACGGAATCGATTCCATCGCCGTCGTTTCGCACGTCGATTTCGCCGTTATCGCGGCTTAATTGTCGACCATCTTCATGTGCCATCGACGACGTTTATCTTTCGCTGAATGGAAAATCAATTGTTATCAATCGACGTTTTCCTTCGTCGACGTCGGAAAATGAAAGCGTTCGCGTCGGGCGCTTTCTAAATAGAAACGAGATTCGAATTCTAAGCGCTAGCAGAGGAAGGAGATGCGGAGTTGGAAATTCGTTTTAAATGAGTAATTATTTTAAGAATATACGCGATGGATGCGATTCAATCATAGACAAACGGGACGCGCGAGTCCCTCTCCTCGTGTCTCGCTCCTTGCCTCATCGCCGAACGCAATTTATTTTTATAAAAGGCCAAAGCGTCCGCGTTTGCTTCGGCCTCACGAAAGAGACGTTAGATTGGTGCGCGAGGTTCGTCTTTGATATGCCGGATCCATCGGGGTATTGCTCTATTTTCGTTTGGTCTTTTTTTTTACAAAATGTAGATCTCTGAAAATTCGTGTGCGTGTCGTGTGCACGAAATTCAGTCATAGAGTTTTTAGAGAGCGTAGAGTAACGCGAACGTGCGGTGTGACGTTGTTTGTGCCGGAGTAAAAGAAAAAGACGAGCGATCCGAAGACGGAACTGAACAATATTTACGTTGTACTCGAGGAGCGAGTCGTGGAAATCGTGTGCGTGGATAATTCGATTTTTCCTCGTTCGATCGAGTAGCAATTAAATTATTGGCAGTGCGTATTTTACAATTTTTTCTTTTCTTCGTCTCTCACGTGGCACCGAAACGATGACGCCGCTTCTTCTAGAGAGATGAAGAGAAGTCGAGAGAGGGAGAGAGAGTGGCGTCGTAATAAAAATACGTTTTGGCGCGTCGCGACGCGCTTTCGACGCCATTTTGTTTATTATTTTCACGCGTTATTTTGAATTTTGCAATTGATCCTTCGAGGGATTTCGATTAACTTACCACGCTTGCAAGCTACCAAAACAATAACACATGTCACGTCGCTTTTAACTTGTGCAATACGGAACATCTGGTTTTGATACAATTGCAGTGGCGTAACGTAATTTGGCAGAGAACGAAATGGCAAAATCTGTTTGTCTTAAACCGATTGTTTTTTTTTGCAATTGACCTTTTCCAACCATTAACACCGATTCCATTGAGGATTATTCTAATTGGAACTCGCGCGAAATTTTGGCGCGCGATTGATTGCAAAAAGATCGTCTCTTTTTTAAAAAGAAACTAATTACGTAACTTTCTCCAAGTGCTATTGTGACGCCTCTGCGTATCTCTCATTCATCCATAGGCGTATTAAAATGAGATTTTCTCTTCTTTTTTAAGTGGCAATCGAATCGTTGTTACAATGATAATAAACGATGCATTATATCGGAAGTTATTCGAAAAGAAGAATCATTTACATTGTATTTTACATATGCAGATGTTTCGTCACTGCTTTTAATCATCAAACCGCTAACATTTTCGTACGTCACATCCTGATTATATTCCCGACCACACTGCCTCGCTTACCATTTGCATATGCATGAGAAATTGAACGAAAGCTACCATCAATTTGTCCTAAAAAGTTTTTTTAAACAATTTTAAACGGTGCATTTTGCTCAAAAATCGCTGTCGAATTCGCATTTTTGACGGTCCTTCCCGCATAATTACAAATGTGATCATTCAAAATCGATGTTTTCGACTAACATTCGTAAAGTTTCTCTTCAGGAAGACGATAAACTTTTTACCAGATGTGCGTGCTCTCGTTTGGTATTAATCGTGTGAAACTTTTTTCTATAAACTACTATTAAGATGTGCGTTATTTAAAAGTGAGTGTTAATCTTCGAAGACTTTGCTGCCGACCTGTCGTTCTCCGTTCGTAAACGCGAAAGCAATTATTCCTTTGCGGGCGGGTTACAAATGCTCCCCGTTTTCAATTCGCCAATAATGACTGCCGTTAATTGATAAGCGACATGCTCGTTAGTATATTGTGTCTCATGATGAAAATCATTGAATATTCCACGGGCAAAGCGGCCGTAGTCGTCGATGCGGCGTTAACGCAGAAACGGAAGAAGTATCGGAAACGCAAACGATGCCCGTCATCGACGATACGAGGTAATCGAAACGAATGGATTAATAATTCTAATCACTAATCGCTCGAGTTTAATTAATCCACTAATAACTTTTGTACGGAATGTAAATGGTGTTATTAACGAATGCTCGCGAATTTAAGGCGCCCTATTATTATTATTATCACCGTCATTTTTCCCTTATTTTTAGTCCGTGTAGATATTGCATAGATGAATGATTATGGCAACTTGGTAGATAGATAACGAAGGAGGAACATCTCCAGGATTTTATTACGGCCATTATTTCGTCGCGTTTAGATTATATTCGTGCACGTTTTCCATCGCATTCAATAGACACTCTTAGCATAATAATAACAGTTAGTCGATTATCATCATTATCCTATTCATTCATTTTGCGCTATAATATCATTTTAGCGCGCCTCGAACTTGTACGATGCGAATTAAATGAATCTACTGGACGCTGAAATACTCTCACGTATCCTCATTTATTAGTACAACAATCGAAAGGATAACGGTGCGTGACTGAACATCGTTCGCTTTCCGTTTACGTTTTTCCCTGCGGTTCCCCTTTTTTTTCTGCAAACAAACTATTACACCGACTAAACGTCGTTAATTTGCGTTAAATTTGTTGCTCGTGTACCAGTATTAAAGGATTTGCGAAGGGACAACCGTTAAAAACTTTATAGTCAGTGAAATCTCGGTATAACGCTCCATTTACATGTGAATATTCTCGCTTTTAACGCTGATAAATCCTGTTTATAACAACGCGCAGAAGTTTGTTTATACGGTGATGTTGACAAAAAAGCGCAATTTTTTCAAGAATTTTTAAACTAACTTTGCAAACTTTACTGTGCAAGTCTTTTCTGATATGATTTAGCTTTTTCTCAAGTAAAAGACGTTGATTAATTTCCTTTCTTCATCTACGGTGCTATGTCCTACGGTGCTACGATGGAAAATATTTAAACACAATGGAAAGTGCAATTTTAACTTCGCGATCTCGCCAAACCACGATTAAACATTTTTTAGGTGAAAATTACGTATTGCAAGTTCATAGTTGCAATTAATATCCTCTTTTTGTATGTAATTATGATTCTACATTGATACAAACATATTTTTAGCAGGAAAAGTATTACAAATTCATTTCGCGTATATTGCGCTATCCCGTTAATAACGCGCTTTTGGAAGAGCTTTATAACGAGATTCGATTGTATTCATAATGTCGTACGACGCTGATAAGGTGCTTTGATGCTTCGAATTCAAAAAAAATGTTTGGTAGCTTTTTTGCAGATGATTAATTTAGCATGATTTTAACAACAGCGACTTTGTGTTAAACAAAAACCGCCTAGATTCTAGAAGGATGTGCTAATCCTTTAAAGTTTTAAGGAAAATCTGCTTGATAAGATTGCTGGTGTACGTCAGAAGAAGAGAAAAACGAAAGTTTTCGCAGAAGCTTTATCGGCATTTAACATAGGCAACGGAATTTGCACGTATTTATTTATAATTGCCCGACCGCCATCGTTTCACGCGCGCTTTCAAATTTGAAAAGACGTATCATTCGGCATTGCTATTGATTGCGAAATCTGCGTATTGTCTCCTCTTCGGAAGCGATAAAAGTGGAAGTAAATCGATCTTCGTAGTTGTTGCTGAAAAGGAAAAATCGGATTTCTATTGAGGAAACGCTATAAGGAAAAATCATCATCGTACATAATGCATTCCGGTGGCACATGCTCAGTTTATTCGGAATTAAATACACCGCGGAGCGTAACATGCACGAATTTTATTCAGTACGTGTTAGTCATTGTGAAAGTGTCGGTCTCGCGTCGTTCAACTTTTCTTTCTCATTTTCTGTCTCCCGTTTCGTTTCTCGCTTATTGCACTCTCAATCGGCGGTTTTTATGACGAGAAATTCCATCGCGTGGATTTCTAACGCGATTATTTTCCGCCGATAATAAGAAACAAATTAAATTTCGAAGTCGTGCCTCGTTAAGAGGTTTCAAAAGAATATATAATGTGATGATGATGATGATGTGCTCGTTTTATCAAGTGGTACTACTATTTCGATATTAAATTTCCATTTAAATCAATTATCGTTTGGATTACAATCATTGCTTTCCTGCGATTTAAATGGTAAATATGATTATTAACAGCAATTTATGAATCGGCAAATAATTAACGGCATTCTCTCGATTGCTCTCTCTTCCATTGCGACGATCATTTTTTTAACGCAAAGTTTTTGCTGAACGTATCGCTTTGGCCAGTCGGTTCGGGGTGGATGATGAACTTCATCCCTATACCATCTGTACTATACGTGCATTTTGAGAAGACCACCCTTATGCGAGACGGGCGTTTATTGAATTCTGTCGAGGGGTGAAATGGGGAGACGCAGAACTACGATGGTGATTCATGCGAAAGACAGAAAAGGGAAGCAAAAAACTTCGCCGCCGCTTTTATTATCAACCGTTGCGTTCGATAAATTAACTGAATCATTCTAGCGTAAGACAATTACTATTGAGATTTCAATCTGAATAGGAACAATTAGTTTTTCGGAAGGTCGCCGTCTTGGAGATGGATATGATTCGTTCTTTCTAATTTGGAAATCAACAAGATCATCAGCGGTGATCTTGTTCAATGAATTATTCATTAATCTTTTGAGGCCTGTTTTTTCTTCCCCGTCTCTTACAATTACAACGCCAATTATTCTAATCTCATTCAAATGATTATGGGATATGCACGTGGCATATACAGGGCGTTTAAAAAACACCAACTTTAAGGGTTAATAATATTGCTCAACATAAGCAGAAAAGTTTTAATCAACATGGGTCAGAAAACTTGCATTTTCGTGTTGTAGTTAACAGAGGTTTTGTCATACGTAGTTTGTAGTTGATATTATGTCTTGTGAGAATTTTACGAATTTTCGCCATATTTTTTTGCTCTGATTTTGAATTAGCCTATCAAATATTTCATCCATGGTCGTGCTAATGGGAAATGCAAGAGAAACGCAACGTCTTTATGTTGATGCTTATGCCAATCAACAGATTCCTTCAGGTCGTCGCCTTTGATAACATTTTCGCAGATTTTTCCAAGGAAGATGCTCTGGAAGGAACGGATTTGTGTCATAATTTGCAAAATCGCCGGATTCAATCCCTCTTACTTTGGGGTTATTACTTTCGGATATTTGGGGATATTTGCCACCGAATTTAAGCCGATGCTTGATTGCCAATGATCGTCGAAAGAGTTCGAAGGTGTTTTTGATTTACTTTTTTCTTTGTATGTAATTGTACATAATATAAAAGTTGCAAAATGTTTCGCATCACCGAGCGTTAGTAAAAGCAGGACTGGCTTTAACTGATATAATAAGAAAAATCGTTGGAAAACGAGAGAAATTCCTTTCGTTTGTCGACGTTTCGTCATTTCGTTGGGTGCAATAGTTGAAGGAACGTCTCGAGAGTTCGTTGAAACTATTACGGTTCGTCCACGGAATTAAGTGAACGCGATCGATTCGTTTACTCCGACGCTTTCGGGTATGAAATCTTCCCTTTTCCTTTAATTTTCCAATTGTTCCGGCCAATGAATGCAATCGAACGCCGTCCGTTCAAACCAAATTTGATCCATTGGAACGGAAACTGCAGAAAACAATTCGTCCTGTCTCGTCGACTTAAATATACACGCATATGAATAGGAGCACTGTATTTAAATAAATCTGAGATGCATCTTTCATACGACATTATACATCCGTAGAGAATGTTCATCGTCGGCGTCTCTCTTGCGCTCGCTTTTTTGCGTTCATCGGGTTGGAAAAATAAAACGATTTCGCTTCTGGTTTGTTAATGCGCTGGGAAGATGTAGGAATGATATTGATATCCGTTGACACGATCTTATTTACTCGCGTCTCTCCGATGATGCGTTTAACTGCTCCTCTCACAGCAGAATAAGTTGCAAGCGTTTAATATTATCATTGTTCTACGTTCTATTCGTTATCCTTTCAATCTGTCGCCATTATATTCGATTATAGCTATTGTAAGCGTGTACGTCCAATTTTAAATTTGCAACTTTCTATTGTCGTTCGCATACGGCAAACGTGGACACGTTTTGGATCGAAACCGTTGCCCGTTGCCCAAAAAATGATTCACCTACCGTCGTCGTTATTATTATCATCGTACACATCGGAGCAAATTATTTTACGCCCGGACTTTCCATGACGTTTATAATAAAGTTTTGATTGTTTGTTTAGGACCTTCGCCGTTCTTTTTTCGTGCGCATAACCGATCAGTTTAAACTTGAGTGAAAACTTTGGCTTTAGTTTAAATTGGGGAGTGACACGTTTTGATAATTAAGCGAATGTGCAAGAGATGAGCAAATCTCAAACACTGTTACCGTTCGGCATGCAAATTTGTGCTATAAAATTAATCGCGAGCGTTCTCTAACGTTGGGGAAGGTTCAAAATTTGACTCGTCTCGATTTTAGTTCGTCAATAACAAGCAAAAAAAAATCATCTCCTCTCCCTGATTATAAATGAGCTAAAATGAAATTTCTTTCTACTAACTCATGTTCAATTCATGAGCGGAGGAATTAGAAATTTTCCTTAATTAGAAAGTCAATTGGTTTTTGATACGTTTCACGATTGAATTCATATATGTTTGATTAAAATCGAACATTTTTTTGTTGTTGTAGTAAATGATAAGCGTTTATTACGCTTCTCCAAATTTATTATCGCCTCCAAATTACCTATTATTTTTATACTAAAGGTTAATTAGTGACCTACTCTATTTTATTGAAAGCGATCAAACTTTAAAGTTCAATCTGACATTTTTATGTCGACAATAATAAAAAGGTATTTTTGGGGGCGAGTCGGCCCAAGTGAATAATTAAAGTTCATCGAAATGCGAAGAAAAGCTGGAAACGAAACAAGACAAACTTGGAATAAGCAAAAATGAAAAAGGCGAAATAGTCATTTGTTGGTTGGCAATAAAAATTCTACAACTGGACGAGGAATATAAATGACCAAATGTTATGTGGACGTCTGCAAATCGAAATGCGAATAAAACGGTCGAAATTTATGTACGCAGTAAAGTGAAAAAGAAACCGTGAGCGTAGCTGTTGTTGTTGTTCTATTTTAAAACTCGCACTATTTCCATCTTCACTTTCTTCAAGAAAATCCGATTTCTTCTTTTTATTGTTGTTGCGTTATTAACGTAATAATCGTCATCAACAGCGTCGTCATTTAAGTAGGAAGTCACTTGTAATACTAATAATGCGAAAAGGAACGCATAAACTAACTTTACGTTCTTTCATTTACGTTAAGACGATGTACTTTAATTTATCTGGCTATCTTTAGAAGAGTCGCTTCTATCCTCGCTCTCCCACTTTTTCCTTTTGTGTTCAACATTTTATTATCGCCTGCATTTGAATAAATATAATGTTTAACTTTAGAGGATTACCTTACGAAGGTAACACAGTAAATATTACATCGGCTGCAATGGGCGAAAGGACGCATCGTCTTAAATATTTGTCGAGGAAGATATCGCGCTTCGGATCTACAATTTCAAGACTTTAATTGATTCTTTCATCCGACAAACTGCACTCTCACGTCCATTCGATCGCTATTAAAGTCTCTGTTTATACGTTTGCCTCTATTATGAAAATATAATATTTATAATACAATAAATGTAGGTTTTAATACGTTCGACGATAATAAGGATTCAAGGTTAATTATTATTTCAAAATTTATTACGTTAAACTACTACTTCTTCTTCGCCTTTTATTCTTACTTTTATTTCTACACCTTTGAGTTTTACCTCAATGTGTGTGTACCTTTTTCCTCATGTTAATTTTTATTCTCTGCGCTGCGGTTATGGTAAGGCAACAGAGATTATATTACCGAAAACGCTAAATTAATAGTCGAAATTGTGGGCGATTTGTAATTATGTAAATTAATAGTAAAATGTAAACACGTTTTAATCAACGTTCTGCAACACGAACCGTTTGTTGAATGTACCGAGAGTTGAAATAATGATTAATTTCGTTACGTTGGCAGCATATTTTTTATTTTATTTCATGGAAGCTTATCCAATAACACGTGAATTAATGAAGGGAAAAAATCAAACGTTTAATTTATTCCAGCCCGGTATCTTCTACCATTTAACATTTATATGGTAAAATTAATGGTTCGAATTAGTGGAACGAAGAAAATCTGTTTCAATTTTGTCTGCCTCCGGTATTATTAAAATTTATTATCAAGAGTATCCAACCATTTGCGTAAATATTTGATCGGACTTTCTTGAGAACGCATTCGTACTCTTTAAACGTTTCAAACGGGGCTTAAGCCTTTTAAAAATGAACTAGTTAAATTATAAACGAGCGGATCTTTGATAAGTAGCAATTTTCCCCGTTTTCTATCCGTTGCCTTTCTCGTGCGCAAAAAGCGGTGGAGAAAAGAGATTTGGATTTCTATTTTGAATGTTTTACGAAACGGTGCGCAAATAAAGCGGGGCACGGTTAAGGATTTAGTGCCAAATGGCGTTGTTATTCTTAGAAATGTTTTTTCTATTTTGCACATTTCCAACTCCTCCAACGTTTTCACATTCTATTATTGCCGAAAGACCAAGAGAAAATCGTCGGTTTTTCCCTTTTCCAAAGGACGAATTTGAATTGATAATGTCGATCGACTTGCCGCCTGATTTTTTTATCGTCCCATTACATCATTGTCGCAAACAATGATCGTGATAAGAGTGATTATTATTTATGTGTAATTGTAGAAAAATTACACAAAGTTTTTTTGTTTTAAAAATTTCTACTCTCACTTAAAACTCCGGAATTTTCTCCTGCGGGGACAATAATAAATTTCACTCGAATTTCAATAAACGCCGCAGAAAATAATAAAAATGTTTGGATATTTTTGTAAAATACGCGCAAAAAAAAAACGAGAAGCGAAAGAGAAAATTTTTTATTAACATGCACGCAATTTATTTGGCAACTCTATGGGAAATCTTGCCAACAAACACGATACACGTGTTCGATCCCTTTTCTCCTTGTTCAATTCTCGTCATTGTTAAATACCTTTATCGTCATTTCCAAATTACCTTAATTAATAATCGTTTTCGACGGGCACGATAATCGGCCGCGGTATACGGATGAGAAATGGGCGACATTGAATTATTGTAGAGGCGCGTTTATCTCGTGTCGATTTTTAAACGTGGCACGCATTAAGCTAATACCATTTATGGATTTATGTGTACTGCATTTATATGCAATCACGTAGGTACGTATTATACACGAGATAAATGTTATAAGAGAGCGTGCAGTTATTTTCGGGTTACAAAACGTTCGAAATACCATCTTGACGCCAGACTTCTTCTTCATTCTTCGCTCTTGCAACGGCGACGACGACGACATGCGTCCCGCGATCTTTTCCTCTCACTCCTACACGCCAGAGAACTTTTGCAAATTTCTTTATTATGCGTGCAATGCAGTAACAACAGCAACAACAAAGTAATCTGTGTCTGTTAATTTAAATAAATTGTGTATTACAATTTAAACGCAAATATTTTTATTCGTCATTGTCGCATAAATACAGGGCGTCAAAGGAAGTTCACAAACTTTAACGGGTGATAGTTTGGCTCAAGATGCGCGGAAACTTAAGGAACTTTGGTGCGAAAGTGGACGGTTTTGGACTTAAGAAACATTTTGCAACTTATTTATAATTGAGTACAAACGATACAAACTACGAACAAAACAAAAACAAAGGAAAAAACTCGAATTGGATGTTCAAAGTTCCCTCCTTGCATTTTACTGCAGCCACGACATCTTTCCCGCAAGAACTCTTTCGAAGAATCAAAGGGCAATCACGCATTGCCCTAATTTCGGCGGCATTTTTGATCTATTCGTTGTTTTAGTTCCTCAAAGTCATTTACAAGTGTAGCATAAATAAGTTTTCAAATACCCCAATGGAAGAAATCTAGAGGGTTTAAAACTGGTAATTTTGCAGATTCTGATACAAATCCGTTCCTCTCAGAGTTCCTTTGAAAAATTTGAGAAAATGTCCTCAAAGAGGACGACCTGAAGGAATCTGTTGATTGGGATTCAAGATAAAGACGTGGCGTTTCTCTGGCATTTCCCATTAGCACGACCACAGATAAAATACTTCATAATTCAAAAATTAGAGCAAAAACGCTTAAGGAAGATTCCGAAAATTGACACAAGCGACTTAATATCAACCACAAACGCTGTGTTTTGTCAATAAAAAATTAGATTTAGTCTGAAACCGTCCATTTGCAGTCCCATGTTCATTAAAACTTTTCTGCATACTTGGGGCTGTATAATCGCCCCTTAAAATGTGTGGCAATATTTTTGACACCCTCTATATATAAAATCGAATTCTTTCCGTTACGTTAAACGGTCATTGTTAATGGGATTATCATACTTTCTACGTGGAGCACATAATTAAATCAAACAAACATATTTCCACTTTTTTTTTTCTCTTGGTTTCATTGGAGCCAACAGCTTCCTTGCCCCATACTACACGACAACAAATAGCAATAAAGAATATTATTATAAAATGTTGCAATGCGAGAAAGTGGTATCGACTCGATGGCGCTCAAATCAATTTCCATACGGTTCGGTTAAAACTTCTTTTCGAGTCGGTAAAAAAAGTTAACAACCTCATTTCATCCGGGTCCATTATGAATCAAAGAACAACAACAACAGAAAAACGGTCGCTGTTATTATCCGATACCGATTATTATTTTATGGGCTTCTAACTATTATTTCGTTGGATCGACATGTGGGTGTGTGGGTTTTTCGTTTGGGTAGGTATCGCACGAACAATGGCGTATAAATTCAAAGATGTTACCTTTTGTTCAATTAGAAACGCACAAAATGATTTTCGTTCTCAATTTATCATCATCATCTTCGATCCAATCGTGTTATTTGGTCGTTTAGAAATTGCTCCAGTAAATTACTCGAGCGTACGAGTTTCTTTATTACTCATTTTGCAAAATAGCGATTTTCTATTGCATTTCAACGTTAACAACAGCAACGGTTGCCGAAGTTTCGCCTTGGTGTATAAAAAGATAAATAGTTTCAATCGAATTCGCAGAGGAGGAAGCCAAAAGTTTTATGGGCGGTCGAATAAAATCTACGAATTGAATTTGAGTCGTATTAAATCGACAATTTTAGGATTACATTACGTTTCATGCGTAATTTAAATTGCAGACGAGTTATCCAACATTGATGGTCTTTTCCCAGTATTGTAAGAACGAGATAATTGATTTATTAGTGGAAACGGCGATAATCTAATTAGACCGATCGTCCATTTAATCGCAAGAATTACCGTCGATAATGCTAATTTTATTGGTATTAGAAGACGTTTAATTACGTTTTATTACTTCCTGCCGCGTAAGTGTAATCAAACAGATATCTTCTAGCGTAACGTTCGAGCCTTAATAAACGATTGGATTAGTTTCCTCTCGTCCTTTCTATTTTCTTCGCCTATTTGGCTAATTGCAAGAGGGAATGATAGAGAGTCGACTTTCACTGTTATGTGGCAAATTGTCTCCGTTTTTCTTTTCCTAACAATTTCTGTCGCGTTGTATAATTTGTTTAATTTCTAATTAAGCTTCCTGTTCGTTATAATTCGCTTAGAAAGATATAAGCTTCGGTTGCAATTTTCGATGGGCTACCAACTAATTCTCTCGCAATTGTCGTTACGTGTGGGAATCGTAATTTTTTTCCTGGCACGCACTAAATAAACGTTAGTTAGTTTCGCGTCCCTGATGGCTGGTGTGATTCTTTTTATACGAACGTATTTATACCAGTCACAAGTAATGGTCAAGGTTTCGTAATGTGTACAAGTTTTGGTTGAAAAATATCGCCAAACAAAATTACGGATTTAATTGAAAAGAGAGCAATGCAGAGAGATAAATCTAGAAGTAATAATAACATTTCATCGGTTCTATCTAGTAGAGTAATTAACAACGTAATTTATAATTTTAACCTAAATCTGTTCCAACATAACTTTTTCATTAGACTTTGAATATGGATCTATAAATGTTATCGTAATTACTTCATTACATATCTATAACTAATTATTCTTCTTTTTCCAGTTACATTACGATTAATTTCTCTCTCTCACATACACATACAGATTAGTGAATTGTAATTAATTAAAACAGAAATTTTAAACATGTCGTTGTGAGTAATCCATTCGATTGTTGTTGTTTGTTTTTTCATTTTGCTTTACCGTTTTACCTTAATTAATTAAACTAACAGTGTTAACTAACAATGGCGTCGTCGCATTTCTAATTAACTTCATTCGCAACAAAAAAAAGACTTTATAAATGTTTGTGATAATTAATCATTGTTTTTTAATCAATTCAATAACAAACAGTCGTGTGTAATTTCGACCTTCTGAGAAGAGTCGATCTGCGATCTCTTTGGTCTCTCCTTCTTCTGTTGGTTTTGCAAAAACAAATCGGCATGAAGGTCCGTAACAGAAATCAACGACCTTTTATAATATTAAATGGTACTAACAGGGCTTACTACATTAACTATCTCAGAGGTACGTTTTTGTGAATATTTTTATTTGTTATGTTAATTAGGCTTAAATGGTCGACTCAAAGAGTTATAATCCTCATCAATTATTACCTGTGCATGTTGTATCTTTGACAAATAAAAAAGAACGAACGAGCCATAAACGACACTGTGACCTACAATAATTGGTTACCAAATTGAGCTTGAACCTTGGATTAGTGCTTAATTAAAATTCTGAATATAGCTTATTTAAATTTAAAAAAAAAACATTAAATTTCTCTATAAATTCTCGATGTATTCATATTAATAATATAGAGAAAGTTTTTATTCGTCGACTTCGTTCGAAAACGGAAAAAATTGATTACAAACACTTTCCTTATGACTCACCGTAAAATTGATTCGTTAGTTGATATAAATTTCTTATCGAAGCAAAAAGAAACAAGCGGTGAACCGAGAGAGGACAAATAACTCTTCGCGCGTTTCCCCTAAATGAATTTCCATGCCATCAAACATCGGTCGCCGCTTCTGTTTTTCGCCCAACATCCACGTTTCAGCGGTAGAAGATAATTGAAAAATGTTGGGTGAAAAACGTCTTCGACAATAAAGGATGATTTAAGGCAAAAGTTTGGAGAGATTTCCTGCCACCTCTTAGTTCTTCTGACTAAATAAATAACAAAGCTTTTACCCGTATTACTTTCTGGAATCCTTTCCAAGGATTCTGCTTACATTTTTCAGTGGCACGATGCGATGATTTAATAATTTCATTTTTCCGAAGAATGCACGAGCATTTTCTTCGAACAAGGATTCCTTTTTTGTACGTCTTATTATGCAACAACATGATTTCATTCTCTCTTTTCCCATTCTCGTTAACAATCTTTATTACTTAATTCTTATTATGTACGAGTATCTCTTATCATAAATAAATTCCTTTACAATAACGTTTCAATTCGCAAAGTATTCGCACAATTGGTATGTATCATGTTACACCTATAGGAATGTTTATGTTATTTAATCATAAATTTATTGATTCATTTTTTGTTATTAATCATCGCAAACTGTAATCAATATTTTAAATATCATTACAATCATTCGCCTCTTTTAATTGCAAATTTTATTTAAAAATTGCGTGTAGAATTTTTAATTGATTCATTTCGCAGACGACCAATGAACGATCGGCCAATGTATGCGTGGTATTCGGTTTTAATAGATCTGTAACTGAAATTAAGACGATGATGATATCATGGAGCTATTTAAAAAATAAATAAGCACAAAGTGTTAATAAATGCTTCTGTGTAAGAGTTTCATTAAAGTGGCCATATTTTAAAGTTAGTAAGTTTTTTCTTTCACAAAAAGAAAATATTTTAAGTGGATGCCATCGTTTATTCCCGGTCAAAGTAATTTTAATGGTTCAAATGGCGAAGAGCAAAAGCATCAACTTACTTTCGGTCTACTTATTAACTATTGCTATTATCTAAATGGTAATTAAACGAAGTTCTAACGCTATCCGCTTAATTGAAAATCGACTATTTTAATAGTTGCGAGAGATCTTCCACCTCACATCGTATCGGATGATATTTTTTGAGTCATAGCGTTTAATTTTGTTGACATTTTCTGTCCTATTTACGGCGCCTCAGCATTTTTTCCCTCCAACTTAATAATAATACAACATAAAAATAGATGGAAAATACCTGGTTTCGATATAAACACTTTTTTCAACGTTGCAAACGAAAAGAATAATATAAACTTTCTTCATTCAACAAATGAATCATAGACTCGATGGTCGTAAATTTAGCGAAAAAATATGTTCTCAATTCGTAATCGATTAAAAGAAAATACGATGTTGTCTTAATAATTAGTAATCGCTAATAAATCATATTTTAATTTATGCGTACGTATGACAGCGTCTTACTGTTTTGTGCGAATAAGAAGAGGAAAGCGAAGAGGGATCGTCCAACAATAACAACATTATTTACTTTCGGAATGATTTATTGTTACGCTTCGTTCTCTCAATAAAGTCAGCGGCTTTAACCAGTTTTTTATTTTGATAGTACGAAGAGCGTATCAACAATGTTTTCAGTCGAAATGATTAACTAGACCAGCAACAACGATTGCCAAAAACCTTTGCTCTGGAAACTACTTGCTTCTTGTAGATTATCGATAGAATCCAATCTCTGACGTTGGCATTCTGAAAGTTTTTCCATGTAACAAGGAAGATTGTTCCAATTCGTGTACATGGCTTAATAACTAGAACACAGTTGAATTAACGATGTTTGCGATTGTATTATTGATCTCTAAACTTTGGTGGATTGCCAAAAAAGAATATATCGGTTTCAAACAAACAAAAACAACTTCACTAACAATATCATCCGCGATTGAACTCATTTAGATGGGCTTGTTAGGCGAGTGCAATTAGCCTTTTACCTGGTTATAGTCCATGGATTTTTTGGGACTTTTTTGTTGGATTTATAAGAGTCTAAACTTAAATGTTTCACATTAAAATTTGACCGCAAATTATTTTCTAATTATTTAAATAATATTTTTAAAAATTTCTTAATTACTCGCAATGTGTCAATTGACCGAACCGCCCTCGCCCATAAAACGATCTTCAATTTGAAATAAGACAAACGAAAATTTGCAACAGCAAAATTGTGCAAATGCAAGTCTAATTGTTTTGTAATGGTGTCAATTACATAACGATCGGATGTGTGTCATTGATTTCCGGTTATTCGACATCAATTTTCCACGGCTAATTTTGCCGTCGACTCTCTCGATTAAATAGAGACATCAAACTCGTTTCTTTTGAACGTCGCAATTGCAAATTACTTTGATCTAATGTTTAATTACATCAACTATTTTAAAGTCATGATGTTTGCCAGGAAAAATAAAGTGCAAAATGTTTTATTGTGATTAATAATGTACGAAGAATCTTCAAAACCTTTTACCTGCTCTTTTAACAGCGATGGAGTTGCCACTTTTAAGGTAGTCCCTACGGTGCAAACACTTACCTTATTTATTATACAAAAGAGCGTTATATGCCAACGGTTCGCCTTTTCGTGTGATGTAAAATATTTTAATTATCGTTAATAACTTGTCCTACTTCAACCACCCACTATCTACTTACTACTGACAAGAATGTATTTTCCTTTTAAGAATGTAGAGGCCTATCCTTATAATAAGCGAATACTTTATTGTCGTTTGTAACCGCAGGAGCAAAATTGAGGAGATAATTAATTTACGGAATTCCGCCGAACAACATCCGCAATTTTTTCCGTTCGTTATGATAAATATTTAACGACGACCCAAAAAAATAGTAATAACAAAAGTCCTTGCATATTTCCAACGTTTGTTTATAATAATAACGCGCTTTGTTATTACTCGTCTCTAAACCAATTGCAAAAATATTATTCGCAAAACGAGCGGGAACGAAAAAAAAAACATATTTACGTTAATTTGCTTCTAGGGAAAATGAACGAAGTCGCTTTGGGTGGCGGTAGAGCGACGGCCGCCATAAGTCCGGACTCTGACTGCAACAGCAATCATCCGGGTTCGAACAGTTTCGTAAGTAACACGTCCTCCCAAGACATCGACTTCATACAAGACAACTCCGACTATCAGTGGTTCCTCGAGTTTGGCGGGTGAGTAATTCGATTAATTTTGTTCGTTCTCACCACGCAAAAACATTGCTAACATTTAAGGTACAGAGACACCAATCATCACGCCAGCATATTATCGTTGCCGGAATCGTACGAGGCGAACGATTGCTATTACGATGTCCTCTCCAAGAACATGGATGCGAATTTAGCGGAAGCGGACATGGAAAGCTTTCGCACCGAAGATATACACGCGTTATTATCCAACTTACCGCCGATCACCGACCATTTAAGCCAAGAGGTACTCTTCGTCTTCTTACTTCTGTCCTACAAAAATTGCATTCACTTTTTTCAATCCGTTTGCAGACCAATAGACAAGGCGAAAGTTACGCGAGCGTCACCGGTTCGATGTTGGCCAAATTCGATTTCGATAGTTCGATAAGTCCGCACAGTAGTTCGCAGGGGGACGATTCGGTCAATTCGACGAACTCGATGTCCATATGTAAATCGTCGTTGTTATTCAGTCCGGTGAAAGACGTACCGATGCCGGGTGCAAATTTCAGCGTCGACTCGCTGGACTGCGACCTTTTGACCGAACATGACATAATGCTCACTTGCCAGGCCAATAAAGACAATTATACAATTGCATTCGAAGGTTCCGTAACGATGTATTCGGAAGATAGCGACTATCACGATACGGGTTAGTGTTAAATTGTCTCTATTAACGGATAGAACTCGCACTCATCGTTCGCACATATGTAACAAATTAAACTAATTTCTCGTTTTATTTCGCTAACCGTTCCAGATAAAAGTGAAAACACGTCGGAGAATAATTGCAGTAACAATTTGATAAACGATTTGAAGAGCCAAGTGACACATATCAAGGCCTTGCAACGATCGATGACTCAATCGGATTCCGGCAGTTTCACTACGTGGAGTAAACTGAAGAAGCGCACGAGCGACAATCAGATGATGATGCGACGGCAACAACCGTCGGGCAATAACAATAACAACGAGTCCGAAGACGAGGCCAACGCCACGTACGCAAACGACAGCGTGCTAAAAAGTCAGAGTATGCCGAACTTGTATAAGCAAAAGTTGAAAGGATTATTCGCCAGCAACTATTTGAAGAAGCAACAAAACATCAATCAGAGTGCTGTAAGTAACGAGGAAGGACGATCGAGTTTCGTTTATTCTTCGATCGGTTATTTTTGGATCAAAGAATTTCACGAAACGTAACATCTCATCGCCGATAACGCTCTCGATTCGCAGGAAATGGAGGCAATGTGCAGGATGCCGGTCAAAGTCTTCGATATACAACATCAAAGCACGAGCGGCAGCGGCGTTAGCGTTGCTTCCGAGATGGCAACGTCGATAGACGGCGGCGGCAGTACGGCAAGCGATAACAGCAACAAACAGCAGAGCTTTAGCCTAGTGAAGTTGTTCATGAAACAGAAGAGCATGAGCGCTGAAGGTAACGGAAATGCTTTAATTTAACAATTTGCAAGTACAATTTTTAAACACTCCGTTTCAATTTCTTCTAGGTATGTCAACGGCCCTAGACCAATCGTCGTTGAGCGAGAATTGGCCCGCAAGCAACGCAGACGAGGCCAATCAAACGGTATCGCAGACCAAAAGCAGAAAGGGCTCGTTCTTGGATAGTTTATTGATGGAGAAACACAAGAATTGCCCGCTGGACGAACGGGACGAATCGAACGTGTCGGAGAGCGAATCCATCGAGCAATTGTCGGAGAGCGTGTCCGAATCGTTGAGCGACAACGGTAGAGAACCGACGAAACAACCGGCGACCGCGTCGACGACGACAATCGGATTCAATTTGAACAACAACAACAGTCTGGAGCTAAACGAGAGCACGAGAAAGTTGCGCACGCGTTCGACGAACACGAAAGTCAACTACGAGGAATCCGATTCCTCCAGTTCGAACACGTCGTACACGTTGGATCAGCAGCGCAATTATAGCACTAAACCGACGAAGATGACGAAGAACGTGCCCGTGCATCTGATGCATCGCAGCATGCAAACGTCCTGTTTGTACGACATCGCCAACAAACCGGCGCCGTACAAGTTGAATTGCAACAACGCGAAGAGCAACGTGAAAGTGATCGACACGTCGTTCCTCGGCAAGCTGAAGCGCGAGGCCGAGATACAGAAACCGCCGGTTTACGTCTTGTACCCGAACTACGTGCTGCCCGATCTCGATTTCATATCCGCTCAAGACATAACCAAAGTCCTATTGTTGCCGCAAAACGCGCCGAACGGCACGCCGCCGAAGAAACGTCCCTTCAGCTGTAACGACGTCGAAGCGTTGAAACGCAAAGGTTTCGGCCACGTGCAAGATTGGGACTCGCTGAATTTCCTGCTGCCGAGCGAATACAAGAGAATACTCGCGGACGTGCCCGAGGTGGCGCGACACATTCAGGTCGACGAGAAGGCGAAACCGTCGTTCTGCGAGACGAAGAAGAAACGCCAACGGCCGATCAGTTGCGATTACGGTTCCGATCGCGTCGTCAACGTGTCGTCGTCGTCGAGCACGGCGACGCAGCCGAGCTCCGGGTATCGCGGCTCGTCGTCGATGATCGACTCGCAGAGTCTCGGTCCGCCGACGCAAGCGAATTTCAATCCGTTGTTCGTCTACAAGTACGACAGCGTGACGAGTTCGGAGACGAGCCTGGTGAACGAGAACAAGCAGAAACCGATGCAAACGGTGCCGCCGTTGCCGAAACGCTCGATCAGCTTGGACCCGTACAAAACGGATTTGGTGCCGCCGCGGCCGCCACTGCCGCGCGGCATCTTGCGCAAAGCTTTAGAGAAACAGCCGAGCAAACGTTACGGCTTGATAAAGGACGACTCGAACGACGACGTGTTCCACAAGAAGAACTTTGTCCCCCGCAACAAGCGGCTAAGCGAGACGGAAGACGAGGGCGTCGACGCCGGCACGTCGAGCAGCAGTTTGGACGAGCAAAACGATTGTCCGTTGCGAAACGTGCGCAGTCCGTTGCCGCAGCGGGACATCCTCTTCGCCAATTTGAACAAGGACGATCTCATTCAGCTGGAGGACTTCTTAAAGTTGAGCGGCATCTCGTCGGAAAGCGACGATCTGAACGAGGAGAGTCTGTTGCAATTGCGATCGTACGTCGGTAAATTCTTGTCGCTCAAGATGAACGAGCAGCTCGCGGATGATTTCGCGGAGAAGAAAGTCAGTTTTGCGCAAGTGAACAAGCGGAACGAGCAAAACGTTTATCCGCCGAACAATTCGCCCAACGTCTCCGCCATCGTCAATCAGAAACAAGCTTATCAGGTAAAATCAGCTGAGACGTATCTAATGAAAGAAATTCGCATTTATTTTGATAATATAGGGTTTTCCACTCAGAGTGTCAGAACTTTAATGCTCGAATTAAGCTTTCCTGAGAATGTAGTTGTCACATCGCGATAACAAATGTCTTCAGTATATTGTGGCAAATTAATATGGGTTTTCCACTCAGAGTGTCAGAACTTTAATGCTCGAATTAAGCTTTCCTGAGAATGTAATTGTCACATCGCGATAACAAATGTGTTCAGTATATTGTGGCAAATTAATATGGAGAGATGTAGAATTCAACAGCGATTAGGAATAATTCGAATTTACCATCAAAATGCGTGTTCGATACGCCGGATATTCCATGCGTTGCGAGATATTTATGTCAATTGGCCAAGATCATGCGATATCACACCCTTGGACTTCATCTTATGGGGTCAAGTGAAGGCTCTGGTGTACAAAATTAAGCCAGGAACAATTGCCGACCTGAAACGGAACATTGAACGCACCATTCAAAATATCGCACGCGATAAGTGTGAAAAAATATTGCAAGTTGGGCCTCAAGAATACATTCGGTGAGCCGAAGTCGAGGTGGACATTTAAGTGTTATAATTTTTAAGACATAATGCCATCGATAGTTCTTCAAAATAAAACAAGATTATTGTGTATCATTTTAAAGTTCTGACATACTTATTGGAAAACCCTATAGTCGATAAAATTAACTTAATGAGAATATAAATACTAATACTGCGATGTTTCTTTTTATATTTTAGGCTCATAACTTGGTAGATTTGCCGATACGCGAGGAAGAAGGGAGCCCCGAATACTATTCTAGTCCGCATTCGACGCCAAAACACTGCAGCCGACCCAAATATCACTTCGACATTGCTCAAAAACGTACGCTAATCGCGTCCGTCACCGAAGCGGTGGAATCGATCATCAATCATTTCTCGCCGGCGACGAACCAAACGGAACTGATCGATTTGGGCGACTCGTCGATTAATCCGGCGTGCGCAAAGATCGCGCTATCGACCTTATGTCCGGCTCTGTACGCGGTACTGAGCGACGGGCTGAAGCCGAATTTGGAGACGTCGTTCGGCGCCATCGGCAATTCCGTTTGGCAAGTCGTGGAAGCGTCCGCGCAACAAGGACCGCTCACCAAGTCCCTAAACGAGTTGGTGATGCGCATCAATGCCGAGGATGCCATCACCGAAGGTCTAGTCAAGTTTAACGCGTTCGTCTTCGGCCTGCTGAACGTGCGTTCGTTGGACGCGTGGGCGAGTTTCTTGCGGACGCGCGAAACCGTCTTGCGAAAACATTATTCGCCGGACTCGCTGCTGTTACTTTCGCACACGGGCGGCTCGAACATCAGAGCGTTAGTCGATACGTTGATCAATTCGTTGCAACCGTTGGCGCTGTTACCGTTCAAATTCGACTTGCTGTTCGAGTATCGTCAACTGCACCAGAGCTTTAACCGCATGAACATTTATCAGCAAAGTTCAAAGGTATAATCTTGCAGATCTTGGATTTTGAGCATTTAAAATAACGTAACTCTCCGATTAGATTCCATTATCGCCGACGCATTACTCCAAATCGAGTACTACGGACACCGACGAGATTTCGACGGCGACCGTGCATCACCAGTCGCCCGAAAGGCAAAGACCACGCTCCTGCGTCGAACCGGGCATCTTGAGTAAAACCAATTTCAAACTGGGCGAGGACGTGACGACCGTGCAAAAGAAACGTTGGTCCGGCATCTCCTTGAGTTCCAAACTCTATCAGGCGTATAGCCATTTGGGTCGCGATAACTCCGAGGAAGATTACACGGACAGTTTGGAGACCGGCTGCAATCAGGAGGAGCTCAATAAGGTCGAAGATCTGAAACTCGACGGCCCCGATTCCATCGATTCCAATTTGGACGAGAAACCGTTGAACGGGAAACGATTCAAGAAGTTGCAAAAGAAGTGGGAGATGTTGAGCGGCAAGGAGTCGCCGAAAACGCCACCGGAATCGCCGACCAACAAGTCGAAGATACCGCGATTCGTGCCGTCGCCGAATAAACCGTCGGGCATACCGGTACCGGTTTCCGCTTCGCCCAGTAGCAAGAGTTTGGTCAAGAATCAAGCGAAGAAAGTTACCACGCCGCCGGCGGTGAACGGCGGCGCGATGAAACGTACAATTCCTAGTCCGATCACGAAACAGCCCAGCGATAAGTGCATCGCGAGGAAGTCGGGAACGATGACTACAACCGCGACGACAAGGTAAAATTAATTCGTTATCAGTTAATCGACACCATAAGAAAATGAACTCGATTCCGCCAGGACGAGCAGACTGGATCAATTGGAAAGCAAAGCGGAACCGCGGCACGCGATAAGACCGAGCAGTTTGCCGTACAAGCCGGCCAATCAGTACGGCATCAACGGGAAGACGACGCCTCAAAGACGCGCCGTATCCACTTCGGTCAACAGAAAGCCGCAGAGTAAAACGCCAAAGTGCGTTTGATCGTTTATTACTTACGAAACTTGAAAATAAATTGAAACTAATGCTTTATCCTTGTAACTTTTAGGATGGTTAGAACGTTGACGCATCGATTGCCGTCCGAAAGCGGACACTTGGCTTATAACGAAGGCGAAAGACTGAAAGTCGTGCTGGAGGTGGACGAGAAATGGTTGCTGTGCTGTCGCGGTACGCAAAAAGGTTTAGTGCCGAGGTCTGCGGTTATACCGGATACGACGACGACCGGACGTTTCTGAGACTTGCTGAAAGCTCTTTTGAACGATGCAATAGGATAAACGGTATTATATACATATATATACAAATGATTTTTTTTTGAAAGGCGATACACAAAAAGAAAATCATTTAACATGTCCTTCGTTAACAGCAGACTGGGAATTGTGATTTCATTAAACAAGAGTAAGACAAAAAAAATGCGAAAAAGAAAAGTTTTATTAAGTATTTAAATTTGTATTAAATATTAGTAACTAAAGAGAAAAAAATCTAATTTTTAAGTATTATTACAACTAAATAATTAATTGTTGCTTAATGTTATTTGAAGAAAGCAGAATGATAATATTTACTACTTATAACAGATTCGTATAAAGTTATGATTAACGTATTTAGATAGGCCATTAGTTTAGGTATTACAATGAAGAAAAATGATCTGTTAGCCACTCATTCAAATCATGATTCATTTAAGTTTTTCATTCTTTCGTTTAAAGCGCGCTTTAATCAGTTGTGTACATGTTAAGATTGTGGAAATGTGTGTGCGTGTGTATTAGTTTTTCTTTGTTTACTTTCTTTGAGTACAAGTACTAAGAATGAGTATAAATTAAGCATAAGAAATTGATTGCGGGCTGTAGATTAGAATACAAAATTTCAAAATGCTCCCTTCCTCCACTTAACTTTTCTCTAATACAGGAAAACGTCTTATGCTTTGTAGACGATAGAAACCAGTTTCCTTCTTACTGCTCCCCTATTAGACACTGTGTTTTTGTAAGAGTATTTACTAACACTTGTACTGAATTGTTCTGGTGCTGGTAGAAAATTAGTTTGTTCATACTGGTAATTATTTACTTTACTGTAATTATCGTTCCGGTGTTACAACTAACGTTCACCTTCCAAATCGTCCATCCAGTTTAGCCTAATTGTCACATACTGGAGCAGAAAAGAAATTGTAATTACGGCACAATTAACACGAACCCTCGTACCAAAACGTTCCTATCACTGCATGCTAACTTTGGGTTAATTGCGGTTTCTTTTTTTTTTTCATATAGATTCAAATTCTATTATTTATCATTAATTACGGTGAAAGTAAATGTTTCCTAAATTGACACACTTCAACTATAGAATTGATTGTAATTCTCATTTTTGAAAGTGTTGCACTTTCTTTATGTGCTCGTTTATCAAAAGACGTACAAAATTCAGATATTTTTGTTTAGGTAATGAAAGCACCCGAGCTTTTTGGTCCAGGTATTCTTAGTTAAATACCTCGTTCGGAACCAGTTTTAGCTCTGCACCTTTTTCCACCGTAGAAATAACATTAGTAGAAACTTGATTTTCCCACTTTTAGCCCTCGCACAATGCAGGACGTTTTCCTAATTGTAATTTCCTATCGAAACAGAAAGTCTCCATTTGGAAATGAAATGAGTTAAATGTGATATGATAATATAATTACGGTATATACGATGTTTACATACTTAATATTGATAGAATTAAACGTGAAAAAGTAAATAAGGAAATGATCATTTACAGGAGGCCTTTGTGTAAATTAATTAGTACTTGCCAAATTATTTTTGCTTAGCCGAATTATTATCTTTGTTTTTCCGATTATGCCCCAGCCCAATTAATAATTCATAACTATACGTATGTAATTTTAATTAAGGAATTGGAACGTAGTAGCTTCTTCTTCCTTATTATTAACAATAATATTAATAATCATCATGTCGAATATGATTTCTGTTATATTTATTAGTTTTTATATTAAACATTATTATTATCTGTATATAATAGAAGAAAAGCTTTATGTGATTTTGTAAATAAACGAACCAAAGTTTTTAATTAATTTAATTATTACATGCGAACGATCGATATATGTTTATAAAAGTAGTTTGAAAGAGAGAGTAGTTAGTGAAGAAGATAATTGATGAAACGACATTCGATATTTTATATTTATATTAATAAGTTTTGCAGTATTCCTCTATGTTTGTTTTTTTAATTTCGTTTTGATTAAAAATGAGGATGCCATAATTTGTCGCCAAGAAATAATAAATTTCGCATTCTTTAATTTCTGTTAATGTAACTTCATTTTTCAAGTCTATCTATGTACGAACAGCATTGTATAAATTCATATACAATATATACATAGCAAATAAATAAATAGTCACTTACATTGAGAGCGTTTTACTTGCTTATACCTTGAAACCTTAAAAACGAAATGCAATTAATGTAACGACGACGAGGGGAAAAATTAAATGTGTTGCTTTATCGAATTGGACTGTGTGATAAGAATCTTATGTAATGGGAACGCATTTGCTTAAAATTTGCTGCTTATCTGCATATTGATTAGAGTAATTAAGTCAGAAATCGAATGGATTATTTATAGCTGTGAATTCTCATATAAGAAAAAGTACCCTACTGATTAAGATTATGGTATCACAAGAAAAACACAAGGTTTCATTCTTATATATTTTTTTTTTATTTCAAAACCAAACAAATATATTTTAATTCTTTGTTTTTTTTTATTTGAATTATAATAATTTATTATGCATAAATGTAAAGATTATAACACATTTAACCACTATTACTGTTCTTTCATCTTCTCAATTATGTAAGCAGTACGGATTACAGAGGAAAATCGAAAAAAATTGTATCATAATATTAAAAAGCCAAATTCTAATTGTTACATTTCACGTGTCTTTCCTTGTTTAATTCCATTTCCTTTAATTAGCTTTTACTTTAAAATAAGATAATTAATTAGTATAATATAATTGAAATAAGTTTTCATAATTCCTTGTATTTAAATAAATTAAATTAAGTATGTATATTATTAGATAGCTACTGCAGTAAGGAAAAGTAAATTCGTTTAAATTCATTTCTTTCCTTTTCTTTTTCATAATTGATAAAACCTAGTTCAAGATATATGGACAAATTAACACAGAAAAAAAATTGGATATAGCAATAATTTAGAAGCTTTGATGTATTTGTGGCGCTAATCAATAAAACTTTGTTCAACACAAGCCTTCACTCTTTTTTCATATTCTCTTCTATTTTCTTTGTATAATTGTGCAGCCATTGAGTTTGCTGGAGAATTTGGATTTGGATCACTCAGAAGTGACTGTAAAATGATGAGCATATTATTAGAATAACGGATGTAACTAAATAAATCACCTGCCTACAAAACATACCTGTATAGAGGTTAATATAGCAGATACATCATATGTGGGGCTCCATCGATTTTGTAATATATCTAAACAAATACCACCATCTGCATATACATTTGGATGAAACATATGACTCACAAAGCGAACCGTCGGAGGTTTATTTGGATATTCTTCCGTAAATTCGATTGTTAATTTAAAGGTGCCGTCCTCGAATGGTGTATCATGTGGACCAAAAATAACAGCATTCCATATCATTATATTATTATCAGTAGGTGCTCCACTTACACCAGTAGGTGGATCCTCCTGCAATCTTTACAACAATATTTCAAAATTAATTAATTGACAAAAACCTGTAACTATTTCAAGCAATAAATATTATTATTGTTACATAGTCCCTGACAGTTTAAATAATGATTCATTAACAAACCTTTTGAAATCTCTCATAAGGCGTCGACGGGCAGGAGTGGACATTTTATTATCTCAATCTAAATATAATTAATTTACTAACAATACTTTGCAACAAACTTATATTCACGGTTACTACAAATTTTATTCGACTTAAAATTTTAGCAAAAATTATATTCACACAATAGAACTCTTTGCATGACGTACGGTAGGTCGACTTCTATCAACTATGAAAAACGTAAATAGCACTAGGGAATCGATGAATAGGTTATTCGCTGGTCCCTAAATATGCTTGTTCATTTTATTTTCAAACCGAATTCTGTTGGTACGTATAAATTACGAAAGGAAAATGCACAAATTCTTCCCTTTTTTATACAATTAATTTCTAAACTGGTTAATTATTCGGTTTCAATTAAAATTAATATACTGTGACTTTCGATAATATTTAAAGTCAGAAAATCTTCATCAAGTGAATTTAGAGAACTACATCTTTTTCATGTAAAAGACAGCATTCCAGTTTTTGTAGGAAGTGCCTTAATGAGCTTATTCATATTTATGTATATTTGCAAAGCCCTTTCTTGAGGCTGTCCAATTTATTGTTATTACAGTATGTTTGGATGCAACCTACCAAACTTTCACATATCTGACGTAGCTTTGATTAGGTTATGTACAGATATGAAGTTCAAAATCACAATTTTGTAAAATTACAAATGTTGATATAATGGTAATTAAAATGGACACAAATAATCTGGAAGAAGCTGCTTTAAAAAGAAAGGAAAAGTTAAACGCCTTGAAAAGGAGACGTGAAGGTGTTGCTGAATCAAAAAGCGGTGATACCGAAGGGAAGCAACATTTGCCTAAGTAAAAAAAGCATTTATTTTAAATATGCATATACTAAAGCTTAACCAAACCCATTATAGGCCGATATTTCGAAGTTATAAGCCAGCAGATGACAAACTTAAAGAGAATATATTACCTGAAGCTGTACCTGTTGAGGTCGAAGAGTTTGTCAAGGATCAATTGAAAGCATCTACTGCTAAAGAAGTTATTGATGAGTTGGACATAACAAATCTTGCTCCACGCAAACCTGACTGGGATCTGAAAAGGGATGTGGCAAAGAAATTAGAAAAATTAGAGAGAAGAACTCAAAAGGCAATAGCAGAATTAATTAGAGAAAGATTAAAAGAAGGGCAAGATGATTTAGCAACTGTAGTCAACATTGGGGCCATGAATGATAGTACTGAAATCAATAGTAAGATTGTTAAATAAGTCTTTTAACTTTATGTTTAATACTGATCACATACATTTCATCCTAATAATAATAAGAATCAATTAAATTTATATAAATTAATAATTTTTTATAGATAAAAAAATAACAATAAATTTAAATAATAAATGGCATTTTGTGTCATTTTTTATAATTTAGTACAGTTATTGTTTTGGTAAAACATGCTTACACTAATTGATATTTAAGGTGATTTATACTGTGAAGGTGTTCATCAACATTGAATCATTAATGAAGATGATTTGTGTGTTTAAATATCTAGCAATCACGCGTTCAATGTAGTTGAAATCACATTAAACCGAATATCACGCATATCACAACTAACGCCACGTTGGATACAAATCTAAATGCAGATCCCGTATTCATCCTGATGATTCGGCCATGGAGCGGCTGAACTGGCCGAAAGTTATGCGACGATTTGCCGTGCACGTTGTGCAGCTGCCGAAACAAATCGATCTGCGAATTAATGAATGTTATAAAGTCACTTTCAAATTGTAGCATTCAACTTGCCTGATCGTGATGAAGAGGCACGGTGTTTTTAAATTCGATCCACGTAACCACTTCGGAACAAGGCGGTGTCGTTAAAGACCCGCCGTAAGTGAAGTAAATCGTTCGATTCGTGAAGATGAGGTCGTCCAAAGTGGGTGGATACGTGATCGGCGCCGACGAGAACGGCTCCTGAACGATGCTCAACGATTTCAAGAACGTCTTGTAATTCTTGTTCTCTTCGTTGGAGTTCTAAAAGGAATCGTTTGAGAAATGACACTCGATTCGATTAAGTAACGTACAGAGTAGAGGAACGATAAGACCGCTAATCCGTCCGGATGATCGTTGGCCGCCTCGTACGAACCGTACGATTGTCTGTAAAAGACCATGTGCAGTTCCAATGGAAAGCTGAAACATGTTACAACAATTCATCATAATTTGAATGCTAAAAATGAAAGGAACTTTTAAATAAACGTGGCTCTTTTAGGTAACTCGCCAACAATTACCTGTTATTGTTGATCAGATTCTCGGAGCCTTCGTTATCGTTCGTGCCCCAATGGTAATGCAATTGCTTAAACGTGTATGTACCGACTAATGGACCACCGGAGATCTTCGGTTCGTCGATTGTCTTGATGGTCATCACGACTGAAAAAGCCATCAAAACGAAAGCAATTATTTGCAATGTAATATATGCTTAATAGACCGTGAATCGATCTAGGAACGATTGCAATGGCATGATTTATTGCGATCGATTGCTATACTTCTTAATCGTATAGTTGCGAAAGGAATAATTCGTATTTGAAGATTCTTTACCGGTATGTCCATTGTTACTGATTTCAGCCGATTCCGGCGTGTTATCAAAGTTCTCGAACGTCATCGGCGACAAGTTGACAATCTCGACGTCCTGCTCTTCGATGTCGATCGGACTCTGATGTTTGCCGACGCACTTGTGGTATTTGTCGCCCCAATAATTCGGACCTACGTGGTTGGGGAAAAAAATAAGTTTTTATTTGAAAACAATTCTCTAATGAGGTGTTTTCAAGGAGTCGAATGTTGCTTAATGGCAATTTTAAGGTCAAGGAAACAATGTTTCATTCTTATCAGCAACATTGATCGACGCGTAACGGTAATCATATCGAAATAATCCTTTTATTGTAGGACAACACATTTATATTTCATACGAAAAAATAACAGGAGCGATTTAAACATGTAAGAGCATGTTTGCAGGTACTCATTTTGAGTGACACAACACATTAAATAGTCATGATCATTTGTCATCATTATCGGCGTTTCGCTGCAGAATAACAGGATTTCTTAAATTTCATTTTCTTATCCCTATCATATTGCAAAGTCCTTATGCATTTTTAACGAAGCAATTACATGCAAGACGCATAGTAATCCTTATTGTTTTAACATCTTTATTGCAATTTTATGTAGATTAACATGACAAGTTAGCAATTAATCGCGAACAAGCGGCACCGTTTTTTCGTCGAAGACCTCAAAAGAAAAATCTGAAATTTATTCCAACGGCGGATATTGTAAATAAAGACCAACGACAAATCTATTGTTAGTGTCACGATAATTCGGTCGTGCAAATTAATATTCGCCGCTAATTAGAAACCGTTTATAAAGTTGCACGTTGCAAAACTAGGAATTAACGAGCAAATATTATCTGTTCGCGACCTGAATTGTTATTAGCGATTCTAAAGAATTATTATTTAAGTACACAGAAGAAGTGTTTCTAGTTAATGTCGGATTTCATTTTTAATGACACGTTTATTCACACCTTATGTAAGCAGTAACTTCTTGTTAAGCTAATTAATGTAATTATCGCTTCAACGTCACCCCGATTGTTGTAAGCTTTTCTCAGATAGTATTAATATTGCAAATTGTCAATTTGTGCCCAATTTAAACGGTAACAACGATTTGGACTAATAAGAGATTTTGGGAAACTAATTTTTCGCTAGTACTCTTAATGGACTTATGCTGCTTACGTTAATTAGATCATTATCGCACCTTGTTATTCTCTTTAATAAAATTAATCGAAATTTTGTTATTTAAGTAGGGAGATCTTTGGATTTAATTGGAAAAAAAAGTACTTACATAAAAAGCAAAACAAATAATGTTCATCATAAAATATTCCCATTATTATCAGTAATTATTGTTAAAGCTTCTTCGTTATTTATTTAAATATACGTAACGAGCATTCCATTCGTTATTCTATTTGTTGTTTTACTACCAAGAAAGTGATTATTTCAGTATAATCGAAAACTTTGTTTTTAAAACTTTACAAAATTTTCCTATGTGCGATTGCGAATTTATTTACTCGCATATAAGACGGACTTTTTTCACATTTTGGTGCGTCTTATATTCGATGACGACTCTCTGGGGCAAAATTGCTGATAGGCAGTTGGATACAGCTACTTTCCCTTGACTTTTGAATAAAAATCTGCTAATTGTTGCTCCTATTAAGGAACACGGAAATCTATATTTAATGAATGGAAATTATTCTCATATATTTTAGATTTACTTTTTTGATAGCAAACTTTTTCTTCGGCTTTGGACTTTTTCTCGTTTTTTACTAAGAAAAATTATGGTGCGTTCATACGCGAGTAAATACAGTAATTCAAATAATATGCATCATATATTATTAATAAATCGATATTCACACATTATGACGATAATGATATTACATCCTCATCATCAAGTTTATCTTTACGCAAACGGAATCGTGGAAAGACGTCGACGACATTTATTAATTAATAATGTATCGCTAAATGAAGCGGGAAAAAGGCGAACCAAAACACTGTGAGATGTGTTGTGAAAGGAAACCGCAAAATTGTTAAAACAAATATCTTATTTGTGAAGCTATCAATGTACCCTCTAATCATCTCCTTTATCTTTTAACATATCACTTCCTCTGGGATTCGTTTTCTTTTTTCATGCAATCATTAATTCTCTCTCCAAAGACAACATGCAAGAATTTTTTTAGAATTAACGTTTCAAGGGAATTCTAAATAAAGTCGATTTTAACTGAAACTTGTTATCGTTCAATTGCGAACGCAACGTTTATCTTGAAGAAATTTCCAATTGAAATTCGTTTTAAAATCAGTTAGTTGTTAATGTCTAAATAAATTATGAAAAATACTTGATACTAACAGATTAACCAAACGCTATTATGCTGTAATTTTTATTAGTTGATTTTTGTTACTAAAGAATTAATTGCTTCATTGTATTTTGAGTTGTCGATTAATAAAATATTTTTTTGGCTTTCTCAAAACCACTTTCGCCCATTTAAATTTAATGGTGAACGGTTCGGGCAAAAGGAACGCAAAATCTTAAGCACGTAATAAATTAATTGATGTACGAATTGTTACTATAATTATTATTCAGAACTTTTACTTTCCACTGTGATCTAATTCCTTTAAAATTTGTATGTGGAAAAAGTGAATGAAAATCGGAGATACAATCGCCCCGTTTGTTATTACATTCTTGCACTGTTCAGCGACTGTATCTTTATAGAAATAAAAAGGCGGTGATGGACAATCTAATAAAACGCTTTCGCTCCATTTTTACTGCCTCAAAGTGAAAACTTTCTTTTTGTTCAAAATCGTGGCAAACACTATAATTATCATGTGTACCAATAAATGACATAAACCAATTTAAACGATAATCGTAAGCTTATTACAAAATCTCTTCGTCTATACATTTAGCAATAAAAGAAGCAATTTCGAATTTAACGAGCGCTAAAAAAAATGCTGCGAAAACTTGCCCACAAGCAAATTGAAAAGGATTACTTTCAATAGGGAAACAAAGCATTCCGAATGGCGGAAATAAGAAGCCGCAATCATACTTTACAACAATATTTAAGCGTAAATAAAAAGAGGATCCATTTGCTATTTGAATGTGGCGTTCATAAAAAATTAACGATAATTGTCGATATCAATTAATCAAATAATTAATTGTTAACAATTATCGATATAAAATCCACCTTTTCTCATTTAACATTTTCACGTAATTAATAATTATCAGCATAACAATCAATGAGTGTGCTGGTGAATTATTTATAAATTAGAGAACGCTAGTAATTTTAATAAATAACAGTTTAGGACAAATAGAAAATAAAGAATAAAATGTAACGGATGTTAATTCAATTGTGAATTGATTTTATTTTGATAGATAATAGAAGAGTATGCGGATAATGAAATGTATATAAATGTAGGTGTTTATTCAAATTTAATCTTGCTAAAAGGTAGTAAAATCTTTGAAAGTTTCGACGAGTAATCGATTTATTAATTTCTATTGAAATTAATATCGAAAACGCGAGAAATAATTTTATTATTAATTGCGATGGGAAACGTCTTTGAGAAAACGAATTAAGTAGTATTAATTAAATTAATTGTCCATGATGATGTTCAAGATGAACCTTCAAATCAGCATTTTTCTTATTTCCTACTTTTTATAGTATTCTAGTTAACTCTTATACTTTAGATTAGCAATATTGTCAATTTACGGGTTAATAGTACAATGCGTAAACGGTTAATTAAAATCAATTAATTAGACGCGATAGAAACAAAGGGAATTAAATGACCGTACCTTCATCACCGTCGTATCCAAAATCTTGAGTGCGGGCTAGAAAATAGAGGAAGCCATTTAAAATTTCTTCAAAAACTGATTTGCACAAAATAATTTTGTTTTCTTTTTAATCCAACAATTACCTTCATTTAATATATTCAAAACGATGCAGATGATGATGGTAAATTTTACTTTGCACATAAATCGGCACATTGTTCTTTGGATCTAGTTAATTTGCGAACAAATTGAAAAGTCGTAGAGCGCGCGATCTCACTTGAATTGGAATAACGTTTTACCATCGAACGTTTGATTGTTACTGCTTCTATTAGAACTTGTACGTTGTAATAAATGCGGTTTAACTTTTGTGTAAGCAGTTACACATCTATATGTATCTCATAATAATTATTATTGTTCTGTTCAATAAAAGGGTAACTCCCTGTGCAATTCTCATATTTCTTATCCTTACTAGGTAAATAATAAAAGTATGAGGATAATGAAACACATAAATGTAATTTAATCTTCTAAAAGCTAAGAAAATATTTCAAAAACGATATCTTATTGAAGACTTTTATCTTATCAATAATTAAGGAATATTCCTTATAAATTCCAATTACTGCGAAATTAAGAAATTTTGTAATAAATCATTCGTGAGCAAATGAAATGAATATTTCAAATAAGAATTCACATTGGACCTTATTTAATAATGCATTAGTGGTAGAACTTTGAATTGACAAGGATTGAATTCTGTTTGAAGATATAATACCAAGGAAATGAAATTGAATACACGACAATTATTTCTAGAGTAAAGCGTCACGATAATGGTATCTGAAAGAGATACGCATATTTATTACGGCTAATTAAAGGTGTTAACGAAGCGATAACTAGTATTGGTGACGTATTGCGATTTAATAATATTAAAATAATTTGTGCATTTAAAGTACGCACTTTACATTCTATTAAGTAACTTAATACGAAATCGGTATTAAACCGCAAATGTTATCGTACCAAACACATTAAAAGGGAAGCGATTAAACAACAAATATATATTTTTGCAATATTGATTATACATTTCATAGAAAATGCTTAGCATTTTACAAAATTTAAAAAGCCCTCATATACAAATTAGAAATCCAGTCTTATTCCCACATGAAAGTACCCTTCCGCATTACAAATTATAGTTTCATTATTATATGTTAAACACGATTATGGAAAAATATATGCACAAAAGCAGTTTTTCGATTAGAAAATTCGTGCGTACACACGAAAAATCGCATAGATTTTAATTGACCATCTTAATATGTTTTGTTTCGTATCACTTCGAATTTCACTCCGTTCTGATTCAGTTTCTCTGCAAGCGAAGTCTTGGCGAATAATGCACCCGGTGAAAAGACTCCACCGCTAGAAAAAAAAATTAGAACAGGATTTAATTATGAATGGTGCTGCTATTCGTTTTTCAAATTTACCCCTTTGGTAAGTTCTCCATTTCGGTTAAGAGCGTAATCGCCGACATTGTTAACATTACATTGGTGGAACCGTAACCAGGATTTTTGCCTTGCACACGTACAACCACTTCTTTGTCCATTGGTTCATTTATGTCTTGATTAGTGTTCTCGAATTTCTTCGACCAGCCCTTCCCGTAAAGGGTCAGCGAGAAGATCGAGTTCTCTTGTTTCTCCTCGGATGGACCTTCGCCCGTGCAAAAACCACCGGAGAAAAAAGCCGGATACTAAAACCGAATTTTATTTAAAGAATAATAGCTTGAGAAACTATTAAAAATATTTGAAGACACTCTTTCTTGCAAACATGTCTATTAAATTTAACACACACTGTAGCCAATTCATAGTTATTACAAGTCTCACCCGTAGCAATAACTTTTGACCGTAGCTAAACTTGCTAAACAAAAGGAAGAAAATTCCAAAAAGGCCCAAGAAAAACACATTAAAAAGCGAGCCGACTTTCATGTACGTCTGGATCTGGATCGGTCTCTCATTTTCAACTTCGTGAAAATAGTACTGAGAACGCATAGCCACCGATCGATCGGAACCCATAAATGGTATCGTCCAAGATCCGCTTTCATCCTTATGCAAGATGCCCCTAAAATAGAACAATTATAACTTTAGTCTATCCCCAAATGAAAATAATTACCTTTTCTCCAATTTCGGTTTAAACGTAGGCAAACGCGTGGGGAACAATTGGCGCCGTAAACCGCGCAATTCGTTCGCAAACGCCAGACCGTATACAGCGGACTCCCAGGTGCCAGTATTCAGAACTGGTCCCGGTATTTTCTCGCCAATTTCTTTAATCGATAAGTAGGTCTCCACCGAATTCAACGTTCCTAAGGAAGGAACATGCATTGGAAATAGCTCGTATTTATGCCAGAATTAAAAAACGGCGATTACCCTCAAATTTCGATTTTAAGAAAGTAGTGCCGAAATCGCACGGTATACTATCGAATCCACAGGCGCTCACTATGTAAACGTTCTTTTCTTTCGCCAAATCATTGTACTTGAGTTGCATACTTTCCATATACTGCGGTTCGCCGCTAACGTCCACGTGATGGGTCCCGTTCTCTATGCAAGTCTTTACAACTTGCTCGCCGTAAAAGCGATACGGGCCGCAGCAATTGATGATGCACCTTGCCCTCAACGCCATTTGTTTCAACGATGCTTCATCTTTTATGTCTGCTATTATTATTGGCACATTACCAAAATCCGTACCTGTTTATCGAAAGAGAAAACAAATAAACTGGTCCAATTAATTAAATGTTGTTTTTGCGAATAATTACCTGTTCGCGTTTGCATCTCAATGAGAGCGTCCTTCAGTTTGCCCTCTGTTCGTCCGGCTATACCCCACGTTAACTTTCTTTCGCCTTCATTTGCGAATTTGTGCAAATATGGTATTGCATGTTTTCCGGTGAAGCCAGACGCTCCGAAGAGGATTATATCTAATCGTTCAGGCATTTTTTACTTTCCAGAAACGGAACTATTAAAAAAATATAAGGAAATCCTATAATAATTAATTATTGACCAAGGTTGCAGCAGAGTGCGTATGTGGTTAACAGAGAACCGGCTTCGTATATTGTAAAGCAATTACGCGTATCTGCGTAAAAAAACACTTGAACATTATCTTATGCAAAAAATATATAAACAACCGGCTAATGAAGGTGATTAAACCGTACATCTTGAGAATGATAAGAATCACATGCACGAAATAGACGATTAAATAAAGCTAATTTTGCAAAATCGACATAACAGAGGAATAAGTTTGTTCATGTTCCGTATTTAAAGAATAAATATAATGATGATTATAGCAATAATACAAAAAGAAACCTTACCTATTATCCAAAGACAATATACTTGCGATTGTAAATTATGCCGGCTGCAATGAAACAAAGATAAGAAATAAACACTACCAAAAACAACGACGTTCTTTCGCAGAATGAGCATGAAGTTTCATTGAAACGTCAAATCATTGTATATTATCTTCGCCGTGGGTCGAACAAGTTTTTTATGATCATGTGTCTAGTCGTTATTTTTATCAATACTTAATATCGAAACGAAAATATCGACACTTCCATTCGCAAAACTGCAAAACATTCCGGCATAATCAGAAAGATGATAAGTTTAATAGAATCTAGAAAAGAGTTTGTAATGATTGATTTATAAATTTTCAATTGAAACGATTATAGGTTAAGTTTTTTGTTGAACTACAGATTTAAATTTTTAACCAAACAATGTGCTTCTCTCCATTTAAAAGACTATGCCATTGGGGACCATTAACAGCCATAGGTATTTCTGATGTAATATTTTACGAACTTCATGAAACGTATCTGATTTTCAGGTATAATTAAATATGTAACTGGCATGACAATACACTGCAGCAATATGTTGTGGTCCTCTGACTGTATGGGCAGTTTACTAAATACAGCATGCTTCATGACTCTATCTGGAATGACATTATATAATTTTTTGTCAGCAGTATTTCATGGTCCTGGATATCTACCATTAAAGTGGACGCCGGTATGTTATTTGTTTACATTATTGTTATAAGAGTGATTTAATTTCATACTGTTGTAGACAGAAGAAAAGGATACAGTGCATTTGCAATTTTGCTCTGTATGTAATGGATATAAAGCACCAAGATCACATCATTGTCGAAAATGTAGTAGATGTGTGTTGAAAATGGATCATCATTGCCCATGGATAAATAATTGTGTAGGATGGGGTAATCATGCCCATTTTACATATTTCGTTCTATTTGCTGTCCTTGGTTGTATTCATGCCTCTATAGTATTATCATATTCACTTTACAGAACCATTCATAGAGTTCATTATGTACATTATATTACTGGAAAAGAACCAGTGCAATATTTAGGATTGTATGGCTTAGTACTTTGTGTATTTGCCTTAGGATTGAGTATTGGTGTAGTTTTGGCTGTTGGCATGCTGCTATTCTTCCAAGTAAGTGGATCAAATTTGGTATTTTAATTTCATTAATCAAAGTTATCATTTTAGGTGAGAGCCATTATTAGAAATCGTACAGGTATTGAGGATTGGATTGTAGAAAAAGCAAATTACAGGAGGAAGCATTCCAGTGAGATATTTGTATTTCCTTATAATTTGGGTGTTTGGAACAATATGAAACAAGTTATAAATATAAATGGGATTCCTATTGGAGATGGCATTAATTGGGTTGTTCAAGAGGGATGTGACCAGTATACTTTAACTGTAAATATAGTAAATTATATAAAGTTGTTTATTTTAAAATTTCTTAATTTACAGAGGGAACAGATTCAACAGAAGAATGAGAAAAGAGAAAGATCAAGACTGTATAAAATAGTAGAGAATGCTTCTGGTTCTTGGTTTCCTATTACAAAAGGGCTCAAAGTATGTTTAAATCCTCCATGCACAGATGAATCGCGTTTGAAACTGCAAACAGGTGATACTGTATTAGTCACGCGTTGGAGGAAGTATGTATTGTATCTTATTTATGCAGACACAATGTAACAAAGTTTAATAATTGAAGGCATTGGCTATTTGGTGAGAAATTTAATGAAACAACAAGAGTAAAGGGATGGTTTCCGAGACGTTGCGCGGCAGAACTAGTAGAAAATGATGTGAGTCAGCGAAAGCAGAAGAAGAATTTATAATTTTACAAAATTTTTTCTTTATAAATCCAACCTAGTCTTTTACAACAAATTAAGTAAAATATATTTACATACTCGAAAACTGATGTTTATACAGCTTAAAATCACGATGAATTAACATAATGTCTGCCTATTTTACCATATCCGAAATTTAAGCGCACTAGTGAGACTCTTTACAATTCTCGCGTAACCATACGGAGTATTTCGCATAATCCTCTAAAGATTTATTTGCAATAGTCTCTTTTATCCAATTCAAATGTACAACAGGAACATTGTTAGGACATTTATAGCAAATATCAATTTCTTTGTTCATGTGTAGAATATGCGTGGCTTCATCAATGGTTTCGGCATCTAAAAGGACTCCTCCATATGCCACAAAATATCTCAACCAAATTTTAATATCACCCTGCATATTATTAACAGCCAACAGTTTAATTCCATCAAAATATCTAGGAATCGGATTTTCTAAATTGACGCGTTGAAGATCGCATTTCCGTTTCTTGTTACTTTTGTGCGGTGACTCTAGCGTTCGTTTCGTTTTAGGCGGAGTTCCAGTTTCATTTGGTTGATCTTCATTAAATGTTGTATCTGTACTGCTACAGTTCGTATCAGTTTGATCGGACTTAATCGATAGATTATCGGTTAACATCATACTCGTTTTGCGTTGCGATTCTTCCATTAGATGATGCAGTTCTTGTAAATTGGTCGCGTGTTCCCAATCTTTGTCATCGCGTAATTTTACTATACGGGGAAATCTTATCGAGATACCGTCAGCGGTATGAACTTCGTGCTGCGTAAATTCGGCGCCGATGATCTGCCAGACCGGTTGTTCCTTTGGATCTCTGGCAACAAAATCTGGCGTCATGCTTTTGCTACACTTCAACCAGTTCGGTACTTTGGAGTAATCGCAACTGATTTTAACCATATTCAATTTGTGTTGCAATTTTTCGAGCGTTTCATCGTCGAGTCCCGTATGAACTTTGGTCACAGTTACAAATACGTTATTGTTCTTGTCATAACAACCCATTAAGAACACCGACATCATGCCACCTTTTTTACCTGTTCCATACCAAGCACCTAGTACAATAAGATCTGCTGAATCTGCCATTGCTCCATCAAACAAGTAATCTTTCTTTATTTTCAACCAATGTCTTTTACCTGGCTCGTAAATACTTTGTACATCTTTAAGAACTAAACCTTCTAGTCCTTCACATAAAACTCTTTTCATCATATGACACAATTCTTCAGTCCTATTAATTTCCTCCATCTCAGAGAACATTATATGATTTGGTATCTCTATCATGTTTTCTTTTAAGATTTTCTTTCTGGTTTTCAATGGTTTCTTTGTCAGATCATCACCATTGTAGTAAATGCAATCAAACACGAATAAGCAAACTGTTGCTTCCTTGAATTCAGACTTTTTATGAACACCTAATGTTCCAAATGGCAATGGCTTAGAAGTGACAGTGTCAATTAATAGAATTTCACTGTCCAAAATCAAATCATGTGCATGTGGAAATGCTTTTGGTATGTATTTTTTGAAATGTGCAATTTTGTGTGTTAGAACTGGTTTGAGACTCCTAGAGAAATATCTAAAGTCAGATCCCTTTTTGTGAACTTGTACACGTTCCCCATCATATTTTATTTCAGAATATACACCATTTGGACACTTCTTCATTGCCTCATCCACCGACTTACATGCCTGGGCAAGCATTGGTAAGACAGGTGTCATAATAGCTATCTTAGCTTCAATGCTCAAATTTGAAGATAATCCCTTCTGACATTTCTTGATTACTGCATCTAAATCCCTAGATGACTGATACATTTCATATGCATCTGAATGAATTCCATCAAGAATATGTTTTGCACCAGCATTCATTCTCAAATCTTGTTTGATCAGTCTTATAATCACTTTCAAGTCTCCTGTTGTACATTTTGGTAGGATTTCCTTAAAATGATCAATTTGATCTTCTTCTTTTGTTAATGTTGATAAAGTATCTAGAAATTCATCAACATCAGTTAAAGTCAGAACACTCTTCTTTGTTGGCCTCATAACTGTGTTCTGTTCAAAGTACATGTGTATTGTTTCTGAAACATCACCATTCTTTAAATGATCCAACATGGGTTCCTGTTTTGAATGAAATATTCGGCTAAAAAGTTTAATAAGTTGCTTGCTTTGCAGATTATATACACGTTTATCTACACCTGGTAATAATAATCTACACCATAAACTAACATCTCCAGAAAAACCATTTCCACTACTCCCATCTTTAAATAAATTCTCTACCAATTTACTTTTTTTTAAATAACTACTTTCATTTGTAATGTCAGCCACTAATCGCCGAAATTCCTTGAAATGATTATCCTTACTGATTCCATCATTCTTTGAGAAACTACCATTTGCTTCTTTATCCTTGCTAGCAGATTTCGGTTTGGGAGACTTTTTGTCAGTCTTTTTGGTATCAATTTTCTTATCATCATTTTTGCTATTGGTTTTGTACTCAAATATTTTTGGCAATTGCAAATTATGATTTTCTGCAAATTGCTTTTCACAAGCATTAAGTTTACCAACAATAAACAATTTATCTTCCTCATTTAAATCATTGAAACCATCTAATTCGTCAAGGGTTTCTATACGTCTCGTCGTAACCCTTTGTTTTAAAAACATTTCCAATAAGCAATCCACATGATGCCAATTCTTCATTTGTCCTATTCCATATGGACTTGGCGTTAGTTTTGCTATTCGTAATTCGCCACTTTCACATTTTTCTTTGCACTTTTTACAAGCTGCCCTTCCTTGTTTCGCTCTATCTATCGCAAACGGTTTGTTATCATTTAAATCCATTCTGACATAAAGTCAATCACTTTATCTTGCCCTTTAACAAAACAAAACTGTATGGTGTGTTTATTTACATCGTCCGAATCAGCTGTGTGTTAATCAAGTGCAATAATAATAATTCCTCCTGTTGATGACCGTAATAATTTAGAGATGGCAGATGTATCGATCATTCTTCTTGCGCAATTTCAGAATCCCATCATCCTGAAGAATTTGTAAATGAAAATAGGAAAATTGGCGCAGTCGCGTGTTACCTTTTATATAAGTTTGGCACGGTGGTGGTTATTTGCGGTGCGGAATTCTAAAATGTTTGCCATCGTACCACGACCGATTTTGTGAGTAAAACGGAACAAATTACATGAGTAATTACGTAAAAACCAAGTAGCATATAATTTTAATTCATAACGCTCTCGTATTAATATTCATGTAAATTCTTTTTGCGATTCGACCAAACACATTTGGATCAATATCATCCGGCGCGCTTTCACCCTGAAGCTGTTAATAAATTTAGAGCAATAAATGAATAAGATGATTCACAATAAATATGCCATACAATTCACTTTTAATTACGTTACATAATTTTAATTACATGCATTGCCCATACTTATTTTTAAAAAGACAAATGATTATTACGTAAAAACAAAGCGTAGTTATTTTAGTTATAGGTAGTTCTTATAGGTTTTGTTACAGACAACATGACAACTTTTTCGCATTGAAAATAACCTTGGAAATTAATATAATTCTAGGATGTGGATAATAATAGAATAGTTTTTATTTGATTTGCCGAAAATTTTCGTATAAACACAGTCTTATCACATTCGTAAATGATACTATTAGTGCGTCTGAATTAATGGCTAATTAGAGCATTTCCTCCACTTGTCATCACGATCACAGCTGTGGCAAATTAAAAATTCGCATTTTTCAAATACATATATTTTTCTTATACGTCAGTCAATTATTGTTGCTTACAATTAATTCTTATCAATTAAAAAATTATTGTCAAGTAACTTGCTCAGGTATTTATAGATAAATTAATGAGCGTAATATCTTGATTGTTTTGTAAAAGCTAATAATTTCAAATTACAGGCTTCAATATAATAGATATAATTAAGAAATCGAATTAATATGATATCACAATCTAATTGACGATAAGAATTATGCATTTCTTTGTCGAAATCATACTTTAAACGATAAGATTTAATGAGATTTTGATTAATGCTTTAATTGACATCGATAAGCGCATATTTTATAATTGTCCATCGCACATTTCAAACAAATAATTTACACCTCGAAACATTTCAGGTGTTAATTGTTACTTATTCCTTGATCAGTAGCGCAACACAAAGTTATATAATAGGACCTGGAAATTTTATTATCTACGCACTCCAACAACCAGAAAAATCCCATAAATGTTGTGTTTGCATACAAAACCTTAATCAAATAATCGTAATACGAAATGTTTTAGCCAATTAAACCTGAAACATTTCGCTAAAGTTAGTATGAACAATATAAAAAGCGCATAAAATAGAATTGCCATTTAAGCACGATTACTTGTGATCAAATCGATTTCATTGCCCACGGAAATAAATATTTTGTTTATAAGTTGTCAATAATTGAAAAAAATAATTAAACGTCCAGGGATTTGTTTTTAACATTTAATGTTACGCCCATGCCACAATTTCTAATCCTTCTAACTATAAGTATTTGTCATAACTGTAAATTCTGAGATCAATTGTATTATTAGTTCGCAGGAAATCGCTAATATAACGCTCGTAATTAGTAAATAACCGCCTAAATCCGCTTAAATTTGCACTTTCTGTGAAATTGCCGGAGTAATTTTTTTAATTTCCTCTCATTTTAGAGCAAATTGTGCCACGAGGACTGCCATTTTATCCACGTACAAGAGTATTATCAAAAATTTAGATAATATATTAGGCGAACCCCGTAGTAATAATGGTGCACATAGAAGGCACTTTCACACCGTCACCGGCGACGTCATCACGCCCTCGCAAGTTCTGGGAATCGATCATTTAAGAGACCCGCGATTGAATAAGGTAACCGTTTGAAAATCGTGAATTGTGGCTAATTCGTTTACTTTTAGGGTCTAGCATTTACGTTAGAGGAGCGTCAAGCATTAGGCATCCATGGATTACAACCGGCTAGGTACAAGAGCCAGGAGGAGCAATTGGAATTGTGCAGAATATCGATTAATCGTTATCAGGAAGACCTCAACAAATACTTGTACTTGATGGAATTGTCCGACAGAAACGAGAAACTATTCTTCAGATTGCTATCGGAGAACGTGGAGCAATTGATGCCGATCGTTTATACGCCAACGGTCGGTTTGGCGTGTCAGAAGTTCGGTTTGATTTATAGAAGACCTAGAGGCCTGTTCATCACGATCAACGATAAGGGACACTGTTTCGATGTCCTGAAGAATTGGTAATTTTAACACTTAATCGATCGCGCGCATGTTGATTATAATCTTTCTTTTTCGAAGGCCCGAAAGCGACGTCCGTGCCATTTGCGTTACCGACGGCGAGCGCATTTTAGGCTTAGGCGACTTAGGTGCATGCGGTATGGGAATACCCGTCGGTAAATTATCGCTTTACACCGCATTGGCTGGCATCAAACCGCATCAATGTTTGCCGATCACTTTAGACGTCGGGACAAACAACGAGGTGTGTACTTTAGAAATTCGCACCGCGATGCGCTAACAAATCTGCGAAATAATTGTTTAATTACTACATCGAATGTTTACAGTCGTTGTTAGAGGATCCGTTGTACATCGGTCTCCGACAACGTCGCGTGGCCGGCAAAGAGTACGACGATTTCATCGACGAATTCATGCAGGCGGTCGTGAAACGTTACGGACAGAACACGTTGATACAGTTCGAAGATTTCGGCAATCATAACGCTTTCCGCTTCTTGGACAAGTACAGGGGGCAATATTGCACGTTCAACGATGACATTCAAGGCACGGCCAGCGTCGTTGTCAGTGGTTTGCTGGCGTCGCAGAAGATCACTAGTAAAAAAGTGTCGGAGAATACGTTCGTGTTTCTCGGTGCCGGCGAGGCCGCCATCGGTATCGCCGATTTGTGCGTGAAGGCGATGGAATTGGAAGGATTGTCGATGGAGGAGGCCCGCAATCGCATTTGGATGATGGACATTGACGGTTTGTTGGCGAAAGGCAGGCCCGAAGGCAAACTCGACGGCCACAAGGCCTATTACGCTAAAGAACACGCGCCGACGAAAAACCTGCTCGAGGTCGTCAATCAAATTAAACCTACGGTACTCATCGGTAATTATACGCCGGTTTGTTGCGGCGATCGTTTTCTTATAATTTCTTTTGTGTAGGTGCGTCTGCGGCCGGCGGTGCTTTCACTCCGGACATCTTAAAAGCGATGGCCACGCACAACGAAAGACCTGTTATATTCGCACTGAGTAATCCAACGCCTAAAGCCGAATGTACCGCTGAACAGTGTTACGTAAACACCGAGGTTAGTACGTGTAAAAGGATTCGACGATTCGGTGGTAATGGCATATTGGTTGTTTTAGGGACGCGGCATATTTTCTAGCGGTTCCCCGTTCGGCGAAGTAAAGTACGGCGGAAAAGTGTTTAAACCAGGCCAAGGCAACAACGCCTACATTTTCCCGGGCGTCGGTTTGGGAGTTATCGTATCGGGAATGCATCATATCAATGAAGACATCTTCATTATCGCCGCAAAAACCGTGTCGGATCATGTTATACAACAAGACTTGGACAATGGCAGTTTATACCCGCCTTTGTCGTCTATCAAAGAGTGTTCCATACAAATAGCAATGAGAATATTGGAATACGCGTATAAAAACGGTATTGATAAAGTACACTCACGAAATTCTGTCTAATTACTTCTGTTTCAGGATTAGCAACGGTGTATCCGGAACCGGAGGACAAGCGGCCCTACATCGAAGGACACCTGTACAATTATAACTACGAGGCGTCGTTAACGTCCACGTGGAAATGGCCGAATCCACCACCGATTAAAACCAAACCACTGTCGCCATTGCCGATAGTGAAGTAATTTGAATAGGAATTTATTTAATTGATATTTAAGTAATTATTTATTTATCTTGTAAATTATACATATTAATTAAAAAAGAAAAGAAATTACTCATACAATCTTATGACGTATCGAAAGCAATTCAAAAACAAAGCGGCACGTTTCTTTTCGTAAAAGAGAGTGCCACACGCTTTGAACGAAGATCATTTAATGTTATATTTTATTGCAATAATTTTTGAACAGATTAACATGAAGTTTGTATAAAATTTTATTGAGATTGAATTGATGTACTTAAAGGGAAATTGTAGTATTCTCCGTTGATGAAATCAACACAAAATTTGTATAGCATTATTTTAATTGTAACAACAGTATTTTTTGTTCTGGTCAATATATTAAAGTTAAATATATACATGTATAGATGATGATGACGTTGAGATTGACGATGATAATAAATGTTGTTTGAAAAACGAGATTCGCATCTTCCGATTGATATCAATTCTTATCGTTATCCATCACTTGACTCGAAGCTATCGTTAGCGTCGTCAGTGGCGTTACGTCTCGCGTTAGAATCGCTCTACTCTCCGGATTCTCTCCGGGTTTCCTGTTTTTGTTCAGCATCGCCGATTCTTTGCAGCACGCCTCGTAGAAAACTCTCGTATAGAATAATAACAAAGTGATCACCAGCACGACTAATATCGATATCAATGCGATAAAGACCAAGTATTCGGTTAAGCAATCGAACATTTTCACTTGCCTTCTTCGGCTTGATGCGTTTCGATAAACTAAAAAGAAAACCGGTTAATTATTTACAAATCAGTCTATTTTAAGTCGATTTTTTATGGTGTTTATTTTGAAATGGTGGTCTTTAATGGCGAAGCTTTAATAATAGAATTAAATAACAATCGTACAGTAGTTGGAATTGTTTACCGATCCTTTTGTTCTTGCAGTTTCACATTTATATTTACACATGCGGCTGTGCATTTTTAATCGTGGCATTTGCTTAATTAATATATTTTGCAAAGTTCCGAGTTCCCTTTGAAGTAGTTCGGCACTTCAAAGGACAAAGAGATTATTCGAATACGTCTCTATATGAAATAGATGCCTATTATTGTATTAAACGAATAACATTAAGGACGATATCCTCGAAAAAATAGTTTTGAGTCGTACAATGATAGAAAACGCCATCCAAAAAAAGAAATCAGTCTTTAAAATTTCGCTCACGCTGCATGAATAATAAATATATGATTGAATTATTCCTAGTCGTTTGACTAAACGTATCAAATAATAGCGAACCTAAATTTAAAAAATTACTCGTTTTAAATAGAAAATTGATTACTATTAAATTACCAAAGTTATTTTTTGCACATAATTATAGAACAGTTAGAATCAAACGAAAATAATATCTTTTTTGTTCACGAACGTGCAAAAATCGTTTTCAAACAGATGTAGCATCTGGATTTGTTTGATCATTCGATAACTGTTCATATTTTTACAACGATAATGTCTTATGAAAACATTGTTTTATCTTCTTTTTTTTTAGATTGTGAACATTGCTGAAATATTTGTATTTAAATTTAACTAACAATTTCCATTATCTGCGCTTACCTTTTGACTATTTACTATTATCTACAGTTAGTCCTTTTATTAATTCAGCATTTCTTCCACTTAAGTCACGATACTCCAATTATATGGTAAAAGATATTATTTAAAATATTGGCTTCTATGCTACGCTATTCAAATACTCACTAATTGCGTTACGTTTTACTGCTGCCACCGGCAACAGAAATCACAATGAATAATTTTGCCTTGCGTTTCAGCTAATATTTTTCAGGATTTAATAAATCATTTTTGTATAATCGCGCACATATTGTATTGGTCTGTTAGAGCGTAAAATACGAATGCAATAAAAGGACAAAGATGAATGAATGTGCGTAATTAATTAATATTTGATTCTATTGTTTGCATATGATAATAGAAGCTTATACAAATTAATGTACAAATAAATAAATTCATGCACCAATTATTCTCTAATTGATTATTCATAATGTAACGCTTCCCGTTTGTTGCTGGTAAAATTATATGAAATAAATACACCAAATATCCGCCTACACTTATCAACAGCTGTACAATTTGAAATGTAATGACAATTAATTAAATGTTTAATTAAAAATCAAATTTGAATTGTAGCCGCTAAGAATTATTGTTGGTCTTCTTTATGGAGAAGTGACCAGTGTAGCTTTCAGTACCTAGATGGCACTAACTGTTGTTGTCAATTCATTATTGTCACCCTTATATATTATCTTTGCCTGAAATTAAAAATGATGTTCGATTATGGTTTAATAATTAAGAGATAATTAATTAATTTTAAATTTATCTGGGAAAGCACAAACGAAATTGTGTCGCAATAAAATTATCGGTTTGCAAGTATGAAACTGTTTATTATTAATCAGCAGTAATGATTGATTCGTCGCCGGAAGAAGAAGATTTCCCAGGCAGACTTCTTCATCAAGTAATTGATTTAATTAAAATTTGAAGATAATATTGCTTAATTTGCTAAATGTTTCAGGCTGCTCTATGGGACAATACAGAGCTGCTAGAGGATTTACTTGAAAGTGATCAACAAACGTTTATCAACTCACAAGATAATTGGGGTAGAACTCCTCTTCATGCTGCTGTTATTACAGAAAATTCAAAATGTTTACACATACTACTTAATTCTGGTGCAGATCCAAATTTACAATGTGGCCCAAGAGGTGAACATAAAGTATGTGCAATTACTTAATACTTAAATCTGGAAATTGTTTGGAAAGAGATAATGAATGATTTCCAGACACCCTTGCATTTAGCAGCAGAACACGGCCATGAAAGTAATGTCAATGTGTTATTGCTGCATGGTGCCAGTATGTTTGTACGTGACACAAATGGCATGACACCATCTGATGTTGCTGATAAAGCTGGACATGTTAACTGTATCACTTTGTTGAAAGAAGTTGCTGGTGAGTGAAATGTATCTAATTATTTTTGTTTATAAATAGATAAGATAAATTTATTGCTGATTGTTGCTTTTTAATGATGTACATTTACAAATTCTATTCACATAGTAGTAAAATCACTGAAATTATTGTTACTATGAAATAGCACACCCTGTATAAAATTTAGATAATAATGCTGCTCTTATCAAATACAGTAATACTATAAATCACTCCCAAAATAATTGATTGATATTAACGCGCGTGATGTGCTCTTATAAATTGGATATATGTGCAGAAATAACGTTCATCCATGAAGTAGATTCATTATTTTTTTGCTCTAAAAGGAGACGACTATTTCCTATTTAAATTTCCGTACAATCATTTAAATGAGTGCCTCTAAAACGATGGTTAGATGTGTGATTACTGCTATATTAATGCTAATATTGATATTCTTAATCGTGATATTGTTAAATAAAAAATTCGAAGTTATTGAACTGACTACACCTTCCAATTAAATCGAAAAGAAGTAAGCTAATTGTAAGGAAATAATGAAATGACTGGATACGGGTAATTGAATATCTCGACCGCAAGTTATAGTTTTATTTAGGTCGTAGTTATTTAATTGAAAACAACAACTCTAACAGGGTACGATTATTTAATTTTTATATCGCATTTCTCCACGCTAGCCATTTCATCGCAGAATGTACTTATTGATTTTTCAGTGCCACGATAAACGATGATATTTTAGCGTGTGTATAAAAAAGAACCAATTAAACAATAGGGAACATCCTGATTTAATTAAATCTTGCGTATATAACGAGTGAAACTACGCGGGAATATTGGAGTTGGTGCTAATTAAAATTAGAAAATTTGAAACGAAGTAACTGTTTCATTCGCTAGTTTAGAGTATCATTCATGCATTCAAACAATAAGCTGAAGTTTCGTTCGGTACCGTATTGTAATAATAAACGATATTTCATGACTGCTCGCCAAATGCAATGCCGAAATTAAAGAAAAACAAAAAACAGAGCACGCCGGAATTGGCATTCGACGTGTGCGATTATTTCAACGACGATCTGTATTACGATTTCGAATTAGGCAAGTTAAGTGATTTGCGAAACTGGCGATTCGTTCGAATCGGACGCGTTTACTGCAAATTCGCACGTGCGGAAGAATCATCTGGCTAAAATTGTGCTTTTAGACGAGAGAGAAAAGGCCCGATTGAACGTCCACGCCGCTCTACAAGATGCTTGCATTAACGGCGACGTTAATTCGTTTCAGCAGCTCGTCACTTCCTTATCCAAAGATGCGGAACTCATCGTCAATATGGCACCGAGCGGCGCCAACACTTTACTCTTCACGTAAGTTCAGCACACTTTGAATGAAACGCATCACGTGAATCAAAATACGTTTCTTCTAGTGCGTGCCAGATCGGCAAGAAGAACATCGTTAAAACTTTATTGGAAGTTGGTGCCGATGGACGGTATCATCCGGTCACCAAATACTCCCCCTTGTACATCGCTTGTTATCACGGTCACAGGGATATAGTCGAGATGCTGTTGGTGCGGTTTCCAGAGCTAATTCAAGTAACGAAAGCGAAATACTGTTGGTGGAAGTTCTAAAATTTCGGTGTCTTTTTTTTTCTCCAGCAACATACGGTAGAGAGATGGTTACCTATACATGCTTGTAGTATAAACGGACACGTCTCGGTGTTAGAATTGCTTTTCCACTTTCCATATCCCTCGCACGTTTTGAAAACGTTTAGAGATAGCACGGAGGAATGGGAATACTTGATGCCGTTCGATATCAACGAGAGGGATGCGACGGGGCAAAATATACTTTACGTGGCATCATTATTGGGCAATAAGAAATTATTAGACGAAATATTGAAATTCCGGGTGAAAGCCAACAAAATTAAAAAGGTATATACAATTCAATACAATAGAGTTTTTGAGTATAAATTGTGTTTGTTTAGTTGGAAGATGTGACGCCTAGTTCGGAAACGAATTCCATCATAAGTCCGACAAAGCGCAGAATAAGCACGAGCATACAGACGATAATGTCCAAATTGAGTTTGTCGAGGGAAAATTCTGTGGAAAAAATGGCCGAGGTGAAAGCAACGAAGACAAATCGATTGATTCCTTTTTAAACGGTTCAATTTTTAGGCAGAGAACACCGCTCTCATATGTCCGCTGAAAATAGATATGTATTGCAAAAATAACACCGAAACGGCATTGCACGCCGCTGTTAAAGGGAAACATTATGAGATTGTGTTGGCTTTATTGAATGCAGGAGCAAACGCGAACGCTGTGATAAAACCTTATATCGATTATAATGAAGTAAGCACTTATCGAACACCTTTTTTTCTAATTGTTCATAATCTTATACTTCTAGAGTATAAGTTGTTGTTCGGTCGATGAAGATACTAGCGCTTCCCATTCGACGGCGCTAGTGGAAGCGTGCAAAAATCGCGATGTGCCTCTAGTAGATTTATTATTAAGGCATAGTGCACGTGACGACGATTGCAAAGCATTATTAATTACGGTACAAAACAAAGACGAGACACTAATAGCCAAATTGCTATCAACAAAAGTATGTTCCTTCATTGCTTATTATTTTGCTTATTCACGCGTGCACTTTTAGGCGCATCCAGATCCTGAGTATAAGATCAACAAAAAAGCGATGACGGAGAACGTGAACGCGCCGCAGTTTAAGATATTCTCGAGCATAACGAATTTGAAATACAGTTCGATATTTCCTAACACGCCGACGGTGATTAATTGGCACAATCAACGGTGTCACTTGTCGCACATTCGCATGCAATGGTTGACCGATGCCGCTTTACATCTGAATCCGAATCTCAAGCAGAATCCACGGTGTCACGATATCGCTCTCTACGCTATCACTCGTTTGGATTTATCCAGCAACAGTTTAACGGCCGTGCCGATAGAAATATTTCAGTTGGACAGTCTGCGATATTTGAATCTGTCTCAGAATAAAATCGAAAAGTTACCGCTTCCGGTGATATCGTCGCCCGCGAAGAAAAGCTCACATAGTTTTAGGAAAACACGCAAGAACGACGAACCGAGCTATTGTTGTCCAATGCTGGAAGAGCTGTATCTGCAAGACAATCGTTTAGATCACATTCCGGAGGCGGTATTTCGTTTGCCAAGTTTGAGTGCCCTCGTCATATCGAACAACAAGTTGCAATATTTACCTTACAACATGTGGTCGGCGCCGAAATTGAAAGAACTGAATGCTTCGCACAATTTATTGAAGGATCTGCCTTGTGCAAACGATGTAAGTAACGTGCAAGAGCAACGGGAAAGAGGGCAATAAGTTTTCGATTTAGATTTCTAGAGAGGATTGCGATAAAATTAGCATAAGTTCGAGTGATAGTCAATTATCTAGTCATGCAGAATGTGATTTGGATTCGGAGTCTGATGCTGACACGGATTCGAAACATTTAAATATCGACGAAGGATGGTCGGCGATTAGATACAAAAAGAAAGACCGTACATTAATGTAAACCAAAAATTTAATCGTGTTTTATAAACTAATTCACCACTCGATTGGTTTTAGACAATTGGATGTGGTTAAACATCATATATGGAACAAATCGGTAGAGGTGACGGAACAGATACTCCACAACGACGAATCCGTGAGTGAGAAATCGTCGCAGTTGTCGGCATTGAATTTGGCACATAATCTATTCACGAACATACCATTCGTACTTCCGTGTTTGGCCGTGAATTTGACCCGTTTGAATATGGCATACAACTCGTTGCGTTCGATGTCGCATATCACGAGCTATCCGAGCTCTTTGAAGCAATTAGATCTTAGTCACAATCAAATCACTTGTTGGCCGAGTTTACCGCAAGTCGAGGCGCAAGATACAATGGAAATGGCTAACGTTGCGTGTTACTCGACACATACGTCGTCTTCTAAGGAGAAGATGCCCAACATTTCGGGTAAGATTTATTTAATGGGCGATGATTGATTGTTAACGCTGGCTCAGTTCGTAGGCATACGAGTAGATCTGTTAGGAATACCGTTTTGCATTCGGTATGTACGCATCGTAGACATTTGCGTTTGGATAATTTGCGTACGCTCATATTGACGGATAACGAAATTACAAGAATACAATTGGCGACGGACGACGACGGCGATTTAAGCGCATCAGAAGATGATGACAGTGAGAGAGTATTGCAATTATAGTTCTGTTCTTTTCCGGTCTCTCATTGTCTTCTCGATGTTTCAGAATATGATATTAGCCAAGTCGCGTCTAATGTTCCCGAATTTGTCCATGTTGGATATTAGTAATAATTGCCTGAAAGAAATACCGATGAATATTTACGAATTGAGCAATTTGTCCGTTTTAAATATCAGCGGGAATTTAGGTAAATAAATAATATTCGCGTGTGCGATTTAAAAATATTTGGCACAATTTTCGAATAATTTAAATTTAGAAACGTGCTATTTTTAGATATAAACGAACTCCCACCGCAGATGGGATTATTATCTAGATTATGGAATCTAAACACCCGTGGTTGTTCTTTACAAGAACCCTTAAAATCGATGATAGATAGCAAAAAATATAAAACGATGGACATTATAGGATACCTAAAATCTATACTGGAGGATGCCAGACCATACGCGCGAATGAAATTAATGATTGTGGGTGTGCAAGGCATAGGAAAGACGAGCTTATTAGAACAGCTGAGACAAGAAGGCATAGCAAGGAAGAAAACCGAGGTAAGGACTCATTTTGCCTCTAACTATATGCGCAATTAAGAGTGTCTCTTTCAGCACTGGGCCAAGCGTATGGGCAATAAGAATATAAATGTGAAAACATCCAGAGGCACATCTATGTCCACAGTGGGTGTAGATATTGGAGATTGGATTTATGAAAAGAAGGTACGAAATCACTCCACGCATGGTGCTGTAACGTTTCGTACTTGGGATTTCGGCGGCCAAAAAGAGTAATTTGGCCAACATTACAAAAACATGAAAAAAATATTTACTTGAACAATTTTAGATACTACGCGACACATCAGTATTTTCTGTCTAAACGAAGTTTGTACTTGGTTGTATGGAAAATAACCGATGGCTTTAAAGGCATAAACGAAATCTTACAGTGGCTCGTCAATATACAAGCAAGAGCTCCGAATTCGCCGGTTTTGATTATCGGAACGCATTATGATATTATGCAAGAAACTAATCCAAGTTTGTCAGAGGAATATCAACAAGTAATACGAGACAGGTTTATTAATATTGTAGACGCCGAGAAATGTGGTTTGCCAAGAGTATTAGATACGATTGAGATAAGTTGCAAGACGAGGCATAACATTAAACTTTTATGCAATCTTATTTACGATACAGTATTTAGTTTAAAGCCGCCAGGTAGTTAATTGGTCTTTGGCACTTCAATAGAATTTTTCTAATTGCACCATATTTTAGGTAGTAAAGAATTACTTCTGGAACAAAAAGTACCATCGACGTATTTAGCATTAGAAGACGTTGTCAATTACATCGCGGCTGAACGAAGAGTGAACAATTTAGATCCTGTATTAAATGCAGAACAGTATAAAGCGATAGTGACAACGGAAATGCAATTAAAATATAATAAGACGTTTCGGGATATTGGAGAATTACATCAAGCCACATTATTCTTGCACGACAACGGTGTTCTTCTTCATTACGATGATGCAACACTGAAAGATTTGTATTTTTTGGATCCACAATGGTTGTGCGATATGCTGGCTCACGTTGTTACGATAAGAGAAATTAATCCGTTTGCAAGAAGCGGTATAATGAAACTCGATGATCTAAAACATATATTTAAAGCGAGCAACATGGGGTCAGTTGATACGAGAGGATACATCGTCAATTTATTAAATAAATTCGAAGTTGCCCTAACGTGGGACTCGAGAACTTTGCTGATACCTTCACTACTACCGTCCGAAGAAGAATTGCATTTGGCACAAATGTATCCTAATCAATATCATCACATGGTCAAGGTGAAGGTGCCATTGAGGTCTCGTGGTTGGGCGGTACGGAATAAGAAAATTGCCGTCTCGCCTAAATCGATCTTATATCGCGACGCAAGCCTTCAGACCAAGTTTCAAATGAGTTTACCGTCGACATCTAGTTCAACACCCACCAACGGTAAAATCAAATTGGTTCAGTCCTTCGAATTATTTAATACAATGTCCTTTATTTTTAGAACAATCCAAGGAAGTTCCGCAGTTTTATCAAGTATGTGGCCATCCTTGCATGGAAAAATCAATTACACGATTGCTGTTGATGTCTTACTTTCCATCCGGATTTTGGTCGAGACTGATTTCCAGAATCTTAGCAGACGATACGATCGTCGACATAATAAGATCGTTCTTTATACTACCGAAGGACGTCGCCCAGGATGAACATTTAGCAAAATTACTGGATTTTAAAGCAGAGTGGATTCTGTGGCAAACTGGTCTACAGCTGAAATATGGCGACATTACATTGTTCAGAATGAGGGAAGTGTTACACAACACGTCCGCATATTATAGACAAACAAAGTAAAGTGGCTGTTATAGGGAAAATGGCTCGGGGTTTATATTAAGGCATTGTTTTAGGTTTAAATTAAAGCAAGACGATGCTTGGTGCGACGTTGATATGCAAAATACGTCGATATTAGAGATTTACTTTCCAGTCGATTCGTTATTGATAAAACCTATCATACACGAAAATGTAGATTCCAATATGAATCCGAAATTTAAAGAAGATTTACTAATCGATTGCACGCCAGAATCCACCGCGCAATTATTAGCATTGGCCGTTGATCATATCGATATATTATTAGAGGACTGGTATCCAACGTTAGGTACGCGATTCGTGCACACGTCTGAGGGTAAATTCTTAGTCACACGTTTAGTGCCGTGTCCGAAATGCTTAACATTATCCGCCGATGCTGAGAACTATTTGGCGCATTTTCCAAATGACAATCACAAGCAAGTGTTGGAGGTAACGGTAATGTACTTGGGAAACTCTTGATTATATTCGAAATCGTTACAGAGCATATTCAAACCATTAGACACGGAAGAACCCGACAATATTCTATTTCATCATAATCGACATCCGATTAGAAAATCTCAAGAGTCTTATACGTCTGAATGTGATAGTGGTGTAGGGCCAGACTCGGGATCTTCAAGCAGGATGCCTTCTGTTGAAGGACATCCTAATATCATTGTAGAAGACACTAATATGAATCAAATCATTTATAGCTGGATGGTGGAGGAATGCATATTGGCAGCATATGGAATGAAAACCGTTTGCTGTCCCTCACATGGTGACATTTCTTTGGCACAAATAGCACCGGACACTGTACGTTATATTTTTAATATTTGCATCATTTATTTATTTAAATATTTTAGGTCTTTCTGGATTTGGGGGAGAGATATCTGATTAAACCAGAAAATATTAAAAAGGGTCGTCTTTTAGGTAGAGGTGCTTTTGGATTTGTTTTCAAGGGTACCTGTAAAATTAGAGGCACGAATACGGTGGTGGATGTGGCGATGAAAATGCTTCAGCCGGTTCAACCTGGCAGCAACGCCAGACAATCGGCCGTAATTGCATACAAAGCGGCACAAGGAAAATGGGAGAGAGATCCATTGCAATATGCGTGCAAAGCGTATTGCACGGCTAGACAGGAACTGAATATACTGTTGTCCTTAAGACATCCCAACATTGTACCTTTTGTTGGTGTTTGCACAACGCCGCTGGCTCTTGTGCTCGATTTAGCGCCTATGGGTGCTTTAGATTTGGTTTTACGCCATTATCGACGATCGGGTGCTAAAATTGGCACTTATGCCCTACAAGCGATAATACTGCAGGTGGCAAAAGCGGTTGAGTACCTTCATAGGCAACACATTATTTACAGAGATTTAAAATCTGAGAACGTGTTAGTGTGGGAAATGCCGCCGCCTTTTGTCGATAATCCAGGCGATTCTGTGCATATAAAAGTTGCAGATTACGGTACGTGCGCTAAATTAAATGCAAAACTATGAATAACGTTCTATTATTTTATAGGAATTAGCAGGCTCACGCTGCCGTCTGGCACTAAAGGTTTTGGTGGCACCGAAGGTTTTATGGCACCAGAGATTATGCGTTATAATGGAGAAGAAGAGTACACGGAAAAGGTTGATTGTTTCTCATTCGGCATGTTCATTTACGAATTGTTAACGTTGCATCAACCATTCGAGGGACATGAATCCGTTAAGGAGTGTATATTGGAAGGCGGCAGACCTCCGCTTACATACAGAGTATGCACGACCATAATTTTCATATAACATGTTTAAATATCAACGTTTTGTCGTAGGAGACACTTTATCCGAGTTACTTTTTGGATTTAATGGTACTTTGTTGGTCGCAACAGCCTAAGGATCGTCCTTCGGCAAGTCAAATTGTTTCCATTGCGACCGCACCTGAATTCACGCATCTGAGCGATGTCGTTAGCTTAAAACATCAAGCTCCCGTGGTTGCATCAACTAGTGCACCAATTTCGCATATCACAGAAGACGGATTATCCGGATCGGAATTGTGGCTGATGTGTGCCAATTCGAGAGTAGACTTGCTTCTAGCTACTGATAGAGGCTGGTTACAGTACCATACAATGGCTTTATCGATTAGACCGACAGCTACCTGTACCGTTGGTGCCACAGTTTGGATCGGAGATTACGCTGGAAAGATTCACGGTTATTTGTAAGATCTTTAATGAATCTTCGAATCTGCAAATTAATTTTGTTTTTTCTAGAGCAACTGACGGTTACAGAATATTCTCGTATTCTTTAGAATCCGATGGCAATAGTTCTGTCGAGGCATTACTTTACTTACCAAATTTGAGAAGGGTGGCATGCGCCTTGTCGAATGGTAGATTGTTCCTTTTAAATTCCGAATCACTTCCAAGAACACCAACAGCAGCCGAAGGCAGTTTTGTGATGACCGAATTATGTTCGAATAATATTATTTATTGTTTGTGCGCCTTTTATACGGACGATGGAAAGTAAGCGACTTACTATTAATTGTTATCACTTTTTAGAATGTAATTATTAATCATACGCAAATAATTGTAGGACATGCGAATTATGGTGCGGACAATCTATGGCACAAGTGTCCATTTACAATATAAAAGAGCACGCCGTTGTCAGTCACGAGTTGATGAATCATTTTCAACCGATCATCGAGAATGTGAACGTTGTAAAATTGGTCTCGGCTGGTAGTAACATTTGGTCGTACGTGCAACCGGGATGCATAGTGTACCAATGGGACCAAAAGACTAGAACAATCATCAACAAATTAGATTGTTCTAAATTAGTTCCGTGTTCGGAAAGTTTAAAATCCATCGCCATCGAAGAACATTTAAGTCCGACGAATTGCCAAGTAAACATCAAACGCTAATAAACACGAATAATTTGATAATAAACCTTATTTGTTTTTGTAGGTGACCAGTTTAGCAGTTTTAGATGACGATCTATACATTGGCACCACTTGGGGTTGCATCATAATTGCGGAGAGCACGACATTAAGACCCATCACTATTTTCAGACCGTACGAAGAAGACGTTAAAGCCATTATACCATTATCAAAAGTGAAAAGTACAAATGATAGCTACGATAAAACGCCACTGCTAGCTACAGTCGGCAGGGGTTACAGAAGTTTATTGTCCAGGTACGCGGACGTACCGTCAAACATGGGCCACGCACTAACCAGCCCCATTACCGCGACACCAACTTCCTTGTCGAGTAAACAGAACATGTTCGTTTTGTTATGGAAAGCGCAACATTGGAACACGATGTAATTGTAATCGATTTTAATACACTTACGCGTTAAAAAAGTTTAATATATGATTGTTAAAAGTAATTTTAAGAGAGAACCGTAACGTAGACTTATAATAAGCCATTCCAAATATTGACGATTTGATTTTTTTACTAGTGATTTAAGGAAAAACTTTTTAACATTTAGTGATTGATTGTAACTGTTCTTTACTCATAACTGTTTCGATTATTTTAATTAGGTAGCATTTTGACACTGTTTCTTAGAGCATCAACATTTTCTGTTCACTGTAATAGTGTAAGGTTTTAATTTATACATAATGAACTGTGATTAAGTCTTGTCCGTTATCTTAATTGGTTGTTGTCGAGTTAAAAGAAAATAAATAAATTTGAAACTGAATCCTACTCATTTGTGTTTTAATTAATTTTTTTCCTCGATTGACGCTTAAAGAACATTAATTTAAAAGAAATTTTAATTCATGTTTAACAAGAAACCGTTTTGGTACGTATCAAATTTAGCGAAATCATTTGCTACAGCTAATAACTGTGAATTAATTGTTACTATTATTATCGTCGCCGATGATGATTATATTATTATGAAACTAAATAGATTAATATTGCAACAATAATAGTTTGATTTATTACGATATTACACGCGATGTTTCAATTTATGTAACGTGCTAGAGTTAGTTACGACTCAATGGTAATAAAATGCTTGCTCATGTATGAAATATGAATAACCGCAATAAAGACCTGCTATTTATGTGTATGTCTGTGCGTTCCACATTAGCAAAACCATATTTTAAACCATCCAACAATGTAATAATAGTAATAACAACAAAGAAAATAATAACATAAAAAGCGCATGCAACCGGCAGAGAATCCTTTTTGTGCGGCCCAATCATTAAACAACCCTTTGATAAATTGTCGAGTGGTAATATGCTCGATCGGATGTTTTAATAGAATCCATTGCCATTATATGGCAATAACAAAAACAATTTGCAAATTTCCATTAATATTAGTACGTATGAAACGGGGTGGCTCGCACTTCAGATTATTATTATTGTTCTCGTTATTATTGCCGCATGGTCGTATCAATTTTTTCATTATCATTCGATTTTAATTAAATATCAAAGCAATATTTTGCATACACGTTTAATTAAAAATTAAAACAATAACGTAATCGTTGATATAATTCTATTCGCATTCGAATTATCCGCAGAAGTCAATGATATTAAAATGTACATTTTGGAGCGACGATGATGGCATTTTGTTAAAGACAAAACGGCGAAAAACGAATAGAAAACAACGGGCGAGAGATGAACCGGGAGATGAAAAAGAAATAAAAGGTAATCGCGGATTGAATTTAACGAGAAAAATCCCCGTGTATACCTCTGTATCCAGCGAGAGAGTCAGCTAATAAGCGTCCAAATTAGCATTGCGAAGGGAAAAAGGCGGTGGAGGACGAGAGAAGAATTAAAATCGGGCACTCGAGGGATGAGCACCTTCCCCACCGGGGGCACGATAATAATGGCCAGTATACAAACACACATTGGACGTGGATATAATCGAGGGGGGGCCCCCTGTGCGATGATATTTAGCCGAACCGGGCAAACTCGAAACGCGGGGTCGGCACCGAACACACAGCGGCAGAAGAAGAAGGAGAAGAAGACGAGGCAACAGCGGCGGCAGCGGAGGCGGCGGTGGCGGTGGCGGCGGCATAAAGCGACGCTCGTCTCTTTTGATTCGTGGATTAATTGAAATACCTCGCATTCCACAGATTCGGCTACGTTTAAAGCTGGAGGATAATGGTTCGCGGGGGCGGGGGAGGGGAGGGGGGGACAAAAGGGATGGCGGTGGATTATTGAAGAAAGACAGGGGAGTTACATTAAACGTTGTTCCCCTAAACGCACGGATACACGTACACGTCCGTGGGCTCCTCTTTGCTGCTTTTCAAAGGATGAACTCTGACGTGTGTGTGTGTGACTTCGTCGTATGCGTCTCGTCTCTGTTCCACCAGTTTATTCTTTATTCGGTTTCCCTTTTGCCTTCTTTTTACCGAATGGCACAATAGAAACGCCGTCGTTCGTTGCGAACGGCCGCCACCCCCGCGTCGACTATTAACCCGTCTCGCCCGTTCTACGATCCTATTCGTTTGCTAGATATTAATTAATGATAATTACATGAAAAATGTATACGTAACAATTCGTTAATTAACGAACACCTCCGCCCTCTCTTACTCAAGCCGTTTGTCGTGTCGCTACTGTTTCGTGCACGTGAGCGAAACGTCTGAAAGAAATTCCGCTAAACGACGATTAATGTTAACCTTTTCAATTACGAACTGCTGCCATCGCAAGGATCCACTATCGCCGCTTATAAATCGTCGCGAACGGTTTTAATAATAATGATATCATAAAATTAATTAGTCGTTTCGCTTATTATCGTCGTATTATTATCATCGTATTAAAATGAGGGTGGCGCAAAAGGATAATTCCGAAGGCAGACGTCGTTTATTGATCCGGGAGAGCTAATTTAGCAGCACCATCCCAACAAGTTTATTGGTAATTTACTCGTAATATCTTAAAAGCTCTAATTTCGAGCTAAGAAATTAATTACTCGTAGCTAAACTTAATAACATCGTTCTCTGTCAGTTGTAATAATCGGTAATAATAGTAATATCGCGCATCGACCTCTTGCCCTCCGCGTTCTTCCAGCTCATTTTTCCGTCTATGCACATTCTTCGCTATTTAATTATATTCCACGAGACAGGAGGAAGGATCCCTTAATTGGCCGTTAAATTGCTGTGCTGCAATAGGTAAAACAACGATGGCAAGAATGATGATGATGATGATTGTGACAACATCTTATCGTCGGATTCCCTTCTAACGGATTGAATTATATTTCGTACGTCCTGCCTTTATTTCTTCTTGTTCCTTTAAATAGCCATCCTAATAAAACGGTTAAACAAGAATAGGAGACGAATAAAGAAAGATGTGTCGCTCGTGTTGTGTATGTGTGTGTATCCTGTTGCAAAAAAAAAAACGACACGAAGGGCGAGCGGAGAAGAAAATAGCATTTGCAAGAATCCGGGGGTCCCATTGCGAATATGCGCACGCTTGACTTTTAATAAAAGCGTAGCGAATGACTATTTTATTTTCGAAAAATTCCTCCGACCCCCACGGACCCATTGCCACTCTTATTATATCCACCAGCTTTTTATTATTGTCGTCCTCTGCCATCGTTGACGGTTCGCCGGCAATAATCCTTAGAGGAGAGCATAACAAACCTTTTGACATGTTATCTTTTTCAATTATTACAATCCTCAAATACCGGCGGCCCTACGAAACTAAATGAAAAGAATTCGCTTGCGAATAAGCGATTAACGTTCTTTTTTGCCCTCCTTTTGATAGTAATTAAGAATACTTGCTCTCTCTTACGTCATTACCCGTTTCTTCTTTCCTTTTTACTTTATTCTCCATAAGTTTATTATTACAATGCCGGCGAATAAATGGAAGTTGGCAAAAGTTTTAGATGAAGCAGCGAATACCGCTACGTTTTTATTTTTCCTTTGGAGCAATTCGAGTTTAATAAGACGAAATTAAAATTTGAAAAATGTAATTTCACAAAGAATCGAACGGCATAAAAACAAGAGGGAGCGAACGCTCGTTTTTGCGATAAACCACTAAGCAAGAAATTGTTGGAGAGGAAAAGAAGAAGAACAATTAGAGGTAAACGAGTATTAAAGTAAAAGTTGGACGGCATAATTATATTAAAACAAAAGGAAGAAGGATCGCGGGCTAAGAGGTGTAATTTACAGTTTATACACCGGTTTACAACGTTTTGTGTTTCCGGTTTGTATTATACGATGATGTAAAAAAAAGAAACGGACGCAATATCAAAGAGAGGAGGAGAGGGCGAAGAAGAAAGACGAGGGAGCAACAACAACAACGAGCAAAAAAAATATCCAAAAACGATATTAACATAGTCAATCATGTCATCGGACGTTTTTACCAGAAAATAAAGGGGATGATCCCTACGATGACAATGATAATAATACAAACACACTCGTTTACCTCTTGATATATGACAGTTTATAGTATATATACACACGCACACATAGAGATATTGTACAATAGCTTCGTATATTTACAACGCTCGTTACGTTATGAAAACAATATGAATTCCAACCGCATTTTTCCGCAATTCGTTTGATGTGTAATTACATTTTTTATTATCATTATTATTATTACTGCCACAAACATCCCCCGGCCCAACAACGACCGAAAAGAAAAAAAAAACAATGGAGCGAAGAATAAAATGCGAAAATTTTCCCATAACTATTATTATTTGCAGTTACTCGATTTTTGCCATTTCGTTATTTATGACGGCCACATAAACTACAATTTATGCCGACAAAAAAAAACTTTCATCTATCATTTTTCAGTTTTCATCAACGAATTTCCCAAATTTTCTTCAGTAGCTTACTACTTACACTGAACAAACGTGTTCACTCAGGAATGAATGTCAAGAATTGATCGGCTTTAGTTGCAGAAAATGCCAAATTTCATTTTAATAATTTTCGCAAGGAGAAAGGAAAATTGTTAAATCGTTAAAACAGCGCACGGAACTTTGCACAAAATTCCGCACAATCATTTCAAAATTGTCCCTCAAAGTCGATCATTTATCCAAATCTTGTAAATTTCGCCTTTAAGATATTCCACTTTTAAAAGTGAATGAAATTACTCAGGTAACTGGCGACTAGAAATCGTATTCAAATCACCGTGTACCGGCGCATCCACCATTTTCCAAACGAGCGCTACTTTCGTGTCTACTTTCTTTACGGGGGATTTTGAGATTTTTAATCGATACCGTTTGCAGCGAAAACTCTTTTCTAGGTGCATAAGAATAAATTAAAATATTTGCTTTGTGTTTGTAATCATTTTTATTTAAAAATCATTGATGTTTATACCTAAATTATTATTAGACTTCCGATCACCAAGAAACTTTACACGTTTTCATTTATTTGGTTTCTGGTTTAATTACTATATGTACAATTAATGCTAATTATCGTTAAATTGCCATAATTTCAATTGAAAATATTATTTACAAACGTCTTGTGTGGTTTCATTGCTTTTTGCGTGTGGTTTTCGCAAAAACGTTTTGTCTTCACGTATCCGTACTAGAACTGTTATTGTCTTGCACATCCGGATGCGACGTGTCGTCCAAGAGCAATTGTTGCTGTTTCAACGCGGCCAGCCGCTGATGCGTCAATTCCAAATGATGCTTACGCCATTTGATCCGTCTATTTTGAAACCAGACTTTCACCTACAAAAATCCGCGATGCGATTAGCAAACACTCGCATTACGACTATCGCACGTTCGCCTCCATACCTGAGCCTCGGTCAATTGCAACGTGTGCGCCAAATACAATCGTTCCGGCCCGACCATGTACTGTTGCCTCTCGAATTCCGCCTCCAATCGTTCCAATTGCTCCGGCGTGAATATCGTTCGCACCCGTTTACTCTTACAGCTCTTCTTCCCGTTCGGTATCGCCGACGGTAAGTGCTTCAAATTTCTGACTAGAAGGAAACGATTAAAAGTCGAGGGAAAGCGTCAAAGAGCGAGGATGTACCGTCGAGAGAAAAAAAAAACGATTGCATAAACGATCCGCGAGGTGTAATGGATATTAGTGGCGAAGGTAATATTTACCATTGTGCCTGCCAGGAGGCGCACATCCGTGTCCGACGGTATAATGCCCCGTTACGGCCACCGACGAAGAACTATGATGCCGGACCGGCGGTAATTGTAGCCGGCCGACGACACCCGATACCAGCGGTCTGCTATTATCCGTCGTCGAATCGCTTTGCTGCTGAAGATCGTGCTGTTGCTGCTGCTGCTGGTGATGATTATGATGAAGATGATGATGCACGCTTAAGTTAACCACGCTACCATTCGAGTCCGGCGACCGATCGTGATGATTCGCATCGACGGCGTCGCCACTCTTCAGCCCCAAAATCGCTTCGATCGTGAACGATTTGTTGTTGTTGTTGTTATTGTTGTTGTTGTTGGTCGTCGCCGTGCTGCCGCGCGATGACTCCACTTGCAGCTTCGGATCGTCGCAAATCGTGCTCGACGACGTCGAATGGTCGTTGGTCTCGTTGTTACCGTTTTGCTCCTCCAGCTGCTGATGGTAGCTGAGGATCTGCGACAAGGTGGACGTGTAATTGTAATGGTGTATCATGATGCCTTATCCCGGACGATATATCTTCATCTAACATCGTTGGCACATAACCAAAATCATCACTATCGACGTTAAACAAAACTTTCGATGAGAAACAGCAACTTAATGTCTAATTTTGCACCAAAGCCACTTCTTGTTGTTGTTCCCCGTTGGACGGTCACCCACGTACAAAGTAAATTAGCGGCAAATGAAGATGCACGCGGTAAAAAGATAATGCGATACTGTTTGAACGTTTGAGCTGACACGGTATATTGTACGTGCACTTGTTTGGTGCTACTCGTGAAGAGACCCCTCCAGCCACCGCAGCATGGGGTTGGTCTTGATCTCTCGGACACACCCCCGGGATTACACTTTAATGATAGTAATAATCACGATGATGATGATGATGATGATATTCTGCAACCTGTACGCATCCTTCTGTCTCCTCGCATCGATAAATTCGCTATCGTCGCCGCTCGAAAGAAATTTCCATTTTAGAAAATGCCACTTGGAAATGCGATTAACACGTAATTAGCGTCGCGCACTTTTTTCGATTTGTGTTGGAAACCGATTGAAGAGTTCGCGAATGAATGAGAGAAGACAAAAGGACGTTAAAATAGCGAATTGCGAAAAAAAAAAGTTACGCATTATCGTCGAACCAACGCGTTCAATCGACTGAGCCTCGAAATCGTTTCGATTCTATTAGTGAGGAAGGAAATTTGAAGAACGACCATTTATAAAATTATTTTAATGTTGAAAACCGCTATCATATTTTTGCGGTATTATTGGTCTGGGCACAATAAAAATTTCAGATTTTTTTTTGCTCACTCTCATTACCATTTATATATCGAGCGCTTACGCATAAAGCGAGATTCGCATATCGTCTTTTATTAAATTAATGAACAGAAAAGAGAAGCTTTATTAATGAATCGCCATCGACTTTGCGACTTCTTCGTGCGGAAATTTTTTTCGCTAGTCGCAAACGACGTCGCTCTTATTTGCGACCGACTTTCGCACCGCGATCGGCGTTCGTTTTATTAGCACGAAAATAATCATTCAATTTCTATAAGACGTCACGTATGCGAAACGACGGGGCAATACTTTCAGCTAAACGAGGGTGGTTGACTGTATGCGGTTTTATATATGACATTATTATCAGGTAATTTTGTGGCGGGTGGTTATCTACAGTGATTGGAAGTTAAATAGGGGTTGTCGAGGCTCCGCCTATGGCGCATCATTTCGACGAAGGCGCATGGTCCGCTATCTATTACGAAGGGTTCGTTCGCAGGTACGCCCTCGACGTGTACATTTTCATCCCTTTTCTTTCTGTCCTTTTTTTCTTTTCTCCTTCGCCTTCGCTGATTTTCCACCACCAAGCGAGCAGAATTGAAGCCGAAAACGAAGAGACGGGGATATTAGGACGATACAGGGCGAAAAATGAGAACGATAATAAAAAAAAATGGTTTCTGTGTGCGTCTCATCTCCATACTTTTTTTTTGCGTTATTAATCCTCATCATCTTTACGTTACGTTCGCAATTAGACTCGCACATACGCACGTATCGCACGATTTATCAATGTGACGTCGCAGAGAAACGTGCAGATTTCATTTCGGACCTTTTTTTTTAAATAAACGATTCTCCTTTTTCGTGTCTCACCTGAAGGGAAGAAGGCGAAACGGAGGGCGAAATTGATGGGCGGTCGCGTCAAGTGATTGCCTTTATTATTCCTTTCGAACGGATATGTTTTATTATTTCAATTTCGCGCGAATCAATCGAACAAGATGCGATTGTACAATTGCCAAAAGAACGATCAAATCCGCAATTTAATCGTGGACGTCACCCGACATCGTCATTAATTTCCCTTAAGCCATATTCGCCAATTAATTTCGAACAAATTTAACGGTTTACATTGAGTATCGATTAAGTTGTAATCATAATAAAATTACAATAATAATAATAATAATCGTGTCGAACCAATATGACGGCGTTGATTTAAATGTAACAAGGTGGTAACGCACAAGATGCGGTCGCGCTCTTCGCCGGCACCGGCAGGTCGTCGTCGTCGTCGTTGTTGTTCTCGTTCGATTCCTGTCTGATGCGCGACAATTCCATGCTCGCCTCTTGTATGGCCTCCCACAGTTTCGCCTCGGACATGATCTGACGCGATAAATCTTCGACGGCCGGCTCCGCGCTCAATTCCAAGAGGCTGCCGATCGATTCCTCCACCGGCTCGCCGTGCACGTTCAACGCCGGCAAATTCGATCGCTTTCTACCGCAACCTGAAGGAAATCGGTTTGTCAGGTCGAGGAATCTGTTCCCGCGGCTTTTAATTGCTGTTTTATCGATAATTGCGTAGATTATAACCAAATATTTGTGAAATATGTCTTGAACCACTCCGCCAATTATCTTTTGCCACTTCGGAGGAAGTCACAATTTCGGAACCCTAAAATGGACCTCCTCCGCATAGCAAAGCATTTTTTTTTGTCGTTTATTTCGACTTTCGCCGTCATTAAAGAGCTGCAAAATCGGTTTTTATTTTGTACAACCAATTCTCGCTTTTGCACCAATTTGGCAATGCCATTGCGCCAGAGATCTGCAGGCCTCGAATCAAAGAAGTTGTTGGGCCAATTTTTTTAATTCTTCATCGTTCTCGTAGATTAAACCACGCGGTAAAGGTAAATCAAGTGGTGCGAGGTCCAGAGAGAACGCTGAATGTTGCAAAACCTCCCATTCGAACTCGTGCTTCGAATTTCTGAAGAAATCCCCATAGAGTCTTCGAGAACAAATCCACAAATGCACCGAAGGGCTTTCGGAGTCCATTAACGACGGCGAAAGTCGAAATAAGCGAAATAAAAGAAAAGTTTTTCTATTGGGAGGTCCATTTTAGACGTCCAAAATAGTGGCGATTTCTTCCGAAATGGCAGGAGATAATTGGGCCGAGTTGTTGAAAATATATTGAAGACATATTTATCAAATATTTGGATATAATTTACGTAATTGTCAATAAAACATATTTATTATAAACCGCAGGAACTTATTCTTAAACGTAATACAAAGAGGAAAAATACGAATTCCACTAGTGAGTTTAACAATCGAAGTTAGGAGTTCCTGAGTTGGCTAAGAGGTTGTTATATTTACCTGTGAATGCGTTACAAAACGGTCTCTTTTTCGGATCGTTTATGGTCATGTCTCGTTTACCGAAAGCCTGCAAATGATATTTATGGTTTAACGAAAGTTCGATAAACTGCTGTTACATCAATTTAAATTAGAAGCTTTACGGAATATGGCGTTAATTAATTTCGAGATTGATTTTAAAATGTAATATACGTGTCAATTACAGATTTTCTTGTTGTTCATTAATTTTTTTTGTTTTCTTTCTCAGAATTAAATTTTTCTCTCGCAATTAATTAAAGCAGATTCCCCATTCTTAAATGGTTTAATCGATATTTCCAATATTAAAAGTTACGATAATGATGATGTTGAATACGAACCCTTTTTGGTAAATATATAGATTGAGTTTCTAGCGTGAGTACGGCAACAATGATAACCAACATAATGAAGAATGTCGTCGACGTGGCCATATTTCCAAAGCTGTAATCATTACATTATGGTGAAGAAAGAAAAAAAAGGAGAATGCGGAATGAAAGAATGAAAAAAAAAGCGAGAGAGAGAGAGAGAGAGGATCATGAAAAAAGGCAACGAATTATTAACAGTGATAAATGGTTAAGCTTTATTGGAGTTCCCGCGACGATACTACAATGAAATACTTTCAACTCCCGACTGCGAAGGGTGGAATGTTATAAGGGGCGTACGTGGTACGGTATAATAGTATCCTACTAATAATTTAGATTTAGACCAGATTGTTGTTTACGCGAAGCCACTCTAACGTTATAATGATGGGAAACTTTGCAAAAGGAAAGAAATAATTAAAGTTTAAAACGCGAATCCAAAGTAGAGGAAGCTCCGGCAAAACAAAAAATGGTTTAAAACGGATGAATAGAATACTTTTAGCAATCGTTTCGTATAAAAATTGCCCTGCACTTGGCCAATTTGTTGGTACGTTTCTTAATGAATTTCGCTTCATCTGTAACGAATTATTTTTATCTTTTTGAAGATCGATAAAAACCTCCGTTTGATGCCGACCACTTGTCGACCTCAAAAACTTTGCGAACGCGTTTTATGCGGAGTTAAAAATGCGAACAACGCACAACTTTATTTAAATTTGCTTCTATGTTATCAATAAAAAAGAACAAATTAAAAATCTGCTTCATCTCAAACGGAGATTCTTGTAATTATTGAATGTAATCTTTGATGGATTAATTTGGGAAAATCTCCATAATTTGCCATTGTAAAAGCCTAATCATTCAGCACATCATCATCACATTTAATTGTACAAACATAATCATTTATGTGTGTGGCCTGTGATTAAATTAATACCAAATGGGTACTCACCTGTTGAATATCTGGTGTACAGTCGTCGTCGTCGTTGTTGTCGTTATTGTTTGTTCGGTACGAAAGAAGCAAAGATGTTGAAGTGACTACTAGTGTTCAAGTAAGTCGCGAATTAGGCATTTATATATATAAAAACTACCCCCCTGGCCGTGCGCGCACTTAACACAACCACCCTCGTTCGTACCGTTAAACATGGAATGAATGTACACACAGATGTGGCAATTAGAAATTGCGAACAATGGAAGGATGGAAAAGAACGTTATTTAAAGGGACACTTTATACTGACGTTAAATGGATTTCGTGTTTTTTTTTTTTGAACAGTTTTCTTGGATTTTCCATCGAGACGAAGAGAGTGCCATCCAGTTTTAATTTAAAATCTGATTAAACTCTAATAGACGTACAAGAAAGTCAAAAAAAGAAACATGAGAAGAGACTCGTTATTAAACGCCTTTTTTCTCTTGCGCCCTTGTAAATATAATTTAAATCGCCATCGAAATCATTATTTTAAATCCGCACGCGAAACGGATGGAATTTAATTGACGTCGTCAGTGTTTGAGAACGATTCCAAATAGTTTGCTCTTAATTTCGTTTGCGACTACCTTTTGTAATTTCGTGTTCTTTAACTTGTCGATTACTATAAACCGTTTCGCTTATATATTTCCAGTTGGAGTTAAAAAGTAAAAGGTAAAATGTACGGTTCAAAGCAGCAACAATGTGATTTAATTAGCGTTGCAGCGTAATCCGCTTTTAAGTATCTTTTCGAAAGGTACGTAAAAATGGATTAAGTACGGGTAATAATGTGTATCGTTTCCCGATGACATCCACGAAGAATGCTAATATCCTGACGGCCACTTAAGCTAGTCTGCCCCCCTTTCATTGACTGTGAAAGCCGACAAAGAGATTTGTAAATGAAATTCTTTCTCATCTAATCTACGCGTGCAACACTCTCATTTGGCGGACAATCTGTTTCTCCGCGATCGATTCCAATGAAAGAAATGCAATAATAATCAATCAAAATTAATTTATTGACACGAATTTATTATATTTTTGTGTTTAGAAATGTTTCCAGCCCTTACTAATAAGAGTAATGAACAATATTGAATTTACTCAATTCAAGTGAATCCATCCTCCTCGCTGCTCGCCCTCTGTCAATTTAAAGTTTTCTCTTATTATTAATCTTGAAATTCTGGCAAATCGTCGAAATTCAATTTGCGCAACGACGATATCAGAGACTTGTGCAGTCGTGGATTATAAGGGTCCGTCAGAATTTGCACCGTGTCCGGTGGATTCGATCGCTTCTTCAGATAATTGTAGCAGCACGATTTGAAATGTTTCGTTCCGCACGACGATTCGCATTCGACGCCGCAATAACCGCACGTATCGCCCCATACTGCACCCCCTGATAAATTATGGAAAAAGAGAACAATAAACTGAAATAATTATAAACTCTACCTAATGGACAATAACTCTTCAGAAATTTGTCAGTGGTAGAAAGCGTCAATCAACTACTCACCCAGAATTAGAAGTACAACGATGATTTCTTTGTTCATGGCGTCTGTTATTTGATTTGGTACACCGGGCAAAGATGAAGACTTGTTGAATGATGACACTCTTCGGTCGAATAAAATGGTTCCGCAAAGACTGGGAACCTTTATAAAGGTATCCGATGTACATTATCTGGTGGGGATGAATTTGCATTAAACTTTATCTTGTTTATCAATTTATTTATTGCCATCGAAGTCTATCCACGTCGTGCATATCAATTGGATTTCGGATTTTTGATCGAGGGAGAAAACGCTGAGAAACCCACTCGAAACCGCTTCTTACTTAATGCCATTTTTCAATATTCACTCAAGAAATTGGATAAAGTTTTCCAGTTTTCAATGAATAAATTTAATACATCAAAAGATGGAGGCCGTAAAAAGAAGGACGGAGAGAGATTTAATTTCAATAAAGCAGATTACTCTTATAAAATTGTCAACGCGCAAAAAATATTGCCTTTTAATATACGTTTTTCTAATTAAAGCAAAAACCATATATTTCGGTGATATATTAGCTGCCCTTCGCGGAATATGTATAAGGAGATAAGTAATTGTAAATCAAACAACGTGGGCTAAATATAAAACGTATATTTGCAAAATAATCAGTTCTACATTCATTGTTTCCTCTTCTTTTTCTTGAACCCTTCAAACTCCATACTAAATAAAGGATTATTCTTTCTCTTCTGATACCTTGCGTTCGAACTCTCCGACGTTCGGTACTGATCCTTTCGCCGTTTACTCTTCTTCGTAACGCTGATCATTCCTTTTAACGCTTCCGGCACGATGTACTCCGGCACGTCCGCTAAATGTTGTTGAATTTTAACCGTGTGCAAAGCTTTGTCGTGCCGCAACACTTGCAGATCGGTCGGATTATCTTCGAAATAAGTCTAAATCGCAGAAAAAATCGTTACACGTAATAATTAATGCTTAAAATACGTGTTAACATACTTTCAATTTGTTGCAATTAAATATCTCCTGTTTGATCTCTTTCAATCTAGCTTCTCGCACGGCGATCCTCGTCACTGCGCGCCAAGCATCGCGCGATCTGTATCTGAACGCTTCTACTTCTTCCAATTTAAATCTATAAGCCCTGCAAGTGGAAATGTTGATAAAATGTATTCTATTGTAGGTGACGCGAATCTTACTGAAACACGGATTCTTCATTTTGGCCAACTTTTAAGTGTTCTTCGACGGTATGCAACAGGGATTGTTCTTTTATGCTTACAAACGATAAGACGCTGCCCTAAATAAAAGATTTTCAATTAATTGCAATAACTTTGTCCATTTTGTTCGGCGTACCTCATTGTTGCCTCTGGCAGTGCGGCCAGCTCTATGTATATAAGAGGCAACGTCTAATGGAAAATCGAAGTTAATCACATTCGAAACGCATTGAAAATCGATGCCGCGCGATACGCCGCTTTCCTTATCCTTTTTCCGTTTGGATTTTTTACTGTTATCCTTGCTATTGTTTACCGCACCGTTTCCGGGATCTTCTAGCGCCTTTTCATCGGAAGCCACGATGATGTCGTAAATGCCATGATTAAATTGCGTGACCGAATGGCATCTTATCGAAGCAGGTAATTCTGAGTTTAGAACGCAAGTCGGTATGCCAAACTGTTCCAAATACAACTTTATCCTAAAATATTACCAATTAAACATGATGATATATCAATCTCAAATTGAATCATACTTATAACATTTGTCAACTGTATTAACAAAAATGAGTGTTTTGCCTCTAATCAATCTCAGTTTTAGCAGAGAGTACAGAATTGTGGCTTTATCATTTTCTTCTGCTGATAAATGATAATGTGTTAATTGTTCCGTGGGTGCTAACTCAGGTTCCTCTAGCTTCAAAATCACTGGATTATGGAGAACTAAGCTTTTCAAGCTTTTGACATCTTCACTCAATGTTGCTGAAGCTAATATTGCTTGATAAATCTTTGGTAGATGACTTAACAATTCCTTAATTTCCTCTTCATAACCAAATGAAAATATCAAATCTGCTTCATCAATCACCAGCATTTCTAGTGACTGCTTTAAATTCAGATGACCTGCTTTTACATGTTGCAATGTTCTTAATGGTGTTCCAACTACTATATCAGGTTTCTCCACCAACAAGGGCTTTTGAGCACTTAACTCAACTTGTGGCGAAATGTCTATACAATGTACTTCTCTTGAGCATTTAATTGTCAAGTCTTTGATTACTGTATAAATCTGATGACATAATTCTCTGCTTGGTGCTAGCACAAGAGCTTTGATTTCTTGTTTTGTAGATGTTTGTTTGCTATTTAAAATCTTTTGTATCACAGGTATGGAAAACGCTGCCGTTTTCCCAGAACCAGTTCTAGCTCTCACCAATACATCCTTGCCCTCCAATAACAGGGGAATTGCTCTTTCTTGTATCAATGTCGGAGTTGACCAGGATAGTTTTGCGATTGCCTGAAAGTTGCGATCTTAGTATCAGTTTGTGATTTCCACTGACAATTAACGTACCTTAAGTATACGATCATCTATTTCCATTTCGTGAAATTGCAAGCCATTCTTATCGCTTTCTTCTGCCATTTCAATAATTAATTAAAAAGAACTATTACATCTGAAAATGAAATACACGTGTGATAAGGTTATTTTGAAAGACCTGAAGGATGCGTCCGACGTATGTGACATCTTTCGGTGGCTCTAAGAAACCTGTGTTATGTTGGCTGCCTAACAATAAGCGTAAAAATTGAATTTTTGAATTTCGTCCTGAATATTTATTTGCAAGGAAAAAGCGAATAAGGACGAACAAAAGGACTTTCAATTATTCCGAGTTAATATGCGGACTTTCACTGTTATTAATGAAGGGATCGGTTTATATCATTTGAAATAAATTCGCATAACTATATTTAGAAGTAATTTGCATATTAGTAATAATTAGTAGTAATAATGCATAATTTTACATATGTGTAGGGATCAGTCGACGAACAGAGTTGTTGTGAATAGCAGTGAATGTGCGCAACTCGTATACGAACGTCTGGAGCTCAGGATGCGAGACCAGTCCGGGTAGAATCCGGGAGCAGCTCGCGAATTTTGTGATCAACACCTATTTTATATTATTACATAGTTTACTTACACTCCTTCTTATGCTAAGCACGCTTTAATCCATCGAATACGTCCACATGTAAAACACCAAAATGAAGAAGAAACAATTATTATTCAATTAAAACTCGAATTTATTACATTGTTATTTTGCTCCGGTACAATCAAAATCTATAAAAAAAAGGAGGAATAATTAATCTTAATAAACAACTAAATGACATTAAAATTGAATCGAAATTGCATTGAACAAGTGCGGTTGTTCGTTAGATCTGCAGCAGTAACAATAAATAGAAACTAATGTAAACCGTGATTATTCGATTACATCCAAACAAGTTTTATTTTCATTCGTTTATTACCTTGTTTTACACATTTATTTCGAAATTAAAAAAAAATGTTCTACTATAAATAGATAGGAGAGAAGATGCATAGTAATTATTTCGCTGCTAACATTAGATGATAGAGTTTCGGTCGTTGAACATTATTATGCGCCGAGAACGGTAAATAAGGGGGCAAAAAGGTTCGATGAGAGAATGTTGTGCGACAGTTAAAGAATCGTAATCCGAAGAAGGACGGTAATGAAAAAATGGCCACGCCATCAGACAGTCCGATTGAAGAGGTCGTCTACGAGATAGAGCCGTCCAGGGTGCCAAAACCAGTGCCTGTAGCTCTCGAGGATCTTTGCCGACTGACCAAGTTCACCAGACAAGAGATTCGCATCATGTACAGGGGATTCAAGACGGTAACGAGAGGTTTCGTGTTTTAATCGGTTGATTTTGCAATTTGTTTATAATTTTTCGCGAGATATCATTATACTTAATCGAATAGAAAACGCTTTCTTTTTTTAATTGTAAGCGACGCGTCTGCCAAGACATAAAACACGTTTTAAAATAGTTTCAGTTGTTATTAGTCCTGTTTTCTGAGTCTTCTGTTTGTACACAATCCATCACGTAAAGAAGCAATCTTTAAATTCGACGCCCACGTTACGTTACGATTGGATTTAAATGCTTCCCATTCGCAATCGTTCAATGTGTCCGTGTTTGTGCAATTTTCGTTTGAAAAGATTTTAATGGCGATACAAGTTTTTAAACTATCTATTTATTGAAAGTGCACGCAAACACATGCCGTCTTGTTTATAAATAAGTCTCAATCGAAACGTATATATGTATATGTCTATCCACCGACTTTCTGCGGTACATTAAAAATTCATTTTTGTTTGGATAATTTCGATTTAAGCACTTAATGTATTTGAAGAGTTCGATGTTGTCGAGTTTACTTCGAAAACGAAATCTTTCATCTACAAGAACGCGCCGAACAATTTCTGTTTCGCACGATTTGCATTCTAACGCCACGTTGCGAATTACGTTTTTATTAAACATTAGCCAAATGCTAAAGCGATACCGACGCATTTCTTCGTAATTCCCATATCGAGAAGCATTACGTTTCAGAATTATAATGAATTATATTTTTAAATAAATAAAATAAAACCGAAGTAAATCCTCTTATGGAGATTGCGTGTTTTGACGTTAATAATTCAATATTTTCCTCGTACACGTGTTTCCCATATTCATAACGTGCCTTATTTTGCCGCTTATTTCTTCCGCATTTCGAAAGGAAAAAGTTGCTGTAATTGCCACGCGTTCCCCTTTTTGTTCGTACGCCCATCGCGCGTTCATTGTTTAAAAGAATTAATTAATCCTTGTCAGGGTTTAAAGTTTTTGCATTTTTCCTTTTAAGAAGTTTCCCTCCTCGAAGCCGCTCAACGAACCGCAAGAATTTCGTTATACTTTCCGAAATTATGCGTACGCCTTCGAGCGGAAAACGCTGGCGTATTATACAACTATAAAAGAGAACGAAAATGTTAATTATACAAAAAGGACTTTAATTAGTTGATAGCCTTTTTTGCTGTTTTTTTTGTCGCTAACAACTGTTTGTCTCTATTAGGCGACTGCTAAACACTGACGACAATTGTACGCAATTTATTTTCGCGTGGTGAACGCGAAATTATTTTTGGTGCGGTTTTCGTAGTACGCGTTTTTCGCATTTTGATTATTAGCCAAAAGGGACCACGTACAACGCGATGATGGACAATGAAATAATGAATGTAATACGAAATGTACGTGCGTAACGCACCAGGTGATGGCGATTTGTTTACGTGCGAATATTAACGTCAATTATTTGCAAACTACATTCTTTCGTTATGTTTACACGTGATTTCAGCGGAGGATGGTTGGGAATTTGCGAAAATCCTTGGGAAAATCGTTAAAATTCAATTTATCATAACTAATTATTTGACGTAAAATTGAATTTGGAAACTTTTAGTTGGATGTCTGTAAAATACGATTTTCCATAAGAAGAAATGGAAAGAACGTCCCATGGCGTGAGAGGAATTTTAATTCGGTTCGATGAGGTGGCGGAATGAATTTTTTAAAAGGATTCCTCATCGCCCAGGAGAAAATAACGTATCCCACATTCATAACAACGCATTAAGTGTATGAGATTAAATGGCGTGGAAAATTTTTCAGCTTCCAGCAATTTCCCACATCGATTTTATTATTGCTAGTACTCGGCTCAACGCTTACAAAAAAAAAAGAAATTGCAGCAAGTAAATCTGCGAAATTTTATTCGTTCTTTCTCTCGTACATTGTTATTGCATAAAAGTCACTCCAATACGTTACGTGGACGTGACAAATTTCCTCTTTCCTCCAAAAATCCTCTTTCCGCCCCTCGTATCGCTTCATTTGCCCATTTCTCCTCTACAGCCATAACCCAAATACGACTCCGGTCGGTTTCCTGTTTATTAAAATCGGTTTTTAAATAGACGGCAATTTGTCATTTCACTTTTAAGCGACGCTAGACGGGAATCTTGTCATAAAAATAAAGCGAAAAGCGCGAATTAGGCGAGTGCGCGAGGGGGAAACGTTGCATCGCAAAAGGACAGAGTTTTGCAGCCTCGATTATTTGCAATTTCTTTCCATTTCTTCCAGCGACGTTACGAAAAAGAAACGAGCGAACGGAATTTATTGCTGATAGACACGCACGCAAAGCGCCCCAACGTATCAATATAAAATTGAACCAGGTCAACCTTGAGGGAGATGTTCAGGTATGATAATAATGCACACACAATAATAATTAAACTCGAATTTACGTTGGCTTCGCGTTAATTAATTCCATCATTCGTGCTCTTCAAAGTGCATTTCAGTGCACGTAAACGGGGGGATTGGGGACTCTGAGGGGGACTGAAAAAAGTGATAACGAATAAAAGTGACCGTGTTTTCTTGTGCTCCCGCCGGTGACCGAAAGATTCAATGCGTGGAACAATGATAATAATATTGGACGATACCTACTTCCAGCGGTAGACACTGAGAGAAGCGAAAGCTCTATCGATTTCGTTCCTGCTCTCCCGTGACGTCATCGCGTTTTCAGTGTGTCGTAGACGTTTCAGTGGCGCGCGGATGTACAATCAAATGATGAGCGAAAGGAAAATAAAATGCGTACGAAAACTTGTGAGAGTAAGAGACGAATAGAAGGCAAACGAACAGTAATGGACACACACTAAATTCTTGTGCATAACTTTTTTCTTTGTTATTGAATTTCGAATGACAAAATGCATCGAATTAATGCATTCATTTCAAAAATCATTGCAAATACTTGAAATTACACTGACACAGAAATACAAGATCACTTGGGAGATTCAACTTAAGCCACAGTAAAACTTATGAAAATCTTTGAGGATGAACTTTTTGTAATACGTCAGGAACTTAATCAGGATTTTAATAAAATTGTGGCGTTCCAGTTTTTTATCTGACATCGAAGTGGGCCAAATTATGGCCTGCCACAGTTTGGACATACTCAACGATACGTTGCAAAGGCTATAAACCGTTTCAAAACCGTCCTGCAACATTTCTTTGAAAATCCTGAAAAGTATGGAACAGTCAAAATTCTTGGACTTCGGTCCATTTTTTTCGAACGCGACCTCTAACTCAATGTTAAGCAATTATCTACGCCGAATCGCATTTTAAAGTTAATTCAAAATAATGGAGCCCCTAGTAATTATTAAAACTTTTTTCTCAAGTGATCTTATATTCCTGCGTCAGTGAAGTTTCAATTATTTGCAATTACTTTTGAAATAATTATTAAAACATTATTGAAACCGCCTTAATTCGATGCATTTTGTCATTCTGAATGCAATAATATCGGTTCGGTTCAGATTGAGCCACGAAAAGTAAAAGTTTTGGGCAAAAATCTTATATTTATGTTGCGGAATTAAGAAAACCATCGATAGGAAATGCGCATTAACACTCGACGGTGATTTACCGCAATTGCGATGCGATTCATCACGCATTGAAATTAATGAGCCATTTGTTACGTTTCGCATCTGCCAGCGCCAATAATTAAGACAAATCGAAACGTATGGTCAACCACGGAGAGATAAATTTTTATCTAACGCAACAGTAATCGATAAAAGAAGCGAGCAGAATTGTCGAGCGAGACTGGTGAACATCAATTCTCACATGGAGATAATCGACTTTTACTCCGCATTACATCTGTCTTATACGATCGCATTAATCTCTTCCAATCGCCTGTCAAAAGAAACTTATTTACGGAGTTTGCATAAATCAAAGATTCGCAATTTTAACAACCGGGGAAATGTTTATTTTAATTACTTTAATTTGCACGAATATACTTTTTACCAACTATAATTCGCAATGCTATAGGCAAATTTTCGCGAGCTTTCTCTTAACGAGCTTAATGCTGAATAGTATCTGGTTTAATATACGACAATCGGCCGCATTATTTTAACGCATACGTGCCCCAATGGGAAGGATTACGTACGCAGAGACGGAAGCTAATAGCGTTATTATTAACGTTCGTTGATGCGATGAAAGCTTTGGGAAATACGTAACCGTAACCATAAGAAATTTGAATTTATTCGTCGTTGGAATATAATATGACAATGGGATGCGTTTTATGGGCTTTTGGTTAATGGAGATAAGATTTGGGAAAAGCATTAAGCACGTGCCTACAGATTGGAAAACGGGATGTCTGAGAGAAATATATTAGATTGAGACTTTCTCAGATTAATTTTTTTTAAATTTCAAACAAAAAATCAGAAGAATTAAACAATGATACAAATTCTCCATCCTTCTTAGCGACTTCATGCCAATCTTCGATAACTTTCGCGGTGCCTCAGCGACAAGAATCTCCCGGCTTGGACTCGCAAAATGTACCATGAACCGAGTTTCTGCGCCTTATCCATTGATTGCAAGTGGCGAACCACCGTTGATCGGTCAAAATCCATTCGCTCAAGCAACTGTCTTGTTGTTTGACGCGCATTTTCGTGGTTAAGGTGGTTCAATCGCTCTTCATCAAACTCTGGCTTTGGGCCTGGTCCTGGGCGTCGAAATCACCGTTTTCAAACCGCACAAATCATATTTTCGCTATGGCATCATCGCCATAGGCAGCACAAATGTCGCGAGTAGCTTTACGACCCTGATTAAATGCGAAAAGAAGCAGGTGTCGGAAGTGCGCAATTTTGTCCACTTGACGTGCCATTTTAATACACTTAAGTTATACAAAAAAGGACACAATCTCCTAGAGCGCGAAATCCTCTATCGAATAGCATATAACAAATTGTAAAATTACTTTATTTATTTAGCGCAATTTTGCGACTAAAACCACCGCACGGAATTATGCAATAGACTGATATAATTTGGATAAATCGAGATTCGGTCGGTTATTAAATATTAATTTGTGAAAGGGCTACCCGGAAGAAATTAATTCTGTCCATGATATGTTTCAGAAAATCGATGTATTGCAGTTAAGAATATTGCGAAAAATTGCCAAAAGTGTGCTCTTTTTGCAAGACAACGCTTCAGCTCACAAGTCGTTGATTGCATTAGCAAAAAAATTGAGGAAACTGGTTTTGAATTGGGGTTGACCATCAGCCCTATTCCCCAGATTTAGCACCGTCAGATTATTATTTGTTCCAAAAAACTGAAAACAGATTTGAAAAGTGAAAATTGTGCCGTTGAGCAAGTAGTTTGCAGTGCAAAATAAAGATTTTTTTTAAATGGCTTAGAATTATATTTGGAACGTCCTGCTAAACGTATAAGTCTTAAGAGGGCTTATGTTGAATAAATTAAATTTTGTTTGCGAAAAAGACATTAAAATACCTTGCATCATCTGCAATTATTCAATTCCGAAATTAATTGGGAATCTTGTAAAAAAAACCGATTAAAATCGAATCGTTTCAACGTGACTTTCCTGCAAAATCGAGGGTCAGAGCGATATAGATGATTCCACACCATGTGGGATTAATTGCAACGCGTTCGGCGAATTAATTAAACCGTCGACTTCGTTTAGCTTCGATTATCGTCATCATCGTCATCATCAATTCGATAATGATCGTCGGTGTAATTAAACTCGGTCTTATTTGCTACGTACGTGCAACGGAAAATCGACGGAAGAAAAACGAAATTGTTTATGTTGAAATTGCACGTAATTAATGCCTAAAAATAGGCCCGAAGCATGTCTTTCGGTTTCGTTTCCCCGCTCGCAAACCGTTTCTTGCATGTTGACTTTACTACGGTCATACACGAGCGAATTGTAAACGAAAAGTTCAACTTTAAAATCGGCGATAATATCAAAGGAAACAAACCCTAATAAAGGTCCTTCGCCAAATTAAACCCGCGCCACTTTGACGGGTTACGAGGATACGTCAAGTTTGTGCGATTACACTTTGTAAGCGAGTTCGTTGTTTGTATTTTACCCGAAAATCCAATCGTCGGCTCATTGCAACACGTCCGCGTCCTACTATAATTAAAAGTCGTTTATGGTGGAGGCGCCGGGATAAGGCGAAAACTACCAACAAAGATTCGTAATTGATCCTTATTTTTTCTTATTTATCATTAAACATCGCTGCGATGTGACCGATCGACACGCACGCATGAGATTATTGTTTGCGAGTCAATCAAAAGTTTCGATTGGAGGAAATAACCTCTCGAGAATGTTGGCTTGAAAAGAAATTTCATTCACGCCTCTGAATGAGACGTGAAGCGTGCGAGGTAAAAATGATACGGCGATATCAGATTCCCCCGTTTCATTTCGTGCGCCGCACGTATTGAAAGCATTTTTTATTCTCTTTCTTCGCCGTCGTCGAAGAATAAGCCATTCGATGAAGGATATCTACCATCGACATACATCTTTTTCATCTATTTTCCACGAACACAATGGAGGCATAAGAAGTTTATGTGTATAAACATGGAATGGAAAAAAAATTGAAAGGAAATTGTGTGTGTCTTCGTGAGATGCAAACAAAATAAAGAAAGTGTAGCGCACAATGGGAGGCACGCATTCGCGAAATAATCACGCGAATGTTATATTATTATTGCGACTTTTCGAATTTCGCACGTGGAAAAAGAAACGTTTGCAATATCAAACAGCAGCCGATCGGTTTGATAAGTCTTAATTAATTCCTATTGCCACCAATAAAATAAACGAAACGAAAATGTTATTGTTAACATTTTTTGCCATTTGGTTTTTCGTATTTTCGCCGCCAAACGATTCCGTGCTAATGATTCGAGGCAAAATAGCGTTCGCTAGTTGATGTTATTAAATTGTTATAACGTCCAGAACTTCGCAAATACGTTTAACCGCTTTGTTTAGCCAATATCAATTGATTTATAAACCTTCATACGCAAATCGGCGAAGGAATCCATCGACAACGACATCGACATAGTTTCAGTTCTAATTGATGAGGCCACCGACGATCCGAACGAGTCCGAAACTAATAATTCACGCCAATCACCATCGTCTAATTGATAATGTTAATTCCCTTCGTCGTACGAGCCAGCAATTAGCCAAAAATCGATTCAATTCGATCCGTCCCGCTCGATTTTATTGTCGCACGTAACGCGTAATAATTCATTCGATGTAAACGACGATAAATCATTCGAAAGTCATTCAAATTCAGATCGCAAATCCCCGGTGTTTGCGCGACGCGTTCCTTTTGCCGCTATTCACTCGCTATCGTTTCCCTCTACTTAACAAATAAGCCTCCGGAGGATACGTTTCAAACTATAAAATCCGTTTCTTTGGCAAGATAAAGGAGGAATCTCTCCTTATATTCTCCCTAATAGAAGCCGAGTTCAATTGAGTCGTAGTCGAAGAGAAAACTGTCTGGATTCTTCTATGTGGGTTAGATTTATTTCGGCATCGATTAGAATCCGGCTCGTAAATTGTCGATACTTATACGCTTGTGTACGTATAAAATTCGTCATACACATTTCGCATAAAAAAAATAAGTATCCGAATGAAATATGTTCTTGTTTTCGAGAGCGGCATAACAACAACGTCCTTTTCTTTCGCTGGCATCGCCATTGTTATTCGGGATCCTTATTAGATTTTGTTTTGGATTCTTTCCATTTATTCGTATAAATATTGCAAAAAGGGGGAATAGAAATCGGGCGAAAGTTGGGTTGGGTCCGTTGGAATTTTATTCATGCCGTCTGGAACGTTCGAACTTATCGATAAGTTACGTGCACTTCGCTCCAATTTTCCGATTCGCCTTTGCTTCTGCGGGATTTTTTTATTTTTTGAGGAAATATATTTATATTTCAATCAATTTTCATTTATACTTTCTGATTATATATCGTTTTCTCATTACAGGAATGTCCCGAAGGCGTCGTTCACGAGGATTCCTTCAAAGATATTTACTCCAAGTTTTTCCCCCATGGAAGTGAGTATTTGCTTTTAATTTTCGTTTTTTGTCTCTCCTCGATACAAAAAAGAACAAATAAAATTCGGTCCGAGAAAAGGGAGTGTAACAATTTTTTTCCGTCGGTGTTATAATGATGATAAATAATTTTTCCGCTCCCAATTAAATATCTTTTAATTAAGGCACGCCCAAGTCACCTTTTTTTAGCGTTCGTTCAAAAAAAAAGTTAATTAGATTAATTTGGGCCGTTCATTTAGGGGCAATTAAAATTGCGACCTGCATTATTGCACGGTAATGAATGCATTAAATCGTTAACAATTCACGTTGTCGGGCAGGCGAGCGATTATTATTAAGATTCAATTACGATTTTACGCCGCGCGAAAATTAATTATTCATTCATACCGGATAGTAATGAATGCAATTTGAATATTATACGCGACGGTTATTATTTATTTATTGCGAATGGTAATTTTCCGTTTTCTTTTTGCCAAAATAAAAGATGTAGACGTAAAAGTTTTATGTGACGAAATTCGTTTAAAGTTCCCCATAACATAAAGTACTCGCCATCGCTCTCTTATCGAAAAGTTTTTCGTGTAACTTTTCAATTTTTTTTTTCATTATTATTCCCGTTTTCCGTTTCTTCCTCTATTTCGTTCATTTTGGATCGAGAATAATGTTGGCGAACCATATCGAACTCTTTTTATTCAATCGAACGAAAACGAAAAGAAAAAATAATAAAAATTCTTCGAGAAGAGGCGAGCAGCGAGGGGAGTTTAACGAAATTCAATTTCGTCCATTTATTTTATTAATAGATTATTAACGATCGCAGCGAATTCGATGAAAGTTGCGAACGACCAAAGTTCCAGCAAGATAACATCGGCCTCACTTTTTATTTTAATCTCGAAAAATGCTGCCAATCGCCAGAAAAAAAGAGTCGATCAATTTTGTAAAGGTTATACCGCCGCAAATCCTGATTACCGTTCCAATTTTAATGCCAATCCTATCAATCACAATGTTCTTTGCCTCGCCCATCGCCCGTTAAGTGTATTGGAATTCGGATTGAGCTAATCCATCCTTGTTGCTTTTTTTGCCGTTCACAGAGAGAACGAAAATATGTATATAATCGCGTACGGAATTGCTGGAACAGATTAGAAACGGGCAAGGAAAAACAGGGATAAGAACTGGGGAATTATTCCGATTCGAATCGCGGCTGTAGACGTCCCCGGCATTATTTATACGAGGCAAACACGAAATGCGAAACAATCTGACCCGCCGAACGACGACGACGACGATCCCTCCTCATCGCTGTTTCTCCCAACTTATAATAGCGACCTAGTTAAAAGAGGGTTAAAAGAGGATTAAATCGTTGCACGAACCCTTCGCTTTCTTTATTTCGATCTCCCTGAAAATTCAATTCCCAATCCAGCCGGTCGTTGTTATGCGAAGCAATCAATTCGCTCGCCGAGAGAGAGTTGCATTAATCAATTCGCCTTTCGCAAAATGCATGTCGTAATCACGTTTCTTTTTCTAAGTGCAAACTTTATAGGCCGTAAGATAACGACGAGGAAAAAAAACCGTGGAATGCTATTTTTAAATCGTTCAAATTAATGAACCGCATTTAATGGACGTAGGCGGGCGAAAATGCAAAAGAAAAACTGGTGCTCGCGATAAAAAGTCGAGCGAAACGATGGAAATGAAAAGCGAGCGGTCGGTTCGAATTCAATTTGAATCGAACTGGAATTCATTTCCTTTATTATTACGTTTTTTCTCTCGTTCATTTCGATCTCTAAAAATGTTTCCGTTTCTTTTCCCCCTTTTTTTTTTCTTCTCCTTTTTGAATAATTCGGCTACATTTTCCTTTCAGATTCCAGTTTGTATGCGCATTACGTGTTCAAAGCATTCGACGTTAATTGCAACGGAGCGATCAGTTTCAGGGTAAGTATTCGTAATAATACGTTACGTTATACAATTTTTGCTTTATTGTTATTGTTCTTGCTGTTGTAATCAGCAGCTTCTGATCGTTTGCAAATGCAAACAAATTAATGCAAAACCATTATAAACGCGAATTGTGCGGCACCCTTTGTCTGAAAAGTTGTGCAATATGCTTAATAACTATTAAGCTATGGTGTGACGCAAAGTTAAGACCATTAAGTTTTTGTGCATAACTTCTTCATCATGGCTCAAAAAATATTTTTTTTATAAAAAATTTAAAAATCATTGCAAACAATTGAAATTTCACTGACACGGAAATATAAGATCACTTGGGAGAATCAACTTAAGTCATTTAAAACATCTGAAAGTCTTTGCGGATGAAATTTTTGCAATATGTCATTTCATTAATGAGTATTTTGGGAAAAATGTCGCCTACCACAGTTTGGACTTAGTCAACGATATTTTGCAACGCCCATAAACCGTTTCGAAACAGTCCTGCAACGTTTCTTGAAAAATCCTGATAAATATGGAACAATTAAACGTCTTGGACATCCGCCCATGCTTTTCGAATCTAGTCTATCGTTATCGACTAAAATTCATCAAAATATATTAATTTCGCTTTGCGAATCTATACAGAACCGCATTTTTAAGTTAATTCTAAATAATGGCGCCCCTACTAATTATCGAAACATTTTCCTCAAACGATCTTATATTTCTGTATCAGTGGAATTTCAATTATTTGCAATGTTGTTGAAACAATTATCAAAACGTTATTAAAAATCGCTAAAATTCGATGCGTTTTGTGTCATTCTGAATCCAATAATATCGGGTTGGTTCAGATTGAGCCACAAGGAAAAGATATGCGCGAAAAGTTGGTGGTCTTCTATTTATGTGTCACACCACGTTATTGCCCTTTATTGCTGCAATATAGACATTCAGAGAAAATCATTCAGCATTGAAATATACTTAAAAGTGGCACAATCGTTTCAAGGGTGAATGTGAAACAATTGACGATGAACATCGATTAAGAAGACCAACAATATTAGTTACCAAAACTTACATTCAAAAATTGCGTGAATTCATGAGAAGATATTTAAGACCTGAAGGAAGTAAAGTCGAATTTAACACGTGACAATTGCGCCGTCAGCGTTCAACGATTCTTAGAGACTATTTGGCCAAAGAAAAAGAGGCGAATTATAGCACTGAGTCTTATTCGCCTGTTTCATCAGGTTGTAACTTCTTCTATTCCCAAAACTCCATTTAGCAATGAAACGGGGACGCTTTATTGCCGTAAAAGCAATTCAAAAATTTTGTGACATCATGGATGGTATACCAAAGAAGGCGCTAAAAAAATTATTCAATCAACGTTTAAAGCCGTATTTTGTTCGAAGACGATTGTGTCGCACAAGAAAAAGATATTTGGACTCGTTTGGTTTGCATTTAAAACAAGTTCCACTATTTTTCCAACCGGAGGTGCATCAACTCCTCAGAACAAAACGGTTGCTTTTCACTGCGAAAAGCGGCGATGAAGTAAAAGAAGCACTTAATACATATTGCCCAGCCCGTTGTTATATGTAAGTCTCTTTTGAGTAACGAAATCCGCAGAGTGGCGCAGTCTAACGATCGAAGAGCGTTGGGCTGAGGGAAAGGGCGAAGGAGAGAGAGAGAGAGAGAGAGAGAGAGAGAAAATCTCTCTTATCCCACGTTGTTATTACTGTTATTTCAAGAAGTAAATTAAAACTAATTTGTTTCTTAAATAGAAATAGGGAATCTTTAAACCAGAAATGAAGGTGCTTATGTAAAGCGATAAAAGAAGGAAGCCACACCGAAAATAGATTAAAGTTAATTAACCAATTAGGCGAACAACGGATTACCTCGTTTCTTTTTTTAATTAAAGAAAGATAACGTTAAAGGCGGAAGAAAAGCTCGAGGGAATTGGGAAAGAACGAAGCGAAAGCTAACCCGAAAATTATCTCATTATATTTCAAACGTGACACGTTGTCAGAATGTTAATATACATTTTCCTCGCTACTTTGTTCGTTTTCGCACCTGGCCAAACGTTTATTGCCGAAATATTATTAATATTTCCAACCGGCGAAACCATAAAATAAAAAATAGTTTCTAATTTAAATCTTATTTAAAAAAAAATGCCCTTACGAGGTAATAAATTGCGCTCAATTTTAATATTGCTGAATATAATTAAGGCGCGAAAAGCGCCCAAAAGAAAGACGAAGAAAGAGGGCAATATTGTAAGTAACGTTTAAATTACAATCTGACCTAATTCGATTCTCGCAGGCCCATAAATCAATTTTCGGGTGCCTTTTGGAGACTCCTCTCGCCGCATCGGGAATCCGCCCCTTCGACTCTTTTGAATATCGCTCAATTTGTTATCCATCTGAATTTCAATTACAAACACTCTCGAGCTCGAATAAAAAAAAAGCGCGCATTTCGCTATTATTCTAATTTCCTCTCCTCGTCTCTTCGGCTTTTATTCATTTCGCTTACACTACGAATAACAAAGTGCGCTATTTTTAATGTCTCCCTCCGTTTAAACGCTCGTATAATTTGCAATGTAAAACGAAACGCATTCATTACGAGGACATACATGTGTGGAATTGGTGTGTTTTCAGCGAAACGATAACGCAAAGCCGTATCGTTTAAATATACAGCACTTTTATTACGTTTGCCGACAAAGCGCAATATAAATTTCGAACGATTTTTCCGTTTACCACGTTCACGTTTCCCAAATCATTCAAATTATAATCGCTTTTCTAGGACTTGCTGATCAGCCTGTCGACGTTGTTGCGCGGTTCGGTCTACGAGCGATTGCGATGGACGTTCAAATTGTACGACGTCAACGGCGACGGTTGCATCAGTCGTAGCGAGCTCACGGAGATCGTCGTCGCGGTGCACGAGCTGATGGGCAGGCGGGCGCACCAGGTGGAGGACGATAGGAAAGCGAGGGAACAAATCGACCGTGTCTTCCGTAAGCTGGACCTGAATCAGGACGGCGTCATCACCATAGAGGAGTTCATGGAGTCGTGCCTCAAAGACGATGTGATCACTAGGTCGTTGCAGTTGTTCGACACGGTGCTATGATCTTCTAAGAATAGTAATAATAATAGCGATAACGATAATAATAATGAGACGAATGAAACGGATGCGAATAGGGTCGATGGTTTGTAAGGGTGAAGTGTAAGGAGTTAAATGACTGATTCGATGGGGAGAGAAATAAAGAGAGAGAGAGAGAGGGAGAGAGAATAATAATAAATCAAACTTGAATGTGTAGTTCCTTTCGTGATTGTTATTGTAAATTTTAACCGTGAGAGTAATTCGAATATGTTTCTCGTTCACTTTTCTTTTCAATGCGAACAGATTGCGATCGTGCATTTGCTGGAAGGGAAACTAATCAGATGTGAGCTTTCGACGTATAACTTAATCTCTGCGACACATCGAAATCATTATTAACGAGCTATTCAAAATGCGATTCGAATTGATGGTAATTCGTAGATGGTCAAAATAATTGTTCAATGGAATTTTCGTGGAAGGAAAAAAAAGTGCGTTCTTATAAATATATTTATTAATAAACACAAATCATATTTTTAATAAAGAGCATATTTAAAAGGAAAATAACGCTTAAAAAACGGAAGTACATGTGTAAGCATTGGAAAGATTCGATTTATTAATCAATTTAGCGAAGAACAATTCGAAATTAAACTATTCGCAAATTTTAATAATCAATGCGATATTGATTATTCTTTCATTTCGAAATGCAACTTTTTTTTACTTCGTACTTGCTGCGTTAATACACGTTTAAATTCTATGCAATCCGAATTTTAATTACGACAACTCGCAAAGATTTTATTGTTTAATTTAATGGTACCCACTTGGAATCGTCGTCATTGCAATCCATCCACGTGTTCTATAAACCCTTAAGCAAAAGAAGAACGTTATTATTCATGTGTTAAAAGCGAAAATAGAAAAACCATTTCAAAACATTTCATACGAATAATTCCTTTCGCGTGGGATCATTTATTTAAATATTATTGCTATCGTTCAATAAATCAATTCAAAATGCATTAAATATTTTATAATTTTATATTATTTTTTTAAAACGTATATGTACATGATCGTAAATAATAAATGTATCAATCAAATATGGATTAATAAAGCGCATATGTTAAAATTCATAAATATTTCAATACGAAACTTCTTGGTGGATGCGCCGGGTCAAATTTTCATGCTATTCCATTAGCGAATTTTAAACGGAATTTTATTCAAATCTTCGAAAGAAATTTAATCACTTGATTGTTTTTTTTATTACTAATTGCATAAGAACAGAAACGAGCCCATGAGTTAAATTAGGCTCGTTTATTGATTAATGCGGATAAATAATAAATGCCGTTTGAAGGGAAGAGGTAAAATATGCATTTTATATACAGCTTCACGATACAATGTTTTCAAATCGATAACAACTTCCACATTTGATGTTATTGTAAGAAAATGTTAGATTAAACGGAATTTTAAAAGATAAATATCAAAGAAATATACATAAGGAATGTGATAAATAAAATTATATTACCCTATTCATGGTGCAGCTATACAAAAACTTAAACGATTGCCTACGAAACAAATACGATTAATTATGCCAATTCTCCATTGATAATGTAAACGTAAATTACGTGCTTTTCCTGATTCATCAGATCAATCAAATCTATTATTAAATGCTTAATATTGCAATACTTTTGTGACCTACTCAGTAATAACTTATTTTCAAAACGAGAAATTTTACAGATAGAAATTCATTGAAATAAGATTTACGATTACATTATCTAAAATGCATTAATCATGAATAAATGTTCGTTGTTAAAATTATGATCTTCGATATGCCAATTTGAAATGAAGCAATGATCTTCTTTTCTTAAAGAACTAAAATAATAATTAATCTTTCGTTTCTCTTTTTCAATCTTAATTATTAGACAGAAAGATTCTTTCTTGTGCTTCGATCGTGGAAAACAACATGTTCTTTGAAAACGATAGATTACGAACTGAATCCGGCTTTTATTTCCGAGATATTCTAGACTTATTTTTAGAACTAGTCAATTATTTCCTCGTATAATAGGTAATATGTGTCATATTTAGAGATATTACATAAATAATATTAATAGGAATAATATGTAGCTTATCCTCTTGTGTTTCAACTGTAACAATAAACATGAAACAAGAACAACCTTAAATTATTCTTTTAGAAAACCGCGGAGCTTATTCATTATTGATTTATTTGTGTGATTTATGCAAACTTCAAAAACGAAACACTTCTTTTCCATAATATTCTTCTCTACTTTTCGAATTACAATTAATCAAGTAAACGATAAACGTATGTTATTGAATTATATTTTGCTACCTCATTATAATTAATACCTAATTTAAGTAAATATATTCTATATTTGTATATATATACCTATATTATGTATAAATATTAATTGTAATTAATTATTGGGTAATCATTAATACGAAATGTTGTTTAAATTAATGATCACAAGAACAAATAGAATTTTAGCATAAAATTCCATTCTTTGTCGATATGATCCCCTAATTTAACTCTGTATGTTACATATTAATATTTCTACATTATGTTAACTAGCACGTGTAATTACCCGAAATTATTATTAATGAAAGAATGTTACAACACAAGTAATAATTCATAAAAAATATCGTTTCAGCAGCAATACAATTTCATTAAATTACATAAATGATTTGACTGATAGGAAATTGTGTAATTAAATAAATAATATTAAAAATTGGTTATTGTTAAACGACTCGTTATTATTGCTTTATTTTATAAATTGTTATACGATGTGAATAAAATCATTTATAAAACCAATGATTTTTGAAATTTTAAATATTACCGCTACAAACAAATCCCTAAAACATCGACATAACCTTGACAATTTTATTTCCGTTATGGTCGCAAATTTGTGACCAATTTATCGTTTTGTTTGTGGTTAGAATTTGTAATTCGATAGAATTCAAACACGATTTAATTAAAATACACAAATAGATACAATGTCGAAACGAAGAATAGAAGTAATGGATCCTTTCATCAAAAAGAAAAGGTAATGTGTTCTTTTTTTTTGTAATCAACGAAAGTTGTGAACGCATGTATTATTTATATTTCAGAGAGGAACGCGGCATCCCATTAACTACGACCAGTTCACAAAATTCGAATGCCTCTTTAAATCCATTGACTGGATTGCCTTTCACCACGAAATATCATGAATTATATCGCAAAAGAATTACGCTTCCTGTATTCGAATACAAAGCGGACTTCATGAGATTGTTGGCAGAACACCAGTGCATTGTATTAGTTGGTGAAACGGGCTCGGGAAAAACTACACAAATACCACAGTGGTGTATGGAATATGCAAGGTGTATTGGTATAAAAGGTGTATGCTGCACACAGCCTAGAAGAGTTGCTGCCATGTCAGTGGCACAGCGTGTATCAGAAGAAATGGATGTGATCTTAGGACAAGAAGTTGGCTACAGTATTCGTTTTGAGGATTGTTCATCAGCTAAGACAATGTTAAAGTAAGAAAGCTCATGTTTATTACAAGAACCCCACAAAATTATCACTTGTTTATAGGTATATGACAGATGGTATGTTGCTCAGGGAAGGAATGAGTGACCCCATGCTAGATACTTATCAATGCATATTGCTGGATGAAGCTCATGAACGTACCTTAGCAACCGATATACTGATGGGCGTCCTCAAGGAAGTGATTAAACAACGTTCTGATTTAAAATTAGTTATCATGTCTGCAACATTAGATGCTGGCAAATTTCAACAATATTTTGATAATGCTCCACTAATGAATGTACCTGGTAGAACACATCCCGTAGAGATATTTTATACGCCGGAACCTGAAAGAGATTATTTAGAAGCCGCTATTAGAACTGTCATACAAATACATATGTGTGAAGAAATTGCAGGAGACATTCTTCTTTTTCTAACTGGACAAGAGGAAATTGAAGTTGCTTGTAAGCGTATAAAGCGAGAAATCGATAATTTAGGGCCGGACGTTGGAGAACTGAAATGCATCCCCTTGTATTCAACATTGCCGCCTAATCTACAGCAAAGGATATTTGAAGATCCACCACCTAATAAATCAAATGGAGCAATCGGTCGTAAAGTAGTGGTATCAACAAATATTGCTGAAACATCACTGACAATCGATGGTGTTGTCTTCGTAATCGATCCGGGTTTTGCCAAACAGAAAGTTTACAATCCACGTATTCGCGTTGAATCGTTATTAGTTTCGCCAATAAGTAAGGCTTCTGCACAGCAGCGAGCTGGCCGTGCCGGTCGTACAAAACCTGGAAAGTGTTTTAGACTGTACACGGAAAGAGCCTACAAACATGAAATGCAAGATAACACATATCCTGAAATATTAAGATCAAATTTAGGTTCTGTAGTTTTGCAACTGAAAAAGTTAGGTATCGACGATTTGGTTCATTTCGATTTTATGGATCCGCCGGCGCCAGAGACGTTAATGAGAGCTTTAGAATTGTTAAATTATTTAGCTGCTTTAGATGACGATGGTAATCTAACTGATTTAGGAGCTGTTATGGCAGAGTTTCCACTTGATCCACAGTTAGCCAAAATGCTAATTGCAAGTTGTAACCACAATTGCTCAAACGAAATTCTCTCAATAACAGCAATGCTGTCAGGTATATAAATTCTTCATTTATTTATTTCTTTCTTGTATTTTTGTACATTCATATTTACAATTGGCTACCCTAATTCAGATTGTTAAAAACTACTTATATTGGTTTTTTTAATTCAATTTGAAAATGAATTTTGAACAAAGTCAATTTCACGTTAATAATATGATTATACAAGAGATTTTCGTTGATCTTGTTCAAAGTTCTAACTGAGGTAGCTCTATAGGAAATAACATGAATGTGGCAACTATATTGGTTGGATTCGGGCGACTGCCCTGCTCCAATGTTTAGTCCCACAGTGTTTCGTACGACCCAATGAGGCTAAGAAAGCAGCAGACGATGCCAAGATGAGATTTGCTCACATTGATGGCGACCACCTCACATTGTTAAACGTCTATCACGCATTCAAGCAGAGTGAGTATGAACGTTAAATGTTTAGATTGTCGCATTAAAAAGTGGATTTTCAGATATGGAGGACCCGCAATGGTGTTATGACAATTTTGTTAACTATCGATCATTGAAATCCGCAGATAACGTGCGGGAGCAATTATCTAGAATAATGGATCGATTTCATTTGAAAAGAACCTCCACTGACTTTACCAGTAAGGACTATTACATTAATATACGAAAAGCTTTAGTAAACGGATTCTTTATGCAAGTGAGTAATAAAAGTAGATCGCTTGACAGAAAGGGACCACTATATGTTGATGCTAAATTTCAGGTGGCACATTTAGAAAGAACGGGACACTATTTAACAATAAAAGATAATCAAATGGTTCAATTACACCCGTCCACTTGCTTAGATCACAAGCCAGAATGGGTCATTTACAATGAATTTGTATTAACTACGAAAAATTATATTCGAACAGTCACGGATATTAAACGTACGTTTCAGTTTTAACGCTAAACTTTCAATATGTATAACGATTAATTTTCAATTTTAGCCGATTGGTTACTGAAGATAGCACCGCAATATTATGATCTGCAAAATTTTCCCCAGTGCGAAGCGAAACGTCAATTAGAGATATTACAAAGCCGTTTAGATTCAAAACAATATCAACAGGGATTTTAATTTAAAGTTGATATATAATTTAACAATTACAACAAATAATTTCATGTTTATATTTAAATATATATATATATATATATAAATATGAAGAGATGATAACAAATTGTTTCCTTTTCTAATTTATATAATGTGTACTAAATTTTAAATGGTTTGCATTCCAAATAAGAATAAAATTAGCTGTGTTTTATATGAGTAATTTCCTTTTGCATTTAACTGTATCATCCTCTATCTCAAATTTCCAATATGATGAAAGGAATAATAAATTGTGCACACAAGCATTTATTGACTAATAAAGCTGGAAAATTTCTTTAACGGACGGTATTTTTGCTCGCATAAAATTTGTTGCCAGGTCTAGAAAGTCCGATCTCCAAAGATAAGAACCTAATACATTGTAGCATTAAGAAACAACTTTATCGGTAATTGTGGAGGATTAAGTGAATACTTATAATTTAATACTTAATCTGTATCACGTACAGATTTACTAAACTTTTATTTCATACCTTTGGATATATTAATTTTATTATTTCTAAGGAAAAATTAAATAATCTGCTGATAACATCTTTAAATAATATAAAATCAATTTATGATTTTCCTGTAGGTATAATGTAGCAATTGATATTTTTGTTAGCGTGAATATAATGTTTAATAAATATTTATATATTTTAAGGTCAAGCATTACGGTTCAATAACAACAATATAAACAGTTTAAAAACTTTTTAAACACAAATTTGCTTATTTATATTCGCAATTGATTCAATTACGTATTTGCAATTTGATTGCAACAATATAGATGTATACTCAAATATTTTGTTAATATACTTGCAATATAAAAGCAATTGAATTATGAATCTCAAGAGCGTGTTTTCTTATGCATTAATGCAAAATAAATAAACAAAGGAAACCTAAAATATATAATGCAATCTTATGCAATAATACAATTTGCAAAAAAAAAAAGATCTTTCGTCATCAATCAGCCTAACAATGATAATGTATTGAAAAAGTGGCCTGATAAGTACATGCCAAAGAAAAGAAAGATTAACGATCGTAATCCTTAATACCTATACTCTTAGAAATATCTAAAATCGTATGAATTATCTACGTTATGTGATCAATAAAACGTACAGACACTTAAGGGGATTAATTTATTGTTTGCGTTAATGGTGAAATCGATAAAAATCTAAAACATTTCATAGACGCTTCGAGAACTATTTCAATGAAGTGCCGTAACTAAAATTTGTAACAATGAAGAGGAAGATACGTTATCAACTAGTTTATTGGTCTTTAGAGTTTGACCTCTATTAAATTTCTGATGATTGTTAGGATTCATCATCGAATTCGTGATGTGACGCGATCTTCTTTAATCTCGATTTGTGATTTAATTATAATAGCGGATCTCTTAATCCGCATATTTATAGTTTGCAAAAAATAGTCAAATAAGGAAAAATGCGATAGAAACAATTAAGAAATTTAATTTATATAACTTTTATTTTCATAGAACTAAACCAAATTACAAACATTATAAAGAATCCTGTTTATATCACAAGAATGTACATGATAGAAACTAAACAACTATTTGAATCTTTTCTTTAAGAATCCTCTACTTAAAGTTACTTATTGCTTTTGAAGATATTCATCAAACAAATAGAGTGCCAAAGATGAATCGGCACTGCTAAGCATTGAGGATAAATCGGTGGCATATCCGGACAATTTACGAATTGTCGCAGCATGTTTGTGCGAAAACTCTTCCTCCAAGAACGACGACACTTCTGGGTCATGATGAACGTCCTTCCTTCTGGAAACTGACTCGTGAATACTATGGGCTTCTGTTGCCATATGTTTTTGGATGTCAATGGATTTAGCAATGCTATGCAGTTCATATAACTCGTAATTGTCTTCAGCATCAGCTGTACTTTCATTACGATTAGTAAAGTCCATTTTGCCACCACGCTTTGTGATGTACTTGATCAATTTGATGGCATCTTCCCATGCAGTGTCTGACAAGCCACGGAATAGCTTCTCGAATCCTTCGCGGCTCTTCTCGTAGTTTCCATAATGCGTGGCCATCAAGAGATATTCGTAGGACCGCGTGATATGAGTGTTTGCGTACTTTTGCAATTCTCTGGAAACGGCATCGATGGCTCCATATTTGGCATTACAATTTCCCAAAGAGCTAATGGCTGCAGTTAATACAAAATAACACAATCATTCATATTACAATATGTATGAAAACTTACATAGCTTGCCGACGTTTGGTTTGCACGATCGGACGACGTCCTTATAACATTCATCGTTTGCTTGTGCAACAGCAACAACAACAAGTAAAATAGCGAATGCGATTATCTTCATGATCCCTGTCGAAAATGAAATATTGAAAGACTATTACAAATATACACATGATATTAATTATATGTCTGTATTTACCGACCTGGTATCTTGCCAGCGTAATCACGAAAATAAATGAAAGAAATTAGATTTTACGTTAGAAATCTCAATCGAAATACGACCACTGTCGTTAATTAACACAACAATCACAATGACTTACGAATTATTATATACGACACAAAAATAATGGCAAAAACAGATAAATATAAAGATACACGCAAGCGCTGTAGATAAGTGCGCATTATTGTTAATAAATAACATACAAAGAAAGTGATATATTTCAAGGATATAAGTGGTTTCGGGGAGTAGTAGGAGAAATTTCCAGTTAAAACATAAATGGTTTCGTATAAATAAATTCATATGATTTGGAGGCGTCCAAGTTTATAAAAGTGATTTGATTCCCGTCGTTATATTATTAAAGTTTGCGTCGTCACCTTCTGCACCAGTGAGTGTAAAGGCTGACTCTTAGATACATCGTAATTCGTAAAGAATCGCAATTAAAAATCAATTTCGTAATTAATTGTAATCAGAAGTAATAAATACAATAAGAATGAAGACGTCAATCATTTGCATCGTTGTAGCATTGTTTGCTGTCCAAGTTTCCGCTCAAACATGTAAGCATTTCGTTATTTGCTAATTGTTTTTGTTTTTTTTTTGTTAACCAATATTATTCCATAGGTGAACATAAGAAGCCAGATATTCCAACTGACTGGATAACCATGGTGAGCCCGTGCACTTTGAAAATGCGCGAACAAATTGGCAAGGAACTTCAGGCATCCATGCAATACTTGGCCATGGCTGCACATTTCTCAAAGGACACAGTCAACAGACCAGGTTTTGCTCACATGTTCTTTGAATCTGCCAGCGAAGAGAGACAACATGCCATCAAACTCATTTCATACCTGTTAATGAGAGGTGAACTCAGTAAGGATGTGAGCAAACTGATAAAGAAATACGTAAGTATATTATCCTTTCAAAATCATATTCAATACTAATTACATTCTCGTTGATTACATGCTGTACAGTATGAACCTGCTGTAGTTGCATGGAACAATGGTGTCAGTGCTTTAAAGGATGCACTTAATTTAGAAGCTGAAGTCACAAAGAGCATCAGGGGTGTTATAAAAACATGTGAAGATGAAGCTTCGTTCAACGATTATCACCTTGTTGATTATCTTACTGGTGATTTCTTGGAAGAACAATACCAGGGACAACGTGACCTAGCTGGTAAGATATCCAACTTGAGTAAAATGATGGACAGACATGGTGCTCTTGGAGAGTTCCTCTTTGACAAGAAATTGTTAGCTTAGATTCGCAAACCATTTTTATATATAATAATGTTAACAATAAGTATATATAAGTTTACATAGTTCTCTTTGTGATACTTATTGAAATGGTGTTTAAAGTAGTAGTATGTACAGAAAATGATAATTGAATTTGTAAAAAAAGATTCGGTTTTTCAATAAAGTTTATTAAGGTCACTAATATTTTTCTTTATCAACTGAACTTTAAACCTTTCCATGTATGATGATGATATTTACATACATGTACAATAAATGTACATTGTTTGTGCTTAAATAAAGACTAATATTATTGTAAATCTGTTAACGATTTCGATAACGATCTTCGGAAAGCTTAAATGTTGATTCATGCTTTAAGAAAGTTGTGGGTTTATTTAAATAGATAACATGTTAAGAAGAGTAAAATTTTCCACTCGAAAATTAAAATATTTTAATCAGTCAGAATTCCTAATAAATGATTGCAGCATTAATTTTATAAAATTGGAAAATGTATGCAACACGTAAAACGTTTAGAAAATTACATTGCGGCTAATATTCATGGATATTTTTTGCGGATGGAATTACATTTGATAATACGAGGAAATGGTTTTATTTTCGGGGAAAATAAAATTGGTGTGTTTTTTTATAATTGCTAATTATTTTCAAGAAATAAGTCTTTATTGGAAAATGTTATGAATTTTTTCACTTTACTTTGCATTTAGTATAATAATAATATTGTCAGGTAATTCACATATCAGGTAACTCTTTAGATATCTTTGTAAATATCACATAATTTTTAAAATTATTTAATCGCTCGTTTCGCGACAGTATTTGGATTTTTGGTGAGATAATAGTTTATCTTTACGACTAAATTTCTTTTTGCACCTGCTACATTCGAACGGTTTATCGCCGCTATGTAGTTTTAAATGCCTGGAAAGATTCGACGCGTGCGAGAATTTCTTAAAACAAACTTTACATTCGTACGGTTGCTCCCCAGTGTGCGTCCTTAAATGTTTCCTCAAATCACCTTTATGCGTAAACTTTTTATTGCACACACTGCACGACATTTCCTTCCTCGATCTCGAGATACCGCTGGTCGATGGTTGATTTATGTCGAATGCGGTATCATCAGATTCTTCGCTTCGCCTCTGATTGATTTCGCTGTCTTCGATAACTTTCACTAACAGAGGAAGATTTCCAAATTTATCACTGCACTTTTCGCACTCGCAATTGTATTCGTGCCGATCCTCGCTTTTCGCCTGATCGGTTTCCGTATCCGTGGAATCCCGGTCCCCATCCATCTGGATCGTCTTCAAATACTTGAACTTGCCCACGTACTTCGTCAGCTCTGGATGCCTTATTTGATTTCCCTGCAAAGTAATGTCACACATAACGTTTACAAGAATGAAAGAATTGTTTCTTAATCTTTTTTGCCTTTAAATATACTTACGTATCTTTCAAGAAAATTACAATTGGTATCCTTATTGGAATACGAATATAAATTATTCAATTCATATGCTGTCGGATGCATCGCACATCGTGTATAATAATTCTCTAAAGTCATCATTCTCGCCGTAATTCTTGGCGTACTATAAAAATTCGAGCACAAAATTTTTGAATGAGTAACTTCTTTTCCAAGTTATACTCCCGGGGTTTTTGAACGATAGTTTAGCGTCAGGACATGCGCTCGATTTGTAACGTGTTCTTTTTTATATACGAGGGAAATCCCCATGAATTTTTTAAGGCAATACTGAATACACGTTTTTTCTCCTACTTCTACTCCATTCAACTAAACCGATTCTCTCTGTTTGTTTCGCCGGTTTCGGATCATCCTCGTTCGTTATTAGTGGAATCGATTGTAGGTGAACGGTTTTTCATTGGGGATGCCCCTCATCCGAACGGCGACTAGTTAGTGTAAATTGACGTCATCTCATTCATTTTAATTCATCGTTTTATTACAAGTCCTTATCCTGAAGTAAAAATGTAGTAAAAGAAAGTTAACTCAATTATCTTCTGCAACGAATTGCTTTTAAATGTGGCGCTTTTATTCTCATGTAATAATTTGAAGTTTGCATGTTTGCTTCGACAAGTTAACCTCTAATACTAATACGAGGATAATAAACAACCAACAAAGTTTATAATTTAAACTTAGAATTAATTTCGGAAACCATTCTAAGTGAGAGAGACAACACCGAGAAAGTTAGTGTGTATGGAATGTTAATGCGATATACTTTCGATTGATCAAATTACTAAGTAAGGATTATTAGCTATCTGTGTGTAAGAAAATGATGTATTGTTTATTTTTTAGGCATCTGCAGCACTGAGGAATAATGGCTAAACATCACCCAGATTTAATATTCTGCAGGAAACAGCCAGGTGTGGCTATAGGACGCTTGTGCGAGAAATGTGATGGGAAATGCGTTATATGTGACTCTTATGTTAGACCATGCACCTTGGTACGCATCTGTGATGAATGTAATTATGGTTCATATCAGGGTCGTTGTGTAATATGTGGTGGTCCTGGTGTATCAGATGCCTACTATTGTAAAGAATGCACAATACAGGAGAAGGACAGGGACGGTTGTCCAAAGATTGTAAACTTGGGAAGTTCAAAGACAGATCTTTTCTATGAAAGAAAGAAATATGGTTTCAAGAGAAGATAAATTAAATTAATTCAATTTATTTATACATTTATAATATGAAACATTGTCAACAAGGAGTAATTATCTAATGCTAGCAAATAATAGAAAAATAAATCTTAAACTTTTTTCTTGTAAGCTTGTTCATTACAATTTTTCTGAACATCTGGTTCAGCATTTAAAAGTCTACCTCCTTGTAAATTTCTTGGAGAATACTCCATAAAGTTTCTTTCAACTAATACTTTGTCATTAATCATGTATTTCTTTTGACTATTATTTAAATTTTGTTCAGCATTTGCAGTGTTTGTGTTATTCTTGTCAACCATTAGTGACAAATTTTCGGCAATGTCACAGGCTTCAGATAAAGGATCTTTTGATGTTGATGGTATGAAAACCGGATATGAATCAGGATTTTCCGATAATATGAAATTAATATTTTCATAATTTGGATGATTTTCATCCATGTGAATGATTTCGTTATAATTATTAGGAGCATATAAAGGATTTGGAACTATATTCTGTTCTTCAATTTTTATACTTTGGTTGGCTCTATCACCTGCTACTAAAGCGCTGGAATTCGGAATGTTGATAAATTTATGTATGTTATCGTTAAATTTTTTCTGGACATCATTTTCAAGTACATAAACATGATCGTTTTTCGCTGTCTTTAAATCGTTACTTTCGTTCAATATCTGATATTGTAAATTCGCTGGAACCTTTTGTACTGTGACGTTCTTCAAGTTAACGAAATTTCCATCCTCCGTTTTTACTAAGATTTTCATGTTGTTGGCAACATTTTGATCCACAAGCGGATGCATTCGTGATTGTACGTTTTCGTTAACGTTTTGCATATTATTTTGGCCGTTTTCTTCAACTGCCGGAACAATATATGGCAAAATGTTGGCCGCAACGATCTGATTTGCCGACGACGGCTGATTGAAATCGTAATTTATTTGTATTGGCACCGTACCCAAATCGTTGCCAATATAAATCTCCTCGTTATGCGGTATAAAATTCTCCACCGTCGTTTCCGTGCAACTTTCTTCAACCACAAAAGAACTGAACCGCGACGAGGCCAGTTCCTTCTTCAATAGTTCTAAAGCCATATGACTGGCGGCAGCTTCTTTGGCACACGCTCGTTCCGCTTCGTTTCTAACGCATTTTCTTTTAATTTTCTTATGCATAGGGGTTGATATGCTTATTATACTTTTCTCTGGTTTCACGTTCATTTCGTTCGAATGATTTCTAGATTTCTTATTAACGAACGTGGGCGCGGGAATATGAACTGCTGCTGCGTCTGTTGACCGATTAAAGTTGCTGGTATAGTAATTACTAGTAATTAAGGAGAAAATAAATTTTGGAGGTACCCGAATCGTCTTCTGATGGATCCAACTCTGATTCCAAACATTGAAGACCTTTAATCTTAAATAGGCTTGCTGCCGTTATTATTTGTCTGTAATGAAACTCGCCAACGCTCGTTTCGCCGCTATACATATATTCGATTATTGCTCTCAACGTTTCGAAATCCAAACCATTTATAATGATTTCCTCGATATTTACGTGTTTCTCAAAGTGCTCCTGAAAATGTTCAATATTTGTACACATTTCTTGCAAAGAATAACATTCACTTTATATACTTTAAAATAGATACTATTTGCCGCCAACACTATCTTGTGTACGTAGATTGTGTTATTTCCACATGTCAACGCCAAATCAACCAAACTTTTCCCCAGCATCAATTTAATTAATCCACTAGTAATCGTAGTTTGATGGGTTTGATCTTCGATCGAGTATCGGTTTTTGATTTTTTCATCCTTCTTTGCCGGTGCTTTCTCTTTCGAATCCCCAAAAGATATGCGCGAATTATAAATGGAACAGGATAAAAATTTAATTAATCTTACCCAATTTTATTGAGGAATTCATATCGGTTTTTTTTAAACGTGCGTTTTTTGTTCTATTCTCCTTCACGCACTAAAATTAAGTTATCCGTTTAATGTCGAAAGGAGTGAAACTTGCTCTGTTCACTGAATAAACTTAATAACTTCGTACTTGTGTTTCTTTTGTTTATAATATGTATTTAAATTGCCATTCACTGTCAAATTGATCCGTTCTATTATGGAATCAAATACTATTATATTTTCTCTTAAATGTACAATTCATATTTAAGTAAGTCATACACTTCAAACTGACATTTGACAGATAAACTAATTCAAAATGTTACATTATTTAAAGATTCCCAGTGTTACCACAGTTTTAGAAGAAACGATTTACTAACTGTTAAGGCATTTGGTAACAGCACTAACATATTTAAAAAGAACCTACATCTTCAACTTACTGGAATATTTTGGTGCATTAAGAATCATTTCACCAACGTTTTCAATCTCCGAGATGCCGTAATGAATGGTTGTACCATCGACCATGCTACGGTGAATATGAGCAAATAATACCAAATATCTTGCGTTTGCTCCGTAGTAAACCGTGCGAACCAATATGTTTGCGTGCTGTATATCATCGCAACACCGCCGGCAATGAACGTTATCATGCCGCAAACAGCATGCAGTAATTTGTTAATTGTCGGTTTGACGATATTCCGCAATTTCGTATTGAACAAAGCCAATACGCCGTTGAGATACGTCGGGAAGCAGCAAACGAAAGCGACGAGGCCCGAGATTCCGTGCGGTGTCGAGAAATGATCGTAATTACCAGTCGACGCGTGAACGTATTCGATTATGCATCCGCTGAGTACTAAGACCGCGGACACACATTGGAACACCCAATGGATTGTAACGCGCGTCTTGTGTGAAGCGACGTTCGTGAAGACGTTGTTCTTCGATATGGACATGATGCCCTCGCACATGAACAACATCCACTGGAAGCATATTAATTCATTTGTGTGCTCAGATGTTAATTATTGTTATTTTTTTTTTAGTATTAAAACACTCACCCCCAGAGCCAAGAAGATGATATGCAACGTCGTCATATCGTATTCGCTGGTAATTGCCAAATCCAAAATGTAAATTACATACACGATAATTATGGCGTGCGCTATTGTCGTGATGTTTTCGATGATGTTATCCAGTTTATTAATTTCGCCCATCTTTTGGTAAAGATCAACGGAGTATTTGAAGAAACCGGATAGATGCAAGCAAAAGTATGGAATTGCTTCACTTTTCGGCTCAAGTTCATTCACCACAGGCACGTGTCGGTGACTGTGCAATGGATCATTCATGCGATTTCTAATATCATCCTTATTCATTGGATCTTAATCGCAAGGTTTCAAATCGCTTTTTGGTTTAGCTACTTTTTTATTTATAAAAATCTCATTTACAGCACGTACTCTGATAAATAGATAACAATCGATTTCGTTTGAAAATGAATAAGTCTGCCTTTTGATACAATAGTTTTTATCATAAAGTATATGTCCATATTCAGAATAATGTGTTCTTATGATATGGATTTTTGCAGCATTCAAATTAGTTTGCACGCGATTTGTGATTTTAAATTTATGAGTTTAATACAGAAATGTACTTGATTATAATGAACTGAATTGTAGATGTAACGATTTAAGCAAATTCTGATATAGCACAAGGCAAGGCAATGATCCTAAAGAATAACAAACGATATTGACTTCAAACATCTTTTACTACATAAAAACTTCCTTCGTGTACACGTGAAAACGTACAAAATACTTTATGTTTTAAATTGTTAATTAATTAATCCGATCGATTTGGAAAAGCAAATGTTTTGAAAGATTAATATTTGCGTTCGGATTGATAAACTGAAGCAGATTAGAATTATTGAGAGACGAGAATAGCAAAAAAATTACTTAATTATTATTCGTTTTTCACACGTTAAACTTATTGCTTTTTAACATTACTTGCTTGCCATTAAACAATTGGATACCTTTTCTTTTTTGGCAATAGTTCTCTCGTTTGCTGATCAGTTTAATTCTAAATCAATAATAATTAATTGCTTACAAGTGTATTATTATTATATAATTATAATAAAATTATTTAAAATTTGTATCTAATATCACATATCTTTCTTTCCTGTTGTTTTTATTAATGGGCACCTCACATATTCGCCCGTTTTGTTCTCTCTTCGTTCCGTTTCCATATACAATTACGTCCGTCTAACTTTCTTATTATACTTCAGTTATATTGCTAGGAGGCACGCACGTTTTCGCGTTCGCCTAAAATTCGTTACTTTTTATCGCAAAATAATAATAATAAAGGTAATAATTAACGGAACTCTCTTATTTCTAATACGAAAGAGAGCCGTTCGTTCGTTATTCAATCAATTGGGCCCACGGATGTTCTATGTGACCGTACTGAATCGCCGTCAGATGATCGCGGATCCGTTTGTACAAAGGCATCGTGTGTTCGACGGTCGGCACGGCGATTATTTCGCCCATGTATTCTATAGACGAGATCGGGCTCACGATACAAGCCGTTCCCGAACCGAACAATTCCAGTAACTGCAAGAGAAAGACGTCCGTTGGATAAAAGCGATCGTTTACCCGATTCCAACTCACCTTGTTCCTCTTTTGCAAACGCATCAACTCGTCCATCGTGATCGTGCGCTGCTGCACCTTGAACTCGCCCCATTCCTGCGACAGTTCGACGATCGATTGCCTGGTGACGCCCGGCAGAATGAGCCCGTTCAGCGGCGGCGTCGCCAGCACTTTGTCTGAAATGAAGAACCTCGATGAACCCTTTGATTTGCACGGCGATCGTAATCGAACGTTGTACCTCCGTTGTCGTCGACGTAGAACATGAATATGTTCATCGTGCCCACCTCGGTGATCTGATTGTCCTCGCCGTACAGCCACAGCACTTGCTGTCTGCCGCGCTCGATCGCTTTGCTCTGCACGCGAATCGTCGGTCCGTAGTTCGAGCCCATCTTCCGATCGCCGCAACCGCCAGGCCACGCTCTCGTGTACGCCGGATCCGCTAGTAACGAGACGGATTCGTTACCGCCGGCGAAATAACCGCCGACCGGACACAGAATGGTGAACAGTAACGCCGAATCGGATTGTGCAACGCCCAACGTGCCCTACAAGAGAAATCGAATCAGGCGATTGTGACAATATGAAGAAGCACGCGATTAAACGGCGTTTACGCATTTATACTAGGCAAAAATCAATAGGGATATTTGTAATTCGTGTACATTTTCGTTATTTTTAAAGCTCACATCTCCTCTAATGATATTATTATGGAATGAAATAAATCAAACGTCGATGAAGAGCTCCTTGTGAAAGCTGTTTCAACACATCGTCCCTGCAACGCTTAAGTTATTTGGCCAAAAATCATGCGAAGTTTCACACGATATTGTGAAAGTAAATTGACAAGTTTGAAGTGTTTCTCAGAGTGTGATCTTTCGAGAGACCGGAAGTGCCAATTAGAAGGGCTGGTAGAGGACAGAAACATTGATTCCTGCGAGGCGTAACGACGTTCAAAGAGCTCGGCCAAGTATTAAACGAGGTGCGAGATGTTTTCGCGAGTATAATTTCGACACAGACCATTCGTAATCGTTTATGGGACGTTGGCCTAACATCGTGTGGCACTTTAAGACGACTTTCGGCCACCGCTGGTCATCGGCAACTCTGTAGCATGTGATGCAGCGAGAGAATATAAGAGAACAGGAATTGGAATGCTGTTACGTTTCAATCTGCGTAACGATGTTGCTGATGGTAGTCTTATTGCTGTTCGTTCTGTCGAGGAAATCATCCTCCAATTCATGGACCTCACTGGCACGGATTTTCGTTTCCTAAATGACAGACCTCGTAGAAGAAGCAGGGTTGTGCACAAGAAAACTTTGGCATTTCATCTCTTCAGCTTCGCCCAATATCTCAAGATCTCAATTCCATTGAGCACATGTGAGATCTGTTCCAATGAAGGCTATTTAATCATACGAAATTCTTGAAAATATCGTAAATGAATGCGCGAAAGATGATTAGATAGATAGATTATTTGTTGGAAAATGCGTACACCGTACAATACGAAAGTTTATCTTCAAAACATATTTAACTAATTTTTCCGTGGCCAAAAATCAGTTTATACCAATAATTAAGATTGAAGTTTGTAATTATAAAAAAAAATTGATATCGGCGAAGCTAAATATTAGAAAACTGCCAATATCCCTATTCACTTTTGCGTAGTATATTTATTTATTACTTTCGCAATTGTTGCTCAAGACTCAAAGAGGTTTGCGTACATTCAACGAACGTTCGTGACGTTAATGTTAACGCAGCAAATAAAAATAGTGTGAGCGGGACGATTGTTTGCTTCATAAATGAAGAAACTGACAAGATTTCAATGCCTCGCGTTCTGTGTAAATAACAAAGGCGATAAGCAACAAGCACAAAAAAAGTTTTATTCTTTTCGTATGAGAAGCGCCGTTATTTTTTCGTTAAGAGATTTGTTTTGGAACGATAATGACGCGTATTCATTTCGTAAGCGGTTCTTTGTGTCCCCATCGGTTGGCAACTTACGTCGATGCCGATCAGGGTCGGTCTGATGTACAAACTGGACGCTTCCGAATGCGGCACCCATTCCTGATCGATCGATATCAATCGATTGATGCACTTGATCAGTTCGAGGCCGTCGAACGTCGGCAGCCCGGACCGATGGGCCGACAGATTCATGCGTTGCATGTTCAGGTCCGGACGGAAGACGCGTATCTTACCGTCGATGCCCCGGTACGCTTTCATGCCCTCGAACAACTGTAACCGACATTGTTTTTTGTTATTCAAACCCGTCGCGAATTGCGAAAATAATCTCCATACTTCGATCGCGTAATGTAGGACTTTGGCGGCTGGATGTAAGCTAATATTTTCGAACGGTATAATTTCAGGTCTTTGCCATCCACCTAAAGCTTTATGATAAAAGACCTTCATCATGTGATCGGTGAATATCGAACCGAATTTTAAATCTCTTACGTCTGGTTTCGCGCGTAACTGATGCGGTTCCGCCAACGTCGTCTTCAAATCGGGGTACTGCAACAAGAGAATTCGGTTAAGTTAGTGGGAATTGGCGAGACGTTTAACGTTATCAAGCTATTCGAATGTTACGAATGCGAACAATTATGAAACTTGGCCGTTTCGTCAACCTTGATAACAGATAATAATTGAGTGTAATTATGACCTTACACGTAACGTTGATATCAGTAGAAAAATAAGGAAAGTGAAATGTGCGAGATAAGGATACCGATTTCGTTACGATGTCTTTCTAATTAAGAAGCATACTTAATTACCTTAAACGTGTACTCTTCGTAATCGTATTGTCTCTCGTCTAAATTACCAACGGCCACCGCTTCTTTCACGTTCAAATGACAACTTCTCGCTTGTTGCCTCAGTTTGTGTTGATGCCTCAATATCCATCTGCATGCACACTGAAAGAGCAAAAAGGAGATAGAAATAGAAAACCGCAATCAACGATCGATTGATTTCTATGTAATACGTTATCAAAGTAATTTCTAATTCAAGTTTCGCTTTAGAAATTAGATAATGCAAGCAATTAACGTCACCGAGTAGTTTTTTTTTCATGTTCCTTCAAAATCACCGCTATGTGCTTTATCGTGCCCTATCGAGACTTACTGACCTATAATATAAAATTTCGCGTATCATATCGTAGAATGAACGTATTTCAAAATATCAAATTTGAATATTGTACGAGTCCATAAATCAAATTTTCGATTTCGATGCGAATCATCTTCCATTATTATTCAATTAAAGAAGCTAATTAACGAATGCGAGAGAGAAAATCGTCCACAGAGTCGTCAGATTTGTTTCCAAGCCGAAAAAGAAACAGTTATCAAATTCGAGATAAATCGCTAATTAATGGGAATCTCGCAGAAGATTAACGTCATTTCAGTGGAACGATGAAAGGACGCGGACGAGACCTGGACGAAGGTGAATTTACACACGTTTAAAACGTATAAAATGTAAATTAGATGAATGCTAATGAGGATTTTCGTGTTCTGCTACCCTGCACGTCTCGTTTGTTACTTTTAAATATTTAATCACATCGATTGTCTTAACGTAATGATAAGCAAACGTAACGTTTGTGCGTAATTATCAATCTTTATATTCGTTTTCCTTTTAAATTTATAACAATTTGCATAAATATTGTAAAACTGGCCGGACAAAAAGGATGAATACGATTAAATGTTGAATAAGGGGGTTTTCATTGTATACATTTGCATCGTTTCAATCAATATTATTAATAATAATATGCTAATCGAATTTAAAATTTATTTGCTCGAAAGAAAAGAAGGAAAAAATTAATTCGTATTATGATAGCGAAAACGTTTTCATTTTTTGAAATGTTATTTGTTTCTCGTTTTTTTAATCCCATCTCGAACAATAAGCATTATTCCTCTTTCATTTGATTGAAACATTAAAAGCTCGTGCTTTTGGAAACGAAATATTTATTTACGCACGATATTCGCTCTCGCTCTCTCCTCACGCTATTTTTTTTGTATTTTTTTACATTGTTATCACAAAATTTGTTGCACAAACACGCTCCTTCTTCGTTGTGACTTAAATAAGATATAAAGTAACGTTATTTATACAAAAAAAGTCCATTAATTCCAAATCAAATAATAATATTTGCGCACACGCGCGCACTAATCAACAATCAACGTTTGGATTCTTTTGCACAAAACGAAAAGTCAGCGGATCTGAGGAAATCACTTTCTAAAGCATCGGTTAAATAACAATCTTTCCAAGTGACACTCCGTATTATCATTCCAAAAGGAGAGCAATTGGTTGTTGTCACACGTGTTCAATGCTAACAGGTGGTTTGACGTTGCGAAAGTCTTCTCTATATCGCAATGTGCGCGAATTATTTGCTAAATTCCTTTTCCCATAGAAAAGATCTCTAAGATCGACAAGTATCTTTGTTGTACAACAACAAAAAAGAATCTTTTATATAAAAGGATTAATGAATTATGTTGGAAAAGTATCTCGAGGACTGTCTTTCTAAGTCAACAACTTTTATTCTTGTGAATATATTAATCGATATGCAGGCAAAAAGGTCTTTGCTTTCGTTGTTGTTTTAGTAGTAATTATAATATGTTTTCCTATTTATAATAATTAATATTAATCACCAATAATTAATGGTCACAGTTTACCTTGTGAAACTTTTAAAATTTGTTCCATTCTTTTTCTTACATTAAAGTTGAAGAATTTTAAGAATTTTGCTAGTAATACCTTTCATATCAACTAAAGTAAAGGAGCTAAAGTTTACAATTACCACTAATAAAAAACTAATTAATCGAATAAAAGTTTGTTTATGCTCTAAATAACGTAATTATGATTCGATTAAATTTACTTTTTGATAACGATCGCGATATATGCATACATTTTTATTTTATCTTGTATTTTTCAAAGTGTTCGCTATTTTTATCAAAACGATTTAACTTAAAATCAGATGATCTTGCGACGATAAGAATCTTTATTTTGCAAGCTGACAAAAAACAGCAAGATATAGAATTTTAACGATGTTAAAAAACATCTTTAAATACATCGCATTCATTTGATTTATTAACGATTTTGTCCATTTCGAAAATATGCACCTAATAACTTCGATAAGTGAAAAAGGAACAAAATATATGGTTTATAATGTAAACTGTAAGCGATTTTCAATGTATATAATACGTATCATAATAATATGATATTGAAAAATTATTTCTTTCTTATCGAACAAGTTTAAAGTTTATCTATTTTAAGAGTATAAAAATTGAGAGAGAACGAGTGTAAAAAATAATTCCAAGTTGACGAAATCTACAATTAATAAAAATCAGTAAATTCGACAAAAATGAGAACGAAATAGAGGATTTTTTAAAAAAACTGTAGCAATCTCTACAAGAACAACGTTTAAAGACGAAAGAAACTGCACTTAATTTCCAGAAATAAAAATGGAAATATTCACTTGGAACCGGTAGAAGCAAGTCAAAAAAAAAAGGTTGAAATATTTTTGGTAGTTACCTGTTTCGTAGTTTGGATAACCATTCTTCCTTTTCCAGAAGCTTTCTTCTTTTACTTTCAAAATTATATCAATAAATAAAAATAAATTAGTGTCGATTTAATAATGGTAAAATAATTCACCAACAGAATCACAGATTATTATTATTTTGTTCTTCTTAAAATAATTAACAACGTAATTGTTTGAAACGAGTCGTGTAAGTTGAAGGAATAAAAACTAAAACCAAATACGTCGGCCGCAAATTAAGGGAGAATGTTTATAGAATAACGTTCGGAGTGGTACTGACGGTGGTACTTAAGAATCCTTGAATAATAAATTACAATTTACTTATCGTAAATAAAAATATATATATTTTATACACATATATATATATGTGTGTATAAAAAACTTGTATGTAATTTTGTGTTATCACCAAAAAAAGTAGCAAAATTTTTCAAGTTTTATTTGTTTTATTAAACAAATATTAATCTATTTGTTTCGGATTTTCCACTAAAATTGTAACAATTTATGTTCTGTGTCTGTTTACAACACCAAATACTAAATATTCAATTAATACATTGGCGTAACAAAAATAAATTATATTATGTTGTATATGAATTTAAAAATAAGGATCATGACCTTAAAAAATAATATAACAAATATATAATTAATACTCTCTTTACTATTATTGATGAATATAAATAATTTTAGTATTTAATTGTTAAGACAATAAATCGTAATTTTTCGTATAAATTTAGTTATAAATAACAGTGAGTGAATGAGTTTTAATCCACGTAATATTTATTCTTCATTTCGTATTAGTCCTTAAAAATCGTGTTTGAAAAAATTGCGCCATTTCGATGTTGCCTTTAAACAGCAACAACCGATGGCGTCCATGCAGGATATTACAGAAGTTTCCAACATTTCAGCGAATTGTTTGTTTAATAAAATTACTAAATAGCGATTAATTTAGAGTACACATTAATTAAATTGCTAATTCTATCGTTAAGTTGAGATAATGATTACACTATTTGTTGCTATTCGATTAATTAATGTCAGAAAATATAAAAATGTACACGTGGGTATCGCAAAGTTTTGTGATCTTAACCCAATGTGACACATGCAAAGGAAATAGTGCGGTAATGCATAATTCTTTTTTCAATATTATTCAGTTTTTCAATTAAACTCCAAAACAATCTTAAAATTATTTGTACACTTTATCATAACAACATTACATTAAAGATTATCACATATTAATTTAAACACGTGTTAGTAAATAATACATAATAGTAAAATTTCCTTTCAGATTACGTTGTTTTTAAAATTTCCAATGCGAGAGCTGCATAAATAAAAAAATAATACTTTTATGTAATAACGGAGCGCATAAACAACTTAGAATTTTATATAGGACTATGGCGTGTGTTTACAAATTTACGTGCAGTAATGTGAGCGAATTTTTAATCAGAATTATCCTAACACTAATGCCGAGTTTTTTGTTTACGTTTTATTTTTTAGGTGCGTAATTTCCCATTTTTACGTTCAATTTCAACTACAATTGAACGTAAACAAGACGTCATAGATATTCCAGATAGTTATGAATTAAAAGTACCATCCTACCCAAAAAAGCATGGGGAGACTATTGCAATGAAGAAAGCTAGGTTAATAGATGATATTAGAAAATTATAGATGATAACACTGACAGTTCTTAGGTCAACTAGAGATATTCATGTAGTAAATAGTTCATTAGAAGATGTATGAAAAGCTTACGAGTCCATTAATGTTGATACGAGTGCAAAGAAATGTTGCTATTTTAAATATTTAATTGGCAAGTTCAGTGAATTACTGACCAAGTCAGTTACATACATTTGTGATAGGTTTCTCATCTAAAATTGCATCTAATCATTATCAATTTTACTAAAACAAATAGGGCATAGATAATTTTGTTTGTCATTAGGATTAGTATTACACCAAAGCATTTGCATTACAAGATTCATTCAAATTAAGAGTTGCTGTAATCAAATGTTATTTTTTCTAGACTCTTGTACCAGTCGCGGAAACGTGGAATGCTGGAAAATGATCTGCTCTTCAGCACATTTGCAGCAAAATACTTGAAAGATATGAATGATAAACAAGTGGATTTATATGATAGGTATGAAACATTATATCAGTTGTAATCGTTACAATGCTGCAAGCATGATGAATTTTTAGATTAGTAACAGGGCCCTCGAATGATTGGGATATCTACTATTGGGCAACAGATAAGAAGCCAACGCCAAAAGAATATGATAATGAAATTATGGATATGTTTAAGAAACATGTGCAGAACGCAAATAAGGAGAAGCGACTGCGACAACCGAATTTGCATTAACTATTTTTTGCAATTGTAGTAAGTTACGTTTAAATAAACTAGTCAATGCCTATGGAAACTTTTCAAATTGTAGAACGAGGAGTAGAACCCCTTGATAGTTCCAACATGCACGTCGTGTTGGTTGTCGGTATTAAGTTTTAGGACAATCTTTTTATCAACGATTATCTGTATAGAATTTATATTTAGAAATCCGTGTGGGTTTTCTTATTGTTCTTCACGTGGACGGATGGAACGCGCCACATGTTTTACATGCGACAGACGGGTTCAAAATAGTAATATAAGATATTAGAGGTCCAAAAATCTTAAACATTTTAGTTGGCCCTCATCCTTGTTTCTGTAAAATTAATCTCGCAGTATTTATTAGCACGGTGCCAATTAGAAATCTATTTTTATTTCGCAGAGTTTAGTTAATGCGTTTTTGGTGTTTCTTCTTCCTTTGTCATATTGATTTCGCATAAAGCGTTTCGCATTTTGGCAAGAAATAGCAAATCAATATATAACAATAAGAAGAGCAAAAAAAAATCGTCAGATGAGTCACTCGGTATGTTTGAGATATTCTTCCAAAATAAACTGCGAATAATCGAGAACGTTATAAAACTGACCTAGAGCAAGAATTTGTCACCAGTTTTTTCTATTTTGCAAAATTGACGCCCGTGCTTTTTTGCTTTTCTCTCCACTGTAAAAACGACAATTCTGCCGTCTGAATAAAATCAACGTAGGACGGGACGAGAAAGAGCGTTTTGGCACGACAATGAAACTGAATGTACATACATAGTTCAGAGAACAATCAATTGTCGATCTAATATTATTTCGCTAGCCGTTCTTTATTTAGATTTATACATAAACATATTGCAAATTGCGCGAATGTTTTCCAATCGAAACGAAAAAAAAAAAACGAAAACGGCTCCAAGTTGCTGAACGACTCGGAGATTAATGTGCACGACTTTATTTCTTATATATGCCGTTAACGTCGAGTTATTGGTCATGAGAAACAGACGGCCGTGTAATTCTTTTAATTTTTTCCATTAGGTCATACTAACAAAACGCAATTGCGCCGCATCGTCATCCGTTGGCATTAATTGAATTTTTTTTAACGAAAGATGTGTGCGTATGCGAATAATTATCGCCATAAGAGACGATTTAAATGAATGACGAGCGTTAATTATGCGCGTCCGTTCCTACGATCGCCGAACATGATCATATAAGTATGTAACAGACGAGATTATTACGTGTCTTCGAGCATATTACCAATTTGCTGCAAACTTCCTACATGCGTTAATAAGACGCGATATTGAGGCCGACCTCCATCCATCCATCCATCCATCCACATTTCTTGTAGGTAGTCGTACTTTGCTCATTAATCGATTTTCTTGCCACCTATTTGCTTATTACTTTTTTATCCATTCGTTACTTTGTTCTTATATCGTTTTACTACTACTATAATTTTACGCTGCGTAAACGACACTCCCAATACACATAAAAATCGCTCGTTTTACAATATCGTTATTTCCACTTTTAATAAGAGCTACCTTATTTGGCCGTTATCTCATTTCACTTTTACTTATACGGCGAAAACGAGAACCGAATATGTAACTTTAGAAAATGCGCGGCTTCATTTTCTCGTACGATAGATTCGTAAGAAATAAAAGTTGATTTTTTTATAAAACGCGAAAGACACTTCAATGCGTCTGTTGTTGTTTTCAATATGAAATGATTATCGATTGAGAAGAACAGCGAATTTTCTCCCCACAAGCCTTTGATTATATGAATGGTGCATAATTTTCGTGGATTATCTGCTAATGGTACTTTTTCGTCGTGCCCCGACGATTAGATAAATGGATTATTATCACGTCGACGAGATATACAGCTGTCTTATTCGCTCGTTGGCAATATCCTGAAAGCTTTTACGACTTTGGAGGAAAATTTATGACCGTCTCCCCTCAGAAGTATGAATAGATTCGTAATTATTACCGCAGATGCTCCTACAAACTACAAACACACGCCTTTATCTCCTATCGTGCGAGTGTTATCGTTAAAAAAATCAGAAATATGCTGAGATTTGAATCGCTCGACGAGTCTGAAGAATTTCCTAATTGCGAAACTTTTTCATTTCGAAAAGGAACGTGTAGGCTTTAATTAAGGACGGTAAACAAGATGAACAATCTAGAAGAGTGATCAAACAGAGGGAATCGAAAACAAAATAATAGTCTAATTGAAAAGTTGAATCATTTTTCTTGTGTATACAGCAAATACCTACATACGAATCCGTTTGAATTCGCTCGTGGGCGTGCAGGTAAATTTCTCGAATATTTCGCGCGAGAGAGCGAGAACGAACGAAATCCGCGCGTTTATTGAGAGTTGGAGGGACAAGAACAAACCATTTGACTTTGCCTACAAGTTATTCCATCGGATAGAAAGATCCAAATATATATTTAAAATAGCGTTGTTACATTTTCCTACGTGTCGAACGAAGAGGCGAAATAATGTTGCGCAAGTCCCCACACGGAGTAAAACCTATTTAAAAACAGAACCCCAGAATAGAGTCAGACCAAAGCAATTAAAAGTCAGAAACGAGTCGACGGTCGTGCCAGAAGGAGCGTGCAAATATCTCGTTCGCAAACGTATTTAACTTGTAACGAAGAGTTTATTATTTATTTTGATTGATTTGTTTTTTTGGCTCGTGTTCCAATTTAACGGAGTGCATCGCGTTTTCTTCGCAGTAGGAAATCTCAGTTTGGATAAATAAGAAATCGATAAGTGTCGCGCGTATACATATTACTAGAAGAAGCTGAAAAAAGAAAAATGGCTGACGGTGCGAACAAACGTAACATACCGATCAAATTGGGCGACTTCAGCGTTATCGACACCGAATTCAGTAACATCCGGGAGCGATTCGATGCCGAAATGAGGAAGATGGAGGAGGAGATGAGCAAATTCCGCTCGGAACTGATGAGCCGCGAGGCGAACAACTTCTTCAGACACACGTCCAGGTATTCAATTGAATTCGATTTCGAAAAATCTAATTAGAACTGGAAAATTAGCACTTTGGTGCGTTTTTTTTTTTGCGGGAGTTTTGTTTTGGATTCAGTTCAATTCGCGTTGTTATCGATTCCAAATTTTTTGCATTTCGTTTGGCAAATGTTTACAATTGCAACGTTTCGCCGGTTGCCATGGATCAAGTAAACATTACTTCTGCTAATTATAATTTTGCGAATGTCTAGACGTCGTTTTGCCAGAGTTAGATTCGATCGATAGCCACTTGATTATTGCCGTTTCCTCAATGTTAATTTTTCTCGGTTTTCGCATTGCCAAAGTGCATTTTATTACGTTTTTTTTTCGTTCAATGAAACGTGCATTTAACGAGAGGCCTTGGCGAGTGCTATTATTACTTAGCACTCCTCTTTCAAATGCAATTATACCGGATTATGATTAAACGTAATTGTCATTTGAGACTTTAATTCCTTTTGCGAACAATCAAATGTAGCAGGATGCGGTGTCTTATCGAGTAACATTAAGAAGGTCGCGCACAGTTATCGAGTACTTTTCTTAATTTAGACGCGATTTGCTCATCGTCGAAATTACCAAAAAACTTTTTTAACACGTTTATCTCGCATAAAAAAAGCAATAGGAATATCATTAAAACGAACAGCCTTGAAGGTTTCTTTTCGCAATTTCATCAATATTTGTCCATCTACAATAACATGACACCATTCGAATGCGGCGGAGACACAGAGAGAGAGAGAGAGAAAAAGACTTATTTACCTAACATCTACGTTTTCTTGTATATATTGGCTCGCATTTGCTCATTTATATTTTTATTTCAAGAGCGAAAAAAATGTTTCTCTTTTTCTCATTTGGAAAGAGCCTTTTAATTCACACATTGCAACCGTCGGCGCCTAAACGGCAACCAGCAGCTGCCATTAGTTTTCGCAGTGTCGATCTTTTTTTTTCGAATTTCGTGTTTGATCCTTTGCTACTTCTCTTACATTCTGCTGGTGCTGCGGTTCGGTTGTTGTTGTGGCTGCTGCTGCTTGCTTCGTTCTCTGCCGTTGTTGTGCCCATTTAAAGACCGGCTACGTAACAGGATGATGATGTCACGTGTATAAAAATAGAAAGTCCATATTACAACGTACAATAATGAATTTCAGTCTTCGAACGTTCGTTTTCGCTGCTGCGAAACGATGACTTTTCATTAACGATTGTTGGTAGATGATAAAAAAAGAGCGTGCAGGACAAGGTATCGACAAGCGTTCGATTGTCGTCGTTTGTAACTTTTTATTATTCCGTTTGTAATTGGTTTGAGATACGAGAGTGCGATTCGTGTCGACGCCTACACACGTTTCAATAAAATGATCCCACCTAAGTTAACATTTGGCAGATACGAATAAATTTCCATTAACTTTCGAATTAAACGAGGTACTTTAGAATCAATCTCGTCCATCCATTCGCCTTGACGTTTGGATTAGCATAATGGAATAGCAAAGAATAACCCGCCATTTTCCGCATCATTTTGCTAATTTTCACACCGCATTTGCTTTTTTCTCTCTCTATAATAAATTGTAACCGAGCAAAATCATAAAATCTATTCGAGGAATCGTAAAGGGTCCGTATAATTTACAACCTATTGCTTGTAACAAATTTCAATTAAATTTTATTAATGCCATGTATCAGACAACGAGATGGGTTTCGCAACAGGAATTTTTATACATTCATATATCACGCCGTTTGAAACGATAAATCTAACAAAAACCTTTATACAATTAAAAAGGAACAACAGATTTGATTCAACAATTACTTTGTTTGTTCCATAGCGATTAAAACTAACAAATGTTTATTTTAAATTTGCATGACTTACGAGTATGAAAAGGTAACTGGCGGAAATAAATCAGAGACGAAGAGGTTCGTATTATTAACAAATAACACTGAAAAAAAAAATCAAACAAAGCAACGTATTTTTCGTGTTTGTAAGCTTTCTCAATTAGACGAGAGGCATTCATAGAATTGTGACTGACATTCGTACACGCATCACATTAAGTTGTCCATAAAAAAGCTCATTAAAATTCATCATCTAAATACTAACACGACTAACAATAAACGTATCAGTAGAGTAAACGCAATTATCACTTTCGCACTTTTAACGCAATCCACTTGTTACGCAGAGATTCTCTCTTTCTTTTCGACCTTCAAGATAACCACCTATTCTCTATAGATTTCTGTTATTTTCCCCATTTTTTAATTCGTTCTAATTCGATTCGCTTTTAATCCAGCACCACGACGCAATCGTCGACGCACAACACCGGCGGCGACGTGATGACGTCGCGTCCGGACGCCGTCAGGACGTGGTTGGACGACTTCAATTCGCCGTTGATCCAAGAAAGTGGCAACAACAAGTGCTTGAAGCTGCGCTTCGACGTCAGCCAATACGCTCCGGAAGAGATCGTCGTCAAAACCGTCGATAACAAATTGTTGGTGCGTAGTTGAGAATTTGTGGCGAGATTGCAATTGCTAGAACGTTTGTATTATTACAGGTACATGCGAAACATGAGGAGAAATCGGAATCGAAATCGGTTTACAGGGAGTACAACAGGGAGTTCCTGTTGCCGAAAGGGACGAATCCCGAGCAGATTAAGAGTTCGTTGAGTAAGGACGGCGTACTGACCGTCGAGGCACCATTACCGGCAATCACTGCCGGCGAAACGATGATTCCAATCCAGCACTAATCCAATAACGATAATGTTTATTGAAGAATATCGATTTATTTCGGTGTAAAGAGATCACAAAATGTATATGTAATGGATTATTATTATTATTATTACCAGTTAATTACCGGAAACCGATGAACACCAGTTATTTTATGTTTACTATTATTCTTATTCATTTCCACAATTGCTTTGTTAATTATCCTACCTACATAGTATGAAAATCATTTAAAAAAAAATGGAGAAATGGATGTTCAGTTATAACCAGTAAAAAAAAGTTAGTTTCCTCTTATCAGTTCGTTATTGATTAGTTTCTTCTATAATTTATTTTGTTAATTCGAATGAAAGAAAAAGAAATCAATTATTTTCAAACAACAAAATTATCCGTTCCGTTCTTTTTTGCGTTCTAATCAATTTAATATGGTTTATTCGAATCACGAAATGTATAATTGTAATGTGATAAATTGGCTATTACTACTACTCGCATAGAATGTTATCGAATTTGTTTTGTTCACTTCCATTTTGAAACGATTTTGCAGCTATTTAATCCTTTTTCTAATTTATTTATAATCTAAAGTTGAATAAATAATACGAAACATTGTATAAGACGTTGTTTTTTTTTTATTATTAATTAACCATCACAACCGCGAATTAATTGGGAAAGTTTGCAACCTTATAAAAGGGAATGAGTCGTGTTTGGACGCGTGTAAGAAAACCCAAAACGGAGATTAAGTTCAATTGTAATAAAAAATATATTAATACTAGTATCTACAGCAGTTAAAATATTTTTCATGTTTTGGCACAACTTTGGTAGCAAAAATATCTCGCGATAATGGGACGTATTTTAACTCCTCTTGTTCTTGTGGCCGAAGATCTTTCGCAGATTCGACGACATAAAATACGGCTTCTCCGCCGAACCGTCGTTTCGCTCGCTGTCCTCCACTGAAAACCGATAATATAAATGATATAATCATTCAACCAAAACCACGCGTAACACTTACGATAGCACAAGAACAACGTGTCGACGGCCATCGTGTAAACGCTGAAGAAAACAACGGTAAGGAAATAAGTGCAAATAGCGACAAAGATTGCCGGCACGTAAGTGTATGTTAACTTTGTCTCGCTAACGTATTCCAATATGGTGTAAGTAATGCAACCGACGCCGAGGGCGATCAGTAACTTGCTCAGGAAGAACAGGAAATCGACCACTTTGTCCAGCACGAACGTACGCAATATGTTCCGCAACAACAGATTGAACGCGTCTTTGGCGCTGGTGCAGAAATTTTTACCGTGGATCGCGCACATTATGTACGCGTTGCGATTGATGAACTTGATGAATTTCTCCAGACAATAGAAGAAACACTTTAGACAGCACATGATCGCCCTGGTGACCGCGTTATCGTACTTCTTCAGCTTGTTGTCGATGTACTCCAACAACACTCTAATCATACGACAAATGGCTACCAATAACGAGCCAAAAGCCAACGTCCCGACGTGGTACCTGAAGGACGTAAAGTAAGTAGAGGAAGTAGCCGTGAAACAAATTTTGATTTTCGTTCTTTTTTTTCTTGGTGAATTACCTGATCGTTCGGGCAACGGCTGCGGTCAAAGTGAAGAACGGCACCTTGGATTTCGGTTTCGTCCAGTACCACGTGGCGAACGTGCCTGCCAAAACCATTTCGCCGAACGCCGAGGCGAAGAACACCAACCAGAACATTCCGAACACGTTCACGACTAAAATTGCAACTTTGATATCGAACGATTGGATGGAAAAGATTAAGCGAACGTACCGTGGAAGTAAGGCACGTACGCCGGATTGTTCATGTTGACGAACGAACACTGAGCCGTCGAGCACTTGCAATATGTATCGAAAATTTGCGGATCACATTCGCTACCGTCCTTAAAAACAAAAGGAATTTTTATTTGAAAGCTGTTTTTTTGGCAGTTCACCACAAAAATTTATCGTGAACACCATTAACTTTTTAATAAAAGTCCAAATTATCATCCATTTCAATTGCAGCCTCCGATTAAGTATTAAGAAGTTGCTTGTCTGTACGATAATTTTTTTTGTTGCGACCTGCTTGAAAACTAACTTTCAAAAAAAGGCGGGTGCACCGATCTAATATTTTCGTTAGGTGTCTCAGTTCGTATCAATACGACTTACTTGGTAATTTGCCGCTGCGTCCGTGCATTTGCAACCATTCAAATCTTTTATCTTATAAACGGGCGTGCCGGACGTCGACAAATACAATGCGACCGACACGAAGAACGCCAGCGTCGCTATCTGTATGAGCCACGGCACGATCGGGAAGAACAACGTCGACGTGGCCGCGCTCACCGCCCTAAAAGTCGATTGAGCGATCGTCGAATGAATCGATTAACATTGTGCTAGCGACGGAAAATAATTACTTGCTGCCCTCTTCCACCAAAGCGATCGCTAATCGGATACGTTTACGTAAAACCAACAAGACGAGCAGGAGGACGATCAATAGAATCGACGCGATTATGAGGAGAGCCAACCAGAATCCTTTCGTTTTCGTCGTTTTGTCCAGATAATTCTTGCTCGATTCGTATTCACCGTCGTGTTCCTTGTAATAAACGTATCGGTCGGACGTGTAGTAGACGCCTGAAACGAAAGCGATCGTTTGAAATGGGGGACGATATGAGCTTCGATCTGGGTCCGTTACAGAATCCGAGGAACACCGCCGATCCTATCAACGACACCCACACCATTATGCCCGCGATCCAACGCATGATCGCTATGTAAATGACGCTGATGGCGATTCCCATCAATACACATCCGAGGATTTCCTTCCAAGCGCTTTGTATGTCGTCGACGATGTCTTTTCCGACCTAGAAATGGAGACTCGTTTATTTCAATCGAATCTTAGGCAATAACTAACGATATAACAAAAAACACAAACACCATCACACGTAATTAACAACGACTAAACGCGACTCTCCTTGCGGCAACAGATGCAAATGTTAATTTCTATTAAGCTACCGTCGAAGGTTTTGTTAACTACAGGAGCGTGTTAAATTCTACATCGAATAAGAAATACAGAACAATTAGCGCAATGAACGAAGGGAAAAACGAAAGAACAAACAATGCGAGAGCAATGCCAGATAGTGGATTGATTAATGCGTGTTGTCACAAACAATGGACGTCCACAAAATATACGTTTCGCCATCACGTACCTTTTGCGCACTGGCCAACACTTCGATATTCGATAATGCAGAATCTAAGTTAATTTCGTTAGACAGTTGATTTTCCAATTCGTCTATTGCAGCAGGGTCGGGCATACATCTCCACAAGACTAAAATAAGGCAGCGGAAATAGAGATTTCGCTGTTAAAAAGTTGTTAATAGTGAAGAGGAAGAACAATAACCGCAGATCATGCTGATTTTCGATTTGATTCGGATCTACCAAGAGCACGTGTGTATGAGTGAGAGTAAACAATGTCCATTCCCCCATGTACCTTTGAAAGCTAAATTAAATCACGTACACCGTCGATTAACCGTTAACGATGCCGTCGACAAAAGTCTTTCTAATCGGCGATGAACTAACGTCTAAGTTGTTAATGCGGAGAATGAAGCGTGTTACTTGTACCTTGTGGGCATTCTCGTTATCGGTAAATATCCCGATCGCGTAATACACAACGAACGACATCCACGTGTTCGTTCGTTGCAAAAAGCCCTCAATCGTTTTCGAATCGGCCACGGTTATCGCATCGACGCGATTTCGATTTGTCTTACTGCCAATTATCGCTCCATTGCGATCGTACACGTCGTATAGGCATCTGTTAAATACTAGGGCACATTACAAACAAAACAATAAATGAGAGAGGAACGATCGATTAGACGCTGAAATAAAGTCGAGACGACAATGCGAATCGCTCGATTTGCTCGTTTTTGCGTCACTTCCGTACGCGAATTGAACGACAGAAAACGTTTCGTGCCTGAATGGGTTGTTTGCTCTTGCCTCGTCCCGTCGTATACGTACCATTCGTACTCTGCAGGATCCATTTCGGACATACGCCGTCGTCGATCAGGCTTTGCAACTTATTCGGATCCGTGTCTTTGACATCGCCCAGACAAAACCTTTTGTAATAATCGAATTCGCCTTTCTGTAGCGTGTTTTTGTCGCCGAAGATGGTCCGCTCGGGACATTGGCTGACACAAACCTGAAACGAAACGATCATTTTCGGATTTCTCATCTCGGCGACCATCGGAATCAGAACGTCGGCGTCGATACCTCTGGCGTGTTGCAACCGGTGAATGCGAGCGTCGACGACACGCACTTGGTCAGATCGAAGAACAAAAGGTACTTTTTATCTTTCACGTGCGAATCGTAACCGCATCGGCTACCGTTCGAGTCTTTCGGTAGCGTTAACGTTTCCGGGTTGCCTTTGACGTATGCTGAAACGAAATTCCGTTTATTTATTTTATTTTTTAAAATTTTTCAAACGCCGAACGCGCACTTTCATGTGCGAGGGGGTTTTGGTAAGATACTTAGCCTGGAAAGTTTCTAGTAAAGCGGAGTGAGTATGGTTGCAATGCTTACACGACTATGTTGCTTTATAATTTGCTAAAGTTTGATATGCTTCAGTTGAACGGTGATCAAAGTGTGAATTTTTGAAAAGAGCATGAGTCTCAGCAAAAGATAGAATTTGCAAAAATCGAGTCTCGGT